>CM060901.1:1056977133-1059477133 GCA_030737815.1 Allium fistulosum | reverse complement strand
GCAAAAAATATCGATGTGACATTAATTTTACAACCCAACATGTGAATACCAATGTAGAAACTCCACTTTGATTAAATCGTGGCATGATGTCCATCGACCGACTATAGTTAGGTCGAGTGGAAGCATTGAAAGTGAAACACCATTCAATAGAGAATTCATCTTTTCAGTTATATGAGGTTAGTACCATGATCAAGTGAAGTCAATCTAAAGTCAAAGTCTCTAGCCACAGCAGTTCGGTTAATAATAAATGTTATTATTGAATCCACGACTTTGTGTTTGGATTATAAAGTTGAATATGGACGATATTGAATTTTGACCATTATCAAATTCCATAAGTCCTAATGTGATATAGCTTTGATGAACAGAATTAATGTAAATAATTTTCATTACTGGGTAATGATTATCATAAATAAAATTGAATTTTACTGAAGCTATGTAAATAATAAATTTGGTCATAATGGCACACCACCAGCTAAGATGACATGTGAACGTTAATATTCAAATTGTTTGATATGACTCGCTAACCGAATTTACACCTAAGAGTCACACGACCAAAATGTTGAATACTCCAATTACCACCTCATTTAGTTAATTATAATTGTTATAAATTAATTAATATTTATGAAATATTAATTATAAAATTTTGTTTGATTTGTGTTGGTCAATATTAAAATAATGCATATATAAATTTGAAAACATAAGCATCAATATACGATATTGATGTGCGTTTAAATAAGATTTAAACTCATATTTATTTGATCGGGTTTCAAACAGTTTGGTTTATTTAAACGCATATTTATTTGATTGAGCTTGAAATAGTTTGGTGGCCTAAATATAGGCAAGGATGGACGATAATGTATGGTGGAGAATGGGGCTGAATTGGATTCAAAAAGGTTTGAAACAACAAGAGGAAATAGTGGATCCAGATTCACTTTTAGCTACTCTAACCCTCCACTATTTAAAGGCCTTTACCACACTTTTTGCATCTCTTGATTTTGCCTTCTTTTCTCCCATTTTTGGCTGGCCCTATTCCCCTCTCTCCTCCATAGTTTCAAGCAATTAAAACACAAGATTAAATAAGATTAGGTAAGTGGTTAGTGCTATCAGTCTAGTAGCTCTCTTTGAAAGTTTTGGATACAGATTCAAGGAGTCGACTGATTCAATGTTTCAGCATGTTACAGCTAGACCATAATCAAGGTAATAACTTTATTTACATTAGTATACACACTTATTTATTATAACATCACTGTGCTATTAGATTGTATGTATATTATCATGCATCCATGTATGTCTGTACTGTCAACATTGAATGAATATATATTTATATGTGTGTGTATGTATTAATATATATATATATATATAAGTGTGCGATTGTCTATAGCTCATGGCTACATGAGGAAAAATAAAATAAAATTATATAATAATTTTAAAAGATTTTTAAATAAAATGTTCTACAATGTGCGTGCGTGCGTGTGTGTGTGTGTGTGTATATATATATATATATATATATATATATATTACATATAATTTTTTAATACTATAAACATAATAGTATTCAAAATAAAAAATCATATATTTTTTAATAAAAACCATATATATATATATTTCTAAATATAAAATGTCACTTAATTCAATATATATGTAGATATATATTTTATATTATATATATAATAAGTAAAAAATTTAAACATTGCAAAATTAAGTTTAAAAAAATTATATTAAATAAATTAAGAACCATAAGTAAAAGAATTGATTTTGTTTAACCGTAAATATATATATATATATATATATATATATATATATGTCTGTGTGTGTGTATTGATTTAAGTCTATATTATTTTATATTTATTTTTAAATATTAATTTTAATTTTAATATATATATATATATTATATTTGTAATAAAAATATATGTATTTTATTTTCGTATGAATATAAAATATAAATATATTTATATTTATCAAATAAATTTATTTAAAATAAATTCGAATTTAAAATTTTAAGATATTTCAAAATCTTTATCTAGATATGAAATTTAAAATTATATTTAAATTTAAAATCATTTATATTTGAATTTACAAATATTATCAATATACAAAGTTATATATATATTTAAAAAATTTATATTTTATAAATATAATTTCATATCATATAAACTATATATATATATATATATCTTACTATTTATGTATATTAGACATCTCATATGTATATGGATGGGCTAATATATCCGTTGCAGTGTAAATCCCAACACTTATATACGTGTGTTAAACCATGCACAATGTATATGTTGCATGTACACGTACAAACACATGTATATATGATATGCATGTTATATTATATAATATAAATATAACATAAAATAAAACTTTATTTACAACTTAAATAAAATATTGATTTTATTTAACATTGATTTAGTTCATATCTAAATAAATTTAGACATTGGACAGATGTCTAAATTTATTTAGATATGAACTAAATCAATGTTAAATAAAATCAATCCATGCGAAAGATTTGACTCCCTCTCGTGCTAACTGGATTGAGTCTGTCTCTGGATTCAAGGAAGCCACCCTCCCTCTCTCTTATTTGGGTGTGGTTTTGTATCGCGGTCGAAAGCTCAATGCTATCCGATAAAGTTAGGAGTAAGATTCTACGCTGGAATGCTTCTCTTGTTTCTCAGGCTGGTAGTCTTGTTCTTATCAAATCCGTTTTAGACTCGATGGGAACTCATGTTTTCGCGGCTATGACCCCTACTTCCTCTTTCTTTCGTTCATATCGGTCTTTGGCCTCATCCTTCTTCTGGGGCAACAAGGACAGTGTCCATCGGCACCATTGGGTGTCATGGGACGTGGTGTGTCGCCCCAAAAATGAAGGCGGTTTGGGTCTGCGCAATCCAAAGGACCTTTGTGCTGCTTTTGCCTGTAAATTATGGCACAGATTTGGCGCTAACAACTCCTTATGGGCTTCTTTCCTCCATGCGAAATACCGCAGGCTTGCGAGCTCTAACTTCTCTGGGTCGCCGTCTTATGCTAGTGAGACCTGGAAGCACATGCAGTCGGTGAAGCCATTTTCCGACTCTCATGGTGGCTCTTTAGGATGGGATGGCTCTTCCTTTTCCATTCTGAAAGCTTGGTCTTCGTTTAGAACCCAAGACCCCATTCTTCCGATTTTTTCTTTTATCTGGGACTCTCGTATTCCCCCCAAGGTCTCTATTTTGATGTGGCGGATTCTCCATGATGGATTGCCACTTGACGAGAACATCCAAAAGATTGGCATACCTTTCGTTTCTCGTTGTAGGTGCTGCGGCAATGGGGAATCAGAATCCCTGAATCATTTGTTCTTTGGTGGATTCTCGGCCAGATCGTGCTGGAATTACTTCGAAAACCTCCTTGGTATTCGTCGGTTGGCCAGCTCGCCTTCTGATCTCCGCAACTCTTGGTGGTCTGGGAATGCTGGTAAATCTCTTCGTTCAATCGTTTTCCGCTTGATTCCCTGTCTCCTCTGCTGGCACCTATGGTGCGCGCGGAACAAGGCAACCTTCGAAAACTCTCGTATGGACCCATCTTCTATTCTTCGGTGTGTGAGGAATGACGTCTTCCTTGCATTCCGTGGTAGACCTTTCAGGGGTCGTCTGAGCTCCCGCTCGAAGCATCTGGTCGGTCTTCTCTCTATTTCGTGTGCTTTGTCTCACGCTAGGCTGGGAGTAGGTTGAACATCGCGAGCGAGCGCTGGCCTTCACCCAACGCTCACTTCCCCTCCCCCCTTTTTTGGTGTTTAATGTTTTTGTTAGTTTTTCAGATTCAGTTTTCATTGGCTTCTTCAAAGGTTCTGTTTGTGCATTGGTTGGCTGGTTTCGGGGTCCGATTTTCAAATATTCGCTAGTTCATCGGTAGATTTCTGTGGTTGGTCGGCTGCATCGGTTGGTCTTGCTCATTATTATGCGGAAGGATTTTTGATGGTGGCGTCTTTTGTTGCTCTTCTTGCAACCATCCCATATCGGTTTCTTCAGTACAACCAATCTGGGATTCTTCTTTTCGTCGCCTCTTGCTGCCTCTCTTCGAGTGTGCAGCCCATGGGTTTGCTGGATTTGCGCTTTATTGTATGCTATCTTTTCTGGTTTGGCATGGTGGTCTGGCCTTTTCTTATGGGTCAAGGCGGGTTTGTGAATGCTGGTGGATCATCTGTTCCTTGTGCACCTCTATCATTGGGTGGATTTGTTTCTGGATGCTGTGGTTTTTCCCACCTGTTTTTATGGTTTTTTTTCTTTACCGCTGTTGTTTTGCGGTGTTTTTTCTTTGGGGCCTTCGTCCTTTTTGTTTCGTTTTTTTTGTGAGCCCTCGGAGAAAGGCGATTTTTCTCTCCTCTTATTTATATACTGCTTGTTTAAAAAAAAAAAAATAGACATCATAGGTCCAATAAGAACCAAAATATAATAGTTTTTTGAAATTTACCTACTTAACCTGTTGTGTGTTGGCTTAGACCTAAAAATGGTACCGGAGTTAAATAGCATATGCTGTCTAAATTAGCAGTATTTGGGCTAACTTATTAAAGCCTACATATATGATAGAGTATTTAGAAAAGTAGTGTCTCAGGTTGAATTTGGGTAATCAAGTACTCTGCCTTACCTAACTACTGGCCTGACCCGAAAGGATGAGGTAAACCCAAATGTTATCCTAAATATAAAGACCCAAATTGTTTTGGGCGTTGGGCTAACTTTCAAAATCTATTTTGAAATTAAAATAATATTTTAAATTTAAAAGGTTAAATCTAAAATAAGTAATAATTTTTTAAATGTTATAAATTAATTTTCAAAATTGTTTTGAAAATAAAATAATTGTTTTCAAAAATTAATTAGATTAACTAAATAATTAATTAATTAAAAGTTAATTAATTAAATTAAATAACATATACATTGATATATGTAACATTTTCTTAAAGTGTTAGGGAAATATATATATATATATATATATATAATTTTTGAAATTAAGTATAATTAATTAAAATTGTTTTAATTAATGATTAAATTTTAATTCATAAATAATATAATACATACATACATACACACACACATACATAGATACACACACACACACACACATATCTCCGTGTGCGTGTAAAACTATTAATGTTATAGTGCATACATTCATTAAAATATTTAAGTTAAATAAAATAAAATTAATTAAAATTTTAATTACTTATTAATTAACTAAGATTTAATTAATAAAATTAATATATGATTATACAAATGATTATTATATAAGTTCATTGTATTATAAAATGTTATAAAAGAATTAAACTTATATAATATAAATGTATAATATAATATGGAACGGTAAGGAACCCTAAATAGGCATATGGGTCAAACACATATGTATCGTACATATACCATGATCTTTTATGTGTCCAATACTTGAATCACGAGGGTAATTCATAAGAAATTCATTATTCATAAGTTGATATCACTCTAAATATATATTAAAGGTTATGAATCTTTAATATAAAGTTGTACTCTATCATTTATATATTAATAGATTACTTGCATACTTCTAAGTTGTTGAGCTTTCCTCAAGCTAGGGATGTTTTGTGTAATATATTAATATGTAGAATAGATAAGGTAATTTTAGTATGCATATTTGTTGAGCATTCCTCAAGGTATGTGCATTATACTTAGTACATCACAAAATAGTAGGTACGAGTGAATAATCTCTCTTTATTTATTGAGCTTTCCTTAAGGTAAAGATGAGATTGGGACAAGGACCAAAATTTTAGAAGTTGTATATGATACAACCGATAAGGAGTTATATATCGTATGTGGGCCTATGATTTGTTGTGCTTTCCTCAAGATAAGAATCCCAAGGCATACAAGTTCTAACACCCACTAAAGAAGTCGAAAGATTTCTATTTTTCATTTTAGGGTTTTGAGAAACATAAAAGTCTAGTTGGAGCTTTAGTAGAAAAATGAAATGGCAACATTTAACTTTTCTAATACTGTAAGAACGTCTGCTATATAAAGTTAAAATAATATACATTGATAAATGCAACTAATAAAATTGATGAAATGTTTATCAATTAAAATATACAAATGAATTGAAATAATATTGACAAAGGAAAATATAGAATATACTTACCAATAGGTTTTTTCAAGTTGACCCATGCAAGGGCCTAATTATAAAACAACTAAATACGTTTATAACATAGTCACTTACGTGTTTACTTGCCCGAGACTATGTATTGTCTTTAACGAGTTTCAAACTCTAAAAGTGATACAAGGATATAAATATTTGATCCATTTCCAATCACATGTAAATGTTATATTGTGAACGATCGCAACTTATAATGTAGGAAACCTCGATGAATTTAGTTCATTCGAAATAAGCAAGTAAACTGTAGTGTGAGATCATGTATTCAATATGATTGATTACAATGATGATCTTGTCTTATTAAATGTAACACTAGACCCAAAGCTATAAGATGGATTTAAGAATTCGATTATTAAGAAGTTATTTTGATCAGTTTAGGTAAAATGTAAGTTATTCGATATCCTTAAATATTTAGGATTACCAAACGCATTTTTGTAAAGAGTTTGTTAAGATATTGTAGTAAGAGTTTCCTTTTTAATGGTCAGACCATTTAGAAAGGAAAATGAATGTACGATGGCAGATGTAACTTAAGGCACGGTTGGAATGAAGAGAGTGAATGGTCACTTCTGTCTCATAAATAGACATTGGAAATGAGAATTGTTAAATAATAATAGATACTTAACATTGAAATAAGAAATATGATACTTAACATTAACCTCAAAGATCAATAGCAACCATTTCAAGAGGTTTATCATACTTGGTTTATAAATCAGAAAAGTGAGTTTATGACTTTTTCCCATTTGGAAATATGTGCATTCATAGGGTAAAGTAATGCTTTCAAAATGGAATTTTATTATCAACTAAAATCTGCTTTACTACATTGTCATTAGGATGGCCTAATTAACTTGTAGCGCCAAAAATCAAACATATTGCTCCTTCTTGCTGTAATTTCAGAAAGATTACAACACTTTTCTTTATCTCTAAAACTTCTTGAATTAACAAGATTAAACTTGTATAACCCTCTATCTGCATTACTCTGCAAAAGAATTTCTCTAGTTAGAATGTCTCTATCCAAACAATACTTAGAATAAAATTCAAAATAGAAATCGTTATCACTTGCAAATTGTGACACACTCATGAGATTTTTCTTTATTTGGGGTACTTTTAGTAAATTATTGAGATATAGTAGTTGATGCAAGTAATTCCAGTATGTGTTATTTTAACACACTCACCATTGCCCATGTGTATGGACTGATTACCTCTATATTCCTTTTGACCAGATTTAAGTTTTCTATATCACTTGTAATGTGATATGTAGTTTCAAATTAGGATACCAGCTTTCATCTTGTATGTCATCAGGCTTTGTGATGATATCCACCTGGTAATTTCTTGATTTGTTTAGCTGATTGCTTGATTCCTATTGTGCTTGAGCCATATTTAAACTTCGATTAATATTTCTCTGACTATTTGAGTTTGGATTTGGTACATAGTTTGCACTGAATTTGAAATAACATTTTGGTGCAGTGTGTCCAATTTTCTTACAAATTTGACATTTGGGTCTATTGTTATTGTTTCATCTTCCTCTACCTCTTGCTCTATTTGACTGACCTTGTTTGTGATAGTACTGATTTGTTTATTTATAAGCTTGACTCTTGTGTTTTGAATTAACTACATAATTGATTGATAAATCAGTATCTAGTGATGTCTTTTGATCTATCATTCCTTCATGTGCAAGAAGTGTTGACTGAACATATTGCATATATGGCAATGTTTCCTTAGATGAGATTACAGCCACAACTGCTACATATTGATCAATGAGACCACTTAAAATGATTAGCACTTGTTCAGTATTTGATATCTTGTGTCCTGCAGCTTCTAGTAAATCATATGTTAATTTTATCTTAGACAAATATTCTCTCATGGGCAAACTTTTTTTTTTTGATATTTTGCAATTGCCTTTTGTAGTGCATTATTTTGGCAGTTGACTAAGAGCTAAAGATTTGCTCTATAGTTGTCTAGATTTCATTGGATAACTTACATCCTACTATTTGTGGCAATAAATTAGTGCTAATTGAAGACAGTAGCCATGAACTTATTAAACTGCCTTGTCCCTGATACTTTGTGTATTCAGTGTTTCTTACAACCTTATTGTCTTGATCAGTGATGAATCTTGGAGGCACAGGTAGTGTTCCAAGTACAAATTCTTTAAGTCCATATCCTCTAACTGCTGTTTCAATTTGAAACTTCCAAAGAAGATAATTAACTTAATCAAGATGGGTTGTGATGAGTTGAGTCTGAGGGTTGACAATAGTCTTGATCAATTCTTCTCTTGCTGATGCACTTTGTTGATGAGAGTTGTCCGTATTTTCTGATGTGGCTGAGTTTGATCTCCTTTAGCCATGATGACATAATGATAATAAATGACCTTGGTGATTCGGAGATGCAGTTTGCAAGAAGTGACAGTTTGTAATAAATGATGAAAACTAGGTTTGTTGCAACCAAAACTTAAGCGATGACATAGTTCTAATAAGTTCTTTCTATGGCACTTTCTTTCTTGATGCTTTTGTGATGAATTTCATGCTTCTTGTGATCTGTTTTCTGATTATCTGGTTGTTAATTTGTTTGATTTGATAAGGAATCTTGTTGTAGCTCAATTGATAAATTCTTGGCAAGGCACTTTTTTTCTTCGTTGAATCTACAGGTAGATTTGTGAATCTCAGATGATGAGACTGCGTTCTCTGATATGAGCTCTGCTGTAAAAATTCTTCTAGGCTTCCACTTAGGCGCTAGGTTAGGCTTACCGCCTAGGAATTTGCCTAATCCACCTAATTGAGACTTACTGTATTATCTAAGTATATAAACAAGTTTTTAGGCATCATCTATGCAACAATATAGGCTTAATGCCTCTTATAGACATCAAAATGTTTATTTCAAGCGTTTTTGTCTCCGTGATTGCTTCCAAATGCATGATATACCGTTGTGGATCAATTAATACTAAATAAAATACTAAAAATTTATACAAAATGTATGAGTTTATCAAAAACGCCTAGCTCCGATTAATCTTTGATTAATCCCCGTCTAGACAATTAATCCCTAGTTCATGCTTACCGTCTAACATTCATCTAGCGATTGTTACAACCATGCTGGTGAGTACACTCAAGTGATGGAACTTTTTCAGATGAGTTGATTTCAAAAACCTAATATCAAATGTTGTTAAGTGATAAGGGCTTTGATATCATATTGAATTTTGACGAAGATTTGAGAAATTTATGATATTGAGTTTTCAGATTGTATTGAAGAGAAACAGAAATAATATTGTATTGATAATTTTTCATACACAAAACGGTACACTGTACATTGCATTTATAATACAAATGAATGGGCTGATGGGTCATAATGGGTTTACAACCCGAACCTCTTGTTATATACTATGAGATATATTATCTCATTTTACAGCCGTATCTTATTCATAATAGTGTTGAGCTCACAAATTCTATTCTGTCCAAACACTTTCTTTGATTTTCAAACATAAAGAAAAAGAGACTAAGAAAAAACGCTAGTTCTTTGAAAAGAAAAAACGCTAGTTCTTTGAAACCAATAAAACTCGTTATTATTGTACAAAATAGTAACTATTGCCAGTAAGACTTAAAATGGACTATTTTATAACTGTGCCACCATAAATCTTATAAATACATCTTTTATGGGAAAAAATTTGAATATTTATACTGAGGAAAATTTTGAATATTTACGCAATAAGCGGTTGAAGAAAATAACTAACTGCATAACGATTATGATTGGTTATTTAATGTTACTATACAATTAAATCTTTGTAACTATTTATTTGTTTTCTAACAACTAAATTGGATTGACTTCAGAAGGAGAAGGGAAAAAATACAGCGCTAAACTATAAAGATTTGAAGAGAAAGAAATGTAAACTGCTTTATTTTATTATATTTTGAATACAGAGAATTGATTCATTAATACTGACTTATGCTCTCTATTTATACAAATGTTGATACAATACTTATTGGGCTAAATGGGTGGCATACAGCCCAGACCGCATCAACATATGTGATAAGCATGCCGTCTGTCTAGATTCATTTCATTCCCCCTCAAACCTATCTCTCCTGCTAGGGTTTGCGACTTTCTTCGAGAACGAGAAAAATGAGCCGCCACAAAGGAAATCAAAAAATAGCTTAGACCTGATATAAAGTTGAGATCTTTACAGCTTCTCTTGAGTAACTTATGCGAATCTTAGCAGGTGCAAGTATATTTCATGACATATTCTTGTGAAATATTCTTGTTTCCTTCAGATGAGATAAGAACAACTTTCAAGTTGTCGCGCAAGCTAGACCAGAGCAAAATTGTTATGCTGCCAACAGATTGAAGATAGAAGTTGAATTTCAGGATGCTAGAACTGAAACTGGGAAGTAGAGATCAATTTCCTACTTGCTGCTTACTACCACTCAGTGTCGAAGAGGCATCATGCTTTGTTTGACCTTCGAAATCTGTGACTCTGAGCTTTTCTCTGAAGTGAGTAAAGTTCATTTTTGACAGTGGTTTTGTTAGGATATCGGCAACTTGGTAAGTGGCAGGTATGTGATTGATGTTTAATTTTCCCTTGGCAACTTGCTCACGAACAAAGTACAAATCTAGTTCCATATGCTTGGTTCTGGAATGTAAGACTGGATTAGCAGTGAGTGAGACTGTACTAAGGTTATCACACCATATAGTTGTCTTGCTTTCAGTTTTAATTTGTAATTCATTCAATAGTGATTCTATCCACATTTTTTCTGCCACTGCATTAGCTACACTTCTGTACTCTGCTTCTATGCTTGATCTGGATATAGTTGTCTGTTTTTTTGAACACCATGAAACTGGATTTTTGCCTAAGAAAATGCAGTAACCACTTGTTGATCTTCTGTCATTTATATCACTTGCCCAGTCTGCATCTGCATAACCAGTAATACTAATTGCATTGCATGCTTCCATAGTTAGTCCATGATTTAATGTTCCTTTAAGATATCTTAGTATTCTCTTGACTGCTCTCCAGTGTTCATCTGTTGGACATTGCATGAATTGACTCACTTTATTTACACTGAATGAAATTTCTGGTCTGGTAATTGTTGCATATTGAAGTGCACCCACTATGCTTCTGTATTGACTGTCATTTGTGATCATTTCTCCTTTAGTCTTTGGTAGATGAACATTTGTTATCATGGGTGTTGAAATTGAGTTTGATTGATCCATCTTTGCTTTCATAAGAAGTTCACTGATGTATTTCTTCTAACTGAGATGAATCAAAGATTTTGAGAGTCTTCTTACTTCAATTCCTAGAAAGTAGCTTAGACTTCCTAGGTCTTTGATTGAGAATTCTCTGTTGAGATGTTGAATAAGATTGTTGATCTCTAGATCATCACTTCCTGTAATAATAAAATCATCGACATAAATTAGTATATAAGTAATAGTACCAGAATTAAACTTTGTAAAGAGAGAGTTGTCTGATTTTGTGTAGTTGTAGCCCAGTCTGGATAAGGTTGTTTTTAATTTCTCAAACCAAACCCTTGGTGCTTGCTTGAGTCCATAGATTGCTTTGTTCAGTTTGCATACTAGTCTCTCATTTCCCTTTTTCATAAAGCCATGAGGTTGTTCCATATAGACCTCCTCCTGCAAAACACCATTTAAGGATGCATTATTTACATCTAGTTGCTTTATAGACCAATTTCTACATAAGGCAATACTGAGAACAATTCTAATGGTAGAGGGTTTCACAACTGGAGAAAATGTTTCAGTAAAGTCAAAACCATTCAGTTGTGAATATCCCTTTGCTACCAGTCTTGCCTTATATTTAGAAATTGATCCATCAGCATTTCTCTTTAGTTTGTATGTCCATTTACAGCCTACTATATTCTTATTAGTAGGTTGAGGAACAAGATCCCAAGTCTTGTTCTTCAATAGAGCATCATATTCCTCATTCATAGCTGTTTTCCATTTGTCACTCTGTATAGCCTGGTTGTATGTACTTGGTTCCTCATTTTCCAGAGTTGCATTGTATAACTTTGGTTTGAATATACCACTTTTTGCCCTTGTAACCATATGATGTCCAGTTCTTACAGGACTTTGTTGAGGAGTATTGTTATCTCTCTCAGTCTCTTGTGGCTCATTAGATGATTGTGGATCATCTAATGTGTGGCTTGAGTCTTGCTGCGTTTGATTGTCTGGTTGTTGCATTTGAGATGATGTGTTAGATGGCTCGATTTGTCCATGACCTGGTTCTGAAGTGATCATTGTGTGTTGTGGACTTTCATGGTCTTGAGCTCTCTCTCTAGAAATGTGAGCTGCCTTATCACTTATCACAGGTATGGATGCTAAAGAGTACTTAGTATTGTGAACCTTTTCTGAAGTTTTAATTGCTGAGTTGCTAAAAGGAAACACTTGCTCATTAAACACAACATGTCTGGATATAAATATCCTTCCATTACTAGATAGACATCTATAACCCTTTTGATTTGTGGCATAACCTAGAAATGTACATGGTGATGATCTATAGCTCAGTTTATGACAGTTATATGGTCTAAGATAAGGAAAACATAGACAACCGAATACCCTTAAACTGTGATAATCAGGCTTGATATTGTAAAGCATTTCTAATGGACTTTTTAGTTTTAGAATTTTTGTGGGTAATCTATTGATTAGAAAAACTGCAGTGGCAAATGCATCAGGCCAGAACTTGAGTGGTAATGATGCATTTGCTAGTAGTGTTAAACCAGTCTCTACAATGTGTCTATGCCTCCTTTCGATTAGACCATTTTGTTCTGACGTATAAGGACAAGTTGTCTTGTGTATGATACCTTTCTCTTGAAGAAATTTCTTAAGAGGGGAGAATTCTGTTCCATTGTCTGTTTGTAGAATTTTTAGTTGACAATTAGTCTGCTTTTCTGCCTGCACTATAAATTGTTGAACTGCATAACAAGTTTCAGATTTTGCTTTCAAAAAATATATCCATACATGCCTTGAATATGCATCAACGAAGGAAATGTAATATTTGTACCCATAGTCTGTTGATATGGGTGCTGGACCCCATAAGTCAGTTGCAACAAGTTCTAGTGGTTTGTTGTAACTGATTTTGGAGTCTACAAATGGTAATTTATGACTTTTACCCATATGACAATAAGTACAAACGTATGGAGTTGAAATATTGTTAAAAGAGATATTATTTTCATTCAACACTTGTTTAACAACATTTACATGAGGATGTCCAAGTTTACAGTGCCAAGTGTCAAAATTCTTACAGTTATTCATAGTTTTGATTTCAGATATATTACACCATTTTCCTTTACATCCAGATGTTCTTGAATTATCAACATTGAAAGTATACAATCCCTTAATTTCTCTACCCTGTAAGAGAATATCTTTTGTTAGAATATCTCTAACTAAACAGTAATTTGGAAAAAATTCAAAAAACACATTATTATCTTTGGCAAATTGTGATACACTTAATAAATTTTTCTTGACAGAGGGTACTCTTAATAAGTTATGCAAGTATAACTGTTTCTTTCCAGTTATGTATGCACTTCCAGAATGTGAAATTTTTACAGACTCACCATTCCCCATAAGTAAAGATTGTGTACCTTTATATTCCTTGTTGCCCAGATTTAAGTTTGCCAAGTTATTAGTGACATGATTTGTAGCTCCAGAGTCAGGGTACCAACTGCTATCATTAATGTCTTCAACTTTCGCATTGTCATTATTGTTGCAATCACTTTGACCTCTGATTTCTTGTTGAGCACTTATGACATTTGCACTGGGATTATAGTTTCTATCCCTGTTGTTGTTCTGTTGTGATGGAGTATAGTTGTTGTCAAATCTGAAATAGCATTTGCTAGCAATATGACCGATTCTCTCACAGATCTGACATCTGGGTCTGTTGTTTCCACTATTGTTGAACCATCTTCCACCTCTTCCTCGTGGTCTAGAAGACTGACCACCTCTCTGATTGGTATACTGTTGACTTCTGTTACCAGAAGTCTTTTCTTGATTTTTTGTTTTGTTGTTTGAGATGAAATTTAGAGACATATCTGATGTAGATGGTTTCTTGAGATCCAATCTATCCTCATGGGCTAGTAGAGTAGAATGGACATACTGAATTGTGGGTAAAGTTTCCTTTGAGGATATAACTGCTACCACAGATTCATATTCATCCTCTAATCCTCCAAGAATTGATAGAATATGTTCAGTGTCACTCACCTTGTGCCCTACAGAGGATAAGTGATCACATAAGGTTTTAACCTTTACAAGATAGTCTCTCATTGATTGATTTTCCTTTTTGACATTTTGCAATTGTCTTTTGTAGTACATAATCTTGGCTGCAGACTGAGTACTAAAGATCTGTTCTATTGTGGACCAGATTTCATGAGATGAATTGCATCCAATTATCTGAGAAAGTAAATTAGCACTTATTGATGATATTAGCCAAGAACTTACTAGACTATCTTGTCTTTGATGCATTATGAATTCTTGATTACTGACTAGCTTTTCATCCTTGTCTGCAGTGTATTTTGGTGGTATGATTATGGTACCTTGGATATATTGTTCCAGCCCATATGCTTTGATTGCTGTTTCAACTTGAAACTTCCAGAGCAAGTAATTGTTCTCATCCAGTTGGATTGACAATAGTTGACTTTGAGGCTTGACAATCTCTTTCAGAAGTTCTTCAGTTGGATTAAATCTGGTGTTGGTGTTAGTACTGGAGGAGGCAGAGACATCTTGATCTCCTTCAGCCATTGATTCAAAAATCAAGAAAAAGAGGGATTAAAAAGAAAGCTTTACAGAGGCAGAGAAGCAATGCTGGGCAGCCAGGAGAGTTCTTGGACTCCTAGGCAAGGCGCAGTAGAAGCTTTGATCGATAATCTTGATTCAGGAGGGTAACAGAAAAACTGTGATGATGAGAAATATTATATTTCTCAGATGATTCAGTATGAAATGAAACACTATTCAATCTTGATATGATGATTTTGTATCTGATCTTGATTGAAAGTGGGAAGGAACAGAAAAGATGATAAGAATCTGTTTGATTCTTAGATGATTCAAAAAGAAATATGCAGCCTGATCTTGATATGATGATTTTAGATCTGATCTTGATCAATGGCATGACATTTTGCTGTTAGGCTTTGAAATGCTCTGATACCATAAAAGATTTGAAGAGAAAGAAATGTAAACTGCTTTATTTTATTATATTTTGAATACAGAGAATTGATTCATTAATACTGACTTATGCTCTCTATTCATACAAATGTTGATACAATACTTATTGGGCTAAATGGGTGGCATACAGCCCAGACCGCCTCAACATATGTGATAAGCATGCCGTCTGTCTAGATTCATTTCATAAACGGATATACCTTCAAAAATCCCCAAGCATTATTGAAACTTTACTGTTTCTAATCATGTCTTTTGCAAAGGAATCCAACAAACGTAAATGTGCAATATTATATTGGACAAGAGCATGCAATAAAATCTTTTGATCCTTATCGGTATACTGTTATGTAACATTGATTATTCCTAAGCTAAATTTAATAACATTAATATTGAAATTATTTTCTGTTGTGACGCGAAAGCTAGTCATAGCTTGTGTTCTCCCTACCTATAAATTTTAGTTGACCTTTATAAATATTTAGTTACAATGAAAAAGGTAAATCTTTTGGTTTATAATGTCCCACTTGAAAAAAGATAAAAATAAATAAATAAATAAATAAATAGTTCTTTATAATGATATTTATATAGGATTCAAGTGGTCCTTGCTTTGCTTTGTCCATAGATTTATATATTGCTCTTTCTTGCATGATATGATATGCTGTAAGAAATTGCCCTATCATACAGTCGAAAAGCTGAAATATAACTTATGTGAAAACATGTAGAGTCAATACTGACCTAATAATGAAATTGAGAAATTGATCAGTGAGGTAAGATATCATAATACGAAATTGAGAAATTTGAACCAACTATTTTTGTTTTGTTGTTCTACTTTATTATATTAGGCTCAAATTGATTTATTTGTAAGCAATAGCTAGGTTCATTACATTTTTACGTCAACAAGTTATCTCTGAGCAAAACCATTATAATATTTATATCATTAATTTTGAATTAAATGTACGACTACAGTATCTATTAAAGCATAATCATATATACACTAATGAATACATTGAATAGTGTACTATATACATGATTTTTTTTAAATAAAAATAAAACTCTGCATGATCTTCGTCTTTAAAACAAATTGCTTCGCCCTCTTGGCCAATAGATAACATAAAAACGTAAGTTCGTTCCTATCCAAAAAAGTGCGTGTCGCGAGAAATATTTTAATAATTTTCCACCAACCTAAACAGGAAATCATAATCCATTTCATTGCATAGGGCGATCAGTGATGTCAATCATTCATATATTCATATCTTTTGTGGTTTTTTCATATATTATATCGGAATAAACAATGCTATACAATACAAAATTAGCAAGTTGAAATAGTTGAAACTTATATATACAATAATGAGAATATATAACAGTTGGAATTCATCCGAGTAGTGCATGCAACAGTTGAGAAAATTAGAGCACACTTGCGTGTTTCATTGTATAATTATAAAAATAAGCGCCAACTTGCTTTTAATTCTTTGTTGATTATGTCTATAACAAGACAAATTATAGTCCATGTTGTTTGGAATCTTGAATTTGTTCACGTTGCTAATATTTTGAACTGTTGGTATATAGAGAGATTAAAATAGCTTGATTGTCAACATCGTTTGTGCACATCCTTGCACCTTATGTTGTATGACTGAAGACGATTGTACTGTTCTTCCCAAGATTTACCGATTTGGGATCTTCTCATTCGGCCAGAAAAACTAAATGTTCTTCCCAGATTTGGGATTGTTTATACCAGAGGTTTTTCGGATCCTTAGAATAAAAATTAATAGATTATCCTGCAATAAATATCCCACATTTTGGATGTTATAATCATCATGAGAATTATTTCAAGCAATGATGGTGTGTCCATATATGAAGATGTCATGCACGATTGAACCAATTATAAACTTCGGTAAGTACTTAATTAGTGGAAAACAACTATGTAGATAAAAAAGGCCTCCAGCATCATCTTCGATTTTCTTATAAACAGATCCTAAATGAAACCTATTTAACACGAAAATAAAAAACTCAGACTAATTAAGCAAGCATCCATGCGTTTGTAGAAAAAACATAATAAACAATGGATCTAACGACAGTTTGATGTGAATAATATTAGTTGTCTTACAACATAAATACACTTGACAGTGAGACCACGAGAAAACACCGCAGAACGAAACGAGTTATCCCATCACTTTCCCAAATAACATCATTTTATCTTAAAACATACAAAATAGGATGATAACAATTTAATTGGCATAAGTAAATAAAAATATTTTATACTAACATCCATCTTAAAATTTATTTATACATCTTTGGTATATTCATCTAATATCACTTGGAATCATAATAAGGTGTCATTTTATTTCATTAATTCATTCATATTAGTTACATCGCCTCCAGGTTACTATCTCTAACTAATCTCTAATTAGTTCTTCTTCTTCTACACTATTTGGTGATTACACAATTTTGAATCACGTTAACCCAAGTTCGATTCCTACCATGCGCTTCCCTATCCTATATAAATTTACCCGGAGGTATGGGGGTTTGGATCAGCGGACGACTTTACTATACCCTCCTCAGGAGTTTACCGGTCCGCCGGGTTCTCCTGGGTTTTCAAAAAAAAAAAAAATTGGTTGCACACTCAAGTACAACTTGGATTACACCACCCTCACAAGCATCCTTGCAGATAGCTCAAAAGCTCTCCTAGTCCTGAAAATATCATTGGTTTCATATTATAGTTTATTCATTTAATTGGTTAATACATTCCAATTTAAGTCCCTATAATTTCTTGGATACAATTTTACCTAGTCGAGAGTCAACCCCAATTACACCCAATTTTGTAATATATGTAACTTATATTTACTTAGCACATCTCACAAGTGATCATCATTAGTAAGCATAAAACATCCATTATAGAATTCATATATCATCATAATTACTTTAATTATAATAAGTGAAGTATACACATCAACATGGTGGTTAAATAAATTAATTCAAGGTGAAATTTTCATATCTTTTGAAAAAATGAATTATACTTATTCAATTGTTCAAAGAAAACTGCTAGTTTATTTATATTAGTTTCATATTTTAATATTACTATATATACTTAATTAAATGTTGCAATTCATTTATACACACACACACACACACACACACATATATATATATTAAACCAAATAATTATATGATCTGAAAAGTTACTATATATTTTGTGAACAGTATGATAAATTTTTAATTTCAATTCTGTAATAATTTTTTTAATTATTTTGAATTTTAAATATTGTGATATATATACACTAAAAATAGTTAAATAATTAAATAAAATAATAAAATAATCATAAATAAAATTATTTTGTTTAGAAAATCTTAAGAAGATTAATGCATATAAAGTAATATTTACAAGAATTTTATATCGATATGTTGGGGTCTATCCTTCCAAGCTGATATTACCCAACAACACAGATGCGAAAACAAATAGGATCGAATATAGAAATGGCGAAACAATCAAATAAAATTATTGAGATTGTTCACCTTGAAAATGTGAAATCAACTAATTAATAATAAATGAAAGGGAAGCACATCAAAAGTTTTAAAGTGATTCCACTATCAATGTGATAGTGTACGTCCACTAAGGGGAGAAGAATTTTATTAATACCGAGAGAGAAGATTACAAAGATTGATACCAATTATTTCTATTACATAGGCTCCTTTAAATATAGGCTTTGAAACTTGGGATTGAACTTATCTCGCAATATGGGACTAAACAAAACAACAAAACCTAATATTGTATTACATCACTCCACCTTGATACAATATATATCTTTAAACAAAGCCATCTACCTCCATCTACAGCTTCATACTCTGAGTAGTCTCGAGCATAGCGGATACATTCCCAATGAGCTTTGGCAATGCCATCACTCATTACATTTTTCGACAAACTTTGACAATGCCATCCCCACCGACAAAGTGTTTAAACATATCCTTCCCGCGTAGGGTCTACCAATCTTCTCAATGAAAACAAACATCTCCATCTACCAATTCTCTCTCACCCGTGCCACCATATGGCATCCAACACCTTTATAAGCAGATCAAGTTCGAGTAATGCTCGAACCTTGCAACAGGTAAGGACTTGATGAACATATCTGCTGTATTCTCCTCTGTGTGAACCTTCTGAAGACGAATTAAATTCTCTTCATTCATTGAGACAAGAAAGGATTCTCTCACCTCTATATGCTTCGTCCTTGAGCTAAAAGTCAAATTTTTAGCTAAGTGAATTGCACTTTGACTGTCACAATTCACTTCTACTCCATCATACACGAAGCGCAAATCACACATCAACCGCCTTAAATATGGTGCCTCCTTAGCCACTTCCACGGTAGCTGTAAGCTCTGCCTCGGTAGTGGACGAAGCAACATCGGTCTACAACCTCGCTCTCCAACTAATAGCTATCCCTCAAAGAGTGAACATATAATATGAGGTTGACTTCCTTCGATCTCTATCGTCAGCGTAGTCAAAATCACAAAATCCTACCAAGCTGAAATCTATATCTCTGCCGCCAAAATGGTCTAGGTTTCCTCAAAGATATCCGAAAATGTACTTTACTGCCTCCTAATGCATCTTTCCTGTATTTTCCATATATCTATTAACCAATCCACTTGTGCAATATCAAGCCTAGTGCAAAGCATAACATACATCAAACTACCAACTGCACTCGCATAGGGCACCATCTCCATGTAAGTTTTGTCCTTTTCTGAGGTCGGAGAGCCTTTATTAGAAAGGGGTATGTACAAAGGCATGAGTGTACTAATTGCCTTTGCTCCGTCCAAGCTAAACCGAGTAAGTACCCTCTTTAAGGTGAAATCAACTAATTAATAATAAATGAAAGGGAAGCACATCAAAAGTTTTTAAAGTGGTTCCAGTATCAATGTGATAGTGTACGTCCAGTAAGGGGAGAAGAATTTTATTAATACTGAGAGAGAAGATTACTGAGATTGATACCAATTATTTCTATTACATAGGCTCCTTTAAATATAGGTTTTGAAACTTGGGATTGAACTTATCTCGCAATGTGGGACTAAAAAAAAACAAAACCTAATATTGTATCACATCACTCCACCTTGATACAATATATATCTTTAAACAAAGCCATCTAACTCCATCTACATATGCTAATCTTTTGCTAATGAAGTATACCGGTCTTTGGATACGATCATCTTCTCGTACTAATGTGGCACTTAGCGCATGGGAGGATACAACTAGGTATAGGTAGAGGCTTTCTCCATTTATCGGAGTGGAGAGTACTGGAGGCTTCTGTAGGTGTTCTAGCAGACTCTGAAAGCTTGAGTAGCATTCTTCAGTCCATTCAAATTTTCCTTTGTCCCTTTTGAGGGCTTCAAAGAATGGGACGCACTTGTCCGTGGCCTTGGATATAAACCTGCTCAGAGCAGCTACCTTCCCGTTTAGGCTCTGCATTTCCCTCTGCGTGGCTGGGATTTTGACATCTTTCAAAGGTTGTACCTTTTCAGGATTCACCTCTATTCCTCTAGCGTGCACAATGAAACCCTAATAATTTACCCGAAGACACCCCAAAAGAGCATTTCAAAAAAATTCAGCTTCATTTTGTATTTGCGTAATATTTGGAACATCTCGTCTAGGTGGCTCAAATTATCCGTTGCTCTTCTTGATTTGACAAGCATGTCATCGACATAGACTTCCGTGGAGTGACCAATTTTCTGCTCAAACATCTTATTAACTAGACATTGATATGTAGCACCGGTGTTCTTAAGCCCGAAGGGCATGACCTTGTAGCAATATAGGCCCAAATCCGTAATGAAGCTAGTATGTTCTTGATCCGGCATATGCGTGGGGATCTGGTTGTATCCTGAAAATGCATCCATGAATGATAATAACTCATGTCCTACGGTTCCGTCTACCAGTCGGTCGTTCGGGGCAAAGGAAAACAGTCTTTGAGGCGAGCATCATTGAGGTTGGAGAAGTCAATGCAGGTTCGCCATTTCCCATTAGGCTTTTTCACTAAAATCGGGTTGGAGATCCATTTTGGATAAATAGCTTTGCGGATAAAACCGTTGGCGAGCAGGTTCACCTTTTCGTTAAGAGCAGTCGACCATTCTATCCCCATGCTTCTTTTCTTTTGTTTGATCGGGATCTTGGCTGGGTTAATATTGAGGGAATGACAAGCTACTTCTAGGGATATTCCTACCATGTCTTTGAGGGTCCATGCTAATACATCCAAGTTCTTGGGTAGAAATCCTATCAGTTGGATTTTTAGGTTCTGGTTCAACTGAGAACCTATCTTTAAAGGCCTTGTTTTTTCGTGTTCGTCTACCATGACATGTTCCATAGCCTCCACGGGCTCGACATTGACCTCCTCCTCTCTATCTCTGGGGTCCAACTCATTAAAAGGGTCACTAGTATATTCAAGAGGATGAGCCTTCTTTGATTGCTATGCTTCTGTAGTTTGGGCATAGAGGGCGACCCCCATGCTCTTACCTTTTTCCTTCCTTTTGTTTTGGCAGAGTTCTATCATGTAGCAATCGCGAGCTGCGTCTTGGTCGCCTTTTACCTCTCCTATTCCCTTATCTGTTGGGAATTTCATCTTTAGGCACCATGGGGCTCAGACTATCTAGAAATCTGACAATGCAGACCTCCCTAAAAATGCATTGTAGGCAGAGTGTCCATCTGCCAACACGATTGTTTGCTTTCGAATTATGGATTGGCAGTGACTTCCTAGCTCAACAAACAAGTCTAACTGTCCAAGTGAAATCGTTGCCTCCCCCATGAACCCGTGTAAGGGCTTATTGCACAGGGATACATCTTTCATTGATAAATTCATTTTGTTGAAGGCATGTTTGAACAAAATATTCACTGAGCTTCCTGTATCAACTAAGATGCGGAACACCTCTGCCGGGCCGATCCAAGAGGAGATAACCATAGGATCGGTATGCAGATACTGCTTTCCAACCAAATCTTCATCGCTGAAGGTTATGTTGACCCTTTCTCTCCGTTTTGCGATGCGTCCTTCAGTAATGGAATGAACATATCCTTCCCTATCTTTCAAAGACTTTCCGTACCTCTCCATCTCGGCCCAACTTCCGTCGGCCGCATGCGGGCCTCCAGATACGGTATAGACAACTATCTTCTTCTGGTTGGAGCGGCTTGGTCCTGATCCTTCTCTGTTGTTCCTTGTGGGTGCGGCCTAGGTCCCTCATGGACTGGAGCGGGAGAGTTGTGTCTTTGCTGCACATACCATTCTAGTTTTTTTCTGGATGTACTCCTCAATGAGATCCCGTAAATGCTGACATTCTTCGGTTTTATTCTCGTGAGACTCGTGGAAGCGACAATATTTTCCTGTTCTAATTGCAGCTTATGACTCTTTTTTATATGGAGGGCGTTTTTATTTTAATTCATGTTGAGTAGCCAGGTAAATGTTCTCTACAGTGCCATTCAAAGGAGTGTATGAATCGAATCTCGGTCCAGGTCTGTATCGTCGCTTATTGCCCTTTTCAGTTCCCGAGTTGCCTTGATGGTTACTTTTTCCTTCGTTGTTTGGCTTACTCCCTTCTCATCGGGGTGGGGCACTAATTTTTCCTTGGATGCTAGAAACCCCGTGGGTTGCTTGTTATGTCGATGAGCCGCCGCGCCTTCCAATCTCATGTATTTTCCGGCTTTATGAAAGAATTCTTGAACAATTAAAGGCATTTCCTTCGTCAACCTTCTTGCAAGCTTTGAATCGGGGTGGACGCCTCCGCATAGTGCCATCAGTTTAAGCCTGTACTGCTGTTGTGGCAGCGTTGAAACGGGTAAGATATTTCTATAGTTGTTCTCCAGCTTTCTGTTTTACGTTTGACAAGGAATAAGCATCTCTGGGTCGTTCCACATGGATTCAGAATTGACTTATGAATTTTTCCTTCAACATTTCCCAAGAGCTAATGGAGCCATGAGGCATGTGACAAAACCATGTGGTTGCTAAGTCTGACAGGAACAGTGGAAAACTTTTACACAGCACACCCTCTGTTGCTCCATTTATGACCATGTGCTGGGTGTAGCGCTGCAAGTGGATGATTGGGTTGGATGTGCCATTGTAGGGATCCATAGTAGGCATCTTCCATTCTCGAGGAGTGGTTGTCGCTTCTATGTCCCTGGTGAAGGGGCTGCACACCCTTGCTCCTATCCCTCGTTCGAGTTGTTCGCATCTGAGATATTCCCTGAAGAGGCGCGTTATCCTCTCCTCGGATTCTGGGGCAACCCTAGGAGAAGTGGGGGCTTCCCTTTGATGGTGTCTGGAACCTTGGTTGAGGCTATATTGGCGATGATTGGCTTGAAGCATGACAAGGTCAGCCACAACCGGTCCTTGCCTGGTGCCCCCTGACTGGGCCTAGCTCTTGATGCTCTTTCAAGACCGGCTTCGGGTTGAGTCCTGGCTCGGCTTCGAGTTCCTGTATCTTCTTGATTGCTTCATTTGTAGGGGATCATTTCCATCTACGCGACTCTCCAGATTGAGACTCACCTCGAGATTCAGTGTTTTGAGTGGATTCCTCCGTGCCTCTCAAGCATATCATGAGTTGGTCCACTAAAGCTTTTTGCTGGGCAGCGAAGCGGTCAGTCATCTCATTCATAACCCTATCTAAATCTTCTTGGGTGACAGCTGAGTCTGGAGGTTGAGAGTGGGTAGTCGGGTTTTCTTGATCTTCTTGGATGGGGTTGAGTGTACTGGCAATGGCCGCGCTCTTACCCTTATCGGTGTTGCGCCTAGAGGGAGCCATGTTCTAATGTTGAGTTAAGGTTTGGAAGGATGGTGGACAGAAGAGTTCGGCTCTCTACGCGGCCCCTCTAAGTGAAAGCACCAAAAATGTTTGCTCAAAAATTGGACAAACACCTCGAAAGTTTGATTTGTAGTTAAGTCTCGTTTAAGTTGATTGATTTGGAATTTTTATTGTTTCAACACGTAAAAGAACGATTTCAGCAATTGTAGGACACAATTCACAAGCTCAAAGTTTGGAAAGCAGATAAGGAAAGTAAACAACACAAAATTTTATAGAGGTTCAGCCAGAATGTGCCTACATCCACTTTCCATCTTATTATTCTCTCTTTGAGTTGATTACAGGTACAGGATTGTTCAGAATGAGTAAAAAAACTTAGAGTAGCTGAAGTGATGGATTCTCAGCAGAGTTTTCTCTCTTTTCCCTCAAAAATCGTGCCCATTGTTGTTGAGAAGCTCCGATATTTATAGAGTGTAGTTGTGAAGTGTGGAGAAGAAGTTATAGCTTCCTGAGTTTGATTCGGCATTTGAGTCAGGAACAGTTGGATCGGCATTTGGGTCAGGAACAGTTGGATCGGCATTTGGGTCAAGAAGCTTGCCTGATCGGTAGTCCTTCTTTGGCTTGGTTCGGTGATTCTGCCATGGAGTACCTTATTTGTCGAACCAAACATTTGATCCAGCATGTTTGTGTACCGGACCAAATGTTTGTTTCGGTAATGGATGTGTCGTGCGGACCAGTTATTTGGTCCAACATATTAGAAGATGTCGGACCAAATATTTGGTTCTACATATCTGAGGATGTCAGACCAAATATTTAGTCCAACATATTAGGGGATGCCGGATCAAATATTTGGTCCAGCATATCTGAGAATGCCGGACCAGATACTTGGTCCGGTATACCATAGGATGCCGAACCAAACATCTGATCTGGCATGCCGGCCATATGTTTGGTTCGGTAACTATATTCCCAATACCCCTGCTTGTCTTTGCTTCATTCTTTCTTCATGCCCCAGAAAATCGAGCCAACACTCTTTTATCAAATCTTTTGGTTAGTTAAAACCCTTTTTTTAACTTTGGAAATACCAAAACATTTAATCTTTAATTACTTAGGAAAAGTATAATTCAATTCTTAATGAAGATTTCACTTTTCCAAAACATATCTTTAATGCGTCAAAAAATGTAATTTAAGACATCGTTTGCTGTAACTCCAAACCAGTTAGATTGAATAAAAGGGATCCATCAATTTTAGACTGATTACACCCAGTACTAATTTCTTTATTCAACCTGTACTATTCATCAAATAACGGTGAAATCACCTTTTAAATTCACAAGGATAGTACGAGTTCCCTCCTTAGAATTTAATATAGAGTTTAACTAGAATGTTTTCTTTAACAACCAAAATCCTATTTTAAATCTTGCTTAACTTTTGGAAAGCTCCAAATCTCTTTTTATCTTAGGAAGATGTGGTTCGAGTAAATCAAATTTACCGTCCCCTCCATTGTATCAGTCCAGATAGCTAGAGCGGAACCCAGATAGTAGTTGTCCAAGCTCTGGTCTAGAGACTATCTTTCTATCACCCATAAGGCAATAAATTTATTTAATCAACTATAAACTCTTTTATATGATCTTTTAGAGATGATTTCCATTTACTTAACACAATTTCAAATATCGTTTAAAACAATTTTCCTTTAACCATTTATTTAAAATTCATATAAAATAATTATATAACTTCCAAATAATCTTTAAAATACTTAATTATTCATTTGAAAAGATTACTAAACTGAACGGGAAAGAAAATCTAAGTTAAAACCATAATTTGCAAAAGTTATCGAACTATAAAAACTGCTGCAAATAGTGTTTTTAAAGCTTTTTTGTTCAAAACACTAATTCCATTTCATATATGTCCATTTTTAAAACTCAAATCACTTTTAAAACATTTTAACATATTTATAAAATTTATTCTATATTTTTAATGATTTAAAAATATCAATTTTGAAGCATTTGCCACTTTGGTTCCTAAAACTGCCAAACCGCGATGTTTTAAAATGTTGATTTGGACATAACTCAAATTCTATTTGAAGAAATCCTGATTTTTCTTCTTCATTTGAAAACTATAGTTATACGAGTTTGGAAAATTCTTATTTCGAATAATTCCGAGTATGTTCCATTTTACACATTGATATAACTTTTATGACGCGAAATCGCGAACTACCGTAACGCGACGCGCTTATTTTGACTCTATTTTTAAATCTTTTCCAAACTTTACTAAAATGAGTTTTAATATTTATAAAACATTTATAAATCAATTTAAACCATTTTTTTCATGTTTAAAGAGGTTTAACTATTTTGCAACACTTTTATAATTCATATAGGAAAGTGATTTCTACTGTGTAAATTCGACGTGTATTTAACGTGAATTATTTCCACAACCAAACAAACATATTATCACATCAAAACATGATGATCACACATAGAAAACAATCATAGTAAATATATTATATCATCACATAATTTATAATAAATTAGCATAGTAATTCTCATCTTCATTGGCTTCAAGATTCACTAAATTTGACTATAGTTCCGTTACTCTGGAACCCGAGCTTACGAATCTTGCACTAAGGCTCCTAGGGGTTCGGCCTTAGGCTTGAAAGGGTGGTGGGATGCTAAGATGGGTATGACCTTGGTAAGAGAAGTAGGAGAAGATCACTAACTCAATCTTGAACTCGAAGTGGTATAACTCTCTAGATTTTACGACTTATTTTGATAGAACTTAGACGCTATTTTTGAATTTTCCTGAGAGGCTATGAAAGCCATTGAAATAGCTTGGAAAAAGAAGAAGATGGTGTGAAGAAATGAGAGAATGGAGGGCGGTATTTATTGGAAAAATAAGTGAACAAATATCTAAATATGAAATTATCAATCTACCCCTTGCCTACTCCCCTCCATACGCACGGCCCACTCCCCATTATCTTAGATATTTTTTTTATTAAGTGCATATGTGTATGTATTTATATATATATATATATGTATTTATATATATATGTATATATATGTATGTGTATGTTATATATGTGTATATGTATATGTTAGTGCGTGTATGTGTGCGTTATATATGTGCACAAGACATATGAACAACGTTGTAACGACTTTAAACAACTTCCGTTCGTTAAACCGTTTAAAATCTGGAAGCCCATTCCTGGTCGCATTTTCATTTATTAATTAGATTACATATAAAAGTAAACAAAATTTGAAAAATAATTTCTTATCGTTAATTACTAATTAAAACGATCACATTTGAATTATAAAACCATATAAATCAATATTAAGCAAGTGTTTACAAAAAGTGCAGTCGTATCGACAAAACGTTATGTATTTTTCTTATACTTTTAAAACAAGTATATATCTTTATAAAACTATTACAAATCAATTGTTATCACTATATAATAATTAAAATGAATTATTATCATTTTAAAATAATTATTTGATTGTTTAAACTTAATTTAAAATTCCAAAAAATGTATAAAAGTGATGATATCCCTTATGATGTCATAAACATATTTTATTTTCAAAAATAAAATAAATAATTTTTATTTCATATTCTTTCTTAAATAGATAAATAAGTGTATATATATCTAGTTCCGTTCGCTTTAATACTGAGAAAATCTCAATTTTCCCAAAAACTGATTTTCGTCGTTTTTCTAATGAAAACCCCCAAATATCCATCTTTGTTAATATACCTTTAAAACAATTTTACCATCATTATTTATGGTTCAAAACATTATAATTTTTGTTATAAAATCTTGTAATTTAATATTTCAAATATAAATATAATTTATATATCAAAGTGATAAAGTTACAGGTCGTTACAGACTTCCCTCCTTAAAAGAATTTCGTCCCCGAAATTACACCTAACCACAAATTCGGTGCAAACATTATTTTAAATTTCAAATACGAACCCATGTTATGCTCATGGATTATCTTTATGCACTATCTAATTCGATCTTAAATCAAATATACCACTTTGCTTCCGAATTAGTACTAATCCTCCGATTCTCTAGTGCGGACTTTGATCAGACTCAGAAGCTTTTATTTTCCATGCATAGTTCTCAACTATGATAGAAAATGTAAGTGTATGACTACAAATTCTCATAAATGTTTGCCATCAAGCATTGAGTGATAATTTTTTCTTTTTTTTCAAAATTTTGGTTCAAGTTCTTAAATATTTCATACAAATACAATTTTATCTTACAAAGAAATTTCTCCTTTTAAATTTTGTTTCCCTTATCAAATATTCTCATAAAGTGATTTATGAAATTGCAAATGAGGGAGGTTATAACAAAAGATCATCTTAATATTATATAAGCCTTAGTACATAGGTCAATCCTTAACTTACACCCACATCCACAAGTTATCCTTACATAGGTCATCCTGACCATACTTTATCATACTAGAAATACACAACCATAATACAAAGCCATTATACTACTATTTAGATAGTATATTAGATATATATCACTACTCTTCAAATCTTATCACAACACCCAACTATTCTTTTGATTCCGATGCTGATGGTCCACTCCGATTTCCAAACTCAAATAGAACTTCCTCTATATTGTCTTCATTGTCACTTTCTTGCTCATCATCCACTTCATTTCCATCATCTTCTTGATGCAGTAAATCCTATCCCATTGGTTGCCAAGGCTGTCCTTGGAGAACCCATGGAATATGTGCTATTCCAGCTGGTACTTCGAGCAAAACTTCTCCTTCCGCTAACTCTTCTAAACCTTGAACTCCTCTTCCTAAGAATTCTCACTTCTTTCTCATACTCTTCCATATCATTCCAATTGATGTATGAACTTGACGATTCTTCATGTCAAATGACATTTTCATTTTCACCCATTTCCCAAACGATGTTGCTATCACCACTACTGTTATTTGATTCACCTATTATCTCATCCATTCATGCATCATATGTAGCAAAGTCTTGACTATTCATTTCAGCATTTAGGTCCTCCTCGGACTCGGGCTCTTCTTCTATTGGTTCTTCTTAGGGAATTTCCTCCTCGTCTTGTTCGAGTTCCGAACTTGCTGGATCGGTGATCCACATCCTATCTCAGATTTGTTGAGCAACACTACTTGTTCTAACTCCATGATTATTTATACGTTTTCTAATGTCTGGGGTGGTTTCTTCGTCACTATATATCGTAAATTTTTTTGGAGTCTCGAGTGGTATAAGTATCCCAGCCTTTGGATAACCATCTTTATCTAGATGAGTGTACTGATCAGGCTCTTCCTCAATATTTGACCAATCGTTGCTAGACGGCCATGCTTTAGGTTCTTCATCACTGGAAAGAATTATCAAATTATCTCTTTCGCCCTACTTGGCTCTTGATGACTCCCCCTTGGAATACTTTGCTCCGTAACTAGAAGGCTTCTATAATTATAAACAACAAATACTTAGACACTACGTATTTTAATTATCCTAACTCAATCTAATGTCAAATTATTAATCTAGGTTTATCCTAACACAAATCCGTTTTAACTGCAATATTTTAAAGAGAATAATTCACTAAGCACTTGTTTCTATTTTCCCCAAACTGATATTCGATCAATACCTAGAAAACAAATCGAGATCTTTGTTTAATCGATTATTAAAGGTAGTTTTTCTAGATTAGATCTCTTCCCATGATATCCATGTCCTAATGTTTTATCTTTTCCAAAAATCCTTTGAAATCTTTGCTACAATATTTCCCAAACATTGTTATTATCACCTTTCAAATCCTTTCAGCATTATTATTAAACATCTTATAGTCAAACTATGAAATTTTAATTACAAGATGTTCATAATTAGATTTAACTAACCTGATTTTAAAAAATTATCCAATTTATAACTTAACAACATAACCAAGTATTTTTCAAAATATATTCTTTATATACAAAAATATAACCTTGGAAAAATTATTTTATTTACCATAATTTTAAAATAAATCATTTATATATAACATTAAAGCACTCTTATATAATACTCTCAACTCATTCTAGGGTGTCACTTACCCTACCTTTAATAAGTTACTCATCCTAGGGGCTTACTAACCCTATCTCTGATGAGAATTTACCCTATCAGGCTCAGGTGTTCGCTCAACCTAAGCTCTGATAACAAATGTGACGAACGGGTTTTCGGCCTTGTAGTCAGTGGGTATAACCATCGTGGCTCACAATGGTACTTCGCTTTTTTCTTTTACTGCCAACCACTCAACTGCACCAACCCAGAGGACATGTAGGAGCAAGAGTCTCCTGCTCGCTACCTTAATAAAGCGAGAACCCCTTATCATGCTGCACTACGTGATAAAGTAAATCTGATCCCGGTTCCTTCAAACCAATTTGTCGATAAAAGAGGTTAAGTATGTGGGTGATTATTATTCAATTCTTCTATATCTATTATCCAATTAAAATATCTTCTACAAATACATATCTTTAAACCATTCCTTTTTTAGTATACATGGAATCATTAAACCTCTTTTATCAAATCTTTTGGTTAATTAAAACCCTTTTTTTACTTTGGAAATACCAAAACATTTCATCTTTAATTACTTAAGAAAAGTATAATTCAATTTTTAATGAAGATTTCACTTTTCCAAAACATCTCTTTAATGGGTCAAAAACAATGTTATTTAAGACATCGTTTACTATAAATCAAACCAGTTAGTATTGAATAAAAGGGATCCATAAATTTTAGACTGATTATACCCAATACTAATTTCTGTATTCAACCTGTACTGTTCGTCGAATAACGGTGAAATCACCTTTTAAATTCACACGGATAGTACGAGTTCCCTCCTCGGAATTTAATATGGAGTTTAACTAGAATGTTTTCTTTAACAACCAAAATCCTATTTTAAATCTTGTTTAACTTTTGGAAAGCTCTAAATCTATTTTTACCTTAGGAAGATGTGGTCTGAGTAAATCAAATTTACTATTTCCTCCGTTGGGCCAGTCCGGATTGCTCGAGCGGAACCCAGACACTGGTTGTTCAAGCTTGGGTCTAGAGACTATCTTTCTATCACCTATAAGGTGGTCAAGTTATTTGATCAACTCTAAACTCTTTTATATGATCTTTTAGAGATGATTTTCATTTACTTAACAAAATTCCAAATATTGTTTAAAACAATTTTCCTTTAACCATTTATTTAAAACTCCTTTAAAATAATTATAAATCTTCTAACTCCTTTAAAATACTTAATTATTCTCTATTGGGAAAGAATAATTAAGTTAAAACCATAATTTGCAAAAGGTACCGAAACCACTGAAAAAACTGCCGTGAATAGTGTTTTTAAAGCTTCTTTGTTCAAAACACTAATTCCATTTCATATATGTCCATTTTTATAACTCAAATTCCTTTTAAAACATTTTAACATATTTTTATTGATTTAAAAATATCAATTTTAAAGCATTTACCACTTTGGCTTTAAAAACTGCCAAACCGCGATGTTTTTAAAAACTTGATTTGTACATAACTTAAATTCTATTCAATGAAATCTTGATTTTTCTTCTCCATTTAAAAACTATAGTTATAAGAGTTCTGAAAGTTCTTATTTTGAACAATTCCGGACTATATACCATTTTACACAATGATTTAACTTTTACGGCACGAAATCGCGAACTATCGTTACACGACGCGCTTATTTTGACTCCATTTTCAAATCTTTTCCAAACTTTACCGAAATGAGTTTTAATGTTTATAAAACATTTATAAACCATTCTAAACCATTTTATTCATGTTTAAAGAGGTTTAACTATTCCGTAACACTTTTATAATTCATATAAGAAAGTGATTTCCTTTGTGTAAATTCAATATGTATTTAACATGAATTATTTTTACAACCAAACAAACATTTTATCACATTCAAACATGTTGATAAAACATAGAAAAAAATCATAGCAAATATATTATTTCATCACATAATTTATAATAAATTAGCGGAGTAATTCTCACCTTCATTGGTTTTTAGATTTACTAAATTTGACTATAGCTACATTATTCTGGAACCAGAGCTTATGAATCTTACACTAAGACTCCTAGGGGTTCGGCCTTGGACTTGCAAGGGTGGTGGGATGCTTAGATGGGTACGGCTGTGGTAGGAGAAGAAGGATAAGATCACTAACTCGATCTCGAACTCGAAGTGGTATATCTCTTTATATTTTACAAGTTATTTTGACAGAACTTCGATGCTATTTTGAAATTTCCTAAGAGGCTTGGAAGCCATGGAAATAGCATGGAAGAAGAGGAAGATGGTTTGAAGAAATGAGAGAATGGAGGAAGGTATTTATAGGAAAAATAAGTGAACAAATATCTAAATGTGAAATTACCAAACTGTTCCTTTCCTACTCCTCTCCACACGCACAGCCCACTCACCCCTTGTCCTCCTCTCCATGTTCTTGGGTGATGATGGTGTGTAAGGAGGTGATGGTTGATGGTTCTTTGCTTTTAGGATGCTTAAGAATGAAGAAAATGGAAATATCTTAGATATTTTTTTTAATAAGTGCATATGTGTATGTATATATATATATATGTATGTATGTGTATGTTATATATGTGTACATGTATATGTTAGTGCATGTATGTGTATGTTATATATGTGCACAAGACATATAAGTGTGTTGCAACGACTTTAAACAACTTCCGTTCGTTAAACCATCGAAAATCTGGAAGCCAATTCCTGGTCACTTTTTGACTTATTAATTAGATTACATATAAATGTAAACAAAATTTGCAAACTAATTTCTTATCATTAGTAATTATTTAAAATGAACACATTTGAATTATATAACCATATAAATCAATATTAAACAAGTGTTTACAAAAAGGCTGTCGTATCAACAAAAAGTTATGTATTTTCTTATATTTTTAAAACAATTATATATCTTTATAAAACTATTATAAATCAATTATAATCACTATATAATAATTAAAATGAATTATTATTATTTTAAAACAATTATTTGATTATTTAAACTTAGTTTGAAATTCCAGAAAATATATAAAAATGATGATATCCTTGATGATGTCATAAATATATTTTATTTTCAAAAATAAAATAATCAATTTTTATTTCATATTCTTGCTTAAATAGATAAATAAGTGTATTTATGCAGTTCCATTCGCTTTAATATTGGGAAAATCTCAATTTTTTTGAATATTAATTTTCGTCCTTTTTTTGATAAAAACCCTCAAATATCCATATTTGTTGATATACCTTTAGAACAAGTTTACCATCATTATTTATGGTTCAAAACATTATAATTTGTGTTATAAAACTTTGCATTCGAATATTTCAAGTATAAATATAATTTATCAAAGTGACAAATTGGTGTGTAGTTACATTTCAGGTAGTGGCTTTAAATAATAAAATGATATGTAACTTCGACCTTATTGTCTTAATCGGGTGAGGTATTGACTTGAGAGATGATGGATGAACTTTATCATCTATTGCAGCGCAGAACTCTGACCTGTTTGAGATCGATAGGAATTTGCAATTCCAAAATACAGTTATCGGTGCCTCGATCTTCCATTTTATGGCTATGAGGGGATGAATTTATTAACTATACCCTATAAATGAACGTAATTGGAGATTTTGGCAGCGGTCTTCGAAGGTAGCAAGCGAGTATAGCAGATGAAGATAGGGTTCTGTTTGGGAAAGTAGCACCGTTTATTATTGAAATAAGTAGCTTGCTTATTATTTCATTTTTGTGCTATCGTGTAATTCATGTATATTTAATTGCTATGCACTGAGGTAATATTTTTTGTATAGCAATAAAGAAACCGCACACTTTTCCCTTGTTCAATACTTCACTGGTATTGTTCAAGATTTACTGAGGTGGTAGTACCAATTATATAAATATTCCAGCCTAAAAAAATTCCTTTTATTTATTCCTTAGAGCAATTTTTATATACAAATTAAATTTGAAATATATAAATATTTTTAAATTTAACACTAGTTTTATTATAATATAAAATACATATTTTGTGTAACAGATATAAATTTGGCCAAACTTTTTTATTAATGGCCAAAGAGAAATAAATATATTTATATCATTTATATATTTTATTTTATTATAATCTAAAGTATGTATGAACGAACAATTTTAAAAATAAAAAGTATATTTTGTAGTAAAAATTCATATATATATATATATCATATATATACGTATATGTATACACATTGTAAATTTATATGCATAAGCAATTGTGTTAGATTTACCAACATAATTAATGAATAACCAAAACAATAAAACAGTATATCAATAGATGATGACATATGCATATATATAAGTGGCGATATATCCAGATTTGATTTTAATAAATTCTAATTGATATTTGGAAAGGGTTGATTTCAAACAAAATTCCTTTTAATAAATTTTCTCAAAGTACAATTTTATATAGTTATGAACAAATATCCAAATTATATTAAAACTTAGTTAATATAAAAACAATTTTTATTTGATTTGAAAATTGTCTGTCAAAATAAATTTAGTTATATTATTAAACACACATGTGTATATATATATAGGTAGTGTAGTATGTGTATATATATGCAGACGTTGGGGTTATAACTATATGCATGTATGTATGTTAATTGAAAGCACCATATGCATATGTATTTTGTTTATAATATCAATGTATATTACAAAGGCAATTGTATGTATGTGTGTGTGTGTCTATATATATAAATTATACATATTCATATACGTATACTTATTTTGTCCATCCATAATTAAAATGTTTATTTAATTTTTTCTTTCAAGTTGTTTGAAGTATAAATTTAGTGGATTTTAGTATACACACATATATTTCATTAATTATTTTTGAAAATATGTTTATGTTCGCGTTTTATGTAAAATATAATTTAGCTAATGTTTATCAATATATCTTTCCTATTAAATAGGGTGTCTGCATATGTCTAATTTAACATGATAAACAATTACTATGTTTAGTTAAGATCTAATTCCTAATATTTAAGATCTACACATGATTTAAATTTAAAGTATAATTGATATTTTAGGATATACAAGTGTGAATCTGAACTATAGTTTACATTGAATTATGCCTTTAGAAAACATATTAGAATGTTAAGGGTTTGAATGTACATAATTTTTTTTCTTCAAAACATTCCACCATATATCACTTGCAAACTTAAATTCCACATAGTAAAACATGGTTTCACCTATAACCTAGTTGTATGTTGCCATTTTATACAATTAAACACCCTATTACATAACGTGGCTTGGTTTTTTTAGCTATTGAAATTGAAAATGAATAATTACCATGTTGATAATTAATTCGAATGTCCATACAACAATGGTAAAGACAAACTAAGTCCATTAAGATCACACATACTCACTTAGAATATATGCTCCAATAAATAATACCCATCTTCTAATGTAAATCCTATAGTTATAGTACGGTAATCTAAAATTGAATGATAGGAATAAAACAACAAAAATAAAAAAATATCTTTCGTAAATAGTATTGAGGAATTTCATTAAGGTGAATATGTTTATTTCTCTTTCTAATGCTTCTAGGAGCACACTTTTTTCTAATCTTCATGGGTAAAACAGTATGCCTCCTGTCATGTATAGAATTACTTCATAATCAAAATTTCATCGAGTTACTTCATTACTAAAGTTTTATAATTAAAAACTGTATATCAAAATCCATAAGTAAAAGATCAATAAAACTACAAAAGTAAACAAATTCTTACCAAATAGGAAACATATTCTAAAATCATAGTCTATTACCAAATTATTTTTTGATAATAACCTATAACCGGACCAAATTGACATTTTAAAAATCCAAAAGTAACTTATATCATTATAGATTCCTATACTCATTTAGCTACTTAGTTTTATGTTGTGTATTAACATATATTTTCGATAATTTGAAAATTAAATAAACTTAATAATTTTAACCTTAGGGGCAAAATCATCATATTTCAAACATTTGACTTTTAAAAGGTAACTTGCGCTATTACGGTCATTTTTTTTATTTACGTCATATTTTTTTTATTCGAATCTGAGTCCCTATGATGGAGATAACACTATTTTTTAATATAGAGATTTGAATGTTAAATAGGCCAAGCCCAACTCAAACTGAATGGACACTTTAATAAGGCCATATATAGCAGCTATTTCTTTCTGTTTGAAATTTTAAATCATCAGTTTCATACGTATTCATCTTCTTCCTCTCGTCTCAAAAACCAAAAACTCACTTTTATTATCAAATATCAACTTCTCACTCCAATCTATAACATAATTAATAACATAAGTACCAAACCAAAGAGCGAGTCGAGGCCTACAATCTAATACCAATTAGAGTCATGAGTAAGCAGATTCAGAGGAAATTTTAATTTTCAATATCGAGTAATCGAGGGTAAGTTGGTTTATGTGAATGGTTTTCATCTTCTCTATTTGATGACTAGCTAATCTCGCTTAATTATTTGGCAATCGGTGGATTGGAGATTTAATATGGATTAAATTGGAAAATCAATGAGTTTGACAACACTTATGAGTAATATAATCTAAAATAAAAAATGTGATTTAATTGTTATACTCATTAAAAATAATGTTTTGTTGATAATGGGCAAACTAGTGAACAAATTAGTGAATATTGAAATGGATATTGATAAATTATAGATTAAATTCATGTTGGAATAAATGAATTAAACGAAATTGAAATGTACAATAGGGTGTATTAGTACATGCAAAGAAAATGAAAAAGAGAGAGTTTAAAGGGATATACAAGTATGATATAAAGAAAACACTATAATAAATCTAAATAAATTTTTAAATAATAGCCCTATCATGGCTTCTCTTCTTCTCCACCGACTCCAAACCCTAATCTTACTTCATCTAATCTCATTTCTTGCCCTCTCTACATCCCAATTCTAGTCCTACCCTACCTGTTCCACCATCCCCTCTGCTCCTACCCTTTAACCTTCTGCCAGAATATCTAGTATGCCAAACTCTACCATCCTCTTCTAACCACCAGACACCACTCTTCCTCAATCGCACCCTATCATCTCTTCAGCGAATAATCCATGTCAACCCCCACCCATTGTTTAGTTATTGCAACTTGTATAACCTTGCGGAGGATTGTGCACCCATTGTTTAGCTATTAGGAGTAGGGCGTCAATCTCTGGTATTCCACGTTGGAAGCATATAGTTCGGAATGACTTAGTAGTTAGGGCTGTCGGCATTTTTTTGAGGATCGCCTAGAACCCTCAAACCTACCTTTTCGTTGAGAGGAGGAGGCGCACCTGGATTGGACCCACTACTATTATCACCCTTACAACTCTGTTTTGATTAAGCGTCTGGTTCCATAGGGCACGGACATTGAAGCTTGAGCAGTGGTGGACCCGGCTTTCAAAGAAGTTGACGGTCCAGTGCCAATGTTGAAAGGGGGTCAATAGCGAGTCATTCTGGACTAAAAAACTTGATGGCGAACACAGTCGGGTCTGTTTTATTTTGAAATTCTATTTTAATATAAACTCATGTGACCAACATCCAAAATCCAATGGATGTCAACGTGTGTTGACCAACTGGATTCTAAATGTTGACCGAGTCAAATTGGTAGTGTCAATCTATGCGATGTGTGTCATGTGTCCTATACACGACAAACAGAACATTCTATGTAGATAGCCCACTCATGCAAGAAAATGAGCTTTGTCGTAGGATGGAACTATGTGTCGGATCTTACCTGTTATCATCGGATTGTCGATAACGGAACAATTGTCTAGAGCGACCTGGAACATTCTTTTGCCAGGAATAAAGGATTGTGCAGTGATTGAAAATGTTGTATAATGGAATTGTTTGAATGTTGGAGTGTATTCACCGTGACCATTCTTTGGAAAAGAACCGTTTCATCAAAGTTCAAGCAACGACTTATGATCGACTAGAGTCAAAGGGAGGTGCCTTTGCATATTGAAATGCATATAAGCTTGGAACTATGAAAAGAAGCAAAACCCGAAGCCATGTTCAAAGGCACTCGAAGCAAGGCAAATAATAACCTATAGCTCGCACTAGGAGGGCAGGGAGCCATTGTGGCTGAGGTAACTGTTGTGTAAATTCGAGTCATGGCTAGGGTCACCTTAGAAGGGTTTCCTTGTTTTCTATAAGAAAAAATTGAAGCATAGCCCGATCATAAGTCGAACTTCCTAGCTAATCATCGGTCATATGCGATTTCTAGCCATTGCTGGTGTTGACACCAAAAATGGGACCGACGCAAAAATATCTGATGAAAGCACCAAAAATGGCACCGATACCAAACTATCAGATGAAAGCACCAAAAATGTAGAAATTCGAATCAAATAAAAAAAATTAGGAAGGAAACAAGATCACACAAACACTTTGTATAGTGCTTTGGCTAATATTCCAGCCTACATCCATTTCAATCTTATTATTACTTGTTTTCTCTTCGGATTACAATGAGTTCAATTAGATCCAACCACAATCTAGTGGATCTCAGATTCAAGAGTCTTTGGAGTATTTGAGGAAGAAGAAGGTCAAGAAGAAGTGCCCAAAATTTAAGAAAGAGATCCCCTTTTGGTTGCTATAGGGTTGATATTCATAGGGGAAATGCTCTGCAGATTCATAGGCTCAAGTTGCACAAGGTTAAGATGCAAGCCCACAGGTGGAGGAGAGAGCACGTCGGCCCAATTCCCAACATGGACCTCTTGGTACTGAGGGGTTCCTATCAGTACCGAGAGGTTTGTGTTGTTGGAAACCTCTCCTTCTCATTTGCTTTGCTCTGTTATCTTTATTTTGATGTATACCAAACTCTTTTCCATGAAGGTTGAGTCATTCCTGACAATTTCCTTCATTCTGCTTATATCCTATTTCCTTTGCTTTCTTCTTATAGATTCTTGAAGTTGTTCATCTATTCTACAAGACAAACACTTCACCATGTTTGCTAGAGGTCGAGCATCAAGTATCAGAAGTTTGGGGGTGTGCCAAGTAGAGGAAAATCCTCTCGGTACCAAGAGCTCCACTTAGCTACATTTTGCTTAAAACTTATAAAATTCCATCTTTCGATCCTTTAAAGATGTTACCAAGTTTTTGAGTCATTTTGTCCTCGTATTGACATCCTAATTCCAATTGAAATCTATTTGGTCATAAAGCCGATTAACACTTGCCTCCTCAAAGTATGCCTTATGAATGTAAGGTGTACTTTGTTGAAGGATAAATTTTGGCAGTGGTTAATCTTCAGTAGTTGAGCCCTCCTGCCATTTATTGATCTCGATCTTGGTGAACCGTTCGATTTCTTTGGACACTCCTACAAACCAAAGGTCATTCCAGATGTGCTATGGCTAAGGACTCTAGTCCTTGCTTATGTGTTAGTGATGAATAATCATCAGTCTGATTTCATCCATATTTATCATTTTGTACATCATAATTGTCTCATGTTCGCCCAGGATTTATCTATTTCCGTCTGATTACAAAGCGTTCGAATCCTTATATCAAGTCAACATCCATTCCAAGGTTTGATCTCTCCGGATCGTTTAGCATCCAAACTATGGTTTGATCTCCCCGGATTGTTTAACATCCAATCTAGGGTTTAATCTCTTTGGATCCTTACTGAGTCCAATCTACTTGCTCTACGACAAGGGGATCAATATCCAAGCAGGTCCATCAGCTCTCTCCGTTGAGGGGACTTACTTTTGATCTCTTTGGATCATTATTGAACCCAATCCACTCGCTTTCCGACAAGGGGACTCAATGACCAAGCAAGCCTAATTGCTCACTCTCTGGCGAGGGGACTTACTTTTTGTACAAGTCCATCAACTCGCTCTCTAGCATCGGAACTTGCACCTCACGGTCATCGCCCCATCTCTCTGGATAGGACTACCACGATCAATATTAGTCATCACATTCAAGTGGTTTTCAAAAATCAAATATTCAAATCAAAGCAAGCAAGAAAACATCCTAAATTTTCACCTCAGACATCCAACTCAGTGCATGCCTAGAGACCAACTGAGGCCCCGTACACGTGTAAGCGGTCTGAGGTTATTATTGTCTTAAAAAGAAAAGCAGAGCACAAGACAAAGACCCAACTTCTATCGGTCCCGATCAAGGGATTACCAACCTCGATCCAGATCCCTGGTCATGTCTTGATTCATTTGCTGCAGACAGTGGCTACTCTGGCTGCACCATCGCAGTTCGATTCCTTACATATTGTTGCAGCTGGTTACTCCATACCAACTCTTCTATCAAATCACAAAGGTGTCTTCACTCGTTTGTTTCATGTCCATCTATCTTTGAACATGCAAAACTTTCCAAACCTCCTTTCCTGATCCATGGGTTCCCTCCTAGCTGGTCTCCAATATGGGATCTTTCCCCTAATATATAGGTATATCCTATCTAGTGTTTCGGTTAGATTAGTGTAAGAAGAGAAATTTTGATTCCCTCCTTTGTCATTTTGTCCTTCAAAATCATTATCAGCTTTTCGCTTCCCTTTATCTTTTCCATATCCTACTCCGGACGTTACTCCATCATCCACATCATTAATATCAGCATGAACAGCCTCAACATCCTCTTAACGTAGATATCTTTTAGCTTCATGATAAAACTCTATGAGGTCCATTGGTGGATCCCTTTCCACTGCAATTTTGAAGTCGGTCTTGCTTGCGACTCCAGACACTGCCGCGATCAAGGTTATCGACGGATCCAGCTTATCGACTACGATGGCTGCTGCGTTACATCTCGTCAGATAGCTTCTCAAGGTCTCTATGGCCTTTTGCTTTATGCTTGATAGCGTCTCCACATTCATTAGTCTAGAGATATAGACCCTGAACTATTTCAAGAACTTATTTACTAACTCGATCCACGTGCTTATGAACCCATTCTCCAGCTGTCTAAACCACATTGCTACTAGATATGTCAAACATAATGGGAAACACCACCCTGTCACTTCCTCAGAAGCACCCAACACCTCCATATGTCGGATATATCTCATTAGATGAATCGTTGGATCCGTCTACCCATCGTATATTTCAAAAGTCGGAAGCTTGGAATTCAGACGATTCCTCGCATTTTGGATGTTAGGGATAAATGGATTCATGTTTACATCCTCTAAGCTCTAGTCTGGTGGTCCACCCCTCACTATCCTTCTGACCAACTCAGTTATTCGTTTGTTGCCGTCCAACGAAGATCTTCAATCGATAGTTGCACTATGCCCCCCGCTCCTATAGGGGAATTCTGAAACATACTCCTCTGGTCGCTGTGCATTTGCTTTTCGACTTGAATTTCTAGCCCCAACATCGTCCATTCTCGGCATCCCAGCTCGCCCTAAGCTTGAACCGACATTGCCTCCGAGTAAAATTCTCTCGATACCGAGAGGATTAGGATTGGTACCGACTGGTTCGGGTCATGGGGGAATTATTCAGGTTTGCTTCGCTCCAACTTCAGATGTTCCTGCATTGGCTTTCAGCCTCTACTTCTAAATTCCAGCAGCTCCAGCTCTTCTGTCCTATCCCATCCTTTGGAAAAAACCCTCTAACATTTCTTGTTGTCGTGCCATTATTCCATCCTGCATCTCCTTCACCATTCTCTCCATCTCCTCTCTTTTCACGTAGATGGAATGATGATAATTTGAGGACACCTCCTGGCTGCCCCATGCTGTGGTCAAATTCCATCGATCCTAAATCGATGTTAGGTCTCTTCATATTCTCTAAATTTCAGATCCAAGATTATTTCTAAGTGAAAGCACCAAAATGTTATTGCCAAAAATGGCACATATACCCAAATATCAAATGAAAGCACTAAAAATGTAGAAATTCAAATGAAACAGGCAAAAACAGAAAGGAAACAAGATCACACAAACACTTTTTATAGTGTTTCAACAAATACTCCAGCCTATGTCTACTTTAATCTTATTATTGATTGTTTTCCCTTTGAATTACAATGAATTCAATTAGATCCGATGACAGTCTAGTGGATCTCAAATTCAAGAGTCTTTGGAGTAGTTGAGGAAGAAGAAGATGAAGAAGGAGAAGTTCCCAAAAGTGGAGAAAGAGATACCCCTTTGGTTGCTATGGGGTGTATATTTATAGAGGAAATGTTCTCCATATCCATAGGCTCGAGTTATACAAGGTCCAAATGGAAGTCCATAGGTATAGGAGAGAGCATGCCGACCCAATTCCCAATATGGACCTCTCGGTATCGAGAGGTTTTTATTAATGAAAACCTCTCCTTCTTATTTGTTTTACTCTCCTATCTATAATTTGATGTAATCCAAAAAAATTTCTATGAAGGTTGAGCCATTCCCGATGATTTCCTTGATTTTTCTTATCTCATCCTATTTCCATTTTTTTCTTCGTATAGATACTTAAATTTGTTCATCCATTCTCCAAGAAAAACACTTCAGCACAATTGCTAGAGGTTGAGCGTCAAGTATCAGATGTTTGGGGGGGGGTGCCAAGTAGAGGAAAATCCTCTCGGTACTGAGAGCTCCACTTAGCCCCATTTTTCTTGAAACTTGTAAAATTCCATCTTCCAATCCTTCTAAGCGTGTTTCCAAATTCTTGAGGCGTTTCGTCCTCATATTGACATCCTAATTCCAGTTGAAATCTGTTTGGTAAAAAATATGGTTAACAACTGTAGCCACTCGAACACCACAAAACAGCACCGACTCACGCTTTAGTATTGGATCTAGATTTGAAGTGGAAAAGGATTTGGGGTCAAATTCTTTTACGAAGACAACAGCGATTGCGGTGAGCAGCAAGTGGCGGCAACTACATGAAAGTGGTGTAATTGTTCTAGTTTATCGATGATGGGCATTTTTGAATAGGGGATTGAACCCACAAGTTTTCGACACCGAAAATTTGAAGGTATAAGAAATGAAGTCGTTGGTTGAAAATTTACTAAGTGTTGAGATATATAGGCACTAATATGACTCAGAATTTCATATTGGTACTGACATGAAGAGGTAGGTACAGACTTGAATTATTGACCATATATAAAAAAGACAGAGGTGAAGGAAAAGGAATTCTCTCCCGGCCGAGGCATGGAACGGTCTTTGAAAAATATAAACATTGACCTTGGCTTGGAGAGTGGTACGACTGCTATTTAAAGAGGTTGAACGAATGCCCATGGAATATAAATGACACTTCTAAGCAACTCTTGGATGGCCAATGGACTTGTGTAAACAACTTCATAAGCTTGTCTTGATTCAAAGCATGCTTTTTTTCAATAGAAGTGTACTTTGAAGGGAAAATGTTATCAAGCTTTAAGACCAAGTAGCTTTCACAGAAATCTGGATGTTAGGACAAAGATGGAGTGGTTAAAGGACTCGGAGGCAAGCATAGCATGGCATTGAAAGGAGTTTCATGAAATTCGAGTGTGAAATATGCCTAAGGGAGTGGTTGGTACCAACCTCTTTTCTATTTGGTGCCGACATGAGTTCACATGCTTTGGTGGACTTTGGAGCCATGGACAAGGTATGGTTGGGTAAACTGATCATCCTGGGCTCTTTTCTGAAGGAGTATGTGAATAAATCCTAAAAGTTTTATAGAAAAGGACAAGTATTGGACGTGATAGAACCTCTTGGTATCAACCTGATTTCTAAGGAAAAAGTGCTCGAAGGTTGACGAATCGAAGCTAGAAGGTAAGATATAAAAGAGACGAAAGTCCTTCAATTAATAAATCAGATCGATACAGACCTAATTTTGGTCAATATTAATATGATTTTAAGCCTCAAGGGACCTCGTCTCCTCTCCTACTTTCTCAGATCTGGAGTTTGAACTAGTACTTCATGATCCAGGGACTTTGTTGGGCGATTCCTCTATAAATAGCAAGCCTATGGCAAATTAAGGAGGACATTTTGGCTCTTCTTCCTCTATTTGAGTTTGTCACAAAGGAGGCTATTTTTTTTTACCTTTTTAGGTTGTTTTAAATTGCAAATTCCTTGTACTTGTGATAACAACATTCCATAATAAGATTAAAGTGGACGTTGGCCTTAGATTAGCTGAACCATAATAAAATTCACATGTTTTCTATCGTTTATTTGTTGATTATAGTTAGATATATTTCTATCATTCGAATTGGGGTGTTGTGCTACTTTTTGGCTCAACATCAGGTGATGTAGTACCCGTCTCAATGGTTGATCTATTAGCACCCAAATAAGATGAGACCAGAAATAATGCCTTAGTTCTCAAGATGCTATTAGGAGATTGTATGCTAACTTTTCTAGCTTCGGATATCTAGACTCCGATCAGGTGAACCGCTTGCTCACATAATACATGGTCACTTTACTCGATCTTCTTCCTGAACCAGTCCTGCACTCAAAGCATGTGTTCACACCGCTAAGTATATATACAAATCATCCTCTTCCACTAGCATAGAAAGAACTAACGACTTCTAAAAGTGCTCTAAATGATTAAGGAATGCAGCCAGGCAGTCATCTATCCAGGTAAAATTTCTTTTCTCCTTCTTTAATGCTTCAAAGAGTGGAACACACTTATCAGTGGTCATAGATATGAACCGGCTCAACGATGGCACTTTGCCATTCGTACTCAGCGTCTGTTTTCGTGTTTCGAAAATCTTTATATCTTTTAGGCTTGGATTTACTCTGGGTAAGCTTCAATTCCTCTGACGTGCATAATAAACCCTAGGAACTTTCCAAACAAAACCACAAATGAACATTTTGACTAATTCAACTTCATCCCAAACTCTCATAAAAGTTGAAACATCCCATCTAGGTAAGTAATGTGGTCCTTGGTCTTCTTTGATTTTATGAACATATCATCGACATATACCTCTATAGGCCTTCCAATCTGACATGCAAACATCTTATTACCCAAGTGTTGTTATGTTGCTCTTGCGTTCTTGAGTCTGAATTGCCTTGACTTTATAACAATAGAGTCCTAAGTCGGTAGTGAAACTAGCATGTTCCTAGTCTGGGGCATACATAGCGATTTGATTGTACCCAAAATATGCATCCATAAAGGATAAAAGCTCATGTCTCGATGTTCCATCTACCGGTTGATTAATTCTCGAAAGTGGGAAATAATATTTAAGATATGCGTCGTTCAAGTTGGAAAAGTCAATATATGTTTGACATTTTCCATTCAGTTTTTTCACCACAACCAGATTAGTTATCCATTTTAGGTTGTAGAATTCCCTAATGTACCCATTTTCTAATAAAGTTGCTACCTATTCAATAAAGGCTGTGGACCGTTCAAGACTCATACTCCTTTTCTTTTGTTTCACCTCGGGCTTCTTTGAGTCGATATTCAAGGCATGACATGCAATTAAAGGGGAAATTCCACACTTGTCTGCATGGGACTAGACGAACATATCTTGATTGTCTCGTAAGAATCCTATTAATTATATTTTTAGATCTTGCTCCGGCTTCAACTCGATCTTCATCAACTTTGTTGCGTCATTGCTATCTACTTCCACAAATTCTACCGCCTCTCCGGGCTCCGCTGTGGCACCCTCTTCTCTAACTCTCGAGTCAAGTTCATTATAAGGATCATTTGTAAACCCGAGCAGGGGCCCTCCTTTAATTGCTATGCAGTTACCTTTTTGGCATAGAGTGTGAATTCTGCACTCTTCCATTTTTCCAGACGTTTATTCTCTCGGAGCTCTGCCACATAACTTTCCCTGGCAACATCCTGGTTTCCCACTACTTCCCCCACTCCATGGGCTATGGGAAAGTTCATAGTCAAACACCACTGGGCTGCCATTGCATGGAAATCTGATAAGGTAGGTTGTTACAGGAAAGCATTGTACGTAGAGAATCCATCCACCAAAACAAAAGTTTGCTTTCATATCGATGTTCGGAGCTGGCTTCCTAGCTCCATAAACAAATCCAGCTTTCCTAAGGGCATTTTGCCTTCTACCATAAAGCCATGTAGTTGTTGGTTTCATGGTATAACATCCTTGAAGGACAATCCCATCCTATCAAACACATCCTAGAATAGGATGTTAACCGAACTCCCACTGTCCACTAAAATTCGATGTATCTCAGTTGGGCCGAGCATTGTTGAAATCACCATATGGTCTGCGTGCGGATACTGCTTCCCATTTAAGTCACTATCATTGAAGATTATCTTGTTCTGCTCCCAGCGAAGGGCTTTAGCCTTATCCTTCTCACATATGGTGTATACAAAAGCTTCTCCATTCTTTAGGGACTTTGTATGTCTTTCTCCATTCTTTAGGGATTTTTTTCCACCACATGAGGTCCTACTATTGCGGTATTAATTACCAATCTCCCATCCTTCTCATGATTAGTACCGGTTCCCTCTCCTTCATTTTCTAGTGGAGGCTACTTTGAGGTCTACCGCATAGAAACAGGGGGAGCATTAGGATTTCTAATGTACCACTCCAGCTTCTTCTTTCTGATGTATTCCTTTATAATGTTTCGTAAGTGACGATATTCACTAGTGTCATGTCCGTGAGATTCGGGAAATCTACCGTACTTTCCTGTATTTATATCCACTTTAGTCTCCTTTCTCAACCGAAGCTTATTATACTTAAGCTCCATTTGCGTGACAAAATAAATGTTTTCCACGGTATCATTTAGGTCCATATAACCATCAAACTTTAGTCCAGGCCTGGATCTACTATGTTCCACCTTCTTTCTACTACAACCACTTTGGCTATTATCCTTCTTCTTTTTAGCAAAAATTCTTCTATAACAACCCTCCTTTTGTAGAACCCAAAAAAAGTCATCATCTCGTAACAACGACAAACTCCTAAATACCATAAAAGACAAATCGTTGTGGTAAAATTAAAACAAAACACTAAACCAAGACATCGAGAGGATCTCACAATGAAAATGACAATATATAATATACTGAATATACATGAAAAAAATAGAATAAAAATATATATAAGACCTCACTAGCAAAAGCAGCTGATAAATAAGTATTAGTACATAAAGTTAGAATACATCAACTCCAAAACGCATGAAGTTCTGAATAAATATCTGATACAACAATCTTATATACAAATCTCTAGTCTATCATGTACTAGTAAAATATCAAGTATATATATCTCAAGTTATTGATGTCATGCCTCTAAAATGTTCTAGTTGTTCATCCTGCTAGCATATCCCCAAAGCACCTGACTCTCAAACTACTCAATCGATTACCCGAGATTTATCATGACATAAACAGATAAAGACAAAATGTGGGTCAAACTTAAAGCCTAGTGTAAAGGGAACTATCTCAAAACACTGTATATCAAAACTATATACAGTTAAATAGGAAACAACTAAATCACATTCCGCCCTCTCCACAAACATTGCTCAGGGGTGACCAAACTTCCCATAAACAAGTATAGTAAACCCATCTCAAAAATATAGAATCATACAATAATCTGCTCTTCTCCTGTACTCAACGAGTCAGCAAAACTGATATAATGTGACTGAAATGTAAATATCATACTATGATAAAGATAACCCAACTTCCAAAAGTAGGGAATCATTCCATCATGAAGTACGTAATGATAGTAAATGCAGTAATAATAACAACATTCAACTAATAACACACACAACGTAACAATGAAAAACAATCTAAGAAATACAAGTCAATGCCCATCATTACCGATGCGTGGAGTCAAGACATCTATCGCGATCTAATAACAAATAGGGTCAGTACATTAGCATACCCAGACATTACCTATCGCGATCTATTAAAAAATAGATTCAGCACAACATACCCAACATCATTTATCGCGATCTATTAACAAATAGAGTCAATACACTAACATACCCAGACATCATTTATCATGAACAATTAATAAATAGAGCTAGTACACTAACGTACCCAAACATCAATCGTGATCTAATATAAATAAAGTTGGTACACTAACGTACCTAGACATCTTCTATCGTGATATAAGGATTTCTCAATAACTTACATACACCTCTATCTAAATAGATGACGCTCGTGTCTCAGGTCCTACACTATTGGGGACTACAAAGGAAAACCGATGCCATACATACATATACATAGATATATACATATACATACATACATACATACATACATACATACATACATACATATATATATATGTATATATATGTGCACACGTCAAATATAACACCGCATGATCAAATACATCTATTACCAATGAAGAACGATATCTCTTCGTCATCTTGCATCCATATCTAGATCTCGTGCTTTGCCTTGCATCCTACCTTTTCGAGTAGTCCAAAGCCCCTCTGAAGTCGTGCCAAGAGTCCACGAAAAACTGCAATCGAACGGGAAAGAAATCCTTGGAAGTTGGCCATAGCCCAGTCTTTCAGTCGACTTGGCATTTATTCAGTCGACTGAGCTCAATCGACTGAACTGATTCCCTATCGACTGGCTTTCTTACCCAGTCTTTTATTTAAGACTTGCCCCCCTCGGGACCAATTTTACTCATGTTCAGTCAATTTAACCATTCACTCAATCGACTTCAACCTACTGTTCCCAGGCAGTGAACCGAGGACGGGGAAAAAGCTCCCATCCGGGCCTCGATTTGTGTGTTGTTTACTATGATGCTTCGCCCGATGAGCCGCCTTGCTTCAAGAACATGCTTCTATGTCCTAGAAATTGGAGGAAATTTATGTGTCTTAGAAGGACAATTAAGGATTGTTAGTGCTTCGGACTCAACCAATCGCGAGACCATGGCTGCAAGGCTGAAGGCGGATATAGAGAAAATCAAAGTAAAGGAGCCTGGGGTCACCAAGCCTGCTCCTTCTAAATCGATAAACCCAAGACTCAAACTTCCTACAAATCCCATCGAGACTCCAATTGGCTAATCTGAAGAGCCACATTCTATGACCGAAGAAGAGCCCACTCACTCAGAAGGCGATACTCGTCTAGGCAGGGTAATTATAGACGAGACAAAAAAAACACAAGACTCGTCCTGGAGGAGGTAGCGATAAAAGTGGCAAAGGCGGAAAGAAGGGAAAGACTAACTAGATGGTACTTAGAACTTGTCAAATGAGAGTCATGTATTTTGTGTTGTGGATTCGGTATCATTTTTCTTTTCTATTTTGAACAGGCCAAGATTGTGCGAGTACGACCCCCGCTTAATAATGTACATAAAAGTTGTGGCAATGAAAGATTGACTTTTTTCTTGTAATCTTTCTCTTGTTTATTTTTCTGCACCTATATGTACTGTACTGTTTATGTATGATTACCTATGCATATGATATAATAGGCTATACTGCAATTATATATGTATGTTTCTATGCAATGTTCTCATTTACTGCAACTCTAGGCATATAAATAATATTCTTTTAATTGGTATGGTTATATCGGTTACTTAGACCTGTTTATAATTGCCAAAATGCTTCATTCGGTAAAATATAACCGTTATTTAACCAACTCCATGGTTATTCCTATCGGTGCTTGGTTGGGCTCCTTTCTTCCGGTTGTTTGCATCCTTATCCCTGTTTATGGGATTTATTGTTACAAATGCCATACTTCAGGCCTTTATAAGTTAACAACATTGTTGCATAACTTCTCTGATTGCCCCTAGTTTAGCCGTGCTTTTCCATTCCTGAACTTAGATCGAGAAGGCTTGACAGATTCCTTTTTTTGAGCCCCTACGACTATCCTTTCTCATCCTTGACCAAGCGTATCCCTCCTGGCCGCTAGCACTGCCGTTGAGATTCCTGTTCATATGTCATCTTTTATCTCCAGGAACTAATGATTTTGCAACCTGATTCCAAGTATAATTTTCTAGATATTGCCTATCTTCGTGCTACGTTTGAATTTTTCTAAGGTCAAAGTTAGAAACCTTGTTGTGCACTAGTTTCTATCTCCGAAAACTAGCACACCAGTAGTCCAAGTTCGAGAATTCATTCTTTTACGTTGCCTATCTTCAGGCAATGACAGGTTCCTAAAGTCTGGAGCCGCGTGATTTGATTAACTCCAAGATCGGGTCAATGAATCTTCTCACTGTCACCTATCTCCAGGAAATAGTGAATTCTTGAAGGTTAGTTAGATTGGCAAGCCTTCCCATTGTCACTTATCTCTAGGCAACAACAACTCTCAGAAGGTTGGTGATCGATTTTGCCGTCGATTTGGCGGTTTGAACCTTCTTGACGTCGCCTATCACTGTGCAACGCCGGTTCTCAGAGGGTTGAAGATCGATTTTCCCCATCGACCCGACGGTTTGGACCTTCCTAGTATCACCTATCTCCGGGCAATGCCGGTTCTCAGAAGATCGAGGGTCGATTTTCCTCATCGACTCTGCGGTATAGACCTTCCTAGCATAGCCTATGTCCAGGCAACGCCGGTTATCAAGAGGTTAAGGGTCGATTTTCTTATTGACCTAGTAGTTTGGACCTTTTCGGTGTTGCCTATCTTCGGGCAATGTCGGTTCTCAGAAGGTTGTGGGTTGACTTTCCCCGTCGACCTATCGGTTTGAGTCGATTTTCACCATCGATTGTCCCGGGATAGAGGAACATTTCCTCGGCTGTGCAGCTAATCATGTGATACAAGGGTTCTTCTCATAAGAACGTGGTTCCATTAGTTCAAGAAGCTAGCTTTATTTGCAAACAGAAAAGGTGGAAAATCTTGCCTTACTACATTGCCCAAAGTGTCTTTGGGAGGGATATTTGTGAAAACAAATAGAGAAAATCTAAATGTAGTAGTGTCGCAGCAAATCATTATTCCATCCACGTGGGATTGGGATTCCATTAACGGTTGCTAGCTTGAAAGTTCTGTATCCAAGCTTCTGATCAATTGCGTGGGGTCCTTCCCAGTTCGGACCAAGTGCCCCCGTACCCGAGAGAACTTGTTTTAGAAAGAGATCCCCTACCTTAAAAGTACAATTGCGAACCTTGGCATTGAATTGCCATGCTACCCTTTTCTGGTGAGAAACTATCCTTAATTTTACTTCTTCGCTTTTCTGATCTACCAAATCGAGAGACTCGAGCAGGAGCTCCTCATTTACATTTGGATCAAATTGCCTTTTGATGAGAAGGGACTTCTAGTTCTGTAGAGATCATTGCTTCTGATCCGTAAGCCAAAGCGAATGGCAAGTGTCTAGTTGTGGACTTATAAGTCATCCTATAAGCCCATAGTGCTAACGAAAGCTCATCAACCCAGTTGCCTTTGGCTATAGGAAGTCGCTTTTTCAAGGTGGATTTGATGATCTTGTTTACTGCTTCCACTTACCCATTTTCTTGCTGATGTGCCACCGTGGAGAAGCTCTTCTCAATTCTGTACCGTTTAGAAACCCTTGAACTCAGCGCTCTCGAACCGAGTTTCGTTGTCGATAATGACCTTCTGGACCACTCCTAACCTACAAATAATATTCTTTGTTTAAAAATTGATTACCTTTTTTGTTGTAATTATAGTAAACGGTTCCACTTCAGCCCATTTCGTAAACTAATTCATTGCAACGATATCATATTTATCTCCTCCTTTTGCTATTGCTAGCATACCAATAATCTCGATTTCCTAAATTGCAAATGAACATAGGCTGATCATTTGTGTTAGTTTTGAAGATGGGGCTCTCGGTATTTCGCAAATATCTGGCATCGGTCACACTGTTTGGTGTAGTCAGCTGCATCTCGGTTTATTGTTGGCTAGAAATATCCATAGCACAATATCTTCTTCGCTAGAGTCTGCCACCCAGCGTGATCACCACAAATGCCCTTGTAAACTTCCATCAGGATCTTCCTAGCCTCAACCTTAGCTATACACCGAAGCAGGTGAGTTTAGAATCCTTCCTTGTATAATAGCCTATCTTGCATCATGAACCATGGTGCTTTTCGAAGGAGTTTTTCCATTCATTCATGTCTCTCAGGAAAGTTCCACCAATCAGATAACCTTTGATCGAAGTCATCCATGATTCCTCATCTTCTGTAGTTTCCAAAATCTAGTCAACATCCATTTGATCGATACGAGGAGCTGTCAAAACTTCCACTAGAACCAATACCATTAAATATGCTTCCGTAGAACTAGCTAGCTTGGCTAATGAATCAGCCCTCGTGTTTTCCTCTCCGGGAATGTGCATTATGGCATAATGATATATGCCTTTAAGCAATTCCAGTGCTTTCGAGAGACAAGGGGCTAGTCTCACACCCTTGGCTTGGTATTCCTTCTTGATCTGGAAAACAACCAATTGGGAATCGCTAAATATGTGCAGTGTCTTTATTGCCAGTTCCTTTGCTATCATCAATCCTGCTATTAACGCCTTGTACTCAGCTACATTATTAGTCATAGGAAATTCCAACTTCAACATGTAGTAGTTGATCCTCCCTCCAACATTCCAAACACTACTCTTGCCCTTGAGCTAAATTCATTTGAAGTACCGTCTATAAACAATTTCCAATGAGGAGCTGCTATTGCAGCATCCTCTCCCTCTTTACCATCACACATTGTAAACTTGGTGATGAAGTATGCTAGTGCTTGCCCATTTATCGCTCTCCTTAGATGGTAGGTAATATCATACCAACTTGACTCGATATTCCATTTCAGCAACCTTCTCGAAGTCTCAGGTCGGTACAATACATGTTCTAGAAGCTAATCTATTAGCACCTTGATCGGATGAGCCTGAAAATACGGTCTCAACCTCCTTGATGCAATCAGCAAGCAATACACAAGTTTCTCTAACTTTGGGTAATTCTTTATTGTTCATGTAAACCACTTGCTGATGTATTAGACCGATCTTTGAATCCTTGCCTCCTCACGTACCAATTCTAGGCTCAATGCATGAGCAGACACTGCTAAGTAAACAAATAGATCATCTCTATCCAATGGTTTGGATAAGATCGATGGCGTTTCCATGTGCTTCAATAACTCTTCGAAAGCAGTCTGGCAATCCTGATTCCATTCAAAATTCTTTTTCCCTTTCTTAAGGGTGTCGAAGAAAGGTATGCATTTATCTATCGCCATTGAGATGAATCGACTCAAAGCAGCGATCTTTCCATCTAAGTTTCGAAGTTGTTTCTTCATGTTGGGGCAGTTACATTTCTTAAAGCGTTAATCTGCTTCGGATTAGCCTCGATGCCCCATGCATTCAAAATAAGTTTCAAAAACTTTCTACAACTTACTTTGAAATAACATTTTATCGGATTTAGCTTCATTCCATATTTCCATAGAATCTCAAACATCTCCGAGAGGTCACCCAAATGATTTTGAGACACCCATGACTTCACAAGCATATCATCCACGGACACCTCCGTCATCCATCTGATTTGATTTTTGAACATTGTATTTACCAATCGTTGGTACATAGCTCCAATATTCTTTAAGCCAAACGACATATTTCGGTAGCGGTACTATCCCAACTCCATGATAAAGCTTTTATTCTCCTAATCTGGCTCATGCATCCTAATCTGATTGCATCTTTAAGCCAAACGACATATTTTTGTTTCGTCAACAAGCTAGTCAATTATGGGCAAAGGAAAGCTGTACTTTGGGCAAGCTTTGTTTAGATCCGAGTAATCGATGCACATTCACCATTTTCCATTTGACTTCTTAACCAATATGGGGTTAGATACCCATTGAGGGTACAAAGCGTCACAGATAAAGCCGTTACCAATAGCTTATCCACTTCTTCTTTCAACGCAGCGAATTGCTCCAGACCCAGGTTGCACCTTTTCTGTTCACTGGTGTGAACTTAGGATCGATATTTAGTGCATGACATGCTATCTCCAGTGATACCCCGCATATATCAATGCATCCAAGCAAACACATCCTGATTCCCTTAAAGGAAATTAATCAGTTCCTTCCGTAATCCAATTCCAAGTTGAGAACCAATCTTCAATACTCAAGTTGGGTCATTCATATGAAAAGGGACACTCACCATAAACTCTTCCAGTGCTGCTTGTACCCTTCCGGACTTTCTTATTGGATACATAGACATGTCAAATTGACTATGGTTCTTGAGTCAAGGGTTGCTCTTTAATTGTTATGCTTGTAGTTCTTGAATGTGGAGAGTTCTCCCCATTTTCTTTCCCTTCTCTCGCCACTTAGCTTCTCGCATCTCTACAACATAGCATTCTCTTGCCGCACTTTGGTCTCCTCGCACCACTTCTATCCCATTCTCTATACGGAACATCATTGTTAGACACCATGGAGCCAAAGCAATCATCAAATCAGCTAGGGTTGGTCGGCCCAAGAAAGCATTGTATGTTGAATACTCATCAAAAATAAAAAAATGTATGAATGTGAATCACCCTACGTTCTCCTTAACCAAGTTCTATGGGTAGGTCGATCATCCCAATTGGTTATTTAGCTTCACCCCCAGATCCTTGAATCTTTGCCTTGTAGGCACTCACATCCTACATATGGATTTCATTTGGTTGAATGTCTTTCTAAACAGAATGTTAACTGAGCTTCCATTGTCTACTAAAACTCGATGCATAACTGCTGGTCCAATTCCTACTATTATCATCGTGGGATCCAGGGTTGGTGCTTTAACTCCCTCAGAATCTTAGTTTCTGAACACAATGTCATCTGTTATCATCTTCTATTGCTTAGTTGGAGCTCCATCTTCGACGGCGTACCAACTATCCTACAAGGCATGCTTCAATGAACTCGCATACCTCTCCATCTTCCCTCAGCTTCTCTCCACTGGGTGAGGTTCTCTGGTTATGGTATTAATTAGCAACCTTCCATCGGTACATTTGGGCCCTTCACCATTGGGTCCAAAAGGTTTTCCTTTAGTAGGGGGTACCTGGGGACCTACAGCTTGATCAGTGTTCTGTTTTTTCTTGACATATTGCTGGAGTCTATTTCTTCATATCAACTCTTTAATCAAATCATTCAAATGATGACATTCATTCGTGTTGTGCCCATGAGTTTCGTGGAAGCAGCAGAACTTCACAAATCTCTTCTGCTACTCTATCGTTTCCTCTTGGCCGATTTCTTATATTTCTCAATTTCCTGAGTAGCAAGATAAATACTCTCTAGCATATCATTCAAAGGCATATAATCTTCTGGTCTCATACTCCCTGGACGTTTCCTGTTGTTATTACGCCTACCACTGGGACCTTGATTATGTTTCTTCTAGTTACCAGTGTTTTCAGCATTTACCATTGTGTTACTAGTGCCATCTCCAGACTGTTTAACCACCACGTTGCTTTGGATAACCACTTTTGATTGTCTGTCACTAACCTTCCTTTTAATCAGACTTGTTTCCTTAATTGCAGAAACTGGTTCACCATTCGATGGAATTCTTCCATAGTAGTTGGTTTATTCATCTTCAGCCACTTACCAAAATCCATGTCCAGGTGAATGCCCTGGACCAGTGCCATGAGTACAAGATCTTCCTTCGGATTGCTAACTTCCGTAATAGCAATGTTGAATTGGTTCAAGAAACCCTTCAGTGACTCCATGCGTCCTAGAGACAAGCCAGATAGGGACATGACATCCTTTGGTCCAACAGCATGGAGCCTAAACTACTCTAAAAATTTCTTAGCTAATTCATCAAAAGTGATATAGACCCTGGTGCGAGCCTAGTGAACAACATAGAAGCGACTCCTTCCAAGAAGATGGGGAAATATCTATAATGAACAGCATCCGTGGCTCTAGCTCCATCCATATTCCATTCGTATTTGAGTCAGTACTGATTAGGGTCAATAGTTTTGCTATATGATGACATCGTTGACATCATGAACTTTCTAGGGTATTCTTCTCTCAGAATATTTTCGGTGAATGGAGTTCTACTTGGTGCTTCTTTCTGCCTCTGCTTTCTTCCATCAACTGTTTAACTATATCATTTATGTAATCCTCATTAGCACGGTAATCCAAAGGTCCACTATCTAGGGCTACACCGAGTGTTTTACACTGCAAAAGGTCTTGGTTTGGCGGCTGACGTCTAGGTCTCCTGTCTATGGGAGAACCACTCCTTTGGTATTTCATGGGCGTGTGCTTGGTTGTGTTGAGCTGTTTGAATTCCATCTTTATTAGCATTGACATCAAACTTAAATCCATCATCATCGAGCTGCAGATTCATTTCCTCATCAGAGACCACCATCGCTCAACTTCTTGTGCATCACCCTCTTCTAGATTCCTCTCGATACCGAGATAAATCCTCTCAGTATCAGTTGGTTTTCTTATAGGGGGAGCGCTTCTGCTTCCTCCTATAAGTCCTTTAAAAACTCCATTGATTCCTATCTTCTGTTATTCATTACATCTCTTTTATTTTGGTCAGAAATGGAGGAATTCTCTTGTTCTACCACAGGTGAAATTTCCCTTCTAGTTCTTCTAGCTCTTGGTGGTTGCAAGGTTAGCAAAGCATCCATCTCATCCATCAGGGCCTTTTGACTATCCACCATCTTCTGGTTAAGCTCTTGTATTATTTTATCAAGTTGTCCTTTAGTAACCACCCCTTGTTGAGTAGATGATCCTGGTACCACCTGTTGATTAATAACTTCAGCTTAGTAAGGATTTCCTACATCTCATCCAATTACTACTTCGGATGATCTATTAGAACTCCTAGGTGCCATTAACTTCAAATAGCAAACTTTCCAATTCTTCAAACAAAACTTCTGGATCTAACCACTAGATCTCTCCAAATCCACAGTAGCAAGCTAGATCTAACCCTAAGTTCAGTTCTTGGTGAAAGCACCAAAAAGTTGATGCCAAAGGTGGCACAACGCCCAAATATGACCTATTGTAGGATTAGATCTAGTAAAAATAATAAGAAAATGCAGAAAGGCATAGAAAAGTAGAGAGACACAAGATTTTTATACTGTTTCGACAATCTCTGTCCTAAAACTACTTTATAGTTTTATTGAGTATGGATTCGAGATAGAATTAGAGTCACTAGTACAAGGGATTGACATGATCCTAAGCTTGGAACTACCAATAATATCTGCCTAAGTGACTATTGTAAGGGATTGATAAAAGACAAAGAAGGAGCAGAGTCTAAGATCAGAGTGAAGACCCCTGATTAGTTGTAGTTAGTTTGATATTTATACAAAAATAGCTGCATAGGTTCGGGAGCCCGCTTGCAGTGAATTCCAGAAGCAAGCCCAGGGAGGTACAAGTGGGAAATTCAACATAATTAGCCGTAAATTCCTCTTGGTACTAAGAGGTTTCTCTGCGTACCGAGTGGTTTACTTAGTTGCAAACTCTCACTTTTGCTAGCCTTGCTTTCCTATCCTCTATTTGATGTTTTCCAAATTCTTTTCCATATACTTTCAGTTGATTCCATGGATTCTCCCAATAACACTTGTATTGTCCAGCTTTCTTCTCATCAATACTGAGAATTGCTTATCCAAACTTTGAGAAAAGCACTTGACCATGAGAGGTAGTAGTAGAGTATGAAGTATATGAAGTTCAGAAGGAATGAATAGCTAAACGAACTTCTCAATACCGAGAGGTTCCTCTAGGTACCTGTTACTGCAATGATTCACATCGAAGAAGTTCAGCATTTTGTAACCTCCAATCAATAATCTTATCAAAATCATTCAATCGAAGAGGCCTTACAAGACAGTATCGAAGTGGTAGGAAGCAGCACCTCATCAATTAAAAATGCAAGGAGGACTTTAAGGATATGTGAAGTGAGAAATGAGATGATATAATCGTTCACAATTGGACTTTGCTCTTCTATCACATAAGCTACAATGAATAGCTTCGAAGACAGACAACTGGCGAAGCACCTAAAAATCAATATCGAAGAGGCCAAATACAATCTACTTATCCAGTTTTTAGAAAATGTCAGAGTGATCGTAGTGAGCTTCCTCGGTACAAAGCCCTATCTACGTCAGACCACTCAAACTCTTCAAAGGCGTTGTTACACATTGAAACGCCTCAGTTTGATGATAGCCACTTCGCCCTTCACCAATATACAAGTAGCATCGCACTTTGCCAACTCCTCGAAGATGTTGTGCTAGGGAAAAAATATCAACACTCACGAAGACCGTCATGTTATAGTAAGGTGACATCACATATTGCAATGCGTCGAAGGTATCCTTCTACACCTACACCAATTGATGCCAACATCGAAGACATTAGGAAGAAACAACGTCGCCTCTTACATGTGGAATTCAGATGCGAGAACCAAGGCCAACTTGGCACTACCGAAGAAAAATTAGCGAAGAGGTTAATGCTAATAGATAGCGAAGACACTCTAACATCTCAAAGATGCTCCCACATGACAGAGACATCACTACATACCGCCGCGTGATAATGACTCCGCACCTGACCTATTTTAGTTCCGCTGAAGTCAACGCACTCAAAGACATGTGAAACGGAGTGGTGGTTGTGCACTCCTATAAATACGACCTTAGGGGCACCATTTTGGAGGTCAAATTTTCTCTTCTCTCATTTCTTATATTGTAAACCATAAATCGATTTGGGGATTATAGAGCATATTGCAACTCAAGAACATTGTATACATAGGATCTTGAGTGTTAAACAAGGATATAACATAGCATATGTGTAACCGATTCAAACCTATTACTTTAACATACTTTTGACTTTGCACATATGGAATGTTATGACTTCAAGGCTATTATTGCATAATTGACTTTGACTTAGGGACTTTGAACTTATATCTGCCTTTCACATACGACTTTGAACTCAAACTTGCTTCAGATATACAACTTTGAACTTGTACTTATGTTGCAAATATGACTTTGACGGAGAACATAACAAAGATTGCTTTGAAAACCTTCCTTGTGCTAATGACCTCGACAAGCCTCTTCAGGGCCACTTCTTAAATAACCAAGTTTTTCAAACACATTTGGGATTAGCAAATTTATTTACTAACATTTTGGTGCTAGAAGAATGGCTCGAACCTTTAACTTCATTGAAACCCTAAGAGGAACCAATTCAACCTGCATTTAATTTTCCTAGCATACATATTAGGGTATAAAAAACATTCAAGCATATACCGATCTGAAGACAACCAACCTTAATCTCCAACACCATGCTACTTAATCGTGTTTAGAAGTCCAAGCAGGGGTCTTTTGAGCCTCGAACGGTTACGCCCACTTATCAAAACATTGATGACCCATGATTTCACGAATAACAGTTATTGAGACCGAAGGCCTTGCAAATAATAAATGAAAAGAAGTAGGCGGCCTCTTATGATCTGGATAATTGGAGCATAATCCCTTTTATATAGGCCTTACTCCAATTTTTTCCTTGGGAAGAGATGCCCCAAGGAAGGATAATTTGTTCCTAAAGATAAGGAGAGCTATCTAATCTCAAGCCAAGGGGACTATATTCGATAAAGAAATAACAAATGATTTTGATATTTTTGCTCTGAAATGGCATAGGGTCGTGAATCATTCGTTGGCCTCTAATGAAGTTCAAAGGACATTTAAAGAAAGTTAGCTATGGAGGATGATATACCAAGTAGAAAACGAACAAAGCAATAGTCAAGAAGACAAGCATTCCCGACTTCCAAAAGATTGCACTTTCACCACTTCTCTTGAAAACATATACTTCTTAACTAAGGACAAGCTTGATTATTAGCCTTCGCAATAGGGAAGGCCCAAGTTCGAAAGAAATCTTGGAAGCTTGTATTTCCACTATCACTATACAAATGGGCATAAAACCAATCAGTGCAGAAGCCTAGAAGGAACGATCATCAATTTTTTAAGGCAAGGCAAGCTCAATGAATTTGTAAAAAGATGCGACTTTGTAAAAAGATATTAGACAAGTTCGATAATAAAAGAAGTCCTTCAAAATTATTTCTACATGGTTGGGGAGTAAATTTCTCCTAGTATAATGGAAAGCCTAAATCACTACCAAAGATCTTAGTAAGGGCTAAAGTCTTTGTCTTAAGCTAACACGTGCCTAAACAAGGCGCCTCCTAGAAGGTGGACAGAGTAAGCCTTTGGTCCCGTCCGAAAGGTCCTGGCCAAAGCACCGACTAAGCCTTTAGTCCTACCTACGTGGCCTGGCTGGAGCATAAGCACTTAACCCCGTCATCAAAGTCCTGGTTAAGGCGCCTCCTAGAGGAGGCCAGAGTCATCCTTTGGTCCTGTTTGAAAATGCCTGTCCAATATTTTTGCAAGCCTTCAACCGCTACCTACGTGCCCTGGTTGGAGCGCCTCCTAGAGGGAAAACAAAGTAAGTCTTTAGCTCTTTCATCAAAGTCCTCACTAAACCACCGAACCAGCCATCACTGCTTGCCATCAAAGGCCTCACTGAAGCACTCCCTAGAGGGAGGTCGAGAAAGTCTTTGGTCCTTTTTAAGATAGCTAACCAAATGCACCTGACAATAGTCTTAAACCATCACCTTAGATGGTGACAAGGGGTACGAGCCAAAGTAGTGCTCCCAAACCAATCGAAATTAGAGTCAAGTAGAGCTCTCAAACCTATAAAAATTTGAGCCAAAGAAGCGCTCTCGGATTAATCGAAATCAGAGCCAAGTATTGCTCCCAAACCTATCAAAATTTAAGCCAAAGTAGTGCTCTTGGATCAATTGAAATCACAGCTAAGTAGTGCTTTTAAGTCTAACAAAGTTTAGGCCAAGTAGTACTCTCAACCAACCAATCTTCAAAAGGAAGACCAATAAAATCCAAGTCACGTAGTGCTTCAAATCTATCTAACCCCTAAGAAGAAAATATCTTAATGTATTCCATTTCTAGATATAAGTTTTTGATTTTCTAATATTACCGAATACAGATTTCCGGTCTTCTATTATCCTACATATGAATTTCTTGTCTTCTATTATTCCGGACGTGGATATCTGACCTTCTAGATAGGGATTTCTAATATTATATATTATTACCAGATCTAACATTATTTAAATGGAAATCTCTGTTATTAAACACCATATTGAGTTATAAAAGGCTCAATCAGCAGCAATCCCAATTTTACAAACAAGCAGAAAGTGAGTTTAAAAACTCAAAGTATGGAAAAGTGATATACTAAGCATCACGCAGTTTAAAGTCAGAATCAAAATTCAATTCTTAGTTACATATCTGAGGTAATATTCTTTTAATTACAAATTTTTTACAATTTGATACACTATTTACACAGCTGCAGGCACAAAAGGCAGATAAAAGAAAGAAATCTAATCAAGGTCGGTCCATCTTACAGCTCAAGATTCTGTGCTGATTTGTCCAAACCCTTGGCAAATAAGCGATCAGTGATATGATGAATGGACACATCAACAAGTTCCTTGAGTTTCTTTTCCCTTTTATGAATGGTGTCTACATCATCAATCAAGTTGATTTGCTCTTTCAGAGTACAATGAAGAGTCTTATTAGCTCCTCGCAAAGTTCGAATCATACTCATCAGTTTTTAATTTCTTGGTTAAGATCATACTTCTCACATTAAACTTTTTGAACCTTATTTTCATATTCATCGATGCATTGGGATATCTTTTCCTCCCACTTCTTGTTGAAATACCACATCATTTCGAATTTGACTTGATTACACCACTTGGAGGTTACTGCGTTATTCAAACCTGGAGGAGGGTTTAGTAAAGTAGAAAACTCATGATTAGTCGAGGATGTGGATCTTGTTCTTCATCTCTGAGTAGGAGTGAGAAGGCTAGAATCACTCCCACTTAAAATAAGCTCCAAAGATTGGCATGATACTTGGCTTTTTGTTATCTTTAATTCGAGATCACTTATTTTCTAATGAAGCTTAGCTATCTCAATGTCTGCTTCAATGGAGAAGTTAGATCCATGAACTGTGTCCTTTCACTCTTTCAGCAGCTGAAGCTCGTTCTTCATTTCTTTAAGTTCAACCTCCATAAGAGCGGTCATTTCTTTGTACGCACTAAAAGCTGATTATAATAGGAAATATTTCCTATGCCACTCTCACGCCTCAGGGTTATTTGAGAACAGTAAAGCCGAGTCATCTCGAGATGACCATTTCTCCTTTATATATGCAAACAACCGATTTTTAACTTCAATAATTCATGAGGTGTCCAAGGAATCAAATTTACGCACTAACTAGGCGTCCTATTAAAAATAAAGAAAACAAAAATCAATACATAAAGGACAAACTCTTCCATTAACAACAAACGAAGTTCACAAATAATAATTGTTTGTACCAAAATTGGGCACAACACTCTTCGGAAGTTTTTGAAGAGATAAATGGAAGAAATTAAATGGAAAGAGAGGAATTATCTAACAAAAACTCCAAATTTCAGATATGAAAATAATTAAAATGCAAGGAGACATAAGAATTTAGAGTGGTTCAGCGTATCGCCTACGTCCACTATGAAGTTGATAGCTTTATTGATCTTTCTTTGAAGATTACAAATAAATTCAGTGAGTTACAGCAGATAATTATGATTTGCAGTAGTGAATTTCGTTATTGGCAGCAGCAAGGGAGTTTAGATCTGGATCCGGCAGAGTCTGGGCGTTGGAGAATTCAAAGAAGAGGAAGCCCTTTTTCTGCATGCCCTGGGGCTCTATTTATAGGTGTAGGAGGCTGATATTTCGCTCAGATCTCGGGGGACTTCTTCTGGCACGTGAGTAAGCCCGCCCGACCAAGCCCGTGAAGTTTTGGCCCGATCCATGATCGATACGAACGGATTTCGTATCGATCAAGATTGTGTCCGATGGAGTCAAAATTTGGTGTGGACATTCTTTATGTTGTACATAAGCTTCTGTGAAAATTTCATAGCATTTGGACTTGTATATCATGAGATATGATCGATGCAAGTTGGAGTTTTTCCATCCGCGATCGATACGAACGAATTTCGACTCGGTCAAGACTTGCTCCAATCGACTCGAAATTTGGCAGGAACATTCTTCATGTTGTACTTATGCTGCTGTGAAAATTTCATAGCATTTGGACTTGTAGATCTCGAGATATGATCGATGCAAGTTGGAGTTTTTCCATCCGCGATCGATACGAACGAATTTCGACTCGGTCAAGACTTGCTCCGATCGAGTCGAAATTTGGCAGGAACATTCTTTATGTTGCACTTAAGCTGCTGTGAAAATTTCATAGCATTTGGACTTGTAGATCTCGAGATATGATCGATGCAAGTTGGAGTTTTTCCATCCGCGATCGATACGGACGAATTTTGACTCGGTCAAGACTTGCTCCGATCGAGTCGAAATTTGGCATGAACATTCTTCATGTTGTACTTAAGCTGCTTTGAAAATTTCATAGCATTTGGACTTGTAGATCTCGAGATATGATCGATGCAAGTTGGAGTTTTTCCATCCGCGATCGATACGAACGAATTTCGACTTTGTCAAGACTTGCTCCGATCAAGTCGAAATTAGGCAGGAACATTCCTTAGGTCATATATAAGCTCCTGTTAAAATTTGGTGGCATTTGGGTTTGTAGATCTCGAGTTATGATCGATGCAACTTTGGATTTCTCAACCGTGATCGATCAATATCTTGAGCATATGAACTCCGATTGACTTGAAATTCGGAACGTTGGCTCTCATAGCTTTGCTTGTTGTGTCATATCAATTTTAGCACGATTCGGACTCGGAAAAAATTCGTCGATATCCATAGTGAGCCTGCGTATAACCGATCTCCAAGACGAACTGTCATTGGTTTCTAGTCAAGTTCTTGGTGTCACGACCTTGCCAAAAGGCGGGATAACATTTGCCCCCCAAAGTACATCTTGTGCGAACATGACGTGCTTTGAAATGCTGCATCCTTCATTCTTAAAAGGTTCTATCTGATTCGTTGAGTAGTTGCTATCTTTTCGTTAAAAGATGTAACCTTCAATTGATTTCCAGTAATATAAATGTTGATTTGTTGACTGCCAATGATTATGTAGTGCATTGTTGTAACTGAGTGTCGACTGCTAGCGATTTGTTGTTCGCTGTTGTAATTGTCATCAGGTGAGCATTCAATTCCTGTAAATTTTAAAAATTGAATATTAGTTCGTCATACGTGTACATATGTTAACCTGACTCCCGTCAACGTTTGCACGTTCATGGGTCGTTGTCAAGTTTTTTTTTTTTTTTTTTTATTTCTTTCGAGTTTCGTAATGATCTTCTCCTGGATCGATGTGAAATTCGAGTTGTAACAATGTTCGATGGTTGTTTTAAGTCCTTCCTTTGTATCGATCCTCTCCTGGATCGATCTGAGTTGTTAGAATGTATGCTCCGTATCGATGGATACGTCATATTGGGTCTCGGACTGGCGGATACATGAGTAATGCTTTGTACCGATGGAGTTGAACGATCGAGACATAATCATGCAGTGATGCTTCATGGAGGATATGCCATTTCTCATTCCTTTATTCAATAAGAATCCCCGATTGTGGATAATCTTTGATATAAGTCATCCATGACACTTTTTCTAGATATGTCCCCAAGATCTAGTTGATCTTCATATGTCAATGCCTGGAATAATAAGCATTTCAACTGAGACAAAGTCTATTTGTCGCGCATCCCCAGAACTGGCTAGCTTGGCGAGTGATTCGGCCTTTCCGTTTTGTTCTTTGAGATTTGTGTAGTGGTGCAATAGTCGAAGTCGGCTAGTAGCTTTTGGACCCGGTAGAGATAAGGAGCAAGACGTTGCCCCCTAGTCAGATAATCTTCCCTGACTTGGCGTACTACTAACCAATAATCACATAAGACATGTAAAGTTTCCACTCCTAGTTTTCTTGCAAGTTTGAGCGCCAAGGCTTCATACTCAGCTTCGTTATTTGTTGCAGGGAAGTTGAGTTTCAAGGCGTAGCAGATCGTTCGTTCCTCAGGAGTCATTAACGCAACTTCGATGTTAGAAAGCCGATTATTGGAAGTTCCATCGGTGTACGTTCTCCATCGGTTGGACAGTTCTCCACTGTTCTTCGGATAATCATCCGATGTAGTGAATTCAGATATGAAGTATGCTAATGTTTGACCATGGAGAGCTCTCCGAAAGAGATAAGTGATATCAAATTGGCTTAGCTTGATACTCCATTTGAGTAACTTTTCAGACATCTAAGGTTTCTATTGGACCTATCGTAACGGTTGGTCGATATGGACGTTAACGAGGTGAGCTTGTCAATTGCCAGCCTTCATCATATACTGGTCTTTGGATTCGTTTCTCTTCACATAGCATTGCGACGCTTATGGCGTGTGTTGGCACGGCCCAATTGATGTATAAATCTTCGCGATCCAAAGGTTTGGGTAAAATGGGAGGTCTCTTTAAGCGATCTATCAGAGCTGGAAGTGCATCAACGCAGTTGTTAGTTCATTCAAAAGTTCTCTTCCCTCTCTTGGTCAGGTTGAAGAAGAGAATTCACTTGTAGATGGTCCTAGAGTCAAATCAACTTAGGACGGTAATCTTTCGACTTAGGCTCCGTACCTGCTTGGTTGTCGTTGGTACATAGGTGTCTCTAATTGTCGGAATTTTCTAGAAATTAGTCTTGATTCGATGAGAATTGATGATGAAAACGAAGAATCATTCTGATGTAATAGTGAAAGAGCATTTCAAAGGATCGAGTTCCATCCTGCATTTTTTGGAGTGCGCTGAATACCTTTGTCAAGTCATCGATATGGTCGTTTGATAACCGTGATCTCACGAGCATATTAACCACATCTACTTTCATCGACCGACCGATATGATTTTTGAATGATCTGTTAATCGTCCTTTGGTAAGTAGCATAAGCGTTCTCAAGTTCGAATCCAGGGATTTCAGCATAGCACTATAGACCTAGGTCAATAATGAGACAGTTGTATTCCTGGTCTAGGACATGCTTCAGTATCCGATTGTATCTGGAGTTTGCATCCATGGATGTGAGTAATTCATATGTCTGATGGTAAGATCCATTAGTTGGTTGATCATTGGAAGTGGAAAGCTGTGCTTTGTCATACCCCATGCAAATCTGAGTAGTTGACGTATGTCCTCCACTCTCTTTTCGTTTTTATTATAAGTAAAGGATTGGATACTCATTTTGGTTGGAGGGCATCATGGATAAACCCACCGGTTTTGAACAGATTGGCCTCCTCTTTAAGTGCAACAGATCTCTCCGGATCCATGTCGCATTGTTTTTGTTCACCGAGACATGCCTCGGGTCGAAATTTAATGCATGGTTCTTCATGGCTGGCGAGAGTCCATATATATATATATATATATATATATATATATATAAGATCGTGTCCAAGCGAACACATCAAGATTCTCCTGAAGTAAAACAGTTGACTCTTTCTTCACCATTGCGCAGAGTTGTGATCTGATCTACAGTACTCATGATGGGTTGTAGGCGCTTCATGTGTTTATTTGCAGTGGTAAATGATCAGGCTTATAAGGACGTTGAATCAAAGGATTAGTAGAACTTAGCCTTGTATTGCACGCTGCTACATAGCTGGCTCCAGCTTTGAGATTGAATTCACTTATGTTTCTGAATGATGCGCTTTTCATTCAATGTACTCGCGATCAGTTGTTCATTGTAAGGGTTGGAATGATGATCAGTCGCCCATGAGTTCGGGTATTGATCTGATGATTCTATCGCTAGGCATCCTTTCAGTCATAACCTTGAGTTGTTATGAATATCAAGCATGGGTCAGAGGTTCAAATTGTCATAGTCAACTCTCGGATAATTACTGTTTTGTCCCCAGTCTCGGGTTGGCGGATGCATTACACGGACGGTCTAGTCTCGTCCTAGCTGTGTTTATACTGTAGTTCAAGCTTTAAGAATCAGAGTTGATTGATGAATGGTTGAATCATATTAATCTTATCTTCTTGCTCGTGCCCCCAAGTCTGGGGAATATCTCGATAAGTGGCAGGGTAGACAATTTCCGCTTCAATTTTGTATTCTATTCCATTGAACCATGGGATCGAGTTAACCGACGGAAGGTAGAGTCGTGCCTATCCTGCATTATGTTCTAGTTCTTTCCTCTAGGCGGAATACATTGTTACTTTTCTGACATTCAGACATAAGCTAGATTCTGGACGGTCAATGACATTCGCTCTGCTGCTTATGTCGCCACTTTGGGCAAAAACTGAAGAGTGAATCGTCCAGTCAGATCCAATGCAGGATTGATGCTTCCCCTGTCGAATCCAGGGTAAGAATCAGTGTGCAGATGTTTAGGTTGCACTTATTTCGAATCGCTCTTTTAGTTGGATCATGGTAAGAGTCAATGAATGAATGGTCGCGTTGCATTCATTTGGAGTTGGGTGATCAACCATGTCCATTTTGATTTACATTCTCCCGTAAGATTTAGGGATAAAGTTGGCTCGAATGCGATCATGTCATGCTCATCTGGTCTCATGCTCTTCCTGACGGATCGAAGGAAGGTAACGGAGGATGAATGGTCAAGTCACACCCATTCCTGGTTTATTCTTTTATCCATGCTCTGTTGGTCAAAGGTATTTGATGGAGTTCGGGTCACATCGACTTGTAGACGAAGAGGACCGATATTGACCGTCGATTCAATGGTACGATGTAGAATGCTCGGACCTCATTTCTTGTCGATCCAATGGTATGATATGAAAGGTGCATATCGATATTGCCCGTCGATCCGGCGGTACGCTATAATTCGTTGCCCAGGACTTCAGGCATCATTCTGATTGGTTAGCATTAGGGTCTCCTTGTAGTCGTTGCCTTAAGTTGTAAATGACGCTAAGTTGGAGATGCAGCGAGTCACCTTTCTCTTCTTTCGGTGATTTGTACTTCTGCCCCCAGTCTTGGGTTAGTAGAGTTCATGGATGGTCTAATTGCACCTGTAGCGAGTTTACACTCCTCACGTCGAGTTCAGGTCAGAGTTGGAGAATGAATGGTCGAATCATATTCATTCGTTTGTCCATTCTTGTAGCCACACTTTGGGGATCCGAGTCAGTTGAAGGGCCATTCATCACACCTATTTGATGTTTATACCCCTGTCCACACTCTGGGGACTAAGTTTTTTTTGTAGAAAATGGTCAGACCGTGTTTTCCTCGGTCAATTCCTCTGCCCCCAGTCAAGGGCAATAGTCGAAGTGTGGCCGGTCAAATTACAACAACTTTAGTTTGATGCTTCTCCCACTGAACTGTAGGAAGGAATTGATTGGCGGATGGTTAGGTCACATCCATCCATGTTGCACGCACAACCCATCGGATCACAGGCGAGAGTTAGCAGATGAACGGTCATGCCACGTTCATTTGCGGTTGGATGGTAGTAATATCAATTCAGAATAGGACATCCAGCTAGGTCCGTTTTTCGAATCTACGCCTCCCTGTCGAATCAAGGAAGAAATTTTGTCTTGTAGGGTTGGAGTGCATCCCTATAAATTTACGTTATGGGTCCCGTGCCGGGGATAAGAGTTGATGCATGGACGGTTGTGTCACGCCCGCTTAGTGCTGGATGGTCGGATCGCATCCAATTTTGTGTGTTAAGTGTGCCCCCATGTCAGGGGAAGATTGGAGAACAGACGGTCGAACCGCATCCGCCTTTTGTACTACAGAACTTGATGAGGAACCATAGCCGATAGATGGACAGTCGAATCACATCCCTTTTGGTATTCATATTCCAAACCATGCTTTGAGGACTGGAGTCGGTTGATGGGTTGTTAGTCACACCCATTTGGTGTTTATACTCTAGCCTGTGCTCTCGGGACCGAAGCAAGTTGATGGGTGGTCATTCGCATCCAATTGGTGTTTATACTCTAGTCCACACTCTGGGGACTTAGAGTTAGTTGAATTTTATTCTCCAGTTCGCACTTTGGGAATCTGGATTTGTTGATGTTTATACTCCAGTTTGCACTCTGGGAATATGGAGTTAGTTGATGTTTATACTCCAGTTCGCACTCTGGGAATCTGGAGTTGTTGATGTTTATACTCCAGTTTGCACTTTGGGAATCTGGAGTTAGTTGATGTTTATACTCCAGTTTGCACTCTGGGGATCTGGAGTTGTTGATGTTTATACTCCAGTTCGCACTCTGGGAATCTGGAGTTAGTTGATGTTTATACTCCAGTTCGCACTCTGGGAATATGGAGTTAGTTGATGTTTATACTCCAGTTCGCACTCTGGGAATCTGGAGGTAATGTTTATAATCCGACTCGCACTCTGGGAGTTCGGAGTTGATGTTTATACTCCGTTTCGCACTTTGGGAATCCGGAGTTGATGTTTATACTCCAGTTCGCACTCTGGGAATCTGGAGTTAGTTGATGTTTATACTCCAGTTCGCACTCTGGGAATCTGGAGTTGATGTTTATACTCCAGTTCACACTTTGGGAATCTGGAGTTAGTTGATGTTTATACTCCAGTTCGCACTCTGGGAATCTGGAGTTGATGTTTATACTCCGACTCGCACTCTGGGAGTTCGGAGTTGATGTTTATACTCCGTTTCGCACTCTGGGAATCCGGAGTTGATGTTTATACTCCAGTTCGCACTCTGGGAATCTGGAGTTAGTTGATTTTTATACTCCAGTTCGCACTATGGGAATTTGGAGTTAGTTGATGTTTATACTCCAGTTCGCACTCTGGGAATCTGGAGTTAGTTGATCAGGCACGTGGACGGTTGTATCATATCCACCCTGAGTAGGCAAGCGAAGTCGTTAGATGGACGGATCAAACCTCCTCGAGCTTGTAAATTTGGAAGGCGAGGTCGTTAGATGTACTGATCCATCCTCCTCGGGTTTAGGTTGAACACGGGCGAAGTCGTTAGATGGACGGATCCATCCTCCTCGAGCCCATGTCCGTAAGTTTATACTCCAGCTCATACTTTGGGAGCCGGAGTTAGTTAGAGGATTGTCGTGTATCAATCCCTTATTGCCGCAGTGTGATGGCTTGTCCCTGAGCTTGGGGTTTCACTTGGCGAGTGATCGGTGGGATCCCGATTAACTTCCACTTATAGGCCCCTCTACGAAGGATGAGATTTAGTTTATGGACGGTTGGATCACGTCCATGTTTGTTTGGATTCCACTTTTGCTAAGCCTAAGGAGTAAGATTAGTGCTCTGGCAAGCTTTGTGCTCGAGCATAGAAAAGGATGGTCGAACTACATCCACTTTGAGTTGTATATTTTCCCTTAAGTCGGGTGCAAGAATTGGAGAGCAGACAGTCGAGTCACGTAAAATTTATACTTTGCATTCTTTCGATCGAGCTAAGGAAGAGAGTTGAAATGACAGCTCGTGATGGTTAGCGAGTAGGCAGTTAGCCGTTGATGACTGTAAATTGAGGGTTGGACCCTGATGAAGTTGGTTTAAGGCATGACTGTTTTGCCAAATTACAGAAGCAAACTGGGGAGTGAACGGTCAAATCATATCCACTTTAAACATGTGTTCTCAAATAACCCCAAGTGTCTAATGTAGGATTGGATGCATGGATAGTGACGTTGCGTCCACCCTTGGTGTGATTCCGATTTTATCGGGCATCAGAAGAAGCATAAGTATTTTGGCGAGCTTCAAGTACGAGATGGAGAGTACATTGTTAGGATATATCACTCCAAGTTTTTCCCAGATCTCCAATTAAATTTCATAGGCGGATGAGGGGATGGTCGGTTGCATCCACTTTGTACTAGAGTCCTGACCTTGTCGGTCTCTTCTGCTTTGATGCCTTGCCCCCAGTCAAGGGCATATGGTAGCCGATGAGTGGTTGAATCATGCTCGTCACGATGATACCTCAATGATTTGATCATAGTCCGCGGAGGTTGTTTTTTGCACCCAACCTTAAGTACTCGTTTACCTGCATCATTTGCAAGTAGTTTAATTCAAGTAGGTCATATTTCGCAACGTAAACGAAATTGAAATAGAAATAATTCAAAAGAGATCGGATTAAATCTCATTGATAAGTGAAGCAGCGTCGTATGCTCGCTATTGCACTTCGGTCCAGCCCTTCATAGTTGGATGTCTAACGCAACTGGTTCAATTTGATCAAAGTCCTTGATCGATAGGGGTCGGATGTTCCCGGTCCTTCGTTTTATGGGGCTTGAACATATTGTCAGAGTTATCCTTTCCGGAACAGCCTTATGGCATTGGCATCCACGGTAGCCATCTGAAGAATGGGAGTTTTCCGACCTAGAGTATGGAGTAGGTTCCCTCCTTATCTCGCCAAGTTGATCCTTCATCTGGTTCATCAACTCAATATTGGCCTGGATATGTTGGTGTACTCGTTGGCGGCTACCCACCAGTTCTCTTATCAAAGTCTGGAAATAAGCTCTGGTGATGAATTCATTTATGGGTATTGGCAGCAACTGGATGTGGGCTTTGGATAAATTCATTGGCTGCCAGCTTCTTTATTCCCTTCAGCAATATGAGAAGTAGAACTGGTATGTCTAACCGTGAATGACAGTGTTCTTTGAGGAATGGGGGAAGACATCTGCATTTGATGGCATTCATCACTCTTGGTGGAGTCCATGTGTCATTCTCACTTCATGAGGTAGTGTCGGGGGTCGTATTTCCATAGTATACTGACATAGTCAACATATTGAATTTTCACTGGAAATTTTGCAGGTAGGATGGTTTCAATGAATAAGTCTCCACTGGGGAAGATTCTCCGATTGTCATTATGACTAGGTCCATTTTATGGCTACGGGGTCCTATAATACCGGCGAATGATGTGTGCACGATTGTCCAACGTTTGAGTGGTTGGCAACGCCGATTGGACGGCGAGTTGGTTAAAATGGGCTAATAGATTGGTGTTTTTCCCAAACTTTCATCTAGATAGGAGACCTATATAGGGTATTAAGGAAGTCCTCTTGAGGTTGTATGCCATGCTTTTAGTCATGTGGACGTGGAATGATTAAGATGCGGGCATTTGAAGATGGTTCAGCGGTAGCCAGCTATGCTTTGAGTTGGTAGAGTAAACAGTGTACGGGAGTCGTCATATTAGCCATCATACCATAGCCATTCCTTGATTGCAATTCAGCATTTGTTGTTGTGATCTCCTATGTCTTGTTCAGTCATGGAACAATCAGAAGCACGGATGGAATGTTCCTTCATTAAATTGAGCTTTGAATTCACTATGCGGGCTCTCTGCGCTGCGTGTGAGTATCGATACGAATTGGAGCGGTTGCGATCGATACGAACAGAGCACAGGCGATCGATACGAACAGAGCGATGCGAAGCAGATCAAGTCGAACAGAGCGTCTCTGATGGATGTGAAGCGGAGTGAGTCAAATAGAGGCTCTCTGATGGATGCGAAGCGGAGCGAGTCGAACACATGTTCTCTGATGGATGCGAAGCGGAGCGAGTTGAACACATGCTCTCTGATGGATGCGAAGCGGAGCGAGTCGAACAGAGGCTTTCTGTTGGATGCGAAGCGGAGCGAGTCGAACAGAGGCTCTCTGAGCGATGCGAAGCAGAGCGAGTCGAACAGAGGCTCTCTGATGGATGCGAAGCGAAGCGAGTCGAACAGAGGCTCTCTGATGGATGCGAAGCGGAGCGAGTCGAACAGAGACTCTCTGATTGCTGCGAAGCGGAGCGAGTCGAACAGAGGCTCTCTGATGGATGCGAAGCGGAGCGAGTCGAATAGAGCACTCTTGATCGATACGAACAGGAAAGTGGCGATCGATACGATCAGAGTGATGCGAAGCAAATCGATACGAACAGAGCAATGCGAAGCAGATCGATACGAACAGAGCACTCTTGATCGATACGAACTTTGACATATTTTTGGATACGAAAACATGGATACGAAAAACACCACATTTTCATGGATACGAAAATATGGATACGAAAAACACCATATTTTCTGGACTCGAAAACATGGATACGAAATTCATCATATTTTCTGGATACGAGAACATGGATACGAAATTCACCATATTTTCTAGACTCGAAAACATGGATACGAAATTCACCATATTTTCTAGACTCGAAAACATGGATACGAAATTCATCATATTTTCTAGATATGAAAACATGGATACGAAATTCACCATATTTTCTGGACTCGAAAACATGGATACGAAATTCATCATATTTTCTGGATACGAAAACATGGATACGAAAATCACCATATTTTCTGGATATGAAAACATGGATACGAAAATCATCATATTTTCTGGATACGAAAAATGGATACGAAAATCACCATATTTTCTGGATATGAAAACATGGATACGAAAATCATCATATTTTCTGGATACGAAAAATGGATACAAAAATCACCATATTTTCATGGATATGAAAATCTTCATATTTTCTGGATACGAAAACATGGATACGAAAATCACCATATTTTCATGGATACGAAAATATGGATACGGAAATCTTGATGAATGCAATTCCTCTTAGATCTGGAGCAATCTGAATAAAATAGATGGAACCACTTGACGACAGATCTGGATCTCCTCCTTAGATTTTTGCAATCCAACTACGGTAGTAGATCCATAGAGCAGGAGAAAAGCAAGGTTTTCTCAGTGAAAGCACCAAAAGTGTTTGTACCAAAATTGGGCACAACACTCTTTGGAAGTTTTTGAAGAGATAAAATGAAGAAATTAAATGGAAATAGAGGAATTATCTAACAAAAACTCCAAATTTCAGATATGAGAATAATTAAAATGCAAGGAGACACAAGAATTTAGAGTGGTTCGGCGTATCGCCTACGTCCACTATGAAGTTGATAGCTTTATTGATCTTTCTTTGAAGATTACAAATAAATTCAGTGAGTTACAGCAGATAATTATGATTTGCAGCAGTGAATTTCGTTATTGGCAGCAGCAAGGGAGTTTAGATCTGGATCCGGCAGAGTCTGGGCGTTGGAGAATTCAAAGAAGAAGAAGCCCTTTTTCTACATGCCCTGGGGCTCTATTTATAGGTGTAGGAGGCTGATATTTTGCTCAGATCTCGGGGGACTTCTTTTGGCACGTGAGTAAGCCCGCGCGACCAAGCCCGTGAAGTTTCGGCCCGATCCGTGATCGATACGAACGGATTTCGTATCGATCAAGATTGTGTTTGATGGAGTCGAAATTTGGCGTGGACATTCTTTATGTTGTACATAAGCTTCTGTGAAAATTTCATAGCATTTGGACTTGTAGATCATGAGATATGATCGATGCAAGTTGGAGTTTTTCCATCTGCGATCGATACAAACGAATTTCGACTCAGTCAAGACTTGCTCCGATCGAGTCAAAATTTGGCTGGAACATTCTTCATGTTGTACTTAAGCTGTTGTGAAAATTTCATAGCATTTGGACTTGTAGATCTCGATATATGATCGATGCAAGTTGGAGTTTTTCCATCCGCGATCGATACGAACGAATTTCGACTCGGTCAAGACTTGCTCTGATCGAGTAGAAATTTGGCTGGAACATTCTTCATGTTTTACTTAAGCTACTGTGAAAATTTCATAGCATTTGGACTTGTAGATCTCGAGATATGATCGATGCAAGTTGGAGTTTTTCCATCCGCGATCGATACGAACGAATTTCGACTCAGTCAATACTTACTCCGATCGAGTCGAAATTTGTTAGGAACATTCCTTACGTCATATTTAAGCTCCTGTTAAAATTTGGTGGCATTTGGGTTTGTAGATCTCGAGTTATGATCGATGCAAGTTTGGATTTCTCAACCGTAATCGATCAATATCTTGAGCATATGAACTCCGATTAACTTGAAATTCGGAACGTTGGCTCTCATAGCTTTGCTTGTCGTGTCCTATAAATTTTAGCTCGATCCGGACTCAGAAAAAATTCATCGATATCCATAGTGAGCATGCGTATAACCGATCTCCAAGACGAACTGTCATTGGTTTCTAGTCAAGTTCTTGGTGTCACGGCCTTGCCAAAAGGCGGGATAACAATAAAAAAATTCTAGGTTACATTTCAATTCATTTCAATAACATTTAATTAATGTTCAAAGTTTTGAAACCATGGCCTTAGCCTTTTCGAACGATCTAGCAGACAAAGTAAGTGTAGAATCAAAAGAAGCCTTGATCCCATCAGGAGTATAAATTGGAGGGAAATGGTGGTAATCCCATTCCCTAATTGGAGGGCTATCACGACCACATACTAAATTTTGTGTGGAAGGTTTGAATTTCGCTACGTAATTTCTCCTTCTCTCCACCCAGAAAGTCAAAGCAGAAACAAGGAAACCGCTTGTAAATTTCTTACAAATCCCTGAGAAAAAAGTATCTTGCCAACTGTGATGATTTGAGAATTGAAGATTTCTCTTTAAAATCCTTCCTCAGCTTAACAAATTTACTCAAGAGATCCTTAGGGACCGAACTGCATGAGAAGTATTTTATCTGTGTAACATAGAAAACAAAATAATGAAATACATAAACCAAGTAACATATAATTATTGTAAAATTATTCAGGTTCATATGAAATAGATTTCTTATACGTTTTAGAAATGAATCTCTTCCAATTATATTTAAGTTTCCTGGGAGGAAGAGAATGTAAGGAAAGAGGAATGGGAGTGACTCGGGGATGGTTCGAACATGCCCCGTGATGAGGATCAGTCTTATGCTCATACACGTATGTATGGTGAAGGCGTCTTAGCAAACCTCCATTATTATCACCTAAGTATGAAAAGTCAACAATTAAACCCCTGCAATAAAACTTATGCTGGAATTCTACAAAGGTGTCCCTGTCATCGATTAACATCCAAAAAGGGGTCGTCGGTTCAGCATTCTCTTTCAAGAATATATCCCGGCGACGGCGAGCATCCTTCATCGGAGGATCGACTTCTTTCTCCTTGAAATCTTTTATCTTGATGCGTTCTTGGCCAGCTTCTTATACTTCTTAGATAACTTATTATAATCCTTCATTTGTTTGTCTAACTCTCTATTAAGACTATCTATATCTGTTTTCTTCCTTTTTAGCATGACGTTGTAATGGTATTTTGACTTTCTCTTTGATTAAAGTAGTTAATAGGTTAACTAAAGATTATTTGATAATTAAAAATATTTGTGTAATGAGGTCCATATCTGATAAAGTGGGACAGTAGACGATGAGATTTTCTCTTTGTTTTTGAGCTTTAAGCCTAAGGTAGCATTGTCTCCCTTAGAAGAACTTTCCCTGGGAGGATCACGAATTTCAGTAGCCCTCACACCTTGAAAACATGGATCTAGGTTAGCATCTCCTGATCTATCCTTGTCAACTGATGGTCCAAAAATGCCATTTCCACCACCTCTACCATCGTTGTCATTATTATCATCATTACTGTCATTAGGACCATCATTATCATCATCACCTTCATCCAAATCCCCATTACCATCTTTCTCTTCCTCATCTGAATCAGTGTCTTCATAAGCTGGAGGATCATAAGAAGTCAATAACTTGGTGGCATCAATTCCTCCTCTCCCTCAGGAACATAAGATCCCTGTAACGTCTCTTTAAATTTTCTCATGAACTTTTCATTCCATTCTGAAGAAAGAGAGGGAAAGCAAAAGTCTGGGCACTTGTAAGCATTATCAGCATAAGCGATAAAGAGTACCTTCTCATAGGATCTCCCAATGATAATGTTAAGAGACGTGCCAAGAAAATAGGACACTTTTTGTTTTGCCTCTTTAATCACTACTACTGACTTGTCTATAAGATCCTCCTTTCTTTTTAGCTTTTTGTTGAGAGATGTGTTCTCTGCCACAGCCTAGCTTCATTCATTTTTGCTTCCTTAAGAGTGAGTTCTGAAGCCATCACCCTATCGTTTGAAGTCTGAAGTAGGATTTTTGTTTCTCCAAGAGAGACAGCCATCTTGCCTTCGTCTTGCACAACTTCATCTCTTTCAGTAGTCAAGTCAATAATATGATTGTTAAGCAAAGTGATTTCCTCCTTTAGCTTAGAAATTTAACATGATGACTCCGAAGCTCGTCTAGGAGTGAAATCAGATGTTGGCAACTTGGAATGGATAATGAAACTTGGATATTTAAGATATTACGAGTTTAAAGCAATTAGACAAAAGGGTATGTACCAGCAAGTGTTGTCTAAGGAGAGCAAGTAGATGGTTTTGGGTGTAGGAAGAAGGTTTTAATGGCTGGAAAGCAGAAAAAGAAGGAGATTGAAAAACCAATTGAAGAAGGTTAGTGAATTCACTGATATGTGCAAATGATTGGGACTTAGAAGGAAAGGGGTCCTTCAGAGTGAAAGAGAACCCAAGCTCTTAGCAAATATGGTTTAAGGCTTTAGGAGAGCTCGGGATAGTAATATAGTGAAGCATGTCCTGAGAAGATTCTACCTCGACCACCTGTTGTGTCTTGTCTACATCAACATTAAAATCAAACTTATCTACATCTGTAGAATCAAGATCAGGAGACTTAAGATTCATGCCAACGTCGACTAGCCCTCCCTCTTTAATAGGAACTGGAGTCTATACATCTCTATTCTTAGACTTTTCGCTGGGGAAGGGAGCATCGGTAGAACCATCACTTAGTTTTCTTTTAGCAGAAGAGAATGAACTAGAGATAACATCCTTGAGAGAATGCGATTTAGGGGCCTGAACTATAACAGAAGTGACATCTTTCTCCAATTTATCTTTGGAAATATCCATAACAACTTCCTTCCTGGCATAAGCAACAACCAAAGAAGATGGGGTTGAGTCAAAAATATAAACTTATGAGATGACATTATAATAAATTTTTGAATGATTGCAGTGATATCTTACTACGTATTCCAGGCTGAACAGGAGAGTTGGAAGAGAAGAGTTCGTGTTTACCCATTACCAATGAGCCCTTACCCTTGGAGTTACATTTTTTACCAGTGGGGGTTCCCTTAAGATCTTGTGTCTATACGAGATAATAGAGTGTTGAAAAAGCTTAGACGGAATTAGTAGACTGAGCCTGTTTCCTATCATAACTGCTGCATCGGCCAGCAAATGTACTAGTCCCTGATCTTCTGAGCTTAGATTTTGGGAAACAGGATTTGTAAATGAGGTACCGATCAGCAAAGAATGATGAACCAATATAAATAAGCAAAGAAAAAGAGAAGCTCTCCAATAGTAGAAAAGGTTCCTCTAAGACCAGAAAAGCATTGAACGAAGAAAAATTGAGTCTCCCATACTTTGGCTTTATTGAGAGTCTTAGAAATTACACCTTATGGATAAGGGTGGATTCGGTATTGGAGGTCCGGTTGATCACCAACCTTAGCAAAACCAACAATATGGTGAAGGATGTTAGGACTAAGAAAGGGAAAACCAGCTTCTTGACCCAAGACTTCCAAACAAGTCAGGTATGTACAAGAGTTTAGCATGAGCTGGATCGGCACGATATCCAGATACTTCAAATAATTGAGAAGAAATTATGGAGAGGGAAAATAACCCGTATGCCAGATATGGATAGTGGAGAAAGAAAAATAACCTTCCTAAGGGTTGTAGATGTGTTTTGAAGATCCTGCTAGGATAGCCTCCGCCCTAGTTATTTCAAATTGGCTAAGAATGGAATCTACTTCAGCCTGAGAAGTGATATATTATGTCTTGGAAATAACGTATTATTTCTTATCGCCTAAGGGTGAAGGTTTGGACTCTTTGGCCCCTTTCTTCAAAGATTTCATTTTGGACTATTAACTTCCATTTTCCTACCAGATGATATTATTCTAAACTTGAAATTACCATAATTTACTAAATTTTTTCTTAAGTGGTCTATAATTTCCAAAGTAACAAAGTAATTACTAATCATATAGCAGTAATGTTTCGATAACATATGGTAAGTATGTTAAAGAATGAAAACTATGATCTCAATAAGGGACTTTATGAAAAGAGCAATAGGACACAGGTTAGCATGTAACTTCGTAAACGTGTAAGTTAAAAGTTTACAATCTATCAGGATGGTAACGCCATGAGTAGAAATGTAAAATAGAACCCCATTGATATTGTAACTTATAACAAATGATCCTTATAACTATGTGTAACTCCAAAATGATAAGGATGTAACACTAACGAGTAGTGGCAATGTGGATAAAAAAATATAATAATTGGTTAAACGATTCATAACACTCAAAAAGTAATGGCTAAAATAGTGTCGAAGTCATATAGAACCTTACTTACAAAGTTTAGCATAATTATGAAAAAGTGATGGAAAATAAGGTCACTTGTTATCAATTATGTTTGTAACCAAACGTCGAAGACATATGGCTTCGCACTTGATTGACATAGAAGTCATTTACATCGGGCCTAATCGAAGTGAACATCGTCGATAACCCCTAAGTTCTCAGTTAAAAGATATTGCACTTCGACTTAGTCGATAAGGCGTAAGAGGGTTTCGTCTCTGTTAGCCTTAACCCACTAGCATAAAAGACAACCAAAAACCGACGATGTGCATCACTTTGAATGGGTCATTTCACCCTATAAAATCATTAGTGAATGAACCAACAAGGTAAACGAGAATACTGACTTCGAATGCCATGGTAAAACTATAAGTGTCGTCGAGGCCGTTCGATAATGGGTTGTGGGTTAAATGAATTGCCTCTCTCGCTACCTAGCCTAGAACGTGTTTGGTGAAATTCCAACTCCAATTAATAGTGAAAGAGCTACGAATAATCCAACTTAGGTCCACCTTCATTAAAACCGATGAACATTAAGACTATAAAGATTTAATCCAAACCTTAATATGGGATCGGTAAGGTTAAAATCAAACCAATACAAACAGCACAATCCCCCAAATTCCGAAATCTATGCATATGTAATCAATCAATTTAAGATCGATAAGGCAATGTTATGAATTAAAAACCAACAAAGTTAATAAACAGAATTTAGCAACGAAATCCGAAGATTTAAACTAAATGATTAAGCATGATTCACAAGTCTTGGTCAAAACCCAATTTTGATTTCAAATGCGAAGGCCAAACAAGCTAAGTTGTGTTTTAAAGAACTCGTACCTTGGTTATGAGTTATGGTGGGAAAATTTGAATTTGCCGATAATTTTTGAAAGTTTGATTCTGGCTTGAGTATTAGAATTTCAGGTAAAAAAGGAAGGAAGAGGAAGCTTATGTATTGATAGGGGGAGATGAGCTTATTAGAACCGTTGGATCGATTTTAAATGAACGGTTAACATCGACGTGAGAAGACCAAAAGGTGGGAAAGTGTGTCGTCAAAATTGTTGGCTTGAAAAGCCATGGACTCCTTTAACTAAAGGGCAAATGTTACTACAATGATTCACATCGAAGAAGATAAGCGTTTTGTGACTTTGCATCATAACCTCATCAAAATCATTCTATCGAAGAGGTCTTATTGGACAGTATCGAAGAGGTAGGAAGCAGCCCTCATCTATTAAAAATGTAAGAAGGACTTCGAGGATATATAAAGAGAGATATGAGATGATATAATCATTCACAGTAGGACCTCGCTCTTCGATCACATAAACTACAAAGAACAACTTCGAAGACATATAACTGGTGAAGCACCTATAAATCAATATCGAAGAGGCCAAACACAATCTACTTATCCGGTTGTTAGAAAATGTCAGAGTGATCATTGTGAGCTTCCTTGGTGCAAAGCCCTATTCGCATCACACTACTCAAGCTCTTCGAAGGCATTGTTACACATTGCAATGCCCCACTTCGCTGGTATCCACTTCACCCTTCATCCATATGCAAGCAGCACTACACTTTGCAAGCTCCCCAAAGATGTTGTGCCAGCGATGTTGATAGGGAACACTGTCAACATTCACTAAGACCCTCATATTATAGCAAAGTGACATCACATATTGTAACACTTTGAATGAATCCTTCTATACCTACACCAATTAATGCCAGCATCGAAGATGTCAGAAAGAAACAATGCCACCTCTTACATGTGGAATTAAGATGTGAGATTATGGCCAACTTGGCACCGACGAAGACATACTACTAAAGAGGTTAATGTTAAAGGATACCGAAGACGCTCCAACAGCTCGAAGATACTCCCACATGACGGAGATATCACTATATACTACCGCTTGATAATGACTCCACACCTGACCCATTTTAGTTCAACCGAAGTCAACACACTCGAAGACATGTGAAGCGGAGTGGTGGCTGTGCACCCCTATAAATACGACCTTAGGGGCACCATTTTGGAGGTCGAATTTTCACTTCTCTCATTTCTTACATTGTAAACCCTAAATCGATTTGGGGATTTTAGAGCATATTGCAACTCAAGAACATTGTACACATAGGATCTTGAATGTTAAACAAGGACATAGCATATCATATGTGTAACTGATTCGAACCTATGACTTGAACATACTTGTGACTTTGCACATGTGAATTGTTGTGACTTCAAGGCTATTATTGCATAGTTGACTTTGACTTAGGGACATTGACCTTAAATTTGCTTTGCACAAACGACTTCGAACTCAAACTTGCTTCAAATATATGACTTCAAACTCGAACTTGCTTCAAATATCCGACTTCGAACTTTTACTTATGTTGCAAATATGACTTTGACGGAGAATATAACAAAGTTTGCTTTGGAAACCTTCCTTGAGCTAACGACCTCGACGAGCCTCTTCAGGGCCTCTTCTTAATTAACCAAGTTTTCCAAATACTTTTGGGGTTAGCAAATTTATTTGCTAAAAGTACCGAGTGGATTACTCAGCCATAAATCTTATGAAACTTCTTGGAATCCATTCTTTTGTCTTCCTGATCGTGTTTTCAAGTTCTTGAGTCCTTTCATCTTCGTTCTTACCTTCTACTTATGCTTGAATTCTTCTTGCTTGAAAACCCAGTTAACATTTACTTTTACCATCACCAAACCCTAAAAACATCACAACTCCACTACTCCTAAATTACATTATCAAACCACCACTTGGTTCTACCTCCACTTAGATCTGCTACCAATAACCTGTTGTAATCAAATATGACATCTACACCAAAGAATTCCAAACAAATACATTGTTTACAACTAGACCTAGATACCAGATCCAAATCCATCTCAGGAGCCTCATTAAAATGGACATTCGCAAACTGCCTCCGCATCTACTACTTTACGCATGCCTCCATGATTTCCAAATTCCATTTTTTTTCAGGTTGTGTTGCTACCTATGTTATTTTGGTTTTCGGCAGAAAATTAAAAGGAGAAGAGTAATCACTCTGTTGCTGGGATGTTATTATTATTTTATTTTACTTTTTTGAATAAAAGGAAAAGAAAGAAAAAAAAGATAAAAGAAAAAAAGGTAAAAATAACAATGGAATTTTGGGGTGTCGAATTGAAACCCAAATGAACTCATAATGTGAACCACGTGTTGACAAATATTTATATCTTTCACTTATTATGCCCATAGAATCAATGAATACAGTTGAGAATGTTGTTTTATCCATAATAGTTGACAAGCAAAAGTTTGTTATTTGAACTCTTTCTGCAGAAAAATCTATTCAGATATGTCATAATTTAATATTTGAAAAGGAGTTCCAATTATCTCACAATTCCTCGAGTGCAACTATTTATTTCACCTACTAAAAGTTTCTTTGAAATTTTCATTCTCTACGGCCATAGGTTATGCCTGCCTCTTTTTTTAGGTCAATACATAATAACTTCTCAAGTAAGTCATCATTATGGGTCTTAGATCTTGGTGCTTCCTACCATATGTCTTGAGTCTCTTCATCATTTTCTACTTTGTCTTCATCATCCTCAATTCCTGTTTTGACTGCTGATGGCATCCTATACCTTGGGAGAGAGTTGGTTCTATTGTTATTCCCAATTTATCTCTTTCCAATGCCTATCATATATCGAATCTCACATTAAATCTTATGTATGTTCGTCAGTTATGTGACTCTAAAATATAGTTACATTTACTTTTGATTCTTATTTTGCAGATGATTTACAATCTCAAAAATTGATTGGAACAAGCCATAGGGAAGAGGGACGATATGTTTTGAATGAATTAAAAGTTCCAATTAGTGCTGCTACTAGTATTGATTTATCTTCTTTTCATTTGTGTCCTTCTTCCTCTACTTTTTATTCATGGCATTCTCGTTTGGGTAATGCTTTTTCTTCTTGTTCGATATTTTTAACATCCATAGGTGCATTAGGAGATCTCATACTCATGATATTTCTAACTATAGTGGATGCAAATTGGCAAAGTTTTACCCTTTACTATTTATTAATAGCATCTTTATTTCTTCTGATTCATATGATTTGATTCATTCAGATGTATGGGGAACATCTCCAATTCCCACTAAAACAAGGTCTCGAGATTATGTGTCCTTTATTAATGACTATACATGGTATTGTTAGGTCTATTTAATGAAACGTCTTTATGACTTTTTCGAAATATACAAAAACTTTACAGCACTTCTCAACACAGAGCATTCATTTGTTATAAAATGTTTTAGGTGTGATGTAAGTGGAGAATGCACCTTTAAGAAATTTTGTGAATTACTTTCTTTGGATGGAACTATTCAACAAGCATCATGTACTGACACTCCTCAACAAAATGGAGTTGAAAAAAAAGCATAGACATATTTCGGAAACTGCTCGATCTATTTTACTTTCTGCTTCTGTTCCTTGGAAATTTTAGAGTTAAGATGTTCTCACGGCTGTTAGAATAATTAATACTATTTTTTCCTCTCACATTTCAAGTATTTCACCTTTTGAAAAATTGTATGGACATGCACCAGATTATTCTATTTTTAAAGTGTTTGGGTGTACTTGCTTTGTTCTCTTTCCTCATGTAAAACGTAATAAATTATCTTCTCGATCTGCTATTTGTGTCTGTCTTGGTTATGGTGAGGGTAAAAAAGGTTAAAGATGCTTTCATCCAACCACTCAAAAAATTTATTTGTCTTGAAATGTTGTTTTTCTTGAACATATACCATTTTAATATATTCCATACGACACTCATAGTTTAACCAAATCTGATATAATTCGTATCAATCCCTTTTCTAAGGATAATAATAATACTAACATCCCCACAGTAATTGGAACAATTAGATTATTTAAAGCTGCATCCTTCCCCTTTATGGCCTCTCAATCTCCAACTGAGCCTGTAGATCCACCTTTTTGTCATTCCACATGCATTCGTAAGTCTGCAAATTACCTGATTTTGCTTATTTTTTCTATTCTTCATCCTTTTCTTCATTCTTAACCTCCATTAATAAACTTTCTGAGCCAACTTCTTATAAAGAGGTAGCTCATTATCCTTATTGGCGAGAGGATATGGATGAAGAACATTCTGCCTTACAAAGGATATGTACGCAGAATTTGGTTCCTCTACCTTATGGTAAGAGGGTTGTTAGTTGTCATTGGGTATATAAAATCAAAACTAAATTATGATTGATCATTTGAAAGATATAAAGCTAGATTGGTTGCAAAAGGTTACTCTCAATAGTTTGGCATGAATTATGATGAGATGTTTACTCCAATTGCAAAGATGACTACCCTTCATACTCTCATTGTTGCAACTTCCATTCGAAAATGGTCCATTTCACAACTTGACATTAAAAATGCAATCTTGGATGGCGATCTTCAAAAAGAAATTTATATGGAACCTCCTTCAGGTGTTCCACATGAATCTGGATATGTTTGCAAGCTTAAGAAAGCATTGTACGGACTTAAGAAAACACCTTGTGCTTGGTTTGAAATTTTTTCTATTGTGATTAAATCTCTTAGTTTTGTTTCTAACTTTCATGATAATGCCTTTTTTGTTTAAAAAACCCAAAAAGGACGTATCATACTACCGTTATATATTGATGGTATGATTATTACAGGAGATGATACGCGTGGCATTTCTTCCTTAAAAAAGGAGTTGGTTAAATAATTTTAAATGAAAGATTTGGGTCTTCTAAAATGTTTCTTAGAATTAAGCTGGTATACTCACCAAAAGGTTGTCTTCTTTCTCAGCCAAAATATGTCGCAGATATTATTGAGAATGCTATACTTACTGATAATAAGGTTGTTGACACTTCTATTAAAGTTAATGCAAAATACTCTCCTTCAGATGGTATATCACGGTCAGATACTACTTTATACCATACCATTGTTGGAAGCTTGGTTTATCTTATCATCACTCATCCGAATATATCATATGTTGTTCAGTTTGTTAGTCGGTTTGTAGCTTGTCCTACCACATTTCACTGGGTAGCCATCCTTCATATTTTAAGGTATCTTCAAGGTACTATTTTCCATAGCCTTCTATTTTCATCCACCTCATCCTTGGAATTGTGTACCTACTCTGACGCTAATTATAGTAGTGATCCCATGGGTTGCAAGTCGATTACTGGTTTTTGTATCTTTCTTCGTGATTCACTCATATCTTGGAAGAGTAAGAGCAATCTGTTGTTTTTCATTCCTCAAATGAAGCAGAATATTATGCTATATAATCTACTACCAAAAAGATTGTTTGGTTGCATAGGTTACTTGCAGATGTGGGTGTGCCTCTTTCACATCCTACTTCTACGTATTGTTATAATAAGAGAGTTGTTCGGATTTCTCGCAACATGGTTTTCCATGAGCGGACCAAACTTATTGATATTGATTGTCAGGCCACACGTCTTCATCTTGAGAAAGGCGTTATTACTGTACCTTTTGTTCCCTCTTCCATGCAGATTGCATGCCTCCTTACTAAGTCACATTCAGTTTTGCATTTTCGATTTTTAGTTAGCAAAGTCTCGATGTGTATGGCCGACGCATTGTGAGTTTAAAAGGGGACATTAAGAGATATTCATTGTATGTTAGGAAATAAATCAAGGATATTTCAATATTCAAGCTTCCCCTTACTATAATAGTTTTCATATTGTACAATTACTTAAATTCTAAGCAATGTGGCTATAAATATCTGGTTATGATTTGTATAACATTATCAAGAAGTAATAAAATATTTTTGTATCCAATAAAATCAAATCCCCACCAATTATCGTCAACAAAACTAACCATCATTCTGGAAAACACTATTAAGTCTTGCCGAGTCAAGATTATTACCTTCTCTATTACTGCACCTTGTGAACTTGGAGCTACATAAGGGGATCTCATGTAGATAGACCAATGAGATGGTAGAATTGAAGTGGTTAATCGATTAACTACTGTGATGGTCGCCTCCGATCTTTTTATCGCCATTGGCTTTGACATTGAAGTCACCTCTAATGACCAAGGAGTTGAAGCCCATTGAAGATTGATAAGAGATGTCATCCATAGTTCACGCCTCTCGATTGCATTAAACATGGCATAAACAATGTGTAACGACTCTAATTTGATTAACATTATTTAGGATATTTAATTAGTTAAATTAAATAAAATAACGTGATGATTAGGGGATTGAGATTTGTGTTAATAGAAAGGTAGCCATGCCATATAACAAATGAACTAAAGGGGAACTAAAATAAAATAGGTAAGGCAAATAGATAAGGGGTAAAACAGGAATAAGTATATTCTTATACCCTAAACCCTTAGGCCATTCATTTTACACATTCATTTGCAAATAAATAAAGCATAAGAGCCTGGTCACTATTAAGGAAGAACAAGCAGAAGATAAAGCAATCAAAGGAAGGAAGCTTAATCACTTCAAAACCATTCTCAAATCTCAACTCCTTAATCACAAAGCTAAGATGAATAATGACTACATCTCATGTTTTTTATTGTTTTCGGTTTTAGATTAAATCCAAACTATTTTGCAAAATTTTGCCATGTTTTTTATTGTTAAAATGGATATATATGCTTGTTGATGATTTATGCTAATTCATATGAATTTAAGATATGTTTTAATGTGAAAACCCTATTAAATGACATCCAAATGCCTTGAGATTTTAGAATAAGGTCGGAAATGATATTTTAGAGATGGGTATCAATTTTCATAATTTTCTGAATTAATGTGGATTTAATATTAATTTTCTAGTGAAGAAAATGGTTATTTGGGTTAAAAATTAATTATGGCTAATATATGTATGTTTTGGGTCAGAAATTAATATATCTTAGAAAACATATTAAAAATGACTTAAGGGAATTTTTATAGATTTTTCTTAAGTGTTTTAATAAGTATATAAAATTATTTATGGTATGAGACTTAAATGTTTTATATATTTATAAAAGGAGAAGGGGCATTTTGTTAATAATTTAATTTGTTTATTCAGCAAATTCAGAAGTACTTTTAGAAAAGAAATTAGCACCCAATCATGTTTTGACAAACAAGGCAGGTTAGTTGAAAAGAATTGCTTTAAAAGGTTAAAAATCAGTTTATACAAGCTTTTTACATGTTTTGCCACTTTCGGCACATAGCCTTCGACACCTTACTTCCGCCTCCATCTCCACAGAAACCAAAGCACAGGTATCAAAGACTTGGTACATAGTGAATTGGACATAGGTGAAAGGTACTGGGTCGAAACAAGGGGTTCCGAAGGGGTCGAAGCCTTACTTTGTTTTTAAATAAAAATGCACCTGCTTTGCTTTCGAAAGGAATGCTTTCGACTAGGTCGAATTGTTTTAAAGGAATGGTTTCAAAGGAAGCTGTGCCTTTTTGTTTTAAGTAAAATCTTTCGAAGGGGTTGAAACCCCTTGCTGCTGCTTTCCACCTTTCGAGGCAAATGATTTTGAAAGGGTTACTTTGTTTTTAAAACTTAGCCACTTCTCCAATGCTTTCAAAGGGTTGGTTTCGACACCATCACTTCTTTACTTAGGAAATAGCTTTCGAAAGAATGCTTTTGACTTAGTTGTTTTATGACCCTTTTGTTCTATTGAATGTTAAACATAAGAGGTTTTGAAAAGAGTAGTTTCTATTGGTTTCGAAAGGTTATTCCATATGTTTTATTTAAACCTAAATGCTTTCGAAAGGTTTGATTTTATAAAAAGGATTTAGTGCTTTCAAAAGGTTTAAGATAAAGGTTTCGAAGGGGTGGTTCCCCAATGGTTTTGAAATGTTTAAATTGAAGGTTCCAATGTTTTCGAAAGGTAATGTTTATATTGTTTTGATAAGAGGATGTCTAAACGTTTTAAAGCTTTCGAAAAAAAGGTTTTTCAATGTTTTCGAAAATTTTATTAAGAATGGTTTTGAAAGGTATGTTTTGGCCTAAGGTTATAAAACAAAGTGGTTACTTGGTTTTGAAAGAGGTACTTTCAATGGTTTCGAAAGGGGTACTTTCAAAGGTTTAAATGTTTTCATCAACAAAGTTTGGTGTAAAGTATATATTTAACTTGGAAAGATGATTTGAGTAAAGCATAGAGTATATTTTCATTGTTTAAAGTATGATTTAAAGGTTTAAATCAATTTGAGAGAAAATGTTTTCAAGGAAAATTTTATGGGTAGACGACCCTAAGTAAAATGACTCAAATATTAGAATACAAGGGACTGGCACGGGGTTGCACCCTATAATTTAGCCAGTAGCCACCAGCTAATATAAGTCCAAAATTCCAGTGTGTAGAGATTTGTCACAGGTAAGACTAAAATGATGTTACACATAAAGGAATCTATAGAGGAGAGATAGGTTATTGGTAAACCCGCAAAACTATTAGGATCAGTTGACCATGGGAGAACTAAGTTAGGGACAGACCATCCAGAAGAGGAGTATCTATAATGTTCGGATATTAGTGATACTATAATGTTTGGATATATAGTCCATTTGTTACCTGATTTGTATGCATACATGATATTGCTTTTTTTAAACCAGTTTTGGTTGCAGGATTAATATTTGCAAAAGATATGTTTTAAAAGGATATTAGTGAGGAGAAACCCGTTCCGTTAAGCGGCGTGGTCTCACTTAATATCAAATAACTGAGATGTATAGTATTATTCACACCAGACTTTATGTCTGACTCGAAGTTTATGTTTTCCCCTTAATCTTTCGGGTGCTCAAAATTGATTTGAGTAGGCTGAGGGTTGAGGATTTACAGGTTTTAGTAGGTTGACAAATAAAGCTTCCAAAGACGAGCATGAGGCTGATGGATAGCTATTTAGGAGTTGTTTTATTTGTTTTATTCCGCTGTGTTGTATTAAGTCAGTTATGACTATATAGTACTCTGGTCAACCAAGGGGGCATCTTCATATGTCGCTCTTGGCATATTTATGCAATAATTATATTTGATCTAAACCTGGGACACGTTGGGATTATGTCATATGGATATTTTTTGTACCAAAATTGGGCACAACACTCTTCGGAAGTGTTTGAAGAGATAAAATGAAGAAACTAAATGCAAAAAGAGGATGATCTAATAAACACTCCAAACAATAATCAGAAAAACAGCAAAAGAATGCAGAGATTTAGAGTGGTTCGGCGTGTTGCCTACGTCCAATATGAAATGATTGACTTTTATTAACTTTTGCTTGCTGGTTACAGTGGATTACAACAGTAAATTTCGGGTACAACAGTGATTTTCGAGTGCAATAGTGATTTCGGTAGCGTCTGGACGTTGAAGAGCCAAAAAGTCCCTTTTCTGTAGGTTATGAGCTGCTATTTATAGGCGTAGGCTTCAAATATCTCGCTCAGAACTCGGAAGACCTATTCTCTCATGTTGGTGGGCCCACGCGATCGATCCCTTGACATTTGCACTTGGTCCATGATCGATACGAAAGGATTTTGTATCGATTGAAATTTCGTCCAATCGAATCGAGATCGATCATGAACATTCTTGAGGATGTACGCAAGCTCCTATGAAAATTTGGTGGCATTTGGACTTGTAGATTTTGAGTTATGATCGATGCAAGTTTGAATTTATTAAAGGCTGCTGAATTCGCATCGATCTGCTTCGCATTGCTCTGTTCGTATCGATCCGAGCATGTGCCTGCCTGTTGACATGGCACTAACTCCTTGGATCGATCCACTTTTTGTGCCGAGTGATTGAGTCTTTCATAGAGATGTATCTTGTTCGTATCGATCCAGTTGAGCCTTGTTCGTATCGATTACAACTGTTCTATTCGTATCGATTATCTCTGCTCTGTTCGTATCGATCGATTGCATCTCAATTCATATCGATGGCTGAGGACCATTTTGTATCGATAGTTGGATGACATTTTCGTATCGTTCATTCGATGTTTCATTCGTATCGATCGTTGATCGATCGATACAAGCTGTGCAATTGGAATCGATACGAATTGACTCCAATTGATGAATACAAAGTCGAGCCAATTTGATGGATACGAAGTAGAACCAGGCCAAGTGGACACGAAGTTGAGTGTAGGTGATGGATACGAACAGATGGATGCGAAATGATGGATACGAACAGATGGATGCGAAATGATGGATGTGTGTGAGTTGATTTCCTTGGTTTGCATCGATCGTATCTTGAGCATACAAACTCCGATTGACTTGAAATTTGGAACGTTGTCTTTCATAGCTTCGCATGTCATGCCTTTTCAATTGTAGCTTGATCCGAAATCGAACAAAATTTATCGACGTCCACAGTGGGCCTGCGTATAACTGATCTTCGGGACGGACTGTCCTCGGTTTCCAGTTAAGTTCTTGGTGTCACGTCCTTGCCAAAAGGCGGGATAACATTTGCCCCCCAAAGTACGTCTTGTGAAAACATGACGTGCTTTGAAAAATTGCACTCTTCATCATGAATAGCTTTATCTGACTTGTCTGAATGGTTGTTGTCTTTTCGTCGAAAGCTACGACCTCTGATTGATCCACAGAAACACAAATCATGAACTGTTGACTGCCAATTGTCGTACTGTGCACTATTGTAACTGAGTATCGAACTATAACAAACTATCATTTGTTGTTGTAATTGTCATTAGGCGAGCATTCACTTTCTGTGAATTTTAAGAATTGAACGTTAATTCATCACACATAAATGTATGTTAACACGACTCCCGTTAACGTTTGCACGTTCACAAGTTGTTGTCGGTTCTTTTTTGTATCCAATTTCGTATCGATCCTCTCCTAAATCGAAATGAAATTCAAGTTGTAACAACGCTTGATGGTTGTTTTGGAGTTTTTTTTTATTTTCGCATCGATCCTCTCATGGATCGATTCGAGGAGTTGAAAATTTTGCTTTCATATCAATGGGCGTGAATTCTCGTGGTTTTCGAGTGGATGGATACAAAATTATCATTTCGCATCGATGGAGTTGAAGATCTGTCGCCGATGGATACGAACAGCTACACTTCGGTTCCTTCTGGATCGATGGATACGAATAAGCTTCTTCGTATCGATGGTGTGGAGTGGTCCAAACATTGTTTTGTTATGACTTTTGTGTCGATGGGCTTATGATGGATACAAACAGTCCAACCGGTCCTCCGAGTATAACTCGTATCGATGCCATGGGAGACCGCTTCCAACTGGTTGACATAACTGGGAGACGAATCGTTTTTCCTTCTTGGTTTCGTATCCATATAAATATGTTTTATACTTAGCCAATTTTTCATTTCCTTTTTCTTTCCAGCTTGTCTTCGTATCGATTGAGAAACCGGGAAATAGAAATTGCCTCCGTCCAAACTAATACGCCTCCTTAAAACCCTCGAATCTACCCTTCAATCTAGGTAATTAGTCAATGAATTCATGCTAGAAACGATATGACCCAAGTTTCAACGCCAATTCATTTAAAGTCGCGGCCCATTCCGGCGTTGATGATGCTGGAGTTGGGTCAGAGCGAGGTCGAGGAGAGAACAATGGCGTTTAGGCTGCTTGGTGGAGAAGAAGTGTGGAGGAGCATGAGGGGGCGTTCGTGTTGATGACGGATGAAAGAAGAATCCGTATCGATCTGGGTTGAGAACATTCGTATCGATCTGGGTGATGGTACTTCGTAACGAAGAATTGAAGGTGTTCGCATCGATCAATGATGGATTTGCCTTTCGGGACGATCGATACGAAGGATTCAGGACGATCAATACGAAGGATTGGAGCCACTTACCGATACGAGGATGGTGCACATGATCGATACAAAATTGATGGGGCCTGATCGATATGAATTGCCTACCAGGGGACCGATATGAATGGATCTCTGATGGTCGATTCGAACTCACATATTTATGGATACGAGTTGCCTCCTTGACCGATACAAATTGGAATTTTGGCGATCGATCCAGGTCGAGTCTTAATGAATTCGAAGAACTTTGTACCCTTGAACAAATGACTCCGACGAGTTTCTGCCTTGCATACTTGGACTTTACCATCTCACTTCATATTTGACTGCCTATCGAAGCTTGTCGATGGAACTGTAACTCAACCAATATGACGAACTTTAACTTGGATCGATCTTCTAGGTCTGAACGGTATAGTTGCGACGGTTAGCGATGGCGGTCGCTCCGGTCGAACCTCGAAATCTTATCGTTTGAACATTTTCTCAAATTCTGCAGAATTTCTTAAATATTATGTAGCACTGTACTGCACAACACATTCACGCACTTCACACTGAGGAACACACGGGCTTATCATCATCTAATGATGGTTTTCGATGAGTTGATTAGCTATGGAATCCACAAGTTCTCAGCAGTAGGAGCTTCAAAGTACATCTCCCTTATTAATAGAGATACCGGTCATCGTGGCCGAAGTTATAGATCCAGCTCCGGATGAGATGCCAGGTGCCGGGTTCATCGGGAACCCACAAGATTCGGTGCCGTCCAACGTTTCTGAAGATATGTTGGGGCGGATATGTCTAAGGCACGATCTACCGTTGGACGATGTCTTATTACAGGGACCGAGTGACAGACCACATGCTCCCCCGGAAGGGTTTACTGCTTTTAATCGTCATGCGTGTACAGCGGGAACACTTCCTACCTTCAATCAATATATTAGAGAAGTGTTGGCTTTCTTTAGAATCGCCCCATCACAGTTACTATAACATCCTGAAATTTTCAACCATTAACATCCATACATGTCGGATTTGAATTGCTCAAAATATCAGATTGTTAATTTATATTTGGCAAAACTCAACATATACAGTAAATAAATAATCACAGAATCACAGACACAAAGTAATATAATAATAATACAGTGGAAACAGAAGAATAGTAGTTCATGAAGCTACTATATAAATATAACAGAGTTAAACTGGATACAACAGAAGTCACGAATACATAGATGTCTCAATACAATAGTCAAACACAAAATCTGAATACATCACTGGAATCAACTGAATAACTGAAAGCTGGATAGATAGCTGGATCTCCAAGCGAAGCTCCAACTCCAAAGGTGAGTCTCAAATGTTGTATCACTCAGTCTGACCCGAGCGTAAAGCAAAACACAAAACACTCGAGTCAGGATTAACATTCTTATATCAATAAATCCAACTCAAGTGAAATATCAACTGAAAAACAAGTAACTCAAAGGATGTTTGGGATAACCATCCTCTAAGGATCCGTAAAACTATCTACTATGTAGTAATATATGCTATTATAATAATGTCTAATAGTAAAATAAACTTACTTTAAAATAGCATTAAGGAGTGACCCAATATTTCCCTTAACACATAATAGTCCTAGTAGTCTATCCAGTATCAGCGTACCTCCAGATCGGGGGCTAACCTAAATACTCCATAGGCTACGGCACAAAACCAAACTCGTAGTAAAGCTCGATATGGTAGGTGACACGGCACAACTAGGCAATGCCAGGGTAGATATACCAATTACACTTTCAGGCCGGTGGTAACGCATAGCAGCCACTACCGCCCACCTCGACCCACACTCCCGAAATCCGAAGGTGCGTAGCAAATCAATCACAAAGTAATAGAATGGCATACGATGGAGTGTGTCCGATCAGAGGAGCTACCTCATTAGCCCGTCAATTGCTCCTGTTTTAGCCACCTTATGCCAACTCACGGGAGTCGGGTCCACGTATATACCTCATATAGGATCGTCGCCACCATCCTACTTCTTTCTGGAATCTCCACCGCGTACACAGTTGTTAAAGTGGTTTTCGGTATCGACAGAGAGTATGCCCATATCTGATCCCGGTCTCTTTAACAACCAATCATTATTATAATACCGTGGTCATTTCAAAATAGTTTATACTTCAAAACCAAAATATCATTTTCATTTCTATAACCAAATCAATACGATATCATTTACACTTCAAAATATTCACTTCCAAAATCATAGTACTTTCAAAGTTATAATACTTTCGAAACCAAACAATTTTAAATAATAACAATACTTTTGAAATCATAATACTTTGAAATTCATAACTTTGGAAATCATAACACTTTGAGATCATAACACTTTCCTTCAAACAGTTTAGATATTCATAATAGTATATATAATAAAATAGTTTATAAAGTAAATTAGTTTATATAAAATAGTTATAAGTTAAAATAGTTATATTAAAATAGTTTATAAAGTAAATATAAAAATAGTTTTAAATATAATTTAAAAATACTTTATATAATAAAATAGCTTCCGAAAATTTCACAAATCGATTCAAATCAACTCGAATTCCAAAATTCAATTTAATTCAATCTCAATTCATCAGTTTCAACTCAATTCAATTTCGAAATAAACCAATTCAAATTATATCGATTTCAAATACATGTTTGAACCATAAAATAAGCCATTTCAATTTCAATATATTTCAAAGCTTAAATATTCAACATTTCAAAACTAAATTCGATAAATTCATATATATATATATATATATATATATATCAATTTCACTTTACTATTATTTAGTTTTGAAATATTTACTTAATCATTTCAATAACATCTAAATACAACTTCAATTTACAAATTAAATAACAAAATATCCCAGTTAAATTTATATAAGTTTGAAATATTCCTTTAAGTCGCTTTTAATCAAATTCAAGTTATAAAACATATCTTTAAAATTTCCAATTAAATAAATTTCAAATCAAACTTATTTAAGTAAAATTCTTAAACTAATATTATTCCAAATCAATTTCAAATTTATCTTTCCAACCTGAATCATTATAAACTCTATATTTAAAAATATAGATTTTATGTAAATACTTAAACATATTTTATATCAACTTTATTAAATCAACTTTATTAAATTTTTAAAATCAATATTTATTAAAACCATATATTCTTTTTCAAAACCATAGAAATCATTTCAAAATATTTATATATAGACCAACGGTGTCTGTATATAATTCTCTACCCTATGGTCAAGTGATACAGATATTTATCATTTCAATCCGCAATTTAAATATATATATACGGGTATATATCATTTCAACCCGCAATCCCAAATTCAATTCAATGAAAATCGCTTGGGTTTATCATTTCAACCCATAACGATTTTCTCCTATTCTACAGTTCGTTCGGGTATGTATCATTTCAACCCATACTGAATTCTATACTAACAGGGACCTTGCAGAATGATAACAGATATGATAATAATATAACAATCAGTAACAGGCATATATCATTAGTGATAAATAACATATAATAGTGTCAGATGTCACAGGTGAACAGATACAGAAAAAGGCATATATATAACAATGTAAATAACTAACAACAGCATATTTCAATTGTCGTTTCAATTGAAATCAAATCTAATAAATATAAGAACATTATTCGTGAGTGATTGCTCACCTTTCGAGGATAGAGAGGATAGACAATGAATTTGAGTTACGAATTGCAAGCACGACTCCCAAAGCAAACAAGATTGGCACAAATTCGATAGACAAACTGATAACAAAAATCGATGAGAACAAACAGATTAGCTTGATATAAGCTGGAAAAAAAATATATGTTATAAATTTTTCTTCTAAAACAAATTTTTAAAACAATATATATATATATATATATATTATCATTATTATTTCCTTGAAAAATTAATATTTAAATCCACGACAAATGTTAAAATAAACTATATATATAATAAAATCAATACTTAGGTATATACACTTATTAAAATGCAAGACACTTATAAATATATATATTATTCACCGCAAAACACATTCAAAACATTATACATCAAATCTTTCTTCCTGTAATATACATACTGTCATATAAATGCAACTATTGTTTTAAGAACTATATATATAACTTTAAACTTGTACATTATAACCAGTTTGAAAATCTAAGCACGTATATGCAGTTTAAACATATTATATGTAAACACAATAGCTTACCTATATAAAACCATAACGTACCTTAAAAACTTATTATATAAATCCTATAACATTTATATGCAACAGACACTATATATATAATTACAGTTAAAGGTGTATATGAAATCTACCCTAACATTTTATGCAAATAAACTAATACATATACACTAAACATATATACTTATATAACCGAACATATATAACTACAAACATATGTAAACCTTTATACTTTAACACCAGTGCTTATATCACATTATACTACTGTAAAGAAGATATTTATAACCAACATTATAGCTTACAGGTTATGTAAACTCTTCGAAATATAAACACACATATATATAACTGTATAATAATATAAAAAGAATATATAACTTATACATATATTTTTCTCATATATAACAGTTTAAAATATATCAAAACTAACATACTATATATAAAACAAACAAAACAATATATATATATATATATAATTACATAAACTGAAGTATAACATTGATTCCTTATAACTAAATATACAAAAAATATATATACGAACTGTAAATTACATATACACGCATATAAATAAACTAATATACATGCTTATTGACACACACACACACACACACATACACACACACACATATATATACACTTTTGCAACTTTATAAACTGTATAGTATATACCACATACGATAAAACAACCTTATTATACAAATATAAACTTTATAAAGCAACATATATAACTTTATAAACTTTGATATATAAACTAATATATATAAGTATATATATACATACCATATATATTTGTATGCAACGAGGAGCTCAGCTGAAGCACGAGGGGGAGGAGGAGCGGAGACCGGTCGAAGGCTAGCTATCTCGGCTATGCATGGGAAATTATATCGGCCAAGGTGGCTGAGGTGGAGGGCGCGAGGCCGGGTAAGGGGAGAAGGCTCGGAGGAAGTCGACACCGGGGCTTGGGCTGCTGTGTAAGGCGAAGGAATGAGAAATGGTGGGGTCGGTCACGGCCAGGCAAGGGGAAGAAGAGGAAGTTGCCTCAGCACATGGGGCTCGGCTAGCAGGGAAGGTGGCGGTCTGAGGTGCTTGGATTCGGGTTGCAAGACCAGGTCGTGGGTCTCGGCTGTGAGATGTGGTGGCTACGGCGGGGTGCGAGCGCATTGGAATCGGAGGTAGGCTCGAAGGGAGAAAATGTGTGGATCTGGAGAAGAAAAATAGAAAGAAGGAGGAGGAAGTTGGAGAGAAATGGAAGTGTCAGGGTCTGAAAGAAAATGAGCTGGCCTCTCAAATGAAATATAAACTTTACTTTGTTTTAAAATTATATTGGTTTCAAGGTAATTGAATCATGTTGAACCGGTATGCATATGAAAGGTTAGATAATAAATTTGAGAATATAAAAGACTAGCGACTATTTGATTTCCACGGCTGTTTGAATTCATCAGGTGATGTACAAATGGACCTTGATACCAAAAGTTAGAATTTGGGTACCAGTACGGTAAATCATTTTATCGATTTCGTCGAGTACTGAACTTCAAAACACACAAACAAATATATTGAGGAGATCAGCACGACGAGACGATCAAAACGGTATAAAGATATCAGTGGCACGATCATCCTATCAAAATACGATAATAGGTACCGAAAATGCTGCTAATATGCCGAAAATAAGATAGACGGGGCAATAGAAATCCAAATTTGGAGAAACGAATTATGACGTCTCACTCAGAAGATGATTTACAAATTTATTGTATAAAATATTCAGGTTTAGAGAACATTTTATTATCATCAAATATTAACTGATTTAAATTGAAATAAAATTACACTAGAAAATAAACTTCAATATTATTAAATGAAAATTTACCATTTGTTATGTTTAATTAGACGTATTCCAAATATCAAATTTATATTTCAAAAATTGAATGTTTAAAATTAAAAAAATTTCAATTAAATATATAAATAAAACAAATAAAGTTATTATAAATATACGGGTCGTTACAGTTACATCCAAATGGATATGCTCTACTAAACAGTCTATTCATCGTGTTCATGGAACACCTCTTTCGACCCCCAACCCCGATCGAAATCATATACTTGTTTAACGTTAAGAGCCGCGGAGATAGTCCTTCGTTTACATTCCTGGAAGTAGTCAGGAACTGTTAGGTGGTGACCGGATCCTGGACCAGACTTAGTTATTTCTAGACAGAGTGGTTCTACGTCCGATGCCCCCCAGGGTTTGCTAGTAGATGGTTGGTCAGACGTAGGTGTTGCAATTTTTTTTCCAGTGGTTAACGAGATAACCATAGTTGATGTCGAAACTAATACCCTCTTTCTTTTACAGCTACAACCCCGCGACCTGAAGGCGCATACTTTTAAGAAATAGTACGGGTCCTTCAAGAAGGGCCAAGTGAAATGAAGGAAATCGAGTCGGTGCTTTCGGATAGAAACTTGAGAACTGTTGGGCTAATGGAGCGAAAACAAAGCATAAGACTTGAAGGAGCACTTAGGGCAGCCCCGACGAAGCGGGTGAAGCGTAAAGCTCTCGAGGTTGTAATAGCTGAAGAGGGCGATGAAGAATACACATCCACGAACGATGAACCCGCTGCCGGGCCTTCTGACAGTTTTTAGGGTTCAGAGGGAAGGAGAAAAGGTAAGGCAGTAGCACACAAACGTCACAAATATTTGAGATGGAAATCCGTAATTGTGTCCCTGCCAGCCTCCGGTGTTAGAATTTCGGAGGCTCCTCCCTCGCAAGTAGAGAATCCTTTTGAAGGACTTGCTGATATTCCAATTCCGGACTATGTATCACTTCAACACGACACCAGATTGGAGGGGCTTCAAAGTGCTCTAGATTTAAGCGAGTCTCTTCCCATAAGTGCGGCCGACATTACTGGTTGCTCGGGGGGTAGCACACACATATACACTCCACGACACTACACAGTTTCCAATTTTAAGTTGCTTGCCTCGGGAGATTACTTACTCCGTTTTTCTTTTACTTTATAGATACGATGAATTGGCGAGATTCTATGCTTGGAAGTCTCCGTTCATCGCGCCTGTCATCGAGTTTGTATTATGAGTCCTGCCAGAGGGAGGATGATAGAAACCGCGATCACGGTTATTCCAGCCAAGAGCGTTATGAGAGGGACAGAGATAGAGACAAGGAATATAGATATCGATCCCGGTCGCATTGTCCACCTCCTCGATTCCCTACAATACCTTCTATTCACAGCACACTTCCCTCGAAGCCTCCATGCCAAAAACCATCTTCTCACGCTCCGAGGTCTGAGTCTCAACACCGCGGGACCGAAGCTACAGCTCCCACTATTACCGAGCAGACTATTACCGAGCCTACGGGGGAAGGAGCGATTAAAATTGCCCAGTTGAGAAAAGATTTTCCGAACATTTTCTTTGACGGCTTTATCTTCCCTCCTCACTTACAAAAAATCCCCTCTGAGGCTGAACAAACGATGCACGACTATATTCATGATATTTATACCCAATACAAGGAGTGGATGAAAGCCGCAGATAAAGCGTCGGTGATGGATTTTGAGCGAGTGAAAATAATTGATAAGTAAGAGACCGACCTCGCTCAAAAACCGTATTATCCAGGTGCTCAATGATGAAGCTGAATCCTCTTGGAAATCTGAAATAGAGGCCACCCAAAAAGCTGATGAGGCAACTCAATCTATGGAAAGAATGCCAAAAACGCATTTCGCTTTGGTGGAGGAGATGGGCCACCGAAACACCACCGTTACAGCCGAAAGGGACGCTGCTCTGAAAGAACTTAATGAGCTTAAAGCCAAATTTTCTGAAATCGTCAAGGAAAAGGATGATGCAAATAAAAGCAGCCCAGGAGGCGTGCGAGCAAGCGGTGGTGCTCCGGGATGAAAAGGATGCGGCCGTACTTAAAGTTCGGGAGGCCGAGGCCAAGGTTGAGGAGGAAGTTAAAATGGCTGAAGCCAGGCTAGAGGCAGATATTAAAGATCTTCTCATTACTTACAATGCTAATGTTTTGAAGCATAGAAACCTGGCCTGGCTTGATAACTATCCAACACATCTGTTCAATGCTTGGGGCCGATTGGTAGGAGTTAAAAAGGCTGCTCATCAAGCTGAACCGATCGGTGAGTTCGAGCTTGAGAACCGGGTGTTGAGCGAAGATGAACAGAAAGTTCTCCATGATGCAATTATCTCGTATGAAAAGGAGAAGCTTGGCGCTCAGCATTCGGAAGTTGGAGAAGGCTCTGGTGTCGAGCATCATGATATAAGTTCTGAAACTCTCATGCCGACTCAGCCTGAATCCACACCTGCGGTTGATTCTCAGCCCATTCCTGCTTATAACCTGGATCAACTGCAGTTGTCTCCAGCTCGCGAGCAAGTCTCTGAGGCTATTCCGCCACCCGCGAGCCAAACTGAGGAAGGTACTTTGAACATTTTCTATGCTTATCCAAAATCAGAAGCGTCACTTGAAATAATTACTAACAGTCCTTCCTTTACTTTTATCTAGTGATCGGAGCAACATCGGTCATGCCTGTTGCAACTCAAGAAACACATCATGTGTAGGAGGCCATTATAATAGAAGCGACCACCACAACGACCACGGCACCAACTGATGGAGCACAGGGAAGCACACTTATTTTTGATGAGCAGATGATGGAGGAACTTCTCGGTCATCACAGTGACCCCTTTGCAGATTTGTCGTTCGTTATGGGTGGAAGCGTACCAATGACAAGTTCTTCGGCCCCAACTGCGGGAGTCCTCGGTGATGCGCAAACACTTCATGAGGAGGAAATTATAGCTGAAATCAACGCTGAAATGGGGGCAGCCGCGTGGGGCAGTGGCTTTGGAGGTGGAATGGCGGGACCTGGTCCAGCCCCTTTGCGGATGATATCTCCGGGAGGAACGGTCGTTGAGACAAGTGTGCCTATCCCACCTCCTTCTATTGATCCTGGCCCTCCGACTCCGCCTTCAGGAAGCGTTCTGATACATTTGAGTTCGAAGGAGGAAATTGATGTAATGCCCTCGATTGGAGATCAGCCGCCAAAAGGCAAGGGCTCAAAGAGAAAACCAAGTGACAGCTCCAGCGGGTCCACACCAAAGAGGAAACCGAAAAAGAAAAAAGAGTAGATACGTCTCCTCGGCTCATTTTTGAGTAGATAGGAATTTCGTTAGCTTTTGTAGGCCATGTATAGATGCGGGTTCGGCCCTCGCTGGTAGGATTTTTGGGATAAACCTGTACTTAATTTTCTTCCACAAATAGTTAAAATGAAATTCCATTTTGTCTTCAACTCAATTTTCATTTATTTGCTTAAGTGTTTCAGCATTTAAACTCCAGTCCAATACGCTTTTGAAGTTTCGACCTTTGGATTGGATCTGAGTTTATTTATTAAGTCCTAAAATCATGACTATGAGTATGACTGAACATTAAGCCGGACTCCGATGCTGCACTGCCTCAGTCAGTGACTGGCACTTAAGTTCTGCCCCAAGTTTCAGGGACGAATTGTAATAATCAGGTGGCAATTGTATTTCGCCTTTAACACATCGAGCTTAACGTCGTTGAATTGATGCTGAAATAAGGAAATTCGAGTGGTCGAATCACACTCGCTCATCTATTGACGATTGTATCCACACTCCGGGGATTTGAATTTGAACATCGGCGGTTGGTCACGCCTGCTTAAGTTTCAAGGATATGTCCACGCTCCAGGGACTTGAGTCATTTGCACGGGCGGTTAGTCACACCCAGTTAATGTTTGTAACCATGTCCACACTCTGGGGACTTTAGATGGATTCGCGAGTGGTCAGTCACACCCGATTTGCATTTACACTCTGACCGCGTTCCGGGGACTCAGAGTCGTTTTACGGATGGTCGATTCCAATTCGGTTTGTGTTTAAACTCCAATCCACTCTCCAGGGATTTAGAGTTAACGTTTATACTCCAATTCGCACTCTGGGAATTTGGAGTTGGTGTTTATGCTCCAATTGACACTCTGGGAATTTGGAGTTGGTGTTTATGTTGACACTCAGGTTCACACTCTGGGAATCCGAAGTTAGTTGATGTTTATACTCCAGTTCACGCTCTGGGAACTTGGAGTTGGCCGACAGATGGTCAGTCACATCTGCTCAGGCTTTAGGATTTCGTTCGCACTCCGAGAACGACGAATCTATCAGGATCGTGGATGGTCGGTTCACATCCACCTTGAGTTAACAAGCGAGGTCGTTAGATGGACAGATCCATCCTCCTCAAACTTGGTCAAAATACGGGCGAAGTCGTTAGATGGACGGATCCACCCTCTTCGAGACCGTATTTGTAAGTTTATACTCCAGTTCACACTCTGGGAATCTGGACTTGGTTAAATGATTGTCGTGTATCAATCCTTTTTTGACTTTAGTGTGATGACTTGCCCCCGAGCTTCGGTTTCACTTAGCGAGTAACCAGTCGTATCACAGTCACTCCCTATTTGAATAAATTCCACCGTCGGGTGGAATTTACCTCTCCGTGCATAGTGATAGTTGTATGACGCATTCAATAAATCACAGCTCTGGCTCGAAGAGATTGCATTTTATTGCTGAAATAAGAAAATACGGCAAAATCAGTTGCCTTATTACAAATTCAAATTTCGAAATGCAGAAACAAATTGCAAATGAAAAGTAGACTAAATAAATAAAAAGAGCCTATCATGTGTAGTAGCGACGAAGTCTTTCGCTGTTCCAGGCTCTCGGAAGAGTGAGACCGTCAACAGTTGATAATTTGAATGTGCCATCTCCGAGCTTTCATTTAATAACATACGACCCTTCCCAGGTTGGCTTCATATGCGAAGGGACCGGGTAAATTCTCTTAAGGACGAGATCGTCGAGTTCAAAGGTTCGGGGTCGGACCTTGGCATTGTATAATCAGGCGACTCGACTACGATATGTTGCTGCCCTCAAATCAGCCTCTTTTCGCTTCTCATCCAATAAATCCAGAGATTCGGCAAGTAATATAGCATTTGTCTTCGGATCATAGTATGTCACACGATGAGAAGGCATTTCTAATTCGACTAGAATAACAGCTTCTGAACCATAATAAAGAGAGAACAGAGTGTGGTCGGTCGCGGACTTGTGGGTTGTTCGGTAGGCCCATAAGGCCATAGGAAGTTCATCGACCCATTTGCCCCCGGCATTTTCCAATCGTTTCTTCAGAATAGACTTTATAACTTTATTAACAGCTTCGAGTTGTCCATTCGCTTGAGGGTGTGCAACTGCGAAGAATTTCTTTTGAATGTGGAATCGTTGACAGAAATCCTTAAATTCAACACTATCGAATTGGGTCCCGTTATCAATGATGATAGTATGTGGGAGACCAAATCGGCAGATGATGTTGCGCACTACAAAGTTGATCACCTTCTTTGTTGTGATGGTAGCAAGGGGTTCAGCTTCCGCCCACTTGGTAAAGTAATCAACTGCTACGATGGCGTACTTCGCACCACCTTTAGCTAGAGGTAGAGAGCCAATAATGTCAATGCCCCATACTGCAAACGGCCATGGACTGAACATCTGAGTTATTTCGGTAGGTGGGGCTCTTGGAATTCGAGCATGCTTTTGGCATTTGTCACATTTTCTAGCGTAGTCCGATGCATCGCGATTTACGGTCGGCCAATAGTACCCATATCGGAGCACTTTCTTGGCAAGAGCTTGCCCCCCAGTGTGATCGCTACATTCTCCTTCGTGCACGTCATGCAACACTCGTTTAATTTCATCGTGAGCGATACACCGGAATAAAGGAACAGAGTATCCTCTTCTATACATGACTCCATTCTGGATAGTGAACCGCGAAGCTTTTCGAAGAATTTGCCTCTTTTCACTCCTGCACTCCGGCAGGGTTCCGTGCTTAATATAATTTTGAACAGAGTCACCATGACTCCTTATTGAGAATTACCTCAAATATCCAATCTGTCTTCATCTGATCGATACTCGGGGAAGCTAGCGTATCTACGGGAACGAGTCCCATTTGTTGTGCCTCACCTGTGCTAGCTAACTTTGCTAATGAATCGGCTTTTTGATTGCGCTCTCGGGGTATGTAGTAGATGGCATAATAATCGAACTGATTTAATATTTCTTGAACCCGAGCAAGGTAAGCAGCCATTCTTTGGTCCTTGGCCTGGTATTCCCCTCGAACTTGACACACGACCAATTGTGAATCATGATAAATCTCCACAGCAATGATTCTCAAATCTCTGGCAAGTCTCAATCCGGCAAGTAAGGCTTCATACTCAGCTTCGTTGTTGGTCGCATGGAAATCAAACTTTAAAGAAAAGCATATAGATCGATCTTCAGGAGTTTCAAGTACAACCCCTACACCTGAGCAACGGTCGTTTGATGCACCATCAGTATGCAGCTTCCAGATATACTTGGGAGATTCACTAGTTTCGGGCAAGTCCTCTGGGATGGTAAATTCAGCTATGAAATCTGCTAGGACTTGTCCTTGAATGGCTTGCCTTGGAGTGTACGTAATGTCAAACTGACTTAACTCGATATTCCATTTGAGTAACCTACCAGACGTCTCAGGCCGCGTAAGGACCTGTCATAACGGCTGGTCGGTGTAAACAGTGATAGGATAAGCCTGGAAATACGGACGGAGCTTCCTTGAGGCAATAAGAAGACAATAAGCCAACTTCTCTAGCTTCGGATACCGCCAAGTAAATGTGCAATTTCTCGTGATCAATAGGCTTTGATAAAATTGGTGGTGTGGAGAGGTGTTGGATTAGTGCTCGGAATGCGCCCTCACATTCCGTGGTCCATTCAAAGTTTTGTTTCCCTTTTCGGATCAGATCGAAGAAGGGAATGCATTTGTCAGTGGATTTTGAAATGAACCTGCTCAGTGCTGCTAATTTCCCGTTGAGGCTCTGGACTTGCTTTATAGTTCTTGGAGTCTCAAGGTTTCTAATCGCCCAGATCTTTTCGGGATTGGCTTCGATTCCTCGAGCGTTGGCGATAAACCCAAGGAATTTTCCTGATGCGACCCCAAAGTGACATTTCAACGGATTAAGCTTCATTCTCTATGACCGGAGAATATTAAACATTGACTCCAGGTCTCTGATATGATCAGTGGAGAATCGTGACTTGACTAGCATGTCATCCACGTATACCTCCATGGTTTCTCCAATCTTGTTGGTGAACATTCGATTAACTAACCGTTGATAAGTTGCCCCAGCATTCTTGAGTCCAAAAGGCATAACTTGTCCCAGATCGGTCACAAAGCTGGTATGTTCCTGGTCGGGCAAGTGCATGGGTATCTGGTTGTAGCCTGAATACGCATCCATGAAGGATAGGAGTTCATGTCCAGCCATTGAATCTACGAGCTGATCGATTCGAGGAAGTGGGAAACTGTCTTTGGGGCAAGCTTTATTCAAGTCTGGGTAGTCAACGCACGTTCTGCATTTCCCATTTGGCTTTCGGACAAGTACATGGTTGGATACCCACTCCGGGTATAATGCATCTCGAATAAATCCATTCGATTTTAGGTTATCTACCTCTTCCTTAAGGGCGGCAGATCTCTTTGGATCTATGCCACGCCTTATTTGTTTGACCGGGACATGCCGCGGGTCAATGTTCAATGTGTGGCTCGCGATGTCCGGGGAGATTCCACACATGTTAGAGTGCGTCCAAGCAAACACGTCAAGGTTTGCCCGGATAAATTCAACCAATTCCTCTTGCATTTGTTGGCTTAGTTGAGATCCAATCTTTATCATTCTAGAATCATCACTATCGTCGATCGGAACATCGATCGTCGGCTCGGCCGGGGTAGCTTGACTATCTTTACATTCATCTTCACTTTCGGTATCTCTCGGGTCAAGATCTCTTTGGAATTGGTTGGGGTGCCCGGGCCTAGGCCCAGGCGTCAATTATCAATTTTCAACAAAGTGGACGCAGAGAGATTCTTCTATGCCCTTTCCTTTTTCTCTTCGTTGCGCATCTCGCAGCTCGGCAACATAACATGCTCGTCTAGCAGCCTGATCTCCTTGAACGACTCCAACCCTATGATCAGTGGGGAACTTTAGAGTCAGACACCATGGGGCAATAGCAGCCCTGAACTCAGCTAGGGCCGGTCGGCCCAAGAAAGAATTATATGGCGAGTCTGTATCCAACGCTACAAATTGTAACATCCGGACTCTCCAGCGTTCTCCAATTCCTAACTCCACTGGCAATTCCACCACTCCAGCGGGTATAGTCGCACACCCGTTGAAACCATGGATAGGTACTGACAAGGCTTCAAATCTTTAGTCTCCATTTTCATCTGGTCATAGGCTCGCTTGAACAATATATTCACAGAACTTCCACTGTCTACCAAGATCCTCTTCATCCAAGCAGGTGCTACTTGAGCTGATATGACAAGTGGATCGATGGTTGGGGCTTCGATCCTGTCGGCATCTCTGTCTCGGAAGACGATGTCGTCAGTAATCGTCTTCTACTACTGGGCCGGAGCCCCATCTTCCAAACTACTACAACACTCGAAGCTCGCATGCCTAATAGAATTGGCATACAACTCCATTTCCTTACAGCTTCGGTCTGCTGGATGAGGACCAACACTAACAGTATTTATCACTAACCTCCCGCCAGTACGAGCGGGTTCCTCCTGTCTTGCGTGATATGGTACATGATTCTGATTTGATGGGCCCACACCTCTAGACTGCGGCGCCCGTACAAACTGCTCCAACTTTCTCTCTCTTATCAACCTTTCAATGAGATCCTACAAGTGACAGCACTCATTCGTGTTATGGCCGTAGCTTTCATGGAATCTACAAAACTTTCCTGTTTGAATCTATTTTTCCGATGACTGTTTCGGAGCAGGCTTCTTCTACTGAATAGTATTGCAGGTCTGTAAATATACATTTTCCAGCGACCTATTCAAAGGAGTATAATTATCAAACATAGGAGCCCTACGTCGTGGACCATGATTCTGATCCCGTTTCCTAATTTGATTACCATTGCCTTTCTGCTCATTTTGTTTATTCTATATGTTCAATTGCACTTTCTTGGAACTCTCCCCGGTTTGTTTAACAACAACGTTGCTCTGATTCCTTCCATACTAGGCCCTACGTCATCCTTTTTCCTAGATTGTTTCGCATCCTCCCTTCTTAAGAATTGGGCTGCCTTGGAATAGAAATGGTCCAATGACACAAGAGGTTTTCCAGCCAACCATTTACCGAACTCAGAATCGGGATCAATCCCCTTAGTCAATGCCATTAGAAAAGAGTTATCATTAAGGTTGCTGATCTCAGCGCATGCAGCATGAAATCTCTCTAAATAACGTCTGAGTGTCTCTCCAGGAGCTTGAGTGACATTGGATAAATTATTAACATCCTTCGGCCTCGTAACATGCATCCGGAACTGCTCAACAAACTTTGTTGCCAACTGATCAAAACACAAGATAGATCGAGGTGGCAGTCGGGTAAACCACATAGTCACTATGCCCCCCAGAGAGATCGGGAAGCTTCGGCACTTAATTGCATCATCAGCTCGTGCATCATTCATCAACCACTCATACTTTAAGATGTGTTGATTGGGATTAGAGCTCCTATCATAAACTGGTAAAGTCGGCATCCTGAATCGCCGAGGTGGTTCAGCATAGAGTATCTCATCAGTAAAAGGAGTATGACTCTGGGAGATTCCCCAGTCGTCAATAGTGAGGCCTTGACTCTCTCGGATCATCTGACGGATCATCGTCGGGATTTCCGGCATTTGTACATTTTGAACATGCTGGGCCAAGGTGTGGTCGAGTTCCACAATGCGAGGTTGGACCGGTCGCGGTCGACGGTCCACATCTCGCCTCCTTGGTTCGAAGTTCTCTGGAACATATGGTTCAGGAGTATGTTCATGCTGGCGATGGTTCGGATCTGTCCAATTTCGGGCATCAACTCCCGGTTCAGTGGCAGTGGTGTTAGTGCGGTTGTCTGGAACATGATATGGAATAGTACCTCCTCGGGAGGAGGGTCTAGTCTGATGGCTGGTGGACGGACCAACACTCGGTTGCCCAAGGTTCAGTGCATGTTGATGTCCAGTAGCTTGAGTGTAACTCCCATCTAGCCGTGGGCACGTAGATCTATGATGGTAATCTAAAGAGGCTGAACTCTCGGTGGAGGAATGGGAAGCCTGTTCCCTCCTGGATCTCCTTCATCGTTGGAGGTTCAGTTGGTTGGTCAGTTCCGCATTAGCACAGAGCTGTTGAGTGAGTTGTTGGCGGCTCTGAGTCAGTTCTTGCATTAGATTGGAATTCTTCCTTGGTGACAAGGCCTTGCAGATCTGATGGTCCGGCAGTATTCTGATCGGCAGGAGGTAGCTGTACGGGATTTTGCCTATCCCGTCCTTCTAGATCTACGGCAGGTGAACTAGTCCTTGTATTAACCATGATGGATAGCGAAGCTCTTTCCTAGACTTGATGCAAATCCGAATAGGATGGGAGAGCTTTAAAATTGAAATCTGGATCTTCTTCTTAGATTTATGCAATCCGATATCGATAGTAGATCCAATGAGCAGGAGAAAAACTGGGTTTTCTCAGTGAAAGCACCAAAGTGTTTGTAGAAAAATTAGGCACAACAGTCTTCAGAAGTGTTTGAAGAGATAAAATGAAGAAACTAAATGCAAAAAGAGGATTATCTAACAAACACTCCAAACAATAATCAGAAAAACAACAAAATAACATAGAGATTTAGAGTGGTTCGGCGTGTTGCCTATGTCCACTGTGAAATGATTGACTTTTATTAAATTTTGCTTACTGGTTATAGTGGATTACAACAGTAAATTTTGAGTACAACAGTGATTTTCGAGTGCAACAGTGATTTTGGCAGATACTGAACGTTGAAGAGCCAAAAAGTCCCTTTTCTGTAGGTTCTGGGCTGCTATTTATAGGCGTAGTCTGCCCATATCTCGCTCAGATCTCGGAAGACCTCTTCTCTCACGTGGGTGGGCCCACGCGATCGATCCCATGACATTTGCACTCGGTCCGTGATCGATACGAACGGATTTCATATCGATCGAAATTTCGTCCAATCGAGTCGAGATCGATCATGAACATTCTTGAGGATGTACGCAGCTCCTGTGAAAATTTGGTGGCATTTGGACTTGTAGATTTTGAGATATGAGCGATGCAAGTTTGAATTTATTAAAGGCTGCTGAATTCGCATCAATCTGCTTCGCTTCGCTCTGTTTGTATCGATCTGAGCACGTGCCTGCATGTTGACGTGGTGCAAACTCCTCGGATCGATCCACTTTTCGTGCCGAGTGATTGAGTCTTTCATAGCGATGTATCTTGTTCGTATCGATCCAGTTGAGCCTTGTTCGTATCGATTGCAACTGTTCTGTTCGTATCGATTGTCTCTACTCTGTTCGTATCGATCGATTGCATCTCACTTCGTATCGATGGCTGGGAGCCATTTTGTATCGATAGTTGGAGGTCATTTTCGTATCGTTTGTTTGATGTTTCATTCATATCGATCGTTGATCGATCGATACGAGCTGTGCAATTGGAATCGATACGAATTGACTCCAATTGATGGATACTAAGTCGAGCTAATTTGATGGATACAAAGTAGAACTAGGCCAAGTGGACACGAAGTTGAGTGTACATGATGGATATGAACAGATGGATGCGAAATGATGGATACGAACAGATGGATGCAAAATGATGGATACGAACAGATGATGCGAAATGATGGATGTGTGTGAGTTGATTTCCTTGGTTTGCATCGATCGTATCTTGAGCCTACGAACTCCGATTGACTTGAATTTGGAACGTTGTCTTTCATAGCTTTGCACGTCGTCCCTTGTCAATTGTAGCTTGATCCGGAATCGGACAAAATTTATCGACATCCACAGTGAGCATGCGTATAACCGATCTTTGGGACGAACTGTCCTCGGTTTCCAGTTAAGTTCTTGGTGTCACGGCCTTGCCAAAAGGCCGGATAACAGATATGAAACATGTTTTAGGAAATGTAATCAGAAATTTTGTTTTTGAAATCTATGATTTTGTTTCATATTCATGTGCTTTTGATATTATGGATACCATTAGCATTACCGTATTTTGTCACCGGAAGTTAATACTATAGATGACTGCAGCATCTGTAGCGCTTAGCTTTGGGCCCCAAGATAGGGGATATTACAACTTGGTATCAGAGCATAGGTTTATGAATAACTTTAAACTAAAATGATTTTGGAAACATAATCCTAAGGAATTAGAGATAAGATCGGGGTATGGGATAACGCTATAGTAACATATTTGTATTTGCTATATATAAGTATATGCTATATCTCTATTCTCCTATCTCTCTTAGGCTACTCTTCAGTATCTTACGGGGCTAGAATATCGATATGGATGCTATAAGTGGAAGAGTTAACCTTGGAGGGGGAAGCACCACTATAAATGGAAATGGCAGACCAAATACGAGAAGAAACCAAGGTCGGGCACAAGCTGGAAATGTCGATGCTGGAGTCCTACAAGTTGATATGGGAGCAATGTATCAGTTCTTTATTAACATGATGCAGGCGGGTGTTGCTGATGGAGTAGTTAGAGGAAATGTTGGAGGAGGAGTTCAAGGAGCTCAAGTAATTAACAATTATGCTATTTTGAGTAGGGATTACGCTTAGTTGGAAGGAAAGCCATTCACCGAAACTGAAGACACCATTGAAGTAGAGAACTGGTTACTACACAGTAAGAGAATCTTTGTAGATTTAAGGCTCAATGATGAGCAGAAGAGAAGGCTTGCTTCTAGACAGCTTCAGGGAGCAGCGTTGTATTGGTGGAATAGTATGACATTTGGAGTAAATGAAGAGACGATGACATGGGCTGAGTTTAAGAGAAGGTTTGTGGAGAGGTTTATGTCTGAGATTGTGAAGACCACTATGCTTAGAAAGTTTGCTGAGTTGGAGTAGAGGGAGATGACTATGCTGGAGTATGCTACAAGGTTTGAGGACTTGGCAAGGTATGGGTATTCTACTGTTGATACCGTGATTAAGAGAAATGAGAAGTTCATTAGGGGGTTGAAACCTGAATTGGCCAAGGCTACATTATCTCATAGCAGGGATCCTTGTGATGTTGTAGTAGAGATAGCTTTAAGACATGAGGAGATGCTTGCTTTTCTGGAGAGAAATAAGGCAAAGGAAGTCCAGGTGGCGCAGAGTACTAAAAGAAAGTTCTTCCATAAGAAAGGAGCTCAGATGGGAGGAGCTGCTAAGAAAGGGAAGGCAGAGGTGTCTGCTATAAATGTGACAAGAACTGGCATTTCTCAAATGAATGTCGCTCGGGTGATAGGGAAGAAGAATAGCATATGCTTCAACTACGATCAAATTGGACACTATAAGAACCAGTGCAAGGAGCCATCCAAGGATTGGAAGGGAAAAGTGTTTGCATTGGAGCCAGCTACCTCGAGGCCAACGGTAGAGGAAAAAGGAAAAGCTGTGTTGGGAGGTACGCTTCTACATCATGGTATGTCAGTTAGCGTTCTGTTTGATACTGGTGCATCACATTCTTTTGTATCTCGTTGTTTGATAGACAAGGTTAACCTAGAACCCTTATATTCAGTTACTTCCTTAAGGGTTGCAAATCTAATAAGAGGGTGTGCGACACTTGGGATGAAGTGTGACCACCTAGAGTTTGATTTGTTAGGTCATACCTTTGTTTGCAGTTTGCATGTATTTTATTTCGTAGGGATCAGAATTATTTTGGGTATGGACTGGTTAAGTAAGTACGATGCTAGGATATTTTGCCATGATAGGAATATATCGCTTAGACACCCTGACTGTAGTGATAGGATTGTATATACCATAGAAAGCCCTAGCTGTGAGGTGAATGCTTTGTTGGATGTTGTGGAGGTAGAAGACGAGTTAAATCGAGTTTTCGTGGTTAGAGAATTCGTGGATGTTTTTGAACCCATAGTAGGATTGCCACCGAAACGAGCCATTGAGTTTCGGATAGATTTAGTACCTGGAGCTGAACCAGTGAGTAGACCACCATACAGGATGACACCTACCGAGATGATGGAGTTGAAGGTGCAGTTTGTGGATTTGGAAGGCAAGAATTTTAATAGGCCAAGTAGTTCACCTTGGGGAGCAGCCGCAGTGTTTGCTAAGAAGTCGGATAGATCGTTAAGGTTATGTATCGATTATCGTAAGTTGAATGAGAAGACGATAAAGAATCGATATCCGTTGCCTAGAATTGACGATTTGTTTGAGTAGTTGAGTGGAGCCAAGGTATTTTCTCAGTGGGATTTAGCAACAGGTTTCCATCAGCTTAGAGTAGCAGAGGATAGTATTCCTTTAACGACATTTAGAACTAGATATGGATCGTACAAATGGTTAGTAATGCCGTTCGGACTAACTAATGCGCCAACATTCGTTGTGGATTTGATGAACCGAGTTTTCTGAAATCACTTGGATAGGATCGTATTGGTATTCATATATGATATTTTTGATATACTCTAAGGATGAAAGAGAGCATGAAGTTCATCTTAGAGTGGTGGTTGAGACGTTGAGGTAGCATCAAATGGAGGCGAAGTTTTCAAAGTGTCATTTCTGGAAGAAGGAAATGAAGTTTCTTGGTCATGTAGTCTCAGAGAAAGGGTTGTCTATAGATCCAACTATGATTGAGGAGGTGAATAATTGGAAGAGACCGGAGACAGTGACTGAGATAAAGAGTTTTCTTAGATTAGCTGGGTATCATCAGAGGTTCATAAAGGATTTCTCGCGAATAGCAGCAACGATGACCAAGCTAACACGAAAAGATGTTAAGTTTGTGTGGACCGATAAGTGTGAGGAAGCATTCTAGAGCTTGAAACACTTATGGACTAATTCACCTGTGTCAATTGTTCCGGAAGAGAATCAGGACTTAGTAGTATATACATATGCTTGTGGAACTGGGTTAGGAGCTGTGTTAATGCAAAGAGGTAAAGTGATTGCCTATGCTTCTCGATAGCTTAGACCGCATGAGGTGAGATAACCGACGCATGATTTAGAATTGGCTACGGTGATTTTTGCACTAAAGGTGTGGAGGCATTACCTTTTGGGAGAAAGACTTGAGGTATATACGGTTCATAAGTCATTGAAGTATTTATTCTCTCGGAAGGAGCTGAATATGAGATAGCAGAGATGGTTGGAATTTATAGATACTTATGACTTTGGAATTGAGTACACACCAGGAAACGGCAATAAGGTTGCAGATGCACTTAGCAGAAAACATCAGAATGCAGTGTTGGCAATGATAGCTGAGTGGAGAGATTTGGAAGCTTTGACGACATTTAGAGCACATTGGAGATCTAAAGATGGATCTAGAGGAGAAACTGTAGTGTTGTCATGTTTAGAAGTTCGACCGACTATGATCGAAAATATTTCTTCTAAATAGATGATGGATCCAGTATTAGTTGAATGGATCAGGAAGTTAAAGGATGGAACCAAGTGCGATGACTTGAAGGATTTTAGTCTTAAACACATTGGGTGGTTGAGAAAGAAAGGAAGATTGTGTGTTCCGAATGTGGGAGACATTAGGAAGGTAGTTTCAGAGGAATGCCATTGTTTGAAGTTCACTATTAATCCAGGAGGAACTAAGATGTATCAGGACATGAAGAGGAGTTTCTTCTAGGAAGGAATAAAGACGGATGTATGCTTATGGGTGAAGCAGTGTCTGAACTACCAACAGGTAAAGGCCGAACATCAGAAACCAAGTGGGGTACTTCAGCCATTAGATATTCCAGTATGGAAGTGGGATTTTATTTCTATGGATTTTATAGACGGGTTGCCAAGATCTAATAGAGGAAATGAAAGCATATGGGTCGTAGTGGACAGGTTAACCAAAAGTGCCCATTTAATTCTAGTTAAGTCAACTAGGACAGCACCTGTTTTGGCTAAGTTATTTACAAAGAATGTAGTTAGACTGCATGGGATTCCTAGTAGTATAGTAAGTGATAGAGATTCATTATTCACTACTGAGTTCTGGAGAAGTCTACAGGAAATTTTAGGAACCAAGCTCAAGATGAGTACTGCTTACCATCCACAGACTGATGGGAAAACGGAAAGAGTTAACAAAGTCTTGGAAGATTGATTACGAGCTTGTGTGTTAGATTTTGGGGGATCATGGGAAGACCATCTACACTTAGTCGAATTTTCGTATAATAACAGTTATTAGGCTAGTATAGGATGACACTATTTGAAGCTTTGTACGGAAGGCCATGCAAATCTCCCGTTTGTTAGTTAGAGACCGGGGATAGGTTAGTTCTTGGTACGGATTTTGTTAGAGAAACTGCAAAGAAGATTGGGTTGATTCAAGCTAGAATGAAGGAAGCTCAGTCTAGGCAGAAGAATTATGCTGAAAGAAGATGGAAGGACTTAGAGTTTTCAGTTGAAGATTATGTTTTCGTCAAGGTATCACCAATGAGAGGTGTAATCAGATTTGGAAGGTCAGGGAAATTGGCACCAAGATTTGTTGGACTATTTCCTATTGTAGAGAGGATCGGGAAACTCGCATATAGAGTAGAGTTACCAAACAGTTTGGTAGGAGTCCACGATGTTTTTCATATTCCTCATCTAAGAAAGTGTATTAAAGATCCGGAGACTACTGTAGCACTGACTGTGTTAGAAGACTTAGTAGTAGAGCCGAATTTGATTATAGTTAGAAAGCCAGTTCGTATAACCGCGAGAGATGAGAAGAGGCTAAGGAACAAGACAGTCAGATTAGTTAAAGTCTAGTGGAGCGACGATGAGGGATACTGTACTTAGGAGACTGAGAGCGGGATTAGAGACGCTTATCCTGATTTGTTTGATGGTATGTTTTACCTTTTTGATAGATTTGCTGAGTACCTTATCGTAATTTCGAGGACGAAATTCTTTAAGGAGGGGAGTCTGTAACGACCCTAATTTTGATTAACATTATTTAGGATATTTAATTAGTTAAATAAAATAAAATAATGTGATGATTAAGGGATTGAAATTTGTGTTAAAAGAAAGGTTTCCAAGCCATATAAAAAATGAACTAAAGGGAACTAAAATAAAATAGATAAGGCAAATAGATAAGGGGTAAAACAGGAATATGTATATTGTTATACCCTAAACCCTTAAGCCATTCATTCTATTCATTCATTTGACAAAAAATAAAACATTAGAGGCCGGTCGCCATTAAGGAAGAACAAGAAAAAAATAAAGCAACCAAAGGAAGGAAGCTTAATCAATTCAAAACCATTCTCAAATCTCGACTCTTTAATCTCAAAGCTAACGTAAGTAATGACTACATCTCATGTTTTTGATTGTTTTCGGTTTTAGATTAAATCTGAACTAGTTTGCAAGGTTTTGCTATGTTTTTGACTGTTAAAATGGATATATATGCTTGTTGATGATTTATGCTAATTCATATGAATTTTAAGATATGTTTTAATGTGAAAACCCTATTAAGTGACATCCAAATGCCTTGCGATTTTAGAATAAGGTCAGAAATGATATTTTAGAGATGGGTTTCAGTTTTCATAATTTTCTGAATTAATGTGGATTTAATATTAATTTTCTAGTGAAGAAAATGGTTATTTGGGTTTAAAATTAATTACGGCTAATATATATATGTTTTGCGTCAGAAATTAATATTTGTTAGAAAACAAATTAAAAATGACTTATGAGAATTTTTATAGATTTTCCCTAAGTGTTTTAATAAGTATATAAAATTATTTAAGGTATGGGACTTAAATGTTTTATATATTTATAAAACGAGAAGGGGCATTTTGTAAATAATTTAATTTATTTATTTCAGAAATTTCGGCAATACTTTTAGAAAAGAAATTAGCAACCAATCATGTTTTGACCAACAAGGCAGGTTAGTTTAAAAGAATTGCTTTAAAAAGTTAAAAATCAGTTTATATATGCTTTTTACATATTTCGCCACTTTCAGCACCTAGTCTTTTACGCCTTACTTCCGCCTCCATCTCCATCGAAACTAAAGCACAGGGTATCAAAGACTTGGTACGTAGTGAATTGGACATAGGCGAAAGGTACTGGGTCGAAACAAGGGTTTCCGAAGGCATCGAAGCCTTACTTTGTATTTAAATAAAAATGCACCTGCTTTTCTTTCAAAAGGAATGCTTTCGACTTGGTTAGCTTTCGACTGGGTCAAATTGTTTTGAAGGAATGGTTTCGAAAGAAGTTGTGCCTTTTTGTTTTAAGTAAATGCTTTCGAAGGGGTCGAAACCCCTTGCTGCCACTTTCCACCTTTCGAAGCAAATGGTTTCGAAAGGGTTAGTTGGTTTTTAAAACTCACCACTTCTCCAATGCTTTTGAAGGGTTGGTTTCGACACCATCACTTCTTTACTTAGGGAATAGCTTTCGAAAGATTGCTTTCGACTTAGTTGTTTTATGACCCTTTTGTTCTACTAAAAGTTAAACCCAAAAGGTTTTGAAATTAATAGTTTCTAATGGTTATGAAAGGTTATTCCACATGTTTTATTTGAACCCAAATGCTTTCGAAAGGTTTGATTTTATGAAAAGGATTTAGTGCTTTCTTAAGGTTTAAGATAAAGGATTCGAATGGCTGGTTCCCCAATGGTTTCGAAAGGTTTAAATGGAAGGTTCCAATGTTTTCGAAACGTAATGTTTATAGTGTTTTGATAAGAGGATGTCTAAGGTTTTAAAGCTTTTAAAGAAAGGTTTTTCAATGTTTTCGAAGGTTTATTAAGAATAGTTTTGAAAGGTATGTTTTGGCTTTTCGGCCTAATTTTATAAAGCAAAGTAGTTACTTGGTTTTGAAAGGGGCACTTTCAATGGTTTTGAAAGGGGTACTTTCAAAGGTTTAAATGTTTTCATCATCAAAGATTTGTGTAAAGTATATATATAACATGGCAAAGTGATTTGAGTAAAGCATGGAGTATATTTTCCTTGTTTAAAGTACGAATTAATGGTTTAAATCAATTTGAGAGAAAATGTTTTCAAGGAAAATATTATGGGTAAACGACCCTAAGTAAAATGACTCAGATATTTGAATACCAGATAGGACTGGTATGGGGTCGTGCCCTATACTTTAGCTAGTAGCCCCTAGCTAATATAAGTCCAAAATTCCAGTGTGTAGGGCTTTGTCATAGGTAAGACTTAATTGATGGTACACACAGAAAGGAATCTATAGAGGAGTGATAGGTTATTGGTGAGCCCGCAAAACCATTAGGATCTGTTGACCCTGGGACAAATAAGTTAGGGACAGACCGTCCAGAAGAGGAGAATCTAATAGAAGTTAGATTATTTGTTTGTTTTGTCTAGTAGGCCCGAGTCAGCCAAAGGTTAGTAGTTAACCAAACAAAACTATAGTGCTCGGACAGATAGTCCATTTGTTACCTGATTTGTATGCATACATGATATTGCTTTATTGTTTTAACTAGGTTTGGTTGCAGGATTAAGATTTGCAAAAGATATGTTTTAAAAGGATATTAGTGAGGGCAAACCCGTTTCGCTAAGCGGTGTGGTCTCACTTAATATCAAATAACTAAGATGTATAGTATTATTCACCGCATGCTTTATGTCTGACTTGAAGTTTATGTTTTCCTCTTAAACTCTCGGGTGCTCAAAATTGATTTGAGTAGGCTGAGCGTGAGGATTTATAGGTTTTAGTAAGTTGATGAATAAAGCTTCCGAAGATGAGCGGGAGGTTGATGGATAGCTATTTAGGAGTTGTTTTCTTTGTTTTATTCCGCTGTGTTGTATTAAGTCAGTTATGACTATCTAGTACTCTGGTCAACCAAGGGGGCATCTTCATATGTCGCTCTTGGAATATTTATGTAATAATTATATTTGATCTGAACTTGGGAAACGTTGGGATTATGTAATCTAGATATGAAACATGTTTTATGAAATGTAATCAAAAATGTTGTTTTTGAAATCTGTGATTTTGTTTCATATTCATGTGCTTCTGATATTATGGATACCATTAGCATTACAGTATTTTGTCGCTCGAAGTTAATACTATAGATGACTGCAACATCTGTAGCGCTTAGCTTTGGGCCTCAAGATAAGGGATGTTACACAATTTAAATATCTAAGATGGGAAATATGATATAATTTTAGTAAAGAAAGGATGAGCTTGGTTCGGATCAAGAATGAGGGTGGTCTCCTAATCAAATTCCCAAATGATCCTAATTTCCCTATTCTAATTATGTAGGCCCCATTAAAGAATAGTTCCATGGTGAAGGAAGGTATGCTATGCGAATCAATATGGTGTTCTTGGATACCCATGACAAAAGTATTATGTTAGGTAGGAGAACAAATAGGTTGGACATGCTATGTTTTGGTAGAGAAGATGTAGATAAGTCTGGTTGTTAACTAATTGATGATATAGGAAATGAAGCTGAACTAGAGTTTAATGTGGAGGAGGATGCTATTGCAGTCATTGAATAGACAGAAGTGGGGAATAAATCAGAGTTTGTCGGAACAGGTTTGTGTAATGGCATTGGACCGACCTGGGCGAGACTTACTAGAGTAGGATGCGTAAGTGGTCTAGAAGTAGATTGAGTGTTGCGGTGAATAGTGTTAGCATTATTTGTGGAGGAAATGAGGATAGACTATGTGTAGTATGAGGGTACAAGTGTATTGGCCTATAATTGAGCGTGCATATCCATATATGTAAATGTCAAAAGGGTAAGTGGTCTAGTGTTTTGCATATCAATATTAATGTCAAAAATCAATGCATCAATGACAATTATACATGATTTAGTCTAATGAAGGGTGGTCTTCTCGTTCTCTATTCTGGTAGAGAAGATAGAACCTGGGCAGAACAAAGAAGATCATCATCAACAAGTAAGTCGTCCTTATTATTACAAAATGCATCATGGTCCTGATCTGAAGTGAGCTCCACTGCCTTAGTCGAAGCAAGGGATTAAAATGGTTTGTTGAACTGAAGCTTTCTTGTGACTAATATCTAGGTCGACCTCTCCAAAACTTCCATGATAAGGATGAGAGTTACATGTAGAGTCCGACATAGGCTTGTATGTCCTTGGCGGTAGGTGTAACACCCCCATTTAGAGTCCCAAAACTAATCGTTACGAATGCTGCAGTCATCCATAGTTATTAATTCTCGACGATAAAATACGGCTAAGTTAATCATATCAATAATCAAAAGCATGAATATGAAAAAATTTCAAACAAATTTTCACATTTCATTTCACAAATGATATTTCTTGTTCATTACAAAATCTCATTCGTAACCCCATGTTCAGAGAAAATATTACTATACAAAATACTCCAAGAGGGACATATGAAGATACCACCTTGGTTGATCATAGTCAAATACTTGGTAATTATACAACTTTGCCATTACATCCAAATAGTCAAAACCAAACTACACAGGGGAAATAGATAAAGCTCCTAATAGCTAGATTTCCTCCATCACATCTTCGAAGCTTATTCGTCTAACTAGAACCCCGAAAGCCCTTACTTCCAACTTACTCAAATGAGTACCCGAGAGTTTAAGGGGAAAAACAAAAACTTCAGGTAAGATAACAATCTGGTGTGAATAATAACCTACCAACTCGAACCAAATAGATATCTAGTGAGACCACGCCGTTGAGCGGAACGGGCTTTCCCCTCACTAGTATCTTAACCAAAACTAATTAACCATATACTGTTCTGCTGCAACCACAATGGATAGAACAAAAATAGCATTTAAAATCATGCAACATATACTGGATTACCATCCCGATTTATTAGATTACCCATCTAAATTTCAAATGACTAACCATCACAATTTAAATTGACTATCCATCTTATTTTAATCTAATTACACGTCTTATAATTATGTGGACAACCCATCTCACATTTAAACATGTTCACTGTTATGTGGACTATCCATTCCATATGCAATTATTATTGGATTACCCATCCCTTACCATATTGACAACCCACCAAATATGGTTCCATTGTTTAAATTATTTAGATTATCCATCATGCAATTACATTTAATTTAAAATGATATGGACTATCCATCACATATCCCATAGTTTTCCTAGGATGACTATGAACCCATCATTTACTTTATAGAGACTATCCATCTCAAATCCTATAGTTTTTCTAGGATGACTATGAACCCATCAATTAACAATTTAATTAATGTCACCCACATGTTTAACCCATGTTTATTGGTGTCCCCAATTAGGTTATCTCCCTTTAAAGTTACAACATTTCCAAGTGACATACATTGATATCCCCAATTGATTAATGTTGAACTCGTTTAAGAAAATGCACTGGTATCCCCAATGGTAAAGTCTCATTTATAAAACATTTAGTTTGTGAAAACTAATCTACTTTGGTGTCCCCAATGATAGTGTCAACTTCTACAATCAAAATAGCATTGGCATCCCCAATGTTTAAACTCGAAGTCATAAAACAATAGGTTCACCACCCTTAATTTGGTTAATACAGATCAATGTCAAAGTGAAAACATTTAGCATGTCAAAGCTTGTCTACATTAATGTCCCCAATGACAGTGTCGAAGTTATCAAAATGATATTGGTATCCCCAATGTTTTAGGTCAAATTTACTTTACTTTGGTACCCCCAATAACCACGTTGAAAAGAAACTTAAGGCTCTTCGCCCTTAAAGAAGATGGGCGACGTTCAAGCCGCGCTATACCTCTTCGAACCTCTACCAAAGGTAAACTAAGCTTAAATTCTTTGAAGTATAAAATTTCCATGTTGAAGATAATGCCGTCGACATAGATAACATATGGGTTACCTTCCTCTTTAACAAAGCTTTAGGATATTATAAAACAATTGGCTAACTGTCGAAAACTAAACATATAAAGTCACCAACCCTGATAAATAGCGGTAAAAAGACAAGTGAAGTCATTAAAAGTTTTATACTTAACTTACTTCGGCTATTATGCCAATTTATATATAAAGTTGAAGATAATTCATACGGCATCACCGCTCTTTAGTATAGATTAATTCAAAAGCACTTAAAACAATAGCATGCAGTGTTATTTAAAAATATAGGCGAAGAGGTGCGGCTTCGACATAGATAAATCATGAGGTGCTGATGCTATTGATACTAAATTTTCAACAAGGTCGACTTCGACCTACTTAGAAGCATTTCATAGCTACTGAAATAATTATCTTATACTTCCTTTCACCACAACTTTGACACTTAATGACGTGACACTTCTATAAGCTCGAAGAGGATACATGCGGCATGGTATTATCATAATTATCAGGAAAACTGATTTATTACTAATAAAAGCATATACTTTCTACCAAACCCAAACTTTTTGTCCAATTTCTATTGGATAAATCATCTTTTAACCTTTCCATTGCAGAAATTCTGCAGCATACCATTTTCAAGTTCCAAAACATTTATCAACTTTAATTAATTAATAACCTTAATTAATTATTAATTTAAATGCTTATCTAGCATATTAAATTCATAATAAATCATATTCACTGAGGAAAAATCCCAAAATTTCACATAAATTCGAGAATATCCTTTTCTTTACCATATAAAAATTTCAGCCAAAAATCATTTTTAATTATTTTAAATAATTAAAACCCAAAATTAAGCAATTTCATCCTTAGGAAATTCATAAATATTCAATTTAATTTGGAAAATTACAAAATTAAAAACTCATCTCCAATTTAACATTTTACATCACATATCCAAAAATCAAGTCGATTGAAGATTAAAAGCTATGGTTTCACCCTTAAAACCCCATCAATAAATTTCATTAAAATCCCATAATTTATTGCTCTGTCCAAACAATAATCAATCGACCAAACATGGTATAATTTATCACAATAATTCGAGTATTACCCATAACTGAATTCGTAAGTAATTAAAAGAGATGGAACCTTATTATTCACCTTAGGTTTGGATGGAGTTGAGATTTGATGTTGCTCTAATTTCCTTAGGCTTTTTCTCTTTTGAATCCCCTTGATTTTGTCCCCTTTTCCCTTAGTTTATGACCGACCTTTGCTTGCTTTTCTTTAGTTGTTTATGTTTTGTGAAAATGAGAATGATATGAAGGGGAGAGGGTTTAAGGGATATAAGATAGTTCTATACCTAAGTTGCCCTTCTCATATATCCTCCTGTATATTAAGTTTTCAAAAATAATTTCATTAATTAATTTATTAAGGCACGACCTTATTAATAATCAAATCTCATTCTCTATAATTTTTTACATTATTCTTTTTAATCTAACCAATTAAATATCCTGAATAATGTTAAACTAAAATTAGAGGTGTTACAGGCTTCCCTCCTTAAAGAATTTCGTCCACTAAATTCAGTAAGGACTACAAAACAAGTACATCGAACATCCAAACAATGCTAGTATATCCTACTAGCTATAAAGCCTATGTACAACAAATATAGAACATACCATCATAATAGATCAGGATAAGTATCCTTAATCTTGTCCTCTATTTGCCAAGTACAGTCTTTCTTGTTATCACTCCACTAGACTTTCACTAACTTGACTGTCTTGTTCCTTAGTCTCTTATCATCTCTCGCTGCACCTCGAACCGGTTATCTCATAAAAGTCAGATCCGGTTCTACTACTAAATCTTTCAGTGCAGTCGGAGAAAGTAGTCCCTGGATTATGCACATACTTTCTAAGATGAGAAATGTGAAACACATTATGGGCACCTGCCAAACTACTCGGTACTCTACTCGGTACATGAGTTTTCGATCCTCTCTATAATAGGGAATGGATCAACATATCTCGGTGCCAGTTTCCCTTACTTTTCAAATCGTACCACACCCTTCATCGGTGATACCATAATGAAAACTTGATCTCCAACCGAGAACTATAAATCATTATGCCTTTTAGCTGCATAACTTTTGTGCCTAGACTTAGCTTCTCTCATCCTACCTCAGATTAACTCAATCTTCTCTGTGGCTTCTCTTACCATATATGGATCAAGGACTAGTGTGTCTTCGGGCTCTAACCAACATGCTGGTCATTTGCATGGCCGTCCATACAAAGCTTCGAAAGGCGCTATTCCTATACTGGTATGATAACTATTATTATAGGAAAAATCAACAAAGTGCAAAAGGTCTTCCCACAACCCACCAAAATCTAGTACACAAGCTCTTAGCAAATTCTAATGTACCTTATTGACTCTCTCTATCTACCCATCTATCTGTGGGTGATAAGCGGTACTCATCTTAAGCTTGGTACCTAATACCTCTTGTAGACTCTTCCAAAATTCACTAGTGAACAAAAATCTCTGTCACTGACTATACTACTAGGAATCCCATGCAGTCTAACAATATTCTTCATAAACAACTGAGCCAATACAGGTGTCGTCCTTGTTGACTTAACGGGGATGAAATGTGCACTCTTGGTCAGTCTATCCTCTATTACCCAAATACTTTCATTTCCCATATTTTACCTTGCCAACCCGTCAACAAAATCCATGGATATAGAATCCCATTTCCAAACAAGTATATCTAAAGGCTAAAGCAATCCACTTGGATTTTGATGTTTGGCTTTCACTTGCTGGAAATTTGCACATTGCTCCACCCATAAGCCTACATCCCTCTTCATACCTTCCTAGAAAAACTTCTTTCCATATCCTGATACATATTGGTTCCCCTAGGATGAATCGTAAACTTTGATCGATGACACTCCCTAAGAACTTCCCTCGATAGGTTTCCAACATGCGGAACACATAACCATCCCTTCTTTCTTAACCATCCCCTCTAGTCAGGAATAAAATCTTTTTAATCATCGATTTCACTTCCACTTTCTAATCTTCTAATCCTCTCAGCTAGCAATGGATCATCTCCCTGCTTAGAAGCAACCCTTTCGATCAACACTGGTCGAACATCCAAGCAAGATAACATGGCTGTACTTTGACTAGAACTAGCAGTCGATCTTAACTGCACACTACAAGTAGTCAATGCCTCCAGATCCTTTAATTATGCCAACATAGCTGACACCACATTTTGATGTTTCCTGCTAAGTGCATATGCAACTTTATTTCTTTTCCATGGTGTGTACTCAATACCAAAATCATAAGCTGGTAAAAACTCCAACCACCTCTGATGTCTTATATTCAACTCTTTCTAAGAGAATAAATACCTCAAAGACTTATGATCATTGCACAACTCAAATCATTCTCCTAAGGGGTAGTATCTCCATACTTTTAATGCGAAATCATCGCTGCCAACTCCAAATCATGAGTCAGATATCTAACGTCATTTGGTCTGAGCTGCCGAGAAGCGTAGGCAATCACTTTACCCCTTTGCATCAACACAGCTCCTAATCGTGTTTTACACGCATCCATATACACCACGAAATCTTGATTCCTATCTGGATAACATGGGCACATTGGTTAACAAATGCTTCAACTCAAGGAATGCTTCCTTATATTTATCAGACCAAATAAACTTCACATCCTTTCTAGTTAGCTTAGTCAAAGGCGCTGTTATCCCCGAGAAATCCTTGATAAATCTTCGTTAACAGCCAGCTAATCAAAGAAAACTCCTTATCTATGTCACCATCTCTGGTCTCTTCCAATCATTCATAGCTTCAATCTTAGTTAGATAGCTAACAACCCTTTCTCTGAAACTATATGACCAATAAACTTCACTTCCTTCTTCCGAAAATGACACTTCGAAAACTTCGCTTTCAGCTGATTTTGCCTTAACGTCTCTAGCACTATTCTAAGATGAACCTTATGATCTCTTTCATCATTTGAATATATCAAATTGTCATTTGTGAATACCAATACGAACCTATCCAAGTACTCCCAGAAAATTAGTTCATCAAATTCACAAAGAAAACTGGCACATTATTTAATCCGGATGGCATCACTAACCACTCGTATGAGCCATGCCTCATTTGAAACGCCGTCAAAGGAATACTGTCCTCCACCACTCTCAATTGATGGAACCCTGTCACCAAATGCAAATTGGAAAATACTTTGGCTCCACTCAAGTGACCAAATAGATGATCAATTCTTGGAAAAGGATATTGATTCTTTATCGTCTTTTCATTCAACTTACGATAATCGATGCACAATCTTAGTGACCCTTTCGGTTTCTTCACGAACACTGTGGCCGCTCCCAAAGGCGAACTACTTGGTCTAATAAAACTCTTTCCTTCTAAGTCCACTAGCTACACCTTTAACTCCATCATCTCGGTAGATGTCATCCTTCTAGGTGGTCTACTTACGGGTCAGCTCCGGGTATAAGATCTATTCGAAACTCAATAGATCGTTTCGATGGTAGTCCTATAACCGACTCAAAAACATCTGAAAATTCCCTCGCAACTAAAACCCTATTCACCTCGTCTTCTACTTCCATTACTCCCAACAAAGTACAAATATCTACACTCGAGTTATCTACTGAGTATATAATTCGATCACTACTATCAGGGTGTTTAACAGATATTTTCCTATCCCGACAAAATATCCTAGCATCATATTTGCTCAACCAAACCATACCCAAAATAATCCTAAAACCTAGAAAAAAAAATACATACAAACTGCAAGTAAAAGTATGACCTAGTAACTCAAACTCTAGATGGTCACATCTCATCCTTAGAGTTGCATACGCTCCTATTGGATTAGCTATCCTTAAGGAAGTAACTAGGTATGATGATTCTAAACAAAACTTATCTACCAAACATTGAGATATAAATAAATGCGATGCACTGGTATCAAATAATACCCTAACCGGTATGCTATGAATCAAAGGCATATTGTCATCGCACACTTTTCCATCTTAGATACTGTTGGCCTTAATGTAGATGGCTCCAAAGCAAACACCTTTCCTTTTTCAGCCTTGGCCACTTCTGGACATTTGTTCATATACCACCTAGTCGCAATTAAAGCACTTTACATTCTTATTCCCTACAACCACCCTTCCATCACCAGATTGACACTCGTTAGAATAGTGCCCCTTCTTATCACATTTGTAACAAACTATATCTGCTTTCCCCTTTTTGGCAGCCCTACCTTTTCGAGCTCCCTTCTTCTTATTTCGAGAATTTTGGTTCTCCATCGACTTCTCTTTCCTAAAGGTTGAAAGCGTTTCTTCATTCCTAATGACCATCTCCACCACTACATTCGATGGACCTCTGAGATGTGGCATAGTTGCCCTAGCAATCTCCAACCTCAACCCCCAGATAAACTTATTATTCCTCTTGATAATAGTGTCAATAGCGGCATATCCATACTTGGACAGCTCATCAAACTTAACAGAGTCCTCCAATGCTGATATTTCACCCTACTCCAACTCCATAAACTTCCTAAGCAAGGCTGACATGGCTAATTCAGACAAAAACCTTTCCTCCAATTTTCTTTGAAATTTTGCCCAAGTCAATTCCTCTTTTGGTACCCCTACGATCACCCCGTTTCACCAGAACAAAGTACCTCCTTGCAACTATCTTGAAGCCAACCACCTTTTCTTCTCATCATTTGGACCAAAATTAGCAAAAAAACTTTCACGATGTAACAGTCACTTCTCCACTTCTATTGCATCCTCAGTCCCCAGATAAGGCTTCCCACACAGACTGGTATAATTTCGACTAAGCTTAGCATAGTTATTACCAACTGGTGCTATGGGATTGACTCCTCCTGCATTAGCAAAATTTCCTCTAACTACTCATGTAGCTGCTCTAGCTTGCATCAGATTGATAAAGAACTGATACGTAGTCCCCATATCCACTGATGGGGTCGCAACACCTACATTGGCGTCTGTATATTGATTAGCATTTGCCTGCCGACCCTGGTTCTTCTTGGTGTGGGCCAAGCATTTCCATTGGGTTGTGGTGCTTCCGCCACCTAAATTCACTCTTTCGTTTCCTGCTTCCATATCTTTCTTTCTCATAAATCTGCATATGAGCCTTAGTAAGATATAGAAGAACGGTCTAGGAGAGGGGAAAATAGACATAGAATACATACTTATATATAGCAAATACAAGTACGTTACTATAGCGTTATTCTATACCTAGTCTTTTTCTCTGATTCATTAGGATTATGTTTCAAAACTCTTTAGGTTTAAATTTCTTTTAATCATAAACCGATGCTCTGATACCAACTTGTAACATCCTTCATTCTGAGGCCCAAAACTACCCGCTACGGATGTTGTAATCATCCATGGTTATTAACTCTCGGCGATAAAATGTGGCTAAGTTAATCATATCAATAATCAGAAGCACAAGAATATGAAAAAATTTCAAACACTGTTTAATAACAAATTTTCACATTTCATTTCACAAATAATATTTCGTATTCATTACATAATCCCATTCGTAACCCCATGTTCAAAGAAAATATAACTATATAAAATACTCCAAGAGCGACATATGAAGATGCCCCCTTGGTTGATCGGAGTTAAATACTTGGCAATTATACAACTTTGTCATTACATCCAAATAGACAAAACCAAACTGCACAATGGAAATAGATAAAGCTCTCAATAGCTAAATTGTCTGTTGCACGTCTCTGGAAGCTTGTTGTCTAACTGGAAAACTGAAAGTCCTTACTCCCAACCTACTTAAATGAGTCCCCGAGAGTTTAAGGGGGAAAACAAAAACTTCGGGTCAGATAATATATCTGGTGTGAATAATAACCTACCATCTCGAACCAAATAGATATCTAGTGAGACCATGTAGCTGAGCGAAACAGATTTTCCCCTCACTGGTATCTTAACCAAAACTAGTTAACCATATACCGTGCTCCGACAACTACAATGGCTAGAAAAAAAAAATTAAAATCATGTAACATATACTGGATTATTGTAACATCCCTCATTTAGGCCGAAACTAAGCACTACAGATGCTACAGTCATCTATAGTATTAATTTTCAATGACAAAATGCGGTCATGTTAATGATATCCATAATATCAGAAGCATGAGAATATGAAATAATTTTAAACACAATTTCAAAGCAAACTTTCACAATACATTTCAAAGATAATATTCCATATTCGTTACATAATCCCAAACATTGCCTAGGTTAAGATAAAATATATTTATTACAAAGCACTCCAAGAGCAACATATGATGATGCCCCTTGGTTGATCAGAGTTACTAAATAGATAGATACATCTACGTCACTACATTCATAGAACAACTAACATAACACTACTGATAATAGTAATAAATAGTCTCCTACATAGCCTAATTTGCTTCATGCACGTCTCCGGAAGCTTTATGCACCAAAACCTACTTAACTTGTAAAGCGATTACTCCTGACCTACTCAAATCAATTTTTGAGCACTCGAGGGTTTAAGGGGAAAACATAAACTTCGAGTCGGATAAATAGCCTGGTGTGAATAATAATATGTTATCTTGGTTTATAGATATTAAGTGAGACCAAGGCGCTGAGCGAAACGGGTTTTCCACTCACTAATAACCTTTTTTAAAATATATCTTTTGCAAATCAATTCCTATAACCAAACTAGTTCAAACAAACAATATAACAATAATGTGCATGCATGCTACATAGGTAATCATGATTATCCATCAAATCAATGGACTATCCATCCTAATGTTTAGTTTCACATGGTAAGTACCAACCTACATGGCTAACTCGAGCCTACCAGATATACTAATTTTTCTAACTAACTATTAGAAGAAAACTGGATGGTTTGTCCATATACACTTATCCTAGTGTTTCCTTGACTATATGTCAATTCCATAATTTTGCTAGGCTTACTATTAACCTAAAGGTTTTGCAGGCCAACCTATAACCTACCTTGTCTTTATGTATTCCTTTATGTGTGTAAACCTACTTTTTGTCTTACCCTTGACAAAGCCCTACACACACTAGAATTTTGGACTTATGTTAGCTAGGCGCCAATAGCTGAAGTGCAAGTTGCTACCCTACACCCGTCTCAACTGGATTTCTAATCTCCGAGTCAATTTGTCCTATCACAATCTATCAAAAAGTGATAAGAGTAATAATTCTTTAGCAAAATTTTAGGCTAAATACCCTTTTTCTATTTCCTTGAAAACAGTAAACATTATGCCATGAGTAATAAATGATTTAACCCTTGAAATCATACTTTCAAAACAAGAAAAATATAGCTCTTTACTATATCCAAAGTAATTATGCCATGATATATGCTTTTATAAAGCTTTATTGATGAAGTTCGAAGTCAATGGGGTCTTCGCCTCTTAAACACGGGCATAAGGCTAAACCTATAAACCTTGTGTAGTAATAAAGCTCGACGACCTCATCGCCACTAAGGGTCTTCGTCCCTCTTCCATATAAAAGTAAGTTAAAGTCATTAACTTATAAAACATAAAGCCATAGGGCCACTAATATGAACATCACACTTCATAGTGTCAATGTCATGGGATATAAAACATAGTTTGCATAGTTTAAGGTCTTAAAGCTTAATGTCGACATAGTTGAATATTGGCATCAAATATCTTTAAAAAAATAGGCTGCTTCATTAGGGTCGAAGTCAAAATAAGCGGGTCATAGCCCTCTTCGGAAACAGGTTACTGGGATTAAAAGTGACAAACATTAAAGTAGAAGTTATAATACACGGCACTATATTGTCGAAGTAATAAATAGCGGCATAGTTGTCTATAGAGTCGAAGTCGACATGTTTAAAACGTGTGGCATCATTATCACTGCTATAAATTACTTCGAAACTAATAGAGTCAGCAACCTTAATAAAAATAAGCGGAATTGCTTTCATCGACATCGACAAGGATAAAAGTGACATAGTTTAAAGCATTTGAGGGAAACAAGCGACGTTATTTTCTTCGAAGCTCATGATGTCGATGGTATACGTCGACCCCAGCCTTTCGAATTCATTCCATATCATCTAGAATGAAATCCTATGTATTCGTTAAGATTGGCAACGTATAACAGTGGCATTAAGGACATCGGCAACCACGACTTCGAAGCGGCATGTCTTAAATAACCTAAAAACTACAATTTTGCCAAATTCAAAGTAATTTAACTCCTTGTATTTGTCAAAATACTATTGGACAACAAACTTCTTTATTAAAATCTTTTCCAGAAAATTGCTATAGAGTAGAATTTCCATTTTAAAAATATTTTGCGAACCATACATTTATATTAATATTTTACTATAATAATTAATCTTTTGTAGCTCAATTACCTCAAATATCATAATAAATCCAATTTATTATATCTATTAAAAAATAAAATTTTTGAGACCAATATCATAATTTATTTATTTTAAATAATTGAAATCCAATTATCTCATTTTCTAACATTAGAAAATTCACCAAATATTCTCATTAAATTAGGAAATTATGAAATTAAAATCCAACTTTTATAATAATGTTTCTAACATCGTATCAAAATCTCAAGTTATTTGGGTGTCATATGGTATGTTTTCTAACTCAAACATATCATTTAATTTCATAAATAAATTCCATAAATTCACCAATAAGCATATAATCATTCAAACTATCATAGCATGACATAATATGAGCAAAAGAATCAAATTTATGCTTAAAATTGAAAATAACAATTAAAACATGAGATGCATAATTATTATTCACCTTGAATAGTTTAAGAAGGTTGAGATTTGAATTTGATTTTATTCCCTGAGCTTTCTACTTGTTTTCCTAGATTTTTCTTCCTCTTGAATCTTCTATCAATGGCCAGCCTTAACTTTAATTTGGTTTATATAAGTGTAAAATGAATGAAGAGAAAGGAGGTGGGGGTTTGTATTAGGGAATGTAACCCTTTTTCTATTTTACCCTTCTCATGAATTCCTCCTTTCTATTAATGTTCTAATTAATTCCATTAGTTCATTAATTAAGGTTTAACACATACTAATTATCAAATCCCAATCTCCTTAACATTTTACGTTATTTTATTTAATTTATCCAATTAAATCTCCTAGATAATGATAATTAAAATTAAGGTTGTTACAGTTAGCCATCCCGATTTATTAGATTACCCATCTAAATTTCAAATGACTACCCGCCACAGTTTAAATCGACTACCTATCTTATTTTAATCTCACCACCCGTCTTATAATTATGTGGACTACCCATCTCACATTTAAACATATTCATAGTTATATGCACTATCCATCCCACATGCAATTATTATTTGGATTTCTCATCCCCTACCATATTGACTACCCATTAAATATGGTTCCATTGTTTAAATTATATGTACTATACATCACACATATTCCATTTATTTTACAATGATATGGACTATCCATCACACATCCCACAGCTTTCCTAGGATGACTATGAACCCTTCATTTACCTCATAGAGACTATACATCTCCGGTATGATGTTAACTATCCATCTCACGTCCCATAGTTTTCCTAGAATGACTATGAACTAACCAATTAACAATTTAATTCATGTTACCCACATGTTTAATCCATGTATGTTGGTGTTCCTAATTAGGTTATCTCTCCTTAAAGTTATAACATTTCCAATTGACATGCATTGGTATCCCCAAATGATCAATGTCGAACTCATTTAAGAAAATGCATTCGTATCCTCAGTGATAAATTCTTATTTATTAAACACTTATATTAAGTTTGGTCAGGTAGGATGTTTTACAAGTTGGCATCATATTATATTTATTATTTAGTTGCTACAAGAATTCAATATATTCACCAGAGATGCCTTATTGTTGAGCACACACACAAAAGAATTTTCTATTTGGGAACTAAATATCCCATAACTTCGACAAAATTTTGCTTTGCGCTAATTCACTATACATCTAAATTTTCCTAGCCAGTCCATATGTTCACGACTGTTAAAATTTTTTAGTCGGTCATAAAAGTTGTAGGGAAATGTACCGGCTTAAAGAAAGTTGATATCATCCATTAATGCACTTTTTTTGCATTTTAGAATGCCACTATGTTAGTTGGTCTGGGGAAGAACCAGTGAGCCAGAATGTATAATAAGCTCTCAATTATTTCTCATAGACTTCTGCCCAAGTAATCAATGTTACTTTTTATAATATCAAAGCTGCCAAGATACTTCCAAGTTTTGCCTGGCATGGAATATTAAACTGCGCGCTATTAACGCAAATAGTCTAGTTATATGGGAATACTTGTTCTCTTTTACCGCTAATTTCTAATTGCATTTTTCTTCTTATAGGCATATCGAACTTTTGAAGGAGATGGGTTTGGACTTTCCACGATTTATATTTTCTCTTTTAGCAAGCTCTTTTTATAAGATTCTATGTCGCTGACATTTATGCTTAAAACACTGTTCATGAAATGTTGTATATGACTAGTATGAAATTGATGTAGCTTTGATTATGTCTTTGATTATATTTAATCTTTATAATTATTTATAATGTCAAACTGTATCTATTAGTGTTTTATAAATTGAGTCTGCTGTAGTAGTAAAATGTAGCAAAAACGTTGATATGCCGCGATATTTCAAAAAAGATGCAGAACTTATTTTTGCAGCGTTTCAAAACTGCTGTTGTATTACTGATTCACATGAAGTCATGCTGTTAGATTGCGTTCCCAAAACGTTGCTAAAAGAATTTGCAGCGTTTAATTAAGGCTGCAAAATTAATTTACTATAGCATTTTTTAAAAGCTTCGATAGCCATTTATTAAGCAACATTTCAAAAACGCTGCGGAATTTCTTGACTCTATTGGAGCATGACATTAGGCAGCGTTCTTCGAAACGTTGCTAATGATTATGGCAGCACTTTTAAAACACTGCGAAAGCTCTTTTTTGTTGTAGTGTTGGTAGTCACCCTGTGAAAACTAAACATTGGGACGGATAGTCCACGAATTTGATGGATAGTCATGATTACCCATGTAGCATGCATGCACATTTTTGTTTATATTTTTTACACTGTTTATTATAACCAGTTTGGGTGTAGGACTTTGATTTGTAAAAGGTATATTTTTAAAGGATATTATGAGGAGAAAACCCGTTCCTCTTAGCGGCGTGGTCTCAGTAGATATCAATTAACCGAGATGGCATATTATTATTTACACCAGGATTTTTATCTGACACGAAGTTTAAGTTTCCCCTTAAATTCTCGGGTGCTCAAAATTTGATTTAAGTTGGTCAAGAGTAAGGGTATTATAGGTTAAGTGGGTTTTGGCGAACAAAGCTTCCGCAGACGTGCGGGAGGCAAAGCTAGCCATGTAGGAGTCAATCTATTCTTTTATCTGCTGTGTTATGTTTGTTGTTGTATGAATGTATTGACAGTAGATGTATCTGTCTATTAAGTAACTCTGGTCAACCAAGGTGACATCTTCATATGTCGCTCTAGGAGTATTTTGTAATAATTTTATTTTATCTAAACCTGGGCAACGTTTGGGATTATGTACTGAATACGAAATTATGACTTTGAAATGAAATGTGAAAGTTTTCTTTTGTTTCAAATTCTTGTGCTTCTGGTATTACTGATATCGTTAACATGACCGCATTTTTTCATCGGAAATTAATAGTATAAATGACTACAGCATCTGTAGCGCTTAGTTTTGGGCCTCAAAATGGGGGATGTTACCACTTGGTATCATAGCATAGGTTTATGTAAAACTAAATAATTTTGAACTTTAAAAAGAGTTTTTGAAAACATAACACAAATGAATTAGAGAAGAATCTTGGGATATGGGATAATGTTGTAGTAACATACTTGTATTTGCTATATATATGTATATGCTTTATCTCATTATCTCTCTCTTATATCGTTCTTCCGTATCTTACTAAAGTTCGTATGCAAATTTAACGAACTAAGATATAGAGGTAGGAAATGGAAAAGTGAATCTCGATGGAGAAGCAACACTATCAATGAAATGTCAGGCCCAACACTCGAAGAAATTCGAGTCGACAGATTGCTGCTAATGTAGGTGTAGGAACACCACCGATTGATATGGGTGCAATATATCAGTTCTTTGTCAACATGATGTAAGAAAGAGCTGCTATTGGATTAGTTGGTGGAAATGCGGGAGATGCTAATCAAGAAGTTCTAGTTGTCAACAATTATGTTGTTTTGAGTAGAGACTATGCAAGACTTGGAGGGAAACCATTTACTGGAACGGAGGATGCAATTAAAGTGGAGAATTAGTTGCTTCATTGTAAAAGAAACTTCGCTGATCTTAGTTTTAATGATGAACAGAAGAAAAGATTGGAATCGAGGCAATTGCTAGGAGTTGCCTTGTACTGATGGAATAATGTGACTGTTGGGGTAGCAGAGGAAACTTTGACTTAGGCTGAATTCAGAAGGAGGTTCGAAGAGAGGTTTATGTTTAAAATTGCCAAGTCAACTCTACTGAGAAAGTTTGTTATGTTGGTGCAAGGTGATATGATGGTGCTTGAGTATGCAACCAGATTTGAGGAGCTGTCCCGATATGGATATGCTATAGTAGACACACTGATTAAGCGAAATGAGAAGTTCATACATGGACTGAGATTCGAGCTTACCAGAGCAACTTTACCACATCTTAGGGATCTGTGTGATGTAGTCGAGGAGTTGGCTTTTTGAAATGAAGAGGTGCTTGCATTGTTTGGTAATAACAAGCCAACAAAGAGTCAGAGTGGATAGAATCAGAAGAGAAAGTTTTGCTTGAAGAAGGGAGCTTAGAAGGGTGGAGTTGCCAAGAAGGGAAAAGTTGAAGTTGTGTGTTATAAGTGCGACTAAAAGGGACACTATGCTAATATAAGTGTCGGACCGGAAAGAGGAAGGAAGTCATTGGAAAGAAGAACATAAGATGTTTCAATTGTGACCAGGTGGGGCATTATAAGAACAAATTTCCAGAGTCACCCAAGGTGGAGAAAGGGAAAGTGTTTGCTTTGGAACCAGCTACCTCGAGACCAACAGCTGAGGAAAAAGGGAAAGCAATGACAGGAGGTACGCTTGTAATTCATGGTATATTTGCTAGAATACTGTTTGATATTGGTGCGTCACATTCTTTTATATCTCGTTGTTTGGTAGATATGCTCAACCTTCCGACCAAGTTACTTCCTAAAGGGTTGGAAATCCGATAGGTGAATATGCAACTCTAGGGATGAGATGTGACTGATTAGAGTTTGAATTATTAGGTCATATATTTGACTGCAGTTTGCATGTATTTGATTTTGTATGCTTTGGATTTAATTTAGGAATGGATTAGTTAAGTAACTATGATGCTAGGGTATTGTTTAACGACGAATTTTCTATCGGTTTAGAAAATCGTCGAAAAATTTATAATAAAATTACCACAAGCGCACGACGTACAATTTTAGTACATGGCGATTACGGGTCGATCCGCAGGGAATTTTTAAGATTTTAAAATTTTCTGATCAATCAAATTAAACCAAAAGTAGAGATTGTTTTGAAAACTAGAAAACTAAGGAAAAGTTGAGATTAAAAACTATGTGATTAAAATTCAATTTAGAGGCAAATCCACTTTCTTATATTTTTCATATAAATCAACATAAAATCAAATGATGATCTCTTTTTAATCTAAGTAGGATTAGTGATGTATTTATCATAAGCCTGGCCTATTTGTGTTATTAATTAACAGAAATCAAACCATCAAACTATAATATAAATCTAATCCTACCTTTTCAAATTTCATGAAACATAGCATAGAAAATGAAACCAAAATTTAGTTTAAGCATGATCTATTTACTATTAATTAGTAACATAGATCATCAAATTTTGATTAAAACTTCACTTCATTGCCATGATCATATTTAGATGAAGAGGCAATTTGTGATTAATGAGATAAGCATAAACTATTTGTTATGAACAAGCTAGGCTATCAAATTCAACATAAAATACAAATAAACATAAACATCCATTTTATCATGAAGCATAAAAGATCATACATAGAAAATTATGTTGAATCTACATGATTAAAAGAAAGCTTCATTACCCCAAAATTGTAGGGATTTAGCCTCTCATTTGTGTTATCATTTCAACACATAGAGAATTTCCACATTGAAAATTAAAAAGGTAGAAAATAAACAAAGAAAAAGAAGATTAACTACTAGAAGGAAATGAACTAAACTAAGTGCATAAATGTAAATCTAAACTACTAACACAAGAAAAGAAAGCATGTAAATAGAAAGGAACATGAAATAAAAGAAAGCTTAGAAATAAACATTAACATAAAAGTAAATAAAAACATATAGAAGAGAAAAGAGAAAGAGGCTAGGAAGCCATTTTTATTTCATGAAACATTGAGCTTACAACTTGCTTGCTTAATTTCCTAACTAATTTTTAAAGAGTAAGAAGATATCTACATGTACATAAGTGGGTTATTTATACATGCATAAAACCCTAATTCTCTCTTTAGGGTGCTTCCAAAAATGCCCCTTAGAAAGTGTGGCCACCAAGTAACCATTAGCCTCTAATTTATCCATCATCAAATATGCATGAAGTTTTAACCTCCACTTAGTTGTCCATTAGCTTCTAATTGTAAATTTAGGCAAGTGGGTGGGGTCCTCCATGATCATGTATTTGAATTATTTCCATCTTCCTTTATTTGTATTATCTTGTGCGTGCATATATTCCATGAAACCCTCTTCCATTTACATCCAAATTTCTATTAAAAAAATCACAAAAAAGTCCAAGTAAAAATTCTCAAATTAGCACATGCACAAAAACGACCATTTTGCCTCTGTTAGAAGATGAAGATTTGGTGATTTGAAAATAATTGAATTTTGGTTTAAACATGTTAAAATACCAAAATATGACATTTATTTAAATAAAAATGGATCTAAATACATGCACATTTACGTGCACATCAAATACCCCCACACTTATCATTTTATTCGTCCTCGAATAAAAGGAAAACTTAGATAAATCTGTTTTCATTGGAAACACGATTGCATTGAGAGTATGCAACAAGCCGTTAAACCTCTGGGTGTCCCCGGTAGTACGAGTGTTGTCTCGTGAGGGTTTTCAGCGGATACTACCCACAAAATCCAAATGCAAAGTGAAAATATATACAAAGTGCAAGATTTATTTACAATGGGATGAATGCAAGCTTTTGAAAATATTTACAAATGAAGGATTTACTTTCAAATTGACACGAATAAGTTAAATATAAGTTTTGGTCATTATCAAGAAATTTAAGTCCTTTTACTTGTCAAAATTTCCAACAAAAGTTAAGTTATCATAACAAATAGATTATAGTTTAACTCGTTGTTTCGGTTGATAACACAGTGTAACTATGAAACGGATCCTTAGTTGATTATCAAAGTTTATCAAAGTGGTATTTTTATTTCTTTTCAATAACAAATTAATCAAACAAGTTAAAATAGTGCTTGGATTTCAATTGCTTACTCTCTCTTGTTTTTTGAAAATTTTATTGATATTAACAATATATACATATGCCTAACTCAGGTAAACTTAGGCCAGATATACCACCCATGCATTGCCTTGCGGACTGATGTGAAGGGAATACAGAGCGTGGCGAGTGAACACTTATCGACTGTAGGCGTTATTAAAAAGAATTTTTATATACATACACCTAACTCTGATAAACTGAGGCCAGATATACCGATCGTGCACTGCCTTTCGGGCTTACATGAGAAGGGTACAGAGCATGGCGAGTGAACACACGAGTGTTAACACATGACTCTAGGTGTTAATAATATATACATATATACAAATGTTATTTTTTACTTATATATTTTTTTGTGTTTTTTTTCTATATTTTTTTAGAAAGAGAGAGTTTTGTAAAATCATCTTAGCACCATTTAACTTAGAAGATAAAAACGTTATATCCTTTACTTTAAATTTGCCACTTTTTTAAACAAGGATTTTCAATTAGAATATACTTCATAATTAACACATATGAACCTTCCTATATACTAGTTAAACCATTGTTATTTGTAATCAAACTTCATTTTTATTTTTGTTAAGACAAATAAATTTTCAAAATTTCAATTTATTAACCAAAACTTATACATATCCTATAGTGTTTCTTCAAAAATAAATAAAAATGCTAAAAAGAAAATGTTTTTGAGATTTAGAAATTTTGAGATTTTTTTTGAGTTAAAAGAAAATGAAAATTCAAAAATGCCATGAAACTTAAAAAAATATGAAAATGAGACTCTTCCCACATTTAGTTTTTACTATGTCCCCACAGTAAGTGCATGATATAATGAGTGTAACGGGGAAAAATATGTACATATTTACAAAAGAGGGTTAACATTCTTACTAGACATAGCTTGGCTCATGAAGAAACTCCTCCTCTTGGTTACTTGGCAATTCCAAGAAAGGTTTCAAACGATGACCGTTGACTTTGGAAATCGATCCATCCTTGAGGTTTTCTATTTCTACGGCACTATGTGGAAAAATAGTTTTTCTTAGGATTGATTTGTCGTGAAAAACTTTTGTTCTTTCTTTGTAAAAAATTTCGTTTTCAAATGCATCGTTTCTTAGTTCTTCTAGTTCCTTGAGTTGCAATTTTCTTTTTTCACTAGCTTTCTCGAGATCAAAGTTTAAGTTCTTTATTGCCCACAACGCTTTGTGTTCGATTTCAACAAGTAAATGGCAAGCTTTCCCGTAAACTAAGCGAAATGGGGACATCCCAAGGTTAGTTTTAATAGCAGTACGGTAAGCCCAAAGCGCGTCGGTCAATTTCTGAGACCAATCTTTTCAATTTTTGTTGATGGTTTTCTCCAAGATTTGTTTTATTTGACGATTTGAAACTTCAACTTGCCCACAAGTTTGAGGATGATATGGAGTGGATAACTTGTGGGTTATCGAGTATTTCTTCATTAAAGTTTCAAAAGAACGATTGCAAAAATGGGTTCTGTTATCACTGATTATTGTGCGAGAGGTGCCGAACCTCAAAAAGATGTTTTCTTTGAGAAATTTCATAACAATTCTATGGTTGTTGGTTTTGCACGGAACGGCTTCGACCCATTTTGAGACGTAATCAATAGCAAGAAGGATATACAAGTTTCCGAAAGAATTGGGAAAGGTCCCATAAAGCCGATACCCCAAACATCAAAGATTTTGATTGTGAGAAAGGGGTTTAGAGGCATCATATTTCGTCGAGAAATCCTTCCAAGTATTTGGCAACGATCGCAAGTTTTGCAAAATTCAAATGAGCCTTTGAAAAGGGAAGGCCAGTAGAAACCACATTGAAGCACCTTTTCCATAGTTTTTCGCAGACCGAAATGTCCACCGCACGCTTGATCCTGGCAAAACGAAAGAACTTTCCTGATCTCATTATCCGGGATGCAATGTCGAATGATTTGGTCGGGACAATACTTGAACAAGTATGGATCATCCCAATAGAAATATTTCACTTGGGACATGAATTTGCATTTGTCATGTTTGGACCAAGATGAGGGAGTTTCATTAGTGACTAAGTAGTTCACTATATCAGCGTACCATGGGTCGATAGAAATCGAAAGAAGTTGTTCATCGAGAAAGTTTTCATTGATGGGCAAAGGTGATGATGCGTTTGGAAGACGAGACAAGTGATCGGCTATGACATTGTCGGATCCTTTTTTGTCCTTGATTATAAGATCAAATTCTTGTAGTAAAAGGATCCAACAAATTAAGCGAGATTTAGCATCCTTTTTAACGAAGAGATATCGAAGCGCATAATGGTCCGTGTACATAGTATTGTGTGACCTTGTCAAATATTGTCGAAATTTTTCGAGAGAAAAAACTACCGCTAGAAGCTCTTTTTCAGTGGTTGTGTAGTTAAGTTGAGCGTCGTTCAAAGTCATACTAGTGTAGTAAATGACATGAAGGATTTTGTTGATGCATTGTCCTAAGAACGCACCAACCGCAAAGTTAGAAGCGTCACACATTATTTCAAAAGGAAGATCCCAATTGGGTGCGCAAATGATTGGAGCAGAAATGAGTTCATTTTTAAGACGTTCAAAAGAAGAGACACAATCAGAATTGAAATCGAAAGGAACGTTTTTCCTAGAGAGTAGTCAAAGGACGAGCGATTTTGCTAAAGTCTTTTACAAAGCGTTGGTAAAAGCCAACATGTCATAGAAATGATCGAATGTTCTTAACAGATTTGGGAGTGAGTAGGTTTGCAATGACATCGATTTTCACTTTATCTACCTCAATGCCATTATTTGAGATGATATGTCCAAGGACTATGCCTTGTTTGACCATAAAGTGGCATTTTTCCCAATTCAAAGTCAAATGTTTTTCTTTGCATCGATTTAGAACCAACTCAAGATGATATAAATAATCGGAAAAAGAATCACCAAAAATAGAGAAATCATCCATAAAAACTTCTAGAAAGCGTTCAATCATGTCAGAAAAGATGCCAACCATGCATCGTTGGAAAGTAGCAGGAGCGTTACAAAGTCCGAATGGCATACGTTGATAAGCAAAGTTACCGAATGGACACATGAAAGTCATTTTCTCTTGAACTTCATGAGCGATTGAAATTTGGTTATAGCTGGAATAACCATCAAGGAAGCAGTAGAATTCGTAGCCGGCTAAAGGTTCGAGCATTTTGTCAATGAAAGGAAGATGGAAGTGATCTTTTCATGTTGCAGCAATTAATTTTCGATAATCAATGCATACACGCCAACCAGTTTGAGTTCGAGTAGGAATGAGTTCGTTAGCGTTGTTTGTTATAACGGTAAGTCCGGACTTCTTAGGCACGACATGAATTGGGCTAACCCACGGGCTATTGGAGATGGGATATATGATACCGTTATCGAGGAACTTAAGAATTTCGTCATGAACCGCATCTTTTATTTTTGGGTTAAGCCTCCATTGCGCATCTCGAGTCGGTTTGGCTTCGTCAATTAAGTGAATGTGATGTTGTACAATAGCAGGGCTAATTACCTTAATATCGGTAATGGACCACCCAATTGCTTCTCTGTTTTGGAAAGAATAGAGAGAAGAGAAGCTTCTTGGTCAAGAGAAAGAAAGTTAGAAATTATGATAGGACAAGTTTCGTTTTCACCTAAGTATGCGTACTTAAGGTGATCGGGAAGGGGCTTGAGGTCTAACTTCGGGAGTTTCTCGATCAAAGAATTGGGTTGAGATTCGGACTCAACTGAAAGCGATTCAAAGGGAAGAGTGTATTCAATCTCGTTGGAGATTTCGTGAAATAATTTTTCGTACTCAGCTTCAAGTTCTTCATTAAGGTCAAGTGTCTCGTTTTCAAAGTTTTCATGAATGGCACTAACTTCCAACGTTTGGTCGCGAGGTTCATTTGATTGGCTTTCAAGATTGAAAATGTTGAGATCCAAAGTCATGTTTCCAAAAGATATTTTCATCGAACCGTTGCGACAATTGATTAAGGCATTTGAGGTGGCTAAGAACGGTCGGCCTAAAATCAATGGAATTTGACTCGCGGGATTTGCCATGGGTTGTGTTTGAGAACGATAAAATCAACGGGGAATATGAATTGCCCTACTCGAATGAGCACGTCCTCGATTTCTCCTATGGGCTTCTTAATGGAATGATCGGCGAATTGAAGCATGACTTTTGTGGGTTTGAGCTCACCTAAGCCTAATTGTTCGTACAAAGAGTATGGAATTAAACTGACACTCGCGCCTAAGTCTATCAAACATTTGTTAATCGTCTTGTCTCCAATTGTAAACGAAATCGTAGGGAAGCCAGGATCTTTGTATTTGATGGGCATGGATTGGGACAAGACTTCACTCAAACTGGTAGCTAAGAAGACTTTTTTGGGCACTTGAGTGTGTCGCTTTTTGTTGCACAAGTCCTTAAGAAATTTTGTGTAAGTGGGGACTTGCTGAACGATGTCAAGAAGTGAGATGTTAACTTTCACTTGTCTAAAAATTTCCAACATCTTATCCATTTGGTCCGAGTGTTTCTTGGGTCGAAGACGATGTGGAAATGGGACACGATACTCAATAAGCGGGTCTACTCAAGTGGAAGAAGAATTTTGATTGGCATTCGATTCAACGTTTAGCTCCACATTCTATTCAGATTCGTTTGTTGTTTTAGAAGTGTCAAGAGAGCTTTTCGGTAAATCGTTTGGATTAACGACATGATTATCGATTTGTTTACCGGAACGTAAAGTTGTGATAGCATTCAATTGGGTGACGTTGCTATCTTGAACAACATGGGCTTGATTTGAATTTGCGTTTTGATTTCTGGGTTTTGGAATGGGTTGGCTTGGGGATGTTCCTCGTTCGCGTTCACTTACAGACGTGGCTAATTGACTCATTTGCATTTCAAGTTTTGCAATCGATTGGTTTGTGTTTTGCATATATGAGGTCAATAAATTGTGCAAATTGCTGTTTGATTGAAGGCTTTGAGTAGTTTCTTTAGCCAACGTTTCAAGAGTTTTATCAAGTGAACTTAAATGTTTATTATCTTGGGGAGGGTGAGTAGAATTTGATTGAAAATTTGACTGTTGTGGTTGATTATGAGACGGACCCGCAAAGTTTGGTTGAAAATGGTTGGGCTGAAAGGGAGGATTCAAAGCATTATTCGGAAATGCTTGAAAATTGGGACGAATCGTATTCGTGTTGGGATTGTTTTGGATCCAAACAAAATTCGGATGATTTCTCCAACTAGGATTGTACATTTGAGAAAATGGGTCGTTTTTGGCTTTATTGAAAGCATTGATTTGTTCGACAGAATTAGGGCACTGATCGGCTATATGATTAGGATCATTGCATTTATAACACATGGGTTGGGATGCTTGATTCATTTGGTTTGATGAGAAAACGTTGTTGAATTTGTTAATCATTGCGTCGATCTTAGCTTCCAATGCCAAAGAAGATCCTATCGAGTGTGCGCTCGATCGTGAGTAAATTGATTTTTTGTTCGAACGTTCCCATTGGAACGACTTTTCGACGAGGTTTTCAAGAAATTGCCAAGCATCGTCGTGATGTTGGGCAAGAAAGTTGCCTTGGCACATTGATTCGAGCATGGTTCGTGAGCTGTTTTCGAGTCCATCGTATAAGATTTGGCAAATCGTTCATTTTTCGAAGTTATGGTGTGGACATTTTATCAAAAGCTCTTTGAACCTTTCAAAATATTTTCCAAATGGTTCTCTTCTAAATTGATGAAAATTGACGATTTCGTTTCGGATTTTACTTGTTTTTTCCAAGAGGTAGAACTTTTTTAAGAAAGCTTTTACGAATTCTTCCCAAGTTTTAATCGAGTTTGACAGTAAGCTGTACAACCATTTTTCAGCGTAATCCGTAAGAGCGAATGGAATTAAGCGAGGTTTGATTCCGTCATCGGAAAGTTGTTGGAGTTTCATTGTTGCACAAACTTTTCGAATTTCATCAAAAAGATGTATGGGTCATCGTGTTCAAAATTTTCAAATTTTGGAAACGTGGCAATATGGTTCGAATGAATTTCGAAATGGTTACCCATAGGGGCGGGTAACATGATGCAAGATGGAATAGAAACTCTATCGGGAAAGATTCTATCCATAAGAGTTTGAGGGGCGTTCTCATTCGCCATTTCTGGAGGATCTTCTGTTCGAGTTAAACGATTAGTTATTGAGTCGCGAGTCCAACGGTTTGTTGTTGTGTCACGGGTTCAAGTACTGAAGCACAAGTGAAAGTCGAGAAGAGAAAGAAGTTAGAAACGAGTTTAGAGAATGAAACAAGATTCAGAAAATGAAGTGAAAATTTTAAAAGAAAGGAAACTATTTACTAAGTGAAATTTATTTTTCAAAGAAAAGTTTGATTTTTGTTTTTTTTGGCTTTTCAAATTTTTATATGTTTTTATTTTTGTAATTTTTTTTTCTGAATTATCAGATTTTCAAATATTTACCAAAAGGAATTTTTTTTGTTTTTGTTTTTACAAAATGGGAATTTGATATTTTTTTCTTTTTGAAAAGATTTTATATATAATTTTTTTGGTTTTTTGTTTTTGATTGAAAATTTTCAAAGGAAAGGAAAAAGGATTTTTTTTGGGATTAAAAACTAAGTTTAGTAAAATATACAATTTTTGTTTTTTGGATTTTGGATTTTTTTTTAAATATGCATGAAATAATGCAACTAAATGAATGCAAAGGACTTAATTACAATTTTCTGTCCTTAGTAGCTCCTAACCCAAAATTGTATAATCACACTTTGTCTTAAATCAACAAAAATATTTCTTAGCCAGGTAACGGGTAAGGGTTATCGGTGCACCACGAATCACCTAGCAATGCAACCGAAGGTTTAAGTACCTTTAGAGGAACAACCACTATAATATTTACGAATCACCGTAATATTTATAAATGGTTATTACTCTACCGTAGCATAGACACGAAGAAATAAACTTGTTCAAAGAAGATAATTGTCAAGATACAATTAAGCCCTAGGTGAGCTCGCGACACCCTTAAGTTGAATGTCTAACCTTTATTATTAGTCAAATTCTACGATGAAATGCGATTTGTGGGCTAAGGAAAGGGTAATGAAATCTCCCACCTTATGTGAATTGGGGTATTGCCCTTAGAAAATAAAAACAAGATGAGATGAATGCAAAACAAAAATTAAACATGAATTTACAATGCAATATGAAGTTTGTTTATGTTTTTGGATTTTGAAATTTTTTTTTTAAATGCAAATGCAAGCAACCAACAATGCAATTAAAATAAAACTAGAGATGAGAGCACAATACTAGAGCGTGCAGAATTGTTGGCAATTTATTTTTTTTAGCGGTAATTTTTTTAGCAAGCAAAACAAAGCAATTCCTCTTGAAATTCTGCTTTGGCAACCAAAAATGAAAAACAAGATATATATACAACTGTTTTTTTTCCTTTTTTTTCTTTTGTTATAAAATATCAATGAAGAAACTAAAACAAGTGAAAAACCAAAACAAAAGGAAATAAAACACTTGTTTTTTTATGAAGAAACAAAACCAAAATCAAAAAGAAAAAATTAACACAATTTAAAAGAAACCTAAAACCCCCATTTTTTTAATTAGAACCCGGCCAAACTAAAAAAAATATAGAACTCAAATAAAGGTCAGTGAAATAAATACACAATCGAGTTCACCAATCCTAAAAAAATTTCTTAATCCAAACTCGACGTTAATTTCTCCAATTACAATTTTCCAGAAGTATAGGCGATTTTCAATCAAGCGATGGAAGCGGTGGTCTCGGGTTGCGATTTGGGGATGGTGATTCAAAGGCGTAGTTGAAGGTGAGTTCGAACTAAGGACTTGATAACTGAAGCGGTGGGGTGACTTGGTTTGGGGTCGATTCGGGATGATGAAGTGGGCTTAGTCTGGGTTCGTAGAATTTGGGGGCTGAGGCAATTGCAATTGCGGCGATTGCTGTTGAAGTCAGAGGAAGTGTACTGGTAGGTGAATTATTCAAATGCGATGGATGGTGGGTGGTCGCGAGTGACTTGTGGTTGGTAGTGGGGTTGTCGAATTGGGAAGGTTGTTCGTGGAAGTGTCGATTTTAGGAGCGGCGATGGCTGGTGGCTTATGAGCGGTAGTGACTTAGGTGTTTTGCGATGGGATTGGCAGTGAGTATTGTTACTGTGTGGAGTGATGTAGTTTGCGAGGTCGAGGAAGCAGATAGGTTGTAGATGAACTGATTGTGTGATGTGTTGTGACAGTAAGGCGATGGTGGTGCTATGGTATATGCTCTGAAATGTTGTTCGGTTTGTAATGCAGTGGGGATGGTTAGGCAGTTTGCTTTATGGGGAGGAGCAGTAGGTGGTGACTACAACAGAATGTATGGGAGAAGTATGGGTGAGCAGGTATGTTGTTGTTGTTGAGTTTCACGTGGTAGTGTGGTGTGGCAAATTGATGAAGTATGGACAGTTTTGGTGATGTGGTGACTGCTTGAAGTTGGTAGTGTGGGTTGTTGAAGTTCTAGCACCAGTAGAAGGCTAAAGTAGGAGAGTTAGAAGTAGAAAACAGTTGTGTGTAGAGATGCACGGCAGGTTGTTGATATGAAGCTTTGAGTTATTTGCAGTTATGTTGAAATTGAAGGGAAGGTTGGAGGCACAGTGATGTATGGGCTGTTAGTTTGATGGTTGTGCAGTACGAAGAGGAAGAGTTTTGTTATGGTGAAGGAAGTCGATTGTGTTTGGTTTTGAAATTTATGAAGTTTGGGGTGGTGATGGCAGGAGCAGAGGGGTTTGTGCACACTTGCACAGTGACAAGGTTGGTCTGACAGTAGGGGATTGATGAAGTTTGTGGATTTGCACAAGGAACGGTGATAGTGAACAGAGAGTTGAAGTGCTTTTTATTTATTTTGAAATGTAAACAAAAAAAAAGAAAGAAGAATAAGGAAAATGCAAATGCAGAAAATGCAAATGCAATAAACTATTTTTTTAACTGTGCATGCACTTTTTTCTATTTTTTAATATGAAAATGCAATATGGAAAAGGAAACTAGAACAATAAGCACACAAATAAATGCCATAAAAATCACACAAAAACACAATATATTTTTTAATGCAATACACACAAAAAAAAACACAATAAAATCAAACTAAAATAATTTGAAGAATAGAAAATTAAAATCAAAGCAAATTCTCCGGCAACGGCGCCAAAAACTTGTTTAACGACGAATTTTCGATCGGTTTAGAAAATCGCTGAAAAATTAATAATAAAATTACCGCAAGCGCACGGCGTACAATTTTAATATGTGGCCTGTACAGCTCGATCCGCGGGGAATTTTTAAGATTTTAAAATTTTCTAATCAATCAAATTAAACCAAAAGTGAAGATTTTTTTAAAACTAGAAAACTAAGCAAAAGTTGAGGTTAAAAACTATGTGATTAAAATTCAATTTAGAGGCAAATCCACTTTCTTATATTTTTCACATAAATCAACATAAAATCAAATGATGATCTATTTTTAATCTAAGTAGGATTAGTGATGTATTTATCATAAGCATGGTCTATTTGTGTTATTAATTAACACAAATCAAACCATCAAACTATAATACAAATCTAATCCTACTTTTTCAAATCTCATGAAACATAACATAGAAAATGAAACCAAAATCTAGTTTAAGCATGATCTATTTACTATTAATTAGTAACATAAATCATCAAATTTTGATTAAAACTTCACTTCATTGCCATGATCATATTTTAATGAAGAGGCAATTTGTGATTAATGAGATAAGCATAACCTATTTGTTATGAACAAACTAGGCTATCAAATTCAACATAAAACACAAATAAACATAAACATCCATTTTCTCATGAAGCATAGAAGATCATACATAGAAAATTATGTTGAATCTACATGATTAAAAGAAATCTTCATTACCCCTAAATTATAGGGATTTAGCCTCTCATTTGTGTTATCATTTCAACACATAGAGTTTCAACATTGAAAATAAAAAAGGTAGAAAATAAACAAAGAAAAAGAAGATTAACCACTAGAAGGAAATGAACTAAACTAAGTGCATATTTGTAAATCTAAACTACTAACATAAGAAAAGAAAGCATGTAAATAGAAAGGAACATGAAATAAAAGAAAGCTTAGAAATAAACATTAACATAAAAGTAAATAAAAACTTGTAGAAGAGAAAAGAGAAAGAAGCTAGGAAGCCATTCTTATTTCATGAAACATTGAGCTTACAACTTGCTTGCTTAATTTCCTAACTAATTTTTAAGGAGTAAGAAGATATCTGCATGTACATAATTAGGTTATTTATACATGCATAAAACCCTAATTCACTTTTTAGGGTGCTTCCCAAATTGCACCTTAGGAAGTGTGGCCACCAAGTAACCATTAGCCTCTAATTAATCCATCATCAAATATGCATGAAGTTTTAACCTCCACTTAGTTGTCCATTAGCTTCTAATTGTAGATTTAGGTAAGTGGGTGGGATCCTCCATGATCATATATTTGAATTATTTACATGTTCCTTTCTTTGTATTCTCTTGTGCATGCATATATTCCATGAAACCCTCTTCCATTTACATCCAAATTCCTATAAAAAAATCATAAAAATGTCCAAGTAAAAATTCTCAAATTAGCACATGCACAAAAATGACCATTTTGCCTCTGTATGAAGATGAAGATTTGGTGATTTGCAAATAATTGAATTTTGGTTTAAACATGTTAAAATACCCAAATATGACATTTATTTAAATAAAAATGGATAAAATATGGATGTAAATACATGCACATTTACGTGCACATTAGGTATTTTGCCAAGATAAGGAAATATCACTAATACACCCTAAAAGTAGTAACCAGATTATATACTCAGTAGAGAATCCAAGTTTGGACATTTGTTCCTTGTTAGGTGCAATAGAAGAGGAAGAAAGGTTGAATCGATTTTTCATGGTAAGAGAATTTGCATATGTCATTGAGCCTGTTACAAGATTACCTCCGAAACAAGCTATTGAGTTTTGAATATATCTTATACCTGGAGCTTAACCCATAAGTAGACCGCCTAGCAGAATGATGCCTACCGAGATGAAGGAGTTAGTGGTGTAGCTGATGGACTTAGAAGAGAAAAGCTTGTTAGGACCTTATGTATTGGTTTGATGATAATAACTATAGGACATTATATAAAATATAAATACTAATGTTTTATCAAGATATATATAGTACATAGTGCACGATATTAGACAAGTGTTGATTAAGAAGATTGTAGTATCAAGAATAGATTCAAGATGCTGATATAGAGTTTCAAGAGTTGGAAATTGAAGACTCATGAGTACTGAAGAGTTCAAGATTTCAAGATATTCCAGATAAGTTATGGTGTCATAGAATTTATGTTAAAACCTTGATAGCACTTTCCTGATCTCTCTCGCCTTCTCTAATTTTGTTTTAAATTGTTTTCATATATCCTTCTTTTAAAATAATCTTTTAAAAATATTTCTCAAAATGATTTTCAATCTCTTATACTTACAAAGATATTATCTTAGTGTTTTTATGTTTATATATATAATTTTTATTTATACTTAAATAATTTATAACTATATTGATTTTATATATATTATTTACATTATATTGAGTATTCTTATTAAATCTTTTAAAATTATTTTATAAAGTTTTCTTAAGTTATATTTTGATTAAAATGTGCATAAATTATATCTAAATGATTCTACAAAGTATCAAATTATTTTACAAAGAAATGGATTCTCAAAATAATTTTTAAAGTGTTTTTCAATTTTGTAAAGGATATGTCGAGATATCATATCCATGTATGTTGACATAGTGGCCGTATTTTTCAAAAGTCAAATTAGAATGGAAGTGTCTTTTCATCGTATCTCTTCCCAAATGGACATGACTATTGTTTCCCTATATATACCAGATTTCCAAATGAATTTTTATTAACTACTTTCCTATTCTTCTCTCCTCTTTTCACCCTCTTGATTTCTAAATCAATTTCTACCCAAACTTTTGCTGAAATTCAACCAGAATCAAATTCAATCATTACTAGTTTGATTCTCTTTCATCCACACTCTGATTTCTCTCATCTCTCTCACTCAAACCAAGATCAAAGTGCTATTAAAGAGTTATAGAATCAATTGTAATCAAGATCGAAGATCTGAGTATGTAAAACTCAATCAAATCATACTACTATACTTTTGGGTGTGATTGTAACTCGTAAAATCAATTGGGTGTGCTTAGTAGTTCGTAAATCTACTGGGTGTGCTTGTAACCTGGAAATCAAGTGACTCTACCTAGAGGTTGGGATTCTTGAGGGTGTGTCTTGTAGCCTTGAAATTGAGATTGTATTTTCATTTACTAGTTGAAAAGAAATCCGTGCAGGGAATTGTGCAAGACTGGATGTAGGGTAACTCCGAACTAGTATAAAATCCTGGTGTGTTCTTTCTTTTTTACTTTTATTGCATTTAATTCTATTTGCACTTTGATTCTGTGATTGTTTATGTGATTGTTTATTACATCATTCCAAGTAGAATCTTAAACAATTTGAAAAATATTCATATAATCCCTTAAACACTATTCACCCCCCCTCCTAGTATTGATTTAGCCTTAAGATCTCTATCCCGCTGACTTACATTTGGTATCAGAGCATTAGATTTTCAAAAACTTGTGATTTATTTTTAAAAAGTTTCAATGGCCAGTAATAATTTTAAAATTTTCGTAGAAAAATAATTTTGTGAAACCAATATGTTTTTAGAAACTAACTATTTTGGAAAGTCACTTGATTTCTTGGAAAGGTATGTTTTGAATTATAGGGATAAGTTTGTTATATAGAAAACGGTGAAAAGACACCTGAAAATTAAATATAAGAAATCAAGAAGGATAAGTGGATACTGGATAGTGGATGTTCAAGGCACATGATTGGAAATCCGGAGATCTTGAAAGATATAGTCTATAAAGATGGTGGATCGGTAAATTTTGGAGACAACTCTAAAGGATATGTGATTGGCATCAGCAATGTCGGTAATTCTAAAACTCCTACTATTTCTATTACTCAGTTAGTTAAGAATTTTGTAACGACCCGCCTTTTTGGACAGTTTAAATCGACAAATCAAACACACATGTCAACTCAAACCATCCACTAGGGAGGATTGTTAATGGGGTAAATAAGAAGAAGAGAAAAGGAACAAGAAACAATCATAGAATCTCGCAACGGAAAGATAAAATATAATAATCAAATAAACAGTTCATGAAGCTGTTTAAAATACTTTTGATTATCATTTATACATCATTTATCAGAGTTATACATATACAACATAACAAATAAAATAATGGAACAGACAGCATGATGCAAGGATAATAATAGTAATAGTATACCAAATCTTCGTCTTCGTCCTCCAGAATAGATCTTCAAAAATCTGAAAACTCAGGACTGACCCGAGCGTAATGAAAAGACAAAACACTCGAGTCAGGACTAAAATATCCTTATGAAAGTTAAATCAATCATTAATAAATATGAATGCAAAGGAGTCAGAGATGTTTATGGGGTTTGACATCTCCTATCCAGTGTCAACGTGAGTGCAATAACCTAAGAGATGTTACGGGATTTTCCATCTCTCAAGGATCCGTTAAACTATCTACTATGTAGTACAATACGCTATATAAAATAATGTCTATCATAAAGTAAAATATCATTCCTAGCGTTAAGCCATGGCCCATTCCACCCTTAACATAGTTTATAAATGTCATAGTCTATACAGCACCGTAAGCCCCACCGTAAACTAGTGGTTATCAGAGGGTACCCCAAAGGTATAACACAAATCAAAATCGTAGTGGTCGCGAATAGGATAATCAGTATGACAAGGTACATGAGGCGATACCAACTAGGATACTAGTAGTTGCGTGATCCGGACTGATGTTGAGCATAGCAGCTACTACCTCAACACCGCGAAACAACACTCCCAAATCATGGGGTGCACCCAAATCGAATCACAAAGGTAATAGATATGGTATCGAAGAAGTGTGTCCGCTAGAGGTGGCGAACCTCAATGGCCCGGCGCGGCTCCTGTTTTAGTCATGTCAGGGGTCATCCAATATCGTTCTCTTTCTTCAGTCAACGCGTTCACCAAACCATCCACTTCATTCTGGATCAACACTCCGCGTATATTAGTTATTAAAGTGGTTTTCGGTATCGACAGAGAGTATGTCCATATCTGATCCCGGTCTCTTTAATAACTACGTATTATTACACCGATGGCTCTTTTACATTTCAAATCGATTCATAATTGATATCAAAATATCATATTCGCTTCAAAATCAAATCCATTTCAAATATCATCATATCTATTCAAGATGTAAGATTCCGTTTCAAAATCATTTTTCGCCTCAATATCTCATTTCGATTTCAAAATCATTTTTCGCCTCAATATCTCATTTCAATTTCAAAATCATTTCGAATTTCAATTTAGGTTGCAACTTCATTTACCCCAATTCGTATTTAAATTCAAGATTTAAATATAAACATTTAACCTTATTGACCAGCTTAAAATTTTAGAAAATAGTTTTAAGTAGTTTAAAAGTAGTTTTAAATAATTGAAATATTTTGACATACTTAAAATCTTCAAATGGATTTCAAATAGATAAATTAGTTTAAAATAATTTAAATTGGGTTAAGTAGATTTAAAATAGATTAAAATAGTTTAAGTATTTAAAGATGGTTTATATAACAGAGAGATTTGGAAACAAAACTGAAATATCTTCAAAACCAAACCATTTCAATTATAACTTCCCAATTCAAATCAATTTCAATTTCCATTCTACCGATTCAATTTCGATTTCAATTCAAATCAATGTCAACTTGACTTCAAATTAATTCAATTCCACATTCACCTTTAATTAATTCAATTTCAATTTATATCGATTTGGAGCTTGATTTTCGAAATATCAATTTATAACACTTAACAAAATTATCCTTCAATATTCAACTTTTAAATCCAAATTTCAAATATGATTCAATTCCAAGCTCAATTTCAAAATATAATTTTTATATCACTTTTACTTAGTAATACTCAAAGCTCGAAATAATGTTCAATCCTTAAAACAAATAAATTTTCAAAATTCACTCATATCCCAACTTTAAGTTTCAAAGTCTCAACTTAAATTACTAAGCAATTTCTTTTAACCAAAATTTATTTCAACATTCCAAACTCAATTTGCGATAAATTCGATTTCTATAAATTGATTTTATTTATAACTTTTAAATCAAAACATTTAAATGAATTTCAAATCAACGATTTTTAAAAATTATTAATTTAACCAATCCGGTGTCCGTATATAATTTTCTATCCTATGGCCAAGTGATTATTTATTTCAACTAAATGTCAGGGATGAATATATATCACTTAAACCAATTACATGGTCATATGTATGTATAACAGGATATATATATAAGCAAATAACATCCAAACATTTAAATATCAACCAATAGCATCCATTGAAATAAAACATCCAATAGACAATTCAATTCACGGCAATTTCATAGTTATCAATATCAGGTAATTTAATCGCAATTAAATTTTTAATTTCAACTTGACTGTCAATTTTAATTTTTAACGGTCAATTCAAATGACAATCTATATGACAATTAAATTTTATCAAACAACGACAAATAAAATTCATATCACTTCATAATATCGGGTTTAACTACCATAAAGATATTTAGTACATTGTGAGCGTTATAAAACACTCACCTTGATATCCTGTTGTCACCGAGACGTTCCGGTTTGGAACTAAACCGGACAACTCCCGATTTTAGCCCAAATTTCAACTGTCTTCAAATTCGTCCAACCCAGTTTCATTTCGAAGCTCTCGTCATCACAATCGCAACGCAAAAAGTTTCATTCCAATCGGACCTCGTATGCAAAAGTTAAACATTTTATAAGATGCCAACAATTTAATTTAAAATCGAATAGCTTAAATTCAAATTACACAATTACCCTCCAATCTTCTTTCCCCCCACTGTACAACTCCTCATGCCTGTGCACGAAGAAACCCCTGCCGTGCAAGCTCAAACCAATATGGGGCATTCCTCGATGAAATCGAGTTCCGTCTTCGCCGATCGACCTCCCTCGACAAACTATACTTGCTCGCCACCTTGGATTCACCTCGCCAACACCCTAGAAAAACGCGACCTGAAGCACGGCTGCTCGACCACGTTGAAGTCGCACGTCCCTACCCACAACCGCACACCACCAAAACGTGCTCCGAGGTGCTATCTTCGATGACGAGCTCAAATACGCACTCCAATATGCGAATCGATCGCTAAATCACTCAATTTAGCAAACCCTAGCTATAGGAGCCGTACGCTCCTCAACCCAAGTCGACGTCGATCCCTGTGAAACTGTGTCAGGTCGAAGCTTCGATGAAAATGTGATTTTTGAAACAAATCTCGTGATTTTTAATCGAGTATTGGAAGAGAAAGAAATTTTTGAAGTTTTGATTTATTTTTTTCTTACCGCCTGAAGCTTGCGTGCAAATAAAGAAGAAGGAGAGTAGGCGTGTATGAATAGGAAATAGGAAATAGATACTAGGGTGTCGGCTGATAAGAAGAAAACAGACAGATGTGAAGGGTATGGTCAAATCAAATTTATATATATATTAATTAAATTTTCAAACCGTCTTGATTACGTAACTCAAAATCTTGAAACCCTATCGAGACGTGCCGCTAGGCGTTCATAATGTTTTACCCATGTTCCGAACACAATGGAACATGTTTCAGGGCCTAATTCGATCGTATGTGCGAGTTACAGAAATAAACGATCAATTTTAAATTAAATCGATTAAATTAATTTCTAAGCGTTTTGAGCTGCCACGGTCAAACGACAACTCCGATTGCTATGGAAATTGAAACCCGATAATAATAAACTATTACGGATCTAATGGAACTGGTTTCGTCGAATTCCGAGACTGTGCCCAGGAAGGCTATTTTAACTCGTCGATTAAATCGACGACTTTTCAAAATTTACAGAATTGCTAAAAATTCCAATTTTAAAATCTTATCAACTCTATTATAATCCAAATATAACTTACATTCACTTTGGAAACCAATTTGAATCATATTAAATCAAATTTCAGTTATTCACTCTATTTTCATATATTAATTTCAATATCAAATTAATCATATCAAATTCGGAATTTAATTATTCAAACATTTGTAATATTAAATTTAAACAAATTTGATTATTCTTAAATCACTTTCTTTTGAAATATTCCAAAAACGAACTTATAAAATTTAACCTTTAAAACAATTCAAATTATAGAACAACCATTTCCATTAATCAGTTATTCAATTTCCGTTATTCATTTATTCAATAAATTCCAAATATTAAATTTAAACAATTTTGATTATCCAATAATTCATTATCCTTTAAAATAATTGAAATTGAACTTATAAGATTCAACTTTTAAAACCGATTCACATTTTAGAACACTATTTCCATTTTACAGTTATTCAATTATTCAATAAGTTTTAAATATTTACTTTAAACAATTTACCTGTTCAATATTCAATTATTTGATTTTATATAGATTTTTACTTATCAATCAATTACTCTATTATACCCAATGAATTCAACATTTATTATCCTACCCAACTATTGATTGCAAAGGCATTCACTAAGTAGCAGTTATTTTTCAATACTTATTACTGTTGGGTGCGTTTCCACCACCACCGAGCCAAAAAGAAGAAAGCATCACTACCGAACCAGAAGCACTCCACCTGCTACCGAACCAGAAGCCACTCCACCTGCTACCGAACCAGAAGCCACTCCACCTGCTACCGAACCAGAAGCCACTCCATCTCTACCGAACCAGAAGCCACTCCACCTGCTACCGAACCAGAAGCCACTCCACCTGCTACCGAACTAGAAGCCACTCCACCTACTACCGAACCAGAAGCCACTCCACCTTCTACCGAACCAGAAGCCACTCCACCTGCTACCGAACCAGAAGCCACTCCACCTGCCACCGGACCAAAGTCCCACCGAACCTACCGGACCAAAATCCCACCGAACCTACCGGACTAAAGTGCTACCGGACCAAGGTCTCAGCTCCAACCATCTACCACCGGACCAAAGCACTACCGAACCAAGGCATTGCCGGACCAACGTTGCCAGGCCAGATTGCATCAGCCCAGGCCCACCAGCAGCTATATACATTTAGAACCCCTGCTCCCAGCCTCACTCTATAAATAGAGGGGTAGAGGTACAATAATGGCGGACAAGTTTGAGAGCTCAAGCACGGATAGAACTTTCAAACAACTTTCATATACTTGTATCAAAGCTTTGTACTTGTAATCTGAACAGTAAAAGAGAATAACATATAAAGTGGACGTAGGCACATTCTGGCTGAACCACTATAAATCTGTGTGTCTTTTACAGTTCAGTCCCTGCTTTTTATATATTTGCCTAAACCACCCAGATCAATAAAAACAACATAAAATCAACTAAATCATACGACTTGGAGGTGTTTGCCCATTTTTTTTGCAAACAATTACTATTCAAATCTTTGAAACCAATCTATTAAAATTTGTATTTCTACCTAAATAATTCACAATTCTTATTCACTTATTTACATTTGTTTTTCCATATATTCCCTTATAACCAAGTTATAACATTTGAGTCAATTCAATTAGATTGGAACTCCATTCAGTCTATTAATAATTAATTGGATAATTATTGTTGCAATTCATTCCAGTTATTCATTATTCCAAATGAATTACAAATTTTTTTCTAACATTAAATCACGAAATCTTATTAAATTAGCTATTTTAGTTATCGAAAATTTACGGGTCGTTACACTCTCCCCCACTCAAAACTTTTCATCCTCGAAAAGGAAAAAGAAGGGAAAAGGAACTAAGTATAGAATTCAACATTAGATATATTTTATTCAAAGTTACCAACTTATAAAACAATGAAATTCCATTTATGAAGTCATAACTACGCTTCCACTAAGTTACTCCGAACGACTTACTAAATTTTAAAGTTAGTTATCAAAACAAGTTATAAAATTTTAAAACTCGAAAATTTTCTAACACCCGGATTTACGGAAAATTTCGGCAGAGTCTCCTTTGCGCGGCTCGATCGGTACAGCTACAAAACGCCTCTACGGGCCCCAAACCAACAAAAGAAACCCAAAAGCCAAGTGGTTCAATCAAAAATCACCAAATCCAATGACAAAATAAACATGTACCTTTTGTCGGGCAATCCACATTTTCTTGATTTTTAAATACCTGCATCTCATTTACTAATGATATCCAATTATATAATTTAAAAGAATCATTTTATATTTGGCATCTTCAATTTCCAATATTAGCTTTAATTAAGTCCGTAAGCCGTACATATATCATCCGTGAGCAATATCAAATCTAATCGCCTATTCGATCATACAATTTCACTTCCAAACTAGTATTGTTCACACGACTCTCTAGTGCGGACTCAGATTTGGTTCCTTGATTGGAAATTGTTACTCTCCTTGCATAGCCATATACTATGATAGAGAATTCCTGAATCAAATCAAAAATCCATATCCAAGGTTCGCCGTCGAGAATCGAGTGAAGAATCCTAACTTGGATCGATATAAATCATCTCGAAATTTTGTGCTCGAATTTGGATCAAACTGTTATGCGAACAAAATAATATACGTACAACTCACGCATTACCTTTCAATAGATTTCTATACAATTTATCTATATTAAATTATTTTATTGACTTTCATTTTATTTACAATTAATTATTCATAATCCATTATTCAGTTATCATATTCTTTAACATTATCTTTTCTTAAACATCATATCATAGAATTTGCCTACTCAAGTTCATTTTAAACATTCTATATAATTTATTAAATTCAATTTCATTTTCCATTTATTCTTAGCTATACCAAATCCTTTTGTTTACATTTACTTCATTTCATAATTTCAGTTAATAACAGATTTATTTGTGGAACATTTTATTAACCAACACTTTAGTTTATCAACCATCCTATAAAAGTCATATATAAGAAGTTAGACTTTATCTAAGTTTATAATTACCTCAAAAGCTACAAATTTCAATTTCACAATCCCTATGCAATTTATATTTGTTTTCTATAACCAGTCTACAAAGATATTATACAATTCATTTGTCTTCTTTCTTAAGTTCACTTACTTGTTCCATTTATCCATTCATCATTTCATGCTATATTTAAGTATATATAAAAAAAAATTCACAACCAAATTTTCCATTTATATACATTTTAATTCCTTTTTGAGTTTTCCTTACTTGTATATTTCAATTACTTTCAGGTTCTGTTTATTTATACAATATCTCATTACATATCCAAAACATCATTTTAACTTTTAACATTTGGTAAGTCTTGTTATATGTTATCAGAATGTAATTTTGGTATTATACAAATTTATAGAATTTCATTTTACTTAAATTAGAATGTTCACAATTTTTAACTTGTCTATATTTTCTTTACCTTTCAATACTTTCCAATTTTAAGAGTTACACTTCAACTCTAAAGTTTCTCAAAACATTTAGCTCAGAGTTTTTTAATTCTCTTATTATATAAGTTCTGATTATTCACATTTCATTCAAATATTTGAAAAATATTAATTAACAGAACTTAGAAATTTAAATGCCCGGTTTATCTAAAATCATTTGAAATAAATATATGCATTTATATCTTATATATATCAAATCATACTTTTGGAGTTTAAACCAAAATGCATTTTTCAAAACAGTTTCGAAGCAAAGCAAAGCTTCGCATAAGTCTCCTACACTTTGAGACTCGAAAATGAACGTCGATGATGCTGCGCAGTCATCATCGAAATTATTTTCCAGCGACATAAGAGAGGAGTACTGAATTTATAAAAAAAAACTCCTTTCAAAATATTTCCCATAAATATTTTTCAACTAACATCACTACATATTTTTCTTCAAAGTTTTGAAAACCATTTTCAAAATCTCCAGGTCTTAAACTCAATATTTCTCAATTTAAATCTATTTTAATTTATAAGTCACCTTTATAAAATATTCTTATAAGATTTTCTTTCTTAAAACATTCCACAAGTTGTTTTATTATTGTTCATCTTGTAATTCACCTTATTTATTAAATTACAATATCCAATTTATGATAATAACCAATATTATCATTCCTAACAACCAGGTAAGCTAGATAAGTCACAATAATTTCTGAAAATTTTTCTTTATATACAAAATATAATTAGGGCAAAATTATTTCGTTTACCCAATTTCAAAACAATACTATGTCGAATTGTTCTGTTTAAGTGTTTAGAGATCCCTATCAATGACGTTAATTACTCGTATTGACCAGAATCCATAAGCCACTCAACAAATCAACCGAAACAATATAAAACATTCTATATCACTAACAAATACGCTCTCTCATATATATACACTCAGCGACTCATCCTAGGGTATAACTACCCTATTTATAAAGAGTCATACCCCACAAAGCTAAGGTTATCGCTAAACCATAGCTCCGATACCAACTGTAACGACCCGCCTTTTTGGACAGTTTAAATCGACAAATCAAACACACATGTCAACTCAAACCATCCACTAGGGAGGATTGTTAATGGGGTAAATAAGAAAAGAAGAGAAAAGGAACAAGAAACAATCACAGAATCTCGCAGCGGAAAGATAAAATATAATAATCAAATAAACAGTTCATGAAGCTGTTTAATATACTTTTGATTATCATTTATCAGAGTTATACATATACAACAGAACAAGTAAAATAATGCAGCAGACAGCATGATGCAAGGATAATAATAGTAATAGTATACCAAATCTTCGTCTTCGTCCTCCAGAATAGATCTTCAAAAATCTGAAAACTCAGGACTGACCCGAGCGTAATGAAAAGACAAAACACTCGAGTCAGGACTAAAATATCCTTATAAAAGTTAAATCAATCATAAATAAATATGAATGCAACGGCGTCAGAGATGTTTACGGTGTTTGACATCTCCTATCCAGTGTCAACGTGAGTGCAATAACTTAAGAGATGTTACAGGATTTTCCATCTCTCAAGGATCCGTTAAACTATCTACTATGTAGTACAATACGCTATATACAATAATGTCTATCATAAAGTAAAATATCATTCCTAGCGTTAAGCCATGGCCCATTCCACCCTTAACATAGTTTATAAATGTCATAGTCTATACAGCACCATAAACCCCACCGTAAACTAGTGGTTATCAGAGGGTACCCCATAGGTATAACACAAATCAAAATCGTAGTGTTCGTGAATAGGATAATCAGTATGACAAGGTACATGAGGCGATACCAACTAGGATACTAGTAGTTGCGTGATCCGGACAGATGTTGAGCATAGCAGCTACTACCTGAACACCGCGAAACAACACTCCCAAATCAAGCGGTGCACCCAAATCGAATCACAAAGGTAATAGATATGGTATCGAAGAAGTGTGTCCACTAGAGGTGGCGAACCTCAATGGCCCAGCGCGGCTCCTGTTTTAGTCATGTCAGGGGTCATCCAATATCGTTCTCTTTCTTCAGTCAACGCGTTCACCAAACCATCCACTTCATTTTGGATCAACACTCCGTGTATAATAGTTATTAAACTGGTTTTCGGTATCGACAGAGAGTATGTCCATATCCGATCCCGGTCTCTTTAATAACTACGTATTATTACACCGATGGCTCTTTTACATTTCAAATCGATTCATAATTGATATCAAAATATCATATTTGCTTCAAAATCAAATCCATTTCAAATATCATCATATCTATTCAAGATGTAAGATTCCGTTTCAAAATCATTTTTCGCCTCAATATCTCATTTCGATTTCAAAATCATTTTTCGCCTCAATATCTCATTTCAATTTCAAAATCATTTCGAATTTCAATTTAGGTTGCAACTTCATTTAACCCAATTCGTATTTAAATTCAAGATTTAAATATAAACATTTAACCTTATTGACCAACTTAAAATTTTAGAAAATAGTTTTAAGTAGTTTAAAAGTAGGTTTAAATAATTAAAATATTTTGACATACTTAAAATCTTTAAATGGATTTCAAATAGATAAATTAGTTTAAAATAATTTAAATTGGGTTAAGTAGATTTAAAATAGATTAAAATAGTTTAAGTATTTAAAGATGGTTTATATAACAGAGAGATTTGGAAACAAAACTGAAACATCTTCAAAACCAAACCATTTCAATTATAACTTCCCAATTCAAATCAATTTCAATTTCCATTCTACCGATTCAATTTCAATTTCAAATGAAATCATTGTCAACTTGACTTCAAATTAATTCAATTCCACATTCACCTTTAATTAATTCAATTTCAATTTATATCGATTTGGAGCTTGATTTTCGAAATATCAATTTATAACACTTAACAAAATTATCCTTCAATATTCAACTTTTAAATCCAAATTTCAAATATGATTCAATTCCAAGCTCAATTTCAAAATATAATTTTTATATCACTTTTACTTAGTAATACTCAAAGCTCGAAATAATGTTCAATCCTTAAAACAAATAAATTTTCAAAATTCAATCATATCCCAACTTTAAGTTTCAAAGTCTCAACTTAAATTATTAAGCAATTTCTTTTAACCAAAATTTATTTCAACATTCCAAACTCAATTTGCGATAAATTCGATTTCTATAAATTAATTTTATTTATAACTTTTAAATCAAAACATTTAAATGAATTTCAAATCAACGATTTTTAAAAATTATTAATTTAACCAATCCGGTGTCCGTATATAATTTTCTATCCTATGGCCATGTGATTATTTATTTCAATTAAATGTCAGGGATGAATATATATCACTTAAACCAATCACAGGGTCATATGTATGTATAACAGGATATATATATAAGCAAATAACATCCAAACATTTAAATATCAACCAATAGCATCCATCGAAATAAAACATCCAATAGACAATACAACTCACGGCAATTTCATAGTTATCAAAATCAGGTAATTTAATTGCAATTAAATTTTTAATTTCAACTTGACTGTCAATTTTAAATTTTAACGGTCAATTCAAATGACAATCTATATGACAATTAAATTTTTATCAAACAACGACAAATAAAATTCATATAACTTCATAATATCAGATTTAACTACCATAAAGATATTTAGTACGTTGTGAGCGTTATAAAACACTCACCTTGATATCCTGTTGTCACCGAGACGTTCCGGTTTGGAACTAAACCGGACAACTCCCGATTTTAGCCCAAATTTCAACTGTCTCCAAATTCATCCAAACCAGTTTCATTTCGAAGCTCTCGTCATCACAATCGCAACGCAAAAAGTTTCATTCCAATTGGACCTCGTATGCAAAAGTTTTACATTTTATAAGATGCCAACAATTTAATTTAAAATCGAATAACTTAAATTCAAATTACACAATTACCCTCCAATCTTCTTTCCCCCCACTGTCCAACTCCTCATGCCTGTGCACGAAGAAACCCAAACCCCTGCCGTGCAAGCTCAAACCAATACGGGGCATTCCTCGATGAAATCGAGTTCCGTCTTCGCCGATCGACCTCCCTCGACAAACCATACTTGCTCGCCACCTTGGATTCACCTTGCCAACACCCTAGAAAAACGCGACCTGAAGCACGGCTGCTCGACCACGTTGAAGTCGCACGTCCCTACCCACAACCGCACAACACCAAAACGTGCTCCGAGGTGCTATCTTCGATGACGAGCTCAAATACGCACTCCAATCTGCGAATCGATCGCTAAATCACTCGATTTAGCAAACCCTAGCTATAGGAGCCGTACGCTCCTCAACCCAAGTCGACGTCGATCCCTGTGAAACTGTGCCAGGTCGAAGCTTCGATGAAAATGTGATTTTTGAAACAAATCTCGTGATTTTTAATCGAGTATTGGAAGAGAAAGAAATTTTTGAAGTTTTGATTTATTTTTTTTCTTACCGCCTGAAGCTTGCGTGCAAATAAAGAAGAAGGAGAGTAGGCGTGTATGAATAGGAAATAGGAAATGGATACTAGGGTGTCGGCTGATAAGAAGAAAACAGACAGATGTGAAGGGTATGGTTAAATCAAATTTATATATATATTAATTAAATTTTCAAACCGTCTTGATTACGTAACTCAAAATCTTGAAACCCTATCGAGGCGTGCCGCTAGACGTTCATAATGTTTTACCCATGTTCCGAACACAATGGAACATGTTTCAGGGCCTAATTCGATCGTATGTGCGAGTTACGGAAATAAACGATCAATTTTAAATTAAATCAATTAAATTAATTTCTAAGCATTTTGAGCTGCCACATTCAAATGACAACTCCGATTGCTATGGAAATTGAAACCCGATAATAATAAACTATTATGATCTAATGGAACTAGTTTCGTCGAATTCCGAGACTGTGCCCCGGAAGGCTATTTTAACTCGTCGATTAAATCGAAGACTTTTCAAAATTTACAGAATTGCTAAAAATTCCAATTTTAAAATCTTATCAACTCTATTATAATCCAAATATAACTTACATTCACTTTGGAAACCAATTTGATTCATATTAAATCAAATTTCAGTTATTCACTCTATTTTCATATATTAATTTCAATATCAAATTCATCATATCAAATTCGGAATTTAATTATTCAAACATTTGTAATATTAAATTTAAACAAATTTGATTATTCTTAAATCACTTTCTTTTGAAATATTCCAAAAACGAACTTATAAAATTTAACCTTTAAAACAATTCAAATTATAGAACAACTATTTCCATTAATCAGTTATTCAATTTCCGTTATTCATTTATTCAATAAATTCCAAATATTAAATTTAATCAATTTTGATTATCCAATAATTCATTATCCTTTAAAATAATTGAAATTGAACTTATAAGATTCAACTTTTAAAACAGATTCACATTTTAGAACACTATTTCCATTTTACAGTTATTCAATTATTTAATAAGTTTTAAATATTTACTTTAAACAATTTACCTATTCAATATTCAATTATTTGATTTTAAATAGATTTTTACTTATCAATCAATTACTCTATTATACCCAATGAATTCAACATTTATTATCCTACCCAACTGTTGATTGCAAAGGCATTCACTAAGTAGCATTTATTTTTCAATACTTATTACTATTCAAATCTTCGAAACCAATCTATTAAAATTTGTATTTCTACCTAAATAATTCACAATTCTTATTCACTTATTTACATTTGTTTTTCCATATATTCCCTTATAACCAAGTTATAACATTTGAGTCAATTCAATTAGATTGGAACTCCATTCAGTCTATTAATAATTAATTGGATAATTATTGTTGCAATTCATTCCAGTTATTCATTATTCCAAATGAATTACAAATTTTTTTCTAACATTAAAGCACGAAATCTTATTAAATTAGCTATTTTAGTTATCGAAAATTTACGAGTCGTTACAAATTTAAAGCATAATCTATTGAGTATTAGTCAACTGTGTGATGAGGGTTTCAAAAAAAATCGTGAAAGATAAATGTCGCATCGAAGATAATGAGTCAAACATTATCTTTGAAGGTATTAGGACAAAGAACTTTTATATATTACTTCAAATAGAAAGACATTTTAGTTATTATTTTATGTTCTATATAACCAAAATGGTTTAAATAAGTAGAAAACAAATTTTCCCTCTAAAAAGAAATTAACAGATGGTTTTCAAATTGAATAGACACTTAGTAAGTTACAACTGATATAATTTTTTGAAGCCAAAATTTGAAATTTTATTATCTTCAAAGTAAATTATTTTTCAATATTAAAAATATATTCGAGATAATAATTAGTATATATAACTACATAAAAAATAAATAAATAAAATTCTGAGTAATTTAAATTACTAAAACATATTCTTTTGTTTTAATAAAATTCAATAGACACTTCAACTACCAAGTTATGCTTTTAATTTTTAAATTTTTTAGAAAACTGTCGTGCCTCTTTGTTATTGGTTATATCTTTTCCCTGATGACTTTTATAAAGTGTTTCCTTTCTAATGACATCTCACTAATCATTTATCACAAATATACTAAATAGAAAAGAATACATTCTTCCTTGATTTCAAATTTTCAAAATGTTGATTTTACTTCTTTCACTCTTATTTCATACTAACTTATGATGAGATATTAACTTTATGGCTTTATGAAATTAATTGAATGAATTTAGAACGTGTGAATAAGGCTCTATTTATAGATTCCTTCTATCAATAAGAATGTGCCACATCATATGACACTTGTCATATAAATAAATAATAACACACATGCAAAATGACATGTGTCATTACACTTGTCATTTAGGAAAATCAGTGTATACTTGCATAATGCCAAGTGTCTTTACACATGTAATTCATTAATACACTTATAATTTAAACAATGAAGGTGACAAAATGCATTATGTCACATTATATACATATAATAGTAATGAATTTTATAACTCTACTTGTGTTTAGAAATAAAAGGTTTAGTTGAGTATCCCATTTTTACAATTATTATGTTTGTCATTATTTTTCTTCATGGTTTTTAAGTAATCTAAGTATACTAACTACTGTAGGAAAATGGGATCAAAATTCAATTGTTTAAGTGTGAAAAACTAGTCGTAAAGTTGGTGCAAAATCATGTTAAAAACATACCCAGAACTTTAGATAGCATTTCTGAAATGTTGTCTCTACTTCTACAACACTTTTTGCCTATTACGAACTGTTTAGATAGCATTTTTGTGCTTTGAAACATTATAAGACGTTTCAAAGACGTTTTGCAGCACTTGATAAATTCCAGTTCCTAGTTTATAACGTTTTGAATACATTTTGCAATAGAAATTTTTTAAAGCATTCTGAAAATGTTATATTTTCTGTTTGAAACTTTGAATTGTGTAAAAATGATCTCTAAATTAAGAATTTTCCTCTAATTTTTTTAGAGTTGTTTTCTATCTTATATTAGAAGTTTTAAAATTGATTTCATGTTTAAATACATTTTTTATAATTAATTATAAAATTTTAAACTAAGAAGGCTTTTAATACAAAACATGTTTATTTTTTTCTTTTTTAATCTTTGTTTTTTTAAATATTCTGTTATGATATAATTTAAGTAAGTTAAAAGTGCTTTAACATATTTATAAGTATTTAAAAAAAGTAATTTAATATATATAAGTTTTAATTAGTAAGTTAAGTATTTTATAAATGTAATAATGGAAGTTTGGATTTTTAACACTTAAGTTAAGATGAATTATTTTAAAGAAACAAAATGAAGAGGTCAGTAAGTTTATAAAATCATATTTGATCATGCACATATCACACTTATTAAACATTATTGTTAGGCTGTGATTAAATTTGGTAATCACTATGGTTTGTTATGTAAATATATGAATTTATAAAATAAATCTAATATACAAATTTCTTTGTGAAATTAGGATGCTTAGGTTTATACAATAATAACATTTATATTAAATCATCTTCCATACTCTCATAATTGAATTTTGATTTTATATATATACACATCATCTGGTTTATATTATTTTAAATAAATTAGGTATTGATATTGATGTATTTATCATCTTACTTATGAGTTTATTCCATTATTTTTTAATGATTATAGTATCCCACATTCACATTTGATAGTAATTAAATAAATAGTTTAAGTTATATTTTGTTTGTCTTATTTAATGACTTTAATATCTATTATTAATCATCATTTATATATATAGTTAAATCCATATTACTTAGCATTCTAATATAGTTTATATTATCTTATTATCATTATATATTTTAATATATGTCATAATATTTCATTTATATCTTGTATTAATTATCATTTATATCACATATTAATCATCGTTTATATTGTATATTAATCATCATTTATATGTCATGATTTCTCATTATATATCACATATTACATCTTTACAATATCGTATTCAATGTATCATTTACAATTCATTAGCATAACATTTAAATTTTATTTATTGAATTTAACTCTCTATTTTATAAGTATTTTATTTAGGGGGAGTTAGAGTTACAGTAAGAGTTATAGTTTTAGGTGGTTATTTTTGTTAGTGACAAAGAAGGAGAAATAAATAAAATCTAGGCATAGATTAAAGGGAGTTATATTATATTTTATATACAGAGTTGTCATCATCAAAAATGGGGAGATTGTTAGTCCTTAGGTATTGGTTTTGATGATAACAACTATAAGACATTATACAAAATATAGATACTAATGTTTTATCAAGATATATATAGTATATAGTGCAGTATATTAGATAGATGTTGATTAAGAAGATTGTACAGTATCAAGAATAGTTCAAGATGCTGATATAGAGTTTCAAGATTTCGAAATTGAAGACGCATGATTATTGAACAGTTCAAGGTTTCAAGATATTGTAGATAAGTTATAGAGTCATAGAATTTATTTTAAAACCTTGATAGCACTTTCCTGATCTCTCTTGCCTTCTCTAATTTTCTTTTAAATTGTTTTTCAAATATCCTAGTTTTAAAATAATCTTTTCAAAATATTTCTAAAAATGATTTTCAATCTCTTATACTTATAAAGATATTATTTTACTATTTTTAAGTTTATATATACAATTTTTATTTATACATTAACAATTTATAACTATATTGATTTTATATATATTATTTACATTATACTGAATATTTTAATTAAATCTTTCAAAATTATTTTATAAAATTTTCTTAAGTTAGTTTTGATTAAAATGTGTATAAACTATATTTAAATGATTCTACAAGCATCAAATTATTTTACAAAGCAACATATTCTCAAAATAATTTTTATAAAGTGTTTTTCAGTTCTGTGAAGGATATGTCGACATATCCTATCCATGTATGTGGAGATAGTGGTCGCACTTTTCAAAATTCAAATTTGAATGGAAGTATCTTTTCATCGTATCTCTTCGTGAATAGACATGACTCTTGTTTCCCTATATATACCAAACTTCCAAACAAATTTTTATTAACTACTTTCTTATTCTTCTCTCCTCTTTTCACTCTCTTGATTTCTAAATCAATTTCTACCCAAACTCTGCCGTAATTCAACCAGAATCAAATTCAATCATTGCTAATTTGATTCTCTTTCATCTACTCTCTGATTTCTCTCATCACTCACTCAAACCAAGATCAAAGTGCTATTCAAGAGTTATAGGATCAATTGTAATCAAGATCGAAGATCTAAGTCTGTAGAACTCTATCAAATCATACTATTATACTTGTGGTTGTGATTATATCCCATAAAATCAATTGGGTGTGATTAATAGCCCGTAAATCTAGTGGGTGTGCTTGTAGCTTGAAAATCAAGTGACTCTACATAGAGGTTGGGATTCTGGAGGGTGTATCTCGTAGCCTTGAAATCGAGATTGTTTTTGCATTTACTAGTTGAAAAGAAATTCGTATGGGGAATTGAGCGAGACTGGATGTAAGGTAACTCCAAACTAGTATAAAATCCGGGTGTGTTCATTCATTTTTATTCTTATTGCATTTACTTTTATCTGCACTTTGATTCTGTTATTGTTTCTATGATTGTTAATTACATCGTTCCAAGTAGAATCTTAAAGAATTTGAAAAATATTCATATAATCCATTAAACACTATTCACCCCCCTCTGGTGTTAACTTAGCCTTAAGATTCCTATTTCTCTGACTTACATTTGGTATCAGAGCATTAGGTTTCAAAAACTAATAATTTGATTTTTGAAAAGTTCAAATGGCCAGTGATACTTATAACAATTTTTCAGGAAAACAATTTTGTGGAACCAATATGTTTTTTGAAACTATCTATTCGAAAAGTCACTTGATTTCTTGGGAAGATATGTTTTTGAATTGCAGGAACAAGTTTGTTATATGGAGAATGGTGAAAAGAAATTTGAAAATGAAATATCAAAAATCAAGAAGGATAATTGGATATTGGATAGAGGATGTCCGAGGCACACGACTGGAAAGCCGAAGAGCTTGAAGATATAGTCTATAAAGATGGTGGATCGGTAAATTTTGGAGACAACTCTAAAGAATATGTGATTGGCATCGACAATGTTGGTAATTCTAAAACTCCTCTAACATTTTGTTAGTTAGGAATTTAAAGCATAATCTGTTGAATATTAGTCAATATTATGATAAGGGTTTTAAAATTAAACTCGTAAAAGATAAATGTCGCATTGAAGAAAATGAGTCAAATAGTATCTTTGAAGGTATTAGGAAATAGAACTTTTATATAATACTTCAAATAGAAACATATTTTAGTTTTTCTTTTATGTCCTAAAGAACCAAAATGGTTTAAATAAGTAGAAAACAAATTTTCCCTCTAAAAAGAAATTAACGGATAGTTTTCAAATTGAATAGACACTCGGTAGATTGTAACTGCTATACCTTTTGGAGCCAAAATTTGAATATTTATGACCTTTAAATTAATAAATTTTCAATAATAAAAAATATATTCCAGATAACAATTAGTATATATAACGACATAAAAAATAAAAAATAAATTATAAGTAATTTAAATTAATAAAACATATTCTTTTGTTTTAATAAAATTCAATAGACACTTCAACTACCATGTTGTGCTTTTAATTTTTAGATTTTTTTTAAAAACGGCCATGCCTCTTCGTGATTGGTTGTATCTTTTCCCTAATGACTTTTATAACATGTTTCCTTTCTAATGACATCTCACTAATCATTTATTACGAATATACTAAATAGAAAAGAATACCTTCATCCGTGATTTTAACTTTTCAAAATGTTAATTTTACTTCTTTTACTTTTATTTCTTACCAACTTTATGATAATATGTTAACTTTTTGGCTTCATGAAATTAATTGAATGAATTTAGAACATGTGAATAAGGCTTTATTTATAGATTCCTTCTATCAATAAGAACGCGCCACATCCTGTGACACTTGTCATATAAATAAAGAGCAACACACATGCAAAATGACATGTGTCATTACACTTGTCATTTAGGAAAATCATTGTATACATGCATGATGGTAAGTGTCTTTACACATGTAATTCATTATACACTTATAATTTAAAATAGTGAATGTGACAAAATGCATTACGTCATGTTATATTACATATAATAGTATTATGAATGAATTTTAGAACTCTACTTGTATTTAAAAATAAAAGGTTTAGTAGAGTATCTCAAATTTATAATTATAATGTTTGTCATTATTTTTCTTCATGATTATTAAGTACTCAAAGTATATTAACAAATGTAGAAAAAATGGGATCAAAAATTAATTGTTTAAGTGTTAAAAACTAGTCGCAAAGTTGGTGCAAAATCATGTTCAAAACAGACCCAAAATTTTAGATAGCATTTGTTAAATGCCGTCTCTGCTTCTGTAATAGTTTTTACCTATTACGAATTGTTTAGATAGCATTTATGTGCTTTGAAACATTATAAGGTGTTTTAGAGATGTTTTGCAACTCATGATAAATGCTGTAGCTCCTGGTTTATAACGTTTTGAACACATTTTGCAACAGAAACTTTTTACAGCACTCTGAAAATGCATCTTTTCTATTTGAAACTTTAAATTGTGAAAAATTGATATCTAAATTAAGAATTTTCTTCTCACCTCAAGCCTAAGCCTTTCTTATTTGCTTCGCCAAAGAATCGCCTTTCCGAATGCTAGCTCCGTCTAGTCCCAATTGCTTGTATTCTTCTAGGTTGATTTTATTCTGATTTTAAGAAATTTTTATGGTTTAGAGGAGAGAGAAAATTTTGACAGAGTTTCGTTACTATAAACTATTATGTGAGAATTAGGGTTAGGTTAGACTAGAATTTACAGGGTTTGCAAAATGGTTTAGACCGTTAGACTTAGATTAGTGAATATTTTCGGAAATCACGTTTGCTCATCATAAACTTGGATGCAAAGCAATCAATTCGAACCATTCGAACACGTCACAAGAAAGCGCTCGATTTTACATAGACATGGTCGACCGCCTATCACACTAGGTCGACTATTACTGATCGACCATCAACCCTCCTAGTTCGACCGGTTGTAGTGTTAATTTTTATTTTAAGTTTTTTTATATTTTTATCTCAATTCTTCCAACGTCCATAACTTTTACGCTTAACTCCGATTACGAAGTATTATATATGAAAATCATCTAGAAAATCGCTACGAACGTAGTGGTGCAAATTTTGTAGCCAAATTCGGACATTTATGAAAATTTTCTTTTTCGTTCTTGTTTCATTTTAATTTAATTTTTTTATTAAATTTCTCATTAAATTTTTTGGGGTGTTATATTCCCCCCCCTTAAAGGATTTCGTCCTCGAAATCGTAAAGGACGGAAAAATGTAACTTATACATATAGAAATCAATAGCTACAACCATCTACCCATCCATCATCCACAAGCAATCATTGTCCTTTGAAAATTTCAAATGTAGTATATACGTATATGCAACGTGAAATGCACGCGAACCAATTTTAATGCAAAGAGTAGGCGATCTACTGATCTAGTCGTCCTTCTGTCATGCAATGCTCATGCCATGCATCCAAATGTATGCAACATCCTAATCAAATATACTTGCAATTCTATATGTATGCACAACCATACAACTCGTATGCAACATCCATATGCATAACATCTACTAGCACAACAAAAATCAAGAGATACTATGCTATCAAGTATAAGTGTGCATGTGTACCTAGAGGATATACTATCCTAAACATGCAAAAGAGAACAATTATATAATACATCCAAATACATGTCTTACTAACATATTTGCAACCATTCCTACCATCTAATGGTATCTACCTAAGGGTATACCACCTAAGTCCTACACATAAGTAGCCTATACCTATAAAACCTAAGTTGAAAACGTGCCAGAAAAGAGCTGTGGGTGGGTAGCTCGGTCTTCTCTTCGGGCTCTCATGTACTCTCTAACGGATCATCTCCTTATTGAACTTTAATAAGTCAGATCTCCTAATTGCCGAGTCACGTCATGCCATGCTCTAGGATAAGAGTGGGTGCACGGTGAACAAGTGACTCTCGCTCAACCTCTACCTTCTCTAGCTGACTCGCCTTGACCACGGTAACTATATCATGTAAGCACTTCTGCACGTGCGACACTTGGAAAACATCATGTACTCCTGCCAACTTCTTCGGAAGCTCCGCTCTATTCCCCAACTTCCCTACTCTAGCCACTATCGGGAAAGGTCATATAAATCTCGATGCTAGTTACACTGATCTACCAAATCTCACATGTCTAAGGGGCGAAACCTTCACACACACCATATCGCCAACCGCAAACTCGAACTCCATACGTCTTCTATCAGCATAAGATTTCTGACTATCCTCGGCAATCTTCATTCTCCTACAGATCAAGTCCACCTTCTCTGATGTCTCCCTCACCATATCCAGCCCAAGAATAATCCTATCCGTAATGTCCCACCAATGCAACAATGAACTACAGGGTCTACCATTTAATGCCTCGAATGGTGCCATCCTAATGCTAGCTTGACAACTATTGTTATAGGTAAACTCCATCAATGGCAAGTGATCCTCCCAAGAATCTCAAAAGTCCAAAATGCACATCCGTAATAAATCCTTCGATACCTAATCTACCCTCTTCATCCCCCTATCCATCTACAGATGCCATGCGGTGCTCCAGCTCAACTCGATCCCCAAAGCCTCTCGTAGACTCCTCCAGAACTCACTAGTGAAAAGTAGGTCTTGGTCGCTAACTATACTAGTAGGAACTCCATGTAACCTAACGACCTCTCTTACATATAGAGCCACCAACGATGTTGCCGTCCTAGTACTTATCACAGGTATGAAGTGAGAGCACTTGGTCAACTGATCGTCCATGACCCAAATGCTCTCATTCCCTTTTCTACTCCGCCATAAACCATCCACAAAATCTATAGATATCCTCCTGGCTTTGTTTACTCTACCTTTACCCTCTGCCAAGTCATACATCTAGCTGCATACGTCGCTACTCGCTTCTTTATACCGGGCCAATAGAAGACTCTCTTCATGTAGCGATACATCTTGTCACCATCGGGATGAATGGTCATTATAGAATGTTGAGACTCAACTAGTACCTCATTTACCAAATCCCTACTACGAGGAACACAAAGTCTATCATCTCTTTGTAACAATCTTCTCAAATCAATGGCATAACACCTCAAATGAATTGATGATTCTCCTCTACCAATCCTCTCTATAATGTCTACTAGCTCCTTGTCCTCTTTCTACCTAGACCTACTACGCTCCATCAATGTTGGCAGCATATCTAAAGTGGCTAGTAATCCCAGGGTAATATCTGATGATGGTCAAAAATCAAGGGTAGAAATGTACTCCAAATGCCTCTACTCCAAGAACAAGGGAATCAACATTACATATTGTCTTCTTAATGCATCTGCCACTATGTTACCTATGTTCAAGGTATAAGAGATATCAAAGTCGTCAGATGCCAAGAACTCCATCTACCTTTGTTGCCTCAAATTCAAGTCCTTTTGGGAGAACAAGTACTATAAGGACTTGTGATCCGTATATAGCTCAAACTGGTCCCCTAAAGATAATGTCTTCATGACTTGAGCGCAAAAACAATAGCCGCCAACTCTAGATCATGGGTAAGGTCGTTCCTCTCGTGGGTCTTCAGCTGCCTACTCGCATAACTCACCACCCTTCCTTCTTGCATCAAAACTGTGCCTAACCCCATACCACAGGTGTGTGTATAAATTGTAAATGGCTTCATCCCATCAGGTAATACCAAAATTGGTACGCTATTCCATGCCTTCTTCAACTTGATAAAAGCATGTTCCACTTAGCATCCCATGAAAAAACTAAATTCTTTTTGGTAAGATGGGTCAGTAAGGCGAAGATCTTTGTGAAGTCTTTAATGAACTTCCGATAGTAGCCCGCTAAATCAAGGAAACTTCTCATCTCCATAGCATTCTTTGGAAGATGCCAATCTTGAACTATTGCCACATTACTGGAATCAACTGCCAAGCCACTTTTTGTGACGATGTGTCCCAAAAAGCATACCTCATCTCTCTAAAAGTGGCATTTCGAAAACATCGCCTTACGCTTATGCACACCCAGAGTGTACCGAGCACTTCTCCTAAATGTAATGCATGTTCCTCATCGCTCCTCGAACAGACTAGGATATCATCCACAAATACAATGATGAATTTGTTTAGCAACCTCCTAAATACTTGGCTCATCAAATCAACAAAATAGTCGGGTGCATTGGTTAGTCTGAAAGGCATGACTAACCACTAATATAACACGTCGGTTGTACGAAATGTCGTCTTCTATGTATTGTCCTTAGCTACATGCAACTGATGGAACCCAGTAGCAAAACCCAACTGTGAGAACACCTTAGATCCAACTAATTAATCAAAGAGATCATCTATATAGGGCAGTGGATAACGATTCTTCTTTGTTAGTTTATTTAGCTCCCTATAATCAACGTAGAGTCTTAGAGAACCATCCGCCTTGGTGGCAAATACGACCGGTACTCCCTACTTAGAAATGCTCCACCTGATAAAACCCTTCACCAACAACTCATTAACCTGCCCGTTTAACTCGCGTCTCTCCTTTGGAGCCATATGCCTTAATGGTAAGGCAATAGGTCTAGCATTATCTACAAGATAGATCCTAAACTTGATTTCTCGCTGAGGTAGGAGATCAGTAACCTCAACAAAAACATTTGGAAAATCTCTAACTACATGCATAGCAATAAGCTCGTCATGCGACAGGTCTAAAGAATATAAGTAGCTCAGCATAACTGATCCTCAGGGGTCATAATAAACTTCCATGCTACGTCCACTATGCATTCTCAACCTGAAAACCTTCCTACCATTGTCTAAAATAACCCCACACATAGTCATCCAATCCATGCCTAACATCGACGATCGACCTAAACCCAGAGAATCCCAATACAAAAGCATCACAATAAAACTTGACCCCTAAGATAAACCACTTCAAACTCCTATACACCAAAGACAAATAGACCGATCCTCCTTCGGGGTTTGACACAACTATAGTAGTGCGTAAGTGTAAGTGTTTGAACCAAAAATAGCACAAACACCCAAGAGTTTATGTAGGGAATAAAGTGAATAATTAAATGAAAAATATAGGAGAAATAAGTAAATAAAGAACATAGAGGTTTATAGTGATTTGGCAAAGCAAGGCCTACGTCCACTTTAATAATTTATTGTTGATTTCTGACTTGGAGGCAGAAGTTCTTAGGAATCGGTACAATTCCAGCACTTAGATTTTTATAATTACAAGAATATAGCTTAGAATTAAACTAGAGCCAAAAGATCCTGAAAATAAGCCCTACCCTTCTATTTTATAAAGCTAGGGAGCCTAATATCTCGCACAAAATATCTCCAAGCTGTTATCCATGATTTAAAGCAATTCTCCCAAGAAAGTAGATGCTAACTCATCGGGAAGTAGGGGTTGGTCTGATCCATAGGTTAGGGTTGATACTGATCCCTAAGTTAGCCAAAATGGCTGCCCTCATCTCTTCATCTTGGCTCATTTTGTTATTAGCTCCATGATTCCATAGTTGTTTGCACCAATATTAACTTGTTTTTTAGTCCAAATGATAGAGTTGTGGAAGAACAGAGTTACAGCTTCAAGTGTTCGTGGAGATCGATGAAGAATTCCATTAATTCAACAAAATGACTTTGGAAATAGGGCCTTGGCATCAAGATATACTTGTAGGCAGAGTATGGGGTCCACGCCAGTTGCTTATGGGAGTTGGTATCGATCCCTAAGTAGGAGTTATGGAGTCCCAGTTGTTTATGGGAGTTGTTAGAAGAGGACTATAGTACTGGCATCAACCCAATAGCTTCCAATGACGACGACGACAACGATGATAATAATGCGCTCGAGGGAGGCAGGGCTGATTCAGATTTTTCCCTAGTCCCAAGTCCTGGGGCTGGAGTCAAAGAAAACATCGAATAAGCATTGGAAAATGCCAAGGAAGATGAAATTATTGAGAAAGTGGTGATGCTGGCCAAGGTAACATCAATGCGGGTCACGAGTCTCGGCTTGAACAATCTAAGGATGACCAAGTGCCTGCTCCAAAGAAGAGGTTAATCATGAAAACCTCCAAGATGCAGACTTCTACCCAGCCTCCACTGGTTACAGATGCAGAGAGAACTCCATCTTTTCCTTTAACAAGCACATTTGCAGGCTTAGGGCCAATTCATACCTACTTTGGTTCTTTCGATGTCGATAATATTAGTATTGAGGGCAACGACTCCCCCATTCACATCAGTAAGGATTTCATCCCTACCAGTATGGGAGAGGTTACTCCCATGAGTAAAGCTCCAGCTCATGGTCCATGCACTACACAACACGTGCATTTAACCTGTTACTCACTTGTTGGATCTAACTTGTTCTTATTTCTGTTGCAGGATTCATGGAAAAAAAGAAAATATATTTATCGATCTTTAGAGGAGAAAGCAACCCAGGCGCAAAGGCCACGGTCAAGCTTGTACCGCTAGGAAATCGGTCGGGATTATGTGTCAAGCTATCGCTCTAGCCGAGATAGGGATGACCAAGATAGAAGCAGTTATGACAGTGATCACTCATCACATGACTCTGCTTCCAAACTTCGCCCTTGGTCTAGATCACCTCTTTCTAGAGGTCTAGACAGGCAACCCAATCATCACGATGACCTTCCACCAGGTGATGCTTCTCGTGCCCCTCCTCCAGTTTCAATCCCTGTGCAGCCACCGGTGCCATCTCACTCCAATCGATCTTCCAACTGTAGGCATCACAAATGTCACACTACGCCATAAATGACCTTCTGCAACATTTTTGCAAGGTGTTGCCAGCTAAAATGTTGCGATAGCTATAAAATTTTGGTCCTACTGCAACGTTGTATTTTTAGTGTTACCTTAGCCATAAAAATGTGTTGCTCTAGCTAAACAAGTGTAACACGATGCAACATTTTTATATAGTGTTGCTATAGATGTTTTCAAATTAAAAAATTAATAAAATTAGCAATCCGCGTGAATACGATCCAACGGTCTACATTTAATCTGATTGTTAACATGGATCACCGCTACATTTTGCCCTAAATTTTCGTTTTCCCGCTTTACTGTTCATACCATTTCGTTCTCACCCCCAATTTCCAAATCCAAATCCCCAATTTCCAAATCCCTAATTTCCAAATCATATTTTCGTTCCCATTTCGTTCTCACCCCCAATTTCGCTGCTGTTGCCTACATGTCGATACACAACCTCTCCCAAATCCTACCAACCGCAGCCCCCAACAAAACTCCACTACCCCACCGCCGTTTCTACAGCCTGATTCTGATGGTCATCGAGCACACATCCCGTGGCCAGCGTGCCTGCGATATCTTATCCCGGCTTCTCAAAGAGCGCGTCATCTGCCTTAACGGACCCATCGAGGAGGATACGTCGGCGATAGTTGTGGCTCAGCCGCTGTTCCTCGAATCTGGTGGTTTCGTGATGGCAGGGTTGGGAATTTATGATACTTCGACCAGATCTGATGCTTGAATCTTTCTCGCCAATGTTCAGAAGAAGTTCGATTCTGATGAAGCTTTGCTCGATTGCTTCAAAAAGTACCATTTTCGGATTCAAGGAAGATGTCAAACGCAGATTTCTTGTTTGAGAGAATGCCGCTTAAATTTTCAAAGTGGCCAGCAATCATAAAACCAGTTTCAATTCCTTGATTGATTGCTCGAATTGCTTTGACTTCGTCGTCGGGTGCGATGTGATATTATTTGGTATGTTTTATGCCTTCTAGTTTACTTGATTATTCTCGATTTTGGTTACACTCGCATGCTTTTGCCGATGATGAATTGGGATTTATTTATAGGCTTTATTTCCTATAATCTCGGGTTTAATCTTTCTGTTGGACTTTGATAAATCTGGTATGTTGGATTGCGATGATGTATTGGTATGTTGGATTGCGATGATGTATGGTCTGAGCTTGTTAGCTCCTTTCTGCTGCATTTGTTAAACCAGAACATGAACTGGTGCTCCAAGTCCTCTGTATATCATATTACTGCCTATGTTTCTCTTGTACATGCCTGATGCATTCACTGTTTTTGCTTGATGGGCTGCCTATGTGTACTGCTGTGTTCTTGCACTGGCTTGTCTATATTTTGCTGAACCTGGTTCTTGTTTGTTTTGTTGGTTGCTTGGCCCTGAGTTGAATCCAGTCGATGACTCGGGTTTGACCTTATGCCGTGTCCTTGTATCCATGTGTTGCATTCATGTTTGGCTTATGCACTTATGAAAAGAAACAACCCAAATACCTGAGGCAAATATTATAACAAAAATATTTTCATTTTCTGTTTGAGTTAAATATTATTTTCCAGATTACTGCTTTTGAATTATATGTGACATATATTGAAGACTGGACAGCTGGATACAAGCTTGAAGACAGAGTCAAATCAAATGTGCATGAGTGTATGAATGCATGAGCTGAAGACAGGTTTCAAAGAAGGTCGATCCCCGCCGGGACTGCGGTGCCCCGGACCCCCGCCGGCGCTGCGCCCGGACCCGCTTCTCGGCTCGCCTTCGGCTCGGCACTCGGCTCGCCTTCGGCTCGGCATATATTTGTCAGTGTCGGTGTATGTATAAATTGAAACTGCATATGTAATGAGTGAACTGAGTGATGTAGTGAGGAATATCTGTATATGTGAATATCGGTGTTATATATCATTGAATTGTAAAATAGTGGAGTCAGGAATTTGTACTATTTCAAATGTTGAAATAAAATATTTATTTAAATAAATTACTGTTTAAATATCAAATTCTGTGTAATAGCATTTTATTAAATAAATATTTATTTTTATTAAAAAATCAAATATGCTCTACATTGTGGGCCCCACAAATTCAAAAAGTTCATATCTATAGCAACATTTTGGAATGTTGCTATAGATACCTATGGGTGTTGCCATAGACCCAAATAGGGTTCTATTGCAACAATATTACTTATGTTGCCTTAGATAGTCAAAATGTTGCCTTTGAGGTCTAAGGCAACGGCAAAAATTGCATCACCCTAAAAGTGTTGCCATAGACCTATGGCAACATTTTTCGGGCCTGAGCCAACATTTTTTTTGTGTTGCAGTAGGCCATTTATGGCGTAGTGTCATTCTGAAACTTCCCTGCACAGGCCGGGTAAAGAAACTGCTATAGTCCTACCTATCTCTTTGGAGGAACAGCTTGCGGCTAACGCCTGAATGGGCATACTAAAAGAAGAACTTCCAAACATTTTCTTTGACGGCCTCATGTTTGTGCCAAATCTAAAAAAGATCTCGACTGACCTACAAACGATGGCCATCGATTGTGTGATCGATGTTCATAATCGGTATAACAAATGGTCGAAGTTAGTTGAGAAAATTTCCAAAGTCTCCAGGGATAGGCAGCTAGAGATCGACAATCAGAGACTAATCGAAGCTAATAATAAGAGCATCATTGCTCATCGCGATGCTGAGGTCGAGAAACTAAGAACATCCCAAGCCGAAGCCAACAATAAGACCGAAGAGGCCACCAAGGCTCTCGGAGAGGAGCAGATTAAGCATCGAGATGAATTGGAGAAGGATTTCCACCAAACCATGCTCTAGTAATGGAGAGAGATACCACAAACAGAAATGTGACTGAGCTAAAAACTAAATTGGAGCATGAAATAAAAGAAAACGATGAAGTACTCCAACAAGCTCTGACTTATTGTGAAGAGTTGCTCCATGCAAGGGAGGAAAAAGACAAAACACTCGAGCATATTAAAGATGTTGATGCACTCGTCAAAAGAGAAGTTAAGGCCATAGAATAGTAGGCAGAAGAGCGCATGATGGAGAAGTTTGAACCATTGTTAAACCAGTACTATGCGAATGTGCTCAAATTCCAAAATCTAGAGTGGTTCAAAGATGATTATCCCATAATTCTCACTTTCACCTGGTTGCGAATCATCGAAGAGGACAAGACTTTCCTTGGAGGCAGCGAGGTGGATTTGGAGCAGCAAGAGAAAGAAGTCTTGGTAGTAGATGATCCCAAGATTTAGAAAGATAGCTAGCTTATCCATCATCCGGAGCTTGCCTCAATAGCGCATAAAAATTTGGGTGAAGGCTCCGGATCAACGCCACATGATGCTACTACTAAGCAAATGCTTAGGCCTCAAGTTGCACTGACAGCTGGGTATGATTCTGAAAAGCCTGAGATCCATAAGCCTACCATCCTCTCTCTGATTCTTGAGGGGAACTCCGGTGGCACTCTAGCTCGTGCAGAACTCCTAAATGAATAAGGTATCCCATTGACTTCTCTTGTATTCCAGAAAGATAATGTGTCGTCGATTAACATAGCTAACCTTTCTCTCTTTGTTTCTCAAGCCTCAGCCCAGTGCTACTTTGCTCCGCTTCCCAACAAGGACTCTCAATCGAGACTGCAAGTGCCTATAACAGAACCAGTTACTGTCACCACCTCAACAAAAATTCCAACCGTCCCTGTTGATGATACTCCCAAACATGACGAGCAGATGATCGATACTTTGTTGGATGAAGCAGTTGGTGGGACTTAGGAAACTCAAATTGATGAAGACGTCATTATTACTAGGGTCTCCGGGCCCCTGTCGGGTCCTACCATGCATGAGCTCAAGTGAGAACTAGAAAAAGATGTCGTCCTCACTACAGATGTCAAGTTAGAGAAACTTAAAGTCGTTCATCCTCCTGTATCCATTTCCTTGCCCGGGCATAATATTTTCGCTCTGATACATATTCCTCCACCTAGTAGCACCCAAAGCATGCCTGTTGGATCATCACAGAGCACTCCGCCCAAAGGCAAAGGAAGTGGAGGAAGAGGAGGGAAAAGACAAGGTGAAAGCTCGAGCGATATTTCTCCCAGCTCCTAAAGGAAACAAAGGAGAAAAAACCGAAGAAGTGAGCGCAGGCTTGTTTAGTGTAGACAGGCTTACTTTTTAGTGGTAGTTATAGTTTATTTTGATTTTTTGTCGACTTTGTGCAGGTTTGACCCTCGTTTTTGCCTATTGTTTCTAGTGTTAGTAACATTTGTAGTTAGCTAATAACAAAGGTTTTTGTCTCGCTTACTCCTTGCATGGATTGGTCTTAACACTTTAGAAATATGATTTCCATTCAATGTACTTGTGATCTATATCTTTTAGTTATTATCACTGGACCGAATCCTTTGGCCCATTTGGTAATTTACCTGCCTTTCATTGTTCTTGCAAAAGCAAAATAATTTTTGAAGCACCAAACTTTGGGCGTTAGTTGGAGGTAACCACCTAGAACAGTGGTTCGGGTGTCCTTTTCCAGGATCAAGATATCTGATTGCGTCGAAATTCGAGCACTAATCTAAATAAACTTACCATTGTTCACACATCCTCATCTAAGATGTACACTTCCAGTTGCGCCTAACTCCAGGCGTCGATTTGAAGTTCAAAGGAAATATCCCACATTATGCCAGGCGTGGACCTTTAGCTTCGCCTACTCCGGGAAAAGTTTCAAGGGTTGGACGGTCTTGTAACATCTGCTTTAGTTTATACTCTTACCCGTAATCCGAGGACAAAAGTTAGTTGATGGATGGTCGGGTCACGTCCATTTAATTTATACTCCTGCCCCTAATCTGAGGACAAGAGTTAATTGATGGATGGTCGGGTCATGTCTATTTTAGTTTATACTCCTGCCTCCAATCTGAGGATGAGATGTAGTTGGTATCTACCTCCAAATACTAAGAATAAATTTGAGAGTTCGATCATGAACCGGAGAAGTTTTGGTTGGTACCTAATTTCGAGATTTGCTCATCTGCATTAATCATATGCAGATTCATTCGTGTCGGTCAAGTTACAACTCTTAAGTAATGGAGAGACATATTTTTGGGCAGGAAAAGCCGTTTTATGTCATAACAAATGAAAAATGATAGAATCTGTCTTATTACATGGCTCTAGCCAATTATCTACAAGCTTGTTTATAAGTGAAAAAGCATCGTGGGTGCTCGCTAATCCTCGCCCTCGGGAGTGAAATCCCATCGATAGTTGCCAGCTTGAAAGTGCCATCTCCATGCTTTTCCTCTATTGTGTATGGACCTTCCCAACTCGGGACAAAATTCTTAGGGCTAGGGAAGATTCACTCGAGGACCAAGTCATCAATTTCAAAGGTTCGACTCCTGACTTTGGTATTATAATATTGAGCGACTTTGTGTCTTTATGCAGATGCTTTCAACTCAGCTTCGATCTGATTCTCATCGATCATATCGAGGGACTCAAGAAGGAGCTGCTTATTTGTTTGCGAATTGTAATGCATCACTCGATGAGAAGTTACTTCCAGTTCAACCGAAATCGTAGCCTCTGATCCATATGCCAAGGCGAATGGAGAGTGACTGGTCGTTGACTTGTGGGTGGTCCGATAAGCCGAAAGTGTTAACGGAAGTACGTCAACCCACTTGTCCTTGGCATTCTCCAATCACTTCTTAAGAATGGACTAGATCATTTTGTTTACAGCTTCGACCTGTCCATTCACTCGAAGGTGTGCTACCGCTGCAAATCTCCTATATGCGATGTCAACGGCAGAAATCCTTGAATTCCATGCTGTCGAATTGGTCCTGTTACCAGTAACGATTGCCTGTGGAACTCCAATGCGACAGATAATATTCCGAACCAAAAAGTTGATTACTTTCTTCATGGTAATAGTAGCCAATGGCTCTACGTCAGCCCATTTGGTAAAGTAATCAACTGCTACGATGGCGTACTTCGCGCCACCTTTAGATATTGGTAGAATGCCGACGTTGATTAATGCCCCAAACTGCAAACGGCCAAGGACTGTCCATTTGAGTAATTTTCGTTGGCGGGGCTCTCATAATTTTATCAAATCTTTGGCACTTGTCACACCTTTGGGTATATTCAGTTGCATCTCGATTAAAGGTTGGCCAGAAATATCGATATCGAAGAATCTTCTTCGCTATGGTTCGCCGCCCAGTGTGGTCACCATAAAGCCCCTTCGTGAACTTCTTTTTGGACTTGTTTAGCCTCGTTGTGAGAGACACACCGAAGCTTAGGGATAGAGAAATCCTTCCTATACAGTAATCCTTCTTGCATTATGTATCTCGAAGCTTGGTGGAGGACTTTTCGTCGTTCATTCCTTCTCTACAGAAAGATCCCTCTTGCATTATGTATCCCCAAGTGGTTCACCAGAGCCTAGAATGCGTCTTTGCAGTCTTGATTCCACTCGAAGTTTATTTTCTCTTTCTTAATCACTTCGAATAAAGGGATGCATTTATCAGTGGCTATGGAGATGAACCAGCTTACGGTGGCGACTTTCCTATTTAAGCTTTAGACCTCCTTGATCGTCTTTGGGGCTTCGATCTCTCTCAAATCCTTGATCTTTTCTAGATTGACTTTAATCCCATGGGAGTTGACAATGAAGCCAAAGAACTTTCCTGACAGAACGCCGAAAGAGCATTTCAAAGGATTGAGTTTCATCCCGTATTACTAGAGGACACCAAACATCTCTACCAGATCATCAACGTGGTCTCTCGAACACCGTGACTTCACAAGCATGTCGTCCATGTAAACTTCCATCGATCGTCCGGATTGGTCATTAAACATCTGATTCACGAGTCTCTGGTCAGTCACTCCTACGTTCTTTAATCCTAATGGCATGACCAGATAGCAATAGAGCCCGAGGTTGGTAATGAAGCTGGTGTGTTCCTGATCTGGGACATGCATCGGGATTTGTTGTATCCAGAATACGCACCCATAAATGAAAATAGCTCGTGTCTAGCAATTGAGTCCACCAGCTGATCTATCCTAGGAAACGAGAAGCTTTCATTCGGGCACGCCTTATTCAAGTTCGAATAGTCAGTGCATGTTGCATGTCCTTCACTTTCCCTTTGCTTTTTTCACCAAAACACAATTTGCTGCCCAATCTGGGTATAAGGAATTGTGGATGAAACCATTGTCCTTTAGCCTATCCACTTCTTCTTTAAGTGCAGCAGATCTCTCTGGACCCAGGCTGCGGTGTTTCTGCTTCATAGGAACGCATTTGGGATTGATGTTTAATGCATGGCTCGCTATCTTAGGTGAGATCCTATACATATCCGAGTGTGTCCAGGGAAAGACATCCAGGTTCGTCTAGAGAAATCCAACCAATTCCTTCATCACACTATTGCCGAGCTGAGATCCAATATCCAGCACTTTGCTCGTATCGTCCCTACTGACTGGAACAACGATCGTTAACTCAACGAGAGTTGCTCGTCCAACTTCTAGCCCTTTTCATCGGACATATCATTGTAGAGCCGACTAGTCTGCGTGAGCTAGGGCTCCGGCTGTAATTGCTATATGTCCAAATCCTTTGTGCAAAGAGCCCTCTTTACATTCTTTCCTTTCTCCTTCCACCTTGGCTCCTGAGGTCCATGCACATTCCCACTCCATTGTCCGTAGGGAACTTCATAGTTAAACACTAGGGAGCGATGGCCCCTCTAAATTCAGCTAGGGTTGGTTGGCCCAAAAATGCGTTATAAGTAGAATAGATATCCAACACCAAAAAAGGCACGACCCGCACTTGCTGGCGGTCGCCCTCAGCAAGCACCATCGGTAATTCGACAAAACCTATGGCCTAAGTAGCCACCCCATTGAACCCATGTATTTGAGACCTACAAGGCTTCAAATCTTTCTCCTCCAGCATCATTTTTTCATAAGCTTTCTTTGAATAAGATATTGATTGAACTCTCATAGTCAACAAGCACCTTCTGTACAACAGCAGGACCATTCGTGGCTGAAACCACGAGTGGGTCAATTGTTGGAGCCACCGTTCCATCAGAATCTCTATTCCTGAAATAATATTGTCAGTCATCGTTATGCATTGTTTTGCCGGAGTTCCATCCTCAACAGCATAGCAACTTTTGCACTGTGCAAATTTAATAGTGCCAACATATGTGTCCATCTCCGCTAAACTCTTATCAGCTAGGTGTGGCCCACCGATAATTTTATTAATCACCAATTGTTTTTCTGGCAGCCTGAATGCATCAGTACCAGGCTCAGCTTTCCCCCGTTAGGAAGATGAATCAGGGGCGTTAGAGATTGTTTGCCTGCCATCCTACTGGGCTTTCACTTACTACGGTAACTTTTTCTTGCAAATCAACTTCTCAATCATATCATATAAGTGTCTGCACTTGTTGGTGTTATGACCGAGAGTTTCATGGAATTTGCAAAACTTGCTTGACTTTCTCTCCTTCTCAGTCGACTCTCTTGGAGCCGGCTTTTTGTACTACTTAGTGCTTTGAGTTGCTAGATAGATATTCTCTATCGAGTTGTTCAGTTCTGTATAGCTATCGTATATAGGAGTCCTAATATGATACCTACTATTTGGATTCTTCTTCTTAGCCCCATCATCATTTCATTTTCGATTATTGTTTTGATTACCAACATTCACATCCACACTTCCGGAGCTTCCTCCAGATTGCTTTAGGCAACGTTTCTTTGTATCATTTCATTCTAATTTTTAGCACCAATCCTCCATGTACATTTTTTTGCTTCCTCCAAGCGTAAGTATATATTAGCCTTCCTATAGAAAGCATCCATCATTGGTGGGGGCTTCCTTTTCAACCATTCCTCGAACTCTATATTCGGATAAATCCCCCTAATCAATGCCAATAGCCCTATATCAACCTTGGGATCCATAACTTTTGTCACGGCTATGTAGAATCGAATGAATTCCTTCAACGACTCTCCCTCGGCTTGGAAGAGGGTTGAGAAAGTCATCACATGCTTTGGACGTGCAGTATGCAGACGGAATTGTTCTACAAACTTCTTAGACAACTCAACGAAAGATGATACGGACCTCGACGGGAGTCGAGTGAACTACATCGTGCTACTCCTTTTAAGAAAATCGGAAAACAATGGCATTTCACGGCATCGGAAGCTCTGGTTGAATCCATATGCCATTCATATCTCATCAAGTGCTACCTAGGGTCATTCATTCCTTTGTACAACAACATAGTTTGCATTACGACTCTCCAAGGGTATCTTCCATGCAGAATGTTCTGTATAAATGGATTCCGACTATAAGAGGTACCTCATTCATCGTTATTCCTGAAATGATTTTCACTGATAAGTCTCCTGACTATGTCCTTCAAGTAGTCCTGGTCAACAAGTTCGACTAAACGACGGTAATCGGGCTCTGCTCTGAGTGTTCGGCCCAACGAATGCTCTCGGTTTGGCTATCGATACTTGGGTTCTCCAGCCTCCAGGAAATCCATTCGTCCAGCAATCCCCCTTGTTTGATTCACGTGAGCAATATCATCAGTAGCATCATGAGCCTCCAGCCAAGTCCATGCCATCTTCTAGAGGATGGGCTCTGGGCCCACCATTGAAGGTGTCGGTACTGACCCCTAACCTTGGGTCGGTATCGATCCCCAAACTCGAGTCTGGGGCTTGCCTTCTTCCTTGGTACGAAGTTTTAGCAGCATTCTAACTCCTTTTCTACTTCCTTTCCCCCCACCTCTGCTAAGATGATGAGGAGCTTTCAAATGAAGAATTAGAATCCCTTTTGCTCCTTCAACCGCTATGTTAAGTTAGCTCATTCAACAGCCTCGGGGTTTGCTTCATCGTCTGATTCATCTCCTGTTGACTAGCCTATAATCTATCTTCTATCTGCTTCATCATCATATCCATCTCCATTTTGATCACGATGTCATTTGGAGTTTGGTTCTCCATTTGAGTAGGTTGGACAACTCCATCCCCTTGTAGAGGATTTTGATGCTCAGCTTTAGTAGCAGCTCTCGAGTTGGTAGAACTGTCTCTTCTTGATGGGACCATGGTAGAAAGCTTCTAGTAGATCTTTGCAAATCTGTGTTGTGGAGTTAAAAGGTTGAGAAATTGGATCTATCTCTTGGATATGGGAAATCCAATAGTAGATGATGGATCCGAATAGCCTGAGAATGAAGTTTCTTGGCGGAAGCACCAAAATGTTTGAACCAAAAATGGAACAAACACCCAAGAGTTTATGTAGAGAATAAAAGTGAAGTACTAAATGAAAAATGAGCGAGAAACAAGTAAATAATGAATACATGGGGATTATAGTGGTCAGCAAAGCTAGGTCTTCGTCCACTTTAATACTTTATTGCTGATTTTTGACTTAGCGACAGAAATTCTTAGGAGTCGGTACAGCTCTAGCACTTAGATTTCGGAATTACAAGAATATGGCTTAGAATTGAACTAGGACCAAAATGATTCTAGAAAATAAGCCCTACCCCCTTATTTTTAGAGGTAGGGAGCCTAATATCTCACACAAAATATCTCTAAGCCGTTATCCATGATTTAGATGAATTTCCAAAGAAAGTATATGCCAACTCATCAAGAATTAGGGGTCCGTACCAATCCATATATAGGGGTCGGTACCAGTCACTAAGTTAGCCAAAATGGCTGCCCTCATCTCTTCATCTTGATTCATCTTGTTGTTAGCTCTATGATTCCATAGTTGTTTGCATTATATAAACTTGTTTTCGAGTCTAAATAATGGAGTTATGGAAGAACAAAGTTGTAGATTCAAGTGTTCGTGGAGATCGATGAAGAATTGCATTGATTCAATAAAACAACTTTGGAAACAGGGTCGTGGCATTAAGACGGACATGTAGGCGGAAGATAGGGTTTATCCCAGTTGTTCATAGGAGTCGGTACCGATCCCAAAGTAAGAGTCGGTACCGATCCCCAACTTGGGGGATCCCATATTTGTGTTGTCTTGAGTTGTTTTGTCTTTTGTCCTACGACTCTATTTGCTCTTGGTTTCTGGACTTCTAGGCTATCCCTCTGAGCATCTTACCTTAATAACTGCAAGTTCGATCCATCCAGTCTGTCCGAATACTGCTTGGTAAAAACGCTGGATAACAGTAAATCATCAACAAGTCCATTAGAAATGAAAGAATGTGAAGCCCAAGTGTCAAAAAATGTGTTAATAGATAACTAAAAATTATCAACACACCTTCAATCACCACTTTCTTACCCTTGTCCTCTAGTGGCTATGCACTCGAGCTATGGACTGCCTCGGTGCATAAGCTAAAATCACTTGAGCAGAACCCTGAATAGGAGCTCTCGGTGGTGCTGTGCAATCTCGCTTTAAATGCCCGAACAGATCGTAGTTATAACACTTCATCTTTGATCAATTAATCCTGCAATCCTTAGCAATGCGCCCCTATCTCGCCACACTTCTTACACCGCATGTCCTTCTTCTATATCTTCCCCTTTAGCATAAATCCTCCCTTCTTATTCTTCTGCTGCACTTTTTCTCCAGTCTTCTAACCCTCCTCTTTCATTTCCTCCTTGGAGAGGGTCTTGAGTAAAGCCATCTCCACCAGAGCCTCGTAAGTAGTGCCTATAGGAATGTGACTCAAAAATAAACCTTGGAGAGATTGGTTCAATCCTTTAGCAAACTTGAGAGCCTTTTTGTGTGGTGTGTCAATCAGCCCCATACTGAATCTACCTAACTCATTGAACTGGTTGACGTATTCCTTAATAGATAAATTTGCTTGCTTCAAATCGATAAACTTCCTGAGTTGAATGCCTTCCTCCATCTTGGACAAAAAATTCATATGAAATCTCTTATGGAACTCCTTCTATGAAATATCTCCTCCACCAATCTCAGACTCAACAACCTCCCAGCAGCTCAATGCCTTATTCTGCAACTGCCATGTAGCTAACTGTCTCTTTATTCCGTCAGTCAAACCCATCAAGCCAAAGATCCTCTTACAAGCACAGATCCATTCCTTTGAATCTATGTAAGATTCTGTCCTTAGGTATAGCTTTCCTCCAAGACTAGAAAAATCTTTGCATAGCTTAGCAAAATCTGGAGCAACAGGTGGGCGGGCAGGAACCGCACCTATCGCTTTCTCTACGTGCTCCCTAGTAGGAATTAGCTCGGCATGTCCCCTCGTCTGAAGGTATCGACGGAACCAGATCGAGATGTTCACACCTGGGACCTCGGTTGCATCGCCGGAGTCGGAACCTACGAGATCACTCATCTTCTATCTATTAATTTTAAGAATTCCATTAACAACTTTCCACAAATAGAATAAATACAATTAAAAGACAAGAGATAACATCGGCACAAATGAGAATTAGCATAGGCACGAATAAGAGAATTTTGATATAGGAAAAATTTTGAAAAACTTTTTGAAATATTTGATCTATACTTATATATACACACACACTTTAAGAAAGTCCATTTTTAAAAATTTTGAAGACTGTTTTGAAAATCCTTTTCGAAAACCATTTTCTTTTCAAATACATTCTCTCAATATGGTCGTAATCCCTAAGGAACTTTGAACCTATACTCTAATACAAACTTTGACAACCCGCACCTCCCAATATACCGATCGAAAGCTCAGTGTGGCATTCAGCCTCGTATCGTGCCAAGAAATCCGAATCGTCGGGTTCTCACTTAACATCATAGAGATCAATAAAAGTAGATATAATCTAAGATATACTATACTTTTAGAACTCACAATGGAAGTAATAAAACATATAACACAGAAAAATGTGCTTCTAAGAAAATATCCAAATCATAGTCCTAGAAAATCAGTACATGGTCCAATACAAAGTACATAGGAATTGTACTCCAAGCCTAATACAAGATATAAAATGTACTGGTAAGATAGAATAATACATAGAGATCAAACATAATAAAAGCAGTCTCCAAAGATAAGCTCGACTCTCAAAGTATCAAGAATGAGCCAATCAGCAGCTACTTTGTCAACCGATGGTTGGGAAAAAGAAGGAAAGAGAATGGGTCTGGCAAAAGTCTGGTGAATCAGTACAAGTTTATTATGTGATGATTATGTTTAGATAACTTCAAAACTATTCCAAATGACATAGGGTGTATTAAAGATGTCTGTTAATCCCTAAGGTTCATTACCTAAGGGTTATTATCTAACACAAAGGTGAACCTAAGGATCGAATCCCACATTAACGATCTGCCAATGCTCCAAGAGCTACCCAATATGAAAACATTGCCCATAGGCTATTGTGGGAACTGCTCACCCATAAATACATATAACATCACTATGTCTGAAGAGAAAGAACCCAAAATGCACACTTGCATAGTGACTCACAACATGCATCCATGTTCATCTCTCCGTCATAGTGCAAAATGCCGCTTATTGTACATTGTCGGTGTCCATATGTACCACGTCGCATCAGAAACGTGTGTGCAACTCATTAGTACCGGGCAACTTCTTCTCTATTTATTGGCCACTTATTATGCAGTGTCTGGCCTTACTATATGTAGAATCTCTCGTTAGCATTGGGCCCACCCACTAGCATCCGTCAGTGCCACGCATCCACTACAACGGAACCTCTCATGAGTTCCTATGTTTTGAAATACATCGCCTTAGTCGAACACTCTCTCTCAGTGTCTCTGATAGTGAAATAGCTTCCCTACTATCTGTAGCGTACATATCTAGCCCCAAAGTAAGCTCAAATAGTAATTTACGTTCATATAATTTTTATCTCAAATTATATAATTTTTACTAATAACATGAGCCTTAAGAGGAGGTGCGAATTCTACATTTTACATTTCGAACGATCGTGTAACACCCTCTAAAATCAACCATAAAAAAAGTTAATAAATTAATTAAATATGGTTAGGGTAAAAATGAAAATTTTGCAAACGTTGGAATTTGGCCACGAAAGTTATGGCGTTGCGTTCATGGAGAAATTCTGATCAATTTCAATATATAATATGTTGAAAACGGAACTCAAACGAAAAAGTTATGGATGTTTAAAGTTTTCATATTTAAATTTTTTAAGTAGAATTCAAATTCAAATGAATAATTAGTTTTAAAATTTGAAATTCAAAAGTTAATAATAGATAGACTTAGCGATTAAGTAAATGTTAAAACCAGTGTTAACGATAAATATTAATTAAGGAATAAAACAATTAAAAATTAACGGCATGATAAAACTTCCTAAAATAAACGAAACTATCGACTCTCCCATTTGGCCGATCGACTGCTAGCGGTCGATCGGTGGGAAGCGGCAGTCGAGCAGTCGTGAATGACGGCTAGGGTTTTTTGTGTTCCATGAACATCCAGATTTTTATATTATTAAACCGACTTAAATCCGATGGTTCTGGTTCATTTCAACCACTATAAATAAGACTCCAGACCCCTCACTTTTATTCACATAATATTTTGGGAACATTAGCGAAACTTTGTCAGTTCATCTCTTTAAGATTTAGAAAAACTCCATTGGGGTTTAAGGTAAGAAATCCTATAGATCTATCTTTGTTTATTATTTATTTTCTCAACTTCTCGTCCAAACCTTTAATATTCCAAATGAAATGTATACAAATTCCTTGATGTATATGTATCAAAAAGAAGAGATCTGATAGAGATTATCAAAGGGGTGTCAAATCCAAGGAGGTAAAGCTATGGGCATACGATGAGTCAAAAACTTAGCTTTTCTATTTTAGAAACCGATTAGTGTAATTTGGGTTTGAATATAACTTGGGGAGTTTTGGTTTGCGAAAATATCATATTATAAACTCCCAAAACTGCTTCAATGCAAAATGTCAATTCTATGTTGAAATCTCAAACTTGTTTATGTCAAAATAATGGAAATTGTCCGGATTTGTAGTTTTGATAATTTTACCTTCTATTCCACTTCTTATTCTTTTTCTTTGAATTTGGTTAAAAAATTCTGATTATGGAATAGTGTGTAAGGTACGAATTTATTCACCTAAATTAAATAGAAATTCCTTTTTTTATTTTTATGTGAAAAAACAGTTGAATAAAGCGTAAAAACTAGAATTTTAAGTTTATATTCTCAATATATTCCACTATTTTGATGTAATAAGTTGGTTTTAAATTTTTATTGAATACAAGTCTTTTGATCGAAATCTTTGGATTGAATATTAGAATTTTGGTATTGTTGATAATATGGAATGAGACTTGTATAATTGTTTAAAGAGTTGACATTTAAACTCTAATTTAGGTTTTATATTCTGCACACTTAGAAATTACTAGGCACATATTTATATACATATAATAGCATAATTAACATATAATTATAACATATAATTGTGTAGTTTGATAGATTATTAATTCTATTAAATCCCCATTAGGAAGGTAATTAATGTTAAAGGCGCCGAAATAAGAAAGATTTCTTATAAGGCCTTGATTATGCAAACGGTGACGCGTGATAATATATATAGAGTGTGATATAGATTATGACTGGGTTATAGGGATATAAGGTCAGCCAAAAGCACATGGATGTTTGCCCGGCTAATCTGGCTACCCGTAGTGTGACTTTAGGGCTGATGTGAGACATCACCTATAATAAGTAACTATAAAGACATGAGGTTATTCGCAAATTCTTTAGGATAAATATGCCCAACTAATCTGGATATCGGTACCTATGAAAAGTCGGGCTAATGTGTGACGTCACCATGGGGTACGGGTCATGATATGAAGGTCTTGCTTCAGATATTAAAGGTATTAAGTTGTTTTGTGAGGGCCCGCCTCTTCTTTACGTAGAAGGTAGTAAATTGTCGGGGATATGTTTTAGGCATGGTAGACGGTATCTCGGAAAAGGGCCCGCTTCAATAGGAAGAGTGTAATCTAAAAATTGGTCTGTCATTTATAATGCCACGCTAAAATCAAAATTTGGTCTAACATCCATGATAGCATTATGATGTCGTTAAACAAAAGATTGACTAGAGAATTAATACACAATGATGTTATTCGAAATAGTACTATAATGCCTATGGTCCTTCGATAGAATAGTGAAATTCTGAAAAGTTTGAACCATATGTCTGTTTGCACAAAAATTGGGCAAACACCTCCAAGTCGTATGATTTAGTTGATTTAATGTTGCTTTTAGTGATCTAGGTGATTTATGCAAATATAAAAAAAAAACAGGGACTAAACTATAAAAGACACACAGATTTATAGTGGTTCGGCCAGAATGTGCCTACGTCCACTTTATATGTTATTTCTCCTTTACTGTTCAGATTACAAGTACAAGGCTTTGATTCTAGTACATGAAAGTTGTTTGAAAGTTCTATCCGTGCTTGAGCTCTCAAACTTGTCTCCCATTGTTGTACCCCTTCCCCTCTATTTATAGAGTGAGGCTGGGGGTAGGGGTCTTGGATGTATATAGCTGCTGTTGGGCCTGGGCTGCTGCAATCTGGCCTGGCAATGTTGGTTCGGCAACGCTTTGGCTCGGTAGTAGGTGGTTGGAGTTGAGGCCTCGATCCGGTAGCACTTTGGCTCGGTGGGACTTTGGTTCGGTAGTACCTGGGAGATGAGTTGGTTCGGTGGTAGGTGGAGTGGCTTTGGTTTGGTAATGAGTTGGTTCGGTGGTAGTGCATGTAGGTTGGACTGGTTCGGCAAGGCCTTGGAGACATGTTGGTTCGGTGGTGACCTCCACCGCTTCTTGGTTCGGCAGTGGATGGAGGTAGCTGGTTCGGTAGTGTATATCTAGCTTTGATTCGGCAGTGTGGTTCGATGATGAGAGGGGAGTGGAGTTGGGATTGATTCGGTGGTCTCGGTCCGGTGGGACTTCGTCCAACATTTGCCCCCCAAAATGGGGCATATGCCAGCATATGTCTCGCTTTGTTTTAGTTCATTCGGTTTCAAGTGTCGAGCCGGTTGGTTCGGTCGTCCATGTTTGCCTATAAGTATGGGCTTCATGCCTTTGTTTACCCTTTATTGTTTGAGATAGCCGAACCAATCGAGTACCGGATCAAACTTGACTGTTCGAAACAGCCGAATCAACCAAGTACCGGATCAAACTTGACTGTTCAAAACAGCCGAATCAACCAAGTACCGAATCAATTTTAATTGTCGAACCAGGTGAGTTTTCTCCTGCCGAATGATCTTGTATGACTGGGTCACCGAATGGGATCGTAGAGTCATGAGTGTCGAACGAATCCTTGGCCTTGAACTCCCGAATGACCGTGGGGACTACGATTGCCGAATGGGCCTTTTGTTGGAAATACCGAATGAGTTTGAGTGCCGAATGAACCACTTGCCTTGTTATACCGGATGTGTTTATGTGCCGAATGAATCACTTGCCTTGATCGGACAGGCGGTCAACAGGACAAGGGTAAAGCTCCGATGCAGCCGGCTCCTTGACTTGACCTGGATATCTTTTTGCTTACTGAACATTGTTGTATATGTTAGTCTCAAAATAGTAACGTAACTTTTAGGTTGTAATTATGTTACTTGTAATAAACAACATTATTTTTGGCGTGTAATTTTTTAACTTAAGCTGATTCTGTCGTATTTGAATGCTTTTATTATTTTGACATGTTGTATGAGAAATATAGCTATGCATATGCTTGTAATTCAGTTGTGTTTGATGTCAAGTTCTTGCTTAAAACATAATTTCATGTCTTGCAATGTTAGTGTGATGTGTGAATAAATTATAGCCACGTATTTATACACGAAAGAAGAAAATACCGCCCTTCATATTTTACTTGTAGATGGCAGCTTTGAATGTCTTGTGTGACTGAGTATGGAATGCGGCCTAGTGTCCCGTTGTGAGTTCCCACTCCCATTAGCGAATGTCTCCTATTCTGTGTCATGTACTTTAGGGATCGTTATAGAGGATAGGAGGAAAGTTTTTTAAATAAAATTGAAATATGAGAAATAGTAAAACTTCCAATCACGGAAGGCCTTCGATGTGCTTAAGTTCGTGGAAAACGGGCTTTGTTGTCACTTTCCCTAGCTGTGGGTCTTGAAGACATTTGTCACCCATCTTACGCCTCCACCGGGAGTTAATCTTTTTTACCACAGCCGTACTTAAGACACATCGGAGCCGAGATCGCGCACAGTAACTACCCGGGCCATTATGGCCCGTAATCGTGGGTATTATTCGATTTACTGTGGCCGGCTAGCGTGGGTGCCGATCGTCAACCATGAACTACCCCTGGCTGGCCACACCTTATGTTGGGGCTTAAAGTAAGTTCACAGTTGCCGGCGATCCGAACGCCGTAATGAGCTGCCTTGGCTATAGTCGACCTTCTCGGTGGCTTATAATTGGCTCATTACAGTTGGCTTTGAGGGCCGTCGCGAGCAATGAGTTAACCCGCAGCAGAGGGATGCCGGAGCAAAAGTGTCTCATTGGCGAGGGCATAGATTCGTATAGTACCTGTTAGGTCTTGTCCAGGAGAAGTCGCGCTGTGGAACGCCTTGAATGAAAATGCTATTTGCACAGGATTTTGTTCAATAGAAAAGGATAAAGTTAACAAGCAGCTAAGATATAAAGGAACAAGTTAAAAAAGAGACAAGGTTTTTAAAGTTGTTCGGCACGAAAATGCCTACGTCCACTGATTCTCTTTGTTAATTCACTTCATATAGGCAGTACAAGTTAAGAAAAGTATCGACGAAGGTGTTGGATGTTCCAGGCCCTCTGGAACACCTCCCCGTCCACTGTTGACAAAATATAAGCTCCATTGTGGAGATCTTTATGAATTACATATGGTCCGTCCCAGATTGGATCTAGTGCTCCGGGGCGCGGGAAGATTCGCTTGAGGACAAGATCTTCCTCTTGTAAGCTACGATGCTTGACTTTGGAGTTGTATTGCGCTGCCACTTTTTGCTTGTGAGCTGATGTTTTGAGTGCTGCATCGTTTCTTCTCTCTTCAATTAGATCCAAAGACATGTGGAGGAGTTCTTCGTTTTCTTCTGGGTTATAGTGGATCCTACGGTGGGAGGGCACCACAGTATCGACTGGGAGCATGGCCTCCGATCCGTATGCCAAAGAGAAAGGAGTGTGCCCCGTCGATGTTCTAAAAGATGTGCGGTAGGCCCAAAGTGCCGTAGGAAGCTCATCCACCCAAGCGCCCTTTGACTTTTAAAGTTTCTTCTTGATTAGAGTTTTGAGAATTTTGTTGACAGCTTCCACTTGCCCGTTTGCCTGGGGATAAGCTACAGATGAGAAGCTTTTGTGAATTCCGTGTTCTTGGCACCAGTCGGCGAACTCCTCGCTGTCAAACTGAAGTCCGTTGTCTGATATGATTTAGAGTGGAACTCCGTACCTACATAGAATATTTTTGATCAAGAAGTTAATAACTTTTTCCGAAGACACTTTATTCAGAGGTTCTGCTTCCACCCATTTGGTGAAATAGTCGACTGCCACTATGGCATATTTGGCTCCGCCTCGGCCCATCGACAGTTCGCCAATCAAGTCAATTCCCCATACTGCAAAGGGCCAAGGGCTGGTCATTTGAGTAATCTCATTGGTCGGTAGTCGAGGAATCTTAGCAAATTTCTAACATCTGTCACATTTTTTGATGAAGTCTAAGGCGTCTTTGTTTAAGGTGGGCCAGAAATATCCATATCGGAGTATCTTCTTTGCCAGAGTCCTCCGTCCAGTGTGATCTCTGCAGCTTCCCTGATGGATGTTGGATAAGATTTCCTTGGCTTCCCTTCCAATGACACACCTTAATAAGGGGTTAGAGAAGCCGCGCCGATAGAGGATGCCCTTTTGTATTGTGTAGCGGGAAGCTTTCCTTAAGATTTTCTTGACTTCGTTACGCCCGTCGTGCAGTGTGCCACTTTGTATGTATTCTCGGATGGGAGTCATCCAAGTTTCTTTTTCGGTTGTAGCTATCAGATTCACTTGCTCAAAACTCGGGGTTAGTTGCCTTAAGACGGTTATTGTTCCTGAAATGGTGCCGTCTTTCATGCTAGCTTGTTTTTCCAGTTCGTCGGCCTCTTAGTTTTCTTCTCGAGGAATGTGTTTGATCAAATAGTAATCCAATTGATCGAGGAGTCGCTTGGTCTTCTTTAGATATGCTGCGATTCGTTCTCCTCGAGTCTGAAATTTTCCCAGTATCTGATTTACAACAAGTTGAGAATCACTATGAAGACATAAAGAACCGAATCCAATCTCTAAGGCAAGTTCTAATCCTGCAATTACTGCCTCATATTCCGCGTCGTTGTTAGTGGAAGTGAATTCCAACCTTAGAGCATAACGTATCCTCCTTCCCCTGGGGGTGATTATTACAATACCTGCCCCCGAGCCTTGTTCGTTTGACGCTCCATCCACAAAGAGATTCCACTTGATGCCTTCTGCTATTTCAGATTTCTCCTTACCTTCGTTGGTAGTGAATCTGGCAATGAAATTGGCCATGGCCTGTCCCTTGATGGCGGTGCGAGGATGGTAGGTGATATCATATTGACTCAGTTCAATGCACCATTTAAGAAGTCGCCTAGAAGTGTCGGGATGGTGGAGTACCTGCCTTAGCGGTTGATCGGTTAGAACTCTGGTGGAATGGGATTGAAAATAGCTTCTCAAGTTTAGGATATCTGGCTTCTGCCCCCGTAAACCTCTTACTTACAAAGTATACTGGCCGCTGTGTGCGGTTGTCTTCTTTTACCAAAGCAGCGCTTAGAGCATGAGATGATACAGCAAGGTATAAGTATAACTCTTCGCCTTCGTTCGGAGTCGACAGTACTTATGGTTTCTGCAGGTGTTCAATTAGGTTAAGGAAAGTTGTTAAGCATTCGTCAGTCCATTCGAACTTTCCTTTGTCTTTCTTTAGAGCTTCGAAAAAGGGGATGCACTTGTCGGTCGCTTTAGAGATGAACCTACTCAGGGCGGCCACCTTCCCATTCAGGCTTTGCATTTCTTTTCGAGTAGAAGGTATCCTGACATCTTTCAGGGCTCGGACTTGTTCAGGGTTTGCTTCAATTCCTCTGGCATGGACAATGAATCCCAAGAAATTCCCTGATGATACTCTGAAGGAGCACTTTAGAGGATTCAGCTTCATGCCATATTGGCGAAGTACTTGAAACATCTCGCCCAGGTGGCTTACGTGATCGTCTGCTTTCCTTGACTTTACCAGCATGCCATCCACATAAACTTCCATAGTTCGTCCTATTAGCTCTGCAAACATCTTGTTGACGAGGCGCTGATAAGTGGCCCCGGCATTTTAAGTCCAAAAGGCATTACTCTGTAGCAGTACAACCCCCGGTCCGTGATGAAACTAGTGTGGTCTTGATCGGGAGCATGCATAGGAATTTGGTTATACCTTGAGTATGCGTCCATAAAAGATAAGAGTTCGTGCCCGGCTGTGCTATCCACAAGCTGATCGATTCGGGGAAGTGGGAAGCAATCCTTCGGGCAGGCGTCATTTAAGTTGGAGAAGTCAATGCATGTTCGCCACTTCCCATTAGCCTTCTTTACTAGTACCGGGTTAGCGATCCATTCTGGGTAGATGGCTTCTCGTATGAAGTCATTGGCTAGTAGGTTCTTTACTTCTTCATCGAGGGCTGCTGATCGTTCTGCCCCCATACTTCTCTTTTTCTGCTTTACTGGCGTCTTGGTAGGATCGATGTTTAGTACGTGGCATGCTATGTCTAGGGAGATTCCAGTCATGTCAGCGTGCGTCCATGCAAATACATCCAAGTTGTGGCGGAGAAAATCAATGAGTTGTTCCTTTAATTCTGCTTTTAGTTGAGATCCAACTTTCAATAGTCTACTTGAGTCGTGTTTGTCCACAGATACAAACTCCATAGCCTCTGCAGGCTCGGCGGTGGCCTCCTCCTCTTTGTTCATGGGGTCTAATTCATTGAAAGGATCACTGGTATACCGAAGAGGAGGGGCTTTCTTTAGTTGCTATGCTTCCAAGTTTTTCACGCAGAGGGTAGTCTCTGCGCTCTTCCCTTTATCCTTCTTGCGGTTATTTCGAAGTTCGGTTACATAGCAATCTCGAGCGGTGTCCTGGTCTCCCTCTACTTCCCCTATTCCATTGTCCGTTGGAAATTTCATCTTCAAGCACCACGGGACTAGGATAATTTGGAAATCAGACAAGGCTGGTCTTCTCAAGAAGGCGTTGTAGGCCGAGTGGTTTTCTATTAAAACAAATGTCTGTTTCCGCACAACGGAGCGGGGATGACTTCCAATTTCAACAAAGAGGTCCAGTTGCCCGAGGGGCATCTTCACATCTCCAGTGAAACCGTGTAGTGGTTTATGGCAGGGAGAAACATCCTTTGTTGACAGCCTCATTTTGTCGAATGCATGCTTGAATAGGATATTTATTGAGCTTCCAGTGTCTATTAGAATTCGGAAAACTTCGGCTGGACCGAGCCGGGCAGAGATAACCATGGGATCCATGTGAGGGTATTGCCTTCCCTCTAGGTCACGCCTACTGAATATGATGTCATCATTCTCTTTCCGCTTTGGGTGGCGTTCCTCTATAACAGAATTAACGTAGTCTTCATTGTTTCTAAGTGACTTTCCATATCTTTCCATCTCTGCCCAGCTCTTGTCGGCGATGTGTGGTCCTCCCGAGATGGTATGGACTACTATCTTCTCTTGACTGGAGCCGCTAGTGTTGCGATTTCCTCTGCCTCTCTCTAGGGAGGGTAGCCTTGGGTTCTCATTGGCAGGAGCTGGAGTCCTGTCCTGTCCTTTTACATAGCGTTCCAGTCTCTTCCTTCTGATGTGTTCTTCAATCAAGTCCCGGAGACGATGGCATTCATTGGTATCATGCCCATGAGATTCGTGGAAGCGGCAGAACTTTCCAGAATATAATTGCGTTATCCGATTCCTTCTTGTACGGTGGGCGTTTGTACCTAACTTCGTCTTGGGTGGCAAGGAAGATGTTTTCAATTGTTTCATTCAAAGGAGTGTAAGTGTCAAATCTCGGTCATGGCCGATATAGACGCTTTTCTCCCTTCTTGCCCCCAGCATTGTCTCTTGGGTCATTTCTTCGAATGTCCTTTACTACAGCCTGTGTGTTGCCATGAGCTACCTTAGTTTGTTGCCCTGTCTGCCTTTCAGTGGCAGCATCTTCGAGTCTCATATACTTCCCGGCTTCATGGAAGAAATCGGGTAAGGTAGCTGGTTTTTCCTTTGTTAATCTTATGGAAAATTTAGTATCCGGGTGCACACCACTACAGAGGGCCATTAAGATAAGTTTCTCATCGGCATCTTGGACTGCGGCCGCTGCGGCATTGAATCGGGTTAGATATTGTTGCACTGTCTCTCTAGGTTTCTATTTGATATTGGATAAGGAATAAGCGTCCTTGGGTTGTTCCACGTGAATGCAGAACTGGCTGATGAACTTTTCTTTCAACATTTCCCATGAGCTGATGGATCCTTGGGGTAGATGGCAGAACCAGGAGGTAGCTAGATCTGCCAAGAATAGTGGAAAGCATTTGCATAGTACTCCTTCTGTTGCTCCGCTCATGAGCATATGATGTGTGTATCTTTTCAAGTGTACGACGGGGTCAGAGGTTCCCTTGTAAGGTTCCATTGTTGGCATTTTTCATTCTCGGGGGGTGATGGCAATTTTGATATTGCGGGCGAAAGGGCTGGTTACCCTAGCGCCTATCCCTCGATCTCTTTAGTCCCGTTGGACGCACTCTCTGAACAAGCGTGCCATCCTTTCATCAGAATTTGGAGCAGATAGAAATGAGTTTAGTTCTTCCCTGCGGGATTGATTCCGTCCTGATGACCTGTAGGGATGGTATCGCCTATCACTCCTAATATTTTCCAGTGGCTATCTTTGGTCTTCTGGGAGCATGCTAGGGTCAGCTACAGTTGGCCCTTGCCTCGATCTTCCCCTGCTGGGTTCTGATCTAAGCACTTCCTCGGGTCCAACTTCATGCTGGACTCTAGCTCGGCCCCGTTCATTGACGTTTCCGTGGTTAGGCAGCATGACAGGCTCGGCTACAGTTGACCTCTGCTTGGTATCTCCCCCGTTGGGTTCGGTTCCAAGCGTTTCCTCGGGTCGGCGTTCGGACTGAGTTCGGTCTCGGCTCCTACCACGGCCGCTTCTGTCGTTAGCTTCTTCGAAGAAGGAAGATCTTTATTGCCTCTGAGATCCTCCAGACTGGGACTTACCCCATGATTCAGTGTTGCGGTTGGACTCTTCAGCATCCCTTAAGCGTGACATGAGTTGGTCCACCAAGGCTTCCTGTTGGGATGTGAAGCGGTTAGTCACTTCAGCCACAACCCGGTCTAGATCTGCCCTAGTAATCGCTACCAGCTGTCCCGCGGCAGGGGTTGTCGGATTTGCCTGACCTTCATTTGGTACTGCTGTTGGAATGGGATGATTTACTTGATCTATGACCACTGGATCTGGAACAATGCTAGTTGCGATGTTCTTTCCTTTGTTAACGTCTTTTTTCTGCCTGGGAGGCATGTTTTCCAAGCAATGAACGACGCTGTTAGGAAGAAGGTTAAGTGGGAGAAGCTGAAGCTTCGAGCTTCCCGCTCTCAGTGAAAGCACCAAAAATGCTTGCACAAAAATTGGGCAAACACCTCCAAGTCGTATGATTTAGTTGATTTTATGTTGCTTTTAGTGATCTGGGTGATTTATGCAAATATATAAAAAAAAATAGGGACTAAACTGTAAAAGACACACAGATTTATAGTGGTTCGGCCAGAATGTGCCTACGTCCACTTTATATGTTATTTCTCCTTTACTGTTCAGATTACAAGTACAAGGCTTTGATACTAGTAAATGAAAGTTGTTTGAAAGTTCTATTCGTGCTTGAGCTCTCAAACTTGTCTCCCATTGTTGTACCCCTGCCCCTCTATTTATAGAGTGAGGCTGGGGGTAGGGGTCTTGTATGTATATAGCTGCTGTTGGGCCTGGGCTGCTGCAATCTGGCCTGGCAATGTTGGTTCGGCAACGCTTTGTCTCGGTAGTAGGTGGTTGGAGTTGAGGCCTCGGTCCGGTAGCTCTTTGGCTTGATGGGACTTTGGTTCGGTAGTACCTGGGAGATGAGTTGGTTCGGTGGTAGGTGGAGTGGCTTTGGTTCGGTAATGAGTTGGTTCGGTGGTAGTGCATGTAGGTTGGACTGGTTTGGCAAGGCCTTGGAGACATGTTGGTTCGGTGGTGACCTCCCCCGCTTCTTGGTTCGGCAGTGGATGGAGGTAGCTGGTTCGGTAGTGTATATCTAGCTTTGATTCAGCAGTGTGGTTCGGTGATGAGAGGGGAGTGGAGTTGGGATTGATTCGGTGGTCTCGGTCTGGTGGGACTTCGTCCAACAATGTCCAAAGGTAAAATAGGTATGTCACTTAATTGTGCAATAGTCCACAATTAATGGACTAGATACATGATTCACATAAGTCACCGTTCTTTGTTTATATGACTCCTAGGCACATTAGCCATTATGTAAGATAACCCCCAATTTAGATAAGGGCTTAAAGGACTTTTTTACAAATCGGATCCAAGTCAAGGATTTGTTGTATGCACATTCATAGTTCAATAATATTTAAATAGCATAATTCACGAGAAATAGGCTATGCAAAATTGTTCTAGTCCTTGTTCTCATTAGTTTTGAAAGTTACAAAGAATTCTTTATTTTGCCTCAATTCAATTTAGGGTTAAACTTTTCAAACTTAAGAAGGAGAGAAAGAAATGATTCGCCCCTTTTAAATGGCCAAGGGGGTCTATTTATAGGGGTAGCAGCATGCGGCATGGCTACCACGTGCCTTTCAATATTTGTGTGAATTGCCGAATTTGATATCTTTCTTCATTGCAAACTCTCGACATTGTTTGTTGACTTGGTGACATGCGATATCTTGATGATATGAGGCATCCTGATGATAGGCGGCATCTTGATGATACACGGCATGGGCATCCTGATGATATGCGGCACCTTTCTTTACATTGATGATATACGACATCCTTGTCATGTTGTAGTTATTCGATACCATCTATTTTCTAAAAGTCCAGCATCCAGCATCTCATGTCGCTGGTAAAGGTTCAAAATCACTTGCTGCCTGTGAATGCTTCTAATGGTTCGATGTCTCCTAAAAACCTAATATCCTCCTTTATGCTTAGATATTCGGCATCCTTTCTTTGCTTTATGCTCTCTAACATTAAGTTGTAGAGGCTTGGTATCATTAGGACTATATAAATTCGATATCTTCCTATTGTTAAGCGTTCGACGCCTCTTTTAGTATTGAAGTTTTACACTGTGTGTTTCTGGTCAAATGCTTGATAACGTTTGTTCTTGTAGAGACTCCTTACATCTAGGGATTCGGTATCACTCCTTAATTTCCTTAGGTGTTCGACATCTTGAAAGTCAATATCCATGTTAAATGTTTGATATTCCCATATCTGGTGACATCCTTTTTGCCATTATAGGAGCTTGCTATCTTCTCTTTTATTGGTTTGAGATCCTTTGTGCTTACAAGTTCAACATCTCTAACTTGATATCGACCCTTTGTAGCTGCCTTTGTCATTCAAATTTGACATTCCTTGTGGCCCAAAATCTTCTTGTTGCATTATTAACTTAGGAGTTTAATGTGTAATCACATGCTTATTACTCTAACACACACTTGTCGACATGATATGTTTTCCTTAAAAGTTCGACATGCGTATTTGTAGTAGCATTATCTTTCATTGCTCCTATATTTATCCCTCTTAGAAAATATGTGGATAACATTTCCCTCCTCCTTGTATAAAAAGCTTTTTACACTTTAGTGTAAAATTTAGTATTTCCTCGCCTTTCTAACTTTCTGAGAGACTTCCTCTTTAATCATATTTTCCTGAAAAAATATAAAATAAATTATGGTAATTCTCACTATTAACTTTATATTGAACTTTAAACAAACCCTTTCGAATTTGATAAAGATTTGAGTCAGTTTATCCTCTTCTTCATATAAAGAAGTTTTCGTATTTCAATGCAAAGCCTAGTTTAATTGAAAAGACAAGAAATTTGATTAATGGGAGGACCATAAATTCACTTGATCGGAAATCTATCATAATTTCATTTGAATAGAAGACCAAAAATCCACTTGGTAGTAATATCTTTATTTTGCTTGAATAAAGGTCTAGAAATCCATATGGAAATAATACCATGATTTTCTTTAAATAGAATACTACAGATTCACCTAGTAATAATATCATATATTTTTGAATAGAAAACCAGAAACCCATTTGGTAATATTACCATAACTTTCTGAATAGAAGAACAAAAATCCATCTGGTAATAATACCATAATTTTACGAATAGAAGACATAAATCCATCTAGTAATAATACCATAATTTTTTGAATAGAAGACCATAAATCCATCAAGTAATAATACCTTAATTTTTCTTGGATAGAAGACCAAAAACACATCTAGTAATAATATCTGAGTAGAAGACCAGAAACCATTTGGTAATAATATCTTACCAGAAGTCCTGAAACCTATCTTGTAACAATATTATAATTTTTTGAATAGAAGACCAAAAAATCATCTGGTTTAAATAGAAGACAAGAACGTCATTTGGCGATAATAGTTTCTTGTGTAGAAGACTAGAAAATCGTTTGGCAATAATATAGAAGACTAGAATACCATCTGAAGATAATATCACATTCGTTTGTACTAACGGAAAAGAAACCCTGCTTTCCTTTGAAGATTGCTTTTTCTTTATTTCGCAGCATAATACTCATATTTGATTGTTCTTCCTCTAGAAGATTGCTTTAAACCATTCATTAGGATAGAGTTTGATTTGCTCATTTGATTTCTTTCACCCCTTACTACCGTCTTTAGGCAGTGATTTAGGCTTGAGTGAATCCCTTATTACCATCTCTAAGTAATGATTTAGACGTTGATTGAACCCCTTATTACCATCTCTAGGTAATGATTTAGGTTTTTCCCTTTATCACTCCCTTTGCTGATGATTTAGGCTTTTGGTTCTCTTTGACCCCTTATCGCTTTCTTTGGTGATGATTCTCTTTTGCCCCTTATCACTCCCTTTGTGATGATTTAGGGTTTTGAATCTCTTTTGCCCCTTATTACTCTCTTTGGTGATGAATAGGCATTGATTGAACCCCTTTTTTCCATCTTAGGTAATGATTTAGGTTTTGGTTGGTGCATTTGATTAGCTATCTTAAGTAGAACCAAAGTCTTACCTATCCTCCCTCTTGGAGGTGCTCCAGTTAGACCTTATAGGTAGAACATAAGGCTGGTCTGGTGCTTTGGCCAGGCCATCTTAGGCGGGACCAAAGGCTTACTCCATCCTTCCTCTAGGATATGCTCCAGTAAGGCCACATAGGCGAGACAAAGGCTTGTAGTGCTTTAGCCAGGCCATCTTAGGCGGGACCAAAGGCTTACACTGACCACTCTCTAGGAGGTGCTTTGACCAAGCCCTTGTGGCAAGATCAAAGGCTTTCTTTCGCCCCTTACTACCATCTTAGATAGTGATTGTTATACTGCCTTTTGACCAGGTAGTATATCATAAAAGTTGGTTAAATATCTTCTGTGATCATCAAGGCAGAAAGCCCGGAGAGACGGTTATCAGGCTTGGAAATCGATGATATTTAGAACTATGGACAATAGTTGGGCGGATTTGGACTGGGTCCTAATTAAGATGCAATCAATATGGAGTGACAAGGAAGGGCCCATGAGGCTACATTTCGAATTTCAAGTAAATCGGATTTCGTATGATCGAGTTATGGGCAAAGGAAGAATTTATTTAGAACGATTGGGAACGATCCATAAAATATCATAAATCGACGAAAATCGATCAATATCTCAAAATCTACAAAGCCAGTGCACTTGAAACTTTTAGAGCATTAATATATTAAAGAGTGGAGCCCATAGAAACAACCACATGACAAACCTCCCAAATCTTGGAAAAAGAGGCCGATCGTTATTGGAACGATCGTACAAATCAGCCACAACGATCCATAGTTTCACGGAAAATGCGACATCTCACGAATAGTACGTCGGAATGGAGTGAAACTTTAGGAGCATGGACTAGAGGCATGGGGGACCCCATAAAAACGATTGCAGCCCCATTAGATTTAGTATGAAACGATCGGCTTAAATTATTTTTTGGTGTTTGATCGATCCAAAATTTTTTAGGTCGGATCGTATGGGCCTGTAGGTTCTTTTGCCAAAATTTCAGCCCGATCCATGCACGTCTTCACCTATAAATATAGCGGACTTGGCTCATTACAAAAGATTTTTGGTTTGGCTTTCCTTCATCATTCCTTATCTCTTACTCCATTAATTTTCTAAGGCAAAACAACTATACTTGTAATCTTACAGTATAAATAAAAGACTATTAGAGTGCACGTAGGCCGGAGTTTGCCGAACCACTATAAAACTTTCATGTTCAACTACTTTTCTACAATCTATTTTGTGATCTGTGAATCTATATTTCTCTGTTTGGATCTAAATATTAGACATTGGTTCTTTCAGTTATAACAGGGTGTTTGTGACCATTTTTGCCGCAAATATTTTGGTGCTTTCATTGAGAAGGACTTGCATGCACGGATTTGGAAGCTAGGATCTTGGATTTGGACGCTTGGATACTTGAGTCTAGGAAGCAATGGCTAGGCAATCAACAAGAAGACCATTAGCAGATTGGAGTCACCATGGAGGGAGTCAAGAGGATTCTTTTGGAGTTGGAGAAAATCAGACATATATCTACATCACCAGAGTTAAGATGAAAACAATGATGGAAGCTATGCAGTAAAGGATGCTAAAGAGACAAGAGGAGATGGTCCAGAATCTCCTCGAGCAGATGGGACAAGTTGGAGCACAAAACCAAGGAAATTGAGTAGCAGGAAACGTTGGAAATATGGATCACTGACTTGGAGCAGCAGGTGCTAAGGAAAACCAGAATCAGGACCAAGGAAACAAAGCTAACAGATAGCAGGATGGAGTAGTACAGCCGGGGGCAGTCTTCGTTGACACATAATGATTGACACCATTCCAGAATGATCGGCGCCAATCGATCTAGATTCGGGGGCATGCCCTCGGTTTATGTTGGATCGATCCCAGGTGGGGTGTTGGACAATGTTGAGCAGTTTAGTGTCAATCAGAACTTGGATGCGTATCTGGAAGAGGATAATCTGGGATTCCCTCATTGACTCGGGATGCAGGATGGAAATGATGATTGAAGACCACTTATGGATGTCAGAGTAGCTGGAAATTGGAATGTAGGACTTGGAGCGGAAACTAGCAAACCTGGACATGGACTGGAGCAACCGGAGGTAAAGCCTACCTAAGGAGAATTGATCGGCACTACTCCCCGTGGAACTAGGGCACGGATTTGGATGGCTTTGTAAGCAAAATGGATAGTAGTAAAGGAATAGGAGTAACCATCATCCGCCATAAATTGGAGCGACCCCAGCTTAAGGGCACAGGTCCTCATCTCTTGACCGGGATGGCATGAAGTAGAAGAAACTCCACACTAAAACGGCTAAGTCACCTACATATGTATGGGATTGAGGTCGGTCCCTAGGCATGCGCTGAGATGGAGATAAACCACCATAACAAATGATTTTGGAACTCACTTGAATGTGAAAAAAAAGTATTTCACCTCGAATGGCACTCGATCTCGAACGATCACATTTCGCCTTGAAAGGAACTCGATCTTGAACGATCACATTTTGCCTCGAACGGCACTCGATCTCGAACGATCACATTTCGCCTTGAACGGCACTCGGTCTCGAACGATCACATTTCATGTCGAACGCACTCGATCTCGAACGATCACATTTCGCCTCGAATGGCACTCGATCTAGAATGATCACATTTCGCCATGAAAGGCACGTGACCTCGAACGATCACATTTCGCCCCAACGGGCACTCGACCTCGAACGATAACATTTCACCTCGAACGGCACTCGATCTCGAACGATCACATTTCGCCCCGAACGGGCACTCGATCTCGAACGATAACATTATGCCAGGAACATGCACTCGATCTCGAACGATCGCATTTCACCTCCAACAGGTATTCGATCTCGAACGATCGCATTTTGCCTCGATTAGACACTCAATCCCACGTGATCATCATCGGCCTGGGACGGCTACGATTTTGATTAACGATCCCGAACGATCGTTACTAACAGTCAGGCATGATCATAGATTTGTTCACAGGTCAACAACGGGTTTCGAACATTGGACTTAAGGAAATTCAAAACACGCCTTCCTACCATAAGGCATGTTTTAGGGGGAAAATGTTATACCACCTTTTGACTAGGCAGTATATCATAAAAGTTGGCTAAATGGCTTCTGTGATCATCAAGGCAGGAAGCCCAGAAAGACGGTTACCAGGCTCGGAAATTAATGATATTTGGAACTATGGACAATAATTGACCAGATTCGGACCGGGTCCTAATCATAGTGCAATCAATATGAAGTGACAAAGAAGAATTCGTAAGGCCACATTTCAAGTTTCAAGTCAATCGGAGTTCGTATGCTCGAGTTATGGGCAAAAAAGAATTTATATGGATCGATCGGGAACGATCCATAAAACAGCATAAATCAATGAATATCGATCAATATCTAAAAATCTACAAAGCCTATGCACTTGAAACTATCAAAGAATCAATATATTGAAGAGTGGAGCCCACAAAAATGATCACATGAAAAAACTCCCAAATCTTGGAAAAAGAGACCGTTCGTTATTGGAACGATCGTACATATCAGCCTGAACGATCCATAGTTTCACGGAAAATGTGATATCTCACAAATGGTACGTTGGAATTGCACAAAATTTGGAGAGCAAGTAGCTAACATCATGAGGCATTCCAATGATCGATCACAACTCAATACTCCCAAATCTTGGAAAAAGAGGCCGTTCGTTATTGTAACGATCGTACAAATTTGCCAGAACGATCCGTAGTTTCACGGAAAATGCGATATCTCACAAATGGTACGTCAGAATGGCATGAAATTTAGCATTCCAGTATCTTACATCATGGAGCATCCCCATGATAGATCGTAGCTAAATACTCCCAAATCTTGGAAAAAATGGCCGATCGTTATTGGAACGATCGTACAAATCAGCCAGAACGATCCATACTTTCAGGGAAAATGCGATACCTCACAAACGGTATGTCTAAATTGCACTAAATTTGAAGAGAAAGTAGCTAACATCATGTGGAACCACAAGAACAATCGCAGCTCAAAAGTATGAAGCATGGAATGATCTCTTATGATCCAATTTCTAGTCAAAACAGCAAAGATCGATCAATATCTCACAAACGATAAGTCGGAATGGGGCAAAACTCTGGAAGCATAGACTAGAGGCATGGCGGACCCCATAAAAACGATCGCAGCCCCATTGGAGTTAGTATGGAATGATCGACCTAAATTATTTTTTGATGTCCGATCGATCCCAAATTTAGTGGGTCGGGTCGTATGGTCCTAGAGGTTCTTCTGTCGAAATTTCAACCCTATCCATGCATATCTTCACCTATAAATACAGTGGAGTTGGCTCATTGCAAAGGACTTTTTGGTTGGCTCTCCTTCATCACTTCTTATTTCTTCCTCTATTTATTTTCTAAGGAAAAAATAACTATACTTGTAATCTTACAGTATAAATAAAAGGTTATTGGAGTAAACGTAGGTCGGAGTTTGCCGAACCACTATAAAACTTGCTTGTTCATTTACTTTTCTACAGTCTATTCTATGATCTATGAATCTATATTTCTCTGTTTGGATCTAAATATTGGACTTTGGTGCTTTCACTTATAACAGGGTGTTTGTGACCATTTTTGGCGCAAATAGTGATTTAGGCTTTTACTTTTAGTTCCTTTCTTTCATTTGATTATCCATTTTGTAACGTCCCGTATTCTACGTATCGGAGGATAGTAGAATATTTATATTATTTTCATATGAGGTTGTATGTTCTAATATTTTAGGAAATGACTCTTAGGGACATTTCCCACATCCATGGTTTTTGGCAAAATTTCTATGTAACCATTTTAACACTATAAACCTTGTATGGACTATATCTTTTGATAGAAGCCGAGTTAGTACCTAAAACCACATCCATTCGATCCGGATGATGGTTTCACTTTTCGTAGAGTGTTTATATTAAGAAAACGGACTAACCGTTTGAGAGTTGTGGCTTTGTTTGAAGTTTTCTTTGATTTCGAGCAGCTTAAGTAGGTAATTAGGGTCATTAGCTTTGAGGCCCATGACCCATTTTGGTATTGGGGTAAGTGAAGGCTGATGAGAACTCATCCCAATCTTTTCACAACTCCCAAAAATAGTTTAAAATCGTTATTAATCTCCATTAACCATAAAGCAACATCTAAACATACTTTAATTAGCCAAATTACACCATTAAGAGGATATTAGCATGATTAACACTTAGGATTAGAGATTTGCTATTGGAGGAGCCTTGGATTTTGTACCTTCTCCTATTCAATTGGGGATTCTGGTTTTGCCTTGGATTAAGGTGAGTGATTAGATCTCTCACTTACTAATTAGGTCATTTGACACCCTAAATGATGTTTTAAAAATTATTTAAAAATACTAAAAATGTTTATAGACCATATTACACCATATATGTGTATCTTAGATGATTTGGATTTGATTTGAGAAAATGTGTTCTTATGGATCCCTAACTACGTTCTTATGGATTCCTAAACTTCACCTTAGATTTTGGTCTTGATTTAAGTTGGTCTGGCTTGGTGTATTTTATTAATTGTTATATATATTGATCACTTACTTGTGTCATGTTTGAATGGTTAAAACGCCGATTGAATGGCGAATATAGTATTTTGGGAAATTCTGAGTTCTGCATCATGGATCGGTACCGATCCATGATATTTCACCCAATGGAGGCGCGATCAAGGTGAGGTAGCAAGGAAGGCCCCATGATGTGGTGTTCCAAGTTTCATATCATTTAGATTTCATATGCTTGAGTTGTGGATGGATCGATGGTTGTTGGAAGAGATGTATCAGTGAGGCTTCAATGTATGGATTAGTGAGATTCAAAGGCAGGGACTGGTACAGTGGCTTGGGTATGGATCAGAGCATGGGAATGAAGTGGAGCCAAGTTCATACGAATTTGCCTAAGTATGGGTTCGACCCCATGGATTGAACCTAATCCATGGGGGTTAGCCCATTTGACTTTTAATTTGTTGTAAAGCATGGGAAAGTGTGCCAGAGTGTAAATATGAATGTAGGATTGGTTCCCATGAATCGGTACTGATCCATGGGAATTGACTCAATCAAGGCACGATCCATAGGGGAGCATGGGGAGGTATATAGGTGCTCATGTGTGAAGTGTAGGATCAGTAGCAATGGTTCGAGGACCATGGATCAGTAGGGATGGTTCGGTAGTTATGGATTGGTACTTATCCATGGGTTTTGTTCCAAACTTGAGGAGATCGATATGGAGTGACAAGGAAGGCCTCATAAGGCTACGTTTCGAGTTTTAGGCCATTTGGGGTCCGTATGCTCGAGTTATGTTCGTTTGATGATGGATAGCTACACTTCAGGATGTATAGTAGTTGGATTGAAGGAACTGTTGGAGGAAGGTTACAGGACACACGATGACATTCTATGACTGATGATGGCTATCTAGAATATTTCCCAACTACGATGACTTCAAATGGGGTCGTCAGAATAGTTCCAGGATAAGCTCTGCTATGGATGACGTGTGCAAAGGGATCACTGATATTCGTAGTGTTTCGATGTATACTCATAAAGCAGGGGTATGTGCGGACACTCACATGGGTTTGCAATGATAGTCGCAGATCACACGATGTTTTGATATGTTTATCCTGGACTGATGCGATGATAGTCTAGTTCCTAGCTAACTAAGTGGCATGGATTCAAGACTGAGAAATCGAGGACATTGAGCAGTCTCTAACTACTGCGATGGGGTCATACGAGTATTATATATCCAGTGCATTGAGGGAGTGTATGTGAGGATGGATGATGGATGTTAAGTTTGTTTGATTGTTTTATAACCTTAGGGATGTCACACGATGTAGATACTACCGATGCAAATATCTAGACAACCTTAGTACTTTGACATATAGCACACCCATGATGACTATCATAGAGTAGCATATATCTTTTATATGTGCTAACTCTGTGGATGCAGGGACATGTCAAGTATAATTTTTCATACCATTTGTCCTAGTTTATTACCTTTATAGTATTTGAGATTTCTACCGCTCACACCAGACTATTATCTGACTTGGAGTTTTATGCTTTACTTCCTATTACTCTGGGTACTCTTAAATAAGTAGATTAGGAATATCAGGTCTGATGAGCATGTGGAGCTGGAGAGGTGTAAAGTAGAAGGCTATTCTCTTGTATTATTATATGTACTCATTTGTTATTCTGCTACATAGCACTATGGAGCTTGCTAGTGCCTTACTATTTAGAGACAGTTTATGAATTATTATTTGATGTATAACTCTAGTACATATGTTGTTTACTCTGTGGATATATATACTCTGATGTTGTGATTCATTCAGTTATTTGTTGTCTCGCCTATTTTATATCTAAGATGTTTACTATTATATTTTATTCGATGTGCTGTTGCATATACGACAGGTTATGTTTTTCTCATTTACTTTACAACCATTGATGATTTTCCTACATCGATCGGGCACCGTGATGGTCCACTATACAGGTACATTGGGTGTCGACAGTGTAGGGAGGTCGCCACACATTCCGTAGATATGCTTGTCTCAATTTTATTTATTCATCCATTGTCGCCTTAAATGTTCGATGTTCCAAGTTCTCTTTATTACGTTGCCATCAGGTCAGCATAATCGATAAGTCTCTGGTGGAATTACTCCATGAATAACAAGAGGAGCTTACCAATTTGGTCCAAGCAGTCCATATGATGGATTTTTGTTATTTTCCATGACTTTTCATAGTACTATATCTCCTTTCTGAAATGATATTCCTTTAACTTTGGAATTATAATACCCTGATATCCTTTATTGATATTCGATCGTTCGTATGGCCGCTTCATCCCTTAGCTTATTAATCAAATCTAAGGATTCTTTCCTCAATTCTTGATTGGGATCAAATGCATAAGCAATTTTTCGATGAGATGGAACCTCAATTTCGATCGAAAGCATTGCTTCACATCTATATGTTAAAGAAAAAGGGGTATGTACCTTTACAGTCTTAGTAGAAATTTTATATGCCCAGAGCACTAGCGGTAGTTGTTCGACGAAGGAATTTCTATCGGTTTAGAAAACCGTCGAACAAATTTAGAAATAAAATATAACCGTAAGCGCACGGCGTACACTTGTAATACGTGGCGAATACGGGTCGATCCGTAGGGAATTGATGATTTTAAAATTCTATTCAGTCAAATTAACCAAAGTTGAAAATGTGATTACCTAAAAATGTAGAAAAATAGCAAAAGAAAATTGATAACAATATGAGACTGTAAAGGCAATTTAGAGGCAATTTCCACTCTCTAGATCACATAAATCAACAAAATGAAGTTACGATCTCTCTTTTCTTGTCATTAGCGTAAATAGTTGATGTGCTTATCATAAGTATGGTATATTTGTGCTATTAATTAGCATAATATAAACCATCAAAATATAACAGAACCACTAATACACATTTAATTCTCATGAAATGTGACAACAAAGTTGAAAGCAAAATCTATTTTAAGCATGGTCTATTAACTATTGTTTAGAAATATAGGCCATCAAATTTTAATTTCAACAATCACTTTATTACCATCATCATATGTAGATGAAGAGGTAATCATTGTTTGTGATTGTTTAAGCATAGCCTATTTGGTTTCAACAATATAGGCTATCAAATTCACATCAAAAACAACAAGTTAAACCACTTCAAATGATTCATTAAGCACAAAAAGAGAGCATAAACATCAAAATGTTGCATCTACATACTAGAGAGCTTCATTACCCCTAAATTGTAGGGATTAGCCTCTCATATTTGTTATCATATGAACAAATGTAGAAAGCAACATGAAACTAACAAAAGGAAAAAGAGAGCAAAATGTAAGGAGAACTATTCTACTTGCATAAGAGAAAATCTACACTACTTGCATAAATAAACAAATCTACTGTACTAATATGAAAGGAAATAAACAAAAGAAGAAAAGAGCATGTATTGAAAATTGCAAATAGAAAAGGTTACATAAAAGAAATGGCTAAGTAGCCATGAAAAGAGAAAGAGAGCTTTCTTTTTATTTTGAGCCTAAACTAAACTAAAGAGAGACTAAGGGGGAAGAGGGTTACATGAAACATAAGGGGTACTTATACATGTGTTAAACCCTAATTCATATTTTTGGGGAATGCCCAAAATACCCTTGAGAAAGTGTGGAGGCCAAGTAATCATTAGCTTCTACTAATCATCATTTAAGTGTACATGAAGCCATTAATTCCATAAGCATGTGCATTAGCCTCTAATTTGTACATTAAGGTAGGTGGGTAGGTGGGGTCCTCCATTATCTTCACTTTGAATTATTTCCATCTTCATTTGTTCTCTTCACTCTTGTGTATGCATATATCATCATGTAACCACTTGTAAAATTCACCAAATTTCCTACAAAACAACATAGAAAATTACAAGTAAATTTTCACCATTTAATAAATGCATAAAAATGACCATTTTGCCCCTATATGAAGATGAATATGTGACAATTTCAAATAATTTGAATTTTGGTTTAAACAAGTTAAAATACCCAATATGATCATTTATTTAATTTAAATAGATTAAATATGGTGGGAAAAATATGCACATTTACGTGCACATCAAATACCCCCACACTTATCTTTTTATTCGTCCTCGAATAAAGGAAAAAAACTAAGATAAATCCGTTTTTGTAAGGAGCACGATTGCATTAAGCGTATGCAACAAGCCATTAAACCTCTGGGTATCCCTTGTAGGACGAGTGTTGTCTCGTGAGGGTTTTTAGCGGATACTACCCCCAAAATCCAAATGCAGGATGAAAATATTTACAAAATGCAAGATTTATTTACAAAGAGATGAATGCGAGTTTTTGAAAATATTTACAATGAAGGATTTACTTTTAAATTAACACAAATAAGTTAAATATAGGTTTGGTTATTATCTTGAAATTTAAGTCATTTACTCGTCAAAATTTCCAACAAAAATTAAGTTATCATTATCAAATAAACTATAGTTTAACTCATTGTTTCGGTTGATAACAAAGTGTAATTATAAAATGGATCCTTAGTTGATTATCAAAGTTTATCAAAGTGGTAAAAACATAATAATGTTTTGTTTTATAGAGAATACCTATAAAACAAAACATGATTATGTTTTGTTTTATAGGTATTCTCTCTTAATTTTATTTCTTTTCAATAACAAGTCAAATTGAATAAGTTAAAATAGTACTTGGATTTCAATTGCTTACTCTCTCCATTTTTTTCTTTTGAAAATTTTTGTTGATATTAGCAATATTTACATATGCCTAACTCAGATAAACTGAGCCCAGATATATTACCCATGCACTGCCTTGCGGACTGATGTGAGGGGAATACAGAGCGTGGCGAGTGAACACACAAGTGTGAACACTTATTGACTATAGGCGTTATTAGTAAAATAATTTTATATACACACCTAACTCAGATAAACTGAGGCCAGATATACCGATCGTGCATTGCCTTTCGGGCTTACGTGAGAAGGGTACAGAGCATGGCGACTGAACACATGACTCTAGGTGTTTATTAAGAAAATATATACATATATACAAAAAAATTGTGTTTTTGTTTTTTTTAGGGAGAGAGTTTCGCAAAATCATCTTAGCATCATTTAACTTAGAAGACAAAAAAATGTTATATCCTTTACTTTTAAATCAACCACTTTTTAAAACAAAGATTTTCAATTAGGATATATTTCATAATTATCACGTATGAATCTTCCTATATACTAGTTAAACCATTTTTATTTGTAATCAAACTTCATTTTTTGTTTTTGTTAAGACAAATTAAATTTCAAAAATTTCAATTTAATAAACCAAAACCATATATCTATCCTACTGCTTCTTTAAAAATAAACCAAAAGAAAATTTGTTTTGGGGATTTTTAAAATTTTTAATTTGTTTTTTTTTTTGAGTTTTTTTTTATAAAAAAGAAAAAGCAAAAATAAACCATGAAAATTGAAAAATGATGATGAGTCTCCCCCCACACTTGATTTTGACTGTCCCCACAGTCAACCCAAGTGGAAGGAGAAAAATAAAAAATAAAATAAAAAGATGACCTATATTTACATGAAAATGAAAAGATTATTATTTACAAGAGTTCAGAAAGTATATCGTCAAGAAGTAAATGAAACGGTCTTCCAAAGACCGATTCATTTGTCTCGTCAAGTATACGAGACACAGCTTAAGCTCGAAAAACCAAACCATAAATGATTTCGAAATTGAATGTGGATTTGGGAAAACGAATGTCATTTTATTAAAAATCTTACGAGTTGTTTCTTTTTCGATGATTTTCAGGGTTGATAAAACGATTGATTGAAGTTCAAGTTTATTTTCACCAAATTGAAATTCAAATTTATCATTGAAAACTTCTTCAAAATTGTTGATTTCAAAATCAAAATGGTGTTTTAAATCTTCCCCATCAGAATTCGATAACTCATTTTCGAAAAGTCCAAAGAATTCGTGTTCATTAAATTCGTCTTCCTTTGTTGGATTATTAACAACTTCATTGCGTATCTCAAGTTCAAAATCCAAAGTTGTTGTATTCAAATTTTTGGAATCGAGAAAAGGAAGATCGAATTTTAAATTTGGTTCAACACCCTCAAAAGGATTGAAATCCAACTCAAATACCGTGTTTTCAACAAATTTACTAAGATTGTTATTTTCAATTTCAAAAGTTGTTATTTGAAATCGTCGATTTGGGTAAAAGATGGATTATTGTTTGACTCGTTACACGTTGGACTTTGATTTTGTTTTTCACGTTGTTTCATATATGTTTCAAACAACGAATCTGTGTGATCATCGTAAATTTCGTTCATTTGCTCAACAAAATCCAATTTATAGTTATTAACTTGAGAATTTTCAATTTGGATTTGTTGAGAACAAAGATTTTCACTTGCATCATAGTCGAGATGATTCCCATTGCCAAAATTATTTGAAAAGTGGATCAAATTTTCGTTTTGATTTTGAAATGCATTTTGGAGTTCAAAATTGAATTGCCATGGGTTATACTCGAAATCGTTTGAATTTTGAAGTGAATTCAAATTTTGATTATTTTGAATACTTTGATTTGAGTTATCTCACAAGTACGAATTACACAACTCATTTATCATTTGATTTTGTTGTGTAGAGATTTCAAGTAGAGATGAAATGCTATTTTCGAGATTCGAGGGTTGGTCATCGTTTTGAAAATTCTGTTGTTCAAAATTCGAATTATTTAAAGAATAGTTGTCCTTAAAATATCCATACGAATTTGGAGTAAAATCATATGGATTATATTGATTTTCACAACTATTGTAAAATTCAAATGAGTGGGGAAACTCGGACATTTTCAAGAATGTTTTTGTTTTTTTTATAAAGGAAAAATATTTACAAAAAGAATTTATTTTTCAAAATGGAAAATTGATTATTTTTGTTTTGTTTTTTGAAAAGATTTTATATTTTTTTTCTTTTTGGATTTTTTTTTGTTTTTCTAAATTTTTTTTGGATTTTTGAAATTTCAAAGGAAAAGGAAAAAAAATTTCAAAGAAAATGGAATATATACAATTTTTTTAGTTTTGGATTTTAATTTTTTTTAAATATGCATGAACTAATGCAACTAAATGAATGCAGAGGTTAATTACAAATGATTTATCCCAAGTTAACCCAAAATTGCATAATCACACATTGTCTTAGATAAACAAGATAGTTCTCAGCCAGGTAATGGACAGGATTTATCGGTGCACCACGAATCACCGTAGCAATGCAGCCGAAGGTTTAAGTACCTTCAAAGGAACAACCACTATAATATTTACGAATCACCGTAATATTTATAAATGGTTATTACTCTACCGTAGCCTAGACACCAAGAAGTTAAATTGTCAAAGAAGACAATTTGTCAATATACAATTAAGCGTTATCGATGTCTAACTGTTATTAATCAAAATTCTAGGATGCAATGCAAAGCAGAAATTAAACGTGCATTAACAATGCATCTATGATGAAATTTTTGGTTTTTTTTAGTTTTTTTTGAAAAGGAAACAAAATGTAAAAGTGAAGTTTTACTTAAAGAAAAACAAAAAATAAATTTATATACATATGCAAATGCAAGCAATCAAGAATGCAAGGAAAAACAAGAAATGAAAACAGTGATTTTTTTTGGCAAGTTGTTCTTCTCCTTCTGAAATCTGCTTTGGCAACCTGAAAATTAAAAAGAAGATGTATATACAGTTTTTATATACCAATGAATAAACTAAAATAAATTAAAAACAAAACAAATTAAACTAAAAACAATTGAAAACAACTTGTTTTTATTTATTTATTTTTTGGTATAGTTGTTTTTTTTGAAGAAAAAAGGAAATAAAAATTTACAAAAGAAAATGAAAGAAAAGTTTTTACAAAAGAAAATCAAGAAAAAGAATTTATTTAACAAATGGGAAATGCTTCTTTTTTTTTAAGAGAAAGAAAATATACTTTTTACAAAAAGGAAAATGTTTTTTTTAGAATGGCAACAAATCAAAACAAACCCCCTTTTTTAGAAGAGAAAAGTAAGAAACTAAAAACAATTTACTCTAAAACCTCTTAACCAAACAAAGCAAATTCAAAAAAAATTTAGTAATCTTCAAGCCTGGCCCAATCTTTCATTTAGTTCAACAACCACGTCACATTAAATTTTAGCAAACTCGAAACCAACTTCTCGTTTTATTATCCCAAGATTGCTCGAATTCCAGAATTAAAAATAAAAAGCACTCGCGATCAAAATCAAGGATTATGGAGATTCGATGAGAGTTTTGAGTTGTTGTGATTCGAGGCAGTGGTGGGTGAATTCGCAGGAGATGTTCAGCGAGGCAGGACGATTCAATTTTGTTTGTGGATAGCGGAGTGGTGGGCGTTCTCGATGTTGGGTGGGGTATTTGAGGTTGCGGTGGTTGATGGTGGTCGAATTCGTGGTGGTTGAGGTTTTATAGAGATAGCGGTGGTGCAGATGAAGTTAGATTGGGGGAGTCTGAAGTTCGATTGCAGTTGTGTTTGGTTCGAAAGCAGCAATCCAATTGTGGTTTGAAGTTTGGTTCGAAGGAGATGTTCGAAGGAGGCGCGTATGACTTGTTGTGTTGACTTGCAGGAGGCGTTCGATTGAAGTCTGGTAGTTGTATGAATGGTGATGCTTTTGCAGGAGGCGTTCGATGTGATTTGAGGAGCGAGGCGAAATGGTAGCTTATCGGTGATGATAGGTTGCAATGTTGACTTGCTGTGTTGCTGTTGTTTGCTTGTAGTCGAAGTGAGATGGTAGACAGTGGAGTGGTGAAAGTAGCAATGTACTGCTGTGACAATGTTATGGTGGCAATTCTGGAGACAACTGTTGTATGTTGGAGTCGCTGGTAGTATGTGGAAGGGGAAATGTTGATATGCTGAGGAGGTAGAGCAGTTTATTTGGTAAGGATGTAAGAATGTGGTTGATTTTTTAGGTTGTCAGTCGATTGCAAGTTTGTATGTGGTGACGACAGTCAGACTGCATGTTGGAGGAGGTATGGAAATGAAGTAAGTGAAATTGGTGGAGGAACAGTTTTGATGAGGTTGTTTTGCGGTGGTATGTTAGTCAGCAGAGCAGCAATGAATGATTTAGGAAATGAGAAAAGTTTGTATGTTAAGGATGAAGGGTTGTTTGAAGAATTGGCGACTGGAAGGATGGTAGCTCTGGTCGTATGTCTGCTGGTAAGTGGGTGAATTGGTTGTGGCTGTGGACTGTAGGATGTTGATGGCACTACTATACTGTGTGGGTTAGAGGGTGGTTTATAGCAGCTAGATGAATGGGTTGTGGTGAGCTGCGGTTCAGAAACATTTGGCAGTTGAGATGCTGTAGGGAATGGTATGTAATTCTCAGTGGTCAGTTATGATGTTGGAGTGTGAAGTGGAGGAACAGTTTTGGTTATGTTGGTTGGAACTGTGGTATCAGTTGCAAAGAGGTTCAGGCAAGATGTCAGTGATTTGACAGCGGAAGATGGATGTAGTTGAGTTGTACAGGAGATTGTGATGGCTGAGATGTATATGTGGATGGTGATGAGTTTTGAATTGCAGAGGATGTAGTTGGATTGCAATTTATTTTGTAAGTGACAGTTGATATGATGGATTGCAGTTGTGTTGAGGCAAGAATCACTGATATTGATGAATGATTGCACTGGGAAGGGTTGTATGAGCAGTTATTCAATGATATGCACAGAGGTGTGCACTTCAATGTGGCAAATGAAAGTTTTCAGCAGAAGGAAGTTTCAAAAATGCAGTAATGTAGTGGGATAACAAAAGGTGTTTTGTAGCTTGTATGTCTGTAGTTGTGATATGAAGTATGTAGCAGTAGTATCTGGTGATGACTGAGATGGTATGAATGGTGTGCACTTGGTGGTGTTGCAGGTTGGTTTTGGAGGTGGTTTTGTCTGGTCAAGTCTGTGAACAGGGTAGTCTTTGATTCTTGGTGACAGAGGGGTGAATGAATGACACAGTGAAATGATAGCTGTAAGGTCTTGGCAGTGAGCAACAAAAGAAAGAGGAAGCAAGAAGAACTTGTAAATGTAAATAAAATAGGAAATGTAATGAAAATAAAATGCAAATGAGATGTAATTTCAAATGTAATTGATCATGAAATGGAATAAATTTTTTTATGAAATTTTGTATTTTTTTATAATGCAAATGCAAAAGAAAAGAAAACAAGCACACAAGGTGTTTGTACCAAAATTGGACACAACACTCTTCGGAAGTTTTTGAAGAGATAAAGTGAAGAAATTAAATGGAAAAAGAGGAATTATCTAACAAAAACTCCAAATTTAAAAAATGAGAATAATTAAAATGCAGGGAGACACAAGAATTTAGAGTGGTTCGGCGTATTGCCTACGTCCACTATGAAGTAGTTTGCTTTATTGATCTTCCTTTGATGTTTACAACTGATTTCAACAAATTACAGCGAATTACAATGATTTGTAGTAATGAAATTTGTTGGTAGCAGCAGCAATGGAGTTCAGATCTGGATCTGGCGGAGTCCGGGCGTTAGAGATCTCAAAGAGGAAGAAGAACCCCTTTTCTGTTGGCTTTGGGGGTCTATTTATAGGTGTAGGAGGCTGATATTTCGCTCAGATCTCGGGAGACCCTCTCTGGCACGTGACCAGGCCCGCACGTCCAAGCCCGTGAAGTTTCGGTCCGATCCGTGATCGACACGAACAGATTTCGACTCGATCAAGATTTCATCCAATGGAGTCGAAATTTGGTGTGGACATTCTTTAGCATGCACGTAGTCTTCTGTGAAAATTTCATAGCATTTGGACTTGTAGATTAGGAGATATGATCGATATGAAATGAGGTTTTCGGTAGGCTGTTTCCTTCGACTCGCTTCCATTTCGACTCGCTTCCATTCGACTCGGTGACGTGGTGCCTGCATCTCACTCTGCCCTTGATGTTGTTTCGAGTGAGTCAAAGTGTACCCAGATCGAGCGAGTCGAAGTGTGCCCAGATCGATCGAGTCGAAGTGTGCCCAGATCGATCGAGTCGAAGTATGCACTGGTCGAGCGAGTCGAAATGGAGCGTCCTGAGAGGTTTGAGCAGTGGCTTCGCCAATGGAGTCGAAGTTGATGGAGTCGATCAGTGGTTCGAATGGAGCGAATCGAAAAGGGCATCTGAGCGAAGCGAGTCGAAGCAGGTCGCTTCTAAGTGCTGTGAAGCGAGTCGAACCTGAACGACTCGAAGTTGGCCTCTGAGCGAAGCGAGTCGAAGTGTTCACTTCTGAGTGTTGCGGAGCGAGTCGAAGTTGGCATCTGAGGGATGTGGAGCGAGTCGAAGGGAGCGAGTCGAAGGGAGCGAGTCGAACGGTGATTGATTTTTGTCCAATTTTGTATCGTTCATAACTTGAGCATACAAACTCGGATTGACTTGATATTTGGAACGTTGGCTCTCATGGCTTAGCTTGTCATGTCCTACCAATTTTGGCTTGATCCAGGCTCGGACAAAATTCGTCGATATCCATAGTGAGTCTATGTATAACTGATCTCTAGGACGGGTCGTCATTGATTACTAGTCAATTCCTTGGTGTCACGGCATTGCCAAAAGGCGGGATAACATTTGCCCCCCAAAGTACGTATTGTGGAAACATGACGTGCTTTGAAATGTTGCAATCTTTAGTATGGATAACTATCGCTTTTTCAATGAAAGCTATAATCTTTGGCTGCTTTTTCTCGATAATGTAAACTGTTGACTGTCAACTGCTGTACCCTGTACTGTTGAAACTGATTGTTGTATGCTAGTGATTAGCCGTTTGCTGTTGTAATCGTTATTAGATGAGTTTCTGATTCCTGAAAATCTGGAATATCCGACATTCATGCATATATGTTAACCTGACTCTCGTTGACGTTTGTACGTCCACGAGTCGTTGTCAGTTTATTTTACTTTTTGAATTACGTATCGATTCTCTCCTGAACCGATGTGAAATTCGCTGCAACAACGCTTGATGGTTGCTTTTGAATGTTCCTTCGTAACGATCCTCTCCTGAATCGATGTGAAGGGTTGAAACATCGAAGATGATTCTCATTGGATTTATGGATGCGAAGTAGGTATGTCGAGTTGATGGAGTTGGCTTCTGGAAGCCATGATTTGATGGATTCGAACTGACTGTTCGTATCGATGCTCTAGTGAAGGAGTTGAAAACTATGGACACGAACAGGAATTTTGCATCGATAGACGCAGGGTTCGGTGGATACGAAGTGCTTGTTCGACTCGATGATGGACGCGAACTGAACGAGTCGAAGTGGAGCGAGTCGAAGTAAACTTCCCCGATGGCTGTGAACTGAGCGAGTCGAAATGAAGCGAGTCGAAGTACACTTCCCCGATGGTTGTGAACTGAGCGAGTCGAAATGTAGCGAGTCGAAGTAAACTTCTCTGATGGATTCGAATTGTTTGTTTGACTGCACTGGAGACGGAGTCGAAGTCAAGTGATACGAAAAGGAGCTTCACATCGATGTACTGGAAACGGAGTCGAAACGTGCGTTCGAATTCACTGGGATACGAAACGTTTCTTCCTTTTGCTTTCGAGTCCATATAAATACTTTGTACTTAGCCATTTTTTCACTTTTTACTTTTTGTTTTCCTGCCTTGCCTTCGTATCGCTCTGAGACTCGATACTACAAAGAAGAAAAGCACTCTCGCCTTCGAACTGATTCATATCTTCAATTACTCGAACCAATTAACAAATTTAGGTAATCCATTGAGCGAAACCATCACGTAAACGAGGAGGCTAGGTTCTTAACACCAAATCAAATGGAGTCATGGTCGATCGAAAATTCCTTAGCCTCAGCTTCGTTTCGATCTGAAGTAGGGGTTTCGAGATGATGAGGCGGAGGCCTTCGTATCGATCAATGGTGGAGCTTTGCATAGAGTCGAACGCTTTGAAACTGTGGAATGATACGAAGAGGCTGTGTCTGATCGATTCGAAATGGTGGCTTTCGATCGAGTCGAAGTGGATGGCCTTGGGTCGAGTCGAAGCAGCTGTCTTGGATCGAGTCGAAGCGTGTGGCTTTGGATCGAGTCGAAGTGGCTGCTTTGGATCGAGTCGAAGCGCGTGGCCTTGGGAGCGAGTCGAAGCGGCTGCTTCGGATCGAGTCGAAGTGCGTAGCTTTTGGACGGAGTCGAAGTAGATGACTCTGGAGCGAGTCGAACTTGCATTCCACCCTTCTGACCGAGTCTAACTCATATACACACGACCCTAACTCATCGATGCGAACATGGCTCTCATGAGTGATACGAATTGTACATTAAACATTTGAAACTCCTTGCACATTCGAACAATTGACTCCAACAAGCTTCAAACTTACATAACTGGACTCAACTGTTTTCCCGCATATCTGATTTCCTATCGAAGCTTGTCGATGGAACTGCAACTCTAACATAACTTTGACAAACTTCAACTTGGACTGATTGCTAATAACCCGATGGTCCGGCTGTGACGGTCAGCGATGACGATCGTTCCGACTGAATTCTGAAGTCTCGTCGTTTACTTGCTTTCCTTAATCCTGTAGATCTTTTCCAAATGATATACAGTACTGCACCGCACAGCACACACTCACACACTTTACACTGGGGGAGGCACGAGTGTTATTTGTCAGTTTAACAATGATTTTTTATAAGCTAGCTAGTCATGGACCCCTCAAGTTCTCAACTGACGGAACTCCCAAGTTTTATTCCTCCAACCATAGAGATACCGGTTATTAAAGCCGAAGTTATAGAGCCAGCTCCAGACGAGCGTCCGGGTGCCCGGTTTATTTGTAGTCCGCCAGATTCAGTGCCGTCGGGTATCTCCGAAGATATCCTAGGACGGATTTGCTTAAGGCATGGTTTGTCGCTCGATGACGTGCTACTTCATGGGCCAACTAACAGGCCACACAATCCCCCGGAGGGGTTTATTGCTTTCAACCGTCACGCTTGCACAATGGGGACACTTCCTCCCTTCAATGAATATATAAGGGAGATGTTATCGTTTCTTGGCATAGCTCCATCTTAGCTACATCCCAACGGGTATGCCTTGTTGAACAGCACCTTTGTCCTGTTTATGGAGATCCTCTTTCGACCGCCGAAGCCGATCGAAATTAGATATTTATTCAACGTCAAGAGCCATGGAGGCAGCCCTTCTTTCACCTTCCTGGAGGCGGTCAGAAGCTGCCACATTGTACTGGGCTCCTGGGGAAGGCTAAGTTACTATAAAACTGAATGGTTCTACGTTCGGTGCCCCCTTGGATTGCTGGGCGGTGGTTGGATAGACGTAATTGTTGCCATTTCTCTCTCGAATAATTGAGATACTAGTAATTGACTTCAAAACTAACATACTTTTCCTTTCCTATAGCCGCAATCTCTCGTCTCGATGGCGCATACTTCAGAGAGCTTGTTCGGATTCTTCAAGCGTTTCCGGGCGAAGAGAGGCACATAGACTTAGTCATGACCGACAGGAATTTGAGGGCTGTCGGGCTGATAGAACGGAGACAGAGCATACATCTGGAAGGGATACATAGAGTGGTCTCAAAGAAACGGGTGAAGCGCAAAGCACCCGCAGTCGTGATCGCCGAAGAAGTTGATCCGGAAAGAACGCCTACCGATACCAAGCTCCCAGTTGGGCCTTCTGCCGATGTCCTGGATTCGGGAGGAAGAAGAAAAGGCAAGGCCGCTGCTCACAAACGCCCTAAATCTAAGAGATTTAAATCAGTGGTCGTGTCTTTACCTTTCTAGGGGATTAGAATTTCGGAGGCTCCTCCCCCACGAGTGGAGAGTCCTTTTGCAGGGCTTGCTGATATTCTGATCCCGGATTTTGTGTCGTCTCCACACGACACCGGGACGGAAGGCCTTGACAGTGCTTTTGAACTGAGCAGGTCGCTTGCTACGAGTGCGACCGACATTTCCGGTTGGTCGGGGAATTGTACATGCATACACTTCACTTCACTACATGATTCACAACTGTACTTCGTCCAACTCAGGAAGTTACTAACTCTTTCTTCGTTTACCATTTTCAAGTACAATGTCTGGAAGGGGATCGATGCTCGGAAATCTCTGTTCAGCCCGAAAGCTTCTGGTTACTATGATTCCCGCGGGAGGGATTCAGATAGAGATCGCGATCGCGAATACTCTAATCAGGATAGGTACGGGTGTGACAGGGAGTATAGACATCGATCCAGATCACGCTCTCCTCCTCCTAGACTTCCGTCTCCTCCTCCTGTTCAAACTTCAAATCCACCAGATCCTCCTCGTCACAGGCCGTCTTCTCATGCTTCTAGGTCCGAAACCCATCTCCAGAGAGTCGAGACCACGGCCTCCATGATTACAGAGCAGGTCCCAACTGACCCCACAAGAGAAGGGGCTCTCAAATTGGCCCAGATGAGGAAGGACTTTCCGAACATCTGTTTCGACGGTTATGTCTTCCCATCACACTTAAAGAGAATTCCATCAGGGGTGGAAAACACGGTGAACGACTTCGTTCACGACATATACACCCAGTACCGGGAGTGGGCAAAGGCTGCCGAGAAAGCTTCTAAAGTGGCCTTTGAGCGAGCCAAAGTGCTCGAGAAGATGGAGACCGAGCTCGCAAAAAGGGACCGGATTATTCAGGTACTCTCCGCTGAGTCCGAGTCTTCTCGGAAATCTGAGATTGAGGCCGTTAAAAGGGTTGACGAAGCTAAGGCGGAGATGGAGAGGTTGTGACAGACTCACATTGCCCTGGTGGAGGAGATGGGCCACCGGAACACCAAAGTCATTGCCGAGCCGGACGCGGCGGTCAAGGAGCTTAATGAACTTAAGGCCAAATTTGCTGGTATGGCCAAGGAGAAAGATGACGCGAATAACGTAGCCCAGGAGGCATGCGAACAAGCTGTCCTGCTCAAGGGTGAACGGGATGCGGTTGTGGCTAAGGTCCAGAAGGTGGAGACCAAGGTCGAGGAGAGGGTGAAGTTGGGCGAGTCCAGGCTAGAGGCTGACATCGAAGACCTTCTTGTTGTCTACAACGCTAACGTGTTGAGGCACAGGGGCCTAGCCTGGCTCGATGATTTTCCGACGCATCTCTATAATGCTTGGGGCCGACTAGTCGAGGAGGAGAAAGAGGCGCATCAGGGCGAGTCCGTGGATGAATTCGAACTCGAGAATTACATTCTGATAGATGATGAAAAGAGGATTCTCCATGAGTCGATGATTCTACGTGAGAAGGAAAAAACTTGGCGCCCAACACTTTGAAGTGGGAGAGGGTTCTGGAGTTGACCACCATGAAGCAAGTCTTGAAGTTCCCGCGTCAACCCAGCCCGAATCCTCGTCTGCAGCTGATCCCTAGGTCGTCCCTGCTTATAATCCAGATCAACCGCAGATGTCTTCGGCTGCAGCGCAAGTTACTAATGCCGCTCCGCCGCATACGAGTCAAATTGAGAAAGGTATTCTGAACATTCCACATATCTTTTTTAAGTCGAAATCTTCGATCGAGTTAAGTTCTAACAGTTTTCTCATTCTTTGTCCAGTGATTGATGCTGCACCGGCCATGCCTCCTGCTACTCAAGAGTTATATCAAACGCAAGAGGCTATTGCGACCGAAGCAATCACCATGAGTACAACTGCTCCGCTTGACGATCTACAGGGAGGTACAATTATGTTTGACGAGCAGCTAATGGATGAACTCTTTCGTCGTCACGGCGATCCTCTTGCTGACCTGCCATCTGTCATGAGTGGAACTGATCCTGCTGCAAGTTCATCAATGCTGACCGCTAATGCTCTCAGCGGGGCTCGAGCAGTAACTGAAGAGCAGATGTTCGCTCAAATCGACGCTGAAATGGCAGCAGCGGCTCATGGTGGCAGTTTCGGAGGTGGGATGGTAGCACCGGGACCTGCTCCCCTTAGCATGATATCTCCCAGCGGTACTGTTTTCCTCACCAGCGTGCCCCTTCCACCTTCTGTAATTGATCTTGTTCCTCCGACTCCGCCCGCAGGGAGCATTCTTATTCACACGAGCTTGGAGGAAGACGTTGACATAATGCCCTCGCCTGAAGACCAACCGCCGAAAAGCAAAGGCTCGAAGAGGAAGACTAGCGGTGGCTCCAGCGGGTCTACGCCGAGGAGGAAGCCAAGGAAGAAGAAAGATTAATCATGCTTCTCCGGTGTATTTTGACTTTCATTTTGTTGGCCGTGTATAGATGCGGGTTCGGCCCCTGCTAGTAGGAATTTTGGAAACTTGTACACGAACTTCTTTTATAAACGATAGAAATGAAACTTCTCTTTTTTGGCTTCTTTTCTGTCATTGTGTATTTGCCTAAGTGTTTCAATATCTGAAATTCACTTGTGAAGTTTTAGCCTCCGAATGAAGTTCGTTTTTGTTTGCCAAGTTCGGAAACTATGGACATGACTTGCGACCAGGAAGCGAGTTGAGCTCTGATGTCGCATCACTTCAATCAATGGATGATGCTTAAGTTCTGCCCCCAGTCTTGGGGTTGAGTTGTTGACCATTAGTCGACGATCGCTTTTTACTTATAACTTGTTGAGTCTAGTGTCATCGAACGGACGTCTGAGGCAAGCGGAGATTGAGTAATGCATCCATGATTGTTTGATTGTCGATGATCATATCCGCACTCCGGAGATCCTTATTCGTTTACTGGTGGTTGGTCATGCTGGCTTGAGTTTTGGTCATATGTCCGCTATTTGGGGACTTGGAATTGGCATTTGTACTCCGACTCGCGCTCCGGGAGTTTGGAGTTGATGTTTATACTCCGACTCGCGCTTTGGGAGTTCAGAGTTGATGTTTGTACTCCGACTCGCGCTCCGAGAGTTTGGAGTTGATGTTTATACTCCGACTCGCGCTCTGGGAGTTCGGAGTTGATGTTTATACTCCGCTTCGCGCTATAGGAGTACAGAGTTGAAGTTTATACTCCGACTCACGCTATGGGAGTTCGGAGTTGATGTTTATACTCCGACTCGCGCTTTGGGAGTTCGGAGTTGATGTTTATACTCCGACTCGTGCTATGGGAGTTCGGAGTTGATGTTTATACTCCGACTCGTGCTCTGGGAGTTCGGAGTTGATGTTTATACTCTGACTCGTGCTATGGGAGTTCGGAGTTGATGTTTATACTCCGACTCGCGCTCTGGGAGTTCGGAGTTGATGTTTATACTCCGCTTCGCACTCTGGGAATACGAAGTTGATTTTTATACTCCGACTCGTGCTATGGGAGTTCAGAGTTGATGTTTATACTCCGACTCACGCTATGTGAGTTCGGAGTTGATGTTTATACTTCGACTCATGCTATGGGAGTTCGGAGTTGATGTTTATACTCCGCTTCGCACTCTGGGAATACGGAGTTGATGTTTATACTCCGCTTTGCACTCTGGGAATACGGAGTTGATGTTTATACTCCGACTGCGCTCTGGGAGTTCGGAGTTGATGTTTATACTCCGGTTCGCACTCTGGGAACTCGGAGTTGATGAAGGATTGTCGTGTGTCAATCCTTTTTTGACTTTGATGTGATGGCTTGCCCCCGAGCTCGGGTTTCACTTAGCGAGTGATTGGTTGCATCGCAGTCACTCTCTATTTGAATAAATCCCACCGTATGGTGAAACTTAGCTCTCCGTGCATAGTGATGGTCATATGATGTATTTCAAGTAAATCACAGCTTTGGCTCGAAGAGGTTGCATTTTATTGCTGAAATAAGAAAGTATGGCAAAGTCAGTTGCCTTATTACAAGTTCTAATTTCGAAATGCATAAACAAATTGCAGAAAAGAAAAGTAAACTAAATGGATAAAAATAGCCTATCAGGTGTAATAGCGGCGAAGGCTCTCGCTATTCCAAGCTCTTGGCAGGGTAAGACCGTCGACGGTCGATAACTTGAATGTGCCATCTCCGAGCCTTCATTCAATAACATACGGTCCTTCCCATGTCGGCTTCATATGCGAAGGAACCAGATAGATTCTTTTTAAGACGAGATCGCCTAGTTCGAAGGTTCGCGGACGGACCTTGGCGTTGTACAATCGGGCGACTCGACTTCGATGTGCAGCTGCCCTCAAATCGGCTTCTTCACGCTTCTCATCTAGTAGATCGAGAGATTCAGCAAGTAATATAGCATTTGTCTTTGGATCATATCATGTCACACGATGAGAAGGTACTTCTAGATCGACTGGAATAATGTCCTCTGAACCATAAGAAAGAGAGAACGGAGTGTGGCCAGTCGCGGTCTTGTGGGTTGTTCGGTAAACCCATAGAGCCATAGGAAGTTCATCGACCCACTTGCCTCCGACCTTTTCCAGTCGTTTCTTCAGGATGGACTTTATAACTTTATTAACTGCTTCGACCTGTCTGTTTGCCTGAGGGTGTGCAACTGCGGAGAATTTCTTTTGGATGTGAAATTGTTTGCAGAAATCTTTGAATTCAGCACTGTCGAATTGGGTTCCGTTGTCCGTAATAATGGTGTGTGGGAGATCGAATCGACAGATGATGTTACGAACCACAAAGTTGATAACTTTCTTCGTTGTAATGGTAGCGAGGGCTTCGTCTTCAGCCCACTTTGTAAAGTAATCAACTACGACGATGGCGTACTTCGCACCACCTTTTGCCAGAGGTAGAGCATCGATGATGTCGATGCCCCACATTGCGAACGGCCACGGGCTGACCATTTGCGTTATCTCGGTAGGAGGAGCTCTAGGAATTCGGGCATATTTCTGGCACCTATCACATTTCTTTGCATAGTCCAACGCATCACGATTTACGGTAGGCCAGTAGTATCCGTAGCGAAGTATTTTCTTGGCAAGTGCTTGCCTTCCGGTGTGATCGCCACATTCTCCTTCGTGCACATCGCGCAATACTTGTTTAATTTCATCGTGAGTGATACACTGGAGTAAGGGAACTGAGTACCCTCTTCTGTACATGAGTCCATTCTGGATGGTAAATTGTGAGGCCTTCCAAAGAACTTGTCTCTTTTCACTCCTGCGCTCCGGCAAGGTTCCGTGCTCAATGTAATTTCTGAGTGGAGTCATCCATGAATCCTTTTCGGGAATTGTTTCACATACCCGGTTTATTTCTGTCCGGTCGATACTTGGGGAAGATAGCGTTTCTACGGGAACGAGTCCCATTTGCTTAGCTTCACCTGTTCTGGCTAGCTTTGCCAATGAATCGGCCTTTTGGTTGCGCTCCCGAGGTATATAATAGATGGCGTAGTAATCGAATTGATTCAGTGCTTCCCGAACTCGAGCTAAGTAAGCAGCCAACCTTCGATCTCTTGCCTGATACTCTCCCCGTACTTGACACACAACCAATTGTGAATCACAATAAATTTCCACAGCGATAATTTTCAGATCTCTGGCGAGTTTCAAGCCAGCTAAGAGGGCTTCGTATTCAGCTTCATTATTAGTCGCATGAAAATCGAACTTTACAACATAGCATATGGATCGGCCTTCGGGGGTTTTGAGCACAACACCAGCGCCCGAACATCGATCGTTTGATGCACCATCAGTATACAGCTTCCAGACGTATTCGGGGGATTTACTGGTTTCGGGCAAGTCCTCTGGAATGGTAAATTCAACTATGAAATCAGCGAGGACTTGTCCTTGGATTGCTCGTCTTGGAGTGTAAGTAATATCAAACTGACTCGGTTCGATGTTCCACTTGAGTAACCTACCAGACGTCTCAGGCCGTGAAAGGACCTGTCGTAATGGCTGGTCGGTGTAAACAACAATGGGGTGTGTTTGGAAATACGGCCGGAGTTTTCTTGATGCGATTACAAGGCAATAAGCCAACTTTTCTAGCTTTGGATAGTTCCTTTCAGCCCCAGTCAATCGTTTGCTGACGTAGTCACTGGCTTCTGTATCCCGTCCTCTTCTCGAACCAAGGCAGCGCTGATAGCGTTTTCTGATATCGCCAAGTATGCATACAACTTCTCATGATCAATAGGCTTTGACAGTATTGGTGGTGTGGATAGATGTTGAACTAGTGCTTGGAAAGCGCCTTCACACTCCGTGGTCCATTCAAAGTTTCGTTTCCCTTTTCTTATCAGATCGAAGAAGGGAATGCATTTGTCAGTGGACTTTGAAATGAACCTGCTCAATGCCGCTACCTTTCCGTTGAGACTCTGGACTTGCTTTATAGTTTTGGGAGTTTAAAGATTTCTGATTGCCCAAATCTTTTCGGGATTGGCTATGATTCCCCGGGCGTTAACGATGAACCCATGGAACTTTTCGGATGCAACTCCAAAGTGACATTTCAGTGGGTTGAGCTTCATCTTGTATTCCCAAAGTATGTTGAACATAGTTTCCAGGTCTTTTACATGGTCGGTGGAGAGTCGTGACTTCACAAGCATGTCGTCTACATATACTTCCATTGTTTTCCCGATTTGATTAGCAAACATCCGATTGACCAATCGTTGGTAAGTAGTCCCGGCGTTCTTGAGTCCGAACGGCATAACCTTGTAACAGTAAAGTCCCAGATTGGTTATGAAGCTGGTATGTTCTTGATCGGGTAAATGCATCGGTATCTGATTGTAGCCAGAATACGCGTCCATGAAGGATAAGAGTTCATGCCCAGCTGTCGAATCCACTAGCTGATCAATTCTAGGAAGCGAGAAACTGTCTTTGGGGCAAGCTTTATTCAGATCGGAATAATCGACACATGTTCTCCACTTCCCGTTTGGCTTTCGGACGAGCACGGGATTTGACACCCATTCAGGATATAGCGCATCTCGAATGAATCTGTTTGCTTCAAGATTTTCTACTTCTTCTTTAAGGGCGGCAGATCTCTCTGGATCCATACCGCGCCTTTTTTGTTTGACCGGGACATGCCGCGGGTCAATGTTCAGAGTGTGGCTTGCGATGTCCGGCGAGATCCGACACATATCAGAATGTGTCCAGGCAAATACGTCAAGATTTGCCCGTAGAAATTCAACCAATTCCTCTTGAGTTTGCTGGGTTAGCTGAGATCCAATCATTATCATTTTCGAATCATCGTTATTGTCAATTGGGACATCAATCGTCAGTTCGGCCGGGGATGCTTGACTTTCTTTAGATTATCCTTCATCTTCAGTTTCTCTCGGGTCAAGATCCTTGAGGAATTGGTCGGGGTGCCCGGGCCTGGGCCCGGGCGTTAATTGTCAATTATCGTTTGAACGGACGAAGAGAGATTCCTCCACGCCCTTTCCTTTTTCCTTTCGCCGCGCCTCCCGCAGCTCAGCAACATAGCAGGCTCTGGCAGCAGCCTGATCTCCATGAATGATTCCTATTCCATGATCAGTGGGAAACTTTAAAGTCAAACACCATGAGGCGATGACTACCCTGAATTCAGCGAGGGCCGGTCGGCACAAGAAAGCATTTTAAAGGGAGTCTATGTCCAAAACAATGAACTGCAACATCCGTACTCTCCGATGTTCTCCAACTCCAAACTCCACTGGCAGTTCCACCATTCCTGTGGGTATAGTTGCACTTCCGTTGAAACCATGGACTCGGGGTTGACAAGGCTTCAAGTCTGTGGCTTCCATTTTCATTTGATCATAAGCTCGTTTGAACAAAATATTCACACAGCTCCCACTGTCAACTAAGATCCTCTTTATCCAAGCGGGACCTACTTGTGCTAAGATGACCAGTGGATCAATAGTGGGGGCTTCGACTTTATCAGCGTCTCTGTTCCTGAACACGATGTCATCTGTCATCGTCTTCAGTTGCTTGGCCGGAGCTTCTTCATCAAGGTTACTGCAACACTCGAAGTCCGCATGCCTGATAAAACTGGCATACGACTCCATTTCCTTCCAGCTTCGATCTGCTGAGTGAGGACCACCACTTATCGTATTGATAACCAACCTCCTGCTTGTACGAGCGGGTTCCTCCTGTCTTTCCTGATTCGGCGCATGATTCTGATTTGATGGGCCCGCATCACCAGACTGCGGCGCCCGCACATACTGATCCAGCTTCCGCTCACGTATCAGTTTTTCAATGAGGTCTTGTAAGTGACGACACTCATTGGTGTTGTGGCCATAACTCTCAAGGAATCTACAGAATTTTCCTGTTTGGATTTGTCTCTCAGTTGGCGGTTTTGGGGCAGGTTTCTTGTACGTCATGGTGTTGCAGGTCTGCAAATACACATTTTCCAATGACGTGTTCAATGGAGTGTAATTATCGTACATGGAAGCTCTATGCCTTGGACCATGATTCTGATCGCGTTTTTTGTTCTGATTTCCATTGTCTCTCTGCTGACTCTGTTTATTTTGTACGTTCAAATGAATTTTCCCAGAACTATCTCCGGATTGTTTAACAGCAATGTTACTTTGTATTCCTTCGATATTGGGCCCTGCATCATCCTGCTTCTTAGACTGTTTCACATCCTCCCTTCTCAGGAATTGGGCTGCCTTGGAATAGAAACGGTCCAATGACGCAGGTGGTTTTCCAGCTAACCAATTTCCGAACTCGGAATCGGCATCAATCCCCTTAGTCAGTGCCATCAGGATAGAGTTATCATTAGGATTGCTTATTTCTTCACATGCAGCATGGAATCGCTCCAAGTAACGTCTAAGTGTTTCTCTGGGAGCTTGCGTAACACTAGACAGAGTGTTAACGTCCTTAGGCCTCGCCACGTGCATACGGAATTGTTCGACAAACTTGGTGGCCATCTGGTCAAAGTTAGAGATGGATCGCGGTGGCAAACGAGTGAACCACATGGTAGCGATGCCCCCTAGGGAAATGGGGAAGCTACGGCACTTTAATGCATCATCAGCTCTAGCAGCATTCATCAGCCATTCGTATTTCAGGACGTGTTGATTGGGATCAGAACTTCCTTCATAAACTGGCAAAGCTGGCATCCTGAAGTGCCGAGGTGGTTCAGCATATAAAACGTCATCGGTGAAAGGGGTATGACTCCGGGAGATTCCCCAGTCGTCATTAGAGAGACCCTGACTTTCACGGATCATTTGGCGGATCATCGCTGGTATATCCGGTGTTCGGATACTTGGAGCATGTTGGGCCAAGGTGTGGTCGGGTTCCACAGCACGAGTCTGGACCGGACGCGATCGATGGTCTGTGCCTCGCCTCCTTGGTTCGACATCCATAGGGACATAAGGCTCAGGAGTCTGCTCTCGTTGGCCACGTTGAGGATCAGCTTGGTTTCTAGCATCACCTCCCCGTTCGGCAGTGGTGGTAGTAGCAATGTTGCCGGTAACATGATAAGGAGCAGCTCCTCCTCGAGTTGAAGGTTCCGTGCGGAGACTAGTGGATGGTCCAGCTCTAGGTTGCCCAAGGTTCGAAGCAGGTTGGTGTCCTGTGGCTTGGGTGTAGCTTACACCTAGCCGTGGACGTGTGGATCTGGTTTGGCCATCAGAGGAGGCTGAACTTTCTATGGAAGAGTGAGAACCTTGGTCTCTTCTGGATCTTCTTTGCCTTTGGCGATTTATATCTGGTTTGTCAACTCCGTGTTGGCGCGTAGTTGTTCAGTTAGCTGCTATCGACTTTGGGTCAACTCTTGAAGCAACGTCTGGAATTCTTGTCTAGTGATTGGACCTGACGAATCTGAAGGTCCTGCAGCATTTTGGTTGGATGGAGGTGATTGCACGGGATTTTGTCGATCCCGTGCTCCTTGATCAGCAGTTGTAGAAGTGGTACATGTGCTCACCATAATGAATTAATGATGTCCTTTCCTAGATCTGATTGCAAATCTGAATAGAATGGAAGGGATTCCAAGTTCTAGATCTGGATCTTCTTCTTAGATTTACGCAATCCAATATAGATAGGAGATCCAAAGAGCAGGAGACAAATTGGGTTTTTCTCAGTGAAAGCACCAAAGTGTTTGTACCAAAATTGGGCACAACACTCTTCGGAAGTTTTTGAAGAGATAAAGTGAAGATATTAAATGGAAAAAGAGGAATTATCTAACAAATACTCCAAATTTTAGAAATGAGAATAATTAAAATGCAGGGAGACACAAGAATTTAGAGTGGTTCGGCGTATTGCCTACGTCCACTATGAAGTAGTTTGCTTTATTGATCTTCCTTTGATGTTTACAATTGATTTCAACAAATTACAGCGAATTACAATGATTTGTAGTAATGAAATTTGTTGGTAGCAGCAGCAATGGAGTTCAGATCTGGATCTTGCGGAGTCTGGGCGTTGGAGATCTCAAAGAGGAAGAAGAACCCCTTTTCTGTTGGCTTTAGGGGTCTATTTATAGGTGTAGGAGGCTGATATTTCGCTCAGATCTCGGGAGACCCTCTCTGGCACGTGACCAGGCCCGCACGCCCAAGCCCGTGAAGTTTCGGTCTGATCCGTGATCGACACGAACAGATTTCGACTCCATCAAGATTTCACCCAATGGAGTCGAAATTTGGCGTGGACATTCTTTTGCATGCACTTAGTCTTCTTTGAAAATTTCAAATCATTTGGACTTGTAGATTAGGAGATATGATCGATACGAAATGAGGTTTTCGGTAGGCTGTTTCCTTCGACTCGCTTCCGTTTCGACTCGCTTCCATTCGACTCGGTGACGTGGCGCCTTCATCTCACTCTGCCCTTGATGTTGTTTCGAGCGAGTCGAAGTGTGCCCAGATCTAGCGAGTCGAAGTGTGCCCAGATCGATCGAATCGAAGTATGCCCAGATCGATCAAGTCGAAGTGTGCCCAGATCGATCGAGTCGAAGTATGCACTGGTCGAGCGAGTCGAAATGGAGCGTCCTGAGAGGTTTGAGCAGTGGCTTCGCCAATGGAGTCGAAGTTGATGGAGTCGATCAATGGTTCGAATGGAGCGAGTCGAAAAGGGCATCTGAGCGAAGCGAGTCGAAGCAGGTCGCTTCTGAGTGCTGTGAAGCGAGTCGAACCTGAACGACTCGAAGTTGGCCTCTGAGCAAAGCGAGTCGAAGTGGTCGCTTCTGAGTGTTGCGGAGCGAGTCGAAGTTGGCATCTAAGGGATGTGGAGCGAGTCGAAGGGAGCGAGTCGAAGGGAGCGAGTCGAACGGTGATTGATTTTTGTCTAATTTTGTATCGTTCATAACTTGAGCATACGAACTCGGATTGACTTGAGATTTGGAACGTTGGCTCTCATGGCATAGCTTGTCATGTCCTACCAATTTTGGCTTGATCCGGGCTCGGACAAAATTCGTCGATATCCATAGTGAGTCTGTGTATAACTGATCTCTAGGACGGGCCGTCATTGATTACTAGTCAATTCCTCGGTGTCACAGCCTTGCCAAAAGGCGGGATAACACAAGGAAAATGCAATCAAAAATCACACACAAACACAATTTTTTTTTTAAATTGCAAACACTCACAAAATAAAAACACAAAATAATCAAAGAAAAATAAGTCGAAGAATTGAAAATTAAAATCAACGAAACTCCCCGGCAACGGCACCAAACACTTGTTCGTTGACGGAAATTCTATCGGTTTAGAAAACCATCGAGCGAATTTAAATTAAAAATATAACCGCAAGCGCACGACGTACACTTGTAGTACGTGGCGAATACGGGTCGATCCGCAGAGAATTGATGATTTTAAAATTCTATTCAATCAAATTAACCAAAGTTGAAAATGTGATTAGCTAAAAATGTAGAAAACTAGCAAAAGAAAATTGATAACAATATGAGAGTGTAAAGGCATTTTAGAGGCAATTTCCACTCTCTAGATCACATAAATTGACAAAATGAAGTTATGATCTCTCTTTTTTTGTCATTAGTGTAAATAGTTGATGTGCTTATCATAAGTATGGTATATTTGTGCTATTAATTAGCACAATATAAACCATCAAACTATAACATAACCACTAACACACATTTAATTCTCATGAAATGTGACAACAAAGTTGAAAGAAAAATCTATTTTAAGCATGGCCTATTAACTATTGTTTAGAAATATAGGCCATCAAATTTTAATTTCAACAATCACTTTATTACCATCATATGTAGATGAAGAGGTAATCATTGTTTGTGATTGTTTAATCATAACCTATTTGGTTTCAACAATATAGCCTATCAAATTCACATCAAAAACAACAAGTTAAACCACTTCAAATGATTCATTAAGCACAAAAAGAGAGCATAAACATCAAAATATTGCATCTACATACTAGAGAGCTTCATTACCCCTAAATTGTAGGGATTAGCCTCTCATATTTGTTATCATATGAACAAATGTAGAAAGGAACATGAAACTAACAAAAGGAAAAAGAGAGCAAAATGTAAGGAAAACTGTTCTATTTGCATAAGAGAAAATCTACACAACTTGCATAAATAAACAAATCTACTTTACTAATATGAAAGGAAATAAACAAAAGAAGAAAAGAGCATGTATTGAAAATTGAAAAAAGAAAAGGTTACATAAAAGAAATGGCTAAGTAGCCATGAAAAGAGAAAGAGAGCTTTCTTTTTATTTTGAGCCTAAACTAAACTAAAGAGAGACTAAGGGAGAAGAGGGTTACATGAAACATAAGGGGTACTTATACATGTGTTAAACCCTAATTCATATTTTTGGGGAATGCCCAAAATACCCTTGATAAAGTGTGGAGGCCAAGTAATCGTTAGCTTCTACTAATTATCATTTAAGTGTACATGAAGCCATTAATTCCATAAGCATGTGCATTAGCCTCTAATTTGTACATTAAGGTAGGTGGGTAGGTGGGGTCCTCCATTATCTTCACTTTGAATTATTTCCATCTTCATTTGTTCTCTTCACTCTTGTGCATGCATATATCATCATGTAACCACTTGTAAAATTCACCAAATTTCCTACAAAACAACATAGAAAATTCCAAGTAAATTTTTACAATTTAATAAATGCATAAAAATGACCATTTTGCCCCTATATGAAGATGATTATGTGACAATTTCAAATAATTTGAATTTTGGTTTAAACAAGTTAAAATACCCAATATGATCATTTATTTAATTTAAATAGATTAAATATGGTGGTAAAAATATGCACATTTACGTGCACATCAGTAGTTTTTCTACCCAATTTCCTATTGCCTTGTCCAGTCATTTCTTAAGAATAGTTTTAATGGTTTTATTGGCAATTTCAATGGCTCCATTAGCATTTAGATGAGCAACAGATGAATAGCTTTTGATTATTCCATTCTTATCATAAAATCTGGTGAATTTTTCACTTTCAAACTGAGTTCCATTATCGGATTTTATCTAATGTGGTATTCCAAACCATTTGACTGTGCTTTTATTCACAAACTTTAACATTTTTTCTGATGTTATGTTTGGTAATGGTTTTGCTTCTACCCATTTGGTAAAATAATCAATTGCTACTATTGCAAACTTAGCTCCAACTTTGGATATATATATATAATGGTTCAATTAAGTCGATCCCCCATACATCAAAAGGCCATAGACTGGAAATTAGGATTAATTCATGTGGAGGAACATACTGAACTGTGAATTTTTTTTTACATTTCTCACATCTCTTTACATGATTTACTGCATCATTACTCATTTGGGGCTAATAGAAACCTTGCCTCATGACCTTTTTAGCTAATTTCATTCCATTAGAATGAACTCCATATAGCCCTTCATGGACTTTCGCACCACTTTCCTCGCTAACATCTCGAGTGAGGGAGTGAATATCCTTTTTTGTAAAGTATTCTTTCCATTATAATAAAAGTTGGAGCTTGGTGCTTTATTTTCCTGGCTTCCCTTTTATCCTCTAGTAGTTTCCCTTCTACCAAGTACTTAATAATGGGGTGTCATATAGTTATTTTCATATTGACTACTAATCTCTACAGGAATGATTCTTTCTTGGCCTTATTCATTGCCATTTCTTGATTTATTTTCTTTATCGGCTTGTTTAAGGGCTTGGGATCTTGTTAATATCATGGAGTCATTTTTTGGGTTTGGAGACCTCTTCCTATATACTAGGACTTGGTTGGAAACCGACTGGTACAATTAGAGTTTCTTGTGCTCCTCGTAAGATAGCCAACTTGGCTGAAGAATCATCTTAGGAATTCTTCCCTCTTGGTACTTAATGTATTGAGAAATCTTCAAATTAGGTACACCTTTTTTACGTAAAGACCAATTTGTCATCTTTTGTTTAATACGTTTGGTTTAACTATTTTACCATTAGTTGGGAATCATTGAAGATCTCAATGCTTGGAATCTTTAATTGTAGGGCTAAGGCGAGCCCTACCACCATCGATTCATATTCTGCCACATTATTGGTAGCGGGAATACCTAATTTCATTGCATAATGCAATCGATGTCCATTAGGAGTAATGATCACATATCATGCACCGGTTACTTGTTCATTTGAAGCTCCATCAAAAGTAATTGACACTTAGCCTTTAAGTCTCTTTCTTTCTCTGATTGTTCTTTGATGAATCCTGTATAATCATTTACGAAGTCGGCCAGAACTTGTCCTTTAATCGCCACTTGGGGTTGGAACTCAATATTATATTGGCTAAGCTCCATTCCTCACTTTACTAATCTTTCTGATGCCTCGGGTTTGCTAAAAAATTGTTTGAGTGGGAAGTTGATCAGGACTTTGATCGATTGTGCTTGAAAATAGGCCCTTAGCTTTTAAGCGGTGAGCATTAAACTGTATGCTACTTTTTCTATGATCGAGTATCTAATTTCTTCATCCTTGAGCCTTTTTCTAATATAAAATACTGGAAGCTGGGTTCCATTTTCCTTCCTTGTTAAAATAGAGCTTACTGCATGCTCGGAAACCGCCATATAGAGGTAAAACTTTTCCCCTTCTACCAAGCTAGATAGGAATGGAGGCTTTTCTAGACGATCTTTTAATAATATAAAGGCCTTTTAGCAATCTTCTCCCCATTCAAAGTTTTTCTACTTCTTAATCACACCAAAGAACGGTATTCACTTATCAGTAGCTTTAGAGATGAATCTGTTCAAAGTTGCCACTCTCCCATTCAAGCTAATCACATCTTTACTCATCTTTGGCTCAGCCATGTCCCTAATTGCATTGATTTTGTCAGGGTTGGTCTCAATTCCTCTAGCACTAACAATATATCCCATAAAATTCCCAGTTTGTATCCCAAAGGAGCACTTCTGTCGATTCAATTTCAACTTGTATTTTCTTAATACTTCAAACATTTCTTTAAGGTCTTTGAAGTGATTGGCTTCCTCTTGAGATTTGACTAGCATATCATTTACATATACCTCCATATTTTGAATAATTTGTTCTTTAAACATTCTATTCACCAATCTTTGATATGTAGCTCCTGCATACTTCAACCCAAAAGGAATAACTTTGTAGCGGTATATTCCCCAATCTCTTATGAAACTTGTGTGTTCTTTATCCGGCTTGAACGTGGGGATTTGGTTATACCATGAGTATGCATCCATAAAAGACAACAGTTTATGTCTACTTTTTACGTCACCTAATTAGCCTATTCGAGGTAGGGATAACAATCTTTGGTGCATGCTTTATTCAAATCAGTATAATCGATGCATGTTCTCCATTTTCCATTAGGCTTTTTGACTAACACAGGATTGGCCAAACATTTTAGGTAGAAAACTTTTCTAATGAATTCAATTTCAAGTAGCATTTTGAGTTTCTCCTTCAACGCGTTAGCTCGAACCTTATCAAACTTCCTTTTCTTTTGTCAAATAGGAGTGATGTTTGGATCTATGTTCAAGTCATGACTCATGATCGTGGGATCTATTCCGACCATGTTGAGTGGGTCCAAACAAATACATCTTTTCTAGATTTAAGAAACTGAATAAGTTCCCCTCTGAGCTTCTTTACTATTTTTGTTGGATCAAGCAAATCCAGACTTACTTCTTCTAGGTCTTCGATTGGCTTTATCCTTTCCTACTCATTTCTACAATCTAACCCAGTGACAATTTCTTTGCCATCTATTTCCTCGTCTATCAGGTTTGCCTCTTTCCGATTTCTTTTCCTCTCAGAAAAGTTAAATCTTTTTAACACGTTATTGGCTTTCTCGGTTGCTCTTGCCTCCTCGTTTGCCTTGGATGGTTGGCTTGGAAGACCATTATTCAAGGGCTTTTTTATTTCAGTTTTGATTGATTTTCCTTTCTCTGAATCATAACAATAAGTACTACCTTTTTTGCATTGATCGAGTGTAGCAAAATCAATTCTCGAGAGCTATATTTCTCTCCTCTTATCATTCCCCATCCACTCTTAGTTAGAAATTTCACCATCAGATATTTTGATGACACAAATGCATCTACTTCGTCCATGGCTGGTCTCCTAAAGAAAGCATTGTAGTAGGAAGGATGGTCCATTATCACAAATAGAGTTTCGAAAGTTCTGGAAAGTGGTGGAATTCTCATTTGCACTAGGAATTTGATTTGTCCTATTGGAGTAGACTCTTTATTGTCGAACCTAAAGATTGGTTCAAAGTTTGGCTCGAGCTTCTCCTTTGGAATACCTATTTAATCAAAAGCGTGCTTGAGGATGATGTTCACTGCACTTCCAGTATCCATTAAAATCTTTGTTACTATAGAGAGCCCAATTTGCGAAGTTATCATCAATGGATTATTATGCGGGTAACGAGCCCTTCTAAACTCTTGTAGGGTTATTATTAAGTTGGGGAGTTGAAGTTGGTATTTGTGATTTATGAGCAGTGGCTCCTCCTAAATACCAAAGACTTTATCTCTTGCCTCACTTATATTCCTTTTCTTAGCTCCTTTGCTACTTCCAACGAGATGGGAAACCTTATGGATGACATATATGTGGTTGATCGAAGGGATAAAATTTGGTTGAGAATCATTTTCTATGAAATTTGCAGTGTTATTTGGAGGCCTCTGATTATTCTCCTCAGGATGAGCAGGTTACTGATTCTCTTTAACAAACTCTTTCAAGTGCCCAGATCAGATCATATTTTGAATCATTCCAGCAAAAACATGACATTCGTCTGTTTTGTGTCTGTTCGCCATGATAGGCACAATAATCTCCTCCCCTTCTTGACTCGGGGTTATTCCTTGTCTTGTAATAAGTTGGGAAGTTACCTTCATCTTTAGCTGTAGCAAAAATATAAGAGATTAGTACGTTTAAAGCCATATAGTTAGATTTCATGATCTCCTTCCATCTTCCTCTCTTACTCTCATCCCATCTTGGATTCTTGTTGGGCGGATCATAGCTAGATCTTCCTACTTCCTTCTTTGTCTAAGACTTTTCCTTAGCATGATACATCTCATCCATATGGATGAATTTGTCAGTTTAGAAGTGAAAGTCTTGAAGGTCTTTACATCCATGGATGTAAAGTTCCTTCAAGAAGGGGGTTTGCTCAATCAATCCTGAACGCACTACCATTAACTTCTCTATATCGGTCATGTTTTCTCCTTTCAATGCCTCCATGTTGAGTCTTCTCAAGCATTCACCAAGCAGCTCACTCGGTCTCTGCTTAACATTGGTCAGCACACTAGAAACGGTAGTAGGGTCCTTGCACACATTGAATTGTGTTGAGAATTCATAAGAGAATTGCTTCCAAGAATAAATGGTTTTCTCCCTATAATGTCTATACCACTTAGAAGCTACTCCTTGAAAAGTGGTAGGAAATAGCCTGCAGCGTACGGCACCGGAAGCATTATGAAGGCACATTTGGCTTTCGAAGGCTAGAAGATAATCATTAAGATCGGTAGTCCCATTATACCTTAGTGGTGGGACCTTGATGGGTGATGGAAATTTGAAAGACATTATTCTTTCTATGAGGGGGCTTCATGAAAATTGTTGTTGACCCTGGGATCAAGGGTTCTCTTTCCTTTGATATCAAGCATGTACTTTGCCATTTCATCAGCCATATCTCTCCAGTAAGCTTCATCATCGTAGTAATCACTTTTATAAGGCATGTACTCATTACGCGAGATTGAGCTTCCCGATTGTTCTTAGACCTTTCTACTAATTCTTCCTGGTCATCTGCTTTAAGCTTATTACCAGCTAGCGATTTTAGAGAGAATACTACAGCTCCAACTTTTTGGATTCCTCTTTTCTATGGGATCATAACAATTTTTCCTTTGTTCATACTTTTGAACATGGAAGTATTTAGATATATGCTTGGAGATTCAACCTCTTCTCATTCAATGAGCCTTGTTGTTTTGGAAGACTTTTGTGAAAGGACCTTCTCTAGTAATTCTTACATTGCCGCCATTTGCTGCGTCAAATCTTTGATTTTGACATCACTATTTGTTGGCTTTGCCGATTCTGAAGGTTGACTAGGTTCCACAATTTATGGATTAAATCACGGAGTGACATTATCTTCCAATGTCAATTGTTGTAGTATCTCCCTATTTGGTACGTTAATTCTTTTAGCTCTCACCATTTTCCTAGAACAAAATTTTAAGCAACTAATTTCAACATAAAGTTATAATGATCGGAGGTTCGATCCTTCCTTTTAGCGTCAAAATGTTAAACCAAAAATTGGTTTATCATTTATAATGTCATGCTAAACCAAAATTTTGTCTAACATCCACGATATCATGATGATGTTTTTAAACCAAAGATTAACTCAAGACTTAATACACAATGATGTTATTTCCAATAGTTCTATAATGCCTATGGTCCTTTGGTAGAATAGTGAAATTACTAAAAAGAACCATGTATCCAAAGATAAAATAGGTAAGTAACTTAATTATGCAATAGTCCATTGTTAATGGACTAGATAGATGATTCACATATGTTCTTTATTTATATATCTCCTAGTTAAGTTGGGTATTATGAAAGATAAGCTCAATTTATATAAGGGCTTAAAGGATTTTTATAAATCTGAATCCAAGTCAAGGATTTGTTGTATGCACTTTCATAATTCAATAACAGTTAAATATGTACCGTTCATGAGAAATAGGCTATGTAAAATTGTTCAAGTCCTTGTTCTCATTAGTTTCGAAAATTACAAAGAATTCTTGATTTTGTGCCAATTCAATTCAGGGTTACAACTTTTCAAATTTAAGAAGGAGGAAAAGAAATGATTCGTCCTTTTTTGAATGGAAAAGGGGGTGTATTTATAAGGGTGCAACATGCGGCATGGCTGCCACATGTCTTTCGATATGTATCTGAATTGCCGACATTTGATATCTTTCGACGTTGCTAACTCTCGACATTGTTTGTTGACTTGGTAACATGCGGTATCTTGATGATATGAGGCATCCTCGTGGTATGTGGCATCTTGATGATACACGGTATGCAACATCCTGATGATATGCGGCACCTTTCTTTACATTGATGGTATATGACATCCTTATCATATTGTAGTTATCCAATATCATCCATATTTCTTAAAGTCCGGCATCTAATGTCACTTGGAAGGGTTTAAAATCACTTGCTGCTTGTGAATGTTTATAATGGTTCAATGTTTGCTAAAAACCTGATATCATCCTTTATGCTTAGATATTCAACATTCTTTCTTTACTTTAAGCTCTACAACATTAAGTTTTGGAGGCTTGATATCATTAGGACTGTCGAAATTCGATAGCTTTTCATTGTTAAGCTTTTGACACCCCGTTTAGTATTAAAGTTCGACACCACATGTTTCTAGTTAAATGCTCGATATTGTTTATTCTTGTAGAGACCTGTTACCTCTAAGGGTTCGATGACACTACTTAATTTCCTTATGTGCTTGACATCTTGAAAGTCATATCCATGTTAAATGTTAAATATTTCCATATCTGGTGATATCCTTTCTGCCGTTGTAGGAGCTTGTTGTCTTCACTTTTGTTGGTTAGAGATGCTTTGTACTTACAAGTTCGAAAACTCTAATTTGATATCGACTCTTTGAAGCTATCTTTGTCTTTCAAATTTAACATTCCTTATGGCCTAACATCCTCTAGTTGCGTTATTAATTTGGAAGCTTAATATGTAACATAGGCTTATTACTCTGCCACGCGCTTGTAGTCACAATATGTTTTCCTTAAATGTCCTACACATGTATTTGTAGTAGTTTTATTTTCCATTGCTCCTATATTTATTCGTCTTAGGAAATATGTGGATAACAGTAAGTATTAAGTGGTTGACGAGATTCCATGCAATGTCAGGTAGATAGTTATTAGTGAGGAGTCCGCCTTGGTATTATATGTAGTAAATGATGTGGACCTGCCTTAATTAAGGTATTAAATGGTTAGAGTTTGTCTAATTCCAATTAAAAGGTATTAAGTGACACTAGTATTATCTCTTACATTGATAGAACATTATAGACGATAGATATGGGTTATTGGGTTGATAGCAAGTTAGCTATGGGCTTATATTTGGAAAGCCTTTTATTTAAGTTCGAGAAAATCCTTTGGGCTTACATTTGAATAGACTTATGTTATAGGTAGAAACATAAGACATATTCCTCTGTGAATTATACTGCCCTAGTACTAATGTAGTAAGGCTGAAGATTTTTATTAACCAGATATATGATGTTCTAACTCCCTCCTCACTACAACACTGCTTAGGAAGGGCGATGCTGAAGGTGGAGGCATTGATGAGGCTTATGGCAATAGACTATCTATTTACTTGTTATTTTCTGTTGTTTTTGATGTATCCATGAAATAAAAACAATGTTGTAATTTTAAAATATTGAAGATATGTACAGTTATTGTTTGGTTTTGACATTATGGATATTTTGTTATGGTTTTGAATGACATTTTGAAATTCGAATGAAATGGGTACTATTGTTATCATTATATTTTATCCTTCCACTATGAGAATCCAATTGATTAGATAAATAGCTCAGTATTATTCTTTTTAACAACCAATACTCAGCTTTGAGATGGTTATAAGTTTTGATGGGCCTTTTCTGTGTCAGAATTTAGGCCTATTTCAGGGCAAGTTGTTAAATTTGGTATTAGAGCCTAGGTTCCTCAATCAAGGGGGAAAGTATATGTATGAGAGACGTACTTGTTATTTTTGAAAAGATTTTTCCAAAAACCCATATTATATATGTATATATATATACACTTTATTATGAACATACGTGTATACACTAGGCAAATCTTTCTTTGGCATATGATATTATCCTAGGAAATTATAACTAAAATTTTAACCTACAAATAGTAGACTATGGTTGAAAATCCTTCTTCTTCTGAGACTGGGTACCCCGCCAGAGGAATGCCCACCATTCGAGGGATGCCCGAATAGTTTAAACAATACCTCAGGCATGTAGGACAAGTCCGTATTCCCTAGCAAACTACATTGATGGCTCCCGTTCTCTCGCCCGTTGAGGCAGCACCTCATCCTGGCGATTTTCCAAAAATATGTAAGGATTTTATGAGTATGGGAGAAAGTGCATATTCTATAAAGGAAAGCTTCGTAGAGACTAAGGCATGGATAAATGACCGCGAGAGTATATTTCAAGGGATTAGTTAAGAGGATCAAGTGAAGTAGATAATGGCAGCTTGGCACCTTAAAGAAAAAGCCTTAGATTAGTGGAATATTATGGCTTGGGAGGACTTTGGTAGGGTTGTCACTTGCGATGAGTTCAAGAACCAATTTCAGACTGGGTTTATGTCAAGAGTAGAAGTGAGCCTGCAATTAGGGAAATTTATACAGCTTATTGTAATACCCCAAGATTTTGAGGAAAATTCTTTTAAATAAATGATTAAAATTCTGGGGGAAAATCAGAATTATTATATAGGTGGGATTTTCAGTGGTGCAAGGTTGTGTGCATGTGTGCACGTGCACACTAGTTATGGCACTAAGAGAAAATCCAGAATTCCTGAATGATAAGACAAGGAAGGAAAACATTTAGATAAAATGTTTTAAATAAAGGAAATATAGGCCTAGACATGAATATTAAAAATTCCTGAGGATGTGTGTGTATATATATATATATATATATATATATATATATATCTATATATATGCATATGTATGACTTGTCTGAAAATTAAGACAGAAGAGAACATTGATTTATAATGAATAAGTGAAATTTTATTTGAATAATAGGTGTAGAAATGCACATAAGTATGCACATGTTTTCTGCAAATAAAAGGTTAAAGTTAAATTAACACCCATAGTTGTATAAATGTATATATATACCCAGATATTATTTGTGCAGAAAATTAATAAAGGAATCACTAAAATAGTAAGAACCAAAGTGCAAGAAAGCAAATGTACATAGGCAGAAAATAGAAAGTCACACCATTATCATGTTTGAGGTAAGTATAATAAAAATACTTAAAGTAATCACTTTCTGAAAAGAAAAGAAAATGGGCACAATTTAGCCTTGTTTTAAAATATTGGCCGGGACATTAAGGGTTAGGAGGGAGGGAATATGCAATGCCAAATGCATGATTCTGGTCTGGGCTAAAATAGGGATTTTGCATCACCCAAAACCCTAGATAGAACCCTTATTTAAACCAAGAGCCTAACCAGAAAACTGCTCTCTCACTAATTAATTAACCTAAGGAAGAAGAGGAAGAAAAGGCTAAAGATTTGAGGGGTTTTCTGGATTAAGCTTGTGTAAGCATTTAGGTGGGTATCCTCACTCATATACATGGCATTAAGACCTGGGATTAGGCAGCCAAGCTTTTATATGCTATATTTTGCATGTTTTGATTTACAAACTATGTTGGCTACTGATGGTTTCATGAATGCTTGATGAGATATGATCTGCTATGCTGGATGTATAACTTTGTTGTTCTATTTTCATCTCTGTATGTTATACCAAAACCTTAAAGAACATATAATAGAGTATTTGTAACTAGTCTGAATCATGGCTTAAGACAAAGAATGAAAAAAAAACTATGAGCTACATATACATTGGTATGGTGCTGAGGCTTGAAATAATTGGTTAAGGGTGCAATGGAGTCTTTCTCTATAAGTGCTGAGCCCTAAACCAAACAGAAATTTACAAGCCTAAAAACTATGTTTAAACAAGATTAAAAATCTGGCTAAACATAGTTGCTTGCAAAATCAAAATAAACCCAATAGAGCCATGCATTTATTCTCAGTTGCAAACATTCTGGTATATGCTTGAATAGGGTGTTTATATGCTAAATAATGTGAGATGAAATGACTGGGGTGTTATACCTCTAGAAAGTAACCTTTAACTTGCTTGCCATATTATGTCTGCAAGGTAACTAGTATGCTTCATGTGTACAGGTGGTTTGTACACCTAGCTATCATTGATAGAATGAACATAAATACACTTAGTGATATAACTAAGGATTTTGTGCCAAGAAGGCTGCTGGAATGCTTGTCCTATTTGAAGTAGACAAGTTGGCACATGGCTTGTTTAAGTCCTGAGATCTTTGTGCCATGATGTTAATTAGTTCATGGCAATGTGTCCCTTTGATTCCTTATAGCAGATGAGGCCAGGAATTTATAAGAAGAAGAAAAGGCAACCTTAGTAGTTCCAGATAAAAGTTGTTTTAATGCATATGTTTGCTCTTATACATTGTACATGATAATACCTGTCAAGTATGCAAAGTATATTTATGCTGTATCCTTAGCTTAATATCATGGATATGTTAGAAATGCTCACACCAGATCATAGATCTGACCCTTATTGCTCATGGCACATGGGGGTGTCTCATTTATAATGGGGCAGCCACTAATGCTTTTGCAGGTTGTGATGGAGCTAAGTAAGCAAGATTAAAAAGATATGGAATAGAGGATGCTAAGATAATTAGAAATAAAAGCTAGAATGTGTTAATTCATGCATGTATTCCCTGATTGATATGGCTATCTAAATGTATTAAGTAGGAAGAACTTGTAAGAGACATGTGCTATGTTGTTTCTGGTTATTTCTGATTTGGTATGTATTAAGGATATTGATGTTAAACTGATTTGAAAACCTATTTGCTAAAGTTGTTTTGATTTAGAGGGAAAAACCTGGATTTTATAAGCATAATCATTTTATGATGATTTCAGTTAATCCTGAGTCCTTTCAAAAAAGAATAGATATGTAGAAAATTATATTGGGAAAACCCAGAAAAGGATTAAACTGCTATATTTTCAATTCATGATATTGATATATGTCCAAATGCAAGAAAAAGTGTATATACTCTGAAGATGTATTTTTAAAAGAGAATTATGGTTAGGAAGAATGATATATATCTGATCACAAGGTGTCTGATTCATACAAATATATATAAACATGCTTTTGAAAAAGAGAGGTATCAATGTTTTGTGTATATTCTGGGTTGTAAAATGCAAACAAAAGAATGGTCAGATTAACCACATGGTTAGACCATAGGTCAGGCCAAATGATTCACTTCAAATCAATGAAGCAAGGGAACATTTGAGCTCAGTTTTCTGGAAAATGAACAAAGACACTGACATGTACATGTATATCTGTGTACATGTTGATATTGGGCAAAAATATAAATATAAATTCCTAGAACAGTTGTAGGAAAGGGTTTCAAAAAAATAATAAAGCAAGAAATATTGTTTTGTATGATAGATTATAAGTAAAAATTGAGTATATATGGGCAGATATAGGTAGGTATCAGATTTCAAACCATACAGGAGAAAATAAAAAGGGAAACAAAAATTGTGTTTGAACCGACCAGCATAGTACTCGAACTCGTGACCTCTCATGTATAAGTTAGGCGCGTTTCCATTACGCCTAGATGTTGCTTGTGTTCACTTATGATCCACTTTCTTTTAACCTGAGTTTGATACTATCCAGACTTTAAGATAATCATCTATATTATAAGCTTGCTTTCCACTGATTATTGCTTGATCATTTCTTAATTATAATAACAGCCTAAAGTACATATTTCCAGTGGACACTATAGTCAAAAATCAGGATACAATAAGTAATCTTTTAAAAAGGGAATTTATCACATTTTAATAGATTTAAAAGGATTTCTACTTATTATTATGCTCTGATTCAAGTAGAATATAACATAGATATCTTCATATATGTATGTTAAGAATGATTTAGAATTAAAACAATATTTTTATATTGTGAAAGATCCTGGATATATTTTGTTTATTAGAGAAAGAAAATGACCCTGGGAAATATATTTGTAATGGATGATATATCTATATATCATCTCAAAAAAAAATCACTAATGAAATTAGTGTGGAAATAGGAGGGTCACTTCATTTGGTATCAGAGCTATGTTTTAATTAACATAGCAAAATGTTTGTATGCTTATGTTTATACTAGGTTTGTTAGTATATTTGACTGTTTATAAGTATTCCCTGAATGTATGTATGTGTGTGCATGTGACATACACAATGATTAAATAGGAAAGATACAACCAATTTAAAATTAAAGCTAAGTGTTATAAACTAATAAGATGAAATACATATACTTTTAGAAATATGGTAGGAAGAGGGTCTCATCATCAAGGAGGATCTAGCACACCACAAATGCTTGACATGCAGGAATTTGTGAGAGTTTTGAGAGATGGAATTGGGCACAGACCTGAGAACCCATATGAGGAGCTCTCCAAATTGGTGAAGACTTATACCAACTTGGGAGGCAAGAGCTTTGAAGGAACTGAAAGTGTAATGGAGATTCAAGCATGGCTGAGGACATTAGAGAGGATCTTCACTGATATGCAACTAGATGACCAAAGGAAGAGGCAAGTGGCCTCAAGGCAATTAAAAGGTGCAGCTTTGAGTTGGTGGGAGGTGATCATAGCTGGCCGGAATGAAAATGATATTAATTGGAATCAATTTAAGGAGATGTTAGAGGCAAGGTTTGTTCCAGCCTCAGCAAAAACCACTTTACTTGAGGAGTTCATCAAACTTAGACAGGGGACTATGAATGTCACAGAATACACCCAGAAGTTTGAGGGATTGTCAACCTATGGGGCAATGTTAGTGGCTGATGAAGCATCCAAAAATGATAGATACATCAAGGGATTGAACCCAGGGCTTAGCAGGGCTATATTACCTTATGCTGACAGAACTTTTGATCAAGTGATAGATTTGGCTCTGAAGATTGAGCAGCATGACAAGGAAAGAGATAAGTTTAGGAGCTTCAAAAACAATAGCAACAAGAAGAACAAAGGGAAGTACCATCCTTATGATAAGAAGAAAGGAGAGGCAGATGGTAAGAAGGCAGTAGATGCAAAACCCAATGAAGCCAAAAGAAAAATAGTTTGCAACCATTGTGGGAAAGAAGGCCATATTAAGCCAAGATGCCCAGAGCTTAAAGGGGGAGCTTTCAAATGCTTTCTATGTGGGAAGGAAGGGCATATGAAAAGAAATTGCCCAGAATACAAGCAACAAGGGAAAGTGGCAAACCTGGAAGGTAGGGGCAAGGCCATAATTGAGGCTAATGCTGAAAACCATGGTCAAGTGGAAGGTACACTATTTATTTGTACCATACCTTTAGCTGTAATATATGATACCGGGGCAACCCACTCACTCATTTCCCATGAAATAGTTAAAAGGTTGAAAATGAACTGCAATTTGGCTGAAATACCTCTGTTAATACAAAGCCCTTTAGGAAGTTCTAGTGTATTAGATATGATTTGTGTGGATGTGAATTTGAACATAGGGGGAAACACATTTGTTTCCAATTTATATGTTCTAAATTTCCCAAATATAGGAGTTATATTAGGGGCAGATTGGCTAAGACAATTCAAAGCCATAATTGACCTAGATGCATCCACCATTTCACTACAAAATTCTAAAGGCCAAAGGGTTACAATTCTATGTGAACCTATCAAAGAAAACAGTCTAAATCATTTAATTGAATTAGAAAATAATCCCAAGGAAATAGCTATTAATGAAATCCCCATAGTTAAAGAATACTTGGATGTATTTGGGGACGTAAAAGGTGTCTCACACCATAGACCTGTTGAATTCCAGATTAACCTTATGCCTGGGGCTAGCCCAGTTATCAAAAAGCCTACAAGGATGGGGCCAAGTGAATTAAAGGAGCTAAAGAACCAGCTGGAAGAATTAGAAGCCAAGGGGTTTATAAGGCCAAGTAATTCATGCTGGGGTGCTCCTGTAGTATTTGTTAAAAAGCATGATGGTACTTTAAGAATGTGTATAGATTATAGAGAATTAAACAAAGTAACCATCAAAAACAAATACCCATTACCCAGGATAGATGATCTCTTTGATCAACTCAGTGGAGCTAAAGTGTTTTCTAGGCTAGACTTGGCATCTGGGTTTCATCAGATGAAGGTTGAGGAATCAAGTGTTAAATATACAGCATTCAACACAAGATATGGTTTGTATGAGTTTCTGGTTATGCCATTTGGGCTAACAAATGCCCCTTCTTACTTTGTAGACCTAATGAATAGGATATTCAGAGATTACTTAGACAAGTTTGTTCTGATTTTTATAGATGACATTCTAATCTACTCTAAAACAGTAGAGGAACATGAGAACCACTTACATTTGGTCTTATCTAGATTAAGAGAAAAAGATTTGAAAGCAAAGTTCTCTAAGTGTGTGTTCTGGCAAGAGGAAGTACATTTTCTTGGACATGTTGTCTCTGCTAGAGGGATTTCTGTAAACCCCAATAAGATAGTAGCAATCCAAGCATGGAAGAAGCCTAACAATGTTAGTGAAGTTAGGTCATTCATGGGGATGGCAGGATACTATAGGAGGTTCATACAAGGATTTTCTAAAATAGCAATGCCACTCACTAACCTGACTAGGAAGAACCAAAAGTTTATATGGACTGATAAGTGTGAACAAGCTTTCACCCAGATCAAGGAGGCTTTGGTAAAATCACCAGTGTTGAGAGTACCAGAAGGCAATGAGGGATTAGTTGTATATACAGATGCATGTGGGTCAGGGCTAGGGGCTGTGTTGATGCAGCAAGATCAGGTCATAGCCTATGCATCTAGACAACTAAAACCCCATGAAACTAGATATGCAACTCATGATCTTGAGTTGGCAGCAGTAGTATATGCCTTGAAGCTCTGGAGGCATTATTTATTAGGTGCAAAGTTCATTTTATACACTGATCACAAGGCCTTAAAGTATCTCTTTTCACAGAAAGATTTGAATATGAGACAACACAGATGGGTTGAATTTCTTGCTGCTTATGACTTAGATATACTTTATACACCAGGCAAGGCTAATAAAGTGGCAGATGCATTGAGTAGGCAGCATGCAAAAGTGGCCATGTTGATGATGGAGGAGTTTAGAGACTTGACCATGCTCACTGATTTGGAAATAGATGAGAGCAGTGGGATAAATATGGAGATAATTGAGGAAGAAAGGAGTAAAGGAAGGTTAAGTTTAATTACTTTACAATCAAATTTGGTCTTGAAGGTGGCAAAAATGCAAGAAGAAGATCAAGACTTAGCAGAAAAGAGGTCTCTCCTATTAAAGAAGGAGGAAGTGAAGGATTATCACATTGATGTAAAAGGATACTTAAGGTACAAGGGAAGGATATGTGTCCCAAACATCATAGAATTGAAAGAAGAAATCCTTAATGAGTACCATAGGAGCAAATATTCCATACATCCAGGCAGCACCAAGATGTACCAAAACTTAAAAAGGGACTATTGGTGGAAGGGAATGAAGTCTAATGTAGCTAGATATGTTGCTAAGTGCATGGTTTGTCAACAAATAAAAGCTGAGACCCAAAGACCTTCAGGGTTATTGCAGCCACTTAGCATACCACAGTGGAAGTGGGAAGACATATCTATGGATTTCATAGATGGTCTTCCTAGATCCAAGAGGGGAAATACAAGTATTTGGGTGATTGTAGATAGGCTGACTAAAGTAGCCCACTTCATACCAGTAAAAGCAGACAGAAATGCACCTAGGTTAGCCCAAACTTTTATGAGAGAAGTGGTAAAATTGCATGGTGTTCCTAAAACTATAGTGAGTGATAGGGATACAATCTTCACTTCAAGATTCTGGAAGAGCTTCCAAGAAGCTATGGGGAGTGAATTGTGCCTAAGCACTGCTTATCACCCCCAATCAGATGGGCAAACAGAAGTGGTAAACAAGATTTTAGAGGAAATTGGGAGGACCACCTCCATTTGGCTGAGTTCACATACAATAATAGCCACCAAAGCACAATTGGAATGGCACCCTTTGAAGCCCTATATGGAAAGCCATGTCTATCACCTATGTGTTGGGCTGAGGCAGGAGAGAAAGCTATCCTAAGGCCAGAATATGTCAAGGACATCACAGAGAAAATAGGACTGGTGAGAAAGAGGATGGCAGTAGCTCAAGATAGGCAAAAGAAGTATGCTGATGCAAAGAGGAAGTCAGTGGAATTCAAAGTAGGTGATTATGTCTTCATTAAGGTTTCACCAATGAAGAAAGTCTTGAGATTTGGCAAGCAGGGGAAACTCAGACCCAGATATGTTGGACCATACAAGATTTTGGAGAGGATAGGCTCACTAGCCTATAAGCTAGAGCTTCCAGAGAAGATGAGTGCAATGCACAATGTGTTTCATGTGTCACAACTAAGGAGATGGGTACATGACAAGGAGGAAATCTTAGAAAAGCCTACTGAAGTTCAGATTAATCCAGATCTAATCTATGAGAAAGAGCCAGTGGGAATTGTGGCAAGGGAAGAAAAGAAATTAAGAAACAAGACATTGAAGCTTGTAAAGATTCAATGGAGTGTAGATCCTAGTGATTGTACTTGGGAGCTAGAGGATAAAATCAGGATGGATTACCCTAGGCTCTTTGCAAATTTAAAAGGTAAATTCTTAGATTACTAAGAAAGTTTGATATGTATGATAGACAGTGACTAATTGATTTGCTCATGCATATTTGAATAAATTTTTCCCTAAGAAAGTAGAAGTACTCAAAGAATATGTTGCAAATTGTGAGGGCACAATTCCTAAAAGAAGGGGTGATTGTAATACCCCAAGATTTTGAGGAAAATTCTTTTAAATAAATGATTAAAATTCTGGGGGAAAATCAGAATTATTATATAGGTGGGATTTTCAGTGGTGCAAGGTTGTGTGCATGTGTGCACGTGCACACTAGTTATGGCACTAAGAGAAAATCCAGAATTCCTGAATGATAAGACAAGGAAGGAAAACATTTAGATAAAATGTTTTAAATAAAGGAAATATAGGCCTAGACATGAATATTAAAAATTCCTGAGGATGTGTGTATATATATATATATATATATATATATATATATATATATGCATATGTATGACTTGTCTGAAAATTAAGACAGAAGAGAACATTGATTTATAATGAATAAGTGAAATTTTATTTGAATAATAGGTGTAGAAATGCACATAAGTATGCACATGTTTTCTGCAAATAAAAGGTTAAAGTTAAATTAACACCCATAGTTGTATAAATGTATATATATACCCAGATATTATTTGTGCAGAAAATTAATAAAGGAATCACTAAAATAGTAAGAACCAAAGTGCAAGAAAGCAAATGTACATAGGCAGAAAATAGAAAGTCACACCATTATCATGTTTGAGGTAAGTATAATAAAAATACTTAAAGTAATCACTTTCTGAAAAGAAAAGAAAATGGGCACAATTTAGCCTTGTTTTAAAATATTGGCCGGGACATTAAGGGTTAGGAGGGAGGGAATATGCAATGCCAAATGCATGATTCTGGTCTGGGCTAAAATAGGGATTTTGCATCACCCAAAACCCTAGATAGAACCCTTATTTAAACCAAGAGCCTAACCAGAAAACTGCTCTCTCACTAATTAATTAACCTAAGGAAGAAGAGGAAGAAAAGGCTAAAGATTTGAGGGGTTTTCTGGATTAAGCTTGTGTAAGCATTTAGGTGAGTATCCTCACTCATATACATGGCATTAAGACCTGGGATTAGGCAGCCAAGCTTTTATATGCTATATTTTGCATGTTTTGATTTACAAACTATGTTGGCTACTGATGGTTTCATGAATGCTTGATGAGATATGATCTGCTATGCTGGATGTATAACTTTGTTGTTCTATTTTCATCTCTGTATGTTATACCAGAACCTTAAAGAACATATAATAGAGTATTTGTAACTAGTCTGAATCATGGCTTAAGACAAAGAATGAAAAAAAAACTATGAGCTGCATATACATTGGTATGGTGCTGAGGCTTGAAATAATTGGTTAAGGGTGCAATGGAGTCTTTCTCTATAAGTGCTGAGCCCTAAACCAAACAGAAATTTACAAGCCTAAAAACTATGTTTAAACAAGATTAAAAATCTGGCTAAACATAGTTGCTTGCAAAATCAAAATAAACCCAATAGAGCCATGCATTTATTCTCAGTTGCAAACATTCTGGTATATGCTTGAATAGGGTGTTTATATGCTAAATAATGTGAGATGAAATGACTGGGGTGTTATACCTCTAGAAAGTAACCTTTAACTTGCTTGCCATATTATGTCTGCAAGATAACTAGTATGCTTCATGTGTACAGGTGGTTTGTACACCTAGCTATCATTGATAGAATGAACATAAATACACTTAGTGATATAACTAAGGATTTTGTGCCAAGAAGGCTGCTGGAATGCTTGTCCTATTTGAAGTAGACAAGTTGGCACATGGCTTGTTTAAGTCCTGAGATCTTTGTGCCATGATGTTAATTAGTTCATGGCAATGTGTCCCTTTGATTCCTTATAGCAGATGAGGCCAGGAATTTATAAGAAGAAGAAAAGGCAACCTTAGTAGTTCCAGATAAAAGTTGTTTTAATGCATATGTTTGCTCTTATACATTGTACATGATAATACCTGTCAAGTATGCAAAGTATATTTATGCTGTATCCTTAGCTTAATATCATGGATATGTTAGAAATGCTCACACCAGATCATAGATCTGACCCTTATTGCTCATGGCACATGGGGGTGTCTCATTTATAATGGGGCAGCCACTAATGCTTTTGCAGGTTGTGATGGAGCTAAGTAAGCAAGATTAAAAAGATATGGAATAGAGGATGCTAAGATAATTAGAAATAAAAGCTAGAATGTGTTAATTCATGCATGTATTCCCTGATTGATATGGCTATCTAAATGTATTAAGTAGGAAGAACTTGTAAGAGACATGTGCTATGTTGTTTCTGGTTATTTCTGATTTGGTATGTATTAAGGATATTGATGTTAAACTGATTTGAAAACCTATTTGCTAAAGTTGTTTTGATTTAGAGGGAAAAACCTGGATTTTATAAGCATAATCATTTTATGATGATTTCAGTTAATCCTGAGTCCTTTCAAAAAAGAATAGATATGTAGAAAATTATATTGGGAAAACCCAGAAAAGGATTAAACTGCTATATTTTCAATTCATGATATTGATATATGTCCAAATGCAAGAAAAAGTGTATATACTCTGAAGATGTATTTTTAAAAGAGAATTATGGTTAGGAAGAATGATATATATCTGATCACAAGGTGTCTGATTCATACAAATATATATAAACATGCTTTTGAAAAGGAGAGGTATCAATGTTTTGTGTATATTCTGGGTTGTAAAATGCAAACAAAAGAATGGTCAGATTAACCACATGGTTAGACCATAGGTCAGGCCAAATGATTCACTTCAAATCAATGAAGCAAGGGAACATTTGAGCTCAGTTTTCTGGAAAATGAACAAAGACACTGACATGTACATGTATATCTGTGTACATGTTGATATTGGGCAAAAATATAAATATAAATTCCTAGAACAGTTGTAGGAAAGGGTTTCAAAAAAATAATAAAGCAAGAAATATTGTTTTGTATGATAGATTATAAGTAAAAATTGAGTATATATGGGCAGATATAGGTAGGTATCAGATTTCAAACCATACAGGAGAAAATAAAAAGAAAAACAAAAATTGTGTTTGAACCGACCAGCATAGTACTCGAACTCGTGACCTCTCATGTATAAGTTAGGCGCGTTTCCATTACGCCTAGATGTTGCTTGTGTTCACTTATGATCCACTTTCTTTTAACCTGAGTTTGATACTATCCAGACTTTAAGACAATCATCTATATTATAAGCTTGCTTTCCACTGATTATTGCTTGATCATTTCTTAATTATAATAACAGCCTAAAGTACATATTTCCAGTGGACACTATAGTCAAAAATCAGGATACAATAAGTAATCTTTTAAAAAGGGAATTTATCACATTTTAATAGATTTAAAAGGATTTCTACTTATTATTATGCTCTGATTCAAGTAGAATATAACATAGATATCTTCATATATGTATGTTAAGAATGATTTAGAATTAAAACAATATTTTTATATTGTGAAAGATCCTGGATATATTTTGTTTATTAGAGAAAGAAAATGACCCTGGGAAATATATTTGTAATGGATGATATATCTATATATCATCTCAAAAAAAAATCACTAATGAAATTAGTGTGGAAATAGGAGGGTCACTTCACTTATACACGTATCGGCTAAATTCAAAATGAGTTTGATTAGTAAGTTAGGTGCTGCCTAGATGGGCGGGAGAACGGGTGCCGCTGGTGTAGTTTGCTAGCGAATAGCGACTTATCCTACGTGCCTGAGGTATTGTTTAAACCATTCGACACTCATTTTAAAGGAGTACATTAGTAAGTTTATAGAATTAGTTAAATACAGAATGAGTTTGATTGATACATCCATGATAAAGGCCATGAAGTTTGTTGAAGGCCTAAACTCCTTGCTTAGGGAATGGTTGTTGACTCAGACATCCACTAGGGCTACCTAAGAGATGCTTTTTGAGATGGATTTACTACAGTCTATGAATGCTGAGGAGCAAGATATAGAGAAGGGGAAGGAGAAGGCAAGACCCACACAGAATCAGGAAGGGACCAAGAAAGAAAATTTATGGGAAAATAAGAATCAGTGTCCTAAGATGGTAAAGGAAGGGTAGAGTGGGCAAGCCTGTGCCAATGAAGCTGCCCCTATTTTGAGTAGACCGCCCCCTAGAAACCAAGGAAAGATATCTATGGAAGGTATAACTATTACTTTAGGAAATAAAATCCGTACTCTATTCGACTCTAGAGCATCGCATTCATTCATAGTTAGGAATGTGATTAACTCCTTAACCTTTAAACACAAACTATCATCCACCCAATAGTAGTTTCAAATCCTATTGGGGGGACGATGCATCTTTTCTCAATTTGTAAAAACCTAATGTTAGAATATGTGATTTTGATTTCATATGCAATGCGTATTTTCTAATTTTCAAGGGCTATGGACTTCTTTTAGGTATGGATTGGTTGTTGCACTACGGGGCAGTCCTAGACTACAATAAGAGGAAAGTATAGTTAAAGAGATGCAAAGGGCAAGACCTTGACGTTCATTGTACACCCCAAAGTTTAGTCGAGTTAAGTTACCTATACTCGATGAACCTATCGCAACATGAACTTCCATCTGTACCTATAGTTCAAGAATTCTCTAATGTCTTTGAAGAAGTTTTAGGGCTTCCACTCCGTAGAGAGATTGAGTTTAGGATTGATTGGAGAAGAAAGCTAGACCAATCGATTTGCCATTAAAACATATGGCCCCCAAGGAAAGGTAAGAACTGGATAAGCAAATCTCGAAGCAACTGCATAAAGGATTCATTCGATGAAGTACCTCAGAATAGGGAGCCCTTGTTGTCTTTTCCACTAAGGTAGATGACTCATTGAGGCTTTGTGTTAATTATAGGGAACTCAAAAGGTAGACGAAAAAGAATAGGTATCCCATACCTTGGATAGATGATCTGTTTGATCAACTTGTGGGAGTTAAAGTCTTCTCCCAATTGGACTTGGCAATTTGATTTCATCAGCTAAGGATCGCAGAGGATAGCAAACCAAAGACTGCTTTTCGCACACTAGATGGACTCTACAAATGGGAAGTGATGCCTTTTAGATTGAAAAATTCCCCCCATATTTTGTAGATTTGGTGAACAGAGTAATCAGGGGACAGTTAAATAGATTTGTAGTAGTTTTTGTGGATAATATCTTGGAATTTTCCAAAAGTGAAAAGGAGCATGAAAGTCACTTATGGAAGATATTAGGAACCTTGGGAAGGTACCAACTTAAAACCAAATTCTCAAAATGCAACTTTTGCAAGAAGGAAGTGAGATTTCTTAGGCATATTGTTCCGGAACATGGATTAGCGGTGGAACCCACAAAAGTAGAAGCTATTCGGAATTGGAAGACTCCAAAGAATGCCATGGAGGTTAGGAGTTTTCTTAGGCTAACAGGCTATTATAGGAATTTCATAAAAGATTTTGCAAAATTAGCAGTCCTCTAACTCATTTGACCAAAAAGAATTTAGTCCTCACTTGAGATGAGGAATGCATAAAAGCATTTGGGAAGCTAAAGGAACTATTAAGAAGTGCACCAGTGCTCATCATCCTTGATGGGATGAAGCCTTTTACGGTTTATACAGACGCATATGGCATAGGATTAGGAGCAGTTCTTATGCAAAAAGGAAGAGTGATAGCTTATGCTTGTAGACAACTAAAGGACCATGAGAAGAGATACCTAGTGCATGACTTGGAGCTAGCAGCCATTGTTTTCGTCTTGAAAATATGGAGGACTATCTTTCGAGGGAATGGTTTAAGTTGTTTACTGACCATAAATCACTCAAATATTTATTTTCCCAAAAAAGACTTAAATTTTATGCAGCGGAGGTGGATGGAGTTTATAGCATCGAACGACATAGTATACCTTAAGAAAAGGGAATGTCGTCGTCGATGCTCCTAGTCGAAGGCATGCTACCTTAAGTGCTATATATGAGTTGAGGTAGTTGGAGTTCCGCTCGAATTTCAACTTCCAACCGCCAATAGAATCCACTTAAAACTATTTGGTAGCAATGGAGGTTAGACCAGTGTTGATGGACCATATTGGATTTGAGTAGAACAAAGATGAAGGGATAGTCGATATCTTGAATAGGCTAAGGAGAGGAGAAAATTTTCCCCACATCAGTAGGTATACAGTTGAAGAAAAGAAATGTTTGATGAGAGATGGATACCTCTATGCCCCAAGAATTGATAGTATATTGGAGGAATTGCTTACTGAATGTCATTATTCACAAATGACTATTCACCCGAAGGAGATAAGATGTATAGGGATATGAAATGGATTTTATATTCGCGAGGATGAAGAAGAAATAGTTGAATTTGTTTCTAGATGTTTGACATGTCAAAGGATTAAAGTTGAGGAAGGGAAGCCAGGATGATTGTTATTGCCATTGGAAATCCCGACTTGGAAATGGGAATATATATCGATGGACTACATAATGGGTTGCCTAGGAGTCAAAGAGGCAATAAAGCACTTTGGATATAGTTGATAGACTCATTAAGAGTGCCCATTTTATTCCCGTTAGGAGCAATAGGATCCCAGCATCTTTAGCAAAAATTTATATTAAGGAAGTGGCTCGACTTCATAGAATTCCAATCAGCATCGTTAGTGATAGGGACCCCTTATTTACTAGCGAGTTTTAGAGGAGTTTGTAGACAACTTTAAGAACATTATTGAATCTTAGTACAGCTTACCACCAGTAGACAAATGGATAAACAAAAGGAGTAAATAGGATCTTGGAAGACTTGTTGAGAGCATGCATCATGGACTTCGGAGGACATTTTGGGAGCAACACCTTCCTTTAGCGGAGTTTGCTTTTAATAATAGTTATCAATCGACGATTGGTATGGCACTCTTTCAAGTGCTTTATGGGAGGCCATGAAAATCAACTAAATATTGGTGGGGAACCACCAACAAAATTTTACTCGGACCAGATTTGATTCGCGAAACTTCGATGAAGGTAAAGTTGATTAGGTAGCTAACAAAAACAGCGTAAGATTGTCAAAAATCCTACGTGGATAGAGAAGGAAAGAATTGGAGTTTGAGGTCGGAGACATGGTGTTTGTCAAAGTCTCCTCTCTTAAGAAGGTTGTGGGATTCGGAAAATCAGGAATGTTGGCACCAAGATTTTTGGGCCTTTCCGAGTTGTGGAAAGAATAGGAAGACTGGCTTACCGCGTGGAACTACTCGATAGATTAGTAGGAGTCCACGATGTTTTCACATTTCGCACTTGAGGAAATGCCTTCATGACATAGCTATTATGGTAGAGCCTGATCAATTGGGGGGTATTATGATAGAGCCAATAACATCCCATGTCACCGCATGCATGTAGAGCACGGAACTAGGAAGCTTTGGAACAAAGAAATTAGGTTAGTCCAAGTACAATAGGGAGATAACCCAACAGAAAGCATATGGAAGACCAAAGAAAAGATGAGGATCGCCCATCCTGAGCTTTTCACTGGTAAAATGTTCTCTCCAAAATTAGATTTTGGTTTCATCATGGTTGCTAGATTGGATGGTAGGAGATGGTTGCTACACTTTTCACCGTCACTTTGCACTTATGTAGAAATTTGCATGCATGTTTAGGGTGTTTTGCATACATGCTTATATGTCACGGTTACATGCTTACGCTAGGAGAGCTCATTTATAATATGTCTGCAATACATAATCACATTGCACTTTTGGATGAGTAGATGGATGTGTAGATAACTTGGTTGTGTAACATGGATGCTTAGTGCACGTTACGCTGTTCGCCTCTTGAAAAAATTTCGAGGACGAAATTATTTCTAAGTGCGGAATAATGTAACACCCCGTAAATCAACCATAAATAAATTGAATAATTAAATTAAATAAGGTAGTGGTAAAGATGAAAATTTTGCAAAAGTTGGAATTTGGCCATAAAAGTTATGTTGTTGCATTCATGGTGAAATTTGATTAATTTTCATATATAATATGTTGAAAACTGAGCTCAAATTGAAAATTTATGGACGCTTGAAGTTTTCAAGTTTAAAATAATTTAAATAGAATTCAAATTCAAATGAATAATTAATTTTAAAATTGGAAATTCAAAAGTTAATCGTGGATAGACTTAGGGATTATTAAGTAAAAATTGAAATCAACGTTAATGTTAAATATTATTAAGAAATAAAATAATTAAAAATCAACGACATGATAAAACTTCCCAAAATAAATGAACCGATCGACGGCTCCCCATGGGCTGGTCAACCGCTAATGGTCAACCGTCGCTAACGGTCGATCGATGGGAAGCGAGGGTTGACCGGTCGTGAACGAGGGCTAAATTTTTTGGTGTACAATGGACGTTTAGATTTTTATATTATTAAGTTGTTACGGGCGTTTTACGCGAGGTTGAAGTTTGGTTGAAGATAGGAAAAGGCAGGACAAAGTAGCATACTCGGGATACGAGGAAGAGGAGCAAGCATTCGTTGCATCATGGCTGGTCTCTGTTCGATGGCCAAGGCACCGAACCAAATCCCATGTTCGGTACCCTAAGGGTACCGAACAGAGGATCCAGTTTGGTACCTTAAACTCCAAGTAGAACCTTTTGTTCGGTGGTTGAGTAACCATCGGACAGAAGACTCTATTCGGTAATTGCATACCCACTGAACATGATCTTCTATTTGGTGGTTACAAGCCCACCGAACAAGAACTTCTATTCGGTAGTAGGTCACCAACTGAACCAGATGTCTGCATCACCCATCGAAGCTGATAGGTGAAGGAAGCCATCCAACGGACCGAGCAGGGCAAGCCTAACAGGGAAGCACATGAACTTGACCATAAACTCATCTGCATCCATCCTACTGGAACCAACCCCTCAAGGCCGATTCCTCAGCTGGGCCCCACAACACAAATATGGCAGGAAATCTGCATATCTTCCAAAAATTATCATGCATATTCCAGATTCCCAAGAATATTCCTTTTTAGGCGAGATATACATGGAAATGTCACAAAGTGCCACATTCAACACGCCTCAAATCTACCTCTATAAACATCCTAGTATTCGTCATTTACAAGGACGGTTTTTTGGAGATCTAAAAGCTCCATGCAACATTGCTAAGAAATCGGAGTTTCCAGATCATCTTTTTCCATCAAAAATCATTGTACTCGGCATCAATTTCTTATAAAAGACCAATATATAACAAAGGTAATAAAAGTATATAGTGGACCTAGGCCCATTACGGGTCAAACACAGTAAATCATATTGTTCTAAAAAAATTCCTACATTTTTATTCTTTAAATTTTCATTGCAAAAATCGATTGGAGGTATTTGCCTATATTTTGTGCAAATATTTTGGCGATTACACTAAGAACTTAAGAATTTCTCAACATGCATCCTACATCCAAAAGCAAGACTGGTGGTGCTAGTAGGAAGCCAATCTGATTACATACAATCAAGACAATCAATCATCTTGCACACCTGGACCCGACACTACCACCAGGGGTGATTTGGATAGAGTTGTGTTGGATCTTGACACCCGCTTTGCTGCCTATTAGCAAGCCATTGTCGATCAAATCATGACAAGCTTGAGGCGGATGCAGCTAACTGCACACAACATAAAACCAGAGGGAGAGCCCAGTCCCGGGGGGTAGTAGACCGAGAAGATCACATTCTAGGGAAACAGATCAGAAGAATCAAGGAGTTAGGTAAACAGCAGGTTTGCCCGGTATTCACCCACAAGCCATACTTGAAGAACGGTTTAATGCTAATCCAGGCAGGTGAAGCATCGAACCATGGGTGGCCACAACCGTGGCTCAACGACCAAGGTAGCATTCCTCAGTCCTAAAGGAAGTAGAGGTCGGTGGGATGCGAACCCATCACCGAGAACAATCTCGGAACAGGGAACGATGTCGGGATGACAGTCCCAGTTATCATAGAAGGAATTAAAGAAGCCCCTCACCTTGATGGGGGATTAACTGAGTTCTACTCACCCCTCGAGTGGGAAGCAGACCACATAGAACGTCTTATAAGGGAATGTGTTTGCCGCGAGCAGATAGAGCATGGAATAGGAGCAAGGGTTGGGATCCCGTTTACTATGGAGATATAAATCACTCAAAATCCAAGGAACTTTACGATTCCGATTATGGATCCTTACTAAGGTTTGACTGATCCTATAGTGCACCTGCAGGGATACACATAGCATATGCTAATGAATGGGGCGATGGTGGAAGTCATGTGAAAGTACTTACACCTCTTCTTGACAGATTTGGCAATGATGTGGTTCTACCACTTACGTAATGGTACAGTCCATTCATGGGAGATGTTGAAGGAAAAGTTCATTAGCAAATTTCAAGTTCATATAGAGCAACCTAAGGATCCATACTCCCTATCGGATGTTAAACAAAGGGAGGGTGAAACTTTGAGGCGGTATCTAACCCGCTTCAACACAGCCGCAGCCAGTGTTCAAAAAGCCGATGAATGGCTCACCCTCATGGCTTTGTGTAGGGGTGTTCACCCGGACACGAAAATGGGTCGGAGGGTAACGAAGGAAAAGTCGACTGCTCTTTAGGACTTTTTTATGAAGCTGCAAAGTACATGCGCTTAGAAGAGACTACGATAGGGCAGCATGCTAGGACAACTGCCAAACCATCAGAAGCCTCTAATAGTATAACTGCTATGATCAGGGGCAATGAAGGTGGAAACATGGAGAGAAAGAAGAACAATAACCCCGACAATTATGGTGGTAGAAAAAATGGATCGAAGAAGATTCAAACCTTGCATGAGATTCGACACCTACACGGACATGAATGAAATTATAGAGAACATTTACCTGCTAATCAAGTGGAGCTTAAATACAACAGACCTGCTCCAAAGAAGGAAATGGAGGTTGAAAGAAACTCCAGAAATACTTCCGATTTCATGAGTCCCCACGGACACAACAATAATGAATGTTGCCATTTGCGGGACCCGATTGAAGAACACATTAGGATGAGGAAGCTGGAGCGAAAGCCCAGAGGCACTTCCTGCTCCTGAGAATAAGGCACTAAAACAACCCTGACCAGTGAATGGAGGTGAAGGATCTAGTGCCAATCACGAGAAAGACAGAAGTTTAGTTATCAAAATCATAACGGGAGGACCCCACATGGCAGACAAGAGTTAGGGTGAAATGGAAATGTATGCAAAGTTATTGAAAAATGGGGATGCCTATAAATGCATGATAGGTGAGCAGTAGAAAACTAAGTCTCCCCGGCGGGAGCAGGAAGTGATAGGTTTTTATGACAATGACTTGAAAGGAAAATATTACCCCCATATAGATCCGATGGTGATTACTGCCTTGCTTGGTCCCGTAGAAGGGTATATGGTTTTGGTAGACAATGGGGGTTCGGTGAACATTCTGTTTAAGGAAGCATTCGACGAAATAGGGTTTTCATGGAAGATGTTATGCCTTGTAATCAGTGGCTTCATGGTTTCACTAGGGAAGGCGCCATGCTCTTAAGGAGGTTGGATTTGTTTGTTGAGATAGGAACTTGTCCCCGATCAGCCATAAGAAAGCGAACATTCGTACTGGTGGATGGATTCTCAACATGCAATGCCTTCCTAGGACGACCGCCTTATCTGACTTCTGCGCAGTAATGGCTCTATGGCGTTTGATAATGAAATTCCTGACAGCCAATGGGATAGGAGTGTTTAAAGGAAATCAGGACACGGCCTGGGAATGCTATGTTGTAGAACTTTGGGAGGAAAACGATGAGAGAAGAGGAAAGGAGCAGAAGTTGCCTTCAGCACCAAGAGCTCCCTCGCATAGCAACTAAAGAACTCCCCCTCTCAATTTCATGAGTGATCCTCATAATGAGCTTGACTCGACAGATGGAGGAGAGGGGGCCCCAGCTGAGCCCAGGGAGGCTCTGGAGTTTGTGAAAGTTGATGATAGCAATCCTACAAAAATTATGAAAATCGGTCAGGTTTAGAGAAGGATCTAAAGCTACAATAATTAGAACTCTACGGGACAACCAGGAGGAGTCAGCCTGGTCCCATGTAGACATGTACGGAATTCCTCCTTCGGTTGCTTGTCATGCCTTGAATGTTAACCCGAAGAAGCCTCCTGTGAAGCAGATGAAAGGAGTATGGGCCCAGAATGGTCAACGACACTGCACTAAGAAGTAAAAACCTTACTGGCAAACGACTTCATTCGAGGATCAATGTACCTAGAATGAATAGCAAACCCGGTTCTTGTTAAAAAGTCAAATGGAAAACCGTGGACCCGAAGAGACTTTTCTAACCTGAACGACACGTGTCCCAAAGATTGTTTACCACTCCCAAGGATTGATCGGTTAGTGGATGGTGCTGCTAGGCATTAACTTCTATCCTTTATTAATGCTTACTCTGGGTAGAACCAAATGGCGATGCATGTCTCAGACTAGAAACATACTAGCTTTATCATAGATCTGGGACTTTATTGCTACAAGGTAGTGTCGTTTGGACATAAAAATGCGGGGGCAACGTACCAACATTTGGAGAATAAAATGTTCATCGAGCAGATTGGCAAAACCATGGAGGTATACATTGATGACATGTTGGTAAAGTCAAAAGAGGTCGTGGATCATATCTTTCACCTGAATGAGATGTTTCAAATTCTATAGAGGTTTAGGATGAAGTTGAACCCTCTAAAATGTTCTTTCGGAGTAGCTTTCGGGAAATTCCTAGGCTTCATCGTGCATGCAAGGGGAATAGAGACTAATCCAGAATATGTCCAGGCACAACGGGATACTAAAATCCCTGAGACATGGAAGGAAATGTAGAGCCTGAATGGGAAGGTAGTAGCTTTGAGCAGGTTTTATCCAAAGCCATAGTGTAACAACCCGATTTAATAATTACCTTGATTCGAATTTCATAATGATTGTTTTGAGAATATTTAAGTGAACTTAGAATTTTAATTAATGAAAATAAAATAGATAATGGGTTTTATGTGATTAAAGAAGATAAAACTTGTTTTGAAATATTTTAGTGAAATAAATGAAGAATTAGTGAAATGTTATTTTTCTTTTAATAAGTATTTTAATTATAGTAAAATATAAGTTGTAGGATGAAATCAATGAAGAATTATAATCTGTTTAAAGTGTAAATTTCTGCTTTGGACCATTAATTGAATCATATCTTAATTAAGATAAATGAGTATTTAATTAGAGTTAAATTGATTTATAAAACTAAAAAAAGAATGCACTTTTAGGAAAATAAATAGTGATGGTTGTAATCTTAAGCTTATAACTAAATAGAGTATAACGTTTGTGAAAATCAATGAAGGGTTTATTAAGTAAATAAAGAGAAATTTTGCTTTTGTTGTAAATTAAAATTATGGTTCATAAGATTTAAAAGAATGATAATTAAAGTCCACATAGGTTAGGCCCATTTACAAAAGAAGAGAGAATAACTTTCTCCTCATTTCACTAAGTCTGTACTTTCACTTCAGAAACGCTCAATAAACAGAAGTAAGAAACTTTAAAATCCACTTTGAAAACATAGCAAAATTTCTTCAAATCAATTAGAATAAATCTCTGGAAATTCATATAAATTCAAGGTAACTCTATCCTATCTATCTCTAGCCTTTAGAACTCCTAATTTTAGTTTTTGGTTGAGATAGTGATCTTTGTTGTGTTATTTATGAATTTGTTGTTCTAGGGTTTGGCAATGATTAAAGAAGAGGGATGCTATAGTAGTTTGGTTGGTGTTAGCTAAGGAAAAAAGTGAGAATTTGCTCAATATTATCTCTAAATATAAACTGCATGTTGTTAGTTAATTGAATTGAAGTAGATAGGGTTGCATGTTGCTAAATCCCGTCTGTTTGATCTTATAGCAAGTTGAAACTTGAAACCCTATAGAAATGCGAGTTTTACTATCTAATTTCTTTGCCAATGATTGCATGGTTGATCCCTGATGTTGTATTTATGTATTGCATTGAAATAGCACAACTGAAAGTGGCAAAAGACTGCTTGAATCGTTGAAGCAATAGTCGAAAATCGAGAACCAAACCTGGAGACAAGCTCCAAGATTCTTCACGTCCCGGTGGATCGGTAAAGGTCCATCGATGGACCGATCGAGAAGAAAACTAGAGCTGGCCTCTCGATTTTCATTCCATATTTTGTTGCATTTTTCTTTGGTGTGTTTTTTGTTTTCTTGGTTTTAGTTATAGTATATAAACTGATTTAAATGTGTTTAAAACTATGATTTAATGAGTGAAATTATTAATATATATATGATTTTATGAAAGTATTTTATAAATCGATTTCAATGAAGAAATTATAACTATGATTATTTATAGCTTATTTTAGCTCTAAAATCATTCTTAGCTTATATAAAATCATATTAGTATTTTCGTTCCTGAAAACTCAGTTTTAAAATGAGATAGAGTATTTTGTCAAAAAGCGAGAAACAAACAATCTCTTATGTTGATTAAATTGATGGATTTTGTGGAATTTGGCTTTTAAACTAAGCAATTCTTTTGCTATGAGATGAGAGTTATATTTAAACAATTTAGTAATAATAAGTGGTTATGGGACATTAACAATCACTTCGTTGTTTAATTATATGACTTGTTTTCATATTGTTTATGTGTAGTGAAATTTACTAATTAATAGTAAATATTTTAGCAACACCTAGTGGTTAAGGAACATGAGTTTTACTTTAATAATTACCACTAAAAGAGTATATGACTTATGGAATTAAATAGTATCTTAATGAAAGCGTATTATTTATAATTTGCTATATTTGTTAATGCATTCGATAGCTTAATCTTGTAGGCTAGTTGTTCACCTAGTGGCTTGACTGCGGTAGTCGCATCCCGGGTTGTGGTATTCGTTTAGTTCTAGCCCTATATCACCGAGCCAACAGTCCGTCAGCGGGCTATATTCGATGTCATAAAAATTGTGCCATCTGTTAGAAGGCATGGCACCTTAGTAGTGTGATCATAACTTGAACACATATTATGGACATTCAGTACATTTGAACCATAGGAGTTTAGCGGGGTAAACTCCTGGAGCTTTTCATATCGGTCCCCACTTGGAAGAAAGCAATTTGCACTAAGAATATTCGTTTGATAAAGACAACTATAAAATCCATATTTGTGTTTGACTTGCCTTCATGAAGTTGCTTTGTTGATTTGCTTTCATGCAGTTGTATGCTTTTCATGGTTTTCATGATATTGCTTTATTTTGTTAGTTTTCGTATTAGTTTTGTGAATTTATAAGATTTGTACTCAGCACATTTGAGATGATTGTCGTTTTTAGGCATGAGATGACTTTTGTGACGTGGTGAATATTTTGTGATATGGAGATCTTATTTATAATATACCTTGTGACCATAAATTGTTATTATTGATTTCTATTTAATAAATTTGTTAGTTAGATCTCACATTTAATGTTTAGAGATAATCTGATCCTCATGTTATTTTATGCTCGGGTCAAACCGAGATTTATCTAGTACCAGGGCTTGAGGACTTTGGACTTATTCTAGGTTTTGGGAGTAGACTATTATGTTATCTTTAGCTATGCATATGTACATTATGTAGTCGACCTTATTGGATATGTATTTTGTATGAGACAGTGACATTAGTTATTATGTATATTTTGGAGACATGTTGCGATCTATATGTATATTATGTGGGTCTCGTATTTCTTTTTATAGTCTCACATTCTGTATTTGATATGTATTATATTTTTCGCTATGATATTTGATTCCATGTTCTTTATTGTATGTTATGTTGTTCTAAATTTTATTTAGAGCCAACGTATCTATTACTTTGTGCCGAGACTGTTCGCATGTATATATTGCTCAGACGAAAAGGTAAACTGTGACAGTGTTATCCCAAAGTAATAAATATGGATGGTCACTCCTAATCAGCCTTATTCTTTGCATTAGCAAATGATATTACCTAGTAATATTCTTTGCTAATGTGAGTCTAAAGGTGGGGCATTACAGCTTGGTATCGGAGCTGTGTTTTAGAATAATACAAGATATAAGAGATGCGAATCTTAGCCTAGACAGACTTAGAGTCCCGACCATTGGGTTTAAGGGTAGATTTATTCCTTTTCCATTTCAAGAAATATTATACTTTATTAAGGATATAAGGATGAGATGAATTTGTATGTTTTCTTTTCTCTTAATCTGATTATTACTCTTGAGTTTCTTAATTGAAATCTCATTTGTCGCAGAGTGGGTGTGGCCGGTGGTAGACCTACTCATTCTGACTGTGGACCATCCAGTGGAACGAACCCGGAGGGAGTGTTTATGCTACTCAGCTGATTATGGAGTTGGTTAGAAACGTTTAGTCTTTTGGTACATACCCCATGGATTCTCTAGTTCATCGTTCAGGCTTTGCTAGGATGGGTAGCGATTATGCTCACTTAGGAGGGGAGTGGTTCAAGGGAGCCAAAGGTGTTATAGAGATTCATGCATGGTTGAAGACATGCGGGAGGATTTTCAGTCGCATGGAGCTTTCGGATAAGCATAGAGTGCAAGTGGCATCGAATCAGCTTCAGAAGAGAGTGTTGGATTGGTATGACTTGTTTATTGCAGAGGTTGATGAGGCAGACTTATCGTGGGAGGAGTTCAAGACAAGGTTTGAGATGAATTTTATCCGAGAAGGAGAAAAGGCAGCCTTAGCTCGGAAATTCATAGATCTTAAGTAGAGGGATTCTTCTATATCAGAGTATGTAGCGATGTTTGAGGCATTCTCTAAGTATGAGGTGAATTTCATTAGTAAACCTCGTAGGAAGAATAAAAAGCTTGTGTATGGGATAAGGAAGTCTTTGAGAAAGGCGCTCTTACCTCAGTTGGATGTTATTTCCAAGAAGTTAGTGGACACAACTCTTACACTTGAAGAGGCAGAGAAGGATAGCGGCGATGAAGCTACTCCACAGAAGAAGAATTTCTTTCCTAAGAAGAGGAAGTAGTTTAGGAAGTCTAAACTTCAATATCCAAATAAGAAATCTAAGAAGCAAGATTCAGATGTTAAGGGCCAGAAGAGAGAGTAAGTAGAATGCCACAGGTGTGGAGTCCAAGTGCATTATGAAAGGGAGTGCACAAAGCCTTGTTCATCTACACCAGTTTCTCCTAATGCATGTTTCTATAGTAAGAAGGAAGGTCATTAGATTGCTAATTGTCCAGTTTTTGCTTCTAAGCAAAAAGGGAAGTTGAATGCAGTAGAGGCTTCCGAAGGTTGAGCCATCAGAAAGGTATATCGTCATCTATTATAGAAGGGTCCATCTTATTCCATGACCATTTCATTAGAGTTCTCTTCGATACGAGAGCATTACACTTGTTCATGTCGAAGGAGCTAGTGGATAGTTGTTCTTTGGATGTGACATGTCTGTTATCATCTTTGAGGATTGTGAATCCTATTGGTGGATTTGCAACTCTCGCTTGTTTTGTAAGGATGTCGAAATCAATCTTTGTGGACTCTCTTTCTTAGCCGATTTGCATGTTATTTCGTATTTGAATTTCAGCATGATTTTAGGTTTAGATTGGCTCGACAGACATGGATCTAGTGTTCTTTGTCCGAAACGTACTACTTATCTAAAGCATTCATCTTCTAGTGATTTACTTCCTCTTGCTCTTAAAGAAGTAGATCTAAATCTAAATGTTTCTCTTTATACTGTCGAATCTCGAGAAGGGGGTGAAATAACTAGTATTCCCATTGTATGTGATTTTACGGATATCTTTGAATCCATGTTTGGATTGCCTCCTTAGAGGGCAATCAAATTTCTTATTGATTTGATGCCTGGTGCTAAGCCTTTTAGTTGTCCTTCCACAAGGATGTCTATAAAGGAAAATGAAGAGTTGAAGAAGCAGTTCGTTGAGCTCAAGGCGAAGCATCTTTTTCAGTTTAATAGCTCAATGTGGGGTGCAGCTGTGGTGTTTGTGAGAAAGGCCGATGGTACACTTAAATTGTGTATCGATTAGAGGAAATTGAATGAGCTCACTATAAAGAATCATTATCCTTTACCACATATCGAAGATATGTTCGATTAGCTTAATGGTGCGAAATTCTTTTCTTAGTTAGAATTAGCGACCAGTTTACATAGGCTTTGAGTGATGGAAGATAGTATTCCATTGACAGCTTTCAGAACTCGATATAGTTCTTATGAATGGCTCGTTATGCAATCGGGTTAACAAATGTTCCTGTGCATTTTGTTGACTTAATGAATTGTATATTCCAAGAATTTATTGATAAGTTCGTGCTTGTTATTATTGATGATATATTAGTCTATTCTCGTTCTGAAAAGGAGTATAAGAAGCATCTTCGTATGGTATTGAAAACTCTTCGTAGCCATCAGCTTAAGGCTAAATTTTCCAAGTGCCATTTTTGGTAGAAGCAAGTGAAGTTTTTGGGTCATGTTATTTCCGAAGCAGAAATTTCGGTCAATCCCGCAAAGATCAAATCTATTCGGAATTGGAAGAGACCAGAGAGTGTAATGGAGTTCCATAGCTTTCTAGGGTTAGCTGGTTATTATAGACGCTTTAAAAAAGAATTTTCTAAATCGTTCTTCCTCTTACCTGCTTAAACAATAAAGGAGTAAAGTATATCTGGTTAGAGAAGTGTGAGTTTGCATTTCAAACACTGAAATATCTTTTGACTCATGCACCCATTCTTATAGTTCCAGAAGGTAATCAAGATCTGGTTGTCTATAGTGATGTGTGTGGTTCAGTTCTTGGTGCAGTGCTTATGAAGAGAGATAGAGTAATTGCTAATGCTTCGAAACATTTACGTCCGAACGAGATCCGTTATGCCACTCATGATTTTGAACTTGCAGCTATTGTTTTTGCACTTAAGCTTTGGCATCATTATCTTTTGGGTGAGAGATTTATTCTTTATACCGACCATAAATGTTTGAAATATCTCTTCTTCCAAAAAGAATTAAATATACGTCAAGTGGCATATGATTTCGAGATTCAATATACTCCTGGAAAGGGTAATTCTGTTGTCGATGCCCTTAGTCGAAAACATCAGGCAGTGGTTTCTATGATGCTGACTGAATGGAAAGTTTTTGAGACACTTTCTACGTGTGATATCAGAAATCCAGATTTGAGGTTGAGATTAAATATAGTACTATCGAGTTTAGAGGCTCGTCCTTCCATTCTTGATCTATTACAGAGGCCCAGAAGCAAGATCACGAATTAGTTGAGCTTGTTCAGTGTCTTTCTATTATAAGAGATGTTGAGAAGTTGAAGGAGTTCGTTGTTGACACTTGTGGTTATGTTCGGAGATGTGGTAGACTCATTGTGCCAAATATTGATAATCTCTGAAGACATGTTATGAATGAATGTCATTGTTCTCATTATACCATCCATCCTGGTACCAGTAAGATGTATGCGAATATGAAGAGATTATATTACTAGGTGGGTATGAAGCGAGACATTGCTCGGTTTGTAGGTCACTGTGTAACCTGCCATTTGGTTAAGGCATAACACCAGAGACCTAGTGGTCTTCTTTGACCTTTGTAAATTCGGTTGTGGAAATGGGATCAGGTAAATGTGGACTTAGATAGAATTGGGTTATATTTACATTTCTTTAGAATTAATCTAAATGCTGATCAAATTAATTATCTTGTGCTGGTTTCCATGGATTTTATCGATGGTTTATCTCATTCTAAGCTTGGGCAAGATAGTTTGTGGGTGATCGTGGATCGGTTGACTAAATCAGCTCATTTTATTCCGATAAATTCTAACCGAACTGCGGATCTTTTAGCTAAACTCCATGTCACAGAGATAATTAGATTGCATGGAGTTCCCAGTGCCATCGTTTGTAACCGGAATCCACATTTCACTAGTGGGATTGGAGAAGTCTTCAGTTACTCTTGGGTACTAAGCTTAATCTCAGCACTGCCTTTCATCCTTAGTCCGTCGGGTAGACAGAGAGGATAAATAAAACTTTGGAAGGTTTTCTTCGTTCTTTTGTTCTTGATTTTGGTGGTATTTGGGAAGAGCGTATTTATCTTATTGAATTTGCCTATAATAACAGTTTCCAATTGAGTATAGGTGTGGCTCCTTTCGAAGCCTTATACGGAAGGCCATGCTGTTCACCGTCTTGTTGGCTAGAAACGGGAAAGATGTTTGTTTTAGGACCGTATTTTGTTAATGAAGCTTCCAAGAAGATTGATCTTATTAGGAAGAGAATAAAACAAGCCTAAGATTGGCAAAAGTCTTATGCGGATCGTATGAGAAAAGATTTGGAGTTTAGTATTGGTGATCTTATGTTTATTCATGTTTCTCCGACGAAGGCAGTAATGCATTTCAGTCGATTTAGGAAGTTGGCCCCTCGATTTGGGAAGTATTAGAAAATTAGCTTATCGTGTTGCATTACCTTCTTATCTTTCTAGCATACATGATGTTTTTCATGTTTGCTAGCTTTGCAAGTGTCTTCAAGATCTAGATTCCATTCTTAGACCTTCAAAGATCGAAGAACTTGGTATTTCTCCTAGTTTGACTTATGTTTATGAGCCAATTTGCATTATTACTTCGGAAATAAAGCAACTTAGAAGCAAAGATGTTCCGCTCGTTAAGGTTCAATGGTCGATAAATACTAAAGACTGCTCTTAGGAGACTAGAGAGTCTATGAAGCAGACATATCCCAAATTATTTTCTAATGCTTATGAATCGGTTATCTTATCTTTACTAAATTTTTCATCTACGTTTGATTCTATCTAGCCTTGTTATAGGATTTTTTTCGATATAAAATTGCGAGGACGCAATTTCTTAAAGGCGGATTTCTATAATAATCCAATTTAATAATTACCATGATTCGAATTTTATAAAAATCATTTTGAGAATAATTAAGTGAATTCAGAATTTCAATTAATGAAAATAAAATAGATAATGGGTTTTGTGTAATTAAAGAAGATAAAACATGTTTTGGAATATTTTAGTGAAATAAATGAAGAATTAGAGAAATGTTATTTTTCTTTTAATAAGTATTTTGATTTTAGTAAAATATAATTTGTAGGATGAAATCATTGAAGAATTATAATAAGTGTTTAAAGTGTAAATTTCTATTTTAGACCATTAATTGAATCATATCTTAATTAAGATAAATGACTGCTTAATTAGAGTTCAATTGGTTTATAAACTTAAAAAAAGAATGCAATTTTGAGTAAATAAATAGTGATGGTTGTATTCTTAAGTTTATAACTAAATAGAGTATAAAGTTTGTGAAAATCAATGAAGGGTTGATTAAGTAAATAAAGAGAAAATTTGCTTTTGTTGTAAATTAGAATTATGGTTCATTAGATTTAAAAGAATGATAATTAAAGTCTAAATGGGTTAAGCCCATTTACAAGAGAAAAGCAATATTAACTTTCTTCTCATTTCACTAAGTATGTATGTTCATTTCAGAAACGCTCAAAAAACAAAAGTAAGAAACTCTAAAATGCACTTTGAAAACCTGGCAAAATTTCCTCAAATCAATTAGAATAAACTTCAGAAATTCGTATAAATTCAAGTTAACTCTATCCTATTTATCTTTAGTGTCTAGAACTCCCAATTTCATTTTTTGGTTGAGATGGGGATCTTTGTTGTATTATTTGTGAATTTGCGATTCTAGGGTTTGGCAATAATTGAAGAAGAGGGCTGCTGGGGTAGTTTGATTAGTGTTAGCTAAGGAACAAGGTGAGAATTTGCTCATAATTATCTCTAAATATGAACTGCATGTTGTTAGTTAATTGAATTGAAGTAGATAGGGTTGCACATTGCTATATCCTGTCTGTTTGATCTTACAATAAGCTGAAACCCCAAAACCCTGTAGAAATGCAAGTTTTACTATCTAATATCCTTTCCTATGATTGCATGCTTGATCCCTGATGTTGTGTTTATGTATTGCATTGAAATAACACACCTAAAAGGGGCAAAAGACAGCCTGAATCGTTGAAACAATCGTCGAAAACCAAGAACGAAACCTGGAGACAAGCTCCAGGATTCTTTGCGTCACTAGTGGACCGATAGAGGTCCAACAGTGGACCGGTAAGGAAGAAAACTGGAGTTTGCCTCTAGGTTTTCGTTCCAGATTTTGTTGTATTTTGTCTTTGGTGCTTTGTTTGTTTTCTTAGTTTTAATTATAGTATATAAACTAATTTAAATGTGTTTAAACTCTAATTTGATGACAATGAAATTATTACTACATATGATTATATTAAAGTATTTTACAAATCGATTTCAATGAAGAAATTATAACTATAATTATATATAGCTTATTTTTGCTCTAAAAATCATTCTTAGCTTATATAAAATCATATTTGTATTTTCATTTCCAAAATCTCAGTTTTAAAATGAGATGGAGTATTGTGTCAAAAAGCGAGAAACAAACTGTTTCTTATGTTGACTAAATTGATAGATTTTGTGGAATTTGTCTTTTAAACTAAGAAACTCTTTTACTATGAGATGAGAATTATATTTAAAAAATTTAATAATAATAAGTGGTTATGGGACATTAATTATCACTTCCTTTTTTAATTATATGACTTGTTTTTTTTAGAAGAACGGATGTGTAGCGTGGAACTACACAGCCGATTAGTGCTAAATATTAATATAATAATATTACGATCAACATGCCTGATCGTTGGCCAAAAAAAGTGATTTGAAATAACATACATCAGCAGCAGCTAAAAGGATATAGAGTCATAATACCAACCCTAGCCCAATATGTACATAAATACAAGTCAGATAGAGATATAGATGAAAAGATACATGCAACTGTCACGTACGTTTTCCAACCGACCCATCACGTAGAAGAAGAAGCAGAAGAAGCATTAACCATGAGTATGAGGACCAACCGGTGTGGCAGATGATGCACTGCCCACCGACTCAGCTGGAGGTGATCTGGGTGTCGGAAGACGAAGCCTGACTGGTGCGGAGAAGCTGGAGCCTGACCAAAAAGCAAAGATATTAATTATCCTATTGCAAATATACACCCTCGAACTAGCAGGATTGTTAAAAACGCGGGTGTTTCTCTCTTTCCAAATTACCCAGCAAAAAATGGCTAGAAAAGAGTCGAGTAGAAGATCGGGAGCATTGTACTGCCAAAATTCAAAGAAGTTTGATACTGATGGAATGGAACCAAGAATATGAGCACTTGTTGAGACCCAAACGTAATAGGCAAAGTCACAGTCGAAGAAAAGGTGATTTATGGATTCGGCTTCAAGGTTGCAGAGGGCACAAGTCTGATCAGTTAAGATATTGAGGCGGGAAAGACGGTCTTTGGTGTTAATACGGCCATGGATCAGACACCATTGAAAAAATAGGATTCGGGGAGGAAGGTTGCATTTCCACAAACGCGCGAAGGAGAAGAGTCTTCCGGGGTGGTTCAGGAAGGAATAGCATTGGGACACAGAGAAGCATTTTGAGGGGGATAAGGACCATGAATAATGATCGGGGGAGGAAGGAGACAAGTTAACGGATTGAAGCAGGTTAGCGGTGGCAAGGAATTCCCAGAGCAGGTTATCACCAAAAAGGGAAGCAGGACAAAGGGAAGGGGGGCCGATAGTTACGGCATCAGCTACCGTGAGAAACTGGTGGGATGCGGAGGAGAAAAGGGTAGGGAATCTGCGATTTAGAGGAGAGTGGCGTAGTGTTTATGTGTAGTGATACTAATTAATAGTAAATCCTTTAGCAACACCTAGTGGTTATGGGACACGGGTTTTACTTTAATAATTACTATTTAAAGAGTATATGACATTATGGGATTAAATAGTATCTTAGTGAAAGCGTATTATTTATAATTCGCTCCATTCGTTAGTGCATTCGGTAGCTTGACCTTTAGGCTAGTTGTTCACCTAACGGCTTGACTGCGGTGGTCGAACCTTGATTCGTGGTATTCATTTAGTTCTAGCCCTCTACCACCGAGCCAGTAGTTTGTACTACAGGCTATATTTGATGCCATAACAATTGCGCCAACCATTAGTAGGCATGGCACCTTTGTAGTGCGATAATAACTTGAACACATGTTATGGACATTCGGTACAGTTGAACTATAGGAGTTTAGTGGGCTAAACTCCTGGAGCTTTTCATATCAGTCCCCCTTGGAAGAAAGCAATTTGCACTAAGAATATTCGTTTGGTAAAAGATAACTATAAAATCTGTATTTGTGTTTGACTTGCCTTAGTGTAGTTGCTTTGTAGAATTGCTTTCATGCAGTCGTATGCTTTTAATGGTTTTCGTGACATTGCTTTATTTTGTTAGTTTTAGTATTAGTTTTGTGAGTTTATGAGATTTGTATTCAATGCATTTGAGATGATTGCCGTTTTTAGGCAAGAGACGACTTTTGTGACACGATGAATATTTTGTGATAGGAGATATTATGTATGATATACCTTGTGACGATAAACTGTTATTATTGATTTCTATTCAATAAATTTGTAAGATCTCACATTTGATATCTAGAGATAATATGATTCGGGTGTTAGGCGGAGATTTATCAAGTACTAGGACTTGAGGACTTTGGACTTATTCTAGCTTTTGGGAGTAGACTATTATGTTATCCTTAGCTATGTCACATGTACATTATGTAGTCGACCGTATCAGATATGTATTTTGTATGAGATAGTGACTCAAGCTATTATGTATATTTTGGAGACATGTTGTGGTCTATATGTATATTATATGGGTCTTGTATCTCTTTTTGTAGACTCACATTATGTATTTGAAATGTATTATATTTTCCACTGTGTTATCTGATTCTGTGTTCTATATTGTATTTTATGTTGTTTTGAATTTTATTTAGAGCCAACGTATCTATTACTTTGTTCCGAGACTCTTCACATGTATATATTGTTCAAATGAAAAGGTAAAATGTGATGGTGTTAGCCCAAAGCAATAAATACAGATGGTCGCTCCTAACCAGCCTTATTCTCTCCATTAGTAGACGATATTACCTAGTAATATTCTTTGTTAATGTGGGTTTAAAGGTGGGGCGTTACATTTTTGTCTCATTTAGGATTTTGCGTAAGTGTATGAGATGTATATTTTATTTTGAGATTTGTACCAAATGTATATTAGTGAGTCTAGTATGATCTTTGTAGACTTACAACATGTATTGTATAAGATGTATTTTATTCCGCTATGACCTATGACTATTATCTGTATGCTATACTGTTCTAATTCTGATAAATCTGTGTGTTTAGTACTCTGAACTGAGACTGTATACATCAAATTTATTCTAAAGATTCAGTCAAGTGGTAAGTATGATGTGTCAATGTTAGTTTAAGGATATATTCACATTTGGTCGCCCTTAACAAGCCGTATTCTTCGTATTATTGGAAGACATTATTATAATGTTCTCTAATAATAATATGGGTATAGTATTAGGGTCGTTACAGTTGGATAAGTGCATTCCCATTCTTTGAAGCACTCAAGATAGAGAAAGGCAAGTTCATGAGAACATATGAGTGTTTGGCTGCATTCTTAAATATATCGGAGCACTTGCAAAAGCCATCGGTCTTATCTACACCAATCGTGGGGGAAGATCTCTACATCTACCTAGCGGTGTCGCATTTTGCTTTGAGCACAGCCTTGGTCTGGGAGGAGGACCGAGTACAACGTCCTATGTATTATATAAGCAAGCGCCTCACCTGGACAGAATCCAGGTATCCCAAGCTGGAAAAATTCGCATATTGTTTATTGATAGTGTCTAGGAAGCTAAGACATTACTTCCAATAGCATCCTATTCGAGTGCTCATAGATCAGTCCCTATGACAGATTCTACATAGGCCAGACACTTCGGGAAGGCTTACCAAGTGGAGCATTGAGTTGAGTCAGTACGAGATAACCTACCACCTACGAACTACAATCAAGGGACAAGAATTGGCAGACTTTCTTACTGAATTACTATTCAAGATGATTAAGTGAAGCCATTAAAAGAGGAAGCCTTCAAGTGGCGTTTGTATGTTGATGGAGCGTATAATGATCACAACTCTGGTGCGGAGGTGGTATTTCTGACCCCCAAAGGAAGAAAGTTAAGTTACACCATTAGACTGGGATTCAAAGCAACAAACAATGAGGCGGAATACGAATCTTTGATGGCAGGACTAAAATTAGAAAAGTAGTTAGGGATAAGGACACTATGCATTCACAGTGACTCCCAGTTGGTGGTGAACCAAACACTCAGCGAATTCTAGGTAAAAGGAGAATGCTCTAAGTCTTACATGGAAGGGTAAAGGACTTGCTTACTAGGATGAAGCACTACGTGGTTAAACATAACCCTTGAGAAGAGAATCAAGATAAAAATGGATTGGCAAAGTAAGCAAGTTCGAGAGATGAATCTTTGTTAGGATCGGTACCTATTACGACCCTACATCAATCCAGTTTTGAGGAAGTAAATGCGGTTGCAGCCGCTGGAGATACGGAGACTTATATGACCTTGTTACTAAAATATTTGAGTGAAGAAATGCTGCCCGACAACTAGAATGAGGCTAGGAAGACCCTGTAAAAGGCACCATGCTTCGTCATTCAGGATGGACTGCTATATCGAAGAGGGTATTCGAACCTTCTACTAAGATCCATTCCTAGGAAGGAGGCCGAGCAGATATTAAGAGACATACATCAAGGAAGCTGCGGAGACTATACTGGGGGCAGGCCTTGGCAAAAAAGGTGTTGCGATATGGATACTACTGGCCGACATTGAACCATGATGCAATGAAATAAGCAAAGAAGTGTGACAGGTGTCAGCGATTCATGAAAATCCCTAGGTTGCCCTCAAATGAGATGACTCACATGGTTAGTCCATTGCCCTTCGTGGTTCGGGGAATATACTTAATCGGAGAACTTCCAATGGCATAGGGAGGAGCTAAGTATGCGATAGTCGCAGTTGACTACTTTACTAAGTGGGTGGAAGCTTAGCCCCTTACTAAGGTGTCAACTGCCAAGGTCATAAACTTCTTAGTCGAAAATGTAATGTGCAGGTACGGAGTCCCTTTCCAGATTATCACGGACAATGGATTGTAGTTTGATAATGCGGAGTTTGCTAATTTCTTCCGGCGGCATAGAATAAAGAAAAGCTTCCTGTAGTGGCATACCCAAAGGAAAATGGACAGGTGGAGGCAGCTAACAAGGTTCTAAAGACACTCATAAAGAAGCGATTGGAAAAATCAAAAGAAGCAGGGGTAGACGAACTTCCTCTGGCACTATGGGTCTACCGCACCTCTTTCAAGAAGGCGATAGGACACACCCTTTTCTCATTGGCTTATGAGAAAGAGGAGATGTTGCTAGTAGAGAAAGTAGTCCCATCGCACGAAAGGCTTCATTACGACCCGAATGAGAATAAAGAGATGCTAACATGTCACTTGACTCGGTGGATGAGAGAAGTGAGGAAGCTGCCTTAAAGGTCGAAACACACAAATGGAGGATAGCTGCACAATATAACTCCAAGGGTAAACACCGCCCTCTTTAGGAGGGGGACTTGGTACTAAAATTAGTTTTTCCCAGCCCAGGGGCAATTGATCCAGTCTGGGGGAGGCTATACATCATCCACAAAGAATTCGACAGTAAATCTTTCATCCTCATTACAGTAAATGGTTCCATATTCAAGAATGCCTGGATGCACAATATCTTCGTCGTTACTTTACTTGAGTTCACTCTATTTTGCTAATTGTATTGGAACTCTGTAATTAAAATAATTAAAAGACGGATTCTAATAAAGTATGCATTTTTTTAAAAATCTTGTCATCACGGGTAATAGTTAGGAAACACAACTTTGCTTTGTTACTTAAACGTGCGCAGGAATAGAATTAACACCATAAGGAAGCACTGCTTGTACTTGGGGAGCTAACTCCCTAACTGGGGAACAAGATTGTGTTGATGTGCTTGTAACACCCCAGATTTTTGGTAACATTATTTAGGATATTTAATTAGTTGAATTAAATAAAATAATATGTTGATTAGGGGATTGAGATTTGATTTTAATTAAGGTGTAGCCGTGCCATTTAACCATGAATTAAAATAAGAGTTAACTTGAAATAGAGGAGGGGTAAAGTAGGAAAGAGGCTATTCCTATATCCTCCAAACCTTGCCATGTAAAATTTTACATGTTCATTTCATTTTGAAAATTTTAAAACAAGAGGTCAGCCACCATTAACAAGGAAGGGAGGAAGAAAAGCTAGGAAGAAGCTAATTCAAATCAAATATATTCACATCTCAATCTCTATAATCTCAAAAGCTAAGGTGAACAATGTTTACATCTCATTATTGATTGTGTTTTCGGTTTTAATATGAATTCCGAATAATTTGCAATGATTTGCCATGTTTTTGAATGACGGAATGAATATATATACTTGTTGATGAATTATGGTTATTCATATTGAATTTATGATATGTTTTAAGGTGAAAACCCTATAAAGTGACATCCAAATGCCTTGCAAATTTTTATGAAGACCACAAATAATATTTTGTAGATGGGTTTCAATTTTCATATTTTTCTGAATTTTCATGGAATTAATGTGAATTTTCTAATAAAGAAAATGGTATTTTGGGTTATAAATTAATTACGGGTAAATAATTAATTATCTGGGTCTGAAATTTTTATATGTTAGAAAACATATATAATGTGATTTTCTGGAATTTTTCTAGAATTTTCCTAAGTGTTTTAATGGTTATATAAAATTATTTAAGGTATGGAACTTAAATGTTTTATATAATTAAAAAAGGAGAAGGGGCTTTTTGTAAAATGATTAAAATTATTAAATCTAAAAAGTCGGTAGCCCTTGTGACAAAATGCAGTACTTTTTATTAGTAAAGAAAGAGGCAACCAATCACAATTAGACACGTAAGGAGGTTAGGTGAAAAGAACTATTTACTACATGTTTTTCAATGTTTCGACAGTATCGGCACCAGGTTCCGCCTCCCCATCCTTCGCTTCCGACACAGTCGAAACCAATGCACATGGTATCAGTTTACTGGTACGTAGTGAATTGGACATAGGCGGATGGTAGGGAGTCGAAACCAGGGGTTTCGAAGGGATTGAGGCAGTCATATGTTTTTAAATTAGAGAAATACGCATGCTTGCTTTTGACTAAATGGCTTTCGACAAAGTAGCTTTAGACCAAATCAATTGATTTAAAGGAAATGGTTTCGATTGGGTTGCGCCTCTGTTTCTAAAATAATTGCTTTTGACTAAGTCAAGATCTTTTGGCTGTCGCCTTTTTACCTTTCGACTAAGATGGTTTCGAAGGGGTTGTTTTGTTTTCTAAAAAGCTGGCCACCTCTCCAATGCTTTCGAAGGGATGGTTTCGACAACATCACTTCATTACTTAGGAAATGGTTTCAAAGCAGTAGCTTTTGACTTAAACGTTTTAAGACTTATATGATTGAAGTAAAACCCAAATTGGTTTCGAAAGAGATAGTTTTAAAAGGTTTCGAAATAGATGCTTTCGACTTTAATGGGTTTCTGATCTGTTTATTCTACTTGAAGGCAGAATCCAAATGGTTTCGACCGAGACAATTTTTAATGGTTTCGAAAGGTTTCCACATGTTTTAAATTGAACCCAAAGTGCTTTCAAAAGGATTGATATTTTTGACTGTTTCGAAAGGTATTAATGAATGGTTTCGAAAGGGGTGGTTCCCTAGGGTTTCGAAAGGATTGAAAGGAAGGTTTTTCCTATGTTTTCGAAAAGCATTATTTAAAAAGTTTTAAAAGGGGGATGTCTGATATTTTGAACCTTTTGGAGAAAAGAAAGGAAATGTTTTTCCAATGTTTTCGAAAGGGTCTTCTAATGGTTTCGAAGGGGTTACCTTCAAGAGTTTCGAAGGGGTTGTTTAACGGTTTTAAACAAAGGTTTCGAATGTAATAGATAGGCCATGTAGCCTAAGTATTTTCAAGTTAAAAAAGGCTTTGACTTGTTTTGGAAGGATAGTTAATCCTTGTTAAATATCATCAACATTATTTTGAGTAAAGTGTATATAACATGGCAAAAATGGCTTAGAGTAAAGCTAAAGATATATTTTCCTTGTATATATATATATATATATATATATATGATTTGAAGGACTAAATCATTTTGAAAAGGTTTTCAAGGAAAATTTAATGGGTAGTTAACCCTAAGAAAATAATTCGGACACTTAGTCCATTTTGCAGGCTATCAGTCTAGATTTCGGACAGTTAGTCCAGTTTGCGGGCAGTCGGCCCAGTTGTATGGACAGTTAGTCCATTTGCAGCATAACGGACCTTGCTATTATGTGTGGGCAGATAGTTCACATATCACCTATTTTACGGATAGATAGTCCATTTATTAGCATAAAGGATATTGCTATTTTGATATAATTAGTTTGATAAACCAGTTTGGTTGCAGGAAAGGATTTGCAAAATATATGTTTTGAAAAGGATATTAGTGAGGAGAAACCCGTTCCGCTATGCGGCGTGGTCTCACTTAATATCAGTAAACCGAGATGTAATAGAATTATTCACACCAGGCTTTATGTCTGACTTGAAGTTTTTGTTTCCCCTTAAACTCTCGGGTACTCAAAATTGATTTAAGTAGGTTGAGGGTTGAGGTTTTCAGGTTTTAGTCTTTTGGCGAATAAAGCATCCGTAGACGAGCAGGTAGCTGATGGATAGCTAATTAGGATTTGCAGTTTCATTTTGTTTTGATTCCGCTGTGTATAAGTCAGATATGACTATATTGCTTTGATCAACCAAGGGGCATCATCATATGTCGCTCTTGGCATATTTTTGTAATGATATATTTAATCGTTGCTTGGGAAACGTTAAGGGATTATGTAACATGGATATGAATTATTGTTTTGAAATGTAATCAGCAAAATGTTGTTTTTTGAAATCTATAATTTTGTTCATATTCATGTGCTTCTGATATTATGGAGACCATTATCATTACCGCATTTTGTCACCAGAAGTTAATACTATGGATGACTGCAGCATCTGTAGCGCTTAGCTTTTGGCCTCCAAATATGGGATGTTACAACTTGGTATCAGAGCATGGTTTATGAAAAACTTTAAACTAAAAATGTTTTTTAAAACATAATTCTAAGGAATTAGAGTAAGACTGGGGTATGGGATAACGCTATAGTAACATACTTGTATTTGCTATATATAAGTATACGCTTTATCTCTAGTCTCCTATCTTTGTTAGGATATTTTTATGTAACTCATGAGGTTTGAATACAGATATGGAAGGTAGAAGAGGAAGAGTTAACCAAGGAAGGGAAGGCACCGATGGGAATTCCAGGCCTAATGTGAGAAGAGGTTAAGGTCAGGCACATGCAAAGAATGTGGGTGCTGAAGCCCCGTAAGTTTGAATGGAAGCTAGTATCAGTTTTTCAGGAATATGGTGAGGGCGGTAGTTGCAGCTGGAGTGTTAGGAGGAAATGCTGCATGAGCAGGGGTTTTGGAAGTTCCGGTAGTTAACCATTATGCTAAGCTGAGTGGAGATTACACCAAGCTTGGAGGGAAGTCGTTTGTTGGAACGGAAGATGCCATCGAGGTAGAGAATTGGTTGTTGCACTACGAAAGGATTTTTGCAGATCTAGGGCTCAATAATGAGCAGAAGAGGAGGTTGGCGTCTAGACTGCTTCAGATAGCGGCTCTGTCTTGGAGGAATAGTGTGACTACGGTGGTGGATGAGGAAACTATAACCTGGGAAGACTTCAAGGGAAGGTTCCAGGAGAGATTTATGTCAGCAATGGCACAGTCATCTCTGATCAGGAAGTTTGCTGAGTAAGAGCGGGAGAGATGTCAGTTCTGGAGTATGCTAAAAAGTTTGAGGAGTTGGCCCGATATGGGTATGCTTCAGTGGATACAGTCATGAAAAGGAACGAGAAGTTTACCAAGGGGTTGAAGCCTGAGTTGGCCAGGGATACATTACCTCATATTAGAGATCCTTCTGACTTTGTTGTGGAGATGGCCTTGAGGCATGAGGAGTTGCTTGATTCTCTAGAGAAGAGAAAGGCTAAAGAAGTCTAGGTCGGGTAGAATCAGAAGAGGAAGTTCTTTCCTAAGAAAGGTGCTTAGAAGGGTGCAGCAGCTAAGAAGGGGAAGTCTAAGATTGTCTGTTCCAATTGCGACAAGAAGGGGCACTCTGCTAATGAGTGTCATGCTGTAAAGGCTAAGGAAGCTGGAAAGAAAAATGTCAGGTGCTACAATTGTGACCTGATAGGCCACTAAAAGAGCTAGTGCAAGGCGCCCGTTGAGGATGGAAAGGGCAATGTGTATGCATTGGAGCCTACTGCTTCTAAGCCAACAACTTAGGAAAAAGGAAAGGCAGTCTTGGGAGGTACGCTTCAGATTCATGGTATGACTGTTAGCATTCTATTTGATTGGTGCATTGCATTCTTTTATATTTAGATGTTTGATCGATAAGCTTAACCTAGAACCCAATTATTTAGTTACCTCCTTACGGGTTGCAAATCCTATAGGAGGGTATGCAACTCTAGGGCTGTGTTCGTCGACGGAAATTCTATCGGTTTAGAAAACCGTCGAACGAATTTAAATTAAAATATAACCGCAAGCGCACGGCGTACACTTGTAGTACGTGGCGAATACGGGTCGATCCATAGGGAATTGTTGATTTTAAAAAATCTATTCAATCAAATTAAACTAAAGTCGAGTGAAAGTTAAGCTAGAGAATTAGAAAATTAGCTAACTAACTAAAAGAAAAGAGATGGAAATACAAGAGTTAAATGACAATTTAGAGAATAAATCCACTCTCTAGATCATGTAGTTCAACACATATGAAATCATAATCTCTCTTTTATGGTCATTAGTGCTTTAATTGATGTGCCTATCATAAGTATGACATATTTGTGCTATTAGTTAGCCAACATAAGCCATCAAACTCTGACACACCCCTTAAATCACTTACTAACTTTCATGAAACTTGACAATGAAAATGAAAATGAAATCTATTTTAAGTATGGCCTATTAACTATTGATTAGAAATATAGACCATCAAATTTTAATTTCAAATCACTTTCTTTTGCCATAATCATATTTTGATGAAGAGGCAATTAATGTTAGTGATTGTTTAAGCATAGCCTATTTGGTGTCAACAATATAGGCTATCAAATTCAAGGCAAAAACAACAATTAAACAACTTCAATCATTCTTCATTAAGCACAAAAAGAGAGCATGAATTAACAAATAGTTGAAGCTACATAATTAGAGAGCTTCATTACCCCTAAATTGAAGGGGTTTAGCCTCTCATATTTGTCATTTGATTAACAAATGTAGCTAGCAACATGAAATCAAAAAGATAGGAATTGAAAGCTAATGAAAAAGAGAAGCTAATTAACAAGAATTAAAACTAATCTACTTTGCATGAATGTAAACTATACTACTAACATAAGAAGAGAAGAAGCATGTAAATAAAAGAGAATTAACATTGCATAAAAGAAAGAAAAATTACATGAAATAAAATGGCTAAGTAGCCATGGAAAAAGAAGAGAGAAAAGCTTTGATTTATTTCCTAAGCTAAAAACTAAGTAAGAGAGACTAAGGAAGAAGAGTGTTACATGAAACATAAGGGGATTTTATACATGTGTTAAACCCTAATTCATATTTTTAGGGAATGCCCAAAATAACCTCTTAGGAAGTGTGGAGGCCAAGTAATCATTAGCTTCAAATAATCCTCATTTAAGTGTACATGAAGCCATTAATTCCATAAGCATGTGCATTAGCCTCTAATTTGTACATTAAGGTAGGTGGGTAGGTGGGGTCCTCCATTATCATGCCTTTGAATTATTTCCATCTTCATTTCTTTATCTTCACTCTTGTGCATGCATACATCTTCATGAAACCACTTGTATATGAAACCAAATTCCTATAAAATAATATAGAAATTTCTAATTAAATTTTCTCAAATTATTATATGCACAAAAATGACCATTTTGCCCTTGGATGAAGATGAATATGTGACGATTTGAAAATAATATGAATTTTGGTTTAAACAAGTTAAAATGCCCGATATGATCATTTATTTAATTTAAATAGATTAAATATGGTGGTAAAAATATGCACATTTACGTGCACATCAGGTTGAGGTATGACCAGTTAAAGTTTGACATGTTAGGTCATACTTTTGTTTGCATTTTTGCATGTGTTTGATTTTGTTGGGTTCGAGATTATTCTTGGGATGGATTGGTTAAGTGAGTACGATGCTAGGATATTTTGCCAAGATAGGAAAATATCTCGTAGACACCCAGATTGTAGTGATCGGGTTTTTTATGCCGTAGAAGTCTTGTGGTGAGATGTATGCCTTGTTGGGTGCTATGGAATTGGATGATGAGTTGAGTCGAGTTATCATGGTTAGAGAATTCACAGATGTTTTTGAGCCTATAGTTTTATTACCGCCGAAACGAGCCATCGAGTTTCGGATAGATTTGGTTCCGGGAGCAGAATCAGTGAGTAGACCACCAAGAAGGATGACCCCTTTAGAGATGAGGGAGTTGAAGGTGCAGTTTGTGGATTTCGAAGGCAAGAGTTTTATCAAGCCGAGTAGTTCGCCATGGGGAGCAGCCGTAGTGTTTGCTAAGAAGCCAGATGGATCGTTAAGGCTATGTATCGATTATCGTAATTTGAATGAGAGGACAATAAAGAATCGATATCCATTGCCAAGAATTGGCGATTTATTCAACCAGTTGAGTGGAGCCAAGCTATTCTCGCAGTTGGATTTAGCGATAGGTTTCCATTAGCTCAGGGTAGCAGAGGATAGTATACCTTTAACGACGTTTAGGATTGGGTATGGGTCGTACAAATGGTTAGTCATGTCGTTCGGACTGACTAATGCGTCAGCTTTCTTTATAGATTTGATGAACCGGGTTTTCCAAGAGCACTTAGATAGGTCATATTGATTTTCATATATGATATCTTGATATACTCTAAGGATGAAAGAGAGCATGAAGTTCATCTTAGAGTGGTGCTTGAGACGCTGAGGCAGCATCAGCTGAAGGCGAAGTTCTCGAAGTGTCATTTCTAGAAGAAAGAAGTGAAGTTTCTTAGTCATGTAGTCTCAGAGGAAGGGTTGTTAGTGGATCCGACTAAGATTGAGGCAGTAAATAGTTGGAAGAGACCCGAGACAGTGACAGAGATAAAGAGTTTCCTTGGGTTGGCTGGTTATTATTGGAGGTTCATTAAGGATTTTTCGCGGATAGCGACACCGATGACCAAGCTGAGAAGAAAGGATGTAAAGTTTGTGTGGACTGATAAGTGTGAGGAAGCATTCCAGAGTTTGAAACACTTATTGACCCATGCACCAGTGTTATTTGTTCCGAAAAGGAATCAAGATTTGGTGACTTACACCGATGCGTATGGAACATGATTAGGAGCTATGCTGATGTAGAGGGGTAAAGTGATTGCCTATGCTTCTAGACAGCTTAGACCACATGAGGTCAGATATCCGACACATGATTTAGAATTGACTGCAGTGATTTTTGCATTGAAGGTGTGGAGACATTATATTTTGGGAGAAAGGTTTGAGCTATATATGTATCATAAGTCGCTGAAGTATTTGTTCTCTCAGAAGGAGTTGAACATGAGACAGCAGAGGTGGTTAGAATTTACTGCTGCTTGTGGTTTCGGGATTGAGTACACACCAGGGAAAGGCAACAAGGTTGCAGATGCATTTAGCAGGAAACATCAGAATGCAGTTTTGGCGATGATTGCTGAGTGGAAAGATTTGGAAGCATCAGCAGATTGCAGAGTGCAATGGAGATCCGAGGCTAGGTCTAGGGAAAAAAAGTTGTATTATCTTGTTTGGAAGTTCGATCAGTGATAATCAAAAGGATTGCTTCTAAACAGGAAGAAGATCCAGTATTAGCTGAAAGGAGTAGAAAGCTATGAGAAGGAGCTGAGAGCGTTGACTTGAAAGATTTTAGTCTTGACCAGAATGGGAGGTTGAGAAGGAAAGGAAGATTATGTGTTCAAAGTGTAGGAAACATAAGAAAAGAGGTCTTAGAGGAATGCCATCGTTCGAAGTTCCCTATTCACCCAGGAGGTACTAAGATGTATCAGGATATGAAGAGAAGTTTCTTTTGGGAAGGTATGAAGCGGGATATTGGGTTGTGTGTGAAGCAGTATATGATTTTCCAACAGGCAAAGACTGAACACCAAAAACTAAGTGGGTTACTTCAGCCATTAGATATTCCAATATGGAAGTGGGATTCTATCTCCATGGATTGGTTGCCAAGGTCGAACAGAGGAAATGATAGTATATGGGTCATAGTGGACAGATTGACCAAGAGCACCCATTTCATTCCGGTTAGGTCAACCAGAACGGCACTTGTTTTGGCAAGGTTGTTTATGAAGAATGTGGTTAGACTGCATGGAATTCCTAGCAGCATAGTTAGTGATAGAGATCCTTTGTTCACTAGCGAGTTCTGGAAGAGTCTGCAGGAAGTTTTGGGAACCAAGCTCAAGATGAGTACCGCTTACCATCCCCAGACAGATGTGCAAAAGGAAAGAGTTAACAAAATCTTGGAAGATTTACTGAGAGCTTGTGTTCTAGATTTCGGGGGATCATGGAAGGACCATCTACATCTAGTCGAGTTTTCGTATAACAACAGTTATCAGACTAGTATTGGGATGGGACCGTTTGAAGCATTAAATGGAAGGCCATGCAAATTTCTCGTATGTTGGCTAGAGACTGGGGATAGGATGGTTCTTGGTCCAGATTTAGTTAGAGAAGCTGCAGAAAAGATTGAGGTCATTCGGGTTAGAATGAAGGAGGCTCAGTCTAGGCAGAAGAGTTATGCAGATAAGAGACGGAAAGATCTAGAGTTCTTAGTTGGAGACCAGGTTTTCGTCAAAGTATCACTGATGAAAGGTGTGATTAGGTTTGGAAAATCGGGGAAGTTAGTTACGATATTCGTTGGACCTTTTTCTATTGTTGAGAGTATCGGGAAACTCGCATATAGAGTTGGGTTACCGAGCAGTTTGGCAGGAGTCCACGATGTTTTTCATGTTTCTCATCTCAGAAAGTGTGTTAAAGATCCGGAGACTGCTATTGCACTGACTGTGCTAGATGATTTAGTTGTAGAACCGGATTTGACTATAGTAAGGAAGCCTATTCGTATTGTTGCGAGAGATGAGAAGAGGCGTAGAACAAAGATGGTTAGATTAGTCAAAGTCCAGTGCGACAATGACAGGGACTATACTTGGGAGATTGAGAGCAGAATAAGAGATACTTATCATGACTTGTTTGATGGTACGTTTTACCTTCTTGTTTGATTTGTTGTGTACCTTATCGTAATTTAGAGGACGAAATTCTTTAAGGAGGGGAGTCTGTAACTCCCCAGATTTTTGGTAACATTATTTAGGATATTTAGTTAGTTGAATTAAATAAAATAATGTGTTGATTAGGGGATTGAGATTTGATTTTAATTAAGTTATAGTCGTGTCATTTAACCATGAATTAAAATAAGAGTTAACCTGAAATAGAGGAGGGGTAAAATAGGAAAGAGGCCATTCCTATATCCTCCAAACCTTGGCCGGGTAAAATTTTACACGTTCATTTCATTTTGAAAATTTTAAAACAAGAGGTCGGCCACCATTAACAAGGAAGAGAGGAAGAAAAGCTAGGAAGAAGCTAATTCAAATCAAATTTATTCACATCTCAATCTCTATAATCTATAAAGCTAAGGTGAATAATGTTTACATCTCATTTTTTATTGTGTTTTCGGTTTTAATATGAATTCCAAATATTTTGCAATGATTTTCCATGTTTTTGAATGATGAAATGAATATATATACTTGTTAATGAATTATGGTTATGCATACTGAATTTATGATATGTTTTAAGGTGAAAACCCTATAAAATGACATCCAAATGCCATATTAATTTTTATGAAGATCATAAATATTAATTTGGAGATGGGTTTCAATTTTCAGATTTTTCTTAATTTTTGTGGAATTAATATGAATTTTCTAATATAAAAAATGGTATTTTGGGTTATAACCTAATTACGGATAAATAATTAATTATTTGGGTCATAGATTTTTATATGTTAGAAAACATATATAATGTGATTTTCTGGAATTTTTCTAGAATTTTCTTAAGTGTTTTAATGGTTATATAAAATTATTTAAGGTATGGGACTTAAATGTTTTATATAATTAAAAGAGGAGAAGGGGCTTTTTGTAAAATGATTTAAATTATTAAATCTAAAAAGTCGGCAGCCCTTTTGACAAAGTACGGTACTTTTTATTGGTAAAGAAAGAGGCAACCAATCACAATTAGACACGTAAGGCATGTTAGGTGAAAAGGACTATTTGCTACATGTTTTTCACTGTTTCGACACTGTCGGCACCAGGTTCCTCCACCTCGTCTTCGCTTCCGACACAGTCGAAACCAATGCACATGGTATCAGTTTATTGGTACGTAGTGAATTGGACATAGGTGGAAGGTAGGGAGTCGAAACTAGGGGTTTCAAAGGGGTTGAGGCAGTCCTTTGTTTTTAAATTAGAGAAATACGCCTGCTTGCTTTTGACTAAATGGCTTTCGACTAAGTAGCTTTCGACCAAGTCAAATGATTTAAAGGAAATGGTTTCGATTGGGTTACGTCTCTGTTTTAAATAATTGTTTTCGACTAAGTCGAGACCTTTTTGCTGCCGCCTTTTTACCTTTCGACTCAGATGGTTTCGAAGAGGTTGTTTTGTTTTCTAAAAACCTGGCCACCTTTACAATGCTTTCGAAAGGATGGTTTCGACAACATCACTTCATTACTTAGGAAATGGTTTTGAAGCATTAGCTTTCGACTTAAATGTTTTAAGACCCTTTTTATACGATTGAAGTAAAACCCAAATTGGTTTCGAAAGAGATAGTTTTAAATGGTTTCGAAACAGATGCTTTCGACTTTAATAGGTTTCTGATCATTTTGCTCTACTTGAAGGCAGAATCCAAATGGTTTCGACCGAGATGATTTTGAATGGTTTCGAAAGATTTCCACATGTTTTAAATTGAACCCAAAGTACTTTCGAAAGGATTAAGTTTTTTGACTGTTTCGAAAGGTTTTAATGAATGGTTTCGAAAGGGGTGGTTCCCTAGGGTTTCGAAAGGATTGAAAGGAAGGTTTTTCCTATGTTCCCGAAAGGCATTATTTAAAAGGTTTTAAAAGGGGGGTGTCTGATATTTTGAAGCTTTTGGAGAAAAGAAAGGAAAGGATTTTCCAATGTTTTCGAAAGGGTCTTCCAATGGCTTCGTAGGGGTTACCTTCAAGGGTTTCGAAAAGGTTGTTTAACGGTTTTAAACAAAGGTTTCGAATGTAATAGATAGGCCATTTAGCCATAGTATTTTCAAGTTAAAAAGGGCTTTGACCTGTTTTGGAAGGATGGTTAATCCTTATTAAATATCATCAATATTATTTGGAGTAAAGTGTATATAACATGGAAAAAATGGCATAGAGTAAAGCTAAAGATATATTTTCCTTGTATATATATGATTTGAAGTACTAAATCATTTTGAAAATGTTTTCAAGGAAAATTTAAAGGGTAGTTAACCCTATGAAAATAATTCGAACAGATAGTCCATTTTGTAGGCAGTCAGCCTAGATTTCAGACAATTAGCCCAGTTTGCGGGCAGTCGGCCCAGTTGTATGGACGGTTAGTCCATTTATAGCATAACGGACCTTGCTATTATGTGTGGGCAGATAGTTCACATATCACCTGTTTTATGGACAGATAGTCCATTTATTAGCATAAAGGATATTGCTATTTTGATATAATCGGTTTGATTAGCCAGTTGGTTGCAAGAAAGGATTTGCAAAATATATGTTTTGAAAAGGATATTAGTGAGGGTAAGCCTATTCCACTAAGCGGCATGGTCTCACTTAATATCAGTAAACCGAGATGTAATAGAATTATTTACACCAGGCTTTATGTCCGACTCGAAGTTTTTGTTTCCCCTTAAACTCTCGGGTACTCAAATTGATTTGAGTAGGCTGAGGGTTGAGGTTTTCGGGTTTTAGTCTTTTGGTGAAGAAAGTGTCCGAAGATGAGCAGGTGGCTGACGGATAGCTAATTAGTATTTGCAGTTTAACTTTGTTTTGATTCCGCTATGTATAAGTCAGATATGACTATATTGCTTTGGTCAACCAAGGGGGCATCTTCATATGTTGCTCTTGGCGTATTTTTGTAATGATATATTTAATCATTGCCTGGGAAACGTTAAGGGATTATGTAACACGGATATGAATTATTTTTTTGAAATGTAATCATCAAAATGTTGTTTTTTAAAATCTATGATTTTGTTCATATTCATGTGCTTCTGATATTATGGATACCATTATCATTACCGTATTTTATCACCAGAAGTTAATACTATGGATGACTGCAGCATCTGTAGCGCTTAGCTTTTGGCCTCTAGATCCGGGATGTTACAGTACTTTATCCTACCGAACTCTAGGCCAACGGCGGTGGACTGAAGTAATCCCTATTCGGGTGTGCACGGCTGACGATCGGCCCAAACTTCTCGACCGGCAATGGCGAGCCCGATCATCCCATGGTCATGACATGACTGCCAAATAGGTGCTCGCCACTGACGATCGGCCCAAATTCTTTGCTAGCAGTGGTGGAGCAGAGTGATTTCTATTCGAGTATCCACGGATAAAGATAGGCCTAAATTTCTCAGTCGGTAGTGGCGAGCTCGATTAGCCCATTGTCAGGACATGATATCCAAATGGGTGCTCGCTGCCGATAATCGACCCAAACTCTCGGCCAACACCGGTGGACCAAAGTGATCATTATTTGGGTGTCCACGGCTGACGATCGGCCCAAACTTCTCGACGGGTAGAGGCAAGCCCGACCAGCCCATGTTCAAGACATGGCCGCCGAATGGGTGCTCGCCATTGACGATTACTCCAAACTCTTGGCCGGTAGCTTTGGACCAGAATGATCCCTATTTAGGTATCCCTAGTTGACGATCTGTCCGAGTTTCCTAACCAACAGTGTCGAACTCCAAAAATCCCTATTCGGTGATTCACAGCCGATGATCAGTCTGTGTCCACTCCACGATGTTGATAAACCGGATTAATACTTTCCAAGAATTCACCATTTTCAAATAACTCTAAACACACGGGAGCGTGAGGTGAGCCCGACTTACCAGTCGTCATGGCATGGCAGCTGCCTAGTTGGTTCCCTCATCCATTACATTTAAATAAGATTCACGACAATTAGCAACAACAAACAACTTCAATCTGTTTAAGACATGGTAGATGTAGAGTCATATTCAGCAAAAAGCAAAGAAATGCTCATAGGAATAATTAGATTAAAACCCAAAAATATTAGCAGTATTGACTAAACGCATGACTACAAATAAAACATGAACCACAAAGTATCAACTCTACTTGATCGACCTTAACAAAACATTAAAATTGGTCAACCACAAGCAGGAATGTTTACTACAACAATCATCATTGTATAGACAGTAGGTTAAATAAAGCATAAAAAGGAAACTCGGTTGGAAAGGAGGTGCTATCATCATTTCAGTCCGGACTTGGGGACGGGCGGCTTAGTACCCTTATGCTCGCCTTCTTTCTTACCCTTACCCTCCTTTGCTTTTCATTTGGCAGCAGCAACGACGTCCATCTTAGACTGTCTCTTCTTGATGTGTTCCAATTCCTCCTGGGCCTAAAGTATCACCCTTTCTAGGTTCGTAGAGGAGTCAACCAGGACCCATTGTTGCAAAGCTCCCTCGCTGTCAAGATCATCAGTGAGGTCGGAGACATTTGTGGTCTTAGCATCGGCATCCTCTTTGAGGGCAGTAATCATATCGGGACACTTATAACCAGAGGATCGGTGGGACTTGGGAGCACAGCACCTAATGGAGGAATATCAAAGGTAGCCATAGTGCCAGCAGGGCCCACCATGTGAACATCACCTGTGAAAAACCGTGAAAGGCTATCAAGTATGTACCTAGTCAAGCGATCCAGGAGATACTGGATAATCACTCATAAACTGCAAGAAGAATTCCTACTTACCTTCGAAGACATGGGGGAACCAACCAGAATTTGAGCATGAATTGGGGGAAGGGTACCACCAATAACTGATCTCCAGCAGGCGAATCTAAAGAAAGCATGGAAAAATGGTTAGATAAACATTGCCCATAACGGCGAAGATCACTGTTTTCAGAGACTGACATTGTATAGTTTGTCCATAGGTTGTGCCACCACTCTTCTCCTTCTCAGCCTTTCTCTTATGGGCCTCCTTAGCTTTAGCGAGCTTAACATAACCCAGATGGACGGCTTCAATCTCATTCGTAGAAAAAAGAGAATCGACAGCTTTGGGATTAAAGGGTGGACCTCCTCGTTCACTGGCATCCTTCGCCTCCCGAATCAGCCGCTTGTGGATGGAGGCCTTGACCTCCTGGTAGTCGTCCATCCAAGCCAGGCTCATCTCTATAAACATCCTATAATAGATCTTATCCAAGAGCTGTTCCACTTGATCTAGCTAGCTATTGGCCTCATCACACTAAGGCTGTAGTTTGTTGGCTCTAGAAGTTTCAACAGCCTTACCAGTAGAAAGGGCTTTGATCTCTGCCTAGAAGGTGACCCTTTTAGCTTTCCACTCTAATACCTTTTTCTTTATGTTGCTCTGGGTCCAACCCTCCCAACTCTTGTCCGTAGTTCCTATATCTTCGTGGAATGTCTGTTCTTGATGCCCTTGTAATCCTCATAGAGCTTCGTGGCTTGCTATTGAACTCTTTCTTAGCAACCTTGATGTTTACCATATGGTCCCACTTCAATTGCTCCAATTCCTCGGCATGAGTAGCCTTGAGCCACTCTATCTCGCCGGCATGTTTCTTCATCTCCTCGTTAGAAGACCTCTCAAAGGCATAACCACCTTCTATATCTAACTCATGTTCATGAAGGTGTTTCCTCAACTTGAAAATCTTTAAGTTTTGCTCCACGTTACTCTTGCCAACCTCTCCCATAGATTTGGAGACCATGGAGTGGTAGTCGGCCAAGGTCTTGACTCCACCCAGCCCGTATGCCAATAAGTCAATGGATCCTGTAAAAGAAAGAAGTGGTGCCTCAGCAAGTAGGCAAGCTAGGGGAACTCTCGGCTGGTAGGGTTGTTGGAATTCATCAAAGTTCAGGTCCGTCGGGTCGGTGATGACGATCCTTTGTTCTTGATGTTTCATTTTATCCTTTTTTGGAGAGTGCGAGACCATCCCCCCTCTCCTGCATGTTTTCTCCTACTGCTTTGAAATATCTGAATTTGATAGAGGAAAAGGGAAGGGGGAGGATTTTTCGAGGAATGCGACGGAGAGCAGGACCCAGAGTCATGACCGAGGGAACGGAGTCTCTTCTAGGAGGTACCCTTAGGGTCCAGGTCGATCTCGATGTCAGATGGACAGTAGCGGACAACTTCCCCCGTCTGCGGCTTAGCGGCTGGCTAACCAACATTTATACTAGGATCAAAGGAAGATGTGGCTTGCGGTATTTATTTTGGTGGAGCCTTCGACCCCAACTGCTGCATTTTAGAAAAAATCTTTTCCCATTTTGAACCCATGTTATCTGTAATGAAAATGAGTGAAAGATTAGGAGCAAGATCAATGCCTGGATAATGTATGCATGTGGTATGGTTGTGTGGATAAGTGAGTGCAGGTGCAAGTTTGTGGAATGGCTTCACAAACCCTTAGGATCCTGGTGAGACTCTAGTTGTTGCTGAATCTTTGCTATAGACATGGAATCCCCATAAAAAATTCGGAACTCTAGGTCACTAACATAATCCGAAATGGAGATATTACCTAGGAATAGTTTCCTCTCCTTCGGAACCAAAAACACAACGCAAGGCCTCGTTCACCTCCGAACCTGGAGTAGCAAAACCAATGCGCTTATAAGAATGTTCTTCATCTTGATCCAAAACAGTATGCTCACTATCATGAGAGTGGGATTCATCCTCCCCTGAGTTTCTTATCCGGATGTTATCATCCTCCCATTCATGCAGTGTCAAGAGTCGACTCTTTTTTCGGGGCTCAACCGTGTAGGCATTGAATTCTAGCTCTTTCGAGCTCGCTATGATAGTTGCTTGTTTGTCAGATGCTTCTATCGTTGGTACGTTGCCGGAGACGGAAGGCTACGAGGAGTGAACGTCACTCGTTACACTAATAACCGAGTCCTTCCCTTTTTTTCTTGGTAGGCTTCTGGGTGGAAGTTTGTCTACCTCTCCCAATTGAATGTCCATCCACCAGTAGGTCGAGCTATCTTAATTCATCATCGGTAATAAGGTGGGGAACCTCCTGAAGCTCTTCTAAGATCCACTGTAGCTTCTCTAGTAGATCGTCCAAATCATCTCCTACCGCGGCTTTCATGACACTTGGAACGAAGTCATCTTCTAGTATAAGATTCTTCAAAAAACAAAGAGAAGGAATGAACAAGACATGTAAAGAAAGAACTTACATCATGAGTGTCATTGATGAAAGCACGGAGAGGTGTCCCGAATGAAGAAATACTCCTAATTGAACATGCTATATTTGGAGTAAAAGTTCTCTACCGACCTGAACTTGCTCCCTGCGTCAAGGTAAATAGAGGGGGAACCCTCCTGCTTGCTCTTTATTGCATATAGGAACCTAATCTGGTGATGGGTCGGAGGTGACTGGAACTCCCTCATAAAAATGGTGTATAAACTGGTGAGAATGGCATACCTATTCGGATGCAGTTGGAAGGGAGCTATTTTCAAGTAGATGAGAAACCCTGCAATCCATGGGATAAGAGGAGGTGGAGCTCCAGCCAAGCAATGATAGCGGGTGTTATCCCTCCTTTTGGTAAGGCCGTGACACCAAGAACTTGACTTGAAACCAGTGACAGTTCGTCTTAGAGATCGGTTATACATAGGTTCATCATGGATACAGGTAAATTTTTCCGAGTCCGGATCGAGCTAAAATTGATATGAAACGACAAGCAAAGCTATGAAAGCCAACGTTCCAAATTTCAAGTCAATCGGAGTTCGTATGCTCAAGACATTATCGATGCAAGTTTGAATTTGTTGAAGGCTGTCAAATTCGCATCGATCCTGTTCGCATCGATCCTGTTCACATCGATCCTGTTCGCATCGATCCTGTTTGCATCGCTTCACTATTCACATTGATGGATATGAATTATAGCTGTTTTCCTTAACTTGCATCAATCATAAGTCAAATCTACAATCCAAATGCCACCAAATTTTCACAGGAGCTTGCATACATCCTCAAGAAGATTCATGATCGATCTCGACTCGATTGGACGAAATTTCGATCGATACGAAATTCATTCATATCGATCACGGACCGGGTGCAAATCACATGGGATCGATCACGTGGGCCCACCCACATGAGAGAAGAGGTCTCCCGAGATCTGAGCGAGATATTTGCAGCCTACGCATATAAATAGCAGCGCAGAACCTACAGAAATGGGACTTTTGGCCTCTCTACGCCGATATTCTGCTGAAATGATTGCCAAACTTCAGTTATACTATTGTAATCTTTTGTAAACAACAAGTGAAATTCAATAAACATCAATCATTTCATAGTGGACGTAGGCAATTCACCGAACCACTCTAAATCCGTGTGTTTCTGTGCATTTTCTTATCTGTTTATTGATGTGTTTGTTAGATCTGCTTCATTTTACATTTACATTCTTCATTTTATCTCTTCAAACACATCCGAAGAGGGTTATGCCCAATTTATCTCTTCAATCATTTCATAGTGGACGTAGGCAATTCGCCGAACCCTAGCTGCAGCATAGAGCACCCGCATAGTGAATTCAATCACTAATTTAATGAAGGAACCTTCCATCCATGCTTCTGATTGTTCCATGACTGAACAAGACATAGGGGATCACAGCAACAAATGCTGAATTGCAATCAAGGAATGGGTAAAGAAATACTACTCAACCGGTGCTCCCAAAGGCTGGAGAACCTAGCTAATACGCCAAGAACTAGAGTTGGTTAACATATCATGATTCTAAGGTGGACTGCAACTTCCTCCAATTGACCAGCTTTTAAACTCCTGAATTGACAACTATGGTACGCTGGCTAATATGACGACTGCCCTACACTGTCTACTCTACCAACTCAAAACATAGTTGGTCACCGCTAAACCATCTACAAATGCCCGCATCTTAATCATACCGTGTCCGTATGACTAGAAGCATGACATACAACCTTAAGAGGACTTTCTTACTACCTTATATGGGCCTCCTACCTGGGTGAAAATTAGAAATAATCACCAATCTATGAGCCCATCTTAACCAACTCACCATCCAATCGGCATTACCAACCACTCGAATGTTGGGCAATCGTGCATGCATCATTCACCAGTATTACAAGACCCCGTAGCCATAAAATGGACCTGATAATGTTGATAGAAGTATCTTTCCCAGTCCAGACCTATTTATTGAAACCATCCTACATGCAGATTTTCCAGCAAAAATTCAACATGCTGACTACGTCAGTGTACTTTGGAAATATAACCACCTGCACTACCTCATGAAGTGAGAATTGCGCATGGCTTACACCAAGAGTGATGATTGCCATCAAATGCAGATGTCTTCCCCCATTCCTCAAAGAACACTGTTAATCATGGTTAGACATACCAGTTCTACTTCTCATATTGTTGAAGGGAATGAAGAACCTGGCAGCCAACGAATTTATCCAAAGCCCACAGCCAATTGTTGCCAATACCCATTAATGAATTCATCACCAGAGCTTATTTCCACACTTTGACAAGAGAACTGGTGGGTAGCCGCCGCCGACGACTTCACCAACATGTCCAGGCCAATATTGAGTTGATGGATCAGATGAAGGATCAACATGGCGAGATAAGGAGGGAACCTACTCCATACTCTAGATCAGAAAACTCCACTTCTTTAGATGGATACCATGGACGCCAACGCTGTAAGGCTCCGAAAGGGATAGCTCCGACAATATATGCAAGCCCCATAAAACAAAGGACCGGGAACACCCGACCCCTATCGATCAAGAACTTTGATCAAATTGAACCATTTGTGTTAGACTTCCAACTATGAAGGGCTAGACCGAAGTGCAATAGCGAGCATACGACGCCGCTTTACTTATCAATGAGATTTAATCTGATCTCTTTTGAATAATTTCTATTTCAATTTCGTTTATGTTGCGAGATATGACCGACTTGAATTAAACTACTTGCAAATGATGCAGGTAACCGAGTACGTAAGGTTGGGTGCAAAACAACCTCCGCGGACTATAATCAAATCATTAAGGTATCATCATGACAAGCATGATTCAACCACTCATCGGCTACTATATGCCCCTAACTTGGGGGAAGGCATCAAAGCGGAAGAGACCGTCAAGGTCAGGACTCTAGTACAAAGTGGATGCAACTGAACATCCACTCATCCGCCTATGCAATTTAATTGGAGATCTGGGAAAGACTTGGAGTGATATGTCCCAACAATGTACTCTCCATCTTGTACTTGAAGCTCGCCAAAATACTTATGCTTCTTCTGATGCCCAGTAAAATTGGAATCACACCAAGGGTTGATGTGACATGACCGTCTATGCATCCAATCCTACATTAGAACTTGGGGTAATTTTAGAACATATGTTTATAGTGGATATGATTTGACAATTCACTCTCCAGCTTGCGTCTGTGATTCGAAAAAAACAATCATGCTTTAAACCAACTTCGTCAGGGCCCAAGCCTCAACTTAAAGTCATTAGCGACTAACTTCCTACTCGTGAACCATCATGAGCCATCATTTCAACTCTCTTCCTCAACTCGACCGGAAGAGTGCAAAGCATAAAGTGGACGTGACTCGACCGTCTGCTCTCCAACTCTTACCCCTGACTTAAGGGAAAATACACAGCTCAAAGTGGATGTAGTTCGACCATCCTTTCCTATACTCGAGCACAAAGCTTGCTAGAACACTAATCTTACTCCTTAGGCTTGGCAAAAGCGGAATCCAAATGAACATGGACAAGATCCTGTCCATAAACTAAATCTCATCCTTCATTGAGGGCAGATAAGTCGAAAGTAGTCGGGATCTCACCGATCACTCGCTAAGTGAAACCCCGAGCTCAGGGACAAGCCATCACACTGCGGCCAAAAGGGATTGATACACGACAGTCCTCTAACTAACTCCAGATTCCCAGAGTGCGAGCTGGAGTATAAACTTATGGACGTGGGCTCGAGGAGGGTGGATCCGTCCACCCAACGACTTCATCCATGTTCAACCTAAGCCCGACGAGGATAGATCCGTCCATCTAACAACCTCACCTTTCATATTTACAAGCTCGAGGAGGGTGGATCCGTCCATCTAACGACTTCACTTGCCTACTCAGGGTGGATGTGATACGACCGTCCACGTACCTGATCAACTTCTTGTTCCAGAGTGTGAATGAAATCTTAAAGCCTAAACAGATTTGACTGACCTTTTGTCGGCCAACTCCAGATTCCCAGAGTGCGAACTGGAGTATAAACATTAACTAACTCTGGTCCCGAGAGCGCGGACTGGAGTATAAACACCAAATGGGTGTGACTGACCACCAATCAATTAACTCCAGATTCCCAAAGTGCGAACTGGGGTATAAACATTAACTAACTCTGGTCCCGAGAGCGCGAACTGGAGTATAAACACCAAATGGGTGTGACTGACCACCCATCAACCAACTCCATATTCCCAGAGTGCAAACTGGAGTATAAACATTAACTAACTCTGGTCCCAATAGCGCAGACTAGAGTATAAACACCAAATGGGTGTGACTGACCACCCATCAACTAACTCCAGATTCCCAGAGTGCAAACTGGAGTATAAACATTAACTAACTCTAAGTCTCCAGAGTGCGGACTGGAGTATAAACACCAAAAGGGTGTGACTGACCACCCATCAATTAACTTCAGATTCCCAGAATGCGAACTGGAGTATAAACATTAACTAACTCTAGTCCCGAGAGCGCGGACTGGAGTATAAACACCAAATGGGTGTGACTGACCACCCATCAACCAACTCCAGATTCCCAAAGTGCGAACTGGAGTATAAACATTAACTAACTCTGGTCCCGAGAGCGCGGACTGGAGTATAAACACCAAATGGGTATGACTGACCACCCATCAATTAACTCCAGATTCCCAGAGTGCGAACTGGAGTATAAACATTAACTAACTCTGGTCCCGAGAGCGCAGACTGGAGTATAAACACCAAATGGGTGTGACTGACCACCCATCAACTAACTCCAGATTCCCAGAGTGCGAACTGGAGTATAAACATTAACTAACTCTAATTCCCCAGAACGCGGACCGAAGTATATACACTTAAATGGGTGTGACTGACCACCCATCAACTAACTCCAGATTTCCAGAGTGCGAACTGGAGTATAAACATCAACTAACTCTGGTCCCAAGAGCGCGAACTGGAGTATAAATACCAAATGGGTTTGACTGACAAACCATCAACCAACTCCAGTCCTCAAAGCATGGTTTGGAATATAAATACCAAAAGGGTTGCGATTCGACTGTCCATCTATCGGCTCTGGTTCCTCAATAAGTTCTGTAGTACAAAATGCAGATGTGGTTCGACCATCTGCTTTCCAATCTTCCCCTGACATGGGGGCACACTTAACATACAAAATTGGATGCGATCCGACCATCTAGCACTAAGTGGGCGTGACACAACCATCCATGCATCAACTCTTAGTCCCTAGAGTGCGGACAGGGGGATAAACATTAAATAGGTGTGATTAATGGCCCTTAAACTCATTATGATCCCCAAGGTGCGGCTACAAGCATAGATAAACGAATGAATGTGAGTCGACCATTCATTCACCAACTCTTACCTAAACTCGACATGAGGAGTATAAACTCATTGCAGGTGCAATTAGACCATCCACGAACTAACTCTGCTAACCCAAGACTGGGGGCAGAAGTACAAATCACCGAAAGAAGAGAAAGGTGACTCGCTACATCTCCATCTTAGCGTCCTTTACAACTTAAGGCACGACTACAAGGAGACCCTAATGCTAACCAATCAGAATGATGCTCGAAGTTCTAGGCAACCAATTATATAGTACCGCCAGATCGACGGGCAATATCGATCTGCACCTTTCATATCATACCATTGGATCGATAGGAAATGAGGTCCGAGCATTCTACATCGTGCCGTTGAATCGACGGTCACTATCGATCCTCTTCGACTACCAGTCGATGTGACTCGAACGTCCATTGAATACCTTTGACCAACAGAGCATGAACAGAAGAATAAACCACGAATTAGTGTGGCTTGACCATTCGTCCTCCATCGCCTTCCTTCGATCCATCAGAAAGAGCATGAGACCAGATGAGCATGACATGACTGCATTTGAGCTGACTTTATCCCTAGATCTAACGGGAGAACGTAAATTGAAATGGACGTGGTTGATCGCCCAACTCCAAAAGAATGCAATGCGACCATTCATTCTTTGACTCATAACACGATCCGACTAAACGAGCAATTCACAACAAGTGCAACATAAATGTCCACGCACCAGTTCTTACCCTGGATTCGACAAGGGAAGCATCAATCCTGCATTGGATCCGATTAGACGATTCACTCTTCAGTTTTGGCCCAGTGTATGGCAATATAAGCAGCGAAGTGAATGTCATTGACCGTCCAGAACCTAGCTCATGTCCGAATGTCAGCAAAGTAACAATGTATTCCGCCTAGAGGAAAGAACTAGAACATAATGCAGGATAGGCACGACTCAGTCTTCCATCGGTTAACTCGATCCCATGGTTCAATGAGATAGAATACAAAATTGAAGCGGACATTATCTACCCTGCCACTTATCGAGATATTCCCCAGACTTGGGGGCACGAGCAACAAGATAAGATTAATATCATTCAATCATTCATCAATCAACTCTGGTTCTTAAAGCTTGAACTACAGTATAAACATTACTAGGAAGAGACTAGACCGTCCGCGAAATGCATCCACCAACCCAAGACTGGGGGCAAAAGAGTAATTATCCGAGAGTTGACTATGACAATTTGTACATATGTCCCATGCATGATATTCATAACAACTCTAGGTAGCGACCGAAAGGATGCCTAAAGATAGAATCATCGGATCAATACCCGAACTTATGGTAAACTGATCATCATTCCAACCCTTACAATGAGCAATGGATCGCGAGTACATTGAATGGAAAGCGCATCACTCCGAAACACAAGTAGATTCAAACTCATAGCTGGAGCCAGCTATGCAGCAGCACGCGATACAAGGCTAAACTCTACTAAGCCTTTGATTCAACATGCCTATAAGGCTAATCATTAACCATTGCAAATAAGCACATGAAAGAGTAAAGTGTTTTACTTCAGGTGAATAAAAACGAAGCGACGTGGATCCGGAGAAATCTGTTGCACTTAAAGAGGAGGCAAATCTGCTCAAAACCAGTGGGTTTATCCATGATGACCTCCAACCAAAATGAGTATCCAATCCTTTACTTATAAGAAAAATGAACAGAGAGTGGAGGACATACGTCAACTACTCAGATTTGCATGGGGTATGACAAAGCACAGCTTCCCGCTTCCAATGATCAACCAACTGATGGACCCGACCATCCGACATGAATTACTCACATCCATAGATGCAAACTCCTGATACAATCAGATCCTAAAGTGTTAGCACCAAAATTGGTCACTAACCTCGTTGAGAAAGATTGTGAATAGATATAAATGATGAAGACAAATTAAACAAAGAAGAATATGTTAATTCAAATGCAGAAAGTAAGAACACCGGATTTATAGTGGTTCAGCGTAATTGCCTACGTCCACTTTGAGGTTAAACTTTATTGATCTTCTTAATGATTGATTACAAATACAATTCGTAGATCAAATGCTTGAATGGAGTTGCTAAGTAAAGAAGATGAGTCTAAAAAATGGCAGAGTCTCCCCAGTGTTCCCGAAAAAAGATCCATTTTCACTGTGCCTCTGCCCCTCTATTTATAGACAAAGATGGGTTGGACTTCCCAGGTGGGCTTGGCAGCCGAACATCTTGGCCCAAATATAGTGGTCGCCATATGCCGAACCAAATAGGCCGATCACTTCGATGCCGAACCACCCTCTCTATGTCGAACGATACGCTTGCTGCGTGGGAAGAGTAGAACGACTATCAGTTGATGCCGAACGTGCCTCTGGCCAAACGAAGCGCTTGACCGAACGTTGTCTCTGGCCGAACGTTGGTGCTGGCCGAACGACAGCTTTAGCCGAACAATGCTTCTGGCTGAACAATGTCCCTGGCCGAACGATGCTTTAGCCGAACAATGCTTCTGGCCGAACAATGTCCCTGGCCGAACGATGCTTTAGCCGAACGATGCTTCTAGCCGAACGATGTTTCTTGGCCGAACGAGAGTTATGGCCGGACGTTGCCCTTAGCCGAGCAGTTGTACATGCCGAATGTCTTCCGATGCCGAGCGCTTACAGATGCCGAGTGCTACTGAACGCCGAGTACTCCTGGATGCCGAGTACTACTGGATGCCGAGTACTTCCAGATGCCGAGTACTACTGGATGCCGAGTACTTCCGGATGCCGAGTACTACTGGATGCCGAGTACTTCCGGATGCCGAGTACTACTGGATGCCGAGTACTTGCCAATGCCGAGTACTACTGAATGCCGAGTACTTGCCAATGCCGAGTACTCAGTTGCCTGGCCAAATCTCCAGGAAACACTTGCCCCCCAAAGTGTATTACGTGACTGAACGTGATGCGCTTTGAATTACGTATCCTCCATGTTTTGTTTCAAATCCTTGATTAAGTCCAGATGCCTTCTTGAGATTGTGGTGTGTGCCTAATGTGGTATAAATGCCGAACAATACGCTCGAAACCGAACGTTCCTTATGCGCCGACCAATTCTACGTTTTGAAGCCGAACGATACAGCTTTGACCGGTTCTACCGGATATAGCCCTTTCGACTTCCACTTTTTCCCCTATAAAACCAGGTTCTTCCCCTCTTCTCTCCTTTACTCTTTTACTTCTGTCACTCCACAAAGATTTGCAATTCTCGCTAGTCGACCAGACTTAAAACCTAACTACCCCTTCCTAAGCTCCAATCTGCAAACTAGGTATTATTCCTTGTGCGATTCAAATAGTTTCAAACGAGACAGCCGAGTGTGTCATGTAGAATACTTTCGAGTAGGTCGTCTTTATCACGTCTTTATTGCTGAACGATGACGCAAGGCGAGGAGGGATGATTAGGAGTGTTCGCACTTAAGACCATTGGACTTAGCTTCCTCGTGTCGAACTGAAGTAAAACGAGAAGAAAGAAGGATGAAAGTGTTGGAGGTAGTAAGGGTGTTGAACGGCATAGCTCTGGTTCGGCGTATGTTGTCATGCGCCGGATGGTGAAATGGAGGCCTGCCGAATAGTATTTTAGCCGAACAAACCAAGGCCGAACACTTATTCAAATGCCGAACAACAACTTAGCCGAACCAAACCAAGGTCGAACACTACTTAAATGCCGAACAGTATTTTAACCGAACAAAACCAATGCCGAACACTTATTCAAATGCCGAACAACAACTTAGCCGAACCAAACCAAGGCCGAACACTACTTAAATGCGTAACAGTATTTTAACCGAACAAAACCAATGCCGAACACTTATTCAAATGCCGAACAACAACTTAGCCGAACAAAACCAAAGCTGAACACTACTTAAATGCCGAACAGTATTTTAACCGAACAAAACCAAGGCCGAACACTATTCAAATGCCGAACAGTATATATGTCGAACAACAGACATGCTGAACAAACATGAAGGCCGAACGATACCTTTCACCGAACAGGCATTAGGCTGAACACTTATTAACTATACCTATTCATACAGCAAAACAAGAACCAGGGCCTAAGCATACTAGCATATATGAGACTGACCCGGATCACTAACTTCCTAGCTTTAGTAGACATAAATCTGAACTTATATTAACATACGTTTTCTGAATCGGGAACTGTAATCACCACAAGGCAGGCTTTTTGAGACGGTCAGCGACGACGGTCTTTGAAGGCGACGATTCGAAGCTTACTTTCGTATCTATGTAACCTTTAGATTTTCAATGCTTACACACGACTGCTTGCACTAGTTTACACACCACGGAGGGGGGGAATACTCGCACTGTTAATTCTAACATTCAACGTTTTTCAAGTATAGTTTTCACAGGCGCTTAGACAGATTCATTATTTATTGGGGATGTCTAAAAAATCCAGCTCCGCCATTATATCTGATAGGCCTGGGCCATCATCGAATCAAGAAATCGCTGATACTTCAAATCCGTCGACTTCTCCTGCCCATAACTTAGCTCCTGATGCCCTGGAGGCGAAAATTCTCTTAGACAATCCGATCGACTCACAGGCTTCGAAGATTAATGAAGTCGCACTTCGGTGAATATGCTCCATCCATGGGATTCCTTTCGCCGATGTGTTAGTCCCGTCGCGACACGATCGTCCTCACCTGCCCCCAGTCGGATATACCTACTGCAACAAGTTCATGTGCTGGATGGGCAGCGTGCCTCCATTCAATTTATTTCTTCGGAACGTGTTGTAGTACATAGACATTGCCTCGTCGCAGCTACATCCAAGCGGTCACGCATTTCTATATGGGACCTACCTACTCTTCATGGCCGTCTTCTCTAGACCTCCAACTTCTGGCGACATCAGATACATTTATATGATCAAGAAACGGAAAGATAGCCCTTCCTTCATGTTCCTCGAGCCGTACCACAAATGCCAAATCTTGACAGGAGCATGTAGCAAATTCGCCCTGTACAAACAGGAATGGTTCTATGTGCGTTGCCCTCCTGGTTTTGCAAGGAGATGGGTCGAAGGCAGTAAGTCTCTTTGCTGAGTCATCATTCGTGTTTAATTGGAGTTATGCTTTTCCTAACTCTTCGTTTCATCTTTTCAAGTATTAACCCGCGTCCGGAGGGTCGAGGATATTCTGAGGCCGTTGAAGCCATTAGAGCTCTTCCTGCCGAGGAACGAGACATCCAAACCATCATTTCAAATGAATCATTGTCAAGGTTCGACTTGCTAGCCCCTGGTCATCGGATTAGCCTTCCGGAGGGCGTTTCCATTCCCAAGCCAGCATCTGGTAAAGGAAAAAAACAAGCTGGATCGTCGTCACGCCACACTCCCGATGCGCACGAAGAGGGTGAGCACAAGGAGGATGAAGCTCCTGAGACTCAAGGCGAGAATGTGGGTCCCGCTTGGAATCCGGCGGTCGAAGTTCACGACATTGAAACGTCATCCTCCCCTTCGAAGGGAAAGAAGAAGTTAAAATACAAGATACGGAAGGAGAAAGTTGGCGGAACTTCAAAAGTTACGCTCATCCCGCCAGAGAAAGAGACTTCCTCACAGCCTATGGAAAGTTCTCTAAGGGGTCTGTTGAATCTTTCCATCCCCGACGATATACTTAATTATGGTTTTGATGATCCTGAAGCCCTCAAGTTTTCTTCGCCCGCTAGAGGCAATGCGGGAGTTCAACTCCCAGCCCAAGGAGACAATACTCCGATTAGTAAAGATAAAAGAACCGGTCCGTCGGGGGGAACACTAGGACACACACGCACATACGCATTCCATCATACACTTCAAGTTTTTTCTTATTTCCCGGATTTCTCTTAACTCGTTGTTATCTTTATTCTTTGTAGGTGACATGGGGCGCTCCCACGGACTCGATTGCCTTCACGGCTCTTCCATATTTCATCATCCCGGACGGGATTCAGGTTTAGGCAGACGCAGGGACAGAGATGATTACGAAGATCGGGACAACCGCCCCCGCGATTCGTCTTATCGTAAGAAGGCATATTCCCAATCTTCACAGTCCCGTGATCCTCTTCCTCCAACTGAGCCGGATAGAGAGAAGCCTTCACAGAAGGGGTCCCAACCCGATGTTTCCCGAGAACAACACTCTGGTTCGTCGAGTACAAGGCAAACTCGGGAGCATCGAAAAAGAGCGGAACTTTCAAAGCCTCCTCCCCCTACTCCCACGGTTGACCCAACTGTAGCAGAGAAGATGGTCGATCTTAAGGCCAAATTCCCAAAAATTTGTTTTGATGGAAATTCCTCCCAGCTATTCATCATATCCCTGGGCACGTGAAGCAGAGTGCCATTGCCTGTAACAACGACGTCTATGTTCAACATGACGCGTTTGTACACTTGGTTGAAAAGATCTCGGAGGTGTCTGTCGAGCGACAATATGAAATTGATCGTCTGAAACTGGAGGCTGGCTGTGACAAGAACATCATCAAGCATCAAGACAAAAGAGCTCGCTTCGTATAAGTCGAAGCTTGAAGCCGCTGAGCAAAGTGCAAAAGATACCACTGAGGCAGTCACTCGTTTAGAGATGGCCCACAAGAAGGAACTCGATGAAGCAGTCCAGCGCAGCGGTGCCCTTACCTTAGAAAAAGATTCTATCCAAAAAGAAAGGGACGCGCTTGCCATACAAGTCAAAGAGTTGAAAGAATTACTCTCCAAGGAGAAAGAGGCTAAAGTAGCTGCTCAAGAAGAGTCACAACGATACTGTGATGAAATCGTTGCTACTCGGCTCTTGAAAACGAAGCTCGATGATGAACTTGCTGGGGTTGAAAAAATGAGAGACGAAGCCCATGAGGAGGGCAAAAGAAAAGCTGCGGAGGAGATTGACTCTCTCCTCGAGGCGGCCGCAGAGGCCGGCAGGGAAGAGGTCAAGTGCATGTTTGACCCGTCGATTGCTGAGTATGGCGCCCGCGTCCTTATGCATCGCGACTTGACATTCTTGGGCGAGGGCTATCTCAAATCCCTAGCTGAGGCCTGGAAAACTTTAGTGAAGATTAGGAAAATCGAGTCGGGCTCTGAAGAAGTCGATGAGGATGCCCTGGTGAAGGAGTTTCTTAGAGGGAACGAGCCAGCGGATTTATCCGCAGCTTTGGCGCTTTATAGCAAAGGCTCTCCCCTTCCAAAAGAGAAAAGTGATGAAGCTGGCCCATCTGGGGCTAAGACTACGGCTCCTCATATTGTTGCTCCTCCCACTGCTCAACCGGCCGGTCGGCCGACACTTGACCCATTCGAGCAGCATGTCGGCTACGATCCTGAAGATCCCGGGCTCGGCGTTCATGTGCTATCTCCTATTCTGGAGGGTAAAACTCCACGCGCAACTGAGAGCCAGCCAGAACCCGGTAGGAAACTCTTCTTTTTTAGAAGTTAAAAGATCTGTCACTTTCCAGCAGTGGTTATTCGTTCTAATGTTCATTCTTTATGTTTTCATGCAGGCTGCTCTGACCCCGAGCCAACTCCGAGGAGCGATGATGCCAAGGAGGAGGCAAAGAAGACAAGCGATGTTTCTCATGTGGGAGTAACTCCTGGCCCTGACGCTCAAGTGATCGGGGCGCTAGATGATGATAAGCTTGACACCTCATCTCCCGCCGAAGGGAGTGATGAAATCGAAATCACTGGCGCCTCTGAACATACCTCGAAGATGAGCATGAAAGAGCGTCTCGCCGAAGAGGAGAAGAAAAAAGTCGAGGTCAAAGTTGAGCCTGAAATACTGGAACTCACCGACCCGCGGAACAGACCTTTGAAGATCATTCTCCCGGGCAGGTCCAAACCACTGGATGTTCCTTCTCCTACTCTTGACTCCGCTTCTTTAGCAAGTAAGAAATCCAAGAAGAAGCGTGAGGGAGAGGAGTCATCGGAAAAAACAAAAGAAGACAAGAAGAAGAAAACGAAGAAATAATCGCTATACTCGTTCAACGAGTTTTTTGCTTAACTCTTGTAACTACTTTTATCTTTTGTCTCCGTAGTTTGTATAGATAGGTTCTTGACTCCAAGTTTTGGAGGGATAACTGTGTAACCTCATTTTGGACTATTAAATAAAGTTTAGTTCCTTAGTCGTTTGAAAGATTCTTTTACTTTTTTAGCTTTCTGAATAACTGTGGTCAAAACTCAAGCACTTATGAGTTGTATATTTCCCAGTCCATTCTCGCGTTGTTCGAACATTCTTCGGAGTGGCATACTCCTTGTTCTATATTTCTTGAGCACTTAGAATTTTTTTTCTAAATTCGCGTTCCAAGGACTTATAATAAGTTGACCCGTATTCAGGGGATTCGGAGATTGAGATTGTTAATACTCTAATTCGCACTCCGGGGACTTAGAGTACTCCGGTCCATACTTTGGGGACTCGGAGATTGAGATCATTTATACTTTAGTCCGCACTCTGGGGACTTAGAGTACTCCGGTCCGCATTCGGGGGACTCGGAGATTGAAATCGATTATACTCTAGTCCGCGCTCCGGGGACTTAGAGTACTCCGGTCCGCGCTCAGGGGACTCGGAGATTGAAGTCGTTTATACTCTAGTCCGCGCTTCGGGGACTTAGAGTACTCCGGTCCGCGCTCAGGGGACTCGGAGATTGAAATCGTTTATACTCTAGTCAGCGCTCTGGGGACTTAGAGTACTCCGGTCCGCGCTCAGGGGACTCGGAGATTGAAGTCGTTTATACTCTAGTCCGCGCTCCGGGGACTTAGAGTACTCCGGCCCGCGCTCAGGGGACTCGGAGATTGAGGTCGTTTATACTCTAGTCCGCGCTCCGGGGACTTAGAGTACTCCGGTCCGTGCTCAGGGGACTCGGAGATTGAAATCGTTTATACTCTAGTCCGCGCTCTGGGGACTTAGAGTACTCCGGTCCATGCTTAGGGGACTCAGAGATTGAGGTCGTTTATACTCTAGTCCACACTCCGGGGACTTAGAGTACTCCAGTCCATGCTCAGGAGACTCGGAGATTGAAGTCGTTTATACTCTAGTCCACGCTCCGAGGACTTAGAGTACTCCGGCCCGCGCTCAGGGGACTCAGAGATTGAAATCGTTTATACTCTAGTCCGCGCTCCGGGGACTTAGAGTACTCCGGCCCACGCTCAGGGGACTCGGAGATCGAAATTGTTTATACGAGTTTGCACATCATACAGAACAATGTAGCTCTAGTAGTTAATCACCCGATTATGAGATATAGAAACGTTAGTAATTCATGAAAAATACGGCTTCAAGCCTTTGTTAATGAAAAACAACTAAACCGCCTGATTACATGGCTGAAAGGAAACTATGTTACGACTGAATGGAAACATACAGGAAATAACCGTGCCTAAAACAAGAAAGAAACATACTAAATGTAATAATGTTGCAAATGTTCACTGTTCCATGCTCGGGGGAGTGTCACGCCATCAACGGTCGCTAGCTTGAATGTTCACTCTCCAAGCTTCCGTCCAATGACGTACGGACCTTCCCAGTTGGGATTCATACGTGACGGTACTGGGAAAACTCGTTTCAAAATGAGATCACCCACATCAAAAATCCTTAGGCGGACTCTGTCGTCGTAGTAACGCTTGACTCGGTGCCTATGTGCTGCCGCCCTTAATTCGGCCTCTTCACGTTTTTCATCGATGCAGTCTAGCGATTCCAACAAGAGGTCCTGATTCGTCTTGGGATCATAATATGTCACTCGATGCGATGGAACTTCAAGTTCCACTGGTATAACGGCTTCCGAGCCGTATGCCAAGGCGAATGGAGTGTGGTCGGTCGCGGACTTGTAGGTAGTTCTATAAGCCCATAATGCTGTCGGGAGCTCATCTACCCACTTGCCTCCGACCTTCTCCAAACGCTTCTTCAGTATGGACTTGATTATTTTGTTAACGGCCTCGACTTGTCCGTTAGCTTTTGAGTGCGCAACGACGGCGAACTTCTTCTCAACGCCATACTTTAAACAGAACTCTTTGAACTCTCTGCTTTCAAATTGCGTCCCGTTGTTCGTAATGATGGTGCGAGGGAGGCCAAAGCGGCATATAATGTTTCGTACAACGAAGTTAATGACCTTCTTAGAGGTGATTGTGGCCAAAGGTTCTGCCTCAGCCCATTTTGTGAAATAGTCAACTGCAACTATCGCATATTTCGCACCACCTTTGGATATAGGCAAAGAGCCGATTATGTCGATTCCCCAGATTGCAAATGGCCAGGGACTAACCATTTGTGTGAGTTCTGTTGATGGAGTCCTCGGGATTTTCGCATATCTTTGACACTTGTCACATTTCCTTGCGTAGTCTACAGCGTCCCAGTTTACGGTTGGCCAGTAATATCCATAGCGGAGGATCTTTTTTGCTAGCGTTTGCCCCCCAGTATGGTCGCCACATTCCCCTTCATGAACCTCCTTCAAGACCCGCTTTGCCTCATCATGAGCGATACATCGTAATAAGGGGACCGAGAACCCCTTTCGATACATTAGTCCATCTTGCATCACATATCGCGTGGCCTTTCGAATTACCTGCCGTCTTTCGCTCCTTTTTCCTAGTAAAACCCCGGTTGTTAGGTATAGCTTGAATGGGGTTATCCACGATTCCCTCTCGATTCCTGTTTCCAACACAGAATCAATTTTCATTGCATCTATGCTTGGAGCACGCAAGGCCTCAATGGGAAACAATCTCATTTGCTGAGCATCGCCAGTGCTTGCGAATTTCGCCAATGAGTCGGCTTCTTTGTTCTGTTCACACGGGACATGCGAAATATCATAGCGCTCAAGGTTTGACAGCAGTTCTTGAACCAGAACAAGGTACGGAGAAAGCTTCTGTCCCTTTGCTTGATAATCTCCTCGCACTTGGTAGACCACCAACTGTGAGTCACAGAAGATTTCAACTGATTTTACCCCGAGTTCTCCAATTAGTTTTAAGCCCGCAATCAGTGCTTCATATTCTGCTTCGTTATTTATAGCCGGGAAATCGAGCTTCAGAGCGTAACAAACCGATCGATTTTCTGGAGTTACAAGAACTACGCCAGCGTTGGAGCAACGGTCGTTTGATGCCCTATCGGTGTACAATTTCCATCGAACAGGGGGGATGACATCGCGATTATCTGGTTCGTCGGGTATGGTAAACTCAGCGATGAAATCTGCTAACGCTTGCCCTTGTATGGATCTTCGTGGCAAGTAGGCGATATCGAACTGGCTCAACTTGATGTTCCATTTTAACAATCTTCCAGAAGTTTCTGGTCGTTGGAGTACCTGCCGTAGGGGTTGATCGGTATAAACACTGATTGAGTGTGCTTGAAAGTATGGGCGCAGCTTACGTGATGCAATCACCAAGCAATAGGCCAATTTCTCGAATTTAGGGTAATTTCTTTCTGCCCCCGTTAAACGCTTGCTAACGTAATACACCGGCTTCTGGATTCGGTCCTCCTCGCGAACCAAAGCCGCACTTATAGCATGTGGGGATACGGCCAAGTACACGTACAGCATCTCATGGTCCACTGGTTTTGACAGCACTGGTGGACTCTCAGATGCCTCACCAGTTCCCGGAATGCTTCCTCACAATCAGATGTCCACTCGAAATTCCTCTTTCCTTTCTTTATTATATCAAAGAATGGGATGCACTTGTCTGTGGCCCTGGATATGAATCGACTCAGCGCAGCTACTTTTCCATTCAAACTCTGTACCTGTTTTATAGTCCTAGGCACTTGCACATTTTGAATAGCTTGAATCTTTTCTGGGTTAGCTTCAATTCCCCTAGCATTGACGATGAATCCCAAAAACTTCCCCGACGCAACGCCGAAGGAACACTTCAGAGGGTTGATCTTCATTCCATAATACTTGAGTATGTCGAACATCTCAGCCAAGTCTCGAATGTGGTCGTTTGACTGTCGTGACTTCACGAGCATGTCATCCACATAGACTTCCATCGTTCTACCAAGCTGGTCTTTGAACATTCGATTCACCAAACGCTGATAAGTCGCTCCTGCGTTTTTCAGTCTGAAGGGCATTACCACATAGCAATATAGCCCGACATCTGTGATGAAGTTGGTGTGTTCTTGGTCCGGAATATGCATCGGGATTTGATTGTAACCCGATTATGCATCCATGAATGATAACAGCTCGTGTCCTGCAGTGGAGTCGACCAACTGATCAATCCTAGGCAATGGGAAACTGTCCTTGGGGCACGCTTTGTTTAGGTCGGAATAATCTACGCAAGTTCTCCATTTCCCATTCGCCTTTTTCACCAGCACGGGATTCGATACCCATTCAGGGTAGAGGGCGTCGCAGATGAACCCATTGGCTTTGAGTTTGTCCACTTCCTCTCTAAGAGCAGCGGACCTCTCTTGGTCCATTCCACTCCTCTTTTGTTTAACTGGGACGTATTTCGGGTCTATGTTCAACATATGACTCGTAATGGTGGGAGAAATCCCGCACATATCAGAGTGCACCCAGGCGAAAACATCAAGATTTATCCGGAGGAAATCACTAAGGTCTTCAGTCATTGCGGGGCTGAGTTGTAATCCGATCTTCAACACTCACGATGGATTGTCTCGGCTGACTGAAATGTCAATTGTTAATTCAGCCAGCGCTGCCTTTTCTTCCCTGGGTTTCTCATCGTCATCTCTCGGATCTATGTCTCTGAAGATCCGAGAATTATGCCCGAGCCAGGGCTCGGGCACTACTTGTCAATCATCATTATTAAGGATGCGGACAGGAATGTCCGCAACCTTTCCTTTCTCCCTCCGATGGGCCTCTCTGAGCTCTGCCACATAACATGCACGACCGATCGCCTGGTCGCCATGAACAACTCCTACTCCTTTGTCAGTTGGGAATTTCAAAGTTAAGCACCACGAGGCTAGTGCTGCCCTAAACTCAGCCAGGGTCGGTCGGCCCAGGAATACATTATACAGAGAATCCACATCCAAAACTACGAAGGGCAGGATTCGCACCCTCCGACGTTCGCCTTGTCCCAGTTCAACTGGTAACTCAACATACCCTACCGCATCGGTCGCTGCACCATTAAAGCCATGTATGCGAGCTTTGGACGGTTTCAAGTCCTTTGTTTCCATTTTCATTCGGTCATAAGCCTTCTTGAAGATGATGTTGACAGAACTTCCACAATCAATCAAAATTCTTTTCACATACGCCGGACCGATCGTTGCAGATATGACCATCGGGTCGATGGTTGGAGCATCCACTTGGTCAGCATCTCTATTTCTTAACACTATATCGTCTGTCATTACGTGCTGCTGCTTAGCAGGGGTCCCATCCTCCGTGTTCGAACAACATTCGAAATCTGCATGCTTCAGGGCACTAGCATACCACTCCATCTCCTGCCAATTCTTATCTGTGGGGTGAGGCCCGCCGATGATCGTGCTTATGACTAGCCTACCCACAGTCCGGGTAGGTTCATAGGGATGACGCGGAGCTGGAGCACGACCTGGGTTGGATGTTCCCTGTCCTCCTTCCTGAGGATCCTTCACAAATTCCTGCAACTTTTTCTGCCTGATCAACTTCTCTATAGCGTCGTGTAGGTGTCTGCACTCTTCCGTATTATGCCCATAAGTCTCATGGAAGCGGTAGTATTTTCCAGTCCGTTTCTGTTCCTCGGTTGACTCCTTCGGACGTGGCTTTCTGTACTGAAAGGTATTGCAGGTTGAGAGGTAAATGTTCTCAAGAGACGCATTCAGCGGGGTATACTCGTTGTAGCTCGGAATCCTCGGCTTCCACTTCCCCGCTTCTCTCTTCTTCCCTTGACTTCTTCCTCCGGACTCCTTAGGATGCCCGGGCTTGTTCTGGACATTGACTTGGACTTTTCTCGAGTTGTCTCCGGATTGCTTCACAGCAATGTTGCTTTTCACAGACTCCTGGACAGGCCCTGATGCCTTATCTCGCCTTACCCACCTAGCTTCCTCTCTTCTTATGAACTGGTGTGCCTTTGAGTAGAAACGCTCTAGCGTAGTCGGAGGTTTTCCTGCCAACCAGTCTCCAAATTCAGAATCCGGATCCACACCTCTCATTACAGCCATTAGAATTGCATGATCATTGGGATTACTGACTTCAGTTGCCGCAACATGGAATCTTTGTAAATATTCCTTCAATGACTCCCCAGGATTTTGGATTACACTTGACAGAGACATTACGTCCTTTGGACGAGTAGTGTGTATCCTGAACTGCTCAATAAACTTCTTTGCCAACTCCTCGAAATTGGATACAGACCGCGGAGGAAGTCGGGTGAACCACATAGTAGCGATCCCAGATAGAGTAATTGGAAAGCATCTACACTTGGTTGCATCATTTTCTCTAGCCGAATTCATCATCCACTCGTACCTCATGACATGCTGTCTAGGGTCAGTCTTTCCCTCATACGCAGGGATAGTTGGCATACTAAACTTTCTGGGGTACGCCACCTGCAGCACAATATCTGTGAACGGAGTATGACTTCTTGATACTCCCCAATCATCATTCGATAAGCCTTGATTTTCTTTCATCAATTGCCTGACCATGGCTGTCAGATCTGGTGTTTGTATGGAAGGTGGAAGGTTAGAGTCTGTTCTACGCGACTGTCCATGCTGATGCCTCCTCTCTTGGCGATCTGCCAAACGTCCATCTTGAGGTTCGACATCGTTAGCGTTTTGATGGTCTGGGCCTCCAGCCTCCACCTGCACTCCAGTTCCTAAGTTTCCAGCTCCGGCTTGGTCACGGTCTCCAGCTGTTTGAACAGCAGCACCTGCCCGCGCAGCTTCAGTCTTACGGCGTCTGCGCCTGGGAGGTTCATCAGAGGAAGTTGAGCTGTCAGATGAGGAATAAGGAGCGGGATTGCCCCCAGCATTCTATTGCTGCTGTTGAGTGAGTTGTGCCATCAGGTTGGCGTTAGCTTGCATCTGCTCTCCTAGTTGTCTCCTGCTTTCCCTGAGTTCTCTCATCAAGTCGTTGAACTCTATTCTGGTGACAACTGGAGTCTGGTCCTAGGCGGCAATTCCTACACCCGGAATCGCTGGCTGATTGCTAGGTCCTGCTTGTTGCACGCTAGCAGTCTCATGGGCATCCGCATTATGAGAAGCTGACCTGGTACATGGTCTTGCCATTGTAGAGTTATTGGTATGAACTCTGAGTAGAATCAACGGATGTCCTATCAATGAGTCGGATCTTCTTTGGGGGATTTGTTCAATCCAGTAGCTTCAAAGCAGATCCTTGAGGTCTGAGAATTCAATTCTCAGTGAAAGCACCAAAGTGTTAGCACCAAAAGTGGTAACCTCATTGAGTAAGATTGTGAAGAGATATAAATGATGAAGACAAATTAAACAAAGAAGAATATGTTAATTCAAATGCAAAAAGTAAGAACACCGGATTTATAGTGGTTCAGCATAATTGCCTACGTCCACTTTGATGTTAAACTTTATTGATCTTCTTAATGATTGATTACAAATACAATTCGTAGATCAAATGCTTGAATGGGGTTGCTAAGTAAAGAAGATGAGTCTGAAAAATGGCAGAGTCTCCCCAGTGTTCCCCAAAAAAGATCCCTTTTCACTATGCCCCTGCCCCTCTATTTATAGACAAAGATGGGTTGGACTTCCCATGTGGGCTCGGCAGCCGAACATCTTGGCCCAAATATAGTGGTCGCCGTATGCCGAACCAAATAGGCCGATCACTTCGATGCCGAACCACCCTCTCTATTCCGAACGATACGCTTGCTGCGTGGGAAGAGTAGAACGAATATCAGTTGATGCCGAACGTGCCTCTTGCCGAACGAAGCGCTTGACCGAATGTTGTCTCTGGCCAAACGTTGGTGCTGGCCGAACGATAGCATTAGCCGAACAATGCTTCTGGTCAAACAATGTCCCTAGCCGAATGATGCTTTAGCCGAACAATCCTTCTGGCCGAACAATGTCCCTGGCCGAACGATGCTTTAGCCGAACGATGCTTCTGGTCGAACGATGTTTCTTGGCCGAACGAGAGTTACGGCCGGACGTTGCCCTTAGCCGAGCAGTTGTACATGCCGAATGTCTTCCGATACCGAGCGCTTACAAACGCCGAGTGCTACTGAACGCCGTGAACTCCTGGATGCCGAGTACTACTGGACGCCGAGTACTTCCGGATGCCGAGTACTACTGAATGCCGAGTACTTCTGAATGCCGAGTACTACTGGATGCCGAGTACTTGCCAATGCCGAGTACTACTGAATGCCGAGTACTTGCCAATGCCGAGTGCTCAGTTGCCTGGCCAAATCTCCAGGAAACATAAAGCATGTCCCAGACCAGGAATACAACCGTTTCATTATTGACCTGGGCCTATAGTGCTATGCTGAAATCCCTGGATTCAAACTTGAGAACGCTTATGCTACTTACCAAAGGATGATTAGCAAATCATTCAAAAATCATATCGGCCGATCGATGAAAGTTGGTTAATATGCTCGTGAGATCATGACATTAAATGACCACATCGATGACTTTACAAAGATATTCAATGCTCTCCAACAACTGCAGGATGAAACTCGATCCTTTGAAATGCTTTTTCTCCATTACATCAGAAAGATTCTTTGTTTTCATCATCAATTTTCGTGGAATCAAGGCTATCCAGAAGATTCCGACAATTAAAGACACCCATATACCGAAGACAACCAAGCAGGTATGGAGCCCAAGTCGGAAGATTACCGTCCTAAGTTGATTCAACTCTAGGACCATCTACAAGCGAATTCTCTTCTTCAACCTGACCAAGAGAGGAAAGAGAACTTTTGAATGAACTAACAACTGCGTTGATGCAATTCTCGCTCTGATAGATCGCTTAAAGAGACCTCCCATTTTACCCAAACCTTTGGATCGTGACGATTTATACATCAATTGGGTCGTGTCAACACATGCCATAAGCATCGCAATGCTATGAGAAGAGAAACGAATCCAAAGACCAGTATATGATGAAAGCGAGCTATTGTATAGCTCACCCCGTTAACGTCTATATCGACCAGCCGTTATGATAGGTCCTATAGAAACCTTAAATGTTTGAAAGGTTACTCAATTAGAATATCGAGCTAAGCCAATTTGATATCACTTATCCCCCTCGGAGAGCTCTCCATGGTCAAACATTAGCATACTTCATATCTAAATTCACTACATCAGACGATTATCTGAAGAACAATAGAGAACCATCCAACCGATGGAGAACGTACACAGATGGAACTTCCAATAATAGGCTTTCTAACGTCGAAGTTGCGTTAATGACTCCTGAGGAACGATCGATCTGCTACGCCCTGAAACTCAACTTCCCTACAACAAATAACGAAGCTAAGTATGAAGCCTTGGTCGCCACGCTCAAACTTGCAAGAAGACTAGGAGTGGAAACTTTACATATCTTATGCGATTTATAGTTAGTGGTATGCCAAGTTAGGGAAGATTATCTGACTAGGGTGCAACATCTCCTCCTTATCTTTGCTGGATCCTAGAGCTACTAGGCGACTTCGAGTATTACACCTCCACACAAATCCTCAGAGAATAAAACGAAAAGGCCGAATCACTGGCCAAGCTAGCCAGTTATGGGGATGCACGACAAATAGACTTTAACCCAGTTGAAATACTTATTATTCCAAGCATTGACATATGAAGATCAACTAGATCTTAGAAATGGATCTAGAAAAAGAGTCATGGATGACCCCTATCAAAGATTATCCACAATCGGGGATTCTTCTTGAATAAAGGAATGAGAAATGGCATATCCTCCGTGAAGCTTCACTGCATGATTATGTCTAGATCATTCAACTCCATCAATACAAAGCATTACTCTTGTACCCATCAATCCGAGACCCAATATTACGTATCCATCGATACGAAGCATACATTCCAACATCTCAGATCGATCCAAGAGAGGATCGATACAAAGGAAGGACTTAAAACAACCATCAAACGTTGTTACAACTCGAATTTCACATCGATTCAAGAGAGGATCGATACGAAACTCAATACAAAAAACTTGACAATGACTCGTGAACGTGCAAACGTTAACGGGAGTCAGGTTAACATACGTACGTGTATGACGAACTAATATTCAATTTTCAAAATTTACAGGAGTTGGATGCTCAACAAGTGACAATTACAACAGTGAACAACAAATCGCTAGAGCTCAACACTCAGTTACAAAAAAAACACTGCATGATCATTGACAATCAACAGTTCGACATCTACATCACTGTTGTTTCAATCAAAGGTTACATCTTTTGACAAAAAGATAGCAGCTACTCAGCGAATCAGATAGAACTTTTTCAGAATGAAGGATGTAGCTTTTAAAAGCACGCCTGTTCACACAAGACGTACTTTGGGGGGCAAATGTTATCCCGCCTTTTGGCAAGGCCGTGACACCAAGAACTTGACTGGAAACCAATGACAGTTCGTCTTGGAGATCGGTTATACATAGGTTCACCATGGATGCTAGTAAATTTTGCCCGAGTCCGAATCGAGCTAAAATTGATATGACACGACAAGCAAAGCTATGAAAGCCAAAGTTCCAAATTTCAAGTCAATCAGAATTCGTATGCTCAAGATATGATCGATGCAAGTTTGAATTTTTTGAAGGCTGTCAAATTCGCATCGATCCTGTTCGCATTGATGGATACGAATTGTAGCTATTTTTCTTAACTTGCATCGATCATAACTCAAAATCTACAAGTCCAAATGCCACCAAATTTTCATAGGAGCTTGCGTACATCCTCAAGAAGGTTCATGATCGATCTCGACTCGATTGGACGAAATTTCGATCGATACGAAATTTGTTCATATCGATCACGGACCAAGTGCAAATCACATGGGATCGATCGCGTGGGCCCACCCACGTGAGAGAAGAGGTCTCCCGAGATCTGAGTGAGATATTTGCAGCCTATGCCTATAAATAACAGCCCAGAACCTACAGAAAAGGGACTTTTGGCCTCTCTACATCGATATTCTACTGAAATGATTGTCAAACTTCAGTTATATTGTTGTAATCTTTTATAAACAACGAGCGAAATTCAATAAACATCAATCATTTCATAGTGGACGTAGGCAATTCATCGAACTACTCTAAATCTATGGGTTTCTGTGCTTTTTCTTATTTGTTTATTGATGTGTTTGTTAGATCTGCTTCATTTTACAATTACTTTCTTCATTTTATCTCTTCAAACACATCCGAAGAGTGTTGTACCCAATTTTGGTACAAACAACGGGAATAGGCCATCTACCCTTAGGCAGATCATTCGCATGTTGCTTCAAGGTAGGTAAAAGAAGATCCTCACAAGAAATGCCATGAGTGGCCACTATGAGATCAAGTTGCTTGGCCATCAATTTCGAGGCTTCGGAGTCCCTAGGGTTTACTAAGAGTTCGAACGGTCCATACCGATGCACAAGAGAGTGGGCAGAGCTGGGTTGGTTGGAACAATATTCTGGTTGGACGAAGACCGGAGGTGCGGAAGAAGAGGGACCCATGTCCCCTAAAGTAGTCTGAGAACGAGTTTGATGACGATCTGACATACCTTTCTGGTATGGCAAATCATTTCAGATGTTAGCACAAAAGAAAGAAATACCCATGTGTATGCGTGTTTATTCGTGTATGCATGGTTTTAAACAAAATTTCTAACACTTCTGTTCGGCATTCCACCGAATGATGGTCCACCAAATAGAAGGCAACCGGGCAGCGTCGATCCTCGAACTGGGCCAGACCCAATAATGTGGGAGTCATAGAGATGGGCTTTCAAATGGAAGAAATGCTCACCAAATTGCAAATTGGCTGTGAGTTAGGAGTTGAAAGTTAGGCTGGAAGCCTGGGAAGAAATTCTCAATAATGGCGGCCTAGAGGAGCTTAAGAGTCGCACGATTTATGAAGGCTAAAAAATGAATGAAGGTGACTGGTAGGGTGTGGCACTGTAGATTATATAGGAGAGTCTTAGGTGTCGAACCGAGGCATGCCAGACGAAGGTGTATCAGGCTAATGGTGTGATGAGCCAAATAACCCTGGGCAGGGCCGAACCATGAGCTACAAATCTAGCTTGACTCCCGATGAGTGTCACGCTAAACTCGCCTTTGCCATTGAATCATGAGACCAACTGACCAGAGTTGGAGAAGGGGGTGGATTTACTTCTTCTGGTGAGTTACATAGAATGATTTAATAAAGCCCACCTCGTGTTCCATAAATTGGACTTTGGAGGGCAAGTGTTATGGACGTTTTCATGCGAGGTTGAAGTTTGGTTGAAGGCAAGAAAAAGCAGGATAGAGGAGCATACTCGAGATGCGAGGAAGAGAAGCCATCATTCCTTGTATCACGGCCGGTCCATGTTCGGTGGCTAAGGCACCAAATCAAATCCCTTATTCGGTACACTAAACCCTAAATAGAATCTTATGTTCGGTGGTTGAGTACCCATCGAATAGAAGACTCTTTTCAGTAATTAGGTACCCACCGAACAAGACCTTTTGTTCGATGGTTTGAAGCCCATCGAACAAGAACTCATGTTCGGTGGTTAGTCAGCCATCGAACCAGACGCCTACATCACCTACCGAACCAGATAGGAGAAAGAAGCCATCCACCAGACAGAGTAGGCCAAGCTAAATAGGGAAGTACATGAACTTGACCATCAACTCATCCACATCAATCCTACCTGAACCAAGCCCTTCAGACTGATTCCTCGGTTGGGCCCTAAAGCACAAATATAGAAGGAAATCTGCATATCTTTGGAAAAATATCAAGCATATTCCAGATTTCTGAGAATATTCCTTTTTGGGCGAGATATATATGGAAATGTTATAAAGTGCCACATTCAACACACCTCAAATCTACCTCTATAAATATCCAAGTATTTGTCGTTTACAAAGACGGTTTTTTGGAGATCTGAAAGCTCTACACAACATCACTAATCAATCATAGTATCCAAATCAACTTTTTCTATCAAAAATTAGTATACTTGGCATCAATTTCTTGTAAAGGGATGATATATAAGAAAATTAATAAAGGTATACAGTGGACGTAGGCTCATTATGGCTGAACCACTATAAATCCTGGTGTTCTTTACTTCTTCCTGCTTTTTTATTCTTTAACAGTTTCAAAAATTGATTGGAGGTGTTTGCCCCTTTTTTGTGCAAAAATAAACTGACATAAATCTGATTGTTCTGGTTCGTTTCAACCACTAGAAATAAGACCCTAGACCTATATTTTTATTCACTTAATATTTGGGAACATTAGCGAAGCACTATCAGTTTGTTTGTTCAAGGTTCAAAAAAACTCTGTTAGGGTTTCAAGTAAGAAATCTTATAGATCTATCTTTGTTTATTATTTATTTTCCCAACTTCTTCTCATCCAAATCTTTAATTATTTGAATATAATGTATATAAAAATCCCTTATTGTATATATGTACCCAAAGAAAAGAGATCTGATAGAGGTTGTCAAAGGCATGTCAAATCCAAGGAGGCGAAGCTTAGGATATATTGTAAGTGGAAATCTTGGCTTTTCTATTTTAGTAATTGATTAGTGTGATTTGGGTTTGAATATGTATTGGGGAGTATGGTTCGCAAAAACATCATATTTTAAACCCCAAAACTCCTTCAACGCGAAATGTCAATTCTTGGTTGAAATCTCAAATTTGTTTATGCCAAAATAATGGAAATTGTGTAGATTAGTAGTTTCGATAATTTTACCTTCTATTCCACTCCTAAATATTTTTCTTTGAATTTGGATAAATAATTTTAATTAAGGAATAGTGTGTAAGGTACAAATTTATTCATAGTTTGCACTGCTTATTCCTATGAATTAAATAGGAATTCCTTTGTTTATTTTTGTGTGAAAAATGAATTGAATAGAGCGTAAAAATTAAAATTGTAAGTTTCTATTATAATTATATTCCATTATTTTGATATAATAGGTTGGGTTTAAATTTTTATCGTATACAAGTCTATTGATCGGAACCTTTGGATATGAATACTAGAATTTTGGTATTATTGATATTATAAAATAAGACATATATAATTGTTTAAAGAGTTGACATTTAAACGTTAGTTTAGGATGTGTATTCCGCACGTTTAGAAATTACTAGGCGTGCATTTATATACATATATTAGCGTAATTAATCTATAATTATAACGTATAATTACATAGTTAAATAGGTTATTAATTCTATTAAATCCCCTTTAGGAATGTAATTAATTTTAGAGGCAAAATAAGAAAGATGTCTTATAAGGCCTTGGTTATGGAAACGGTGAGGTGTGTGATAATATATATAGAGTGTGATATAGGTTATGACTAAGTTATAGGGATGCAAGGTCAGTCAAAAGCACACAGAAGTCTGCCCAGCTAATCCGACTACCAGCAATGTGACTTTGAGGCAGATGTGAGACATCACATATAATAAGTAATGATGATGCCGCAAGGTTAATCCCAAATTCTATAGGGTAAATTTGCCTAGTTAATTCGGCTACCAGTACCTACGAATAGTCAGGCTAATGTGAGAGGTCACCATGGGGTACGGGTCATAATACGAAGGGCCTACTCAGAGACTGAACGTATTAAGTAGTTGTGTAAGGGCCTGCCTCTTCTCTATGTAGGAAGTAATAAATGGTCGGGTTATGGGTTAGGCATGGTAGAGGATATCTAGGGGAAGGGCCCGCTTTATTAGGAAGTATTAAGTGGTTGAAGAGATTTCGTGCAATGTCGGCTAGATAGTTACTAGTGAGGAGTCCGCCTTGGGATTATAGGTAGTAAATGACGTACACCTGCCTTAAATAACGTACTAAATGGTCAAAGGCTATCTAAATACCATTAAAAGGTATTAAGTGACTTGAGTATTATCTCTTACATTGATATGACATTATGGACGATAGATATGGGTCATTGGGTTAATAATAAGTTAGGTATGGTCTTATATTTGGAAAGTCTTATATTTAAGTTTTATAAAATCTTTTGGGCTTACATTTTAAATGACTTATGTTGTAGGTAGAAATGTAAGACATTTTCCAATGTAAATTATACTGCCCAAGTACTAATATAGTAAAGCTTGAGATTTTTATTCATCAAACATATGTTGTCCTGACTCCATCCTCATTACAACACAGGTTAAAAAAGGCGATGCTGAAGGCAGAGACATTGATGAGCCTTGTGGCAGTAGACTATCTATTTACTTGTTATTTTAAGTTGTTATTGTTGTATCCATGAAATAAAAACAATGTTGTAATTTTGGAATATTGTAGATATATACGGTTATTGTTGGGTTTTGACATTATGGACATTTTATTATGGTTCTGAATGACATTTTGAAATTCGAATGAAATGGGTACTGCTCTTGTTGTTATATTTTATCCTTCCACTATGAGAATCTGAATGATTAGATAAATAGCTCTGTATTGTTCTTTTTACGAACCAACAGCCAAATATGAGATGGTTTTAAGTTTCGATGGGCCTTTTTGGATCGGAATTTAGGCCCATTTTAGGTAGGGTTATTGCAGGTCGACTGCTAGACCTTAATGGTCGACCTCTACCGATCAACCGCTAGGGTTCGAGGGTCTACCGATTGCCTACTAAATTTAGGATTTCCGCATTTTTAACTATCGATTTTTTATTATTGTTTAATCCATGTCATTAGCAGTTATTTTTGAATCCTAATCCCTAGATGACTAGTCCATGTTTCAGTTTGTAGTTAAATCTGGGGTTTTATAGATTTAGGGTTTATCAATTTAGAACTTTGCAATGTAATCATAAGAGGGGTGCACTATTATCAAATCAGGTGTAACAATTTATAATGGTTCAACTCTAATCTAGTTTACATATTTCAATTTAGTATTTTAAATGTTTCAAATTAGGTTTTTAGCACCCTAAATAGATTAAAATAGTTTGAATCTGACTGTAATAATCATCTTACTAAAATTATTTCCACCCACCTCAAGCCTAAGCCCTTCTTATTCGCTTCGCCTGAGAATAGCCTTCTGAATGCTATTTCCATCTACCTTCAATTACTTGTATTCTTCTAGGTTGATTTTATTTTGATTTTAAGAAATTTTTAGGGTTTAGAAGTGAGGGAAAAATTTGACAGAGTTCGTTACTGTAAACTGTTATGTGAGAATTAGGGTTAGGTTAGGCTAGAATTTATAAGGTTTGCAAAATGGTTTAGACCGTTAGATTTAAGTTGGTGAATATTTTTCAAAAATCATGTTCGCTCATTATAAACTTGGCCATAAAGCAATCGCTCTGGACCATTCGAACATGTCACAATGTCACAAGAAAGCACTCGATTTTACACAGGCGTGGTTGACCACTATCACCCTAGGTCGACCATCGACTCTCCTGGGTCGACTGATTATAGTGTTAATTTTTATTTTAAGTTTTTTATTTTTATTTTGAATCTTCCAATGCCCATAACTTATAAGTATTAACTCCGATTATGAAGTGTTACATATAAAACTCGTTTAGAAAATCGCTATGAATACAATGGTGCAAGTTTCATAGCCGAACTCGGACATTTATGAAAATTTTCTTTTTAGTTCTTGTTTTATTTTAATTTAATTTCTTATTAAATTTCTCGTTAGATTTTTCAGGGTATTACAATGATTCTGAAAATGAAGAAGCAGAAATGCAAACAAATTCTCCTTTTTCGAGTGGGCCTTCTTCTAGCAAAGCTACCGATTCTATTTTGGTGAATACATTTATATTCAAAAGTTTCAAATCGTACATTGCATATGCTATTTGGATTAAGCACAAGGTTGGATGGATTGTGTTTTGTGTAATTTTTTGAATAAAATTTGGTAATGTATTACAATTTATGAATTTTTTTGATTAAGAAGCGAGGCCTACTAAAATGCATTTTCCATACAACAAAGTTAAAGAAATGGAGTGTTGATGAATACCAGCTCCAGTGGTGCAACAAATTAAAAATTCAGGTTTATATACTTTGGCACAATTTTCATATAAGCACGTCAACTATATGATTATTTCATCTTTCGTCGAGATATGGCATCCCGAAACAAATTCTTTTCATTTTCCTTTTGGAGAAATGATAATAAAATCGGATGATGTCGCCCAAAATTTGAAAATTCCCATCATGGGTAGTTGTACTTATGTGGAGGAGGATGATCGTAATTCGACTGACCTTTTAATTGATTATCTTGGTGCTGATGAGGTTGTAGGGAGAAAATAACTAAATGATTCTAATTCATTGAAGCTCAACTTCTTATTGGAAACATTTAAGGAAAAGGTAAATAAAGAACATGCAAATGAAGGTGATTTTATAGTCATTACCCAAGCATATATGCTTTATTTATTGGGCTGTACTTTATTCTATGATAAGTCAGGCACGAAGGTTCTGGTGAACTATTTGAGATGTTTAGAGAATATAAATCATTTGAACGAACAAATTTGGAGGATAGGAGCATTAGCCTTTTTATATTGTCAATTGGGTTTGGCTTCAAAACGGGATGACAATCAAATGGCTAGTTACTTGACATTGTTGAATAAGTCATTTCAATTTTTGTTCAACCAATCTACCCAATAGTGAAATTAGATACTAACGAATATTTCAATAGGCTTGGATTTATGTTCATTTTCCTATGCTTCCGAATGCTATTCCTAATAAAGATTACAATGGCACGATGCTAAGGATGTGTAGAAGGCAACCAATAAAACAATCTGGAGAAAAAACTTTGGTTATATTACTGCTTCGAGAATAGTTAGATGATTTATCTTCATAGGATGTAAGTATGAACATTAATATTATTTTATTAAGTCTGAATGCAAGTGACTTATTAGTTATGTTTAATTTTAGATATGTTAGGATCCATATCATAATATGAGGTCTTATTACCCCTTGTCTAAAGTCATATTTTATAATGGTGCCATTTTGTGTTTTGATATTGTGGAACCATACTATCCTAATAGAGTGATGCATCAATTTGTTATTGCTTAGTGTATCCTTACAAATCCAGTGGTTCCAAGCAAATGTCGTAGAGGACGAACTATTAACCAATACAAAATTGTATTTGATAATGAATATTGGTATTCATAAAATTGGAAAAATCATGTGCTTTCTTTAAAATTACGGTCTACTCGTGTAGTCGTTCCTTGGGATTGTACGACTAAGCACGTGCCATGGTTTTCTAGTGTGTCGCGTCCTATTGTTCAAAAACCGAAGGTGAGGAGAAGTTTCTCAGGGAAAGTTGGCAATAATGATAAGTTGGTACGTAATTATATTTTTACTCGTTTTTTATGTACTTGAATTTTATTTTATTTTTATTTGAATTTTATGCAAAGAATTGCTGCTCGGAAAACTATAGAAAAGTTGAAGGGAAATCTGAATGCTAATCGACCAAGAATAATTGATCGGTGTCTTACAATAGAAGTGAAGCAACTGATTTGTTGGAGGAAGCACTAAATGAACCAAATAAACAGGAGAAATGTGCAAAAGGGAAGACTAGGGATTAGATGGAAGTTTTTCATATATGGGTAGACGGAAGTATTTTTCATAGATTATCTTGTTCGGATGAAACTTTTTTTGTTTGGATGTTTAACGAATGTGATGTAGGTTATTAAGCAATGAATGGTATTTTGTTTGGAATTGATTGAACACAATGCTTTTGTTTCAAGTAGTTTGATTTGAAAATAATGCTAATCTAATTGAAAACAATGTTACGTATATGATGTTGTTTGAGTTGAAAAAAATGATATATCTTTGATGTTGTTTGAATTGAAAACAATTATGGTGTTGTTTGAATTGCAAAACAAAGCTAATTGTATGATGTTGTTTTAATTATATGATGTTTGAGTTGAAAATAATGATATATCTTTGATGTTTGAATTGAAAACAATGCTTTTTGTATGTTGTTGGTGCTAATATACTATTACTGGTTAGTGTCCTTCAATCACATGGTAAAAGGAAGCTCCGACCGTTGTTAACCATAGAAAAAATATTTATTGTCGACCGGTTACCTTAAGCCGTCATACTAGAAAGAAGTTCGGTTTTACCAACTGTTATCCCGCCTTTTATCAGGTAGTATTCAGACAAACTGCATAGATCGAGCTAAGAGTTATTAAGGTAGGAAGCCCGGGTGTCCAGAAATCAAGTGCAGACAAAGTCATAAGACAAAAGCCAAAACAACTCGAGATAACAAGATAATAGGATCCTCCAAGTTGGGGATCGGTACCGACTCCCACTTAGGGATCGGTATTGACTCCCAAGTACGACTTGGGTGGACCCCATCTTCTGCCTTCATGCCTACCTTGATGCCAATAACCTATTTCCAAAGTAGATTTATTGATTCGATGCAAATCTCCATCGATCTCCATGAACTCCTGAATCAACAACTTTGCTCTTCTACAACTCCATCATTTGGGGTCAAAAACAAGCTAATTTGATGCAAACAGCTATGGAATCACGAAGCTAGCCACAAGACGATCCAAGAAGAAGAATCGAAGACAACAAATCTGGCCAACTTGGGGATTGGTATCGACTCCCACCTAGGGAGTGGTACCGACTCCCAGTCCTTGATGACGTGGCGCCTACTTTTTGAGAAGAATTAGTCTAAATCAGGTATAATGGCTTGGAGATATTTTCGAGCGAGATTTTAGCTCCCTACCTCTATAAATAGAGGGGTAAGGCTTATTTTTAAGGAACTTTTGGCTCTAACTCTTCTCTACTCTATACTTTTGTAACTTTGAAAATCTAAGTGTAGAAGTTGTACTGAGTCCTAAGAACTTCCGACCCCAAGTCAGAAATAAGCAATAAAATCATTAAGTGAACGTAGGCCAGAGTTTGCCGAACCATTATAAAACTTAATGTGTTCTTTTCTTACTTGTTTTAATTTACTTTCTTCACTTTATTCTCTATTACATTCATTTTAGTGTTTGGGCCATTTTTGGTTCAAACATTTTAGCATGCCAGGTGGGGGACACTTGAACTCGTTGATCTAAGAACTTGAATATTGAAGATGGTTGGACAATCAACTAGGAAAGCTGTGATTACTGGAAATTTATAGTGGGGTAGTCATAAGGCATCCTCAGGAACCTCACCCCCCATCAATCTACATTATTAGAGATGAGATGGAAACTATGATGAATAGACTATAGGAGAGGATAATGGCTCATCGGCAGGAGATGATGGAAAACTTCTTCAAAAGGATGGGACAAGCACGTACGGTCGGAATTACAGAAACATAGAATCAAAGACCGAAAGCTGGAGCACGGATAGCTAGAAATGGGAAAGAATGACGCGGGACGAACCTCAAGCCAAACTTAAGGATAGGTATTGTTCCCAAAGCAGGAGTCGGTACCGACCCCCACGAACTCGGGGGCACAGGTCATCCTACCCTGGGAAGAAATGATGTATTTTCTAGAATTGGTGTGGAACGTCTGAATGCGGATCAGAATGCAGGGAATCAACCGGAGTATGTATCGGAATTCCCACGAAGAGTCGGGGGGTAGGCTGGAAATGCAAACTTGGGAGTTCCTTTGGATGACATCAATAGGCTTGTTGAGAGGGTGAGACGAGTTATGAGGGGTGGATTGCCTTATCAGAGCATAGAAGGTGTGAACAGAAGTCCATTTACCCCAAACATCTGATATGCAAGGAACCCACAGGAATTCAAATTACCAACATTGGAGGCATACGATGGAATGTCAGACCCTACAGTTCATCTAATAAGGTACATCCGGCACATAGAGGTGCTGGAGGCATTTGAGGAAGTCATGGACGGTGTTTCCCTTTATACCTTATGAGTTTGACCAGCACAATGGTTTAGACAGCTAGAAAATGGTTCCATTAGTAGGTGGGCCGAGTTGGTGAACAGATTTGTGAAGCAATTTTGGGACCATATCTACGATACAAGAAGCGTTGGCAAGCATGACACAGAGGACTAGAGAGACCCTCTGGAGTTTTCTGATAAGATTCAACGCGGCGGCAGCTACGGTGAGATAAATGCAATCCTTCAATGGTTTTGATGGCAGCGGTTCTAGGAATAGCCACAAAGACTGATTTTAAAATTACTTTAGAACGAGATCCACCGATGGATCTATGGAATTTTATCATGAGGCTGAAAGGTTTCTACAGCACAAGGATGCTGAAGCTAACAAGGAAGAGTTTAATGCTATAGATGGCTGAGGACCGTCCGGATCAGGATCTAGAAAGGATAAAGAAAAGAAAAAGACAGACAATAGCTTTAAAGGATCAAAGTGACAAAAGAGAGAACCGAGATTCACCTCTTGTGCTGATTTAAATGAGACCCCAGAGCGGATTTATCTGGATACTGGGGAAAATCCCCTATCGGCGGCTGACAAAGAGAGAGCCTACAGACAATGAAAGAAAGTCAAAAAAATACTGCATATTCCATGAGTTAGATACTCACAATATGAATGACTGCAGGCATCTATGGGATCTGATAGAGGAACATGTCAGGGATAACCGATTATGACGGTATATTAGAAATCGAACCGCGGTGATGGAAAAGGAGCAGCCATCAACCGCAGCAAATAGAAATGACCCTGGATCAGGCGTAAGGTTGGTCATCTCTTGATTGGATAACAGGGAATCAGGTTCAGTTCTCGCGCTCTACTTTCCATTTTCAGTAAACCACGCAATAATACCATCTAGACACTACTCATGTATGGGATCCTGAACGGTTCTTGGGCATGCTCTAAGCTGGATGCTAGACTATAACACCCGAAGAGGCAATAATCTAGATATTATACTTTGTGTTTATTATGTTTGAACATTGATTTTTCTAGATGAACCTTTGATTATAAAACCCACTTGAACGTGAAAACTCACATTGATCGCTTTAAGTCCCATTCAGAAAGACGAGACCGGAGTGCAAGAAGTAAGTCCCCTCATCGGAGATTGAGTGGATGGGCTTGCTTGTCATCAAGTCCCCTCGCTGGAGACCGAGCGGATTGAGCTCGGTAAGGGCCTCAAACGGTCATCGGCCTCGAACGGCTACGAATATAAATATCGGTCTCGAATGAAAACCACCAGCCTCGAACTACTATTAATTTAAATATCGACCTTAAACGGTCATCCGTTGCGAATGGATATCGGTCTCGCACGACCACCATCCACCTCGAACGGCTATATTGACCTCGAACGGTCATCCACCGCGAACGGCTATCTCGAGCGACCATCATCCACCCTGACTGGCTATATCGGTCCCGAATGACCATTATCTGTCCCGAACGACTATATCGGTCTCGAACGAACAAGGATTTGACTATCGGTCTCAAACGACCATAAATTTGATCGTCAGTCTTGAACGGCCACGAATTTAACTATCGACCCTGAACGGTCATGAATATGACCACCAATCAAGAAAGATTGCACATTAAACCAAATATAAAGTGATTCGAAGAAATCGAACTCGAAAATGAAAACAAATTTGCTTTTGATAAAAAGGATTTTAACGCCATATAATAGGAATAGAATTAAAGAACCCCGGATGAACATAGGATGGTTTTGAATGCAATAACTCTAAATGAAATCAGGATGATAATGATGTTAGTCCCGGATGAACGCGGGATGGTTTTGCTATGTGATGTAATGACTCCGAATGAAACGGGAATTGTGATAACGTATAAAAAAACACCCAGGCAGAGTCCAGAGTCTTTGGTTGTGACAGGTCTGGAACGACCTAAGATTAACATAAAGAATCTGAATGAATAGGATGATTTACCAAGATTGAAGTAGCCAAAGAGCTCAACTACCAAAGATTGGCAAAATATTTGTTCACGAACAAAGCATACCTTCCATTCGCAAGGCGTACTTTAGGGAGCAAGTGTTATCACACCTTTTGACCAAGCAGTATTCGGACAAACTGGACGGATCGAGCTAAGAGTTATTGAGGCAGAAAGCCCGGGAGTTTAGAAATAAAATGCAGACAGAGTCGCAGGACAAAACCAAAACAACTTGAGACAAAAAGACAACGGGATCCTTCAAGTTAGGGATCAGTACCGACTCCCAAGTATGACTTGGGTGGACTCCATCTTCTACATACATGCCTACCTTGATGTCAATAGCCTATTTCCAAGGTCGATTTGTTGATTCAATGCAATTCTCCATCAATCTCCATGAACTCTTGAATCAACAACTTTGCTCTTCGACAACTCCATCATTTTGGCTTGGAAACAAGCTAATATTGATTTAAATAGCTATGGAATTATGAAGCTAACCATAATACCATCCGAGATGAAGAATCGAAGATAACAAATCTAGCCAACTTAGGGATCGGTACCGACACCCACCTAGGGATCGGTACCGACTCCCAGTTCTTGATGACGTGAAACCTAATTTTCAAGAAGAATTAGTCTAAATCGAGTACAATGGGTTGGAGATATTTCTGAGCAAGATTTTAGCTCCTTACCTCTGTAAATAAAGGGGTATGGCTCATTTTTTAGGATCTTTTGGCTCCAACTTTTCTCTACTCTATATTCTTGTAACTCTAAAATTCTAAGTGTGGAAGTTGTACCGAGTCCTAAGATCTTCCGACCCCAAGTCAGAAATAAGCAATAAAATCATTAATTGGATGTAGGCCAGAGTTTGCCGAACCATTATAAAACTTTTTGTGTTCTTTTCTTACCTGTTTTACTTACTTTCTTCACTTTTATACTCTACTACATTCATTTGGGTGTTTGGGCCATTTTTTGTTCAAACACCCAACCGTATGAATTTTCCATCTGAATACAAATGGAAGTTCATTATTGGTAGGTTGCATACCACCATCTGAATAATGGAAGTGTCGGTTTGAAATGCAATGAAATCTTAGCGGCATACTGCACGATGTCCATCATCACCGTACAACCATATACAACCGTGACTTGAAATATTTGTTCGGCCTATACTCAACGACCTGCTATCAAACATAAATGCAAAAATAAATTGACTCCACGGTGGTGGTACACCATCCTTTATTTAGATTCACAGCGTCTAACCATCATAGATTTGCTTTAAACTTTTTTCCTTTGTGGTTGTACAGTGGCTAATGATCAAAACTTTCCTGTTAGACATGGTCCTTATCTGCCGAATAGCTGTTGCATTGTTTTTTTGTTGTTGATAAGATCAATATTTTTTTCATGTCAAGAAAAAGCACATACATAAATCGTCCATTACAATTGATACTACATGTTATTAGAAATAACACCATATACGATACTACATGTTAACTTAGAATCAACACCAATAACAGATTAAATTTTCGATAAACTTGAATTACCCATCAAACAAAATTTGCAAGTTAACATTTCATTACATATGAATCTATATTGAAAAAAAATTAGTAGATATATGTTCAAGTAAATTGAGCTAAAAATGAGCATCCTTTGTGGCCATATCCGATGGGCAAAGTTTCACAACATATAGTTCGCTTCATGGTTCAGCTTCTTTATTTGCCAATGTGGACCAAAAGATAGCCACCAGTGGGATGGGTGAATTTTCCCTAAGTGTCAATTTGACAAAGTGATAATCTAGAATATTTGCAAAAACAATGAACCACTGCTCGTATCCTAGATTTGGGCCTCTTTTATGTGGGAAAAATGTCAAACTCTGAAGATTGTATACATAAACCAAAACTCGATTGAATGCATTTGCAACCAAGTATCCAATTTCAGGTATTATCATCCAATTATCTTTAAAACAAGGACTAGTATCGCAATTAATAGCCAATTTAAAGCTTTGTGGTTTGTTATATCGAAATGCCTAACTTATAAATCTCAATTTTTCATCAGTTCTGCTAATATTGACTTCTTTGCTTCTCTACAGTTAGAATTCAATTCCTCGACTTGTTTAACTATACAACGAAACCCACAATTACCATCTCCCAAAACTTCTTCAACGTTAACAATGTATTGGTGTAGAAAAGCCGGTAAGTAAGTCATGTATTTAAATTCATATATTGTTGCATTTGCATCACTCATGTCAACCACCACATCAGTTTTTTGAATTTTCCACCTTGGACGCAGTTTCTTGTAAACACTCATGTGCTAGAAATGCATGAGCATTAGTAAATGTTCGGGCTTTGGAAGTCATACCAACCATATCTAATAAAGGCATATTATACCGGTGTGTTTCATTTGTACAATAAAGCAGTAGAATTGATGGGAAACACCTACACAATACGGACGACTCCAGATGGGACCACAATATATCTATCAGATGATTGATTTTCGCATCATCCCTTTCAACATACACATAATGCTTCACTACAAGCAATTTCATTAAATGTTGCATCGTGGATCTACAACCCATTACGATAGTTGCATTTTATATTTAGCATTGTAAACAGTCTTCAAAGTTGAGGTATTTTCAAGAAAAGACTTTTTAATAGTAACTAATATTTCTCTTGGACGCACACCTGCAACACTCATGTCTTCTAAAACAAATTCTCCTCCTTAATCAACCTTGCCGTATATGAATATCCTTCTAAGAATAAGAAAGTTCGTGATTATGTACTTCATTAATCACAGATATTTTATATTTATCTTCCTCTAGATACACACCCTAAATAGAAATGGACAGTTGCATTTTCTAGTGGCACTAGGTCTATGTCCTTTTGTAGTATTTTCTTTTTTCACTGATTTTGACTGATGACTATGGTACACTCCACCACTTTCATATTCCAATTGCAATGTTGGTTTTTTCCAAGCATTAGTTTATCAGACTTCACAATTACAACATGGTGTTCAACTTTTTTCCTATTACTTTACACCATCGGATCAAAATGTTCTGCAAATTAAATAATGCAGAAAAATAAAAATAAATTAATAAAGTTCATTTTTCTACTGTATTAGTGATCGTAAAATTTTAAATAAATATTTACTTGATCAGTTATGAAATGATTTTTCAAATATAATTTTATGTCCTTAGAATCATTTGATCGGTCATCTTGTATCACATTGTCATTACCAATAAATTTATCATCCAAAATAATAAGTGCATTCTCATTTTTATTATCATTCACAGCCTTCATCTAAGAAACGGAAAAACAAATTTATCGTAACCAATGGAAAAGAAATAAGACATATACGTTGTATGATAGAAAACCCTAAAAAGCAATAACTTACATTGACATTCTCTATTACAACTTCATCAAATTTAATGTTCTCCAAATTTGTATTAGCTATGGGATTAATAAACATATCCTAAAAAGCAATAGAAAACCCTAAACAATATATCTACGAATGATTTGTAGAAGAAAAATAGATTTTTACATATGAAAAGAAAACTAACCTTTTAGGGTTTAGGGTTGAAATTTTGAAGAAGTAGGTACAATTATGAGAAGAGAAGGCACAACTGTGAAGAGTTGAATGAATAAAAAAAATAGGATGGTCAGAAGCATACAAAAAATATTCATATTTATTAAAATTATAATGGTGGCTGGGAGTTGACAACAGTAGCATGCATAATTTTTATTTCCTTTGTGCATTGAACGCAAAATGCTAGCATGCCTTAGACAAAATTTAAACAAGAGACGCTTGGTTGGCCTTTAAAAATAAGGAAAATATTGTATGTATTTGTAAATTACTCAACCTCATGATATTTACGTCAAAAAGGAAAAAACTGCCCCCAACGGTTAACTTATCTCTGAATGTCTATGAAAGTGGCCAGTGTGGAGTGGAAAGGCTTGATCCAATAGCCACGGTGGTTGGATGATTATCTTTGGTAAAATTTTCCAAGTTATAGTTTTCCTGGATAAAGAGCACAAACTAGGTCGGTGAGCTCCCACGAGAGACTTTGTTCATTTTTCAATGTGCAAAAACGTGTGTACCAACTTTTTAAAAAAACAAATGCAAAATTATCAGAGTACGTGAGTTAGAAATTAAAATTAAATTTTTGTTCGTAACAAAATTACAACTATAATTTTAACATCCTCTGACTTATTTTCAAATTTTCCATTTTTAAAAATGTATAGTTAAACAATTTGTTTAAAAATTTGATAGTATTATGTTGAACATAATCTCACACCATGAAAATTATTAAAATAAAACAAGATTCTATAGGAAGAGACTACAATTGACATATACCAATTTTGGGACAATTGAGTGGTTTCCAAAATTTTAAGAGCGACCTTAGTAGGGGAAGCAAGTTAGTATTAGAGCACTCACAACCGGGGTTTTGTGAATTCAAATATGGATTCACAACTGACTACCAAGGTCGCCGACCTTGTAGTCACTGATTACCTGACATTATTAATGCCGGTTAAATAACCAACGTTAATAATATTGGGTAAATCAAGATAGCATAAAAAAGTATACCACCGTTGCATATTTATCCAGCATTATTAATGCTGGATAAGACAACGGTACTATATTTTTTAGCTATTGCTTTCTCTCTATAAATATGATCAATTTTGTTTAAATTACAAACATTATTTTCCTTTTTTTCTTTTGTCTTTCTTAATTCACACAAACCGATTTCACGATTAGTCGCAAAAATATCGAACAATAAAATAGGAAAAAACCCGGTGCCCTCCTCATTCCAACGATTTTTAGAATATAATCAAAATTCAGATGTTTAAGAAAATTCGTCGGTAAATCGACAAAGCAATCAAGATTATCAACAAAATTCTCAATATGCATTCCAATATCGTTCACAACAACAATCACAACATATGAATCAAGGCTACAACGATTAGTTTGACAACCACTACTCAAATATTAGTCCAAGATATTGATCAAATTTCAGAGGCGGCTTACGAGATAATTTCATACAAAATAACAACTCTAGCAAAAATTTAATTGATAATTTTGAAGTAGTTGACGGCCGTTTCAATTAAAATCAAAATGAGTATGGAGAATATATGGAAGATGAAATCTTATGGAATGAAAACAACAATTTAATTCAACAATCTCAATAAACTCAAAGAAGGGCAAATTCAAGAGAAACCAACATAAACGAGTCTCCAATTCTAGAAGTAAATGAAATTCCATCTAAAAGTGCAACTTCTACTCAATGGAAATGGTCAAAAGACGAATAAGAGGAACTTGCTATTTGTTGGCTACAATATTCTGTTGATGAAAAGAAAGGTACATCGAAAACCGAGTTTGCTTTTTAGGCATCTATTTCAAATATTTTTCATGCTCGTCTACCCAATAGTATTTCTAGATCAGTTGAATCTTTAAAAACTCAATGGAAACATATGAAGAGGGCTTGTCAAAAATGGTATGAGATCATTACAGTTATGGAGACGAGAAAACAAAGTGGAGCTACATATGCTAACATGGTGGGTTTTGTCTATCAACCATTCTTGAAGTAAATTATTTATTATTACAACTCATTAACATTTTATTTAAATTTTCAGCTCAAACAGACTCATGAGGTCTATGTACAACAAAACAAGGGAGCTACTTTCAATCTTTTGCACGTTTACAATCCTCTTAAGGATGAGGACAAATGGAGCACAAAAAAACACATTGGATTTCATTTTGCACCAAGTCGGATGAATCATTATTCCAGTATGGAATAATTCCAATGTCCCTGAGGCGGCCGAAGAACAAAAAATCCCACCATTTCGTAGTAACAATGCAGGAAGTTGACGAAGAGGAGGAGAAGAAGAAAAGAAAAATAACCTTTTCATTGGATTCATGTTTATATTTGAATTTTTTTTTAACTTCGAAAATAACATCTATATACAAGCTCTTGGAGTTGTAAAAATACTTTGAAATTTAATCAGATATTTATTAAAGTTTGTATTATATGTTTAGATTATTTACTATAAGTTGTTCCACCCACTTAGATATTTATTGAAGTTTATACTATATGTGTAGATATTTAATATCGCTTGTCTCACCCAGTCAGATATTTATTGAAGTTTAAACTATATGTTAAGATATTTACTATTGGTTGTCTCACCCATTCGGATATTTATTATACCTTGTCCCATCTACTCATATATTTATTGAAGTTTGTAGTATACGATCATATATTTATATGGTAGTACCATATAATCAACCATAGACAAATGACATAATATAATCCAAAATAGATACACATTAATAACATACTCCAAAACAAGCAGAATACAACATGAATAACATAGGATATACTCCAAAACAACTGCAATAGAGTCCAATACTATACAACATAGTCCAATAAAAACACATAAAAAATATACTCATATGCATGGAACAAAATAAACAATCCTCAAATACAAATGTGCAATTGAAACAAACTAACAAACCAAACAAATCAACTAATCATCATCATCATCGTAATCATCCTCATCATCGTCATCGTCATTTCATAAAAATATAAAGCGGTTTTACATGCAATTATTTATGATAAAAAACATAACAAAAAAATCCTGAAATCCAATGCCACTCAAAAATCTAATAATACATCGATCGACATCGAGTGCTACAATCTCCTGATATAAATGAATACCAAATGCAAGAGACCCAGGAGTTTTCTATAACATACCCTACTTAGAGGCCCAAAACTAACTGCTATGGATGATGCAGTCATCCATAGTTATTAATCCTCGGTGACCAAATACAGCGATATTAGATACATTGATACACAGAAACACAAGAATATGAAAAAAAATTAGATAGCAAACAAACTCCACATTCCATTTCAAAATATTCCAAACTGATTACATGATCCCAATTCACAGACCATGTTCAGATAACATATAAGTATTACAAAATACGCCAAGAGCGACATTTGAAGATGCACCCTTGGTTGTTAGAGTATATAATAAGGCAAGAAAACAAATTTTCCTTTACAATCATTACACAAAGCGAAAATAAAATAACTCTAATAACAAGCTTGCCTCCTGCACGTCCTCGGAAGCTTTATTCGTTTAAAAGGTCACCTGGAAACCTTAACTCTCAACCTACTCAAAATCAATTGAGTCCCCAAGAGTTTAAGGGGAAAACAAAAACTTCGAGTCCGACCTAAAGCCTGGTATGAATAATAATTTACCATCTCAAACCATTTGGATATCTAGTGAGACCACGCCGCTAAGCGGAACGGGTTTTCTCCTCATTAGTATCCTAAAACATTTATAAAACCATAAACTATGCTCCAACATCCATAATGGTTAAAAACATAGTACCTTAAAATATTATGATGATATGAAAAACAAGTAAATCAAAGCTGGATAACCGATCCCCATTTATTCTGACTATTGTCTCAATCCAATATCTTTTCTCTTATCCTAGTTCTCATGGGCTAACTAGGAACCTGTTGACTAACTAACAATGTCTTAATCCGGATATAGTTTCCATGGACTAACTATAAACCTATTGGCCCCTGCCAATATCAATCATAGTTTTTATGGGTTGACTATGAATCTATTGGCTCCTGCCAATATCATTTTTGATACACAGTTTTCATGGGCACTACGAACCTATTGGCCTCTGCCAATATCTTTAATTAAGATTTTAACATTTCTTAAGTTATATTCACTACTGGGTCAACCTTACTGGTTATTCTGCCCTTCCCCAAAATACGGTTATCGGTTAATAACAATGTGAATAAGTATATGAAGAAGTAAACATAACAAAAAAATAGTACCAACAGCTGTGGTTTATTATCCTTGAAATCATCTTTATATATATATATATATATATATATATCCTGGTTAAATCCTTTAACCTTTTTAATCAAGGAAAACTTCTTCATTTCAAATCCCTTAGCTTATTTTTGCCATGGTTATTCCTTTAAATTGAGATTGGGTTTATGTTTTAAAATCTTAAAACATCTCTTTTGAAACCTTTGGATAACCTCCTTCGAAAGCAAAGAAAATCTCTTTTCAAAACACAACAAAAATGCCTTTCGAAGCCCTTAATTAATAATTTCCTTCGAAACCAAATAAACCTTTCGATGGTATCAAAACGTCCTTTAAAATATAGCTTCGAAACAAATGGAAGTACCCCTTTCGAAAGCATTGGGTTTTCTCTTTAAAAACATCATTTGGGTCAAAATGGTTATATACGAAAGTATCTCTTTCGAAACCCTTATAAAATTGTTTTAGGGAATAGTTGATGGTGTCGGAACCACCTAATCGAAAGCATAATCCTTTGAATTAAAAATTTAAAGGATAGAGTCGAAACCCCTTTCGACTCCATTGCCTTTGAAACCCTTAACCCCTTTCGAAAGCATTTAGGAAGTGGCTTAGCTTAGGTAAAAACATAGATAAACTTTCGAAAGCGTTGTTGGCTTCAGTACAGTCGAAAGGAAAATTAGCGGCTGGGTTTCATCTTAGTCGAAATCGATCCTTTTGAAAGCACTGATCTAAAGAAAAAGGTACCCCTTCGAAAGCTATTTATAAATCCCTTTCGAAAGCATGAGTTTCGCTATGTCGAAAGCTTTAAGTAAAACAAACTAAGGTCTCGACCTTATAGGGTATCGAATTGGTCGAAAGCCCTTTATGAAAACTAACCAGGTGCTTATCTTTTAAAAGCAAACTTTGGTTTCGACCCTAACGAAAGCATCACTTTCGACACCCTACCTTCCGCTACTTAACAATTCACTTCGTACCAATTCCATTGATACCATGTGCATTGGTTTCAACTCTAATGGTTTCGACTGGATTGATGCAGGGGTAAAGGAGTCGAAAGGTGCCTCCGAAATAGGCAGAACAACTTTTTTTTATTAACACTAGATTATAACTAAATATGGCAATCACTTTATAACTAACCTGCATGTTGTAATTCCTTGATTGGTTACTTTAAAATTTTCATATGCTTTACAATTAAAAACTGCCGCCTTTAATTAGATCTAAATCAAAGGAGCATAACGTTTAAGCCCTTCCATTTACCAAAACAAACATTTGTAGTAAAGTCCTTTTAAAATAATTTATTTTCCCTAGTAAATCAATTGGGAAAAATCCCTAAAAAATCACAGAAATTCAATTTTACCATGTTATCAAACATATTAAAATTTTAGACCCAATTTCTTCATGAAATACTCGAAATAAATTTTAAACTCAATTATATCGTATTTTCCTTTAAAAATTCAAAATAAATTTTCTATAGCACGGAAAATTCTAAAAATTAAAACCTAACTCCAAAATCATGTTTTACTTAACATAAAAATTTTCCTTGCCATTCTAAAATTGTAAACTCTCGGTTTTACCCTAAAACCGTGCTAATTCATATGAAAATGAATTAAAATAAATCAAACATAATATAGTTCAAGCATATCATCTTAAAAACGAATTTAATCATAAATCTGTAAACATATAATCATAGAATAAAATAGAGATGGTATAAAAACTATTATTCACCTTTGATATGATAAGGAATTTGAGATTTATTGTTGGTTAATCCTTCCTAGCTTTGAGCCTTAGCTTTTGATTGAATTTTCCTCTTTTCCTCCTTGTTAATAGCCGGCTAAATTTTAGTTTTTGATTTGCGTTTGTGAAGGTGAGAAATGAAACGTGAATGGGCAAGGGTAAGAAGTGTATAGCCGTGTATGATAAGGAGGCTATTTTACTAATATGCCTATGTGTAATGTAATTAGTTTAATAACCCAATTAAAGCCCATTTACTTTATTAATAAGCACGGCCGTATATATGGTTTATTCAAATCTCAATCCCCTTATCGTCATTATTCTATTTAATTTATCTAATTAAATTTCTTGAATAATGTTATCAAAAATTAAGGATGTTACAGGCTCCCCCTTAAAGAATTTCATCCTTGAAATTCAGTAAGGACTAAATACTAAACATAGCAATCATCTGTTACAACTCCTAACAACCATACTAGTCTAATTGACTAGCAACTATCTATATAAATCTAATATAGGCATACCCTAAAAGCAGATCAGGATAAGTATCTCTAATCCTGTCTTATGTCTCCCAAGTATAGTCCTTTTCGTTGACGCTCCACTGAACTTTCACCAACCTGACCGTCTTATTTCTTAATCTTTTCTCGTCTCTAGCTACAACCCAAACAGGTTGTCTAACAAAAGTCAAATAAGGCTCTACTACTAAGTCTTCCAACCTAGTCGGAGGAATAGTAGTCTCTGGATAATGCACATACTTGCGAAGATGAGACACATGAAATACATTATGGACTCCTGCCAAACTACTCGACAACTCTACTCTGTACGCGAGCTTTCCAATCCTCTCTATAATCTTTAATGGACCTAAATATCTTGGGGCAAACTTTCCTGATTTTCCAAATCATACCACACCCTTCATTGGTGATACCTTAATGAAAACCTTATCTCCAACTGAGAATTCTAGTTCCTTATGCCTCTTATCTACGTAACTCTTCTTTCTTGATTGAGCTTCCTTCATCCTTCCTCGGATTAACTCAATCTTCTATGATGCCTTTCTGACCAAATCTGGATCTAAGACTACTCTGTCTCTAGTATCAAACCAACATGCGGGTGATTAGCATGGCCTTCCATACAAAGCCTCAAATGGCGCCATTCCTATACTTGTCTGATAACTTTTATTATAGAAAAAATCGACCAAATGTAGGTTATCCTCCCAAGATCCACCAAAGTCCAATACACAAGCTCTCAGTAGATCCTCGAGTACTTTGTTGACTCTCTCTGTCTGCCCATTTATCTGAGGGTGATATGTAGTACTTATATTAAGCTTGGTACCCATCACTTCCTGTAGACTCTTCCAGAATTCACTAGTGAACAAAGCATCTCTGTCACTGATTATACTACTAGGAACTCCATGCAGTCTAACTATGTTCTTTAAGAACAACTTAGCTAAAACAGGTGTTGTCCTGGTTGGCCTAACTGGAATGAAATGGGAACTCTTGGTCAATCTGTCCACTATAACCCATATACTTTCATTACCCCTATTTGTCCTTGGCAACCCATCTATAAAATCCATGGCTATCGAATCCCATTTCCAAACTGGAATCTCTAAAGGCTAAAGCAACCCACTCAGCTTCTGATGTTCGGCTTTCACTTGTTGACACTGCTTAACCCACAAGCCAACATCCATCTTCATACCTTCCTAATAGAAGCTCCTCTTCATATCCTGATACATCTTGGTCCCTCTAGGATGAATCGTAAACTTGTATCGATGACATTCTCCAAGAACTTCTTTCCTCAAGTCCTCAATATTTGGAACACACAACCGTTCCTTCATTCTCACCATCCTCTCTGGTCAAGGCCAAAATCCCTTAGATCATCGATCTTAGTTCCAACCTCAAGCATTCTGATTCTCTCAGCCAACACTGGATCCTCCTTTTGCTTAGAAGCAATTTTCTCAATCAATACTGGTCGAACTTCTAAACAAGACAACCTGGCGGAACTATGACTAGAACTAGCAGTCGATCTTAATTGCAGATCGCAACTGACTAAAGCTTCTAAATCCTTCCACTCTACCAACATAACTAACACCACATTCTGGTGTTTTCTGCTAAGAGCATCAGCCACTTTATTAACTTTCCCCGGTGTATACTTGATACCAAAATCATAAGCAGCCAAAGACTCTAGCCACCTTTGCTGTCTCATATTCAACTCCTTCTGAGAGAATAAATATCTTAAAGACTTATAATCGGTATAAAGCTCAAACCACTCCCCTAAGAGATAATGTCTCCAAATCTTTAATGCGAAGATCATAGCTGCCAACTCCAAATCATGAGTATGATATCTAACTTCATGTGGTCTAAGCTACCAAGATGCATAGGCAATGACTTTACCATTCTGCATTAATACTGCTCCTAATCCAGTTCCACATGCATCAGTGTATATTACCAACCCTTGGTTTCCGTCTGGAACTACTAACACGGGTGAATTGGTCAACAAATGCTTTAACTTAAGGAATGCTTCCTCACATTTTTCGGACCAAACAAATTTCACCTCCTTCCTTGTTAGCTTAGTTAAGGGTGCTGCTATCCGCGAGAAATCCTTAATGAATCTCTGGTAGTAGCCAGCAAGTCCAAGAAAACTCCTGATCTCAGTCACCGTCTCTGGTCTCTTCCAATTATTCACGGCTTCAACCTTATCTAGATCGATTGAAAATCCTTTCTTTGAAACCACGTGACCAAGAAATTTAACCTCTTTCTTCAAAAAATGACACTTGGTAAACTTCGCCTTTAGCTGATTCTGCCTCAGCGTTTCTAGTACCACTCTAAGATGAACTTCATGCTCTCTCTCATCCTTAGAGTAGACTAGAATGTCATCTATAAACACCAGCACAAACCTATCCAAATACTCTCGGAAAACTCGGTTCATCAAATCCACAAAGAAAGCAGGTGCATTCGTTAATCCAAATGGCATCACCAACCACTTATATGAACCGTACCTAGTTTGAAATGCTGTCAAAGGAATACTATCCTCCGCCACTCTTAACTGATGGAAACCTATCGCCAAATCTAACTGGGAAAACACTCAAGCTCCACTCAACAGATCAAACATATCATCTATTCTGGGCAAAGGATACTTATTCTTAATCGTCCTTACGTTTAACTTACGATAGTCAATGCACATCCTTAATGACCCATTTGATTTCTTTATGAATACTGCGGCCGCTCCCCAAGGCGAACTGCTTGGTCTAATAAAATTCCTTCCTTCAAGGTCCACTAACTGCACCTTCAATTCTTTTATCTCGGTCGGCATCAACCTGCTAGGTGGTCTACTTACAGGTTCGGCTCCGGGCACAAGATCTATTATAAACTCAACAACTCTTCTCGGTGGTAGTCCCATGACTGGCTTAAAGACATCTACGAATTCTCTTGCTACCCGAACTTGACTTAACTCATTTCCAACCTCCATAGCATTAAGTAAAGCACTAACACTCCGGTCAGTATTCTCTACTGAGAATATCACTCGGTTATGACTATTAGGGTGTCTCAGTGATATTTCCCTATCCTGGAAAACTATTCTAGCCTCATACCTACCCAACCAATCCATACCCAAAATTATTTTGATATCTACGAAATCAATAACATACAAATTGCAGGTAAACTTATGACCTAACAGGTCAAGTTCTAACTGGTCACATCTTAACCATAGAGTTGCATATCCTCCTATTGGATTCGCAACCCTTAAGGAAGTAACAAGGTAGGTGGGTTCTAAGCATAATCTATCAACTAAACACCGAGATATAAATGAATGTGATGCACCAGTATCAAAAAGTACTCTAACTGGAATACTCTGAATCAAAAGCGTATCATCCATCATAGTCTTTCCCTTATCTGCTGCAGTAGGCCTAGCTGGTCCAATAGCAAAAACTTTTCCTTTGTCCCCCCTAACTGGCTCTGGACATTGATTCTTGTAATGCCCAACTTGATCACAATTGAAGCACTTCACATTCTTCTTACTTGCAGCTTTCTTCCCATTCCCTGACCAGCATTCATTCGCAAAGTGACCCTTCTTGTCACACTTATAGCAAACTACCTCGCCTTTGACTTCTTAACAGTATCTCCCTTTTGGGCTCCTTTCTTTTTAAAGAACTTCCTCTTCTACCCTTGAGAACCCTAAGTTTCCACTGGCCTTTCTTTAGAAAAATCAGCAAGTAACTCCTCATGGCGAATGGCCATCTCCACCACTACATTACAGGGATCACGGACATGTGTCATGGTCATTCTAGCAAGCTCGGGCCTCAATCCCCGAATGAACCTCTCATTCCTTCTTATGTAAGTACCTATAGCAGCATATCCATATTGAGACCGCTCTTCAAACTTAGTAGCATACTCGACTACTGACATCTCTCCTTGCACTAAATCCATAAACTTCTTCATCAGCTCAGACTTAGCAAACTCAGATACAAACTTCTGCTCAAATCTCGTTTTAAAATCAACCCAAGTTAACTGTTCTTCTGGAACTCAGGCAGTGACACTATTCCACCAATGTAGTGCTGACCCCTGCAACTGTCTATAGGCTAACCTTCTCTTTTTCCCATCGTTCAGACCCAAATCAGTAAATATACACTCACAATGCAACAGCCAATTCTAAACCTCTATGGCACTCTTTGTTCCCAAGAATGGCTTCCCACCCAAACTTGTGTAACCTCTACTCAGCAAAGCATAATTATTCCCAATTGGAGCCACAAGATTAGCTCCTCTTACATTTCTAGCAACACTAGCAGCAGTTCCTGCCTGCATCAAACCAACAAAGAACTGATACATCGCCCCCATATCTACTGGTGGATTTCCAGCACCCACATTGGCATCAGCATTTTGATTACTAGGATTAGCCTATCGACATGGGTTCCTCCTGGTAGTGGGTCGATCATTTCCATTAGTTGTGGTGCTTCTTCCACCGAGATTTCCTCTTCTGTTTCCTGCTTCCATATCTCCTTTCTCGTAAAATTACATACGAGCCTTAGTAAGATACAGAAGAACGGTCTAAGAGAGCGGGGAATATGTACTTATATGTATAACTATATATATCAAATACAAGTACGTTACTATAGCGTTAACCTAAACCCTAATTTTATTATCTAATTTAATGGATTATGTTTAGAAAATCCTTTTAGATTTAAGTTTGTTTTAAAGTTTCATAAACCTATGCTCTGATACCAACTAGTAACATCCCCCTACATGGAGGGCCAAAACTAACGGCTACGGATGTTGTAGTCATCCATAGTTATTAACACACGGTGACCAAATATAGCGATATTAGATACATCGATATGTAGAAACACAAGAATATGGAAAAAAATTGACAGCAAACAGCCTCCACATTCCATTTCAAAATATTCCAAATTAATTACATAATACCAATTCGCAGACCACGTTCAGATAACATATAATTATTACAAAATACGCCAAGAGAGAGATATGAAGATGCCCCCTTGGTTGATCAGAGTATATAATAAGGCAAGAAAAAAAATTTGCCTTTACAATCATAACACACATCGGAAATTAAAGAATTCTAATAACAAGCTTGCCTCCTACATGTCCTCGAAAGCTTTATTCGTCTAAAAGGTCACCTGGAAACCTTAACTCTCAACCTACTCAAAATCAATTGAGTACCTGAGAGTTTAAGGGGAAAACAAAAACTTCGAGTCAGACATAAAGCTTGGCATGAATAATAATTTACCATCTCAAACCATTTGGATATCTAATGAGACCACGCCGCTAAGCGAAATGGGTTTTCCCCTCACTAGTATCCTAAAACATTTATAAAACCATAAATTGTGGTCGTACATCCACAATGGTTAAAAACATAGTATCTTCAAATATTATGATGATATGCAAAACAAGTAAATCAAATCTGGATAACCCATCCCCTTTTATTCTGACTATCTATCTCAATCTAATATCTTTTATCTTGTCCTAGTTTTCATGGGCTAACTAGAAACCTATTGGATAACTGTCAATATCTTAATCCAGATACAGTTTTCATGGCTAACTATAAACCTATTGGCGCCAACCAATATCAATCATAGTTTTTATGGGCTGACTATGAACCTATTGGCCCCTGCCAATATCATTTGTTATACACATTTTTCATAGGCTTACTGCGAACCTATTGGCCCCTTCTAATATCTTTAATTAAGATTTTAACATTTCTTAAGTTATAATCACTACTGGGTCAACCTTACTAGTTATTCTGCCATTCCCCAAAATACAGTTATGGGTTCATAACAATGTGAATAAGTATATGAAGAAGTAAACATAACAGCAAAATAATACCAACATTTGTGGTTTATTATCCTTGAAATCATCTTTATATATATATATATATATCCTCGTTAAACCCTTTAACCTTTTTAATCAAGGAAAACTTCTTCATTTCAAATCCCTTAGCTTATTTATGCCATGGTTATTCCTTTAAATTGAGATTGGGTTTATGTTTTAAAATCTTAAAACATCTCTTTCGAAACCTTTGGATAACCTCCTTCGAAAGCAAAGAAAATCTTTTTTCAAAACACAACAAAAATGCCTTTCGAAGCCCTTAATAAATAATTTCCTTCGAAACCAAATAAACCTTTCGATGATATCAAAGCATCTTTTAAAATATAGCTTCGAAACAAATGAAAGTACCCCTTTCGAAAGCATTGGGTTTTCTCTTTAAAAACATCATTTGAGTCAAAATGGTTATATATGAAAGTATCTCTTTCAAAACGCTTATAAAATTGTTTTAGGGAATAGTTGATGGTGTCGGAACCACCTTGTCGAAAGCACAACCCTTTGAATTAAAACTTTAAAGGATAGAGTCGAAACCCCTTTCGACTCCATTACCTTCGAAACCATTAACCCCTTTCGAAAGCATTTAGGAAGTGGCTTAGCTTAAGTAAAAACAGAGATAACCTTTCGAAAGCTTTGTTGGCTTCAATACAGTCGAAAGGAAAATTAGCGGCTGGGTTTTGTCGTAGTTGAAACCGATCCTTTTGAAAGCACTGATCTAAAGAAAAAGGTACCCCTTCGAAAGCTATTTATAAATTCCCTTTTGAAAGCATGAGTTTCGACTATGTCGAAAGCTTTAAGTAAAACAAACTAAGGTCTCGACCTTATAGGGTATCGAATTGGTCGAAAGCCCTTTTTGAAAACTAGCCAGGCACTTATCTTTTAAAAGCAAACTTTGTTTTTGACCTTAACGAAAGCATCACTTTCGACACCCTACCTTTCGCTATTTAACAATTCACTTCATACCAATTCCATTGATACCATGTGCATTGGTTTCAACTCTAATGGTTTTGACTGGATTGATGCGGGGGTAAAGGAGTCGAAAGGTGCCTCCGAAATAGGCGGAACATCTTTTTCTGAATAACGGTGGATTATAACTAAATATGGCAATCACTTTATAACTAACCTGCCTGTTGTAATTCCTTGATTGGTTACTTTAAAACTTTTCATATGCTTTACAATTAAAAACTGCCGCCTTTAATTAGATCTAAATCAAAGGAGCATAACATTTAAGCCCTTCCATTTACAAAAACAAACATTTGTAGTAAAGTCCTTTTAAAATAATTTATTTTCCCTAGTAAATCAATTGGGAAAAATCCCCAAAAAATAACAGAAATTCAATTTTACCATGTTATCAAACATATTAACATTTTAGACCCAATTTCTTCATGAAATACTCGAAATAAATTTTAAACTCAATTATATCGTATTTTCCTTTATAAATTCAAAATAAATTTTCTATTGCTCGGAAAATTCTAAAAATTAAAACCTAACTCCAAAATCATGTTTTACTTAACATAAAAATTTTCCATGCCATTCTAAAATTGTAAACTCTCGGTTTTACCCTAAAACCGTGCTAATTCATATGAAAATGAATTAAAATAAATCAAACATAATATAGTTCAAGCATATCATCTTAAAGACGAATTTAATCATAAATCTGTAAATATATAATCATTGAATAAAATAGAGATGGTATAAAAATTATTATTCACCTTTGATATGATAAGGAATTTGAGATTTGCTGTTGGTTAATCCTTCCTAGCTTTGATCCTTAGCTTTTGATTGAATTTTCCTCTTTTCCTCCTTGTTAATAGCCGGCTATATTTTAGTTTTTGATTTTTGTTTGTGAAGGTGAGAAATGAAACGTTAATGGGCAAGGGTAAGAAGTGTATAGCCGTGTATGATAAGGAGGCTATTTTACTAATATGCCTACGTGTAATGTAATTAGTTTAATAACCCAATTAAAGCCCATTCACTTTATTAATAAGCACGACCGTATATATGGTTTATTCAAATCTCAATCCCCATATCATCATTATTCTATTTAATTTATCTAATTAAATTTCCTCAATAATGTTATCAAAAATTAAGGATGTTACAGGTTCCCCCCTTAAAGAATTTCGTCCGTGAAATTCTGTAAGGACTAAATACTAAACATAACAATCATCTGTTACAGCTCCTAACAACCATACTAGTCTAACTGACTAACAACTATCTATATAACTCTAATATAGACATACCCTCAAAGCAGATCAGGATAAGTATTTCTAATCATGTCCTTTGTCTCCTAAGTATAGTCCTTTTCATTGTTGCTCCACTGAACTTTCACCAACCTGACCGTCTTGTTTCTTAATCTTTTCTTGTCTCTAACTACAACCCAAATAGGTTGTCTAACAAAAGTCAAATAAGGCTCTACTACTAAGTCTTTCAACTTTGTTGGAAGAATAGTAGTCTCTGGATAATGCACATACTTGTGAAAATGAGACACATGAAATACATTATGGGCACCTGCCAAACTACTCTGCAACTCTACTCTGTACACGAGCATTCCAATCCTCTCTATAATCTTTAATGGACCTAAATATCTTGGGGCAAACTTTCCTGATTTTCCAAATCATACCACACCCTTCATTGGTGATACCTTAATGAAAACCTTATCTCCAACTGAGAATTCTAGTTCCTTACGCCTCTTATCTACGTAACTCTTCTGTCTTGATTGAGCTTCCTTCATCCTTCCTCGGATTAACTCAATCTTCTATGACGCCTTTCTGACCAAATCTGGATCTAAGACTACTCTGTCTCCAGTATCCAACCAACATGTGGGTGATTAGCATGGCCTTCCATACAAAGCCTCAAACGGCGCCATTCCTATACTTGTCTGATAACTTTTATTATAGAAAAAATCGACCAAATGTAGGTTATCATCCCAAGATCCACCAAAGTCCAATACACAAGCACTCAGTAGATCCTCGAGTACTTTGTTGACTCTCTCTGTCTGCCCATTTGTCTAAGGGTGATACGCAGTACTCATATTAAGCTTGGTACCCATCACTTCCTGTAGACTCTTCTAGAATTCACTAGTGAACAAAGCATCTCTGTCACTGACTATACTACTAGGAACTTCATGCAATCTAACTATGTTCTTCAAGAACAACTTAGTCAAATTGATTTAATTCTTCTTGCATGGTTATTATCCAATAATCATCAGTTAAAGCTTCTTTAGGATTTTTAGATTCAATATTAGAAAGAAAAGCCACGTGACCCATTTGATTTATTTGATTACGAGTTCTTACGTTTGAATGAATTTCTCCAATAATATTTTCAGTTGGATGATTTCTGAAAAGTATTGGAGGTGATCTTAATTCATTATTATTTTGAAAATTATTTTCTGTATTATTTCCAGAATTATCAAGATCATCATTTGAGTCATTAGATTTAGAAATAATTTCTTCAATTTCTATATTATGACTATTTTTGAAATTTTCATTGAATGACACGTGAAGTGTTTCTTCGATTACTTTAGTACTTTTATTATAAATTATATAAGCTTTGCTTCGTTCTGAGTATCCGATGAAAATTCCTTCATCAGATTTCGGATCGAATTTACCAAGCTTATCTTTTGTATTTAATATAAAACATTTTGAACCAAAAACTTTAAAGTAAGAAATATTCGGTTTTTTACCATTAAAAAGCTCATAAGAAGTGTGTTTAGTTAAAGATGTTATGGAAACTTTATTTAAAACATAACAAGCAGTGGCTATGGCTTCTGCCCAAAAATGTTTTGGTAGAGTACTTCCGTTTAATAAAGTTCTAGCACATTCTTGAAGAGTTCTATTTTTTCTTTCTACAACTCCATTTTGTTGTGGAGTTCTAGGAAATAAAAAATTGTGAACAATTCCTTTCTTATTACAATAGTTTTCAAAAGCCTCATTTTTGAATTCTCCTCCATGATCACTACTATTATTTTAAATTTTTAAAATTTTAACATTTTGAATTTTTTTAGCAAATATTTTGAAATTTTCAAAAGTATCGCTATATTTTTCAAAAATATTGTCCATGTAAATCTTGAAAAATCATCTACTGTTACAAATACATATCTATTATGGTTAATTGATTGAGTTTGTATTGGTCTAAAAAGATCCAAATGTAATAACTCAAGTGGTTGTAAAATAGAAATCATTTTCTTTTATTTAAAAGAAGATTTAGTTAATTTTTCTAACTTTTTGTACCAAAATTGGGCACAACACTCTTCCGAAGTGTTTGAAGAGATAAAATGAAGAAAGTAAATGTAAAAAGAGGATTATCTAACAAACACTCCAGAAAATAATCGGAAAAACAGAAAAGAACATAGAGATTTAGAGTGGTTCGGCGTGTTGCCTATGTCCACTATGAAATGATTGATCTTTATTAACTTTTTCTTGCTGGTTACAACTGATTACAACAGTAAATCTCGAGTACAACAGTGAAATTCGAGTACAATGGTGAATTAGGCAGAGTTTGGACGTCAGAGAGCCAAAAGATCCCTTTTCTGTAGGTCTTGGGTTGCTATTTATAGGCATAGGCTGCAAATATCTCACTCAGATCTCAGGAGACCTCTTCTGGCACATGAGTGGGCCCAAGCGCTCGATCCCACGTGATTTGCACGTGATCTAGGATCGATACGAACAAGATTCGTATCGATCGAAAATCCATCCAATTGGGTCGGGATCGATTGTGAGTGTTGCTGAGGATGTACGCAAGCTTCTATGAAAATTTCGTAGCATTTGGACTTGTAGATTGTGAGTTATGATTGATGCAAACTTGTGTTTTCTCTAGGCTGCGTGATTCGTATCGATACCCCTCGTATCGCTCTTATTCGTATCGGTCCGAGCACGTGCCTGTAAGTTGACGTGGCTCTAAATTCTCAAATCGATCCACTTTTCATGCCGTGTTGACTGCTTCCTTCATCGTATCCAACGTCTAAGCCTTGTTCGTATCGATCTATTTCGGCCTTATTCGTGTCGATCTTAGTTGTTCTGTTCGTATCGATCGGACTTGGTCTTGTTCGTATCGATCGTAACCGTTCTGTTCGTATCGGTCAACTGCATTGCTTTGTTCGTATCGATCGATTGAATTGCACTTCGTATCAATGGGAAGCCTTGATTTCGTATCGGTCCGTGGTTGATCAATACGAAGCATGTCTGAAGCTCGATCGTTACGAAATGTGTATTCGTATCGCAATCGATGGATACGAAGTAGGAGGGTCCTGATGGATACGAAGTAGACTCTCTCTGGCTACTGATCGATACGAAGTGCGCTTGTATGCCGATGGATTCAAACAGGATCGATACGAATAAGGCTGATTCTCTCGATGGATACGAAGTAGTGCACCTTGATGGATATGAAGAAATACTCGCTGATGGATACGAACAACAGATGACGCCGAGACTTGATGGACACGAATAGATGGATAAGATTGTATTGAATTCCTTGACTTGTATCGATCATATCTTCAGCATACGAACTCGGATTGACTTGAAATTTGGAACGTTGGCTTTCATAGCTTTGCTTGTCATGTCTCGTCAATTGTAGCTCGATCCGGTCTCGGATTGAATTCATCGATATCCATAGTGAGCCTGCGTATAACCGATCTTCAGGACGGACTTTCCTTTGTTTCTAGTTAAGTTCTTGGTATCACGGCCTTGCCAAAAGGCGGGATAACATTTGCCCCCCAAAGTACGTCTTGTGAAAACACAACGTGCTTTGAAAAGCTGCAATCTCCATTCTGAAAAGTTCCATCTGACTTGTTAAACAGTTATCGTCTTTTCGCTGAAAGTTGTGATCTTTGATTGATCCATAGAAACACGAATCATGAATTATAGACTGCCAATTGTTGTACTGTGTACTGTTCTAATCGAGTACTGTATGATAGTAATCTATCATTTGTGGTTGTAATCGTCACCGGACGAGTATTCAATTCCTGCAAACTTTAAAGACTGAATGTTAGTCCATTATGAATGTAGGTTAGCCTGACTCCCGTTAACGTTCGTACGTTCACGATTCGTTGTCAGGTTTTTTTTATCAAATTCCGTATCGATCCTCTCCTAAATCGATGTGAAATTCAAGTTGTAATGACGCTTGATGGTCATTTTGAAATGTCCCTTCGTATCGATCCTCTCCTGGATCGGTTCGGAATGAATGAAAGTAAATTTCATATTGATGGACTTATGAGGGATACGAATAGAGCAGTTGGTCCTCTGGGTATTATTCGTATCGATGGATACGAGTCTTCATGGGCTGTGTGTTGATGGATACGAATAGAGCAATTCCTATCGATGCGTTTCATGTGGATTCGAATTTCTGCAGGCTCGAAAGCAGTGGATACGAAGTACGCGTGTCATATCGGTAGGATCCAGTGATTCAGATAAGTCTTTGTTGCAAGTTTCGTATCGATAAGACCTGAATCGATGGATATGAATAAATCCTTCGTATCGCTTTGAGGAGAAACTTGTCGAAACCGGTTGCAATGACTGGGAGAAGAATCGTTTTTCTTCTTTCCTTGGGTCCATATAAATACCGTTTCGTACTTAGAATTTTTTTTTTAATTTTCACTTTACCTTTAGCCCTTCGTATCGATCATATTTTGAAAGCAAGAAAAATTGTGTTCGCCTTCAAATCGATCTAAGTTCTAATCCCATGAACTGAGCACTCAGATTAGGTAATCAATCGATGAATTCATGTAGAAATTGAGAGCACTCGAGATTCAATGCCACTTCGTCCAAAGCCGCGGCCTATTCCGGTGCCGTTGATGCCGGAGTTGGGTCAGAGCGAGGTTGAGGAGAGAGCAATGGCGTTTGTGTTTATTGGAGAAGAAGGAATAAGGAGGGATACGAAGGAATTGGTGGAAGGTTGTTCGGCCTTATTTCCGTACCGATGAAAAGAAGAAGATGGCTTGGCTTCGTATCGATTTATGGCGTAGAGTTCGTATCGATGCAGAATTGATTAATGAATGATGAATTTCGTATTGATCCAGATTGGAGGCATTTCGTATCGATTTGAGGTTACTAACACGAAATCGCAGGTTAAATGAACGATACGAAATTCAGGGTAGGTGACCGATGCGAACCTCAGCAACTTCGATCGATACGAATCATTGCATATCCTGATCGATACGATGCTGCCGAGTTGTGATCGATACGAAGTTAACAGATATTGATCGATACGAAACTGACATTTTTCGATCGATATGAACTAGGGTTTCTGACCGATACGAAATTGAGGCTTTTTACACTGAACGATCCGAGCTTTGACTTTAATGAATACGAACTTCGTGCAAATTCGAACACTTGACTCCGACGAGCTTCGGCCTTGCATAACCGGACTTAACTGCTAAACTGCATATTTGACTGCCCCTCGAAGCTCGTCAATGGAACTGTAATTTGACAAACTTTATAAACTTTGACTTGGATCGGCCTCCAAAGTCTAGGTAACACGGTTGTGACGGTCAGCGATGACGGTCACTCCGGTTGAATCTTGAAGTCCTGTCATTCAGACATCTCTTAATCCCATAGAATTTCTCAAGTATTATGTAGCACTGCACTACACAACACATTCACGCACTTCACACTGGGGAACACACAGGCTTATTATCATTTAATGATGGTTTTTAATAAGTTGATTAGCTATGGAATTCACAAGTTCTCAACAGTAGGAGCTTCAGAGTTCATCCTCTTTTGTCCTAGAGATACCGGCCATCGCGGCCGAAGTTATAGATCCAGCTTCGGACAAGCTGCCTGGTGCCAGGTTTATCATGAATCCATAAGACTCTGTGTCGTCTAACGTCTCTGAAGATATGCTGGGACGAATATGTCTAAGGCATGGTCTACCGTTGGACGACGTATTATTACCAAGTCTGAATGATAAACCGCACGCTCCCCTAGAGGGGTTTACAGCCTTTAATCGCCATGCATGTACAGCGGGAACACTTCCTCTGTTTAATCAGTACATTAGAGAAGTGATGTCTTTCTTTGGAATCGCCCCATCACAGTTACACCCGAACGGATATGCTCTACTCAACAGGTTGTTCATTATATTTATGGAGCATCTTTTCCGACCTCCGATCCCAATCGAAATTAGATACTTATTCAACGTTAAGAGTCGGGGAGATAGTCCCTCGTTCACATTCCTAGAGGCAGTCCGGAATTGTCAAGTTATGACCGGCTCCTTGACCAGACTGAGTTACTTTAAAACCGAGTGGTTCTATGTCCGATGTCCTCCAGGATTTGCTAGCCGGTGGTTAGTCAGACGTAAGTGCTGCAATCTTTTCCAGTAGTTAACAAGATAATCATAGCTGATATTAAAACTAATGTCTTCTTTCCTTTACAGCTGTAATTCCATGACCTATGGGCGTGCATTTTAAAGAAATTGTGCGGGTCCTTCAAGAAGTGCCAAGCGAACTGAGAGACATAGACTCGGTGCTAACAGATCGAAACTTGAGAACCGTTGGGCTTATCGAGCGAAACCAAAGCATAAGGCTTGAAGGAACGCTGAGGGCGGCACCGACGAAGCGGGTAAAGCGCAAAGCGCCCGGGGTCGTAATTGCTGAGGAAAGTGATGAAGAACATACGCATACGAATGACGAACCCATGGCTGGGCCTTCTGATAGTTTCCAAGGTTCAGAGGGAAGGAGAAAAGGCAAGGCAGTTGCACACAAACATCACAAATCCTCAAGATGGAAATCTGTAATAGTGTCCCTGCCAGCCTTCGGTGTTAAAATTTCAGAGGCTCCTCCCTCGCCAGTAGAGAATCCTTTTGAAGGACTTGCTGATATTCTGATCCCGGACTATGTGTCACTCCAACACGACACAGGATTGGAAGGGCTTCATAGTACTCTAGATTTAAGCTAGTCTCTACCCATCAGTGCGACCGACATTACCGGTTGGTCGGGGGGTTGCACACACATACACACTTCACGGCACTACACGATTTCCAATCATAAGTGTTCAATTCAAGAAATTACTAACTCTGTTGCTCTTTCTTTACAGATTCAATGACTAGAAGAGATTCCATGCTCAGCAGCCTTCGCTCAGCATGTCAGGCATCCAGCTCGTATTACGAGTCTCGTCGGAGGGAGGATGACAGAAACCGCAATCGCGGTTATTCTAGTCAGGAACGCTACGAGAGGGATAGAGACAGAGATTAAAGAGAACAGAGATATCTATCTCGATCGCGTTCTCCACCCCCTCGACTCCCTACATAACCTTCTACTCACGACACACATCCCGCGGAGCCTCCACGTCAAAAAACATCTTCCCATGCTCCAAGGTCTGAGTCTCAACATCGTAGGACTGAGGCCGAACCTCCCACTGTTGCTGAACAAGCCATTACTAAGCCCACTGGGGAAGGTGCTATCAGAATTGCCCAATTAAGAAAATATTTCTCGAACATATGTTTTGATGGCTTCATCTTCCCCCTCACTTAAAGAAAATTCCATCGGAAGTAGAAACCACGATGCATGACTATATTCATGACATTTATACACAGTATAAGGAGTGGATGAAAGCTGCAGATAAGGCATCAGTAGTGGCTTTCGAACGGGCTAAAATAATTGAAAAGTTAGAATCTGATCTCGCCCAGAAAGACCACATCGTCCAAGTGCTTAACGATGAAGCCGAGTCTTCTCGGAAATCTGAAATAGAAGCCACCAAAAAGGCTGACAAGGCGAACCTGGCTATGGAGAGGATGAGGCAGACGCATTTCGCTTTGGTGGAGCAGATGGGCCACCGAAACACCACAGTTACCGCTGAAAGGGATGCTCTTTGAAAGAACTCAACGAGCTAAAAGCCAAATTTTCTGAAATCATCAAGGAAAAGGATTATGCAAATAGAGCAGCTCAGAAAGCATGTGACTAGGCCGTAGTGCTTTGGGGCGAACAGGATGCGGCAACGGCTAAGGTTCGGGAGGTGGAGACTAAGGTCGAGGAGGATGTCCAAATGGCGGAGTCCAGGCTAGAGGCTGATATCGAAGATCTCCTCATCACTTACAATGCTAACGTCTTGAAGCATAGGAATCTAGCCTGGCTCAAAAATTATCCGACACATCTATACAACGCCTGGGGCCGATTGGTAGGAGATGAAAAAGCTGCCCACCAAGCTGAATCAATTGATGAGTTCGAGCTCGAGAACCGGGTGTTGAGCGAAGATGAGCGGAAAGTTCTCCACGATGCCATGATTTCATATGAGAAGGAGAAGCTTGGCGCTCAGCATTTGGGAGTTGGAGAGGGTTCCGGCATTGAGCATCATGATACAAGTTCTGAAACTCCCGTGTCGACTCGGCCCGAATCCACACCTGCGGTTGATCCTCAATCCGTTCCTGCTTACAACCCGGATCAGCCGCAGTTATCTCAAGCTAGCGAGCAAATCTCTGAGGCCATTCAGTCGCTCACAAGTCAAACTGAGGAAGGTACTCTGAACATTTTGTATGCTTGTCCCAAAACCAAAAGTGCACATGAAGCGATTATTAACAGTTCTTCTTTTGTTTTTATCCAGTGATTGATGCTACACCGGTCGTGCCTCCTGCCACTCAAGAACCACATCATATGCAGGAGGCCATTATAACTGAAGTGACCACCATAACAACCACAGCACCAACTGATGGAGCACAGGGGAGCACACTTATTTTTCATGAGAAGATGATGGAGGAACTCCTCGGTCATCATAGTGACCCTTTTGCAGACTTGCCGTTTGTCATGGGTGGAAGCGTTCCAATGACAAGTTCCTCGGCCCCAACTACTAAAATCTCCAGCGGTGTGCAAACACTTCACGAGGAGGAAATCCTAGCTGAAATCAACGCTGAGATGGAGGCAGCCGTGCGGGGCAGCGGTTTTGGCGGTGGAATGGCTGGACCTGGTCCGGCTCCTTTGCGGATGATATCTCCGAGAGGGACGGTCGTTGAGACGAGTGTGCCTATCCCACCTCCTTCTTTTGATCTCATCCCTCCGACTCCGCCTGCAGGAAGCGTTCCAATACACTTGAGTTCGGAGGTGGATGTTGATATAATGCCCCCTACTGGAGATCGACCGCCGAAGAGCAAGGGTTCAAAAAGAAAACTGAGCGAGAGCTCCAGCGGGTCCACACCGAAAAGGAAACCAAAGAAGAAAAAGAATAGACACATCCCCTCGGTTCATTTTTGAGTGGATAGGAATTTCTTTAGCTTTTGTTGGCCGTGTATAGATGTAGGTTCGGCCTCTGCTAGTAGGATTTTTGTGATAAACTTGTACTTAGTCGTTTTCCACAGATAGTTGAAACGAAATTCCATTCTGTCTTTTAACTCAATTTTGTTTATTTGCTTAAGTGTTTCAGCATTTGAACTCCAGTCCAGTACATCTGTAGAGTTTCTACCGTTGGATTGGATCTGAGTTTATTTGTTAAGTCCAGAAATCACGACTATGAGTGATGACTGAACGTCAAGTTGGGCTCCGATGTTGCACTGTCTCAATCAGTGATTGACGCTTAAGTTTTGCCCCCAGTTTTAGGGACGAATTGTAAGATCAAGTGGCAATTGCACTCTGCTTTCAACTCATCGAGCTTAACATCGTCAAATTGATGCTGAAATAAAGAAATTTGAGTGGTCATTGCATCCACGCTCCAGGGATTTGCATTCGTACGTCGGTGGTCGAGCTCGCCTGCTTGAGTTTCAAGGATACGTCCACGCTCCGGGGACTTAAGTCATTTTCATGGGTGACCAGTCACACCCGCTTAATGTTTGTAACGATGTCCACACTCTGGGGACTTTAGATGGGTTCGTGGGTGGTCAGTCATACCCAATTTGCATTTACACTCTAACCACGCTCCGGGGACTTAGAGTTGTTTTACGGACGGTCAATCCCAATCCAGTTTGTGTTCAAACTCCAATCCACTCTCCGAGGATTTTAAGTCAATGTTTATACTCCAATTCGCGCTCTGGGAATTTGGAGTTGGTGTTTATGTTAATACTCTGATTCACACTCTGGGAATCCGGAGTTAGTTAATGTTTATACTGCAATTCGCGCTCTGGGAATTTTGAGTTAGTCAATGTTTATACCCCAGCTCACACTCTGGGAAATTGGAGTTAGCCGAAAGATGGCCAGTCACATCTGTTCAGGCTTTAGGATTTCGTTTGCACTTCGGGAACGACGACTCTATCAGGATCGTGGATGATTGGTTCATATCTACCCTGAGTTAACAAGCGAGGTCGTTGGATGGACGGGTCCATCCTCCTCAAACTTGGTCAAGATACGAGCGAAGTCGTTAGGTGGACGGATCCACCCTCTTCGAGATCGTATTTGTAAGTTTATACTCCAGTTCACACTCTGGGAACCTGGAGTTGGTTAAAGGATTGTCGTGTGTCAATCCTTTTTTGACTTCAGTGTAATGACTTGTCCCCGAGCTCGGGTATCATCTAGCGAGTAACCGGTCGTATTATAGTCGCTCCCTATTTGAATAAATTCCACCGTCGGGTGGAATTTAGCTCTCTGTGCATAGTGATAGTTGTATGACGAATTCGATAGATCACAGCTCTGACTCGAAGAGATTGCATTTTATTGTTGAAATAAGAAAATACGGCAAAATCAGTTGCCTTATTACAAATTCAAATTTCGAAATGCAGAAACAAATTTCAAATGAAAAATAGAATGAATAAATAAACAAAGCCTGTCATGTGTAGTAGCGATGAAGTCTTTCGCTGTTCCAGGCTCTCGGAAGAGTGAGACCGTCAGCGGTCGATAATTTGAATGTACCATCTCCGAGCTTTCGTTCGATAACATACAGTCCTTCCCAAGTTGGCTTCATATGCGAAGGGACCAAATAAATTCTATTAAGGACGAGATCATCGAGTTCAAAGGTTCGGGGTCGGACCTTGGCATTATATAATCGGGCGACTCGACTCCGGTATGCGGCTACCCTCAAATCAGCCTCTTCACGCTTCTCAGCCAATAAATCCAGGGATTCAGCAAGCAATATAGCATTTGTCTTCGGATAATAGTATGTCACACGATGAGAAGGTACTTCTAATTCGACTGGAATAACGACTTCTGAACCATAAGAAAGAGAAAATGGAGTGTGACTATTTGCGGACTTGTGGGTTGTTCGGTATGCCCATAATGCCATAGGAAGCTCATCGACCCATTTGCCCCCGGCCTTTTCCAGTCGTTTCTTCTAAATAAACTTTATAACTTTATTAACAGCTTCGACTTGTCCATTCGCTTGAGGGTGTGCGACTGTGGAGAATTTCTTCTGAATGTGGAATTGTTGACAGAAATCTTTAAATTCAGTATTGTCGAATTGGATCCCGTTATCATTGATGATAGTATGTGGGAGACCAAATCGGCAGATGATGTTGCGCACTACGAAGTTGATCGCCTTCTTTGTTGTAATTGTTGCAAGGGGTTCAGCTTCCGCCCACTTAGTGAAGTAATCAACTGCTACGATGGCGTACTTCGCACCACCTTTGGCTAGAAGTAGAGAGCCAATAATGTCAATGCCCCATACTGCAAACGGCCATGGACCGACCATTTGAGTTATTTCGGTAGGTGGGGCCCTTGGAATTCGAGCATGCTTCTGGCATTTATCACACTTTCCAGCGTAGTCCGACGCATCACGATTTACGGTTGGCCAATAGTATCCATATTTGAGCACTTTCTTGGCAAGGGCTTGCCCCCCGGTGTGATCGCCACATTCTCCTTCGTGCACGACATGCAACACTCGTTTGATTTCATCGTGAGCGATACACCGGAGTAAAGGAACAGAGTATCCTCTTCTATACATGACTTTCTGAATAGTGAACCGTGAAGCTTTTCAAAGAATCTTTCTCTTTTCACTCCTGCGCTCTGGCAGGGTTCCATGCTCGAGATAATTTCTGAATGGAGTCATCCACGACTCTTTATCACGAACAACCTCAAATATCCAATCTGTCTCCATTCGGTCGATGATCAGGGAAGCTAATGTCTCCACCAGAACGAGTCCCATTTGTTGTGCCTCATCTGTGCTGGCTAACTTTGCTAATGAATCGGCTTTTTGATTGTGCTCTCGGGGTATGCAGTAGATGGCATAATAATCGAACTGATTAAATATTTCCTGAACCCGAGCAAGGTAAGTAGCCGGTCTTCGGTCCTTGGCCTGATATTCCCCCCGAACTTGACATACGACCAATTGCGAATCACAATAAATCTCCACAGCAATGATTTTCAAATCTCTAGCAAGCCTCAATCCGGCAAGTAGGGCTTGATACTCAGCTTCATTGTTGGTCGCACGAAAACCAAACTTTAAAGCATAGCATATAGATCGACCTTCAGGAGTTTCAAGCACAACCCCTTGCACCTGAGCCACGGTCATTAGACGCACCATCTTTATGCAGTTTCCAGAATACTTGGGGGATTCACTTGTCTCGGGAAGGTCCTCTGGGATGGTAAATTCAGCTATGAAATCTGCTAGGACTTGTCCCTAGAAGGCTCACCTTGGAGTGTAAGTAATGTCAAACTGACTTAACTCGATATTCCATTTGAGTAACCTACCAGACGTCTCAGGCCGCGTAAGGACCTGTCGTAATGGTTGGTTGGTGTAAACAGTGATAGGATGAGCCTGGAAATATGGACGGAGCTTCCTTGAGGCAATAACAAGACAATAAGCCAACTTCTCTAGCTTCGGATAATTTCTCTCAACTCCGGTTAGTCGTTTGCTAATATAGTAGACCGGCTTTTGTATTCGGTCTTCCTCCCGAATTAAGACAGCACTGATTGCGTTTTCTGATACCGCCAAGTAAATGTACAATTTCTCATGATCGATAGGTTTCGACAAAATTGGCAGTGTGGAGAGGTGCTGAATTAGTGCTCGAAATGCGCCCTCACATTCCGTAGTCCATTCAAAGTTTCGTTTCCCTTTTCGGATCAGATCGAAGAAAGGAATGCATTTGTCAGTAGATTTTGAAATGAACCTACTCAGTGCTGCTACTTTTCTGTTAAGGCTCTGGACTTGCTTTATAGTTCTCAGAGTTTCAAAGTTTCTAATCGCCCAGATCTTTTCGGGATTGGCTTTGATTCCGCAAGCGTTGACGATAAACCCAAGGAATTTTCCTGATGCGACCTCAAAGTGAAATTTCAACGGATTAAGCTTCATTCTGTATTGTCGGAGAATATTAAACATTGACTCCAGGTCTCTGATGTGGTCAGTGAAGAATCGTGACTTGACTAGCATGTCGTCCACGTATACCTCCAAGGTTTTCCCAATCTAATTGGCGAACATTCGATTAACTAATCGTTGATAAGTTGCGCCAGCATTCTTGAGTCCAAAAGACATAACCTTGTAGCAATAAAGTCCCATATTGGTTACGAAGCTGGTATGCTCCTGGTCAGGTAAGTGCATTGGTATTTGATTGTAGCCGGAATACGCATCCATGAAGGATAAGAGTTCATATCCGGCCGTTGAATCTACGAGTTGATCAATTCGAGGAAGTGGAAAACTGTCTTTAGGGCAGGCTTTATTCAGATCAGAGTAATCGATGCATGTTCTCCATTTCCCATTTGGCTTTCGGACAAGTACAGGATTTGACACTCATTCCGCATATAATGCATCTCGAATAAATCCATTCGATTTAAGCTTTTCTACCTCTTCCTTAAGGGCGGCAGATATCTCTGGATCCATACCATGCCTTTTTTGTTTGACCGGGACGTGCCGCGGGTCAATGTTCAATGTGTGGCTCGCAATGTCCGACGAGATCCCACACATGTCAGAATGCGTCCAAGCAAACACGTCAAGGTTTGCCCGGAGAAATTCAACCAATTCCTCTGGCATTTGTTGGCTTAACTGAGATCCAATCTTTATCATTCTAGAATCATCGCTATCATCGATCGGAACATCGATCGTCAGTTTGGCCGGAGAAGCTTGATTGTCTTTACTTTTATTTTCACTCTCGATGTCTCTTGGGTCAAGATCTCTTTGGAATTGGTTCGGGTGCCCAGGCCTAGGCCCAGGCGTCAATTGTTAATTATCAAAAAAACAGACGTGGAGAGATTCCTCTACGCCCTTTCCTTTCTCTTTTCGCTGCGCCTTGCGTAGCTCAACAACATAACAGGCTCGTCCAGCAGCTTGATCTTCTTGAACGACTCCAACTCCACGATCGGTGGGGAACTTTAGAGTCAAACACCATGGGGCAATAGTAGCCCTGAACTCAACTAGGGCCGGTCGGCCTAAGAAAGCATTATATGGCGAGTCTATATCCGAAACAACAAACTGCAGTATCCGGACTCTTCGGCGTTCTCCAATACCTAACTCCACTGGCAATTCCACCACTCCAGTGGGTATAGTTGCACTCCCATTGAAACCATGGATACAGTACTGATAAGGTTTCAAATCTTAGTCTCCATTTTCATCTGGTCATAGGCTCGCTTGAACAATATATTCACAGACTTCCACTGTCTACCAAGATCCTCTTCATCCAAACAGGACCTACTTGAGCTGATATGACAAGTGGATCGATAGTTGGGGCTTCGATCCTATAAGCATCTCTGTCTCGGAAGACGATGTCGTCAGTCATCATCTTCTGTTGCTTGGCCGGAGCCCCGTCTTCCAAACTACTACAACATTCGAAGCTCGCATGCCTAATAGAACTGGCATACGACTCCATTTCCTTCTAACTTCGTTCTGCTGGATGAGGACCACCACTAATGGTATTTATCACCAATCTCCCGCTAGTATGTGTGGGTTCATCCTGTCTTGCCTGATTCAGTGTATGGTTCTGATTCGATGGGTCTGCACCTCTAGACTGCGGCGCCCGCACAAACTGTTCCAACTTCCTTCCACGTATCAACTTTTCAATAAGATTCTGCAAATGACGGCTCTCATTTGTGTTATGGTCGTAGCTTTCGTGAAACCTGCAATACTTCCCTGTCTGAATCTGTTTCTCAGATGACTGTTTCGGAGCAGGTTTTTTATACTGAATGGTATTGCGAGTTTGTAAATACACATTCTCCAACGACGTATTCAGAGGAGTATAATTATCAAACATAGAAGCCCTACGTCGTGGACCACGGTTCTGATCCCGTTTTCTATTTTGGTTACCATTGTCTTTCTACTGATTTTGTTTATTCTGAATGTTCAATTGTACTTTCCCAGAGCTCTCCCCGGATTGTTTAACAGCAATATTACTCTGAATTCCTTCCATACTAGGCCCCACATCATCCTTCTTCCTAGACTGTTTCGCATTCTCCCTTCTCAAGAATTGGGCTGCCTTGGAATAGAAACGGTCCAATGATGCATGGGGTTTTCCGGCCAACCAGTTGCCAAACTCAGAATCGGGATCAATCCCCTTAGTAAATGCCATAAGGATAGAGTTATCATTTTAATTGCTGATTTCAGCGCATGCAGCATGAAATCTCTCTAAATAACGCCTGAGTGTCTCTCCAAGAGCTTGAGTAACACTAGATAAAGTATTAACATCCTTCGGTCTTGCGATATGCATACGGAATTGCTCGATAAACTTTGTTGCCAGCTGATCAAAACAATAGATAGATCGAGGTGGTAAACGGGTAAACCACATGGTTGCTATGCCCCTAGAGAGATCGGGAAGCTTCGGCACTTAACTGCATCATCAACTCGTGCAGCATTCATCAACCATTCATACTTCAGGATATGTTGATTAGGATCAGAGCTCCCTTCATAAACGGGTAAGGTCGGCATCCTGAATCGCCGAGGTGGTTCAACATAAAGTATCTCATCAGTAAAAGGGTTATGACTTCGGGAGATTCCCCAGTCGTCATTGCTAAGACCCTGACTCTCACGGATCATTTGACGGATCATCGTCGGAATGTCGGGCATCTGGACAATTTGAGCATGTTGGGCCAAGGTGTGGTCGGGTTCCACAATGCAAGGAGGGGCCGGTCGCTGTCGACGGTCCATCTCTTGCCTCCTTGGTTCTACGTCTTCAGGGACGTAAGGTTCAGGAGTGTGGTTACGTTGGCGGTGAGTCGGATCCGTTCGGTTCCGAGCGTCAGCTCCTAAATCAGTAGCTGCGGTAGTACGGCTATCAGTAATATGGTATGTAGTAGCGCCTCCTCGGGAGGAGGGTCCAGTCTGATGGCTGGTTAACGGGCCAACTCTCGGTTGCCTAAGACTCAATGTATGTTGATGCCTAGTGGCCTGTGTGTAACTTCCGTCCAGTCGCGGGTGTATGGATCTATGATGGTAATCAGAAGAGGCTGAACTCTCGGTGGATGAATAGGAAGCCTGATCCCTTCTGGATCTCCTTCGTCTTTGACGGTTTAGCTGGTTGGTCAATTCCGCATTAGCACGGAGCTGTTGAGTGAGCTGCTGGCGGCCCTGATTCAGTTCTTGCATTAGCATCTATAATTCTTCGCTGGTAACAGGGCCTTGCGGATCTGATGGTCCGGAAGCATTCTGTTCAGTCGGAGGCAGTTGTACGGGATTCTGTCTGTCCTGTCCTTCTGTATCTGCGGTAGTAGAAGTAGTCCTTGTGTTAACCATGGTGGATAGCGAAGCTCTTTCCTAGACATGATGCAAATCTAAATAGGATGGAAGAACTTTAATCTTTGAGATCTAGATCTTCTTCTTAGATTTGTGCAATCCGATATCGACAGTAGATCCAATGAGCAGGAGAAAAACTATGTTTTCTCAGTGAAAGCACCAAAGTGTTTGTACCAAAAATTGGGCACAACACTCTTCGGAAGTGTTTGAAGAGATAAAATGAAGAAAGTAAATGTAAAAAGAGGATTATCTAACAAACACTCCAGAAAATAATCGGAAAAATAGCAAAGAACACAGAGATTTAGAGTGGTTCGGCGTGTTGCCGACGTCCACTATGAAATGATTGATCTTTATTAGCTTTTTCTTGCTGGTTACAGCTGATTACACCAGTAAATCTCGAGTACAACAGTGAAATTCGAGTACAATGGTGAATTCGGCAGAGTCTGGATGTCAGAAAGCCAAAAGATCCATTTTCTGTAGGTCCTGGGTTGCTATTTATAGGCGTAGGCTGCAAATATCTCGCTCAAATCTTGGGAGACCTCTTCTGGCACGTGAGTGGGCACATGCGATCGATCCCACGTGATTTGCACACGATCTAGGATCGATACGAAGGAGATTCGTATCGATCGAAAATCCATCCAATTGGTTCGGGATCGATTGTGTGTGTTGTTGAGGATGTACGCAAGCTTCTGTGAAAATTTCGTAGCATTTGGACTTGTAGATTGTGAGTTATGATCGATGCAAACTTGTGTTTTCTCCAAGCTGCGTCATTCGTATTGATACCCCTCATATCGCTCTTATTCGTATCGGTCCGAGCATGTGCCTGTAAGTTGACGTGGCTCTAAATTCTCGGATCGATCCACTTTTCGTGCCGTGTTGACTGCTTTCTTCATTGTATCCAAAGCCTAAGCCTTGTTCGTATCGATCTATTTCGGCCATGTTCGTGTCGATCTTAGTTGTCCTATTCCTATCGATCGAACTTGGTCTTGTTCATATCGATCGTAACCGTTATGTTCGTATCGGTCAACTGCATTGCTTTGTTCGTATCGATCGATTGAATTGCACTTCGTATCGATGGGAAGCCTTGATTTCGTATCGGTCCATGGTCGATCGATATGAAGCATGTCTGAAGCTCAATCGATACGAAATGTGTATTTGTGTCGCAGTCGATGGATACGAAGTGGAGGATCCTGATGGATACGAAGTAGACTCTCTCTGGCTGCTGATCGATACGAAGTGCGCTTGTATGCCGATGGATTTGAACAGGATCGATACGAATAAGGCTGATTCTCTCGATGGATACGAAATAGTGCACCTTTATGGATACGAAGAGATACTCGCTGATGGATACGAACAACAGATGACGCCGAGACTTGATGGACACGAATAGATGGATGCGATTGTGTTGAATTCCTTGACTTGTATCTATCATATCTTGAGCATACGAACTCGGATTGACTTGAAATTTGGAACGTTGGCTTTCATAGCTTTGCTTGTCATGTCTCGTCAATTGTAGCTCGATTCGGTCTCGGACAAAATTCATCGATATCCATAGTGAGCCTGCGTATAACCGATCTTCGGGATGGATTTTCCTTGGTTTCCAATTGAGTTCTTGGTATCACGGCCTTGCCAAAAGGCGGGATAACACTAACTGACAAGCATCATAAATATTTTTAACTTAAAAGTTCATCTTAGGTAATCCTCTCACTAAATTATCTTTAGATAATTTGTTAATAGCTTTAAAATTCATGTGGCAAAATCTTTTGTGCCATAACCAAGGATCATTATCTTTGGCTATTAAACACATATTTGTGTTATAATTAACTTTCATATTTGATATGTAAATATTTCTTTCTCTTGTTCCTTCAAAAATAAGGTTTTTATTTTGATCAAAAATATTACACTTATTTTCAGAAAAAGTTATGTTAAACCCTTTATCACATAGCTGACTTATACTAAGTAAATTATGTTTTAAATTCTTAACTAATAAAACATTTGTAATAAGAGGCAAATTAGATGTACCGTCATTGCTCACATCGCCTTTGGTGATGATATATCCTTTGTAGTTATCTTCAAATGTGACAGATCCTCCATCCGAGTAGAAAATATTTGTCAGCATATCTTTATTTCCTATCATATGTTTTGAGCAACCACTGTCTAGTATTCATTTCCCTCTTTCCTTAGTCGGTACCTACAAAAAATATAGAAATAACATTGGTACCCACCTTTTTATTACGGTCCTAAGAGTTAGGTCTTAGGAAGCCAAACCCATGAGGATTTAGAATTACCTTTATAAATAAAATCTTCATTTTTATGAACTGTAGATATACAAGATTTTATACATTTATTTCTGATTAAGTTGTTGTTTGTTTTTGGTACCCAAATTTTTATAGTATTAGTTTTACTAACTTTTTTCTTTGGAGTACCAGCTTTTGGTTTTGATTTTGCTTTCACAAAATTATTTTGCAGATTATAATTTTTATAAGATGTGTCATTCTTCTTTGGTTTTGAAGATTTTTTATATCCTAGTCCATTCTTATTATTAGTAGACTGAGAATTACTAATAATTTTAGAAAGATTTTCACTTCCTTTATTGAAATTTGTCACATTTTTAGTAATACTCTGTAACTCAGTTTTAAGACTAGTGTTATTTAACTCAAGAATTTTGATATTTGATTTCAACTCATGGTTTTCTAACGCTAATTTCATATTCTTTTCTTTTTGCATTTCTACTTCTTTTGATAGCATAGTGAGTTGAGAAGAAACATTAGATAAGGATTCTTGTGTATTAACAAGTTCTTCTTCTAAAATTTTCTTTTCATCTCTTAGCATATCAATTTCTATTTTAGCTCTCTTTAGCTTTTCTAATGCATTTTTATATTTTCTCTTAGTTTCCTTGTGTTTATCTAGTATTTCTGAGTTTATATCAATTAAATCTTCAAAAGACAAATCACTTACATCGTCAGTTGAAGCCATGAAGCAAACGTTGGTTTATTCATAATCACTTTATGTATCACTATCTGATGATGATGATGACTCTGAATCATCCCATGTTACTAAAAATGTCTGCTTCTTCTTGTACTTGTCCTTCTTATTTTTGAATATATATATATATATATATATTTCTTTATGTACGGTCTTTCTTCATATGGCCCTTTTTATGACATTCGCAACATTCAACATTTGAGACTGGCAATTTGCTAGTGTTGTATTTCCTATTGTTTCCAAGTTTCTTATTCTTTCTGAATTTCGGAAACTTTTTGAAATTCTTTGCGAGCATTGCCATGTCGTCTTCCTCTGAATCTGAGTCTTCTTGTTTAGCTTTGAATGCAATATTTCTTTTACCTTGTGCTTGATCTCGCTTAGCCTGCAAATTTACTTTATATGACATCAGATTTCCAATTTACTCTTCAGGTTTGATGGTAGAAATGTCATTAGCTTCTTCAATAGCTAAGACCTTTCGTTCTCATTCATCCGTTAAAGAGTTTAGAATTTTAGAAACAATATCAAAATCTGAAAATTTTCTCCTAATGCCAATAGTGAATGATGTATTTCTTGAAATCTAGAGTACATATCATTTATGGTTTCATCTGGTCTCATTCTAAAGTTTTGGAACTGATTTTTAAGCATAAAAATCTTGCTTTGTTTAACTTTGTTAGTTCCTTCATGTGTGATTTTATGAGTTTTCCAAATTTCATAAGCAGTTGTACATATGCTAACTCTATTAAATTCATTTTTGTCTAATGCACAAAATAACATATTCATAGCTTTTGCATTTGATGTAGCATCAGTCTTTTGTGTATTTGACCATTCTGCAAATGGTGTAGTGGGTATAGTTTATTCATTTTGAGTAATATTTCAAGTATCATATCCATTTTGTTGCATGAAAATTCTCATTCTAGTTGACCAAGAATTATAGTTCAAACCATTAAATAGTATTGATCGTGCAGTGGATTGACCTTCAACTAAACTTGTGGTGGTGTTATTTTCCATATTAACAGTCTATCAAATGACTGTGTTACGGTTATAAGATGACCGTAGCTCTGATACCAAATGAAAGTGCAGCTATGGATCGTAATATGGAATATAATATAAGTTATCTACTAGTGCGGAATATGAATATAAAAAGTAAACAGTAAAGTAAATGACACAAGGATTTTTATACTGGTTCGAACTCACGTTCTACGTCCAGTCCCAGACTCCTTTTGGAATTTAACTACCAACCCTCTCTTGACCCGGAGGAACAGGTATAACACCGCCTGAGCAACCGAACAGGACTTCAACCGCTTAGACAATCAAATAGGACTTATACCACCTGAGTAACCGAACAGGTTTTCTACAATACAAATCGTAAAGTTGTTTCTGACCGGGTATGCTCTTGAATAACACTGATAAGTCAATAACGTACACCCTTCCTGTGACGACCTGGAATTTTGGACATTTGAAATTGGAATATTTAATTGATTTTAAATATTCAAAAGTAAACTTTTAACTTGAATTTCAAATATCACTATTTATTAGGTAATTTAATTATTAAATTAAATGATTTGGAGTTGGGTAAAATGTTGAATCTGGAGTTTTAAGCTTGTTAAAAATAGTTTGAAGGCTTGGAAAATTCATATTAATAATACTGAAGGTGATAGAACTTTTAAAATTGAATTTGAAAGTGGTTTGTTCAGTTTTAAAAATATATCGTTTAAATCGGTATTTAAAAGTAGCCTTCCGAGGGACAGTCTCGGAATTCGACGAAACCAGTTCCATTGGATCCGTAATAGTGTATTATTATCGGGTTTCAAATTTCGTAGCTTTTGGGTTTGTCTTGTGATCGTACGGAATATAAACGCCTAGAAATAATTAATCGAATTCAATATAATAGCTAGGTCCAAAAAGCTATCTTCTCCATACGATCGAATTTGGACTCGAAACCTTTTCCAGCGTGTTCGTAATATGGGTATAACATTATAGACGCCTTGCGGCATGCCTCGATAGGAGGTCGAGATTTTGAGTTGTGATTTCGAAACGATTTAAATTTGAATTAATTAATATATATACCCTAGTCAACCTTCAGTTGTATTTCTTTCACATCGATACTTTTTCCCCTCAAATCACTGTAGCCTTTCTCCACACGCAAACTTCCTTTCAAAATATCACTTTCCCCTTCATTTCATTTCATAGCCGACCTTTTCAAAATATCAAAGAAGAGAAAAGAAATTTTATATATATATGAATCGCGGTTTTCAATTCTTCCCCATTCCTTAGCTTTTTATGTTGTTCGAACCAAACAAAAGATTGGCAGATCGAGAAAAAAAAGAGGGAGAGAGACTGAGACTTTCCTTATCTTCAAACTTAAACCTAATCGAAGCTCAAAAGTATGGCCGCCCCATTCTTATCCAACGTCGGTCTTCATTAGTGGAAATCGAATCGCGTTTTGGGGAAGCTCGGCATTGGAGCGCGAGCTCGTCGTGGCGGCTAGGGTTGCAATTCGTTCAGGCAAGGCAGCGGGCCAAAGGGACTCGAGAGGGGTCAGGTAGGGATGACGCGAGCACACGGCGGCGATGTGTAGCAGGCTGCGGTCGACATCGAATAGGATAAAGGGGATGATGCCGCGACTGTCGACTCGCGATAGGCAGGCCGATGATCATTAGGACAACAGCTATCGATGATAGTCGAGCTCGAGCACGATGGGTTTCAGGCGATAGCGCGACAAGTATGGAGGAAGAGTGTCATTCGTCGTTCATCGTGAACCGCGTGTTGCGTTAGGGTTTGGGCATCGTGGTTTCGATCTTGCTGTAAGGTATTTCTGTTTGGCTTTTAATTTAATTCAAAAATACATATACATGTATAGATTTGAAAAGAGATAACATATTTACACATCTAGGTCAGTAAATTAGAAAAAGGAAATTTTTTTATTGATAGTAAGGTATATGCTGGTTTCAACAGAAAATAAGTCGACAGTAAGGAGAAAACTATATTTTAAGCAGTTTTAAAATTTTACAGTTAATTACTGTGTTTATTTTACAGATAAGAATAATAATAATTTATAGTTAAAAATATATATAAAACAATTGTGTTTTAATTTAATATATATAGGTTTGAAGGATTTTTATTTTATTAGAATTTAAATGTATGTAGATAAGGTTTTGGAAAAAAATATAATAGGGATGATTTATGTTTGAGAAGTTAATAAGATCAGATATAGATTATTTTGTTAGTGTATACTAGTTTGAAAAGAAAATAAATATACATTTTAAATTTACCAATTTATTAATATATTAAGGAAATAATTTGTTTAACTGATTTATCAATTATTTTGGTTACTAAAGATAATTTATCAAAGGAAATCTGTTTAACCAAATCGTTAGTAAATTAAATAATTAGTCTGAAATAAAAGCATTGGATAATTCAATTTATATATGGAAATTTAATTGTCGATTTATTCGAATGTTAATAAAAATCATCTAATGTTTATTCAAGGTCTAAATCGCGAAGAAATCAAGCTGGATTGGAAATAGATTGCATAAAAAATCAAAGGTGAGTTAATCTTACTCATCTGGGTTATTAATGAATTTAAATAATTAAATTTAAATAATTGGTTGAATGATTGAATTGATTTGATGTGTTATATTATATATAGTAGTATATGTATTATATATTGAAGTTATTAATATTCCCGCATTATATAGCGTATGAGACCCTATGCGCCGCATAATAGCGGATGATATTATATAAACCCATTTACCGCGATATTCCACCTCGAAGTGGAATTGGTATTGTTATATTGTGCTAACATCTGCGGATGCAAGGAAACAGGTTGGAGGGATCCAGCGGGATTCCTCAAAATATTTAGATCGTTTAATATTCTGTGATATGATTTATTTGATAATCTGTGATAGATTACATTGATAATTGGAATGTTGGATGTTATGTTTGATTGAATATATTTGGGTATACAGAGTTATCAAAAATATATAGATTGGATTTCTGAAGAAAGATAAAAGAGTAAATTTTTATGTAAATAACTATAGAGAATTTAAATAAATTAAAGAATGAATTGGGAAAGGATAAAAGTGATTTTAAAATTCTAATAAATAAAATTCCAAGTATGGAAGAGGTAATTTAAATAAACAGAGGAATAATGAATTTTAAAACTTAAGTGATATTATTTAAAAGAATAAAGAATTTATTTTAATTTAAGGTTTAAATTTAATTAAAAGGAAAAGGAAGGAATTTGGGGAATCTGGAATTTAAATTTTCAGTTTAAAGATTTTAAATCATAATAAAGAAATAAAATCTGAAAGTTAATGGATTTTGAAATAAATGGAGTAAGTAAGGAAATTTATTTCAAAGTGAAGTAAATTGGAAATCAAGTGTAAATTGATTAAAGTGTTTGGAATTGGAATTTAAAAGAGAAGTGAGATTTTGGAATTTATAAACTGGGTTTATAAAGTGAAGTAAAATATCAGTGGATATTTGGAAACATAAATTCAAGGTGGGGATTTATAAAGGAATGTGAATTTGTTTAAGAGAAAAAAATAAATAAATAGTGATTTATTTTTTTAAAGGATGTGAAAGAGAAGCATATTTCCTTGAATAGCCAAGTACGTTTCCAAAGCAAAGTTTTAAGTATAAGCTGAAGGTTTTAAAGTGTTTCAAAGTGTGTTTTAGAAAATTTATTATTTTCAAATGATTAAATTTTGAAGTAAGTATTTCTCAAATTTATTATAGTAGTAATTATTAAAAGTGACGTAGTATTTTGTTTTAGAAAGGATAAAATTTAGTGTTATATTTTATAAGTAGATTTATTTTAAATATTCTTTAAGCATACATCTTTGAATAAAGTATTAAAGTAGTTTTTAATTTAAATGTTTAAAGCATATTTCATAATATAGTGTTTTAAATTATTGTACTTGGTGATTTCAGTGGAAATAGAAAATATTTGGGAATTTATTCCATGAGAGAAGACGGTTTGAAACTGTTTTCAAAGGGTTGAAAAGTGGAAATATATCTTGCGAATATATTTTGAGATTAATAAATAATTTGGGAAATTATTTATGTTTGTTCGATGTGTTGTGAATGTTATTTGATAGTTAAATAACCGACTATCAATATTGGCCAATGCGCTGATCGTTTCGAAGAGACCGGGATCGGAATTTATTTCTCGAAAACCACTTCGATCCGGTTTGTACGTTTCATGGGAGAACGAGTTTGGAGTCGAAGATGGTACAGTGAAGTGCAAGGACTGGTCGCTACTAATCCCGAGGGTGACTCCAAAATGGATGTAGTAGGAGTAGTGCCTTCGGTTTCGTTCGAACCCGGGACGGACTTGTATGGATGAATGCTTTCAGAACATCGTCAGGAGGACGGTGAGCATTCTAAGTGAAATGTTCTATAAAGGTAACGCTTAGCCTCGAGCCTCATCAACCGGGAATGACTAAAAATCAGGGGTTATGCAGCAAGGCTAAGTGGGTAGCACCTATTAGGGTGAGGTCTTCCCTGTCTAGATGTCCCTTTTATTTCGGCTTAGTGGGCGGTTGTTGATCCCAACCGCGGGGTGATCTTACTCGGAATTATCCAGTAAGGGGTAGTTCCGGCCTGGTGTTGCAGGGGATCGGGCGTGGTCCTCGGTACGTTGATCTAGACCAGGTACTATGGCAGGTGGTACCCCAGTGCCTAGTCATTAGTTGGAAATCCATTCTCCTTACGCGCCTATATGGTTTTGATTATGCCCAACTATTGCTGAAACGTGAGATGCAAGCATTTCAGCTAGATTCTATTTTACTTTCTATAGACGCTATTATAATATCAAATGAATTTGATAAAAATGTTTTAGCTATCGTAAGGTAAAAACCCGACATGTTTATTTGTGGCGTGGTCTTACGAGATGCTTTTGTTTCAAAGGGTTTTGAAAACTTTAATAATCAAATTGAGTGTGTTTTCTCACGCTGGTTTTCCAGACTGACTCGGGTGTTATTTTATTATAATGCTTGGGTCGGACCGAGTATTACAGATACAGGATAGGATGCTGTGGAGCTCAGGAGACGAGCTGGATGGCGAGACGTATCACCCGTATTTGTTGTATTCCGCTGTGTATCATAAGTGGTATAGTCATCTTGTGAGGACAAGTTATTATAACTGTCCTGAATTGTGATGTTGATTGTATTGTACTCTGATGTTGTATTCTGATGATGTATTTATAAACAGATATAGTTTCTTCTGTAAAGATCAGTTATTATCTATTATATTTTATTCCGCTACGTAGTAAGATTCTGATGTGTTCTTTCCTTTTCTTCTACCTCCTTCTTCTTTAACCCTAATGGTTCGTATTTCCGTTCACTTTGAGTCGATAGGTTGGAGAATAGTGTCGATTCAAGGGGTATGGGTTTGTGGGCTGTTACACTTCCTATAATCTTCTCTTTTATGGTATATCATGTAGTACGTGAAGGTTAAATGTAATTGTAATCACAAATAAATTTGTGCTTGAATGTGCAAGTTTATTTAAGAGCGTTTATGAAAGCAATTGCAGAAAATAGTTTGCAAGAATATAGATTAGAATCAGAGAATAATGTTGTGTTTTGCAAACTGAAATCAAGGTTATTTATAGTGTTAAATAATTTTAACTATTAGTGAAAAGATTCGACCAAGAGATACAGAAACATCTGTTGAATTAACGGATGTTTATGTTCGTTGAAAAGTGGTGACTGTTCAAAAATAGCCGTTATGAATATTCAGTCGGCTGAAAATATGAATTAAGTAGAATGAACATTCAAACGAATTTTAAATTTGAAAATATATTGAAAAGACTTTCCATTCAGTCGACTGAACGGGGGTGTTTAGTCGACTGAATGTTCAAACATTCATATGCATCTGTGCATGTTTCAGTCGATTGGATTATCCAGTTCAGTCGACTGAAACTATCACTATAAGCCCATTAAACTCAATTTTAAAAGCAAGTTTATTTTGTAACTGTATATAGTTAAAACCAAGTTTGTATAGATTAATTTGAGTAAGTTTTAAAAGCTTGTGTGTGTATACCACCGAGAAGAGATTTTAACAAATGTTGAATACTAACTAGACTATAGACAAACCAAATTAAAATGTTGAAACTTGTCTTCGAAATCTTTTGGTCTTAAATCTATTATCGATTAAAATAGTATTTCTCCTTCAATTTTGGTTAGTTCATATAATATATATTTATATAGCTGTCACAATCAAAACATCAAAATACTAGGTTCTAACAGCATGTTTTTATGATCAAAACAATTTTTTTTTTGAATCCTTTTAAAAACTGCAAATATTTGTTTTTATATCCCGAACTTAAAAATATGGGTTTTTTTATGTCACATTTAAAGAGAAACGCTGGGCATTTTGAAACTAAAAAGGTTGTTTTACAAATTTTCCTTTTCTTTCCTTCGATTTGGTGGACAAAGAAAATGACTTCCCAGAGTTTTAGAAACTTAGGGACCGAAACTTTGGTAACTAAAGCAGCGTCAGAGCTACAATCTTTTTAAACACCAAATTCCCAATTTTTCCAAACAAACATTTATTTAAAGAAAAATGAACAAAACTTAAAATTTCCATTAACTAAATAAATATAATTAGCTAATAGTGTGTGTATATACATACATATATTGGAAATATCAAATCGGTATGACTCATTTATATTAATAAATTGACAAACTTTGTTTCTCATTTGAGTATAATGTACAACTCATCTTTTTCCTTGAATTAACATATCAACGCCGGTTGTTATAAGTATGATCAAACCGACCGTAGGGAGGTTTGCCTACTTCTACTGGCCAAAATCAATTTTTCTAAAGCCAAAATAAATTTGCCCATGTTTCGTTTCTATTTTTCCGTTCGTTTTTTTTTCCGTATGCTTCTCCCCCAAATTTTCCCCTATAGACCGCATCTTCTACCTATGAAACTTTCGCCTCCGTTATCTCCGGTCAATTTTCCCCTTCCCTCTCCTCTTTAAATCCCTCTAAACCAAATAAAAGCCTATTGTAGTTCGACTGCGCTTCTCCACCGCCGCCGTCTGCATTCATCATCAAAACTGCAATCTTCCTCAAACGTGAAGTTCTCCGGCTCGCTCTTTGTTTACAATCATTTTGTTGTCTCCTAAAGAAAAGGTACCGCCTTCAATCTATTATTTATATTTTATTTATTATGTTGAGGTTTCAATTTCTGCACTGATTTGTACTTTGGTTGCTATTAATTCTTAAATCGACTATCACTTTAATCCGGCCTTGAATTTTATTATCCAAAAATTGCAAAGTCCTTATCTCAGTGAAGAGGAGTTTGCCTTGTTTTATGCTGGATTAAAAAATAAATTTTAGTGACATTAGGGTTGACTCCTTATCTCAGTGAAGACCTTGTTAAGTTATGGTCAAGTATGTTAATCAGACATAAGCTGCATATATCATATCATGTCAACTAACCATGATTTATTTTAGTTCTTCTATTCTGTCTTCCCATATGTTCACCTAAATTAATTTTATTTTCATCAGTTTCATATTTGCATTTTATATGATTTATATATGCCAATTTACATTTTGTATGATTTATATATGCCAAATTAATTTTTTATATCTCGTAAAATTTGACATGGTATACACCTAGCACAAGACATTTGGCTACTTAAAGTAATAAACTAAAAGGAGCAATTCATATTTGTGATTTTTCATTATAATTATAAAATATTCTCTCATACACTTATAATTAGCATTTTTTAACAGTTTTAGGACAAATTTGATGTAGGTAATGAAAAGGACTACCAGAATGTGTCATATTATTCCAACTGTATGAATATGGATTCATCTTTTAACTTCTTTTAGCAAGAATTGGTTAGGCAATACATCGTGGCCACAACCAAATTAATTAAATATATTTAATCATCAAGTGCGGTACTATATCGATTATGACACAAGCTATGTGTTCTGCATAGTATGATATGTACATGAAGTAAAATTCAAAGGAAATCCAGGCAACAATGGAAGCGAAGTAGCAACTTATATAATTTATGTCAATCAGTATACAATTGGTCCACTTGACATCATACCATGCTGCCCAACCTAACTTACTATTTGGTTTGCTTAAATAGCCACTAATAGGGATTTAATCTATCTTACCTATTTAGATGTTTACATTTTCAGCAATTATTGATTTGTTATAGACTATTGTTGATAACGATCAGTAGGAAAAAGAAAAGTATGTTTGTTTAATTTTAAAAAAGAAAATGTATTTTAGTTACAGCTTCATTTTAGGTCTGTAAAAATTGCAATTTTGTTTAGCTCTAATCTGTGGGGTTTGGTGTAACTATATATCTTATTGGTAGACAATGTTCGAATAACTAAGCAATACAGCAACAGTATTATTTTGCAGCAAGTTATTCCACAAATACGAAAACTGTTTATGTCAGTTTTTATATTTACAGAATGACTTATCGCAAAGTAACTTGGTAAATTTTAATCTCTTGTAAAATATTGGTATATCTACATTGTTATGTATTTGTAATGTGCATCTGTAGGCAAAATAAATTTGTTTTATGTTTGAGATTGATAGCGTAAGGAGAGCAGTCTGAGGAGATGCTTTTACTTCTCATTAAAAATATATCTTCTGTTGTAAATCTGGTGGTTCTGCTATTTCATATGTGCTGCAATTTTCTGGGGAGAAAAGAAGGTCAAGTACACATAGTCTAGATGGACATCTATATTTATGCACGAGGAAGTACCATAAACAGCCAAGTCAGTTAGTCTTATCCTTTGTTTTCATGGGTCACCTTTTTAATGAATGATGCAAACAGAACAGACATAGTAAGTGGTTTTCAAGCTAAGCAGTTCAGAATTTACTGACCTCTGATTAACCCACTATGAGTTATTCCATATACTAGAAATGCAGGTATCATAAACATTTAGATAATTAATATTAGTGGGGAATCAAAAGCTGCAAGTTTAAATTTAGAATTCAGCTGTCTATCTTGGATTCTCTAGTTCTGTTTAACTTTTCAGTAATAATTTGGACGATAATTTTTATTGATTATTTGCATTATAATAAATATTTGCTGATAAAAATCTTGTACTATTGAATTGTCCATGAAACATTACAGGTTAGAAATCCCATTTCTAAATATGATTTTTAAATTCTTGAGTTTAACTAACTATAGACAGCCAATTAGTACAATGGTTGTTATTTAATTTGTCACAGTTGTTATCTTATTTCTTACAACCTTTTGAAGTCTAAAAAATTAATTAATGATGTGTCTTTGATTACAACTACGCAACAGGACTATGCTAGGACCATGTGATATATGGTAAGCTGTAGTTGGAAAAAAAAGACACAACAGGTCGTTTGGTTTTTTTCATTTTCAACTGTTTCTGTTAACATTGAAGTACATTGATCACTATTACTTGCTGGTTCTCTTCTGTTTGATGGTAAGAGGGGGAAGCAACTTAAGTAACAGTTGCTTTTGTTTATAATTGCACCACTCACCTCGTTTCAATATTTTTAGTTTCTCTTCTGCTGTAACTTGATGATAAAAATATTTGTTTGTTGTTTTTTCTTTAATCTTGTGCTATTTTCAATGGGAATTTTTCGAAAGCAAGATTTGAAGAAAAAAACAATTATCATTACGTAACAGATATGGATTTTTTAATGATATTCGAAATGATTGACCTGTAACAGCCCACCTACTTTGATTAGTAGCGCACTCAAACACGCAGTAATTATTTATTACTCTCTTTTCAATGGCACACATGGAATACATGTGCTCATCACATGTTTGACCTATAAGGATATATCAGTCATTGAACAACTGTTCTCTCTCAGCATAAATCAAAATTGCAAGGTTCTTTAAGATAGAAAGAGGGAACCCATTTTCTCTCTTCAGCTGATTCTAAACTTTGGTGCTGCTTTTTCATTCTTTGCTCCGAAGTGAAGAAATTTCTACATACAAATCATATCAAATGTGCAGCTTTTGGTGCTCTGTGTATTTCAGTTTAACTCTCTTGTGTATGATTTGAGATGGGTAGTGCAAATTTGATGGTTTTGCTCTTCTATTTGGAGTAAGAATACAAAGGGATAGGAAAAAAATGTATTCAAAGAGTAAAGGAGGTAATTCTTCTTCGAAAAACACGGTTTCAAGAAAATGGACCATCTTGTTTTGTATTGGGAGCTTTTGTGCTGGTCTGTTATTTACAGATAGGTACAGTTTAGGTGAAATTGTTGTGTTCATTATTCTTTATAATTTTAAAATCAGAATCCAAATCTGCGTTTGCTTCAATTTTGCTGCTTATGATCTATCTTGATCTGGGTATTTCTCTAATTTGACAACCAGAGTTAATTCTAAGTTTTTATGTGGATTTTGCTTGTTGGTTTGTTAAAATTTAGTATATGAATATCAGCTTAATTTTAAGCTCTTTTATTGTATTCAATTATACCAATAGTCTACTGTGTAGGAAAATAACTTTCCACAATCAATATCGATTTTCTAATGTATGCATATTCACAATTAAGATCAGTATTTTATCTATATGCTTGACATTGAATTGTCAAAAGCTTAAATCAAATACAAATTAATATATACGTTTTGACTAGTGGACTAAATATTAATTGAATGGTAAAGGTGGAAAAATATTATTAAATGCTTAAAAGAAGTTTTAAACAAGCGATAGTGCAAGAAAGGATAGAAAAAAAAATATTGGTTGGTGGGGTGTCATTCTTATTTCAAAAATCAGAAAGCTATGTTATATTCATGTTTTGTAAGATACATGTATATCTAATTTTATGTGGACATAATACTAAAATGTGGACAATACCAGAAGCAAATGACATCATGAAAAGAACTGGAAATGAAGAATACAAGACGGATATTGCTTCAAATGATTCAGACTTAAGAATGGTGAGCTCTAGCCTTCTGAAACTTGTATTTGTTTGTTATATTGTTTACTATTACATTTCTAGCTTGATCGACATGTTAGAACTGACTGAATCTGAATAGTAAAAAATAACCCTACACATTTGTGTTATGATAGATTATTAATGGTTTTCTCCGTTGCCTCTTAGAGCACTGAAAAACAGGGGACTAAGTACATAGAAGAAGAAGAATCAAAGACACAATGCTAGAGTAAGTTTGGTTTATGATAAGAAAAATTGGTTTGAAGAATTAAACATAATTATACTAAACAGATATATTTTGTGTGTGCAGGAGTTTAGATAAAACAATATCAAATTTAGAAATGGAATTAGCTGCAGCAAACGCTGCACAAGAATCTATACTTAGCGGTGCGCCACTATCTGAAAATTCGGAAGTACTTGAATCTGGTAGAAAACACAAGTATCTGATGATTGTCAGAATCAATATAGCTTTTAGTAGTCGCAAAAGAAGAGATTCAGTTAGAGCAACTTGGATGCCATAGGGTGCATACTATTTCTGAATTTCGCATTTTTTGAGGTTTTAAGTTCTAACACATTATTTAACACATTCTTTAGTGTCATAATAGAATCAGTATTTCTGTATTAAATGAGTTTGATATACTATCTTTGTTAAAAGTTATATTCATGCCCAATATATTTTCTTTCTCACTTAATTGTCATTCATTTAGCCAGAAACAGTTGTTTTTCCCTCATATTGCTTTGCACTTTACAGTAAAATTTATAAACCACCTGCCATTTAACGAATATCTAATCAAAGTGTTTCATTCCTTTTAGCTAGTCGCAGGTTACAGGTTATAGCATCAACAAATATGACGTATGGATGGTCCATATCTTGCTACAAAGAATTCTTGAATGTTCAGGTAAATCCATATGTTTTCAGCGATACTCTTTTCCATCATCCTTCATAGTAGATTACTTATATCAGGAAAGCCTATAATTGTAAGATCAAGAACTAACATTAGCCGTGTGAAAAATGATGGCTGCAGTCGTTAGATTTTATTTTTGGTCCTGGGAAGATTAAACATACAAAATCCTTGAATATGCATGTCTGATCCCTTTTCATTTTTTGTTTATCTTTCATTCAGAAACTGTTTATTTGCTAGTAATATCTTAATAGTTGGATCATTCAATGTTAATATTCAGTGACAAGTCTCTAAAATCTGAATATCATTTGCTGTTACTTCTCCATGATCACTAATCTCAATTAGGAAATTAGATAGGATGAATAGTATATACATGCAATCTCTTTTGATATGGTTCAATTGTTTGATTTTGGAGGGCCAAACAATCCTGGGTATTGAAAAATTAGTAATTAACATTGAAACGAGTCTATTGTAGGCTTATTTCAACACAATATATAGATTGTATAGTTCTGTAGTTAATCTATATCATATAAGAAAGTAAGAAACACAGGCAAAGTTAAACATCATGACTCATGCGACACTAAACTAAGTAAACAATGAAGTTTGGTGACTGCCATTTTCTAAACCGACAAGACACAACTATATTTTACCGATTAGAAGGATCTTCTAGAAGTGTCATTAAAAAATAATAATTAGCTTTTAAATTTTGATCATGGTGTCAAATATACTGAAAGCTAGCCAAATAATTGATAGCTCCTAAGTTTCATAACTTGTATTAAGTTATGGACAACTTGATAATTTCCATATGAGGTGTGTATCTGAATAAATTCATTAGATGCTCCAGCTTGATATCAGCATCACTAAAATGTACATCTCTACCAATTTGCCTCACTTTGGTCGTTGTTTTTAGATTTCAAACATCACTATTAATTGTTCAAAAATGATCCAGAAACTGAATTCCACACCCCCCCACACACCCACCCCCACCCACCCACCCTAAAGTAAGCGTTTTGTAATATGAAACTTAAGCATGCCTTTATTTTAAGGTCCAACAAGACACATCTAGAATTCTAAAAACCTGGAATTATTGCATTAGGCCCACACATGATGTCGGTTTGTTTATTTATTTGCTTTAACTGCATGGATTCGTAGATATATAATCATTTTGAACTGTTACCAAGAAGTTGACATGGCTGAGTTCGTCTAAAGCGCCAGATTAAGGTTTTAGGTCCGGAAAGGCGTGGGTTCGAATAATCTCACTGTCAACATTCTTCTCTTAATTTCTTGCGAACCAAAATTGAAGAAAGGAGAATAAGTTTGTGGGCTCAAGGCTAGGCCAGAAACATAAAGGTTGATGCATAAAGGTTGATGCAGAGGTAGGTTGGACCCTATCTGTTTTCTACTGCACAATGTTATGGCCCTTCCTTTAAACATCTGTCCCACTTGGTCTTGGTAATGTAAATTCACTATTTTTACTGTCATGTCCTAATAAATCTTCTCCATAGCGTAAGTGTTACATGAATATGGCATAGTTCTTATTCACCTACAATGCTAAAACCTTAGAAAGTAAATATTATTATTTATTTATTCAAAAAAAAAAAACAGTAACTTTTGGAAACATACAACATAAATCTTTGATTTCAAACTAATTACAAACTTAGATCATCTATTGAACAAAAACCTAATGTATGGACCTCACCCGTTTAATATGCAACTAAGGATGTGTTCGCAAACAAATTGGATTAGAGGTTAGAATGTTCGTGAACAACTTTTTTGATTAGAGGTTGGTTAGAGATTGGACATAATGTAAATATTGCTTGTATTTTTTATGTGAAGATAATTTTGTTTTACTTTGTAATAATTAATAATTGATAATTAATTATTAATTATTACTAATTAATATTTAATTATTTATCAAATACAAATGATAGATTGAAACACAACTGTGCATAGAACTTTAACTAAAATACAATAGCATAACAAAACATAGAGCAACACATAGTTATGAAAGGCGCGTCAAGGTGTGCACTATGGCGCATGGTGTGGCACAACGTTTGCGTCTTTTTTTCTTGTGGTGTGATGCACATGAAAAGACACGGCGAATGATGCAAATGACGCATGGAGCAAAATTGACGCACGACTCAAAATAACACGCCTTTTCATTATATTATTGTTTGTTTATTTTTTTATTTTTATAATTCAAACTGTATACAAATTAGTATGTTTCAATAACTCATAAATCACTGGTCCATATATTATAATGTCTTTCTGCAGTTTCCAAACTACTATCTTTGTGGATTTTTAGAAGATGCGAGACAACATGTAAAATGCCAAAATGACAACCAAGCTTATTAGGGGAAAAGAGTGGCCTGGCTTATATGTACAAGTATTAGAGATTACGAATGGAAAACGTTTGTATAAGAAAATAGCAAGGTTGTAAAAAGAGGATGTTAGGTGGTAACTATGGACTGTGAATTATTCTTTTAGTTGGGGATTAATCGGAGTTATGCATTTTTAATAGCTTGTGTATTTTTGATAAATTTTAGTATTTTGTTTAATATTGTTTGATCTAAATTAGAGATTTAAGGTTTTTTATGGAGTTGGGAGCAATCAGGAAGGCAAGATCGTCTAATGCTAGCACATAGATGATTATTCGTGACATTGAGCCTCAAATAAATGCTAGCACTTAATAGTTTTATTATTTCATACACTTAAGCTGTCATTATTGCATTATCATTTATATAATCTTGTTGACCTCACTTTGTTTAAATTTGTATCATGTCTGTTTTCTAATATTATATTAATCAATGTTAGCTCTATTACTCAAATGGATTTGGCTAGAAATGTTCTTTCTCTTGTACTACTGAATCTATACCATCATAATTGGATCATCAAAGTTCGAGTGACAAATAAATGCAATTTGAGATCAAGTTACTTTTAAAATAATTGGCTTGAAATGTTGACCTCACTTTCAGTTTTTTTTAAATGCAGTTAATTTTTCATCAAATTATTAATAAAAGAAAAAAATTAACAAATAGTTTTTTTTTCATATCAAGTAACACAACGGTCGGTTTCCCCACCGTTGTGCGGTTATACTAGTATATCTGTGTTCATCTCATTTATTATTCTTTCCCGTGGACCTTCAAGACCCAAGGTATATTGGTTAATCTAACATAGAGAGAGAGAGAGCGCGCGCGAAGTAATCACAAAAAAAAGAAATACCTTACAGTCTCACAAAACTGAACTTCAATTGGTCAAGTATTATGTATGTATGCGCAGATCCTAATGCATAGTCAGAGTGCGTTCTCCAGCAAAATACGCTCCGGTTGGATTGGCATCGCTTTGGACGGAACCACCGTTTTGACCCTTTTCTTGAACTGATCAAATTAGGTTGTTGGTGTTCGACGTGTTGGACGAATCCGATGCAATGATGAATTAATGACAATTATCTCTTTTCCATCATATATTTAATATTTTATCTTGTTTTTCCAACTGCATATTAATAGCTTCTATCCTTTATAAAACAAATAATTAATACTAAACCAAACAATTAAATCTTTCTTTCAAATGTCTTTGCATACACACGCAAAATCGTTCTCCTCAAACTTTCATCTTTCATTCCCTTTTTAAATGTCTGTTTGTCGTGCTTCTTTCGCGTTGCAAACAAATGCACCTTTAGATTCTTCATTGTTTAAACAGTACAATCAGATTGGTACAATTAGTAGTGACAGTACTAGATGTCTAATATCCTACTAATGTCCATGGATTTTCTTCTATTTCAACCTTGTTTTCATAACCCTGTTAAGATTGTGATTTACAATGAGAAATTATGAGTTGAAAAGGTCAAGACTTTCCATTTACATCATGTTTTGTTGATACCAAAGCATATAAACAAAATAACTGTTTCAATATGAGCACATTTCAGCTACTAGTAGAATTTCGAACTGAGATTTCTATGCTATGTACGTTGTGTCGATTGCCTGTTTTCATTAACCCATTGACTTCTTTCACTGCATGGTTAACTATATATGCTATTTGTTAGCAAACCTTAAGCCATATATCTCCAATCATATCATGTCTTATTTGTTTTGTGATTAAAAGTTAGCAAAACGAAAAGGAGAAGGAGAAAATGAGTTCTTACTCGATTGAGGAATACATTGGAAACGGAGTGCTCAAAGGAATTATACCAAGGCTAATAGATGGTGGTTGGGATGATGTTCCCACAATAAAAATCATGAACCTTGAAGACATGGACTTCATGAAATTGACACAACACGAAAAGGACGCACTCGAAATTCGATCCTACCTTCACGACCGCTCCTTAATGGCTTACGCCAACGCTCTAGAAGCTTCTGGTAAATCTCTTCCCGAACTTCTAATGCTAAAAACTTCAAAACTTTCATTGCAATACAACATGAAGGCAGATCACATCGCTCGTTTCATCGATAGAGGAATAGGTTGTGGCAGAAGTTATAGAAGCAACATGAGTTCAAGAACAATGCAACATGCAAGGTCAAGTCTAAGATCGAGTTCCAGATATGAAGTATCACGGGCGGACATTGATGATTTTAAGGTGGATGAAAATCATGTTTATAAAGGGATTGTAAGTTCAGGGCCTGATAAGCCAAGATTGTGTTGTTTTATTAGGGCTGGTCCTGTAGTAGATAGTGTTGCTCCTTACTTTAGTATTGAAAATATTTCGGTTGTGAAGCTTACCGACGAGTATAAAGCAGGAATGAATCGTACGATGACATTTAAAGCTTCTATGAAAGCTTCGAACTTGTGGAGTAAAAAAGTTGTGATTCTTCTTTGCCTTCGTCGCCCTGGATGTATCATGTGTAGAGCTGAGGCTCATCAGCTTTACGCAAAGAAACCAATATTTGACTCCCTTGGTGTTGAATTGATTGCTGTGTTGCATGAAGATTTCCAAAATGAGGTACTATCTCTAACTAGTTCAACTTTTCTTTAATATCCAGCTATGTCTATTAGTCTATAAATGTGTGTGTATATGTATATGTTGTTGAATGAAAGATCTTCTAATGTGATAGGTGAAAGAACTATGGCCACGGTACTGGGGAGGGGCAGTAGTTCTTGATAGAAATAGAGAATTCTTCAGAGCTCTTGGTGGTGGAAAGTTGCTGAATGATACATTTCTATCAGGGTTTCTTCTTAATCCTCGTTCGATTGCAAACTATAAACGTGCAAAGGCTAGTGGACTAGAATCTAATTCTAGAGGAGAAGGTTCCATTAAAGGAGGACTTTTCATAATCGGTAGTGGTAAAAGCGGGGTTGCTTATCAATTTATTGAAAGGAATTTCGGAGATTGGGCTCCTATCAAAGAAGTTGTTGAAATTTGCAAAAGAATGCAGAACTATTCTGGCATTAAAGAGGAATCACCATAGTTTCTTGAATAATTTCAATTTTAATTATGAATGTGTTGAGCTAGTGGTTGTGTTAGTAATGACATGCAAGTATTCAAGACAATATACTCCTATATTCTTGATAATTTTGCCTCACAGAAATGCAAAACAATATAAACTCCTTATCATTACAAAATCAAGAAATCTCCAAAGCTCATACGCCAACACATTGAAATAACGAAAACAAAAACCATAAAAAAAAATGGTAGTGTATGAGAGTGATGAATATTTCATCTGAAGTTTAAAGACAGTGTTCATGTTGCCTGAAACTTTGGAAAATTGTGGCAATCATAATGGAATCATCATCATTGGTGAACCCCTCATCATGATTCTCAGGCGATGGAGGAGGAGGAGGTGGTGGAGAACAAGGAGGCAGACAGTGTACAAACTGACGGTTAATGCTAACATGATCGACGATAAAGGGTGGGTTGTAGTAGTAATAAAAATTAGTTTTTGCATGGGTAATGCCACTAAAAGAGATGGAAGACATATCATAAGCAAGTGCAGCCTCTTCGGCAGTATCAAAAGTGCCAAGCCAATGCCTTTGTTTTGTATGAGGATTCCTTATTTCAGCAGCATAGCGACCCCATGGGCGGCGGCGCACTCCTAAGTAGTTGGTTGATGCACGTGTTCTTCGCCTTCTGAATTGGGGTCGGGGTTGATTATATGCATGAGGGAAATCTGCCATATGTTTATTTGGAAATTAAGTGTACTGATGAAAATAATATTAGTAGTTTGAAATAGCATTTGCAAGTGTAAGTTCAAATGAGGTGCTGTATATATAAACTTGTAGTGGAAAATAGTACACCGATGTAGTGGTTGTAGAATAGTTTTCTAAGGGTTTGGTAATATTATAGAATGTAATTAATTGTTTGTTATTGGGAAAACAGGGGTTTTTGCTTCCACTACTGTCTACCATGTTACCTCAATTGCTTCTTGTGTAGGGACCAGGGTATGCTTGTACAGAGTTTTTACTGGTAGGCTTTCAGCAAGACATCCTGATTTTGGATTTTTATTGGATTTGGCCTGGTTTCGAAAGTAATTATCGTATTTAGCCCTCTTTCGAAACTAATATCGGATATAGCCTTGTTTTGACCAGCTCAGCTCCGAGCTGGCCAAAACATACTGGCGACTTTTCAAAAGTCGCCAGTATTATTATTTTTTTGGCCAAAACGCGGGCGATTTTTGGGAAGTCGTCCACTGGCGATTTCCCAAAAGTCGCCCTCTTTTTTTAAAAAAAAAATGGGCGACTTCTGGGAAGTCGCCAGTGGGCGACTTCCCAAAAGTCGCTCATTCGGGGCTCTGCAACATAACCAGAGCCCCCCACTCCCTTCCTTCCTCATTCTCAACACTTCCCCTTCTCTATCCAAAAACTCCAAACTCTACATTTCGAATTTTTTCCGAAACCCAATTAAATTTCGTCTATTTTTCAACAAAATACAAGATGGCAAGCTCTTCAACTCGGGATGTGCCTCAAGGTATGGGAAAATCAAAAAGTTTTCAATTTAGGGTTTTGAAGGAATTTGCAAATTATGTTTTTAATGATTGTTAGCAATCATTGATGGTTGTGGTATCTATGTATGGTTGAAATCATTGGTAAAATGTTGAAAAACAATCCGTAAATTTGTAGTGTTATGTTGAAAAATAATTTTGAGAATAGTGTTATTTTGTATACGTGTAGATTACTCGGAGATGTTATCTGGACCAATTGATGGTTCTGTCCTGTATTTGCAACAACGGCATCGAACGAATAATCCGGAATTTGTCGCGGTAACAATCTTAGTATTCAAAATGTACATATATCTGAAGGTAATGTATGTAACATGTTGATAATTTTTTTGTGATATATTGACAGGGCAATAGTGCAGACAAAACCATAGATCATTCGTCTAAAATGAATAGAGTAACATCTGCTCATCCAGGCGTTATATAGTTGATAGATCAAGCTGGATTTGGACTGGTTTTTAGGGTGGGGCACATCCAGTTAGATCATCATCTTATCACCGCTTTGGTGGATAGATGGAGGCCGGAGACATCGACATTTCACCTACGAGCCGGGGAGATGACTATCACGTTGGGTGATGTTGCGTGCTTACTTGGCATACCCATAGACGGTGCTCCGTTGACCAACCCCGATCCAGCTGATTATCTTACTTTATGCCATGAGCTCCTAGGTTTAACTCCTCCAGCTGAGGAGTGGTGGGGAAACGAAATGGTACGGACATTATGGTTTAGGGAACAATTTGTGGATGACATTCCAGCAGACGCCACGGAGATTCAGATTGAGCAACGAGCCAGGGCCATTATATTGCATATTATATGCTCGAGGTTGATATGCGATCATTCTAAGACACGGATATGGCTTAGATGGCTTCCATTTTTAGTAAACTTTGATGTTTGTCGGCAATATTCGTAGGGCAGTGCAGTTCTAGCATATACTTACTACGAGTTGACGAGGCTTGCTTTGCAAGAGAGCGGTAGCATAGGTGGTTGTGTAAGCTAGTACAGGTATGTCCATTATTTACTTTCGGCGACCGTTATTCCATATTATTTTATCCAACCGCAACCATGTGTCATCTTTTATTTGCAGCTTTGGTGTTGGACTTATCTACCCGTGGGTAGAATAACGATGAGGAGGACGGTGGTTGATTTATCATTGTCATACGGTGCTAGGTATAATTAATTATGTAGTATACTAAGTATACGTGTTTGGAATTGAGAAGTCACAATTTAATTTTTGTACAGGTGGGTAGGACCTAAAAGCACCGTTTCATCGCCGAGGCGTCATGTAGCCTTCTACCGTAATGAGTTCGATGTGCTAGACTATCAGTCTGTGACTTGGACCCCGTACGACGATATGCTTGGACATCTGCCAAACTTATGTACCATTTCCATTCAGCTGTGGACTGCTCGGGTGCCTCTGATTTGCTTTAATGATGTCGCCTATCATCTGCCTGACCGAGTGATGAGGCAGTTTGGTATGGCCCAGCATTTACCGGAACAACCACCGCATTACAGGATCGATATTGAAGCTGGGGAGTTTGCTATGGCAATTGAGACGTGGATCGCGCGCTACGTGCACACGCAACAGGAACGCGAGTTCACATTGTCCGAAGAAGAATATCTGTCTTGGTACTGGAACATCACGCGTCGATATGTTCTTTGTGCCATCGATCCACCTACAGCGCCTCCTGTTGTTGCATACCCTTACACTCCTAGAGCACCTCTCGAAAGGAATGTGGTACGTAGTGCATACAGTTTTTATTTCAATATTTGAAATTTATCCCTTATCTTGAATTTTATGTCATGGCAGGCGGACGGCATTTACCGTGCGATAGAAATTGTGGACGAGCTTGCACAAGAGGTTCCTCAAAGGTCGCAGGGGAAATGCTTTAGTGTAAAACGCATCTTGGAAACTATTTTGGGAAGAAACAAGATAACAAGACCAAGACCGCCTCCACCGCCTCCGCCTCCGCCAGCACAGTTGCTCATCGAACCGCCTCCTCCTCCGCCTCCCACTACTCGTACGTATCAGCGACGTAGACATCGAAAAGGAGCATCTTCATCTCAAGAAACACAGGTTGAAGTTGCTCCCGGTCCTTCACAGCCTATAGATCCTACACAAGCAAGTGAAGAGGAGGATTCGCCGGATGAAATTCCACTGTCTATGAGAAAACCAAAACGAACTCCACGAGAACTTCGTAGGTTGAAGAACTGAGGATGGTATAATTAATTGATATGCGTTGTCCGGATTTGTTTTGTTGCATTGCAGGATGTTAATTGTTTGAATTAAATTGTTGAATTGGTGGATGTAGTAATTTGACTTGTGGATGATTGAGTTCGAATGAAATGTTGAATTATTGGATGTTGTAATTTGTTCATTTATTGGATGACTGAAATGTTGAATTAGGCGTTGTTGAATTAATGCAATTGGTGGTACATGGTTTCTGTTTTGAAACCCTGCAGTTCTGGGGCGACTTTTGAAAAGTCGCCCCAGAACTGCAGGGTTTCAAAACAGAAACCCAGCCCTTTAACCTTCCTCATAACTTACTTTACCAAATTGCAACTATAGAACCTAAAACTTAATCCACTTCTCTCTTCCACAAATTCAATATTTCTGACGGCAAAAGAATATCTTTTTGAGATTTACAAACACCAAAAGAAGGTAAGATTCATAAGCTCTATTAATTTTGTTTAATCTTTTGCGATTTACTATAACTCCAACTTTGATATTTTCAAGAATGGATAATTGGGAGATAGACGACGAGACGATGATGAAAATGTATGAAGAATTTGAACAACAACGAGGCTCTACGCCGGTTAATGAAGTAAATGTTGCAGTTGATTTCGTCCCCGAAACACAGGTTGAAAACTTGCCCCCCTCTAGGGTTGGCGGTACATCGACATTGGCCATGGATAGCGGTGAACCAAAACATCAAACACTTCATGGAAGATTAATGGATGTGCTTGCTCGTCGTAACACAAACAATGCTAGTACAAGCCGGACACCGCCTCCGGTACTTTGTTATTGCGGAGATGAATGTAAAGTGGTTGTGTGTCGGAATGAAAGGAATGCGGGCCGTCGCTTTTACCGTTGTGAATCGTACGACGATAATAAGATACGCCCAAATCATGTTGAATGTTGTAACTTTTTTAAATGGAAAGATCCAGAAATGTGTCGGAGGGGAGTTGCATACGCCCTTGAGATGCAAGCGGAAAACGCCCGTTTGGAGAAGTTGAACCTACAATATCGCAACGCACTATTGAATAAGGGTGTACCATTCGATAAGTTGAGTCCTCGTACATTATGGGAGGAGAAGTAAACACAAATGTAATTGTATCGTTGAATTTGTATCGGTAGCTTTCATTTATATGTAATTGTATTATGTATCGTTGAACGAGTATTGTCAAGGTTTACGAAACACTAGCTTACATCTCGAACATAGCACATGAAATAAAAACACAAACTGTTCTTACATTAACAACATACGGCTTACAAACATCAAAGCAAGAATAACACGCATACGAAAACTACATAACTGAATCACAACGACTCCTTTTGTGACCGTGCATACCACATTTACTGCATCTATTAGACCTTGGAGGCTGCATCTCGTCCATAACGCCTTTAATTCTAGTTGACTTAGGCCTTCCTGGAGCTCGCCTTGCAGGAGGTGGAAGTACCATTTGACCTTCGTGTGGTGACCAAAACCTTTTATCTCGTACGGGATGAAATTCTCCAGAGTATGCCGCTAGGTAATTCTGAACAGAGTACCAATGTGATGCAAAATCATGATGAGCTCTGTTCGCACCATTGGCCACCGACGAACAAGCAGCCATCACATGAGCGCAGGGGAGATGCTGCAGTAATGGGATGTTGCATGTACATGAACAAGTGCTACCATCGATTATAACTTTGAATTCATTTCCGAAGTAATGAATCACTTGCCATTCAATCTGACTGAAACGGACAATCCGACAACGTCTAGCTTCGCTTGCTCTCTCCGCTATTTTTGCTTCCCATTTTGGCGTGACACGAAGTGTGGAATTCTTAGCCAACTCTCTTCTTTGGAAAAAGTAATCAACGGATCGATAGAAGGTACGTGCAACAAGTGCTCGAATAGGCAAAGATCTAGCACCCCTAAGTACACCATTAAAACTTTCTGACGCATTAGTCGTCATAACATGAAAACGACCACCATCATCCTTACATAAAGCCCAATTTTCTTCCTTTCCACCCAAACTTCTCTCTATCCAGTTGTGTGCTCTTACACTGGTGGTTTTAATTTCCTCACGAATCTTTATATACTCAATCTCCTCAGAGGCACATGCAGCAGCGTAGAATAAACCGGTCAATCGTTTGTCTTTGAAACCCGCTGCTTGAAAGTTAGCTTTCAAATGTCTGGCACAGTATCTATGTTTATGTGCAGCTAACCATTTGCTCTGCAACGCTGTAGGTATTCCTTTCATTCTATCAGAAATGAAAGTAATACGACGATTGTTCACGCTGTGAATGAACCTTTGCATGCATGCAAAAAACCAACCCCAACTATCACTGGATTCAGACTCAACGATGGCGAAAGCCAAGGGAAATAGTTGATCATTTGCATCAACGGCTGTTGCAACAAGTAAGGTGCCTTTGTATTTTCCATATAGATGTGTACCATCTATGCAAAGCAAAGGTCGACAATGGACAAATCCCTCAATACAAGGCCCAAATGACCAAAATGCACGATCAAAAACTCCATACTCATCAGTTGTCACATGTCCTACACTTCCGGGATTTGTTTTGCATATTTCACCAAAGTATTGTCGAAGGTTGGCATATGACTCAGCCCAATCGCCGTAAATTCGTTCAATTGCCTTGCTCAATGCTCTCCATGCTTTCAGATAGCTAATTTTTATAAATAATTGTTCCTCCATTAGAACTTGCACCGTTCCGGCTGTAATGTTCAAATCAGATTTCACGAATGGCATGATCTTCGACACCATAAACGATGATGTAGCTTGTCTATGATTTGAGTTCACTGTAGGGTTAACACATGTATGATCACTAGGATATTTTTTAATAACCCACCATCCAGCCTGTGTCTTTTTTGAGTCAATAGCATGTATTCTCCAAGAACAACTGTCATCGACGTTGCAAATGGCGGTGTATTTTTCTTTGTTCGACCTTATTGGCTTAAAGGACACCGCATGCAAGATTGACCATTCTGATAGTTGTTGCAAAAATTTAGCTTTACTCTCAAACACCATGCCAACTTTGAAACCAGTTTGTACGTTGCATGATAGAAATAATTCGTTGTTGAAATTTACATTTGCTACAATTGACTTAGCCATAATTTGTGCACTACACAAATCATCATCCATCGGGATCTCCATTTCCGGTTCATCGTTGTCCACACAATCTACTTCTGCACCTCCAAAATCATAGTCCAGTGGATCATTGTTTACTTGCATATTTTCCACCCAGGCAGTATCAACCTCTGCTATTGACACAACATACATACTATCAAGTGCAGGAACATCTACAGCTTGTACATCTTCTTCATCTTCTACATCCATATCATCATTGCACATAGTTTGACCTGCTGGTTCATTCGGTGGTTGTGACTGTGTAGTAATGTTGTTTGCTGCGCAGGTGTAGTAAATTAAAACATCAATTTTAGTTTATTGCTACAAACCAACGATTTTGCAACATATTGCAATATTTAACTTACTTTTGGCTTAAATGGTAAAATTCGGGCCGAGTTGGCTGCATTCGTTCATTTGTATGACTGCTCGATGCTCTAGCACTTCTTTGAGTGCAATTCTGAACTGGAGTAAAACTAGACGGGAATACAAATTAGATATAATATTAATATAAATTCAATACAACATATCTCTATGTAATCACGGCTAAACAATACCTCTGACTCATTCGTGGAAAGCTGTCCTGCGTTAAATGTGGATAGGTAAATTGGACATTTGGCTGCAAACTCATGAATGGATGAAACCCATAATACATTTGTTGTTGCCCGTATTGCGATATGTGCTGAGTCGGATTGCTAAAACTAGGTGATGGAATTCCCTGTCCAGTACTCATGTTCCCCACCATTCTAGAATATTCTTCAACGCCGAAATTTGTTACAGGTGCCGGTGTTGCTTGTTCTGCAACCGATCTCCTTTTTTTCTCAACAAACAACTCAATAGATTTGGTCGAGGCAGCAAACATTAATTCAACATCCTCGTCGTCAACAATTTTGATTGCTTTGGATCCGGAATCTGTTGGCCAATTGCAAACTATTTCAATCTCGTACTCTTCTGGTTTTATCTTTGTTGCTTTATATACTGACTCTTTCAACTGCTCAAAAGTAGATCCTCTTTGAACTTTAGCCGGTTTGTAAGATCCACCAAGATATTTCGCACACATTAAATCGTCAATAACCAATTCACCATCAAAATAGCATATAGTTGGAATAAAATTAGGAGCCATTCTACATCAAGCAAAAAAAAAATTAAGTTTGCAAACTAAATTCAAAACTTAGGGTTTCTACTGCATACCTCAATTGGATTATACCGTATGACGTTATCCTGCGCTAGAAGTAGATCTTCGAAGTCTACTACTTTTGTTGAAAAATAGACGAAATTTAATTGGGTTTGGGAAAAAATTCGAAATGTAGGGTTTGGAGTTTTTGGGTAGAGAAGGGGAAGTGTTGAGAATGAGGAAGGAAGGAAGTGGGGGGCTCTGGTTATGTTGCAGAGCCCCGAATGGGCGACTTTTGGGAAGTCGCCCTTTTTTTTTAAAAAAAAAGAGGGCGACTTTTGGGAAATCGCCAGTGGGCGACTTCCCAAAAGTCACCCGTGTTTTGGCCAAAAAAAAAATAATACTGGCGACTTTTGAAAAGTCGCCAGTATGTTTTGGCCAGCTCGGAGCTGAGCTGGTCAAAACAAGGCTATATCCGATATTAGTTTCGAAAGAGGGCTAAATACGATAATTACTTTCGAAACCAGGCCAAATCCAATAAAAATCCCCTGATTTTTAACCAATGCTTATATCTTCGTAATTTCTATTGTATTATTTGGATGGTGTGGAATAAAGGAAATTTGTTCTGATCTTCATAGTTTTTTGGTGTTACTCAATCCAATCCAATATCGCTCTGTACTCAAACATGGTTGATTCGGAGAGTCAGATTGAACCATCAGACAGAAAGGCAACGGTGGTTAATGTGGTTATCATTATGAAAAATAAATAAAGAGAATGACTGACAAAGAAAAGTTGTGCATATGTTAGGACAGAAGCAAAGGTGTTTGGAATTATTTAGTTGTGTTTATTTGTATGTCACCTTTTCCCCTTGTTTTGCTCGACATGATCAAGAGACACTAGTTATTTTCCGCAAATTCTTACATGTACTGATGTGCTGCCACCATTTTGTTTTTTGATCAGATTAGAATTTGCAAGTGGGTTGTTTAATTATAAAAAACTTACAGTAGAACAAAACTAATTGAACATTAACCACTAGTTAAGCGTTCTAGATTTAAAAAGGAAAAAAAAAGCATTGCAAATATAAATTGGCTTCACATAGAAAGGACATTACGGATCATATTGTGGTGTGAAAACCGTAGTTTTGTTTAGCGATGATAACTAATGCATAGTCAGTGGCGGAGCTAGCTTTGGAGCTCAGCTAGGACCAAATTTTAGTCCCACATCGGCTATGTTCCCATATCGCCTATGTATATATACCAATATATGTATTCATGTTGTAAAGTAGTTAAGAGCTCAGCTGAAGTCAAAGTTTTTGGCATAATGGTCTTTCTTCTTCTTCAGCTGGGGCAACTTGTTCAATTCTGCATTTTTGTGCCTGTTTTGAGATAGGGCCTTTGGCTCTAGCTGGCCTTAATGTGGCTCCGCCCTTGTGCCTAGTGATGTATAAATATAGATGCCAATGCAAACTGGAAGTCAGAAATTGTAGGCTGATCTCACAGACGCCTGAGGGAAGGCAGTTCAAATCCTGTATCCCCTTTCTTTTCCCATCCTTTTGAGCCAACAGTTCATTTATTCATTATTACAAAGATTGGTCAATAACTGAGATTCAACATATTATATATCTAATTGATCATATACAAACCAATGGCCAATATGTTACTAAATATTTGAGTTCTTTTTCTCCACCAAAAGCTTCATCAAAATGATTATAATTTTGGAGAAGCTCACTATGAAAATAGTGCCATTTATGTCGTTAAAATATTAGAGAAAAAGTTGTGTATGTACACCTCAGATGGACTAAACAATACAATACAACGTAGTAAACCATAAGGTAAGTAAAATACACAGAATCAAGCTAGAAAATTAGGCCTATGATAGGACCTGGAGAAAAAAATACTAGCAATATGCCTGCGTATGTGTGTTATTTTCAAATGCAAGTGTGATGTAGGCAATGACTCTAGGTCATCAGCCCGCCTGAAGAGTAGCTTACAGGAGTATTATTAGATACATTTTTATTTATATACTACCACTGCTAAAAAAAGGATGGTTTTCCATTTCGTAATTCATACATTCTACTATTGGGCAAAACTCCCTCTATTGGAGAAATTCACAATAATCACACAAACTCCAAACCCCGCATAAACAATAAATTGGATCGTGGTGATAGAGCGTTAGAACAAAAAAAAAACTAATAGTTTAAATCACAAATAATGGATGTAATAAACGAACAAAAAAAAACATTTAATTTATAGTAGTTCCACAATCGCAAAATAGTGTACGTGCGCTTAGAGATGGAGTTGGGATTTTACTACTTTCTAAAAGAAAAAAGTTGCAAGATTGGTAACGAAGGCTAATCCTAGACAAAAAGATACAAACAAAATCATCTTTTCATCGTATTTGATACATACAATGAACCCTAGCTAGGTTTATTTATAGTGCTCTAATCTATTCCTTGTCAAGGATCAAATCTCTTCGGAAATTACCATGGAAACTCCAAAACATTGGAAAACATGAAAATACCCTTGAGAATTCAAAGACAAATTTCTCGAGCAAATGTTGCACTAGTCAACTTAGATTCCCCATCGACCGACTGATACAAATCGACTGGAAGTGATTTCCAATCGACTCCGAGCATAGGAGTGTGCTCGAGTCTAGAATGACTCAATTCTCAGTTGACTGGTTGGATTACCAGTCGACTATATGGAATTTCAGTCGACTGCTAGTTTCTACCGGTCGATTGGAAATTTGTAGCTAATACTACTGATTTCTGGTCCTCTTCTCCTTCCATCGCCTCTTCTCTACTCCATCTTTGCTTCCCTAGTCGACTCATTTTTTCTCCTATATGAAAATATTATATCATCACTTTCAACATAATCTCCACCTTGATATTATATTTCCATACAAGCCGTCCAAACTCTCCACCTACACCTTCATTACTTCGAGCAATTTCGGACATGACACCTTGGATACTAACCAATGAGCTTCAGCATGACTAACACTCATTGCTCTTTGTCGATGAACTCCGGCAAGGCCACCATCCAACAACAAAGTGTCGAAAGTACCCTATACACATAAGTAGGACATATCAATATCCAATATCACAATGAAAACAAACGTCTCAACCAATCAACTCATTCTCCCCATTGTGCCACTATATGGCACCTAGCATATCAATAAGAGGATCAAGTTCGAGCAAGACTCAAACTTTGCAACATGCAAGGACTTGCTAAACATATCTGATGCATTCTCCTCTATGCAAACCTTTTGAAAAAGAACTAGCCTCTCTTCATCCATCGAGACAAAAAATAACTCTTTTACCTCTATATGCTTCGTTCTTGAGCTGAAAGCCAGATTTTTACCTAGGTAAATTGCTCGTTGCTTTCACAACTCATGAAAATTCCGTTATATACTAAGCCCAAATCACACATCAGCCACTTCAAGTAGAGTGCTTCCTTAGCTGCTTCAACAGGAGTCATCAACTCTGCATTTGCGGTAGACAAAGTAACCATCGTCTACAGCATCGCTCTCTAACTAATAGTTGTCCCTCCAAGTGCGAGCACAAAACCTGCAACAACTCTGCTTTCTGCGCCGTAAAATAAATAAATTTAATTAAAATAGAAATATTTGAATTCAATATTTGACAATTATTATTTTGAAAATAAATTTTTATTTATTTGAAGTCTGGTTAATAAAAGATTTTTTTTAATAAATTGAATTAAATTAATAAATTATTTTCAAACAATACATTGAAATTGAATAAAATGTTTTAGTTATATATAAAATATTTTTAAAGGTGTATATAATTTTTATACGATCGAAATATTTGGAAAATAAATTTATTTTGCAATAATGCAATAAATGGTTAAATACAAGTATTGAATTAGAAGAAATTGTATAATTATCGAAATATTATTTATAGAATGAAGTGTAAATCAATTTAAATTAAATTAAAATTTAATTACAAATTAATGCGAGAGTAATTTAAATGAAAAGACGATTAAAAAATGGGCAAAGTAGAAAATTTAAAATCTAGCCCTTAATTAAACAAAGCCTACACCTCTTTTTATTTCAAAACCCACTCCCTTTCCTTTGTCAAATGCAACCCTCATTCTTTGTATTACCAGATGGTATTCTTTAGTAATACTCTTTCATAGTGTGGGTATAGAGTGGGGTGTTATAGTTTAGTATCAGTGCAGGTTCAGAATAATATAGAATATAGGTGACACGAGTCTTGGCCTTAGAGTGACTTTAGAGTCTCTGTTCCCCTTGGGTGTGTGGTAGTTACCCTATATTAAAAGGATAGTATGAGCATACGATTATTACAGGGGGTAATCATCTGGAGACGTAGTTGTTATTTTTCTATTATACACACACGCGTTCACGCGCGCACACACACATCCATAATCTCCACCTCTTCTGTGTGTTATCTTCGTGTGAAACGGAAGTTGTTGAGGGAGGTAGTGAAGTAGGGAGTGGTTAGCCTGATGAGTAGCGTCGACATTTATGATGGTGTCTAAATTCTGTACGGCTTGAATGAGGATGAAGCAGTTCGGTTAGGGAAGGTGTAAAAGACCCTAATTCGTGTTTCGTATTGAATACTTCACAATTCTGAATTGTGATGACGCGAGTTGAGTAAGATGATCCAGTGGTAATTAAAGTTGCATAGCGAAAATTAATAGACAGCTTTCCGTTGAAGGTGTTTGTTTGCTTGTTCGAAAATGTGTATATTGTTTTATAATGCTTGTTTGATATTATGGATGAATGATGAGTGTTGTATTGCATTGTTGTTAATGGTTGATGAATAGGATGTATATACGGATTTTGAAATAAATATTTTTAATCAAACAAGAATATGATTTAATAAAATATGGATTTGATTTTATAAAGTTATTGAAAAAAAATTGGTAATTTATTTTGGTGTTAATTTTTCTGTCAAGCTTTAAGAATTCTGGTCGATGCGTCTGGCCAGCGTTATCAATAGGTATTCCAGAACTCTAGGATAAGACATTTGGACACAATGTTTTGAAAATTATATTTTTAAGTGGTGTTTGAGATTATTTTAAATATATATATATATATTTATATATATAAATAAATAAATCCGTTGAAATGAAAATAATGTTTCTAAAAAGAAGGAATAGTTATTTTGGGAAGTAAGTAATTGTTTAAAATAAGCTGAATACTAATTTGAAAAGAAATAGGAAAATAGGCATACGGACAAATTTTGAAAAAAAATCCAATCGAAGGACAGCAAGTGTTTTTTAGGCTAAAAGACAATGCTAATTTTTTGTTGTAAAACTGAATATAATGCCTAAAAATAAAACTAGCATTTATCCTTCAGTCTACCTTTTTTCAAAGTTTGTCTTTCAGTCTAAATTATAACTAGCATTTATCCTTTAGCCTAAAAGTACAACTTGATGTCCTTCATGCTAAATTTTTTACAAAGTTTGTCATTTTTCTCGATTGACCCCTTTGAAAGAAATTGAAATTTTGAAGGATAAATAATAATAATAATTTTAGAAAAAATGGTTTGAAGATAGAATAATATTTAAAAAGGTATTTTGAGCTATTTTTTGAAAATGAAGTATTCTATGGTAGTTTGATAGAGAATAATAAAGTAATTTGAAAAAAAATTAAATTAAACTAAAATTATTAATTGGTGATGTAAAATATAGTGCAAGTTGAAGTAAATCGTGTGTTATAGCTTTGAATAATTGTGTTGTTGCTTACATGAATGTTAAAAGTATTTGTATTTTATTCAAGTTATTTAGTAATTTTAATTTACACGGTAGAAAGGTATTTAGCTTATTATAAATTGAAAAGTAGTTTGGAATTAATGGAGTTTAAGTTTGGATTTTTTTCCAGTCTAGAATAATATGATTTATGTCTAGTTTGAATTTAAATTTTTGAGGTAAATACTTTTATATTTTGAAGTAAAAAAGCTTTTATGAAACAAAGTTGATTTTTTTTAAATAGTTTGAATTTGAAAAGTTTTATGTGTATTTATTTTGGTACTAGAAGTTTGTCTAAGCTATACCTTGTTTGCTTCTTCTTCCTAGCTTCATTACTATTTCTTTCCTACTTCGTAGTTCTTGATCATAAAATAAAATCAATGTATTCATCTTAAATATTGTTAAATTATTTATAGCATGAAGGTTTGAATTATGCCATAAAGTTAGAAATGAATTTGAAATGTTTTTAAAGCTTATAGTCTTTTACATGGAAGAGTTGATTTTTAATATTGTATAAATAAAGTATTGTTGGGTTTGAGTAAGTATTAGAACACAGGGAAGTGATCAATGAAGTAAAGAAGTGATTCTAGGGAACAAAACAAAGTATATATTTCATGAACTTAATTTAGAAATTTATAGGACTTTTACATGTCCTTTTGAAAAATATATAAAGCTTGTATAAAACTTGTATATGTAGTAGCTTCCAATTTTAAAGGAAGTTCAAAATGAATAAATTTGAAGCTAGTTATTGAAAAATTGTTAATTTACATAAATGAAGAATTTTGGACAGTGCATAGAAAATTTTATGTTAAAACTATGATTAATTTTAATCAAAAATCTTGAAACATTGATCTATTTTCGATGATTTAAATTTGTTAGAAAGATATGCCAGTAGAAAACAATTTTTACTTGAAGTGTAATACAAAATTTTGAGGATAACAATGATTAAAGCTTGAATTATTAGGAAAGGACTTTGCGGTCCAGAAATGAAAATTCCATATAAACAACATTGAATTAATTTTATCATAATTCAAACGGGTTGTCCAATTCCGACGATATTTCCCTTTCTAGAAAGCTAATAACATGCGCAACAATTTTTGCTTACGTTTCACAAATTTTTTTCATTTTCTAGGCTAAAAATGCAGGTTTGTCAAGTGGGCCTACGCTTGTATTTCCACTTCAGATTTTAGTACCTAGAGACAAACCTTCGTAACTCGAGTTGCAGTTGGCATTTGTAATTTGAAATTTTTTTGGAAAGCTATAACACTAGGTAACAACTTTACTTTTGAAACTCATCCCTAATTTATGTTTTTGACTTTTGAAAGTTTGTCGAAAGCTGTGCAGTTAATGCCCTGCTATAACCCCGGTATATCTCATAGCGGACTTCTACCGCTACGATTTTTCCATATAGCCTCAAATATAGCCTTTCCGCTTTAAGCTCCGTTATTTCCGCTATATCCCGTTATTCCAGCTATATTCTGTTATTTCTGCTATATCTTTTATTAAAAAAATGAATTGAAAAATGACATTTATACATTATAAAAATTATAAAATTAATTTATTTAAGTGAATTTTGAATATATTTTTAGAAACGAAAATACTCTAATATTCTATTAAATTCAATTATGTTATATAACAGTTTTACGTTTATAAAGAGTATATATTCGCACATGTTTTTATTTAAAATTATTTATGTATTAATTATAATTCAATTGAATGTTAATTTTTCATTTAATTAAAATTTATATATTTGTAAAATACTAGTTTTATATGCTATTCCAAAGTCATCCGCTATATCCCCGATATCCTCGTGTATCCCCGCTATGACTTTTGCACCTCCGCCGTATTGAATCTACCGAGCGCTTTAACTGCACAGATCGAAAGTGGCTTAAACAAAGGTGTCATGTCGCTTTTATAGTAGATGGATGCATGCTTATCATACTTATTTATGTATGCAACTATTGTTTAAATTAAGTTGAGAATAGGTACTCTTGGAGCATATTTGGACAATTTGGCAAAGTTGGCTCGCTTTTGCTCGTATAAAAGTAAAATAGCTTGCTTAAATGCTAATAAAATGATACATTTTTATTCTATATGAATATATGACTTGATATCATATTGTTTTCCATGTTTTGAGATGCCCCATGGTTGGGATATATATTTATTGTGATTATATTGTGTTTTAATTTTTCGAATCACTCACCATACAAAGAAGACTGCTAAATTTTTTTGAAGAATTCGACACTTAGCAAAATTCTCAAAATTTTTTATCATATGTGAAAATAGAAAGTTGTTGAAAAAATCTTATTAAATTGTAGCATACGGTAAGAGAACTTGGAAAGAGAGAGCCACATAGAGAATTGTGTAAGTTTTAATTTGATGGAAGTTTGTAGAATACGATGAAAGTTAAGGGTATGATTCGTATATGATGTGTGACCACCCCCACTTCGAGACTCAAAGATGAATGCCAATGATGCTGTAGTCATCACCAAAATTATCTTCTAGTGACAAAAGTAAGTTCAATATATTCAAAAATAGACTAAGTAAACAGAGCGACTAAATATTTTCATTTCATAGAAATATACTTGATATTCATTACATACAATTTTTAACAACATTAACTCCTAAAGTCGTGCCTATGCAGCGGTCAAATAAGAATAGACAATAACACAGTAAAGATTCAGGTCAATATATGAAGATGCTGCCCGAACTCCCTCAAACAGTGGAATTAACAACTTTATTAGCTAACAAAGCCTCCTGCTCTATCTTCGGTCTGCGTACTATGGCTCTTGTTATTAACCTGCCTACTTTCATAAATTCAGCCTACTCAAATGAGTGCCAGTGAGTTTATGGAGAAAACAATAATAAAAACATGGGTCAGACATAAAGTTTGATGTGAATAATACTTACCCAAACCAACACATAGTGAGACCAAGCCGTGCTGCACGGAATGAGTTTCCTCTTCACTATCCAAAACATCATAAGTGAAATAATCATATATACTGCACTAGTTGTTCTTATTTACTAATGCGCTTTATACATTACATTCTTAAGTGGTTCTCGTTTACTACTATGCCCACGACACAGTCCCTACTTAGCTACCATTTTTAGATTATTCTTTAAGATGTTATTCCTATCTGCTACTGCGCCCCCGACACAGTCCCTAGTAAGTTCTCATTCTTAGATTATTCTTTAATATATTATTCCCATCTATTACTGCGTCCCAATGCAATACCCTCTACGCTCCATTTTGACTTTTTCTTTAATATGAAACTACCTAGAACCAGCCATCTACGGTATCCTTTTAATTTATTTAAATTTAAACTGCTTGGAATAACCCGATAGCAGTCTTAATATGGTTATTTCATTTTATACTACTTGGAATACCCCCACTGTAGTCCCTGTGTATTTACTTAATTTTAAACTTCTTGGAACAACCCCATCGTAGTCGACTACAAAAAAAATTCACATGCAGTCTCTAAATATTTGTTTGCTTTGGAAATGCTTGGAATACCCTACCACAGCCCCTGAAAGTTGAATGTCTCTCCCCACATTCTCTAGTTGTGTATTTAAGTGAGCGTCCCCATTCAGCGTCAATAGCCCTTCCAACTCTATCTCTTAGGTAGGAGTTATTTCCCCTTAATACTCCCACTACAAGGAGAACAGTGGTTTCCGACGGCTGAAAACCGTCAGAGGCCGTCGGAAGCCGTCTGCGGCCGTCGGAAGCCGTCGGCGGCCGTCGGGAAAAGCGGTCGGAATATACGGCGTCGGGGAGCACTATTTCCGACGGCTTCCGAAAGAGGGTGCAGTACTTTTTGCCGACGGTTTCCGACGGATTCCGACACGTGTCGGGATCTGTCGGAAAAAATATCCTACAGGCTGTCAGAAGCCGTCAGAAATTGCCTACCTGTAATTTGTCGGAAGCCACCGGAAACCGTCGGAAATCTGCTGTTTTTTTATTACTGCTGCAAATATAGGCTTCCATACACATTTCTCTTCCAAAAACTATTACACCAATACTGCACAATCCAATATACAATATACCAACCAAATATCAAAACCCAAACTACACAAAATTAATCAAACACACAAATATATCAAATTACATCAAAATAAAATACATAATATACATAACCATTCCAACAACCCCAACAATAAGTGTTATACCATGTCATACATACACAAAATCGTCAACATCCACATCATTATACAACCACACAACCAAGTGTATCAAAAATAATCATACAAAACTAAAAAAATCATACCTGAGAAAGCAAGAAAGCAATGAATCAATCTCCTCCAGATCCAGAGCCAGCCGGGGAAGGGAAGCGGCCACCAAACTGCTGCATGTACTCTAACAACTGTGTGGTCTGCATGGCCTGTTGGCGGTTCTGCTCCTCCAACTGGGACACTCTAGTCCGCAATTCTTCTATATCGGCTAGATTGCTCTGAGCTCTATTCCGCCGACCCCGTCTCTGACTGCTGACCAGCAATAAATATTAAATTTAGCTGTGTGATCTCTGTAAGTGTATGTGCATATCTCTGTAAATGAATAAAATTCAAGTTTATTGTTTTGAAAAGGTCCAAATAGCATATTTGAAGTATTCAAGATAAAATTATATATTCCAACATAGAATTTTGACTTAAATATCAAATTAGCAATAAAATAAATTATTTACCACTTGATTGCCAAATCCGTATCGTCTGCCATGCTCTGTTGGATCCATAACGGACTTAAAAATAGCATCCTCCTCATTAGTCGTCAGATGTTCTCGACCCGTATCAGCAAGGAGTTTTTGGCGCTGCTCCATAAACTTTTCCTGCATTAACAAATTAATAACATCATATCTTATTTCATTATAGTTTAACAAGCAGAACAATTACTAATACTGCATAAAATGAAATATGCTTACATGGCTCTTGCTGGATTTATCGTCCTACCATGTATACGAAAAAGTTCCGTCCGGATTTACATGCTCGACAGCATGCGTACGAATGAACACGACCATATAGCCCATGGGACCATGCGCCTCAGCTTCCTGAAGTTGATTTTTACATACAATTATTATACATTTAAAATTATATAGCATAAACTATTTACAATTATCATTCAGTAAATTTACCAACTCCTGCCGATACTGCTGAAATGACTTCGACCCTCCGCGATGAGTGATGGGATTTTTATTTCTGTTTGCAGAGTTTCTATCCGACTCTGCCTGTACATTCAAAATTTGATACATTATTTTTCGATCATGTCAAATTAATAATTCAAAAAAATTTAGTATACTTGCCTTCGCCTCGTCCGTTTCCCAGTATCCCAACCATGCTTGCCATACGCTCTCCCCCATCCACCGTGGTTTCTTACCAGATTTCTTAATTTCAAATACCGTGTCCCTATAGTTCTTGCGCATCTTCTTCATCCAGTATCCTCATTCCAGCAGCATATCGTCTGTCTGGATGTCTATCTCAGCCTGTGTTTCATGATAAAAAGTAAAAAAAAAGATTACACTGTAAACGATAAATAGTAGAAAAACGACAAAAACGAATTAAAAATGGAAAACAGAAAAATATACATACTAGGACATCCTGCCATATGAACTTTATGATGTGAGGAGGGATGTTATCCCACTTCGGCCAGCAAGCACTCATCCTACTGCGATAAGAAGCTCTAGAGACATCCAGCACAACTTTGAGGGAAGTAGGTTGAACCCCCTGTTTTTAAATACGATACAGATAAGTACGTACGTATATCATATAAAAAATAAGATGCTGAAGAAAATTTAATTCTTACCCCTCTGCTCTAGGGACTAACGAAACTGTTGGACGCTGTGACTCTTGCGATGGGCCACTTCCATCGCCTCCTGATGAACGTGAAGCGCTCCTACCTCTATATGACATTGTGATAAACCTGTGACATATATATACACATCATTATATAAGAGAATAATAACATGGTAATGAAATATATTTCATATGTAAATGACATCAACGGTATAAATTGCTTAATTAATGACTGAAATGGAAATAGAAATGGAAGTGTGTTATACCTGATTCATAATGGGTGTACTGTTCCGACGATAAGCAGATTTCATTGCATTTTTAATTAAAATTGTTAAATAAATGACAAATGGAAATGACAAATGGAAATGACATAAAACATGTAAACAATGGTAAACAGATTTGGTTTCATAGTCACATCAATTTCATAATACATAAAGAATTCAACATAGTTACATCAATTGCAAAAAAAACAGATTCAGATTTATATCAGTCATCATCGTCTTCTGATTCAGATTCGGTCTCGTTTTCTACGATATTTTCCTCTACACTGTCAAACACTTCTACCAAAACATTTGATTCATCGATCAAAGGATCAAAATCTGTATGATCGTCTGTAATTATTATTTCGTTATTTTGCTCAAGATCTGCCTGATAAGCTTGTTCGTCCGGAATATTTTTCCCATCGAATGTGAATCTGACCTTTGTTTTAAAAACTGTAGACCAATCTACTTTATCTCTTTTTAGAGACGGATAAGGAGCGTAATAAACTTGCAATGCTTGTTTGGCTAGTACAAAAGGATCATACTTGTGAGAGTGCGATGTATGCTTTATTTCGATAAGATTATAATCCTTGTGCACATTAATTCCAGAACCTGGAACATTGCTAAATCAATTGCATCTAAATAGAAACACCTCCTCCGCGGGTCGTGAGAAATATGTCAGTTGCAAAATTTGTGTTAGAATGCCATAAAAATCATTTAAGTGATTTTCAGGATCGTCACTACCTTTAACAAATACACCAGTATTATTTGTTAATTTTTCTGCACCGTATTCTTTGGTGTTAAATTTATATCCATTGACGAAATATATTGGATATGTCTTGACCACTCTTTTTGGTCCCATCGCAAGATGTTTCAACCCTTCATCAACAACACAATTTCTCGGCTCATAAACGTAATTTGAAAACCAACCGGAAAATTCTTTACTGAGATCTCCGTTCGGATGTTCACGTTCATAAACACTGTTTATATAAACAAATTATTACATTAGGTTATACACGCGCATGCATTATAGAAAAGAATAAAACAAAAATTATTATTTCAGATTACCTAACAAACGGTGCAACCTCGGCATAATTTAGAAGAATATAAGTGTGTGCTACATGAAGATCTCTATCGTCTAGCCATATTTCTACACATTTTCCAGAAGGCCGACCATGTTGTCTAAAAATAGATAACATTGCTTGAGAGGACTCTTGTTCGTCGCCTTCGTCATTACAAGAAACACTATCAAATGAAATATTCACATGGTCACTGAAATAGTGAGAGAAAAAGAACGAAGCTTCTTCTTCGATGTAAGATTTACATATCGAACCTTCAACTCGTGCTTTTTGCCTTACTTTTTTCTTCAGATGATTCAAATATCTATGCAAAATTAATTTATATTAACTTCATCTTTCAAATGCAATTAAATTACGTGATAACATATTACATACCTCTCAAATGGATACATCCATCCATATTGGACAGGACCTCGAAGTCGTGCTTCAGATGGGAGATGAACAGGTAAATGTTCAATTACATTAAAAAAACCTGGCGGAAATATTTTCTCTAATTTGCAAAGCAATATAGGAATATCCACTTCAAGTTTACGTAAACGTTGCACTTTTAAAGTAGTCGAACAAAGCTCTTTGTAAAACATACTAAGCTCCGTTACTACCTTCCAAACTTTTAACGGCAGTAGTTCTTTGAACATAACGGAAAATAAATTTTCCATCATTATGTGACAATCATGACTTTTCATTCCGCTCAATCTACCATTTTTAAAGTAAACACATCTACGAAGATTTGATGATATCCCATCAGGAAATCTTAACCCTTCCACCCATTTTAACACAGCTTTAACTTGATTATTATCTAAATCGTAACATGCTTTGGGTTTTTTATTGTCATTTGGTTTCATATGAAGCTCAGGATGTTTGCATAATTCTTCTATATCTCGTCTTGATTTCAAATCATCCTTCGTCTTCCCTTTCACATTCAAAATTATGTTAAAAACATTATCAAATACATTTTTCTCATTGTGCATCACATCTATATTATGACGAAGCAGAAGATGTTTCCAATACGGCAACTCCCAAAAAATAGTTTGTTTGCACCAGTTATGAACAACTGATTTGCCTTCAATTTCTGTTTGCTCTCCAGTTTCATATATCTTTGGATAGTCCCTAACAAGTTCATATATGTCTTCGCTTGACCATATCGTCGGTGGTTGTCTGGTTTCTACTCTATTAGCTAAAAAGTTTTTCTTGTCTCCTCTGAAGGGATGATTTACATGGAGAAAATATCGATGACAGTCAAACCATGAAATTTTCTTACCACGAGGTAAAGAAAACGCTCGTGTTTCATCCATGCAATATGGACATGCTAGACGACCGGCGGTACTCCATCCTGAAAGCATTGCATAGGCAGGAAAATCACTTATAGTCCACAACAAAGAAGCAAACATACGAAAATTTTTCTTCTTGGACACATCGTATGTTTCTACTCCTTCGTTCCACAGTATTTTTAACTCCTCAATCAACGGTTGTAAATATACATCGATTCCTTGTGTCGGATCATTGGGGCTAGGAATGACAACAGTAAGAAACATATATTGCGTTTTCATACACATCCATGGAGGTAAATTATACGGTGTGACGATAATGGGCCAGGATGAATATTTAGAACCAAATTGAGAAAATGGAGAAAAACCGTCCGTACATAATCCTAATCTAACATTTCGACTCTCCGCTGCAAAATTTGGATACGTTTTATCGAAATGCTTCCATGCTTCTCCATCGGTCGGATGTGTCAACGTACCCTCTTCCTCCGTTCTCACACTATGCCATCTCATATTAGATGCAGTTACAGAAGATGCATATAATCTTTGAAGTCTTGGAGTTATGGGTAAGTAATGCATATGCTTGTACGGAACTTTCTTCCCCTTCTTTTTTCTTTGTTTGTATCTCTCCTAGTTACAAATTTTACAATTTCTAAGGTTTGCGTCTTCTTTCCAAAACAACATGCAGCCTTTTAAACATGTATCTATTTTCTGATAAGGTAAACCAAAAGCCGACATAAGTTTTTTAACTTCATAGCGATTTTCACACATTAGTTTATCGGGCGGCATATGTCTTTTTGCAGCTTGTACAACAGCGTAAACCCAACTTCAATGATGTTGTATTTTGACTTCATCGCAATGTATTATGCGATTACTGACAGCTGAGTGCTGCTTTTACAACCATCCCAAATAGGTTTCTTAGCAGCATCTAGTAAATCATAAATTTTTTTGCTTCAATATTTGGTTCTTCAACATTTCCATCATCGTCGTCAACTTCAACCATAGAAAACATTGATCGTGCTACATCTTCGACCATATTTTCTATACGGGTCGTCCTAACTATTTCGTTAACGACACTTTCAGACTTTACAGAAGTATTTGCTACAACTTCTCCATGTCGATCCCAAACATAATACTCGGGTACGAAACCGTTTTGGCACAAATGAACTTTCACAATATCTGGTAACAAATACTTCAAATGCCTACACCTACTACACGGACAACGAATTTCTGGATCGTTTTCGTTATTACTTAAAGCGAATTCAACAAACACGTTTATACCATTATAAAAATCTTCTTTTATTGAGCCCCTCAGTCCTTTTCTTTGGTACATCCATCTCCTCCGATCAACAAAATAATCAATCATTTTTCCTATTTGAGAAAATGAGAAGTTCAAAATTAATATTTATTTTCAAGAATACAAATTCGAAAAAGATTATTTTCATGGTCGTATAATATTTGAATTTAAAGAACAACTTCACAAATTTAAAAATATTTTCAAATAGGGCACATTTTATTTTTTACGTATCGATATAAAAAATTGTATAAATTTTTTTTTCCATGGTCAGGCATCCTACTTCCCATTACAAACAAAGTAAGCATTTACATTTCGTATATTACTTCGTCTCAAACAATTCAACAAAATTTCGGCAACATTTCCCTTTTGTTCCCTGCATTGTACACAAATGCGTGTACGTAGGAAACAAAAAAGAAAAGTTAGGCCGAAATTTTATGAACCGTTTGAGACGAAGTAGTATGCAAAATGTAAATGCTTACTGTGTTCATAACTTGTCCAATACAGGGACAAATCCAACAAACATTGTACTAGATGAATATAAATAATCGTTTTTTTGAAAAAAACGACTATTTATATAACGATCATGTACAACACTCGTCAGACGGGGCCAAAAACTGTCTAAGGGACATTAGTTAATTAAATGTGCATACGAAAAAATACAGTTTTACCAACTGTTCACATTTACAAAAATATATTTTAATTTAACACATTTATTCGACGTATTACATCAACTTAAGGCTGGTTTAACATTTTTGTCATTTTTCAATACACACAATTATAATTTAGACTCATGCATTTTTTTGTTTCATAAGTCAATACGTGCACAATATAATACTCCTAGCTCGTTCATTCACTTATTCCAACTAACACAATACAATGATAGTAGCGCTACACACATATACAATCGTAGAATCAAGGCATACACAACGATTTACATATACATGAACAACCACAAATTATACATGTTTTTCACAATTTCACGATAAAAGATGAAATAGGTATATCATGTGATGCTATAAACCGTTATTAAGCTATTGGAAACAATTGAAATTACTAATTATTCCTAATTTATCAACTTATGCAAATTTAGATTTAGGGTAAAAATTTGATTTTTGACGAAAATAAGATATTATACCTGAGATTGAGAGCAATATAGGTTTATTAAACAGCCGTGGAGGATCCTGAAGCTCGAAATTAGAGATTGAAAGCTTGGAGAAGGGAATTGGGGTTTTTTTATAAAATTTTCGTATGTAATACTGAGGAAGAAGAAGGCTCGGCTGAGCCCTATGATTCGCGAAATTCCGACGGCTTCCGACGGCCGCCGACGGTCCGTCGAAAGCCATCGGAAATCAGCCGTCGGAAGCCGTCGCCCCTTGCTATCGGAATTAGAGCCTTTTTTAGTAGTGTCCTGGTCTCCCCTTGAGTCTGACCAAATTATCTTTTATTAGGTATCATTCACACCCTCCCTTGGTGCAGTATACCCATGTCCTAACATGTGTACGCAATTCACTCTTTACTTATTAAATGAACACTTCTAAATTATGGCGTAGTATCTCTTTTGCATATTGCGGCGCAGTCTTGGAACCAAATTTTCCCAACCTATAGCAAAAAAAGTTCAAAACATATGCCAACGAGAAAAAAGTATAGAAACATAGTAAAGAAGTTGTTATAACCAAATTTTCCACATTCTTCGAACGGATTTAAATGAGCGAGTTAGGCAAAAAAACGTTGAAAAAATGACCGAGGACTTTGGAAACATCAAAAGAATGATGATATGAAGAAATTCAAGAAATCACAAAGGGATTGGAGCAAAGAAAACCACCCGGTACCAAGAGCTTTTTTTTCTCCACATGCCCCTCCCCCCCCCCCAAAAAAAAAAACTCTTATACATGGAGCATTGGCCCGAGTGATTGTCTGCAGTACTTTTCTTAAGGAATAGAAGAATAACTTTAAGGATTTTCTAAAGAAAAGGAGATAAGTACAAGCGGTATCAGAACCTCTCAGTAACAACCCAATCTTAGGGGAAAAGTGTTCGAAATACAACGGATTAGAGATAGAAGGTCAATGGAAAAAAGGAGGAGAGGTTCCCCTTGGAAAAACCGGTCGGTACCAATCAAAACCACTCAGTACTAGTTTTTTATTGGTAATTGGGCCCAGTTACTTATTCATACATACTCTGATCTAGATCTAGACTTGATAGTTCATGAACCTCCCGTTTTGCTAGGTGGTTTCCCTATAAATACATCACATAGAGCTTTAGAAGAAGGACTTTTTTGGCACTTGAATTTCTCTTCTATCTTCTTCTTCCCCAAAATCTCCAAAAACTCCAAATATTCTAAACCCAAGATCCATTAGATTGTGGTTAGATCTAATTGAATTCATTGTAATCCAGAGAGAAAACAACTCATAACAAAGATTAAAATGGACGTATGCCGGAGTATTTGCCGAACCACTATAAAAATTATGTCTTTTCTACTACTTTTACGTTTATTTCATTAGATCTATACATTTTTATGCTTTCAAGTGATTATGGGGTGTTTGTGCCATTTTTGGTGCAAATATTTTTGGTACTTTCATTAAGAGAGAGCTAGATTTAACAACCTTAAGATTGGATCTAAAGTTTGGAAGAGACAAAGAAGCCTAACACTAGGTCTATGATTGAGGGAGTCAACTAGAGCATTGGGGGTAGCAAAGAAGTGTCCTTAAGTTCTAAACAATTCATCCACATGACCAAAGAGGAAATAAAGGGAATGATAAAAGAGATACAAAATGGAACAATGGCTCGACAGAAAGTAATGCTAGAGGGATTTTTCAAAAGGGTGGAACAGCAAGGAACAGTTGAAGTGGCAGGAATTTCAAAATCAAAGAGCAGAAACTAATGTAGAGCATCTAGAGTTGGAGCAGAACAAACTAAAACAATGCCCCGATGACCAAAACAGGTTGGTACTGACCTAAATCAGGTCGGTACCAAGATGAATTTACTTGAGGACATGATTGATTTGGATCTAGGATAAGCTCTAATGTCTAGGACAGTCGATGTTGTTGCTAGAGAGGCAGATTGAAATGCAAATGCATAACTAGGTCTGAGCGTTTGGTTGGTTCGATTAGTCTGAAGGTGAAAATTGTTAAACCGAACTAAAACCAATGAAAATGAAAATCAAAACCAACCGAATTAATTTTGGTTGGTTTGGTTAGTTATCCAATTTAACCGAATTAAAATTTATTCATATTTTATGTTTGGAATATTCATTATATTTAACATAAAACATAAATATATTACTGAAGTTCTTATGTAATATTTTTATGCTTTCTAACAGTAATTTTGACACATAAATGGTAAATAAATTCTATTTACGCTACTAAATTAATCTAAAAACCATTATAACACTGGTAAATTTGATAATATAATAGAAGTTCAGTTAATTTGATTAGATAACTGAACTAATTTTTTTACGAGTGGTTATAAACTAATCTAGTTTCAAAACCAAACCAAACCAAACTAATCAAAATAAACTGGTTTGGTTGGTTTATTAGGTTTAACTAAAGATTGCTCACCCCTACAGCAGGAGCTGGAACCAAAAGCTCAGCATAAGAATGGAGGGAGGGGGCAGAATAAAGTTACAGATCAGAGACTTCCATTGGATGATACCCCATGATCGAGATGGATTGGAATCATGTTCGATTCCCTTACCTCACCGTTTGTTTTAATTAAATAATGCAATATTACTATTAGATTGCTTACACCTATATGAGATCCTGATCGGTCCCTAGGCACACTCTGATTTAGAAGTTTGAAGGTGATCCTTGATAGGATTAGATATGTTGATGTTTGCTAGATACTTTGACTTAGGCTTCATTAGTGATGACTAACACCAATTATGAAACACCAACAGAGATTGATGACCCCCCCAAAACTGATTAGGATTTTATAAACCACTTGAACATGATAACTAATATTGATTTACATGGTAGTCCCGTCCAGAGAGATGGGTCGATGACCATAAGGTACAAGTTCCCTTGTTGGAGAGTGAGTGGAAGGACTTGTGCAGGAAAGCAATTCTCCTTACCGAAGAGTAAGAGGATGGACTAGCTTGGGCGTTAAGTTCCCTTGCTGGATATAGCAAGCAGATTGGACTCAGCAAGGATTCGGAGAGATCGAACTTTAGATTGTACCCAGAGAGATCGAACCTTAGATTGGATGTTAAAGGATCCAGAGAGTTCGAACCCTAGATTGGATATTAAACGATTTGGAGAGATCGAACCCTTGTTTGGGTGATAAACAATCTAAAGTGATTGAACTGTAGTTTGGATGATAAACGATCTGACGAGATTAGACAGTAGAGTCGGCCTTGACTTGACCTTATGATTTGAACGCCTTATAATCAGACTAAAATAGAAAAATTTCGAATGAACATGGGACGAGTTTGATACATGATATGAAAACTCCAGATGAAAACAAACTGATTATGATACATAACTAACACTTAAGGAAGGACTAAAGTCCTTAGCCATGACGGTTTGGAATGACTATGGCTTTGCACGAGAATCCAAAGAAACCAGATGATTCACCACAAATTGAATTGATGGATAGTTGGAAAGCCGGACTGCCAGAAGTTGACTATTGTAGAAACTTATTCCTGACCGAAGAATACCCTGCATTCATAAGGTGTACTTTGGAGGGGCAAATGTTATAACCAAATTTTATGCAGTCATCGAACAGACTTAAATTAGCGAACTGGATAAACAAAAGATGAAGAAATGACCCAAGCAATTTGGAAACATCAAAAGAATTATGTTATGAAGTAACTAAAGAAATTGCAAAGAATTGGAGCAAAGAAAACCACTTGGTAACGAGCACTTCCTCTCGGTACCAAGAGCTTTTTTCTTCATATGGGCCATCTAAAACTCTTGTACATGGAGCATTGGCCCGAGTGATTATCATGGAGTGATTTTCTCAAGGAATAGAAGAACAACTCTGAGAATTTTCTAAAGAAAAGCAAACAAGTACAAGGAGTATCAGAACCTCTTAAAAACAACCCAATCTCAGGAGAAAAGTGTTCGGAAAACAATAAATCGGAGATAGAAGGCCAATGGAAAAAAGGAGGGGAGAATCTGGTAACTTGGCCCAGTTACTTACTTCTGCATACTCGAATCAAGATCTGCACTTGATATTTTACGGGCATCCAATTCTATTAGACGGTTTCTCTATAAATACGGCACCTATAGCTTCAAAAAAGGATATTTTTAGCACTTAGATACCTCTTCTATCTTCTTCTTCCACAAATACTCCAAAAATTCCAAATACTCTTAAATTAGAGATCTATTAGATTATGGTCGGATCTAATTGTATTCATTGTAATACAGAGAAAAAACAACTAAAAACAAAAGTTAAAGTGGACGTAGGCCGGAGTATTTATCGAACCACTATAGAAATTGTGTCTTTTAAACTGCTTTTACGTTTATTTCGTTAGATCTATATATTGTTTATGCTTTCAATTGCTTCTGGGGTGTTTGTGCTATTTTTGGTGCAAATATTTTTGGTGCTTTCATTGAGAAAGAGCTACATTTGACAACCTAAAGCTTGGATCTAAAGTTTGAAAGAGATGAAGAGGCCTAACACCAAATCTATGGTTGGAGCGAGTTAACCAGAGCATGAGGATAGAAAGGAGGTGTCCTCAAGTTCTAGTCAATCCATCTACGTAGCTAGAGACGAGATGGAGAGAATGATGAAAGAGATGCAAGATTAAATAATGGCTCGACATTAGGAAATGCTGGAGGGATTTTTCTGAAGGATGGGATAACAAGGAACTAGAACAATGGCCCCAAGACCAAAATAGGTCGGTACCGAGATGGATTTACTCGAGGGCATGGTCGATTTGGATCTAGGATGAGCTCTAATGCTTGGAATGGGTGATGCTAGAGCCAAAGAGGCAGATCGGAATGCGAATGCACAATAATAGGAGCTGGAACTAGAAGCTCACCATAGGAATGGAGGTAGAATGAAGTCATGAATCACAGACTTCCATTGGATGATAACTCCATAATCGGGATGGATTGGAGTTAGGTTCGTTTCTCTTACCTCGCCTTTTGTTTTACTAAACGATGCAATATTACTACCAGACTGCTTACACATGTACATGATCCTGATCGATCCCTGAGCATGCTTTGAGTTGGAAGTCTGAAGGTGATCCTTGATAGGATTAGATATTTTGATGTTTGTAAGATGCTCTGACTTCGGCTTCATCAGCGATGACTGACACCGATTAGGAAACACCAGTAGAGATTGATAACCCACTGAAATTAAATAGGATTTTATAAACCACTTGAACGCGATGACTGATATTGATTGAACATGGTAGTCCCGTTCGGAGAGATGGGGCGATGACCATAAGATGCAAGTTCCCTTGCCGGAGAGCGAGTGGAAGAACTTGTACATGAAAGTAAGTTCCCTTACCGGAGAGTAAGCGGATGGACTTGCTTGGACATTGAGTCCCCTTACCAAAGAGCGAGGGGATTAGACTCAGCAATGATTCAGAGAGATCGAACCATAGATTGAATGTTAAACAATCCGGAGAGATCGAATCATAAATTGGAAGTTAAGCGACCCATAGCGATCGAATTCTAGATTGGATGCTAAACGATCCAAAGAGATCAAACTCTAGTTTGGGTGATAAACGATCTACAGAGATCGAACCCTAATTTGGAAGTTAAATGATCCGGTGAGATCAGATCCTAAAGTGGACGTTGACTTGACCTTCAGATTTGAACGCCTTGTAATCAGACTGGAATAGATAAATCTCAAACGAACACTCGATGATTTTGATATACGATATGATAATTTCGGATGAAAACAGACTGATTATGACTATCACTAAAGCAAGGACTAGAGTCCTTAGCCATGACGATCTGGAATGACTATGGATTTTGCAGGAAAATCCAAGGAATATGATGATTCACCACAACTTGAATTGGTGGATAACTAAAAAACTTGACTGCCACTGAAGTCGACTATTACAAAAACTTGTTCTTGAGCGAAGCACATGTTACATTTATAAGGCGTACTTTGAGGGCAAGTGTTCTAACCAAATTTTTTGTAGTCTTTGAACGGACTTAAACGAATGAATTGGATGAACAAACGATGAAGAAATGACTGAAGGACTTTGGAAATATTAAGAAATGATGATATGAAGTAACTCAAAAAATTGCAAAGGGATTGGAGCAAAGAAAACCACTTAGTATCGAGCACTTCCTCTCGGTACGGAGAGGTTTTTCCTCCATGTGGGCCTTCAAACTCTTATACATGGAGTACTGGCCTGAGTGATTGTCATGGAGTGCTTTTCTCAAGGAATAGTAGAATAACTAAAGATTTTATGAAGAAAAGCAGATAAGTCACAAGTACAAGCTGTATTAGAACTTCTCAGAAACAACCCAATCAAAAGGGAAAAATGTTCGGAACACAACATATCGGAGATAGAAGAATAATGAAAAAAAAGAGGGAAGTTTTCCTAAGAAAAACCGGTCGGTATCGATCAAAAGCACTCGATGCCGAGTTGTTTTTACTGGTAATTGGGAACAGTTACTTACTCCTGCATACTTGGATTTAGATCTTGGACTTGATATTTCGTAGATCTCATGTTCAGCTAGACGGTTTACCTATAAATACAGCACCTATAGCTTAAAAAAAATTGATGCTTGGATTTCTCTTCTGTCTTCTTCTTCACCAAATACTCCAAAAACTTCAAATACTCTTAAATCCGAGATCCATTAAATTGTGGTCAGATCTAATTGAATTTATTCTAATTTGGAAAGAAAACAACCTACGTTGGTCGAAATCTTTTTTCAAACCAGTGTAAAAATTGTTTTTTTTATACCGATTTTACATTTATTTCATCAGATTTATACATTTTTGTTACTTTTATTTGCTTTTGGGGGTGTTTGTGCCTTTTTGGTGCTAACAAAAGTAAAGAGGGTACAACCTATTTTACACTGATTAAGACCTTCAATCCTACTTTTAAAACTCAAAATTTAAGTTTATTTTCTATATATTTAACCATGTTCGACGCCAATTTATCTTATAAAATAGCAGTGGTTCGATTATATTTTGTAGCTTGTAAGTGTAAACCAGATAATAAAAAACGAAAGAAGTCAGATCTTGTCCATATATTAAAACTTTTGCAGAGAGTGGAAATGAAGCTATCCGCATGTGTTGCAGATTGAACATCAATTCAATCCTTGAGTAACTAAAAAAAATGTAGATATTTTATAAATCTGGCGATTGGATATACATGAGAGCCAGCGAAAACACATCTAAGTCAAATAATAGTTAAGAAACACAACCAAAACTTTAGTAAAAGTCATGTCGCGCTATATGTTGCTATAGCTCATCAAGTTCAAATATAGAGATATCAATGAAGATGTGTAGCAAGGATCAAATTTCATTGACGCTAGTAAATTTGTCCGATAATTATTTGAGCGGTATGCATTGTGGGGATTTATGTTTGTTCAGTTGTTTGCTGTGGGTGTTTGAATATGTGAATATCAGTAAATTTATCGAAACATGATATAAAGGGTACATTGTTCCCAGCAATTACTTCATAAAAAAATTGAACAAAACAACCGCCACACAAAAAAGGCAAGCAAATCAACCATTAAAAAAGTTTCTTTAAATAAATCAGTTCGCATTGAAACATTAATCGCTTCTGCGGTTTGTTTTTTTTTACTGAACACACTATATCAGAAGATTGCACCATGAGTAGTTTCGTTTGCTTTTTTAACTAAACAAACCATCGTTGGGTTTGCTTCTTGTGTTATCACAAAAAATAAAAACGAACAAAATCCTATTATTTATAAAAAATAGAAAATACTTGGTAGAAATTTATATTTAAACCCAAAGTCAAGTGTGTGTGTGATGATCATCAAATTTAGTAGCCAAGCAAATTAATGAGCCAGCCAATTCATCAATGAAGGTTTATTAAAATGTACCGTGTGCACCGTTCACGCCAAGTGTAGGCTTAGTGGTATATACAGGAACATATATCATATAGGAAAATATATCTAACTGGTGCACTAGTATTTAAATGAAGTGAAAGCTTTACTGAATCTTCAACCACAACGTCAAAAATATGGCAACCAAAAAGTCTGTTTCTTCTTCGTCTTTGTTTGTTATGGCAGTGTTGATAGCGGCAGCACTGTGGGCACCCGGGTCGGCAGCTGAGAAAGATATAAATACAAAGATCCTTCTGCCTTGGCAAGTAACTGAGTTGAAGGGAAGAGCTGTGAAACAAATGTTGTCCACACTATCCAAGTCATCGAATCACAAGGAAAAACTGTTGCAGATTGCAACGGCTGCTGCTGGAGCCTCAAATGCATGTGGGTCTTTTTGTGTCTATTCAAGCGATGATGAATGTGATGCAGAGTGTTGTTGTTACATATATGCCGTTTCTATCGGTTTGTGCGTCGACCGGGTTTATGGTTTGTGCTAATTATCCATCACACTACACTACACATCACGGATCCATCTTTAGTTGTTTTCACTGTACTAAACAACTTGTGTTCTTGTGCGTCCGCCCTTGTTTCTTTGTAATCTCCCTTTGTTTTGCTTTCATCAGTTGAATAACAAAGATCCATCAACTTGCTGCATTCCAGAGTTTATATCAACTTTGTTTATTCCCTGCTTGCTTTCTTTTTTAATACACGATCATCTCCATATATCCAACTGTCATTTATGTCAGCATATATATTGGTATCTGTTCCTAAATAGGTTACGATTCATTAAATAATGATACACCCAAAAACTATGTTGATGGATAAAGCAAGAGAATTTAAATTAATCAAGTTATTTTTCAAAATTTTCAAACGTTAGATATGAGCAATTATAAAATTAAAAATTTAAAGGACAAATAATTTAAAATTTTTGTTCATACATACACGCACAAACAGTTTTCTTCCAAAGGACAGGCCCAAAGCCCATTCGCACATTAAAACATTTCTCCAATTCCTTCATTCGTTTTTCTGTTCGATTTTCAAATCTACACTCTTCTTCACGACACAAAATAGAAATTAAGAAAAAATGGCAAACGAAACCACAGCAAAATCGCTACCTCCATCTCAATCGCATACGTCAGGCAATAAAAAACAGGCAGAGTTTGAGCATGAATCTGATACTTTATCCCCTCAATCTGATATTCGACAAAAACCTAATACCCTAGCGCCTCATTCTGATTATCGGCTCGAATTTGAAAACAAAGAACCTCAATCTGAGAATCGAGCCGAAACTGAAAACCTACCACATGAATTTGATACCCTAGCAGCTGTATCTGATAATCTTCATGAAGCAAATATCCTAGCTGCAGTAGAGACGCAACAGGAATCTGTAAAGTTAGCACTATTAAAAAGACCAATGGAAGAAGAAATACAGCAAAAAAGAGAAAAGAACAAAAAGGAAACATGAAGAAAACAAAATAGAAGAAAAGGTAAATGATATTATGAAATGAAGCATAACAAAACCATTCTAGATTGATTATGATACTATTGAACTTATTTTACAGAAAAATGAAGAAACTATGCAGGAAAAAACAGCCTGTGACAAATCAACTATACAACAAGTGTAAAAAAGAGAATTAAGATCGAAGATAAAAAATGAGAAAATAATTCAACAGCAAATTCAACAGGCAACTAATACCATTAAGTTATGAAACTGATACTATTAAATCATTAGATGTATTTTAATAGTGTTAATATGTTTAACAGAAAAAGGCTCAAACAAATAAGGGAAAATAAATAGCAGTTGAGGAATCTGAAGATGAACAAGCCAACACGGTAAAATTACAAGCCTTATCACTTATAAAGATTTTCATGTTCAAAAAGTGATACCTATAGTTTGTTTGGTAGAAGACAAAGCTTAGTTGGTTAAAAAATAGATTTCGTTGCCATTTGTTACAAAACTGATACTAATATATTGAAAATATGATACCAAACATCTGTTAGAATTAACGTGATACTTTGTATTTAAAAAAATTAATTTCAGCATATAGATAAAAACTGATACCAACATCCTGCAATAGTGATACCTATTGTCTAATTGTGTGTAGCTGATTCATTTCAGTTTACAAATTATTTCACCATCTTTTTTCTAGGAAAAACGATACTAAATTCTTACAAAATGATACCCACTGTATAATATGTTTTAGTTCATATGTCAATGTTGTAATTTTTCAATAAAATGATACCTATATTTCACAAAATGATACCCATTGTATAACAAACTGCTACCTATATTTCATAAAATGAACCTATTGTTTGTTTAGTTGAAGACAAAACTTTGTAATTTTAAAAACAATTTTTCAATAGTTTATAACAAAACCGATATAGTTATATTCATAAAATGATACCCACTATCATTGGTAGAATTTACTACTTCATAATTGAAATTATTTCTATCACAAATATAAAATTGACACTAATGTAATGCAAAACTAATACCTACTATCTGTTTTTATGGACATCATATCTTAAAATTGATATACTGTTTGTTTGAACCAAACTGATACATACACCTTATAAACATGATACTCACTTTATCTTTCTTTGAACTTTATACTTTTAATTATACAAATTACTTTCATTGTAATTTGTAACAAAGATAACACAAATATAAGCTAAAAATTATACATGCAATATGTTTCTTTTGAAGTTATTATGTAGCAATTTTAGAAGTATTTCAACCATAATTTTTTAGGAATTGATACCTACATTTAGCAAAAATGATACCAAATTTTGGTTAGATAAAAATATCATGTTTTATCTCAAGTTTATGGAAACTGATACCACTATATTATGTTATATATTGTTTTGTTTCAATGTTGTTTGTTTCACTAACAACTTAATGCCACATTTTCATGAAATATGACGATGATGATTTTGTCAATCCATGTCGTAAAAGCATGCATGCGACATCAAAAGAATCAAACAAGTAGATAGCAAAATCTGAACATGTTAAGCTAGAAACTGCTTATATACGTGGCTTACAAGCTATCTTCAAGATAATAAAACTGGTCAAAGAAAAAAATGGATTGACCAAAAAACAATTCGACATCTTAAAGAAGACACCATTTTACAACTTCTTCAAAGTCATCTATGAAGAAAAAATAACAATGAAAGAGTGCAAAAAGCATCAACAAAACTTGGATGCTTTATACAACTGCTATTGTATGGAAACTGGTACCTTCGTCTTAGGAGAAGACAAAATGAAGGTCACTTCCAGAGATATAAGCTTGTTGTTTGGTCTACCATTAAAAGGAATAAACATAGAACCAACAAAAAAATTAACTAGCAAAACCATTCCACCAGACTGCAAAGAATTTGCAACTAGAAACTTTGGCACATGTACTTACATAACAAGAAATGCTGTGGAAAGAAGAATAAAACAAGAAATATCAAAAAGGAAAAAAGAAAACGAAGAAGATCTGCCTTTGTTGATAATAATGCAAATACTATTGACATCTTTCCCTACAACCAACAAAAACTGAGATGGGGAATTCTACCTTATTTGTTTGATAGTGAAACAATGCAGGCTGTCTCATGGCCAGAAACAATAGAGAAAAAATTTAGTAAATTTGTCAAAAAATTTATCTCCAAGCCAAGAAACATGTCTGGATGTTCCATGCTTCCATTGGTAAGATGTGTTATGCAAAATATTATTAATTGAAAAAAAATGTTATATTCAACATTCTTATCTAATTATATCTTTAAATGTTTATAGTATTGCATCTATGAGAAAATGAACCTCATCCAACCTAGAAGGCAACTTGCTGAAGATTTACCCAGATTTGCACAATGGGATGTAAGAAGGCTAAAAGACATTTATGTGAAACAATTTTTAAGTGATATAAAAGTTGGCAATGTAAGTTAAAATTAAATCTTACCTACACTAGTCAATATTAGTTTACATTTTATGTTCTCTCTGTCTGTAGTATCAGTCTCAACACTTAGAATAATTTGTCTCTGCATAGTATCACATATGCCTCTTTGCAGTATCACTTTAGCTTTTGGTTAGTATTAGTTTCAATGTGTAACTTTAAATTTTTGTTTCCATAGTATCAATTTTTCCTCAGCATAGTACATCTTGTCATTTTGCATAGTATCAGTTATAATATACAATAATACTTGGTACCATTTCTAACACTGCACACAATCAATTAGTAAGTGTACATAGTATCAATTTCATTACTATTATATTTTCTTCTATTAAACTAACCACTTATTAATGTCAGTTATAACTTATAAGTTACAACATACTATCATAAAACATTTGCATTTAAATTTTAAAACAAAATTACTATTTCAATTACACAGGTAAAAGAAATAAGCACGATTCTTCCACTGAACACAAGCTACTCCAAACAGCATCAACAAAAGGTGAATCAAGCGACAAAAGAAAAGAGAACCAATGGAAAAAAAGAAAAATTGAAGAAGCTGAACAGAGTAATCGAACTTTTGAAGATTTTGTAAGCCTTAATGTTTTGCAAATGAACATTAAAGATTTGGAAGAAGAAGGTAAGAAAATAGAGAAGCAATTAGACAAAGAAAAGAAGTTAAGGATAAAGGTAGAAAAAGAAAATTTGAAATTGAAAGAACTCAAATCAAGACTAGAAGAAAATAAAAAGAAAAATTTAGAAGTTGAACTAGAGAGTAAGCACATGGAAGATGAACCTGACAACATTCTAAATGAACATGCACATGTAGAAACAGAAACAGAAAATAGAGAAAAGAAATCCACAACTGAAAACAATAAAGAAGAAAATGAATACAGAAATGCTGAGTCTCATGTAGAAAAAGTTAACACAACAACTAAAATAAATGAAGATGCATGTTTAAATATAAAAGCTCAAAATGAAGAAAAAACATTCACAGCTGAAAAGATTAAAGAAGAAAATCCAGAGTGTCAACAAGAACCTACAAAGTGTCAAGCAAAAATAACAAAAATGGGCAGGTACATGATGTTTTATTATTTAAAATAACACTGTTTGATTCGAATTCATGCTTGCTTATATTATAAATAATTCTGAGTATAAGTTAAAATAAACTGATACCTAAATGTATTAAAAAATGATACATACGTTCCGTTTCTTATAACTTGATGGTATGTAAATTGAACTATTTATGTTGACCATCATTTAGTAGAAAACTGATACCAAAATAATGCAGAATTTATATGTAGTAGTTGTTTGATTAGAACTCATGGTTGGTTATTTTACAAACAATTTTCACTATTAAATAAATCAAAACTGATACCGTATGTATGAAAAACTGATACTAACTTTTTGTTTGAAAAACTGATATCAATGCAAAAATGATACCCATAAACTGCCACTATTAACATTATTGATACTAATAATATTATATTCATTAACCAATAACAAAAACAGACAGCTTCTTATTGTTAATATAGATCCTTAACTGAAAACAATGTAGAAGAAGTTGAAGACACAACTACTGACACTAATACAGAACAAGTCCACCAAACAACTGAAAAAGAAAGTACATGCATGGAGACTAAAACAGCAACTGAAATGCATGAAAATGTGCTCCAACCAAATGAAGATAAAGCTATGGACACAAAAGAAAAAAGTGAAGACATGCTGAACAAAACAAATGAAACAGTGTTGCGAACAAATAAAGATAAAATGGCGCAAAAAGAAATAGAAGAGGCTCAAAAATTGGAAGAAGATACCAGTAAAGAGAGCAAAGTTGCATGATACAGTGATGTAGTACTAGACCTAACACCTCCATCTTTCAATCTCAGATTCTCAATATCACACAACAGTTGCAAGAGGGAATAATAGAAAATGACAAAAAAAAAAAACAAACCAGCAAAACCTCCTAGTCGGAAAAGGAAACAAACAGTTCATAAGCCATCTTCTTATGTGAAAAGAATAAAAATAAGAGAAAGGAAAAAAAAGCTCCAGCTTTAAATATGGTCAGAGAATGAAAAAAAAACAGCGAAAAAACAAAAACCTGAAGAAAATAAAAATGATGAAAAACTGGAAGAAAATGAAAATGATGAAAAAGAAAGTGCAGAAGAGTCAATCACAATACCAATTCAAGTAATAGAGCAACACTTTCAAATTTAGGACTAGGACACTGCAGCAAAACCTTGGCATACTTGAATATAGAACAACAAAATACAATCAAAACTTTCTTTGCTATGACATCATCAAAAGAGTAAGTTTACAAACATATATACTAATGCTACATATTAAAATAACATTGTATAATTGATATGTGCCTTATTTTCTTAAAACAGAGATGTAGCATGGACAAATAAAGACACAATTAGAGGAGGATGTACAATAACAAAAAAAGTACCACAACAACTTCTTGAAGAAAATGCCACACATGGATCGTTACACACTTTTTTTTTGCTTAATAATACTGCTATTAATAAAAATAATTACAAAAAATAATGTCTAATAGCTATTTTCAATGCTATTTATACCAAAACTGATACCTATATATAACCAAAAATGATACCTAATTACTATTTGTTATAAAGTAATGGTCTATTGGTTGAATTATGTATTAACCGTCATGTATGACAAAATAAATACCAAAATAGTGCAAAACTAATTCCTAGTAGCAGTTGATATAAATTTATACTTTTGTTTTCTAGTAGCAGTTGATTTAATAGCATGTGCAAAAATGATACCAAGTCAGTGCAAAAATGATACCCAGAAGCTGTTTCATCATATTTCATGCTTAATTATTCTTGTAATTTGTAATATATATTACCACTATTTAAATAAAAGATACTAATTATTATTGAATATTGCTTCACCAATAACAAAAACTAACATTTTCTGGTTGTTAATATAGATAATTGACTGGTATTTATCTAAATGTGGGCTGAAAAAGCACAACTATGCATTCATAACAATAATGATGGTAAATAAAATTTAATATGCAATAATATCATAAATGCTACATATATATTGAATTCTAACTTATTTTTTTATTTAACAGCAATCTATAGTTTTCAATGTACATGGAATTATAAAATCTTTAGTGCTGCCTTTCCTTGAACAAATTGTGGATGATGAATACACAGATGCTATATATTTCCTATTGCATTGTGAATACCATTGGACACTAGTAACTTTGACATACCCAACAACGCAATGGAGTCATCTAGATTCTAGACATCCTAGAAGGAATTCTAATGAAAGAAACAACCCTAGTCTAAAGCAGGCAATGATATTGGTATGATATATTTTTGTTATGAAATAAAGTAATTTAATTGAAACAAATCGAACATTAACTAACTTTGTATTGTTTTGTCTTCAATAGAGAAATAAAATTGAAGAAATGTTGAAAGAACTTTGGAAAAAGAAAAACATACAGGATAAGGAGGTGAAGGCAAATGAAATGCATCAGATACCATGTGCACAACAAGGATCAGACACGTAAGTTGTTTATGTTGATCAAAATGATACCTACTGACAGTTAAACTAACACTGTAAATTTTCTTTTAAACTAATACCTAGATACTGCAAATTACAGACAAAAACTGATACTCAAAATTAGCTACTGACAAAACTACTGACTGTTAAACTAATACCTAGAAACTAAAAATTACAGAAAAAAAGTAATACCTAGATACTGAAAATGATACTGACTGCTAAACTGATACTGCAAATTACAGACAAAAACGAATACCTAGATACACAAAACTGATATTGTAAATATTCTTTTAAACATGCTTGATTGTGGTATATACGTGATGATATTCATCATATCACTAAACAAAAGTCAAATACCACTCAAAATCGCCCCTGAACAAATGCTGAAATCTAGAGCAAGAATTGCACATGAGATATTGACTGACAAAAAGCACTGCTGGAGCTTAGCCAAGTTCATGTCAAGTTTGGAAGAAGAAAGATAAATGAACAAATCAAACAGCTTGCAAAAGTGCTACTATTTTCACATGAACTGATGTACATTTTAAATATTTTATTATATGTAATTGAATTTAATTTCTGTTTTAATGTTGATACAATCAATGCTTGATATTAGTACAAATTTTTGTACAAACTATGAACATATTTCTGGTGATGTAAAAATTAGATTTCATTAGCTTCTATCATAGTTTATATTTTGTTATCATATTTGTTTTAAACAGCGTTGACTGCGGAATATATGTCATGATTTACATTGCATCAATGAACAGAAACATGATTCCAAAAAAGATCCAACAACACACTGTTATCAAAACTAGAGCAAAACTAGCAATAGATGGATTGACAGATTGCAAGCACTGTTGGAATGTAACTGATAACCAGTCAAGCAAAGAAGAAGGTGTAGAAATTGAGAATTTTGTGTGTTAAAGTAAATCATTGTATTGTTTCACAATTAAATTTGATACTTATGAAGTAATGATGCTCTGTTTCAATTTGGTACTTGTGAAGTAATGATGTTCTGTTCTTAAAAAAATGCTGATCTTACTTGTAAAAACAATGATGATCTGCTGGAATGATTTGTTGTAATTGATGTTCTTTTCTTTACCGGTTGTTTATATTATAACAAGATTAAATATTGAATGTTCTATCATGCAACTATTGATCCTACATAATATTATCAGTTTTATGATGCAATTACCAGTTGTATAATAATATTATAAGATTTCATATCATATATCAATACAAAACAGTAACTGGGTATCAGTTCTAATAACTAATAGTATCAGTTTTGCTAAAACTGACACTCAACATACTTTATGAAACAACAATTACTGCCAGTGTCAGTTTTTGCTAACACAAGGTATCATTAAAATTATTTATTAGTACTAGTGTCAGTTGTAGCACGTATTATAATACACGAAACTGATACTAAAAACTAACCAAAACTGATACTAAAGTCCTTTATATCCAATCAAACAAACATTATCTCCAACCAATAGATAGCATGTATCAATTCAATCATCTACTTCAATCAATTAGACAATGAGTATCAGATCCCATATACTATGCTATCAACTTTGTTATAAATAAGTAAAATATACAAAATTGAACAAAACTGATATCACACAATGAAAAAATGATACCATATTTTATACCAACAGAATGCGTAAAATTGTACTAAATAGGTGATACTAACAGTATGCAACAAATATCAAAACAAATGTTTGAAATAAATAAATAAACACCAGAACTGATACTGTAAAAACATATAACTAATACTAAAACAGATACTATCATTTATTCTAAATAGCTGAAATTAAAATCAATTTGATAATATGCTATACTGAATACAAATTAATAACAAGCTTCAATTACAATAAATCACCAAAACAAATCACACATCCACTTATTAATATGAACAAATTCAAAATATAAAATCAAATCATATCCTCTTCGAAGCTTGACAATTCTGTTTATTATGACCAAACTGCTTGCACTCACCACATCTATTTTGCTTGCTCTGAAAATATGAAAATCCTCCTTTGCGCTTGATTGATGGTCTACCAGCGCCACGTTTCTCCTTTGGTGGCTTGATAACATCTTGAATGATACCACCAACAATAGGTCTATCATAATTTGGAATAGGATTTATAGCATTGGTGTAACAACCTATAATTTTGTAAATAATTTTAATTAAAATTTTATTTGGAAATTTTGATTTTTAAATCATTTGAAAGTGAATTTTTAGAATTTTTCCAATGTTAATTTGAAATTTGTTTGTAATTTATTTTTCCAAATATAATGAAGTAAACAATTTCTGAAAATTTTATATTTTGTCAATTTTGGTCAAATTTTGAATTTCAGTTTAAAATTTTTAAAATTTGAATTTTTAAATTCTAATATTTTTATTTGAATCTGGATATAATTTTTATATTAGTCCTGCTTTTCGTTTCATAAAATTCTGATGTATACATTTTAAATTGGATAAATTACAGTGTTTTACACGTAATAAATTTCTGTGTGTATACTTTATATTTTTCATATATATCCATCTCTATTTTATCTCTCTATTTTTTTCTTATTTTGTTTAGACATTCATTTTATTATTTGGATGGTTATGTGTTTATATCTTTTATTTATGGCTTGGAGAAATAAATGGGTATACGTTATATTGTCTTAAAGGCTTGGCTTTTTAAAATTTTATTTGTTAGATGTTTCTTGTGTATATCTTTTATATTTTTTTTTATTGAATGTTTCTTATGTATATATATTTTATTTAATGGCTAGAAAACAAATCAATTAGACATATGTTACTTTGCTTTAATTTGGCATACGTTACATTTGCTTTATTTCTTGCATCTTTATTTTCCTATCTATTTATTTCCTACCATAGTCGCCTACTACCTATCAATTCACATGAAAAAGGAAGAGTGTCTCATCTCATTTTTTTCCCCATTTGTTTCTTTTTATTTAATAGGAAATAAAACCCTTCAATTCTCTAGCCGTTTAAAACATTGATTACATGCCGTTTCTTTCCACTTGACTAGCTGTGAAAACTCCTCTGGTAATTACTTATTCACGTACAAAACACTTTCCTACATCTCATTTTCAATTGCATCTTCACGTGAGAAACTTTTCCTGTAAGTCATGGCTTCTTTTCCTATTGTTTTTCTATTTTTTTTCTCTTCTATTTTCTTTTGTTCTTTCCTTTGTACAAGGAATAGGCTCGGCCACCATGAATTGCCGACCACAACTCCCCCTCCACCACCACCTTCCATGGCCAACATCACCCCTTCATCACCACAAACATGGCTGTGACCATAGACCTAAGCAACATCACCAAAACTTTGTTGAAACCTAGCCTAGATCACATATTCACCTTCCTCTTCCTTTGTTTGCTCGGCCACAACAATTCAATTCACCTCCTTGCTTTTCCATGACCACTACATCACCATAGCCATGCTTCTTGTTGCCTTGACCCATGCCATAGCCATGACCGAGCACATAGAGACTTAGGGCTGAACCAAAACCCCTCTTGCCTTTGACCTTTTGGCCTTCCAATAAAGTTGTAACCTCCATCTCTTCAAATTTCTTACCATAACCGTGTACACACCACTTTGGCCGAGCCTAGGTGCCTCTAAACATGATGAGACCGAGCACTACATGGTGTGGTCAAGCCCACTTGACCATGGCCTAGCCACTTGATTGATTTAAAGCAAGGTTATGTCACTTTGATTCATTCTTTTCATTGTTTTAATCTATAAATCTTTGTGTTGAATTTTATTCTTATAATTTTGTAAATTGTTTGTATACAAGATTGGATCTTGACTCTCCATCACAAAAAAATCTTGTTCATGCCTAGTCGTGCTTTCGGAATTTTTTTTGTGTCTCTTGTTTGTTATCTCTAGCTTTAAAAAGGTGAGTTTTATCACTCTAGACATATGTACTTATATTATTGTGAAATGATGACAAGTGAATCTGTATAAATTGATATGATATTCATACATGCCTATGATATATTTATATGATGATAAATGCTGTTTATATACCTGCTGTATCATCTAATATGATATTATATGTATATTGTTCATTCTATTTACCGTATCACACTGCAAGTTCCCTATCACTATGGGTTGAAATGATACATACCCGAACGGACATTAGAATAAGGAAAAATCATTTTGAGCTAAAGTGATAGGCTCGAGTGATTTTTATTGTATTTGTTTTACTTGGGATTGCGGGTTTGAAATGATAGAACTCGGATTTTTCTTTTTTAATTACAGATTGAAATGATACATATATGTATCACTTGACCTATGTTAGAAATATTATACAGGCCCATGGTCATATTTTAAATAATATTTTCCTAAAGATTATTAAGTATTTTGAGTTTTATAGATATATGAAATTTTAACTTAAATGTTGATTTAATGCTTTAAATTATAAAGGTGTATTGGTTTTTCTATAAGTTAAATTTTTATAAGTTAATAATTGGTTTTAAGTTAAATTAAGGAGCTTTATTGATGATAAATAACTTAATAATTGAATTTGACTTAATATGGAAGTTTTAAATCTAACCTAGTAATTGTTATGAATTTTACTTTATGAAACAGACATGTTTTGTGTAATAAACAATGTATTTTGAACTGATAAATTGGAATACAGTTTTAATTGGACATTTGTAATAAAATTTATTTGACTAGAAAATCATAGTTAATTGATGTCTAAATGAATAGATCTAAAAGAAAAAGATTGATTGTTATATTAACTATGATAAAATATTCTTTTGTGAAATGTTATGTTTTGTAAAATAAATAGTTATGATTTTAAAATGGAAAAATGTAACTTTAATTATGACCTAACTTGATAATTGGAAATTTGGTTTTTCAAATGGAAATTTTAAGTTAAGTAAACAAAATAGAAATTTAGTTTTATTTATGAAATGGGTATTTTAAAATAAAGTGTTAGGTTAGTGGTTAAAAATAAAAGTTAAGTAAAATAGTGTGTTTTGACTTAATAAATGAATTATGGTTTACATTGGATATTTATTTATAAAATTTTATTTTATTAAATCATAAGTCAAATGATTTCCAAATGAATGTTTTTGAAGCACGAAATATGATTTTTATAAGTTAAAATGGCTAAAATTAAAGTTTTAATGTTTTTGAAAAGTTATAATAAAATATGGAATTTTATTGGTAGCATTTATAAAATGTGGTGGTTTTAAGATGGCATTTGTTAAGTACTGCTGTCTCTGAAACTGAACTGTTTTGAAATTCTAATACCAACTGTAGCGCTTTATAAGTGCTGCTGTTTTGAATTTGACAATGTTTTTGAAATGTTAATATATTTACCGTAACACTTTATAAGTGCTGTTGTGGCTGAAATTTCAATGAACTTTGGAAATGAATATATTTTGGAAGATTTTGACATTGAATTTAAATGGTTTAAATTAATATGTTTTGAGGTGAAATATAAACCATTTTTGAAATTTATAAGTCAATACAATGTTTTCGAAATTGGTATAATTGAATGAATGAACTTAATAATGCTATAACTTTGGTAATGAATATTATTTTTAAGGGTGTTATGATTTTTCTAAATATTATGATTTCCAAATTATAACATTTTAAATTGATATGGTTTCAAAGTGTTTGGTTTCAAGGGTGTTATAACTTTGAAAGTACTATGATTTTGGAAATGAATTTATTTGAAATAGTATTTAATTAAAAAAATTCTTTGAATATATTGATTGGCAATCGAAGATTTAAGAATATGACCTTATAAAGTGGTTTTGGTTTAAGATGATTTAAAAAGGAATATTTCAAGTTTAAATAAATTGAAAGAAATATTCAGTGATCGGAAATTTGGGTTTGTTTAAATGATATTTTGGTTTTGAAGTATAAACTAGTTTTGAATATGATATTTTGGTTTTGAAGTATAAACTAGTTTTGAAATGGATATGATATTTGGTTTTGAGGTATAAATTGTTTTGAAATAAATATCCATGGGTTATAATAACGATTGGTTGTTAAAGAGACCGGGATCGGATATGGGCATACTCTCTGTCGATACCGAAAACCACTTTAACAACTGTGTACGCGGTGGAGATTCCAGAATGAAGTAGGATGGTGGCGACGATCCTAAAGGTATATTTACGTGGACCAGACTCCCGTAGTTGGCTTAAGGTGGCTAAAATAGGAGCGATCATCGGGCCAATGAGGTAGCACCTCTGATCGGACACATTTCTTTGATACTATTCTATTACTTTGTGATTGATTTGGTGGCCACCCTTCGATTTTTGATTTGGGAGTGTGTTCCGAGGTGGGCGGTAGTGGCTGCTATGTGTTTCCACCAGCCCGTGTGCGTAATTGGTATATCTACCCTGGCATTGCCTCATTATGCCGTGTCACCTACCATATCGAGCTTTACTACGAGTTTGGATTTGTGTCGTAGCCTGTGGAGTATTGAGGGTAGCTCTCGATCTGGGGGTACGTTGATACTGGATAGACTACTGGGACTATTATGTGTTAAGGTGGAAAATGTAAAGCCTTAACGCTATTTAAAAGTAAGTTTATTTTATTATTAGACATTATTATAATAGCGAATATTACTATATAGTAGATAGTTTAACGGATCCTTAAAGGATGGGCGATCCCAAGCATCCTTTAAGTTACTTGTACTTTTCTATTACAGTTCACTTGAGTTGGTTTACATTGTATAAGTATGTATGTCCCGACTCGAGTGTTTTGTGTTTTGCTTTACGCTCGGGGTCAGACTAAGTGATACAACATTCGAGACTCACCTTTGGAGTTGGAGCTTTCTTAGAGATCCAACTATCTATTTCGCTTTCAGTCATTTAGTTGATTCCAGTGATGTATTCAGATCTTGTATTTGACTATTGTATTGAGACATCTTTGTATTCGTGATTTCTGTTGTATCTTGTTTAACTCTGTTATATATATAGTAGCTTCATGAACTACTATTTCTTTGCTTCCGCTGCATTGTTATATTACTCTGTGTCTATGATCTGTGATTTATTTACTGTATATTCTGATTTTTGCCAAATTTTATTTACAATCTATTGTTTTGAATTATTCAAGTCCGACATGTGCGGATTTATTGTCGATTTGAATGGTCCAAAATAGTGGGTCGTTACAATTGGCATAAGAACATCGATAAGCATCAACAGTGAAATAATACTCAACAAAATCACATACATACAACTTAGACTTATTCATACACTTTATAGCATGAGCACAAGGAAATCCTGTAATTTTCCAGTGGTTGCAACTACAAACTCGTTCCTTCAAATCAACACAATGAGAGTTTGGAGATTTCACTTCAAAAGAAAAATCAGAAGATTTATATACATCCCATCCAAATCCTTCTTCAATCAATTCACCTAAACGCAACTCCATAGAAGGGCAAAGAGTTGTTTTCCACAAATGACACTCTTCTCTCCTTCTATCCATTTGTTCCATAATCTTAAAACGAATACCGTCTAAATACAAAGTAATAGGCAATGCTCGTTCATCTAAAATCCAACTATTAAAACTTTCTACAACATTCGAACTATATTCACCATAACGTTTCCCTTGAAAAAATAAATCCACCCATTTGTCAAAAGGTTTATCCTTTAAAAAATTCACACCAGCAAAACCACCAATTTGATAGAACTTAGAATGTGCTCCTTCAAATTTATATAGATTAGAAGCTCTAGAACACATTTTGAATAGATCAACAATAGAAACATTTGCATTTTTGGCTTTTACCACTGAAAGAAGGTTTTGTTCCATATGCAAGTAGCAATAACTGTGATAAGCTGAAGGAAAAACATCACGAACACCTGAAAGCAAACCTTGGTGCCGATCTGACATAAAAAACCAAATTACGATCTTCTTGAAGCATTTGTTTTAAATGATTCAAAAACCATGTCCAATTATCCACATTTTCTAGAGAAACTACACTCATAGCTAAAGGGAAGAAATCTGCAAATGCAAAAATAATTAGTAAAAAAAACTAAAACTAATTTTGACCATAAATCCGAAACTATTCATGAAACTGAGACTAACATTAAAAAAACTGATACCGAAATCCTGATATGACCATTATAAAAATATTGATAACCAGGACATTATACACATTAATCTTCATTCTAACACAACAAAGTAATGTACATTAACATATATTATAATACAAATGAAATTCCAACACTACACAACTATATATGATACCATATATTAACATACATGAACCTGATACTAACAATATACACAAACTGATACTAATTGCCTGGTAAGAATTATGAAATTATGATACCAAATACAAACTTACAATTCAATACAATGCAAATTTTGATACTAGAAACTTGCTAACTATAAACTACATATCTTAAAACTGATACCCACATAATACAAATTATAATAACAAATACATATTAATGCCAATGCCAACTATTATGATCTTAATACAAATAAATCAAAACTGAAAACAAAGACATACCTTGATCACCATTTTTTGAAGCAGCACCCATCAAAACAATAGGACGTCCCTTCAAATGAGTAGCATCTAAGAATATCATAGGACGACAATGCTTGAATCCAGGTAAACAAGCACCAAAAGCAATAACCACCCTCTCAAATTCATTACTACAAGGACCAACATCCATGTCAACAAAACTATTTGGATTAGACTTCTTCATTGCTTCCAAATACCAACTCAAATCATTGTAAGACAAAGCATCATTACCATGCAACTCCATTAATGCAAGTTGTTTCCCATGATAAGCATAACCGTAAGACAACTGAAAATTGTATTCTCTTCTAAAATCAACTATAATATCTTTAGGCTTTTTACTAGGACAATCACGGATCTCTTCAATAATCAACGATTTAACAAACGAACTAGATATATGTGGATTATTCACATTTCTAACACCAGCCCCACAAGAATGATCAACAACCATATTTCTCATAAAAAACTTCTTCAATTCTCCAGAATCACAAGAAGCATGGACTTTGAAAAGACAACCATCCTTATATGAAGAGCAAATTACAGTAACTCTTGTAGCACAATTCTTTAAAAATACTAATTCATATCCCTTTTGAATTTGATATGCCATCAAAAATTCTCTAAAATGTTCAGCTCCTCCAAAACAAAAACCAACAAAATCGGAAATGCATAATGTCGACCCTCTCCTCAACATATCTTTTAAATAACTTTTACCATTAACAACAGCATTTGAACAGACAGATACAGTAGAAGATGAAGACGCACGAACATTACATGAACTTGAAATAGAAGCACCATCAACATATTCCAATGCAGAACCCTTAACCTTAACAGTAAAACCGAAGAAAGAACTTTTCTTGTATAATTGAAAACAAATTATACTCTGAATATCAGAATCAGTATCAACCATAATAACTTTGTCCTCAAGTACATAAGAAATCTGGATAGAAGAAGGAGTTAATTGAGACCAACATCGACATATCTCATTCTTCAAATCATACAAAGAGTAATCGATAGACAATCGAGTGCTAAAAGTGTTATTATTCAACATAAAAAGACAAAGAAGACTGTTATCACCACTGCCAAAAAAAATAAAAATAAAAACATTAGTAAAAATATGTTCAGTTTAGAACATTAGTTTTTCCATTTCACAAAAATGATACCTACCGTATACAAAATTGATACCTAGTTACGGATAATAAAAAAATGATACCAAGAAAAAATAAAAATGATACCTAGAAACTGAACCTAAACTATGATACTTTCCACTCTATCACAACTTTATATACAAATCAAGCAATCATACTTTTCCAACCATCCCAACATTAATGCAAGATAATGCAAGATAAATTAAATTTAAAGCATATTAGAATACAACACTGCATAAAGAAAAAAACAAAAAAACCTGCTACTGCTTTCAAAAGTTGCCATAGAAGAACGAACAAGCAATCAGAAAAACAACACTGCACGTAATTTGTAAAAACGAACACAATTAGAAATCACAATCAAATTTTTTTTAACTGTAATTGAAAAAACAAAAAATAGAATAATATATATAAGCGTACCTAGTTAATACAATTTGAAGAAAAACGAGATCACCGTAGAAACATGAAAAGAACGAGATCGACAAACACACGTGAGAAAAATTTAATCGATGAAATGCAATTTTCTGAAGAACAAAATTGAAATGACCGAACGAGATTGATCGATATTTTGATTGCGAGAGAGATATTGGATCGCGACAGAAAATTTGATTGAAAGGAAGAAAAAGAAGAAGCGCGCGAAAGTGGGCCAGAAGGAAAATACGATAATTTGTCCTTTAGATAAAATTATCAGTGGGCTTTCCTACATCCAAAAAAGCCCTAAAAATTGTCATTGAGGAAAGTTTCCTGAATAAATATTACGTATATTCTACCATGATTTCAATACAGTGGCTAAAACATATTTTTATCACGGTTTCAGATTCCGGCCGGAACCTTGGCATTCCGTCCATCCTATTTCGGCTCCGACCATGGTCAGTAAAAAGAAAACGGTGAATGAAAATAATGAAACAAAATAAATTGAGAGGAAAGAAAAAGATGCTCACATCAGGTATTTGTTAGAGAGAGTAAATAGTTTGAGAAGAAGAGATGGTTTAGTGAGTTCATTTTTTGTCTTAGAGAGTAGCAAAAGCTTATTTTGACATAGCATGGATGAAGACTATTGGATTTTAATACATATTTGAGCATCTTCATTGTATGATACAGGTGCAAGTTATATATAAAATAATCATTTTCACATCAAAAAGTTAATAGGCATTTAATGCTACATATGTTATATTGTTGCTATACAACAGTAATAATGCACTTCCATACTTTTCACGCCATCACGAGAAATTCTATGCACAATATAATATCATTCCCTTTGTGCACGTATTATTGATTACTCTTTACCTTTGTACCCTTGAACATAGTAAAAAGTCATTCCAATAAAAAATCAACCACATAGGCCAAACATGTGGATTTATTACCTATCATGTAGTTATAGTGTGTGGAAACTAACCTTAGTAATTTCACTATTTTAATCGCACACCTCCTCTGCATAGTTGATCTATAAATCATACGTTGCAACTGCGAAATTTTCCAATCAATCACTCAGTCGAAATTATGCAAATTGTGCACTGGCGAGTCTACTGGCAAAATTCTCTATAAACCCAACCCTATAGCAATTGAATATGAGATTCACGCTATGCATCTTCTTTACTCTTATCTCCTTCCCTAGTTATACTCTAGAAACTCCATTATAAATTTGAGATCCACTAGATTGTGGTCAGATCTAATAAAATTAATTGTAATCTGGAGAGAAAACAACTAATAACAAAGATTAAAGTGGACGTAGACCAGAGAATTTGCCAAACCATTAGGGCTGGACTAGCGCCAGCGGAAGAAGAATGGAAAAAGCAAGAGTGGCTACTATGAATTTCGGCAGGATCGGCGAATGCCTGGGTCTCGATGAACTAGAATATACTCTTGCAAGACAAGCGGAGTTAGACCGATATCTGTATGCAAATTCATTTGTGTTCTTTACTTTACTACTATTTTCTGCTATTTTCCACTAGATCTCTATACTTCATCTGATACTTGGGTATTAGTGCCATTTTTGGCATCAACATTTTAGTGCTTTTACTGAGAACAAGCTAGATTTCACAATCAAAAGCTTGAATCTAGGGTTTGAAGAAGATGAAGAGGCCTAACACTCGAACTATGGTTGGAGGGAGTTAGCCAAAGCATGGGGGTAGCCAAGAGGTGTCACTGAATTTTAGTCAATCTATCTACGTGACCAGAGAAGAGATGGAGAAAATGATGAAGGAGATGCAAGATGGATTAATGACTCGACAACGGAAAATGCTGGTGGGATTTTTTCAAAGGTTAGGACAACAAGAAATAGTTGGAGCTACTGAAATTTAGAACCAAGGGCCAGGAACTAATACTGGAGAATCTGGAGTCATAACGGAGAAAGTTGGAACAATTCGATCAAGAATAGGACCTATCGGTACCGAACACAATCCTTTCAGCACCGAGAGGATTTTACACAGGAGAAATGTTGGTTCAAGCTTAGGATGAGCTAGGATGCCGAGGACGGACGACCCTAGAGCCAGGAATGCAAATCCATCTCAATTGGAGGTGCATGTACTAGATTTTCTCCGTAGGAACAGAGAGAAAAATAAAGCCAGAGGTGCAGATTAGAATGCAAGCGTGCAGCCAGAGGAGTATGTGCTAGCGTTCCCTCACAGAGTGGTGGAGGGGGGGGGGCAGAATGCAGTTATCGATCGAAGACCTTCGTTGGACGGCAACAACATGATAGCTGAGTTGTTCATAAGGATAGTGAGGTGTGGACCCCCATATATGAGTTTGAAGGATGTAAATAGTAATCCATTTACCTCTAACATTCAAAATGCAAGGAATCCTCCCGATTTCAAACTTTCGACGTTAGAAATGTATGATAGGCAGACAAATCTGATGGTTCATCTAATAAGATACATCCGACATATGTGTTAGGAACTGGAGATAGTGGTTTTGATGACAACGACCTTTGTAACTTATTTTATTATAACTTATATACTAACACTATTGTCTAGATATATATGAATGTTATTATGCAAGATATATATATATATATATATATATATATAAGGCAGGTACTGATTATTGAAGACTGTACAGTATAAAGATCAAGAATGAAGAAATCAAGTTTGAAGACTCATGAGTATCAAGATCAAGATTTCAAGATTAGTGTTTAGTTTTTGTTAAAACTTAATAATAGCATGGAAATCTTCATTCCAAATTTCATTTGGGATGGAACCCATTTCTACCTTCTTAGTGGCTTACAAACCCACGACAAGTAGCTTACAAACCTATGACAAGTGGCTTACAAACCCACGAACATCCTGGTTTTGTACAAGTTATCGAGTCCTGATGTGATGAGATATTCTGCAGGAAGAAGCTTGCAAAACTACTTCAAAATGGTTTTTCAAAATGATTTTCAAAACTGCTTTTCAAAATGTTTTAGCCTTAAAATATTCTTTGTTTTTTGTTTTTAAATAAACTCTTGTTTTAACTTCGTTTGTTTTTAAAACTATCTTCTGATTTTTAAATATTCTTTTATAATATATATATACTTGAGATTTAAAATCAAATTTATATATACATTCTAAAAATACATTTTTCTATCTCTTCTTTATTTTAAAACATAGGAAAATTAGTTTATTTTACTCCAGAATCATTTCATCTTGTTTTCCTTTCAATACCATTTTCAAAACAAATTTTACACTATTTTGAACTAAGGGATGTCGACATCATGGGATACCCCATGTCGATATGGTGGCCGTTAAATTCAAAAGTTTCAATTTTCAAAAGAAGTGTCTATTCGTTTAAATCTCTTCACGAATGGTTATGACCGTTACTGGTCTATAAATAGCCTTCACAAACGAATTTTTTAAATAACTATTTTCTTCACTCCTTCTTCTCCACAAATCCATATTCTAAAATTTTCATATTTTTAAGATCATGCCGAAATTCGGCCGAATTCTCAAGTGAATCAAATTAGAATCTCATTCTTGTTTGATTCCCTGCCCTCTCTCGAAGATCAAAGTGCTATTCAGAGTTATAGGATCAATTTGTAATCAAAAGATTATCGAGTCTCTCTATAAGGTGTGGTTGTTCCTGAAAATCAATTAGGTGATCTTGTGTCCCGTAAATCAAGAGAGTTTGCCCCAGACTCGAAGACAGGAGGGTACCTCAAGGCCTTTAGAAATTGAGGATTGTAATCTTGACATAGGTATAATAAAAATCCGTACGAGGTGTTTGCCTTGGTGCAGGACTGGACGTAGGGTAACTCTGAACCAGTATAAAATCGGTGTGTTCTTTCCTTTTACTACTTTTTATTTACTTTCTGCATCTGTGTTTGATTCTGCGATTGTTCTATGATTAAGTTCTGCATTTGTTTATATCATAAATTTTAAATTAGTCCATATAAGTCTTAGAATCCATTAAACACTATTCACCCCCCTTTAGTGTTAAATTAGCCTTAAGATCCTTAATCCGCACTCCCTTTCAATATGGACGTGTTGGGTGCTTCTGAGGAGGTGATGGGACAGAGCTTCCCTTTATATATGATAGATTTAGCGGTGATGTGGTTTAGACAGTTAGAGAATGAGTCTATAATAATGTGAACCGAGTTAGTGAATAGATTCTTGAAACAGTTCAGAGTTCATATCTCTCGATAAAAGAATGTGATGACGCTATCTAGGATAAAGCAAAGGCCCAAAGATACCTTAAGATGATATCTAACAAGATTTAATATGGTAGTCACCGTAGTCGATAAGCCGGATCCATCGATAATCCTGATGATGATAGTGTCTAGAGTCGCAAGCAAGACCGACTTCAAGATTGCATTATAAAAGGATCCACCAATGGATCTCGTGGAGTTTTACTATGAAGCTGAGAGGTATCGGCATCAAGAAGATGTTGAAGTAGATAGTACTAGTACTAATGCTATGGATGACAGATGACCATTCGGAGAAGGATACGGGAAAGACAATGAGAAGTGAAAAGCTGAAAATGACTTCGAAGGACCGAAACAGAAAAGGAGGGAGTCAAAGTTCTCTTCTTACACCGACCTAACTGAAACCTCAAAGAGGATATATCTAGATATTAGGGGGTAGATTCCTTATCAAAGGTCAGCTAAGAGGCAACCCACAGATCGGGAGAAAAGGCTTGGAAATTTTTGCATTTTCTATGAGCTAGACGGACATGAAATGAACGAGTACCGGCACCTTTGTGATCTGATAGAATAACTAGTTTGGAGCAACCGGCTACAATAGTACGTAAGGAACCGAACTACGATGATACAGCTAGAGCAGCCACCATCTGCAACAAATGCATCAAGGAACAACCAGCGACCTCTGTCATGATTCAAAATCCCATGATCGGGATGGATGGGAGTTAGGTTCGATTCCTATGCTTTGCTTTTCGTTTTGAATAATTAAGACAATTATATTCCCGCACCGCTAACATGTGTATGAAATCTCGATTGGTCTCTAGGCACACTCTGAGTTGGATATCCGAGGTGAATAGATAAGATAATAATAACCTTAGACCGCTTTCACGTGTATGAAATCTCAATAGATCTCTTGGCATGCTCTAAGTTGAATGTCTGAGATGAATAATTAGGACTTTTTTTGTTTGTTTGCTTTGAATTGAATATTTGATTTTTGAAATCCACTTGGACGTGATGACTAATATTGATCATGGTAGTCCCGTCTGAAGAGATGGGACAATGACCGTAAGAAGTAAGTCCCTTTGCCGAAGAGTAAGTGGATGAACTTGCTTGTCGTTGGGTCCCCTCGCCATAGAGCGTGGATTAGGCTCAGGAAGGATCCAAAGAGATCAAAAGTAAGTCCCCTCACTAGAGAGTGAGCGGATGGAATTGCTTGTCATTAAGTCTCTCAGCGAAGAGCAAGCAGATTAGGCTCAGCCAGAATCCAAAGAGATCGAACCCTAGATTGGATGATTAAACAATCCGGAGAGATCAAATCCAAGATTGGATGCTAAACGATTCAGAGAGAACGAATACTGGAATAGTTGACTTGATGAAATGATTTGAATGCCTTGTAATCAAAATAAGATGGATAAACCCTGGGCAATCACGGAATGATTTTGATATGCAATATGGTACCTCCAGACAGAAATAGGCTGCTCATGATTCACGGCGACACTTAAGCAAGGATTGGAGTCTAAAGCTATAACAGGTCTAGAACGACCTTTGGCCTGTAGGAGAATCCTAAGGAACTGAATGATTCACCAAGATTGAGGTCAATGGATGGCCAGAGAGCTGAACTATCAAAGATTGACTACTAATGAAACTTGTTCTTAAATAAAGCACACCTTACATTCGAAAGGCATACTTTGGAGGCAAGTGTTAATCCGCTTTTTAACCAAGAAAATTTCAACCCGAATTAGAAGAAGAAAATGCAGACGAGTCAATTCACGAACTTGGAAGCATGTTTAGAAAGGCTAAGAGATTGGACTCAGGAAGTTTGATGAAAATCGAAGCTAAGTATACCACTTAGTACCTAGAGGAACCTCTCTGTACCGAGAGGTTTTTCTTCCACTTGGCACCCTCCTAAACCCACTACACTTCACGTACAACTTCAACCTTTCATCATCAAGTGCTTTTCTCAAGGAATGGAAAAGCAACCTTGGGGATTATTGGGAGGAAAGCAATGAAAGTAGGAAAAGACAAGCGATATCAAGCAAATCATCGAAAGGAACTTGTTCTTCGTGAAATATATTTGAAATGCATTGAATCAGAGATAGAAAAAATAAGCAGGTGCAAACAAGAAGTTTTCACCAGAACAAACCATTCGGTACTAGGAGAAACCTCTCGGTACCGAAAGGTTTTTATTGGGATTAGGCTGGCGTGTTCTCTTCTGTAAACTTGGACTTGCATTTGGAGTTTATTCCACTTGCTCTCCTAAGTCTACTGGCAAGTTTCTCTATAATACCAGCCCTATAGCAACTGAAGATGGGATTCACACTCTATATCTTCTTCACTCTTTTCTCCTTCCCTAGAAATACTCTTGGAACTAAATTGTAAATCTGAGATCCACTAGACTGTGGTCATATCTGATAAAATTAGTAGTAATCCGAAGATAAAACGACTAATAACAAAGATTAAAGTGGACGTAGGTCGGAGAATTCGTCGAACCACTATAAAAATTTATGTGTGTTCTTTACTTTACTGTTATTTTCTGTTATTTTTTGCTAGATCTCTATACTTCATCTGATATTTGGGTGTTGATGCCATCTTTGGCGTCAACGGTATTCATGAAGTTTTTCATAACTTTTTTTAAGTTGAAAATGACTGCATTTTCTTACATATACGACCGGTCTTTTATCTCCCTTGATTATTCAATTGGGGCAATTCTTACTTAGGTATGTGTGCTCTTCAAATATTATTCTTATGATTTCTGCAATGTTTTACCCATGAATGATGATTGTGATACCAAAAAAACATTGTTTCTATATTTCTATACAGATATTAAGACTGAACTTTAAGGATCCACACATTACTAGGTAACATCCTTTAAGTTTGAAAGCAATTTGTTGACGTCCTAAACAAATGGGGGTAAACAACCGAAGCAAATAACTGTTCTATACTAAGTTATAACTTTGTGAATGCAACTTTATCTAACCTTTTGGAATGTATGTTAGAAATTTGTGGAAGTCATTTAATTTAGCCTTTTGGAATGTGTATTTTTGGTTGTTTTGTGATAATATTTGTTTCAATCATTAAATTATTAAATACTGTTACAGGTGTATTATATAATATAAGCTACAACTAATTGCTTTTTCCATTTCTGCATTTATTTTGCAACTGTCAAAGACAGTTGCAAAAGATCAAATGACAACTGTTTTAAATAGTTGTAGTTGAATCATATTGCAACAGTTTTAGACAGTTGTAATATAATTTACTACAACAATCTTTAATGGTTGTAATATCATACTTTTCAAATAAATGTTACAGATTTACAACTGGCATTTACAGTTGTAAAAGAACATATTGCAACAACTTTTAACCATTATAAAAAGCCTTACTGCAATGGTCACCTGCAACTATCATAAACGATTATGTAATTTAAACACCATATTATAACTTCGCATATTAAGACTGGCGGCTGCCACCTGTAATAAGCCTATCGCAATTGGCATTGCCAATTGCGAAATGGGTATATTTTGTAGTGCATTGTTCTTACCCATTAATTCCAACAATTTAAAGCGAAACAAAATCTTCTTTCATGGGGATTAGACCACATGGGTTTTGGAGCAAAAATTGGACTATTATGAAGTTTATAACATTTAGATAAACCAAGGACGTTAGCCGAGGGCTAAGGTGTTAAATGTTGGTGATACAAAATCACATTTAGAAGGAAATAAATATACAAAAGAAAGAAAGATAAATTTTGGTTTTCCCTGATAATAGGCATATTTGGTTATATTTATTTCTTTCAATCGGCTAATCAATTTATTTATTGCCATATAATATTAATTTGGGCATTAACTAATTGATTGTTATAAATAGATCCTAGAAAAGAGAGTGAAAAAGTGTGAAAAAGTATTTGGTTTTTCTCTCTTCTTCTATCTTTGTTCTTCTTTTCCAAACACTAAGAAACAATTGCCATAGAGATATTGATTCTATTTTTGTTCTGTTTACTTTTATTTGGTGAACTAATTGTAAACAATTGTTTTTGAGAATCAGTATAAATGGTTGTTTGTTGGAATCTCGTGTGTGGTTCTCTTGATTTCTTTGTGTTTTAGAACTATCTTCACCATTATTTGTCTTCAAATATTATTATTTTCATCCAATATTATCCCTTTGTGATTCGGGTGATATAAAATTCTAGAACAAGCTTTGGTGACATCTTTACCCTTTGTTAGTTTTGTGCAACAAAAATCCCAACAAATTGGTAACAGAGCTAGATCATCGCAATGCGAGGGTAATTTTGGATTTATATAATTGTTGAGGTGTCAGATTTAATTTCCGTCTTAAAGTTTTCTTTTCTAAATGGAAGAATATAGGGTATTTGGAAGCCTAAGATGAAGGATGTTTTATATCTCAATGATCTTCATCAGCCAATTGAAGATGATGGGAAGAACTCTTAAATATAGAGGAGGGTAAACAGATGAAGAAGGACAAGAAAGCGATTTCTTTGATTCATCACTACCATAATGATTCTGTTTTCCACCATATGGCTAGTTGTAAATCCACGAAGGCTTTGTAGGACAAGTCGGTATATTTATATGAGTCAAAAAGTAACGGTATGGCTTTTCTTGTTTGAAAATTGGCTCAGTTGAGGTTGGACGGAGAGAAGTCTGTAGCAGAGCATTTGAATGAATTTCAAGATGTAATAAATCAATTGTCAGGTATAGATGTCAAATTTGATGATGAATTAGAAGCTCTTTTGTTGATTAATTCACTTTCAAAGAGTTGTGAAATATTGGTTGTGTCATTAAGTAACTCCAATGCTAATGTAAATATCTCATTGGGTACTGTCAGAAATAGTCTCTTGAATGAAGAACTTAGTAGACAAGGGTCAATCTTGAAATCAGTTCATGATGAGGCTGTGGTAGTAAGACACTCAAAGTGGGATACAAAACCGAAGAAAAAGGTTGCTAATGGTAAAGGTATGTTTTTATTTTTTTCATAAAAATGGTCATATGCACAACGTGTGTGAAGCATATAAGAAGGATCAAAAGAAGGCTATACATAGCGACAATGATAGCGATACATGAGCCGACATGGCTGAAAGTAGCAATATTGATACTTCTTATGTTATCCTCATTAGTGACGTTAAGCCTTGGAAGATGGATTCAAGTGTTAATTTTCATATGTAGTGATATGTGGTGTTTTTCTTCTTATAAGAAGACCGTCGACATGATTAGGACAGCCAATGGAGTAGAGCTACCAGTTTGTGGTATTGGATCTATCTAGTTTCATATGCATGATTGTGTGGTCAGAGAAGTCTCGAACGTCAGGCATGCTACTACTAGTTTGCATAATCTCATTCTCTTAGTCAGTTGGACTATCGTGGTTGCACTTATGAGACCCGAGGTGTAGTTTTGAGAGTGCGAAGGGTGGTCATACTGTGATGAGAGGAGTATTAGATGATGGAAACCTTTATAGATTGATTGCTCGCGTGGTTGATAATAGAAAGCGAATGACATTTGAAGAGCCAAGTCCATAGGTAGGAGGTGAGGTGAATGCGTGCACTGCTTTTGATGGTCGTGTTGGTAGTCATATTTTTGATAGGGGTATTCATTTTGATGATGCTCTAGATATAAATGGTGATCGTGTCGAGAGCTTAGATCAAGTGGTAGACGGGTGTTGAGTTGGAAATCCACAAAGACTTTATGGAGGACTTTGTGGAATTACAAATGCTTTTAAGGTCAAATGGTGTGGTGTATCTCATGGTGGGTATGCATCACTTGTAGGTGGTAGTAGCAGTTTGTGATTTGGTGTGATTGAGAATAAGCGAGTGGTGATTACCTGAAGATGGTTGGTTTTTTTGTTTTATTCGATGGGATCACTTTCTTACTTTTGCTTTGAAGAGTCGGTTTGGTTGAAGGTAGAGATTGAGTTTATATTGAAGATATGTGATTTTGCATCAAGTTGGAGTCTTAAATTTTGGTGATACAAAATTAAATTTAAAAGGAAATAAATATGCAAAACAAAGAGAAAGAAAATTTGGTTTACCCTAATTAATAGGCATATTTGGTTAGTATATGTAACACCTCCGAAATTTAACGGAGATTAGACCCAAATTTAATAAGAAAATTAAATTAAATGAAAAGGACTTAAAACAAATTTTTCAAAAATATCTGAATTTGACTACGAAACTTGAACTATTGCGTTCATAGTGATTTTCAAGATGATTTTCATATATAATACTTCAGAATCCGAGTTAGTAAGGGGAAGTCATAGATGTTAAATAGAATTAAAAGTTTTAAAACTACAATTTAAAAATTATAAAGGATAACGGTCGACCCTTAGGGGTTCAAGGTTGACCGGTAGCGGTAAACCTATGCACAAGGGTGGTCGTCCATTATTTAAGTAAAATCAATCGTATCGATTTTCAGAAATGTGAGATGAACGACCGTGATTAAATGCTTGGGAAGAAGGATGAGATGAGAGAACCATATTTTATCAAATATTTACCTAAGTTAATCCGATGGTCAAACTAAAACCCTACCCCTATAAATACTAAGCTAATGAAACTCTAGTTCTCCATTAAAAACTTACAGTAACTCCCTATCATTACAAAATCAAGAAATCTCCAAAGCTCATATCCCAACACATTGAATTAACCAAAACAAAAACAAAAATGGTAGTGTATGAGAGTGATGAATATTTCATCTGAAGTTTAAAGACAGTGTGTTGGAAGTTTCCTTCAATAGCAAATAGATTTGGTTTTAGATAAGAGGGTGAAGAAGAGAAAAACTGTGACGCCTCACCTCTATACTCACACTAACCAAGGACACTACTGGGTAATGCCGTCAATTAGTACAAAGAATAAAGCTGTTGAGGAGCGACCATCTGTGTAATTGCTTTGTGCGAGTAACGATACGTCAGATAGTATGTCATGCATTTCATTTCAAGAGGAAATCCGACATATCAAATACAAACTCAAAGCTACTACACAGTGGCTATGTGGCCTTCGAAAACAAATATTCAATTGAGGCAATTCTTACTTAGGTATGTGTGCTCTTCAAATATTATTCTTATGATTTCTGCAATGTTTTACCCATGAATGATGATTGTGATACCAAAAAAACATTGTTTCTATATTTCTATACAGATATTAAGACTGAACTTTAAGGATCCACACATTACTAGGTAACATCCTTTAAGTTTGAAAGCAATTTGTTGATGTCCTAAACAAATGGGGGTAAACAACCGAAGCAAATAACTGTTCTATACTAAGTTATAACTTTGTGAATGCAACTTTATCTAACCTTTTGGAATGTATGTTAGAAATTTGTGGATGTCATTTTATTTAGCCTTTTGGAATGTGTATTTTTGGTTGTTTTGTGATAATATTTGTTTCAATCATTAAATTATTAAATACTGTTATAGGTGTATTATAAAATATAAGCTATAACTAATTGCTTTTTCCATTTCTGCATTTATTTTGCAACTGTCAAAGACAGTTGCAAAAGATCAAATGACAACTGTTTTAAATAGTTGTAGTTGAATCATATTGCAACGGTTTTAGACAGTTGTAATGTAATTTACTACAACAATCTTTAATAGTTGTAATATCATACTTTTCAAATAAATGTTACAGATTTACAACTGGCATTTACAGTTGTAAAAGAACATATTGCAACTACTTTTAACCATTATAAAAAGCCTTACTGCAATGGTCACCTGCAACTATCATAAACACTTATGTAATTTAAACACCATATTATAACTTCGCATATTAAGACTGGCGGCTGCCACCTGTAATAAGCCTATCGCAATTGGCATTGCCAATTGCGAAATGGGTATATTTTGTAGTGCATTGTTCTTACCCATTAATTCCAAAAATTTAAAGCGAAACAAAATCTTCTTTCATGGGGATTAGACCACTTGGGTTTTGGAGCAAAAATTGGACTATTATGTAGTTTATAACATTTGGATAAACCAAGGACGTTAGCCGAGGGCTAAGGTGTTAAATGTTGGTGATACAAAATCACATTTAGAAGGAAATAAATATACAAAAGAAAGAAAGATAAATTTTGGTTTTCCCTAATAATAGGCATATTTGGTTATATTTATTTCTTTCAATCGGCTAATCAATTTATTTATTGCCATATAATATTAATTTGGGCATTAACTAATTGATTGTTATAAATAGATCCTAGAAAAGAGAGTGAAAAAGTGTGAAAAAGTATTTGATTTTTCTCTCTTCTTCTATCTTTGTTCTTCTTTTCCAAACACTAAGAAACAATTGTCATAGAGATATTGATTCTATTTTTGTTCTATTTACTTTTATTTGGTGAACTAATTGTAAACAATTGTTTTTGAGAATCTGTATAAATGGTTGTTCGTTGGAATCTCGTGTGTGGTTCTCTTGATTTCTTTGTGTTTTAGAACTATCTTCACCATTATTTGTCTTCAAATATTATTATTTTCATCCAATATTATCCCTTTGTGATTCGGGTGATATAAAATTCTAGAACAAGCTTTGGTGACATCTTTACCCTTTGTTAGTTTTGTGCAATAAAAATCCCAACAAATTGGTAACAGAGCTAGATCATCGCAATGCGAAGGGTAATTTTGGATTTATATAATTGTTGAGGTGTCGGATTTAATTTCCTTCTTAAAGTTTTCTTTTCTAAATGGAAGAATATAGGGTATTTGGAAGCCTAAGATGAAGGATGTTTTATATCTCAATGATCTTCATCAACCAATTGAAGATGATGGGAAGAACTCTTAAATATAGAGGAGGGTAAACAGATGAAGAAGGACAAGAAAGCGATTGCTTTGATTCATCACTACCATAATGATTCTGTTTTCCACCATATGGCTAGTTGTAAATCCACGAAGTCTTTGTAGGATAAGTCGGTATATTTATATGAGTCAAAAAGTAACGGTATGGCTTTTCTTGTTTGAAAATTGGCTCAGTTGAGGTTGGACGGAGAGAAGTCTGTAGCAGAGCATTTGAATGAATTTCAAGATGTAATAAATCAATTGTCAGGTATAGATGTCAAATTTTATGATGAATTAGAAGCTCTTTTGTTGATTAATTCACTTTCAAAGAGTTGTGAAATATTGGTTGTGTCATTAAGTAACTCCAATGCTAATGTAAATATCTCATTGGGTACTGTCAGAAATAGTCTCTTGAATGAAGAACTTAGAAGACAAGGGTCAATCTTGAAATCAGTTCATGATGAGGCTGTGGTAGTAAGACACTCAAAGTGGGATACAAAACCGAAGAAAAAGGTTGCTAATGGTAAAGGTATGTTTTTATTTTTGTCATAAAAATGGTCATATGCACAACGTGTGTGAAGCATATAAGAAGGATCATAAGATGGCTATACATAGCGACAATGATAGCGATACATGAGCCGACATGGCTGAAAGTAGCAATAGTGATACTTCTTATGTTATCCTCATTAGTGACGTTAAGCCTTGGAAGATGGATTCAGGTGTTAATTTTCATATGTAGTGATATGTGGTGTTTTTCTTCTTATAAGAAGACCGTCGACATGATTAGGACAGCCAATGGAGTAGAGCTACCAGTTTGTGGTATTGGATCTATCTAGTTTCATATGCATGATTGTGTGGTCAGAGAAGTCTCGAACGTCAGGCATGCTACTACTAGTTTGCATAATCTCATTCTCTTAGTCAGTTGGACTATCGTGGTTGCACTTATGAGACCCGAGGAGTAGTTTTGAGAGTGCGAAGGGTGGTCATACTGTGATGAGAGGAGTATTAGATGATGGAAACCTTTATAGATTGATTGCTCGTGTGGTTGATAATAGAAAGCGAATGACATTTGAAGAGCCAAGTCCATAGGTAGGAGGTGAGGTGAATGCGTGCACTGCTTTTGATGGTCGTGTTGGTAGTCATATTTTTGATAGGGGTATTCATTTTGATGATGCTCTAGATATAAATGGTGATCATGTCAAGAGCTTAGATCAAGTGGTAGACGGGTGTTGAGTTGGAAATCCACAAAGACTTTATGGAGGACTTTGTGGAATTACAAATGCTTTTAAGGTCAAATGGTGTGGTGTATCTCATGGTGGGTATGTATCACTTGTAGGTGGTAGTAGCAGTTTGTGATTTGGTGTGATTGAGAATAAGCGAGTGGTGATTACCTGAAGATGGTTGGTTTTTTTGTTTTATTCGATGGGATCACTTTCTTATTTTTGCTTTGAAGAGTCGGTTTGGTTGAAGGTAGAGATTGAGTTTATGTTGAAGATATGTGATTTTGCATCAAGTTGGAGCCTTAAATTTTGGTGATACAAAATTAAATTTAAAAGGAAATAAATATGCAAAACAAAGAGAAAGAAAATTTGGTTTACCCTAATTAATAGGCATATTTGGTTAGTATATGTAACACCTCCGAAATTTAACGGAGATTAGACCCAAATTTAATAAGAAAATTAAATTAAATGAAAAGGACTTAAAACAAATTTTTCAAAAATATCTGAATTTGACTACAAAACTTGAACTATTGCATTCATAGTGATTTTCAAGATGATTTTCATATATAATACTTCAAAATCCGAGTTAGTAAGGGGAAGTCATAGATGTTAAATAGAATAAAAAGTTTTAAAACTACAATTTAAAAATTATAAAGGATAACGGTCGACCCTTAGGGGTTCAAGGTTGACCGGTAGCGGTAAACCTATGCACAAGGGTGGTCGTCCATTGTTTAAGTAAAATCAATCGTATCGATTTTCAGAAATGTGAGATGAACGACCGTGATTAAATGCTTGGGAAGAAGGATGAGATGAGAGAACCATATTTTATCAAATATTTACCTAAGTTAATCCGATGGTCAAACTAAAACCCTACCCCTATAAATACTAAGCTAATGAAACTCTAGTTCTCCATTAAAAACTTACAGTAACTCCCTATCATTACAAAATCAAGAAATCTCCAAAGCTCATATCCCAACACATTGAATTAACCAAAACAAAAACAAAAATGGTAGTGTATGAGAGTGATGAATATTTCATCTATAGTTTAAAGACAGTGTGTTGGAAGTTTCCTTCAATAGCAAATAGATTTGGTTTTAGATAAGAGGGTGAAGAAGAGAAAAACTGTGACGCCTCACCTTTATACTCACACTAACCAAGGACACTACTGGGTAATGTCGTTAATTAGTACGAAGAATAAAGCTGTTGAGGAGCGACCATCTGTGTAATTTCTTTGTGCGAGTAACGATACGTCAGATAGTATGTCATGCATTTCATTTCAAGAGGAAATCCGACATATCAAATACAAACTACAAGCTACTACACAATGGCTATGTGGCCTTCGAAAACAAATATTCAATTGAGGCAATTCTTACTTAGGTATGTGTGCTCTTCAAATATTATTCTTATGATTTCTGCAATGTTTTACCCATGAATGATGATTGTGATACCAAAAAAACATTGTTTCTATATTTCTATACAGATATTAAGACTGAACTTTAAGGATCCACACATTACTAGGTAACATCCTTTAAGTTTGAAAGCAATTTGTTGATGTCCTAAACAAATGGGGGTAAACAACCGAAGCAAATAACTGTTCTATACTAAGTTATAACTTTGTGAATGCAACTTTATCTAACCTTTTGGAATGTATGTTAGAAATTTGTGGATGTCATTTTATTTAGCCTTTTAGAATGTGTATTTTGGTTGTTTTGTGATAATATTTGTTTCAATCATTAAATTATTAAATACTGTTATAGGTGTATTATAAAATATAAGCTACAACTAATTGCTTTTTCCATTTCTGCATTTATTTTGCAACTGTCAAAGACAGTTGCAAAAGATCAAATGACAATTGTTTTAAATAGTTGTAGTTGAATCATATTGCAACGGTTTTAGACAGTTGTAATATAATTTACTACAACAATCTTTAATAGTTGTAATATCATACTTTTCAAATAAATGTTACAGATTTACAACTGGCATTTACAGTTGTAAAAGAACATGTTGCAACTACTTTTAACCATTATAAAAAGCCTTACTGCAATGGTCACCTGCAACTATCATAAACACTTATGTAATTTAAACACCATATTATAACTTCGCATATTAAGACTGGCGGCTGCCACCTGTAATAAGCCTATCGCAATTGGCATTGCCAATTGTGAAATGGGTATATTTTGTAGTGCATTGTTCTTACCCATTAATTCCAAAAATTTAAAGTGAAACAAAATCTTCTTTCATGGGGATTAGACCACTTGGGTTTTGGAGCAAAAATTGGACTATTATGAAGTTTATAACATTTGGATAAACCAAGGACGTTAGCCGAGGGCTAAGGTGTTAAATGTTGGTGATACAAAATCACATTTAGAAGGAAATAAATATACAAAAGAAAGAAAGATAAATTTTGGTTTTCCCTAATAATAGGCATATTTGGTTATATTTATTTCTTTCAATCGGCTAATCAATTTATTTATTGCCATATAATATTAATTTGGGCATTAACTAATTGATTGTTATAAATAGATCCTAGAAAAGAGAGTGAAAAAGTGGGAAAAAGTATTTGGTTTTTCTCTCTTCTTCTATCTTTGTTCTTCTTTTCCAAACACTAAGAAACAATTGCCATAGAGATATTGATTCTATTTTTGTTCTGTTTACTTTTATTTGGTGAACTAATTGTAAACAATTGTTTTTGAGAATCAGTATAAATGGTTGTTCGTTGGAATCTCGTGTGTGGTTCTCTTGATTTCTTTGTGTTTTAGAACTATCTTCACCATTATTTGTCTTCAAATATTATTATTTTCATCCAATATTATCCCTTTGTGATTCGGGTGATATAAAATTCTAGAACAAGCTTTGGTGACATCTTTACCCTTTGTTAGTTTTGTGCAACAAAAATCCCAACAAATTGGTAACAGAGCTAGATCATCGCAATGCGAAGGGTAATTTTGGATTTATATAATTGTTGAGGTGTCGGATTTAATTTCCTTCTTAAAGTTTTCTTTTCTAAATGGAAGAATATAGGGTATTTGGAAGCCTAAGATGAAGGATGTTTTATATCTCAATGATCTTCATCAGCCAATTGAAGATGATGGGAAGAACTCTTAAATATAGAGGAGGGTAAACAGATGAAGAAGGACAAGAAAGCGATTGCTTTGATTCATCACTACCATAATGATTCTGTTTTCCACCATATGGCTAGTTGTAAATCCACGAAGGCTTTGTAGGACAAGTCGGTATATTTATATGAGTCAAAAAGTAACGGTATGGCTTTTCTTGTTTGAAAATTGGCTCAGTTGAGGTTGGACGGAGAGAAGTCTGTAGCAGAGCATTTGAATGAATTTCAAGATGTAATAAATCAATTGTCAGGTATAGATGTCAAATTTTATAATGAATTAGAAGCTCTTTTGTTGATTAATTCACTTTCAAAGAGTTGTGAAATATTGGTTGTGTCATTAAGTAACTCCAATGCTAATGTAAATATCTCATTGGGTATTGTCAGAAATAGTCTCTTGAATGAAGAACTTAGAAGACAAGGGTCAATCTTGAAATCAGTTCATGATGAGGCTGTGGTAGTAAGACACTCAAAGTGGGATACAAAACCGAAGAAAAAGGTTGCTAATGGTAAAGGTATGTTTTTATTTTTGTCATAAAAATGGTCATATGCACAACGTGTGTGAAGCATATAAGAAGGATCAAAAGAAGGCTATACATAGCGACAATGATAGCGATACATGAGCCGACATGGCTGAAAGTAGCAATAGTGATACTTCTTTTGTTATCCTCATTAGTGACGTTAAGCCTTGGAAGATGGATTCAGGTGTTAATTTTCATATGTAGTGATATGTGATGTTTTTCTTCTTATAAGAAGACCGTCGACATGATTAGGACAGCCAATGGAGTAGAGCTACCAGTTTGTGGTATTGGATCTATCTAGTTTCATATGCATGATTGTGTGGTCAGAGAAGTCTCGAACGTCAGGCATGCTACTACTAGTTTGCATAATCTCATTCTCTTAGTCAGTTGGACTATCGTGGTTGCACTTATGAGACCCGAGGTGTAGTTTTGAGAGTGCGAAGGGTGGTCATACTGTGATGAGAGGAGTATTAGATGATGGAAACCTTTATAGATTGATTGCTTGTGTGGTTGATAATAGAAAGCGAATGACATTTGAAGAGCCAAGTCCATAGGTAGGAGGTGAGGTGAATGCGTGCACTGCTTTTGATGTGGTCGTGTTGGTAGTCATATTTTTGATAGGGGTATTCATTTTGATGATGCTCTAGATATAAATGGTGATCGTGTCGAGAGCATAGATCAAGTGGTAGACGGGTGTTGAGTTGGAAATCCACAAAGACTTTATTGAGGACTTTGTGGAATTACAAATGCTTTTAAGGTCAAATGGTGTGGTGTATCTCATGGTGGGTATGCATCACTTGTAGGTGGTAGTAGCAGTTTGTGATTTGGTGTGATTGAGAATAAGCGAGTGGTGATTACCTGAAGATGGTTGGTTTTTTTGTTTTATTCGATGGGATCACTTTCTTATTTTTGCTTTGAAGAGTCGGTTTGGTTGAAGGTAGAGATTGAGTTTATGTTGAAGATATGTGATTTTGCATCAAGTTGGAGTCTTAAATTTTGGTGATACAAAATTAAATTTAAAATGAAATAAATATGCATAACAAAGAGAAAGAAAATTTGGTTTACCCTAATTAATAGGCATATTTGGTTAGTATATGTAACACCTCCGAAATTTAACGGAGATTAGACCCAAATTTAATAAGAAAATTAAATTAAATGAAAAGGACTTAAAACAAATTTTTCAAAAATATCTGAATTTGACTACGAAACTTGAACTATTGCGTTCATAGTGATTTTCAAGATGATTTTCATATATAATACTTCAAAATCCGAGTTAGTAAGGGGAAGTCATAGATGTTAAATAGAATTAAAAGTTTTGAAACTACAATTTAAAAATTATAAAGGATAACGGTCGACCCTTAGGGGTTCAAGGTTGACCGGTAGCGGTAAACCTATGCACAAGGGTGGTCGTCCATTGTTTAAGTAAAATCAATCGTATCGATTTTCAGAAATGTGAGATGAACGACCGTGATTAAATGCTTGGGAAGAAGGATGAGATGAGAGAACCATATTTTATCAAATATTTACCTAAGTTAATCCGATGGTCAAACTAAAACCCTACCCCTATAAATACTAAGCTAATGAAACTCTAGTTCTCCATTAAAAACTTACAGTAACTCCCTATCATTACAAAATCAAGAAATCTCCAAAGCTCATATCCCAACACATTGAATTAACCAAAACAAAAACAAAAATGGTAGTGTATGAGAGTGATGAATATTTCATCTGAAGTTTAAAGACAATGTGTTGGAAGTTTCCTTCAATAGCAAATAGATTTGGTTTTAGATAAGAGGGTGAAGAAGAGAAAAACTGTGACGCCTCACCTCTATACTCACACTAACCAAGAACACTACTGGGTAATGCCGTCAATTAGTACGAAGAATAAAGCTGTTGAGGAGCGACCATCTGTGTAATTGCTTTGTGCGAGTACCGATACGTCAGATAGTATGTCATGCATTTCATTTCAAGAGGAAATCCGACATATCAAATACAAACTCAAAGCTACTACACAGTGGCTATGTGGCCTTCGAAAACAAATATAAAATAGTGAAAATTAGGGTCACATCCCTAAAACCAAACGTAATTCACAAAAACTCCTTCCGTTCGAAACTTTATAAATCCAGTCCCTATTTTTGTTTCGGTTTAATTCTTTTCCATAAATACCCTCGTTTATACCGTGCTCCATTTTTTCTATCTGTGGTTATTTGGTTTATATTGAACGATAAAATTATCTTTGCTTAATGATTTATTTGTTTGCAATAAAAGATTTTTACTGAAATACCGTGTAAGTTCGTTTTCTGCAACTATTTGCAATAGTTGCAGAAATGTCTGCAACTATATGCAATAGTTGCAGACATTTCTGCAACTATTTGCAATAGTTGGTATAGTTGCAGAAATGTCTGCAACTATATGCAATAGTTGCAGACATTTCTGCAACTATTTGCAATAGTTGCATCTGCAACTATTTGCATTTCTGCAACTATATCATATAGTTGCAGAAATGTCTGCAACTATATGCAATAGTTGCAGACATTTTTGCACCTATTTTCAATAGTTGCATCTGCAACTATTTGCATTTCTGCAACTATATGCAATGGTTGCAGAAATGTCTGCAACTATATGAAATAGTTGCGGACATTTCTGCAACTATTTGCAATAGTTGCATCTGCAACTATTTACAATAGTTGCATTTCTGCAACTATATGCAATAGTTGCAGAAATGTCTGCAACTATATGAAATAGTTGTAGATATTTCAGCAACTATACCATATAGTTGCAGAAATATCTGCAACTATATGTAATAGTTGCAGACATTTCTGCAACTATATCATATAGTTGCAGAAATATCTGCAATTTTTTGCAATTTTTATATATTTGAAAAAAAATCGAAAATGTTCAATATTTGCTGAATTGTCTGCAAATATTTGAAATAATTGCAGATTTAATACAAATTTAAATTTTTGGTATCAACAATGGATCTCATTTTAAAGATCATAAAATTTGCGATTTTTTTGTGAAAACGTTATGTTGATCCGGTTTTTGTAAATAAAGTTATACACGTTTGAAAAGTTAAAAACATAAAGGGTATTTCGGTCTTTCTGCGTGCGTGAATTTGAAAACAGGGAGCGGAAACGTAAATGTTGGTTGGAAAGGATGTTTTCTCTATTTTAAAACTTGTTAGGGATGTGAGCCAAACTTACCCTATAAAATAAGCATAGCATAAATCAGTCACAGATGTTCATATCACTAAGGCGGAAACAAATATGAATATAACACATAGAAGTGTACATCAAAGTAGTGGTCATACAAGATCCACTACATCACAAATAAATAGGTACAAGTGCTAGACAAAAGAATATGTATACATTAAGGAGACTCTACCTCGAATGTATAAAAACAAAAAAACTACTAAGCTAAAGTAGTTAGCCAAAAGTCAGAAGCTAGTCCCTGCTAAGAAGTTAAGTGGAAGCACCTGAAACACCTCGGTCTGACCCGAGTATTATTTAAGAAGAAAAATAATAAACGGATCAGTCTAGCTGTAATTATCATGTAAGATGAGATAGGATAAGAGATATGACAAATATATATCATAAAACCAAAAATCATACAATATCTCAAGTTTTCTCAAACACCAAAAAGAATGTCATATTCTTTAGCTTATTCACCAAATCAAAAATATTGATAGAGCTTATCAATGCAAATCACAAAAATTGGTGAAACACAAATTCTAGAAATCAATAATTAGAAGTCCAAAAAACAAAAAGGGGGAGGCCTATCATAAACGGGAGCATGAAAAATCACCAACACGTGTATCACAAACGGGGCGCTATCCCATGAATCGCTAACCCATAAAGCCAGTGCAACGACGTAGTACAACGATACGCCCGAGGAACCTAAAACTCAAATAAGCCGAAACAACGACGTAATACAACGATACGCTCGAGGAACCTGAAACTCAAATAAGCCGGAACAACGATGTAGTACAACGATACGCCCGATGAACCGCACTCCATACAACCTTAAGGTCGCTAACCTATAAAAATGAGACGAAGCTCGACAGAACGGGGTACAGTACCCCTTGCGGACAATGAGACATCAAATAACGCTAGTCCAAACCTCAAAATGATCGCCATAGATCAATAAGTGTAAATTACATCAAGCTAGTAAATATATGAGCTTAGCTTCATGTCCCATAACCAGTGGCTTAACTTAAATATTTACGAACAAATTGTAGATTTCCACTTGAAAATTGTCACAAGATTTCAATCGAACAATTTTAAGAATTAACCGACGAAGTAAACGCAAGCGTTTCATACCACTTGTTTTGCAAAGTCGTTTAATTGGATTTCTCGTATGAATGAGGTAAAGGTTTGTATATACTAATAGATTGGAAAACGGTTTTAAAAATGGTCTTTGTATTAAAAGTAATGTTGAAATCATTTTTGTGAAAGAGTTTGAGTGTTTACTACAAGTATAGAAACTTTTGTATTTTAAAGTAACAAATCATAGAAACGATTGTAAAAACAATCTATCACCAAAAATTCACATTCGATGACGTGAATCAAAACCCTGAAAATCGATATCAAATCGCTCAAATGGATATTCCCAAAAATCAAGAAAAGAAGTCATCAAAGTCGATAATAAATGACAACAACTAACCGGATCAACAAAAATCGATAAAAATTGGAAATTTGCATAAAAACAGACAAAATTGGTTGAATTTAACAGCGCCAGACGTCCGGTGGTTCTCCCAGACGTCTGAGCTGAGAGTTTGGAAATTTTCTTCTAGATCGCTCAGACGTCTGCTGAGCTGAAGGTCTGGAATTTTTTTTCCAGTCCTCAGTGGTCTGAGTGTTTTCCTAGACGTCAGAGCTGAAGCTCAGGGCAAATTTGCCTAGGCCATTGATGGCCAAATCAACTCGAATGCGATTGAATGAGCGATGGTGGCTAGGGATTTATGCCAAACGACAACCCAGCCCTATAGGCTCTTCAATACACTCCAAACAACATGTCCAAACATCCATAGTAGGATTTTCATAGGTTTTGACTTCAAAATATCAATATTGGAAAATTCATCAAACCAATTCAATTCAAAAGCAATTGAACATGAAATAGATGTTAGGAATTGATACCTAACAACAATTGAAAGCTATAGACATAGATGTGAGTTTAAGAACTCACCTTTAAATTCAAAAACAAGGAATGAGAAGCTCTAAAACAAAGCAAGATCAATCTCTCTTCAACTTCACTTCAAGAACCTTCAATCTATGATTAAATGCAAAGTTTTTCCTAAGTTTGGTTATAGGAAAAATCAAGAATTGAAGAGGAATTGAGATGGAGAAGATGAAGAGGACGCTTACCTAAGCTTCTCTTTGATTTTAGAACTTAAATTTGAATTTCCTAAGAATCCAGGGCTTAGGAATTTTGATTTCCCCTCTTTTCCTCTATTTTTCCCTTAGGGCTTGAGTGTTAGGAATAATGAAATGAATGAATGAAGAGGAGTGGAGTGGGAGCTATTAGGCAGAAGAGTTTGGGTTCACTTGTTGGGTTAGTGGGCTAGAAAACAACCCAAAGCCCAAATGAAAATACCAAAATCCTCATCAACTCAAAACATATCAATGTTTATACTCAAAAAAGTTGTAAACGTCGTTTTGAACTCAATGAAAGTGGTCTCGAGTCCGGATTCGATTGTTTACAAAAAGTCACATTTCGGACTTTAAATTAAATCAACGACGCTATATTTAAATAAAATATTTAAATATGAGATCGTAAAATATAAGGGTTGTTATAGACTCCCCTCTTTAAAGAAATTGCGTCCTCGCAATATTTTAAGAAGGAAATATAGAGTAACAACCATTTTGTGACATAACAACACAAAAGAAATTTTTTAAATGAGAAGTTCACCTTAAGGAGCACGAGAGAGTAAGTCTGGATGTGTTCGCTTGATGAATTCTCTGGATTCCCAAGAACAATCCTTAGGATTTGCGGGCCATTGAACTTTCACAAGCGTAACATCTTTATTACGAAGGCGTTTAACCTCCGTAGCAATGATACGAATAAGATGTTGCTCATAAGTCAAATTGGGTGAAACTTCAATTTCTTCAATAACACCGGGCTAAAGAATAGAATCAGAATCTCTAAGACAATTCCGTAGTTGAGAAACGTGGAATACATCATGAATGGCTGAAAATTGAGTCGGTAATGAAAGGCGATAAACCACGGAACCAATGCATTCGGTGATGGGAAATGGGCCAATATATCGAGGTGCTAACTTTCCCGATCGACTGAAACACACAACACCCTTCATAGGTGAAACACGAATGAATACCAAATTTCCCACAGAAAATTCCAAATTCCTTCTTCGGTTATCGGCATAGGATTTTTGTCTACTTTGAGCTTCTTTCATCCTATGACGAATAAGGTCAATCTTTTCTGTGGCATCATGAATAAAATCTGGACCTAAAACCAGCTTCTCACCGGCTTCAAGTCAACACAAAGAAGATCGGCATGGCCTTCCGTAGAGTGCCTCGATAGGTGCCATACCGATACTAGATTGGAAGCTATTATTATAAGAAAACTCGACAAGGGAAATATGATCTTCCCAACTTCCACCAAAATCAAGAACACATGCACGAAGGAGATCTTCAAGAGTTTGATTCACACGCTCGGTTTGTCCATCGGACCGGGGATGATAAGCGGTGCTAAAATTAAGCTTCCTTCCCAAAGCTCTTTGAAGACCCTTCGAAAATCCACTAGTAAATAATGGATCACGATCGCTAATAATAGAAGTAGGAACCCCATGCAATTTAACAATTTCTTTAACATAGAGTTTGGCCAAAAGAGGTACGGTCCGATTGGACCGAACGGGAATAAAATAGGAGGATTTTGTAAGTCTATCTACAATCACCCATAAACTGTCATGACCCGAACGAGAACGGGGAAGACTGTCAATAAAGTCCATGGAGACTTGATCCCACTTCCAAACGGGAATGTCCAAAGGTTGTAATAACCTACCGGGCCTTTGATGCTCGGCCTTTAAGAGTTGGCAAGTCATGCAACTCTTAATAAAGTTAGCAATATCAGATCTCATTCCATCCCAATTATAAAGTCGCTTCATGTCCGCTTACATTTTACTACTACTAGGATGAATGGTAAATTTAGAACGATGAGAATCTTCTAAAATGTCTTTACGAAGATCACTAATATTTGGCACAACCAGTCTACCAAATTTTCGAATGCCACCACGAGCATCGATTTTAAAGTCTTTTAGACCACCAATATCATTTTTATCCCTACAACTTTGGCTAAGATGAGCCAATTTGGGATCTTGCTTTTAAGCTTCAAGGATGCGGTCTAAAAGAGAAGGATGAGCCTAAAGGTTACATAAAATAAGAGATGAACATGAATTGGATTCACGACCTCAAATCTCACAAGTGGACAAAGTCTCGAGATTATTCCATTCGGATATCGTCATGGAAACAACCGCTTGTTGCTTACGACTAAGCATCGGCAACACGATTTCCCTTTCCGAGTGTATAAAGAATATCAAGATCATAAGATGCAAGGAATTCGAGCCAACGTTGTTGATGCAAATCAAGTTCCTTTTGAGAAAATAAATATTTCAAAGATTTATGATCGGCATAGAGAACAAATTTCTCTCCCAAAAGATAATGACGCCAAATTCTAAGGGTGAAAACAATGGCCGCGAGCTCTAAATCATGAGTGGCATATCTAGTCTCGGTAGGGTTTAATTGCCTAGAAGCATAAGCGATAACACGTTCCCTTTGCATTTGAACGACTCCCAAACCAACACGACTAGCATCGGTATAAATAATCAAGTCTTGGTTCCCTTCGGGAATCACAAGTATAGGAGCATAGGAAAGGAGTTCTTTAAATTTCTGAAAAGCATCTTCACATTTGTCGGACCAAATGTACTTAACTCCCTTCTTTGTCAAACTAGTAAGAGGTACAGAAATTTTAGAAAAGTCTTTTATGAAGCGATGGTAATAGCCCGCCAATCCAAGAAAGCTATGAATTTCCGTCACACTCTCCGGTCTCTTCCAATTTTGAATCGCCTCGATCTTTGAAGGATCCACATAAATTCCGGATTCAAAAATAATATGTCCTAAAAATTTCACACGAGATTGCCAAAAGTGGCACATAGAAAATTTTTCTTTCAATTGATTGCTCCTAAGGGATGCCAACACAATTTGAAGATGTTTTTCATGCTCTTCCTCAGTTTTAGAATAAATAAGAATATCATCTATAAAGATGAGAACAAATCGATCGAGGAAGTCTTTGAAAATCCGGTTCATAAGGTCAACGAAATAAGCTGGAGCATTCGCTAAACCAAATGGCATAACAAGCCATTCATATAATCCATAACGGGTACGGAACGATGTCAAAGGAATTCTATCCTCTGCAATACGAAGCTGATGAAAACCGGTTGCTAAATCTAACTGTGAAAAGACTCTAGCACTGCAAAGTTGATCGAATAGATCATCAATCTGAGGTAAGGGATATTTATTCTTGATGGTAAGATCATTAAGCTTGTGGTAGTCAACGCAAAGCCTAAGTGTACCATCGGATTTCTTCACAAAGAGCTGAAGCTCCCCAAGGAGAGGAACTAGAACGAATAAACTGTTTTGCTTCCAATTCGGATAATCGTTTACGCATCTCCTCATTTTCCTTATTGGATATACGATAAAGAGGATGAGTGATAGGTAGAGCTCCAGGGATTAGATTAATTCTGAACTCAATTGCTCGCTTAGGTGGTAATCCTAACACGGGCTCAAATATATCGGGAAATTCATGAACAACGTGAATGAGGGAAATGACATCTTCCTCATCATCATTATCATCATCATGTGGATTTAGAGAATATAAGGATGCTACTGAATTGGAATCTGAATCTTTAAGTACAATAGAAATCTGCTTAACAGATTGGGGATGTCGAAGATGGATAGTCCTCTCGGGACATAGGATGTGGGCTTCATAACGATTAAGCCAATCCATTCCCAAAATCATTCTGAAACCTAAGTAACGCATAACATGCAAATCGGCACGGAAAGCATAATCATATAAAATAATCTCGACATCTTTACAAAGTAAACTGAGTGTTGTGGATCCACCAACCGGATTCGCAATTCTCAGTGAAGTCATCAAGCCCATAACATTTAAAGAAAAGGCATCAACAAGTTCTTTTGATATAAAAGAGTGATATGCACCCGTATCAAAAAGAACTCGAATAGGATGATCACGGAACATAATAATGCCATCAAGGACAAAATGAGAAATACCTTGACCAAGAGGAGTGTTACTAGGGGCTTGCACAACATTCAGCTTTCCCTCTTTCCTACTTTGAAGCTTGGGACAGGAAGATATAAGATGACTCGAACCTTTGCAATACCGACAATAAAGGGGTTTCGGACACCTATTTGCATAATGGTCTCTAGAACCACAATTGTAGCACTATCCATGCTAGAGGTAGGAGTCTTTGCTACCGAAGTTGCTTGCTTCCCTTTCTTGTTGGGATTAGGGCCTTTGAACTTACTATCAGGTTGCCTCTTCTTGTTGTTATTGAAGTTCTGTTTGGCATCGCCAACATCACCATCACTTTCTTTATCGGCCTCTTCAAGTCAAAGAGCGATATCTACAAGCTGATCGAAAGGAACTTCTAGTTCCAAAAGTAAAGCCTTTTTGAGGTTCTTATTCAACCCATAGATAAATCTCTTACTATTCTTCAATGGGGTATTAATATACTCGACCCCATATTTAGAGAGGGATTCAAAAGATGCGACATAATCTGTCACAGAAGTTTCACCTTGAATAAGGTCAATAAAGCGTCAAGCTAAAGTTACTTTTCAGCTTCCGGCACAAACTTCAACTCGAACCTTTCTCGGAATTGCTCCTAAGTAAGATCCGCTTCAACAATTTCCAAAATCAAAAGCTCATACCAATCTAATGCTCTTTCCTAGAGCATGCTAGAAGCCACTTGGACTCGATATAGATTCACAAGATTCATGCGAGAAAAGATGCGATCGCATGTTCTAAGCCAAGCTTGGAATTCTATAACGCTTTCGGAACCCTTGAATGGCCTTCCACCCAAATTGGTATAATCACGGCACAAGCGTGCAAACCCGATTTAGGATGAGTATGCTCAAAAATGGGTCTGGCAGCTTAATCATTCTTTACAAGATCCAAAAGCTGTTGGGCAGACATGAATATGCCATCCTGAGGAGTAGTACTGGATTGACCGGCACTAGGACGGCCAGGTCTAACCATTTCTCTTCTTTAAGAAAGAAGAGGAAAAAGGTTATTCTCAGAATGAATATCAAACAAACTTGATTGATAAAACAAGGCATCATAAAAGAAAATAGGATAGAACGGGTCCTATGACTCGAATTAAATCCTAAGGCATGATTCCTAAGAGAGACTTAGGACAATGATCCTTGCTAGATTATTCTACATTGTTCCAAAGTTTGGCTCTGATACCAAGCTGTGACGCCCCACCTCTATACTCACACTAACCAAGGACACTACTGGGTAATGCCATCAATTAGTACGAAGAATAAGGCTGTTGAGGAGCGACTATTTGTGTAATTGCTTTGTGCGAGTACCGATATGTCAGATAGTATGTCATGCATTTCATTTCAAGAGGAAACCAGACATATCAAATACAAACTCAAAGCTACTACACAGTGGCTATGTGGCCTTCGGAAACAAATATAAAATAAGCATAACATAAATCAATCATAGATGTTCATATCACTAAGGCAGAAACAGATATGAATATAACACATAGAAGTGTACATCAAAGTAGTGGTCATACAAGATCCACTACATCATAAAAGAATAGGTACAAGTGCTAGACAAAAGAATATGTATACATAATGGAGTCTCTATCTCGAATGTATAAAAACAAAAAAACAACTAAGTTAAAGTAGTTAGCCAAAAGTCAGAAGCTATCCCTGTTAAGAAGTCAAGTGGAAGCACCTGAAACACCTCGGTCTGACCCGAGTATTATTTAAGAAGAAAATAATAAACGGATCAATCTAGCTATAATTATCATGTAAGATGAGATAGGATAAGAGATATGATAATAACAAAAACCATACAATATCTCAAGTTTTCTCAAACACCAAAAAGAATGTCATATTCTTTAGCTTATTCACCAAATCAAAAATATTAATAGAGCTTATCAATGCAAATCACAAAAATTGGTGAAACACAAATTCTAGAAATCAATAATTAGAAGTCCAGAAAACACAAAGGGGGAGGCCTATCATAAATGGGAGCATGAAAACTCACCAACACGTGTATCATAAACAGGACGCTATCCCATGGATCGCTAACCCATAAAGCCAGTGCAACGACATAGTATAACGATACGCCCGAGGAACCTGAACCTCAAATAAGCCGAAACAACGACGTTGTACAACGATACGCCCGAGGAACCTAAAACTCAAATAAGCCAGAACAACGACGTAGTACAACGATACGCCCGATGAACCGAACTCCATACAACCTATAGGTCGCTAACCTATAAAAATGAGATGAAGCTCAACAGAACGGGGTACAGTCCCCCTCGCGGACAATGAGACATCGCATATCGCTAGTCCAAACCTCAAAATGATCGTCATAGATCAATAAGTGTAAATTACATTAAGCTAGTAAATAGATGAGTTTACCTTCATGTCCCATAACCACTGGCTTAACTTAAATATTTACGAACAAATTGTAGATTTCCACTCGAAAATTGTCACAAGATTTCAATCGAACAAGTCTAAGAATTAACCGACGGAGTAAACGCAAGCATTTCATACCACTTGTTTTGCTAAGTCGTTAAATTGGATTTCTCGTACGAATGAGGTAAAGGTTTGTATATACTAATAGATTGGAAAACAGTTTTAAAAATGTGCTTTGTATTAAAAGTAATGTTGAAATCATTTTTGTGAAAGAGTTTGAGTATTTACTACTAGTATAGAAACCTTTGTATTTTAAAGTGACAAACCATAGAAACGATTGTAAAAAAAATCTATCACCAAAACTTCACGTTCGACGACGTAAATCAAAACTATGAAAATCAATATCAAATCTCTCAAATGGATATTCCTAAAAATCCAGAAAAGAAGTCATCAAAGTCAATAATAAATGACAACAACTAAGCGGATCAACAAAAATCGATAAAAATTGGAAATTTGCATAAAAACAGGCAAATTGGTTGAATTTAACAGCGCCAGATGTCTGGTGGTTCTTCCAGACGTCTGAGCTGAGAGTTTGGAAATTTTCTTCCAGATCGCTCAGATGTCTGGGAATAACCTCAGACGTCTGAGCCGAAGGTCTGGAATTTTTTATTCCTATGCCTCAGACATCTGAGTGTTTTCCCAAACGTCTGAGCTGAAGCTCAGGGCAAAATTTGCCTAAGCCATTGATTGCCAAATCAACTCAGATGCGATCGAATGAGCGATGGTGGCTAGGGATTTATGCCAAACGACAACCCAGCCCTATAGGCTCTTCAATACACTCCAAACAACATTTTCAAACATCCATTGTAGTACTTTTATAGATTTTGACGTCAAAATACCAATATTGGGAAATTCACCAAACAAATTCAATTCAAAAGCAATTGAACATGAAATAGATGTTAGGAATTCGTACCTAACAACAATTGAAAGCTATAGACATAGATGTGAGTTTAAGAACTCACATTTAAATTCAAAAACAAGGAATGAGAAGCTCTAAAACAAAGCAAGATCAATCTCTCTTCCAGTTCACTTCAAGAACCTTCAAACTATGATCAAATGCAAAGTTTTTCCTAAGTTAGGTTATAGGAAAAATCAAGAATTGAAGAGGAATTGAGATGGAGAAGATGAAGAGGATGCTTACCTAAGCTTCTCTTTGATTTTAGAACTTAAATTTGAATTTCCTAAGAATCTAGGGCTTAGAAATTTTGAGTTCCCCTCTTTTCCTCTATTTTTCCCTTAGGGCTTGAGTGTTAGGAATAATGGAATGAATGAATGAAGAGGAGTGGAGTGGGAGCTATTAGGTAGAAGAGTTTGGGTTCTCTTGTTGGGTTAGTGGGCTAGAAAACAACCCAAAGCCCAAATAAAAATACCAAAATCCTCATCAACTCCAAACATATCAATGTTTATACTCAAAAAAGTTGTAAACGTCGTTTGAACTCAATGAAAGTGGTCTCAAGTCTAGATTCGACTGTTTACAAAAAGTCACATTTCGGACTTTAAATTAAATCAACGACGCTATATTTAAATATGAGATCGTAAAATATAAGGGTTGTTACAAAAACGATTTTTTTAATAAGGAGAAAACCTTTATTACTAAACTTTATTACAAAAGTTCATTTTTTTCTTACATCCAAAATGAGTGAATCCGCCTCTATTTATATGAGTTCACATCACAAATAAATGGTGGAGATTATCTCAATCTAACAGTTCTCCATAAATATCTCCTAAATATTCTCTCATACAATTTCAAATATACTTGTCCATAAATATCTCCTAAATATTCTCTCATATTATTCTATATATTCTAGATTCTAGAAAAATCTAGATTGCAAAACTAAATTTATTTCCAACACCCCCCTTAAACTTGATTTTGCTACTCCAAGCAGACTCCTCAACTTAACAAAGTCTTCATGCTTGAGAGGCTTGGTGAAGATATCAGCTACTTGATCATGTGTCTTCACGTTCTCTAGTTGTAGATCCTTTTTGGCGACACACTCTCTAATGTAGTGATAGCGTGTATCAATGTGCTTGCTTCGATCATGGAAGATTGGGTTCTTGGCCAAAGCAATTGCTGACTTATTATCCATGAAAACCTTGGTCGGCTCCTCTTGTGGCAAATTCAACTCTTTTAACAAGTTTCGTAACCAAATTGCATGGAAAACACATGAAGTAGCAGCTATAACTCCGCTTCGCATGTGGAAAGAGTGACAATTGGCTGCTTTTTCGACATCCATGTGAAGGCCGTGTCTCCCATGTAGAACACGAAGCCGCTTCTGCTTTTTTGATCATCCATATCTCCACTCCAATCACTATTGCTATATCCAACAAGCTTGTAATTATCACACTACAACAAAAGTGATTTTTTATTGCAATTAGTCTCAGCGTTCAAACAGTCAAAGCGGTAGAAAACATATTCGGCGGTATTATTTTCAAGGTTTAACACTGACAAAAACTTTTTTGGTTTGCCGTCTCTTAACACAGTATTCATCCCCGTGTAAGTTGGAAAAATACCTCATTTTCCCATCTCTTCACACAATATTCATTTCCCTCTCCCTCAGTTTCCACTTTCCCTTAGGTGGCTTTTAATTTCAATCCTTAATCCTCCATGTCGATTTCTCTATTGCTAGCTAAACTTGGCGCTTTCTCATTCCACTTCGGTTTCCCAACCTACAGTTGCCATAAACTTGGCGGCTTCACTTTCCACTTCGGTTTCCCTATTCGCGGTTGCCCTAAACTCGGCTGAGAACAGAGATTATAACTCCAGTCCCTTAGTCGTTGCCGAAGAGAAATCTACCGTTACTTAATGCTTCATTGTTGTCGTATCAAAGATGAAATACTGTTTAGACCCAGAATGTCATCGATCAGGCAAAAGGAGGAGTCTCGCGACAAAGAGGACAACGTGGCGGCAATCAGAAACTACAAATCAAATTGAAGTTTACTTCGATTTGTGATGGGATTTTGAAGTTTCTTGATAACAGTTTGGTTCTTGCAGCGAGTGCCAGTGATTCCAAAGCATTCTATTTGAAGATGAAGGTGATTATCATTAATATTTGGTAGAATTCAAGACTGGAGATGAGAGGAAAGCTACAGTAGAGAGTATGCCTTCTGCTTACAAGGCCCTCAGGTATGACTTTTTTTATAATTGTAGTAATTTCGAAACTACAAAGCTTTGGATCTATTGGATTTATTATTGGACTTACCATTTATTGTTATTAATTTTGATGAGTTGATTTTAACTAAGTGGATCATGGAGTAATTTAGGATCTAGCATAGTGATTCTGTTTGTTTCTCTACATAACCAAGCTAAGTAACATGTATTTTGATCTAGTTGCAATTTCAAACATATAAGATATTCATACATCTATAGAATATATGTATATTGATGAATATACCGTTTCTTACTGAAAAGTTACAAATATATACACAACATGAGTTAATTCAATGGTTATTTAACTAACTGCATTATTGTAACAACATAATGATCAAAGGCTATCAGGCTGACAGCTTGCTTTGAGAGAGTTGTTTGTAAACAAGAAGTTTTGAATTTATTGCTGAATTTTTTTCTTATTTTATGTTTTTGATGGAGTAATGAACATTAAATTATTTTCTATACTAATTAGTTGATACTCATGATAATTAGAGAAATTACCGAGGATTATGTAATGTATGCCTTAGTAGTTCTCAGTTTCATACTTATTTTCACCTATTAATATTACAATACAATCCAAGGAACTTTTATACTATATTTCTAAATTAGATTATCATAATTTTGAAATGGTTTTTACCTTTGTTTTTTAATTTTTTTATTATATTTACACAAAACTGATGTCACAATGCACTGTGTATAAAGGTGAAATTAATAGAAATTTTTCTTAACTTGATATATAATTGCTGCTACCATCGTAAAAATCAGTTAGTGATATAGTAATATGTTTGTTGATGCAGGACATTGCAGTTGTAGATTTAGCACCAACTCACCCGAACTGCCTGTGGTTGGCACTTAACTTCACTGTGTTTTATTAGGAGATCCCTAACTCACTTGACAGGGCCTGCACTTTGGACAAACATGTTGTTAGATTATTTTTTGATACTATTGTTGCTTTTTTAATGTGAATTTCTAATGAAATTGTATTGAAATGTAACTATAATTGATTTCCTAAACAAATTTATGATTTATTAGTTACAATCTGATTCATTTTGTTTATTGAATGAAAAGGGTCTTTTTGTTTATTAAAGAGTTATCTGTTTATTCATTTACCATGTTTATACTGGAATTCAAACTAGGATGGATGCATTTATGTATTTAATTGATATGTATTGCATTTATTTGTGACGTTAAATTTGAGATAAATTTGACCAGGTTAAATAAGTTTTAAGAAAATTAACTAAATTATATAAAATTAACTAAGTTAATAAAGTTTTGTAAAAATAATTTTAGAGAGGATAATTCAGCTATGTGGACAGATAATTTAAGGTTGATTGTGAAATTTAAATTACTCGAAAATTAGTTCTTTTCAGTATCTCTCCTTTGATTGTGACTGAATTTTTTTGTTTACTTCTGAACTGTGATTGTAGAGATGGATTGGATACGATGAATGTTCAACAATATACCAACGATAACAAAATGTCCTTTGAATTCGTAAGTAAACTGGAATTCAGATTTAATATATGTTATTTTCATCTAATTGGATTAAAATCAAATTCCCAATGGATTAAAATTAAATTTATTTACTATTTGATGAGGCACCTATAGGTAAACCTACCAATAACCAAGAAGAGAAATTGAGCAAAGAAACACCTACCACTAGCCAAGAAAAGAAATCGACGACTACAGGCAAATCATGCACATTGAAAGCACATACTTCAGCTTCTGCTAGTTGTACACCTAAGACCAATGGCTATGTGGATTTAGACAGTAAAAAAGCTTCTGGTGCAATTAAATCAACATGTGCATCAAAGACACCTTATGCTCAATCTACAAGAAGCACCCAACTGAAGAGTACTATTAATTATGCAATTTAAACCCTTTTGATATTGGTGTTTTTTTTCTTTTGTTAAACAAGAATGAAATTGATTCAGTTGTTTATGTCAGGTGTCCTGGTAGTATTGCAGCGAAAAAGAGCGCTGTAATGAATATTCTTCAAGAGAATCAAGCTGTAAAAAAGCAGAAGTTAGAATGCGGAAACTCTAGATAGGTAGGGTTTCATTGATGAAAGTTAGAAGTTAGAATATATCATTCTAAAACTTTAGGGTTTTTTCCTTTATAAAAGTTACTGTATGATAACTTCAGACTTTTGCAACAAAAATTGATTTACCAGATACTTAATGTTAAGATAAGAACGTTGCCTCACAAGTCAAAGCCAGATTCAGAAGTATTTGCTACTTCTCTTGGAGGTTGTCGTAGAGACTTGACTGCTTGCAAGGTTTGTGTGGTACATTGTTAGATAAAAGTATTACATTATTATTATTGTTGCTGTGTTCAAATTTTATTTTCAATAGGAACAAGTACCATTCATATCAGCTGTAGAGATGGTTAATAAGTTTCTTTCAAAAACCAAAGAAATCGATTTCTCACAAAAATCGACTTCACATGTGAGTCAAACAAACCTCTCTTTTTTTATTTAATTCAAGCATACTTTGGCTCGCAAATACAGCAGTGGAAAAAGCAGCACACAGAAACTTAGAAAATCTTAATAATATGATTGTACTTACCACTCAAATTCAATTAGTTTGATCACAATTAATTCAACAGTTATAACACAGAGATGGTTAGAATTCCTTTTGTAATTCTCCTGATCATTTCATAAGTTACAGGAACAAGCGGAGTGGATGATTCAGAACATGCCAAAACTTAAACTTACAAGACCAATGGAACCTGAACTAGAGACATCTCAAAGAGTTTGCGCAGTTAGGACCAAGAGCTCTACTGAGCTTGAAGAAGAAATGTGTAACGCCCCACCTCTATACTCACACTAGCCAAGGACACTACTGGGTAATGCCGTTAACTAGCATGAAGAATAAGGCTGTTGAGGAGCGACCATCCGTGTAATTGCTTTGTGCGAGTACCGATACATCAAATAGTATGACAATTTCTTTTCAAGAGGAAATCCGACATATCAAATACAAACTCAAAGCTACCACACAATGGCTATGTGGGCTTTGGAAACAAATATAGAAATAAACATAACACAAATCAGTCACAGATATTCATATCACAAAGGCGGAAATATATATGAATATAACACATAAAAGTGTACATCAAAATAGTGGTCAAACTAGATCCACTACATCACAAAAGAATAGATACAAGTGTTAGACAAAAGAATATGTATACATCAAGGAGTCTCTATCTCGAATGTATAATAACAAAAACTACTAAGCTAAAGTAGTTAGCCAAAAGTCAGATGACGGACCCAGATAAGAAGTCAAGCAGAAGCACCTGAAATACCTCGGTTTGACCCGAATATTATTTAAGAGGAAAATAATAAACAGATCAGTCTAGCTATAAATATCATATAAAATGAGATAAGATAAGAGATATGACAAAAACGTATGATAACAATAATGTCATACTGTGACAAGTATACATTAGATAACTACAAAAATCATACAATGTTTCAAATATTCTCAAACACTAAAAAGAATGTCATACTCTTTAAATTAATCACCAAAACACAAATATTGACAAAACATATCAATGTCAATCACAAAAATCGATGAAACACAAATTCTAGAAATCATCAACTAGAAATCCAGCAATCACAAAAAGGGGAAGGCCTATCACAAACGGGAGCATGAAAACTCCCCAACACGTGTATCACAAACGGGTCGCTATCCCATGGTCGCTAACCATAGAGCCGGTGCCACGACGTATTACAGCGAAATGCTCGAGGAACCTGAAACTCAAATAATCCGAAACATCAACGTAGTACAACGAACGCCCGATGAACCAGAAACTCAAATAAGCTGGAACAACGACGTAGTACAGCGAACGCCCGATGAACCTAAAACTCCAATAAGCCGGAACAACGACGTAGTATAGCGAACGCCCGATGAACCTGAAACTCCAATAAGCCGGAACAACGACGTAGTACAGCGAACGCCCGATGAACCAAACTCCATAAAAACCATAGGTCGCTAGCCTATAAAAATTGAGATGAAGCTCCATAAAACGAGGTACTGTCCCCCACGTGGACAAAGAGGCATCGCACATCGCTAGTCTAAATCATAAAATAATCACCATTGATTAATGAGAAGTGTAAATTACACTAAGCTAGTAAATAAATGAGTTTAGCTCCATGTCCCATAACCACTAGCTTAACTTAAATATTTACGAACATATTGTAGATTTCCACTCAAAAATTGTCACGAGAGTTCAATCAAACAAGTCCAAGAACTAACCGACGAAGTAAACGCAGGCATTTCATACCACTTGTTTTGCTAAGCCATTTAATTATATTTCTCATACGAATGAGGTAAAGGTTTGTATATACTAATAGATTTGGAAAACGGTTTTTAAAAATGAGCTTTGTATTTAAAAGTAGTGAAATCGTTTTTGTGAAAGAGTTTGAGTATTTACTACAAGTATAGAAACCTTTGTATTTTAAAGTGACAAATCACAGAAAATGATTGTAGAAACAATCGATCAACTAAAAATTCACATTCGACGACGTGAATCAAAACCATAAAAATCGATATCAAATCCATCAAATGGATATTCCCAAAAATCCAAAGAAAGAAGTCATCAAAGTCGATAATAAGTGATAACAACTAACCGGATCAACAAAAATTGATTAAAATTGGAAGTTCACTAAAACAATAGGCAAATAGGAAAAATCGCAAAGTTCAAGACGTCTGGTTTAGAATCCAAACGTCTGGATTTGTTTTCTGGAAATTTTCAGAAAACCTCCCAGACGTCTGAAATTTCGAAGCAGACATCTGAGCCCTAATCAGACGTCTGAACCTATATTTCAGACGTCTGGAATTAGTCTCTGCCATTTTTATTTTTTTCTGTCGTGTATATTTTTCCTCCAGGTTTATAACCAGACATCTGGTCACCTGGCCTGGGCAACAGTTTGCCTAGGCCAAGATGGCCAAAACGTTATGGGAGCGATCGGACAAGCAACGATGACTGGGGATTTATGCCAAGCGACAACCCAGCCTTATAGGCTCTTCGATACACCCCAAATATCATGTCCAAACATCCATAGTAGGATTTTCATAAAATTGGACTTCATAAGCCAAAAATTGGAAAATTCACCAAATCAATTCAAATCAAAAGCAAATGAACTTGAACAAATGTTAGGAATTCATACCTAAAAACAATGAAAGTTATAGACCTAGATGTGAGTTCAAAAACTCACCTTTAAAACTCAAAAACAACGAATGAGAAGCTTTAAAACAAGGCAAGACCAATTCCTCTTCAATATACCTCTAGAATCTTCAATCTATTATCAAAGGTGAAGTTTTTTCCTAAGTTAGGTTATAAGAATTTCTGTTAATTGAAGAGAGATAGAGATGGAGAAGATGAAGAGGATGCTTACCTAAGCTTCTCCTTGATTTTGGACTTGAATTTGAGTTTCCTAATCAAAACTAGGGTTTAGGAATTTCTATTTCCCATTCTTTTCCCCCATTTTTTTCTTTAGCTAGAAAGTGTTAGGAAGTAGAATGAGTGAATGGATGAAGAGTAGAGGAGTTAGGGTATTATGTTGGGTTAGTGGGCTGAAACCCAAAGCCCAAAATAGAAAAGCAGCAAAATTCTACTCAACTCCAAACATATCGATGCTTATACTCAAAAAAGTTGTAAACGCCATTTTGGACTCATTGGAAGTGGTCTCGAGTCCCAATTCGACAGTTTACAAAAAGTAACATTTCGGACTTTAATCCGAATAACGATGCTATATTTAAATAAAACATTTAAATATATAATCGTAAAATATGCGGGTTGTTACAGACTCCCCTCCTTAAAGAAATTGCGGCCTCGCAATACTTAAGAAGAAAATAAAAAGTAAAAACCATACTAAGGCATAACAACACAAAAGAAGAAATTTTGAAATGAGAAGTTCACGTTAAGGAGCACAAAAGAGTAAGTCCGGATGTGTTCGCTCGATGAATTCTCTGGATTCCCAAGAACAATCCTTAGGATTTGAGGACCATTGAACTTTCACAAGCGGAACAACTTTATTTCGAAGGCGTTTAACCTCCGAAGTAAAGATACGAATAGGATGTTGCTCATAAGTCAAATTAGGTGAAACCTCAATTTCTTCAATAACACCGGGCTCAAGAATAGAATCGGAATCCCTAAGGCATTTCCGTAGTTGAGAGACATGGAATACGTCATGAATAGCAGAAAATTGAGCCGGTAACAAAAAGGCGATAAGCCACAGAACCAATGCGTTCGGTGATGGGAAATGGACCAATATATCGAGGTGTTAATTTTCCCGATCGACTGAAACGCACAACACCCTTCATAGGTGAAACACGAATAAAATCTGGACCTAAAACCAACTTCTCACCGGCTTCAAGCCAACATGAAGGAGATCGGCACGGCCTTCCGTAGAGTGCCTTGAAAGGTGCCATACCGTTACTAGATTGGAAGCTATTATTATAGGAAAACTCAACAAGAAAAATATGATCTTCCCAACTTCCACCAAAATCAAGAACACATGCACGAAGGAGATCTTCAAGAGTTTGATTCACACGCTCTATTTGTCCATCGGATTAAGGATGATAAGCGGTGCTAAAAGAGAAGGATGAGCCTTAAGGCTACATAAAACAAGAGATGAACATAAATTCGATTCACGATCTCGAATCTCACAAGTGGATAAAGTTTCGAGATCATTCCATTCGGATATCATCATGGAAACAACCGCTCTTGCTTACGACTAAGGGCATCGGCAACATGATTTCCCTTTCCGGGAGTATAAAGAATATCAAGATCATAAGATGTAAGGAATTCGAGCCAAGGTTGTTGACGCAAATTGAGTTCTTTTTGCGAAAATAAATACTTCAAAGATTTATGATCGGTGTAGAGAACAAATTTCTCTCCCAAAAGATAATGATGCCAAATTCTAAGGGCGAATACAATAGCCGCGAGCTCTAAAACATGAGTGGCATATCTAGTCCTGGCAGGCTTTAATTGTCAAGAAGCATATGATAACACATTCCCTTTGCAAGAGAATGGCACCCAAACCAATACGACTAGCATCGGTACAAACAATAAAGTCTTGGTTCCCTTCGGGAATCGCAAGAATAAAAGCATCGGAAAAGAGTTCTATTAATTGATCCTCTTTCCCGTAAAGATAGGACTTTCAAAATTATAATTAACTTTGTGTAATCATCTTTTTAGAAAAAATTACTTTTTACAAGTCAATTTATTGTGTCTGACTGTCTCATCATAGCGTTTAGGAGGTTCCTATCGATAACGTTGATCAAGCGCATCGACCAGAATTCTTAAAGCACTCAATGGGCAAAACAACACATAATCATCTTCTATATGATAAACATGTCTCTTAAAAATTTTGTGAATATTCTTTGCTCGTTTTAAGAACAAAATCCAATCATACTTATAAATATCTTATTAAAAATATTTGCAAATTTTAAATTGTTGTTTTCATCCATAATCAATGAATACAAGGATGGTCTCATCGAGATATTCGCAGAATACTCGATTCATAAGATGGATGAAATAAGCTGAACAAATCGAATGACATCACGAGTCACTCATGAAAATCATAACGAGTGCGAAATGCGGTAAGCGGAATGCTATCCTCCGCAACTCGTAGCTGATGAAAACCGGGGCAAGGTCGAGCTGAAATGACCTTAGCACCACTCAATAGATTGCTTAAGTGATAATCCTAAGACAAGCTCAAATATACCGGAAAATTCACAAATTACTTGAATGAGGGAAATAACATTTTCCCCATCATGTGGGTTTAAAGAATAAAATGATGCCACCAAATTGGAATCGAAATCATTAAGAACAATAGAAATCTGCTTAACAGATTGAGAATTTCGAAGATGGATAGTCCTCTCAGGACATAGGATATGGGCTTCATAATGATTAAGCCAATCCTTTCCCAAAAATCATTCTGAAACCTAAGTAGCAACCGGATCAGAGAGCATAGTCACATAAAATAATCTCGACATCTCCACAAAGTAAACTGAGTGTTGCGGATCCACCAATCGGATTCGCAATCCTCAATGAAGTCATCAAGCCCATAATATTTAAAGAAAAAGTAACAACGAGTTCTTTTGATATAAAAGAGTGAGATGCACCCGAATCAAAAGAAATTCGAATAGGAAGATCACGAAATAAAATAATGCCATCAAGGACTGAATGAAAAATACCTTGACCAAGAGAAGTGTTACTGGGGGCTTGCACAACATTCAACTCTCCCTCTCTCCTACTTTGGAGTATGGGACATGTAGATATAAGATGGCCCAAACTTTTGCAATAACGACAAAAAAAGGGTTTCGGACACTCATTTGCATAGTGGTCCGTAGAACCACAATTGTAGCATCGTCCATGACTAGAGGTAGGAGTCTTTGCTACTGAAGTTTCTTGCTTCCCTTTCTTGTTGATATTGGGGCCTTTGAACTTAATAGGCCTCTTCATGTTATTGTTGAAGTTCTGTTTGACACTCACAACTTCAACATCACTTTCTTTATCGGCCTCTTCAAGTCGAAGAGCGATATCTACAAGCTGATCGAAAGAAACTTCTAGGTTCAAAAGTAAAGGCTTTTTGAGGTTCTTATTCAACCCATAGACATACCTCTGATTTTTCTTCAATGGGGTATTAATATACTCGACCCCATATGTAGAGAGAGATTCAAAAGATGCGACATAATCTGCCAAAGAAGATTCACCTTGAACAAGGTCAATAAGGCGTCGAGCTATAGTTACCTTTTCAACCTCCGGCACAAACTTCAATTCGAATCTTTCCTGGAATTTCTCCCAAGTAAGATCCGCTTCGATAATCTCAGAAATCAAAAGCTCATACCAATCTAATGCTCTCTCCTGGAGCATGCTAGAAGCCACTTGGACTCGATGTAGATCAATAAGATTCATGCGGGAAAAGATGTGATCGCATGTTCTAAGCCAAGCTTGGATTTCTATAAAGCTTTCGAAACCCTTGAATGTCCTTCCACCCAAATCGATATAATCTCTGCACAAGCGTGCAAACCCAGATTTAGGATGAGTAGGCTCTGGAATGGGTCCGACAGCTTGAGCATTCTTCACAAGATCTAAAAGCTACTGTGCAGACATAAATACTCCATCCTGAGGAGTAGAACTGGATTGACCGGCGCTGGGACGGCCTGGTCTAACCATTTCTCTTCTTTAAGAAACAAAGAAAGAAGAGGAAAAAGGTTATTCTCAGAATGAATATCAAACAAACTTGATTGATAAAACAAGGCATCATAAAAAGAAATAGGATAGAACGGTACGAAGACTCAAATTAAATCCTATGGCACGATTCCTAAGAAAGACTTAGGACAATGATCCTTGCTTGATTATTCTACATTGTTCCAAAGTTTGGCTCGGATACCTAGCTGTGTTGCCCCACCTCTATACTCACACTAGCCAAGGACACTACTGGGTAATGCCGTCAACTAGCATGAAGAATAAGGCTGTTGAGGAGCGACCATCTGTGTAATTGCTTTGTGCGAGTACCGATATGTCAGATAGTATGACAATTTCTTTTCAAGAGGAAATCCGACATATCAAATACAAACTCAAAGCTACCGAACAGTGGCTATATGGGCTTTGGAAACAAATATAGAAATAAACATAACACAAATCAGTCATAGATATTCATATCACAAAGGCGGAAACAAATATGAATATAACACATAAAAGTGTACATAAAAATAGTGGTCAAACTAGATCCACTACATCACAAAAGAATAGATACAAGTGCTAGACAAAAGAATATGTATACATCAAGGAGTCTCTATCTCGAATGTATAATAACAAAACTACTAAGCTAAAGTAGTTAGCCAAAAGTCAGATGACGGACCCAGATAAGAAGTCAAGCAGAAGCACCTGAAATACCTCGGTCTGACCCGAGTATTATTTAAGAAGAAAATAATAAACGGATCAGTCTAGCTATAAATATCATATAAAATGAGATAAGATAAGAGGTATGAAAAAAACGTATGATAACAATAATGCCATACTGTGACAAGTATACATCAGATAACAACAAAAATCATACAATATCTCAAATATTCTCAAACACTAAAAAGAATGTCGTATTCTTTAAATTATTCACCAAAAAACAAATATTCACAAACCATATCAAAGCTAATCACAAAAATCGGTGAAACACAAATTCTAGAAATCATCAACTAGAAATCCAGAAATCATAAAAAGGGGAAGGCCTATCACAAACGGGAGCATGAAAACTCCCCAACACGTGTATCACAAACGGGAGCATGAAAACTCCCCAACACGTGTATCACAAACGGGTTGCTATCCCATGGTCGCTAACCATAGAGCCGGTGCCACGACGTATTACAGCGAAATGCCCGAGGAACCTGAAACTGAAATAATTCGAAACATCAACGTAGTACAGCGAACGCCCGATGAACCAGAGACTCAAATAAGCCGGAACAACAACGTAGTACAACAAACGCCCGATGAACCTGAAACTCCAATAAGCCGGAACAACGATGTAGTACAGCGAACGCCCGATGAACCTGAAACTCCAATAAGCCGGAACAACGACCTAGTACAGCGAACGCCCGATGAACCAAACTCCATAAAAACCATAGGTCGCTAGCCTATAAAAATTGAGACGAAGCTCCATAAAACGAGGTACTGTCCCCCACGTGGACAAAGAGGCATCGCACATCGCTAGTCTAAATCATAAAATGATCACCATTTATCAATAAGAAGTGTAAATTACACTAAGCTAGTAAATAAATGAGTTTAGCTTCATGTCCCATAACCACTAGCTTAACTTAAATATTTACGAACAGATTGTAGATTTCCACTCAAAAATTGTCACGAGAGTTCAATCGAACAAGTCCAAGAATTAACCTATGAAGTAAACGCAAGCGTTTCATACCACTTGTTTTGCTAAGTCGTTTAATTAGATTTCTCATACGAATGAGGTAAAGGTTTGTATATACTAATAGATTTGGAAAACGGTTTTTAAAAATGAGCTTTGTATTTAAAAGTAGTGTTGAAATCTTTTTTATGAAAGAGTTTGAGTATTTACTACCAGTATAGAAACCTTTGTATTTTAAAGTGACAAATCACATAAAACGATTGTAGAAACAATCGATAAACTAAAAATTCACATTCGACGACGTGAATCAAAACCATGAAAATCGATATCAAATCCATCAAATGGATTTTCCCAAAAATCCAAAGAAAGAAGTCATCAAAGTCGATAATAAGTGATAACAACTAACCGGATCAACAAAAATCGATTAAAATTGGAAGTTCACTAAAAAATAGGCAAAACTGAACAGTTCTAGACGTCTGGTTTAGAATCCAGATGTTTGGATTTGTTTTCTGGAAATTTTCAGAAAACCTCCCAGACGTCTGAAATTTCGAAGCAGACGTCTGAGCCCTAATCAGACGTCTGAACCTATATTTCAAACGTTTGGAATTAGTCTCTGCCATTTTTATTTTTTTCTGCCATGTATATTTTTCCTCCAGGTCTATAACCAGACGTCTGGACTTGATATCCAGACGTCTGGTCACCTGGCCTGGGCAACAGTTTGCCTAGGCCAAGATGGCCAAAATGTTACGGGAGCGATCAGACGAGCAACGACGACTAGGGATTTATGCCAAGTGACAACCCAGCCTTATAGGCTCTTCGATACACCCCAAATATCATGTTCAAACATCCATAGTAGGATTTTCATAAAATTGGACTTTACAAGCCAAAAATTGGAAAATTCACCAGATCCATTCAAATCAAAAGCAAATGAACTTGAACAAATGTTAGGAATTCATACCTAACAACAATGACAGTTATAGACGTAGATGTGAGTTCAAAAACTCACCTTTAAAACTCAAAAACAACGAATGAGAAGCTTTAAAACAAGGCAAGACCAATTCCTCTTCAATATACCTCTAGAATCTTCAATCTATTATCAAAGGTGAAGTTTTTTCCTAAGTTAGGTTATAGGAATTTCTGTAAATTGAAGAGAGATAGAGATGGAGAAGATGAAGAGGATGCTTACCTAAGCTTCTCCTTGATTTTGGACTTGAATTTGAGTTTCCTAATCAAAACTAGGGTTTAGGAATTTCTATTTAACATTCTTTTCCCCCATTTTTCTCTTTAGCTTGAAAGTGTTAGGAAATAGAATGAGTGAATAGATGAAGAGTAGAGGAGGGTATTATGTTGGGTTAGTGGGCTGAAACCCAAACCCAAAGCCCAAAATAGAAAAGTAGCAAAATTCTACTCAACTCCAAACATATCAATGTTTATACTCAAAAAAGTTGTAAACGCCATTTTGGACTCATTGGAAGTGGTCTCAAGTCCCAATTCGATAGTTTACCAAAAGTAACATTTCGGACTTTAATCCGATTAACGATGCTATATTTAAATAAAACATTTAAATATACAATCGTAAAATATGCTGGTTGTTACAAAATGCTTGCTAATATAGCTAAATTTAAAGCGTGACCATTAAACATGAAGGTTTCTTTTCTTTTTTCTTCTTTTAATAATGTTTCATGGTTCCCATAAGATTTTAAAATAAAATTTCAATAATATATATATATAATAAATAAGCATACGGATTAATATAAGTAATATATATAACAATTATTATATATACATGTGTGTGTGTATGTATATATGCGAATCATAAAATTTATTATCTTGATAAACTTATTAAGTAAACATATCACAGAACTATATGTATAAAACAAAATTATATATGGATTATTATATAACGAGTTCGAACCTGTGCTACGCACACGATTGTTTTCAAAAATATTAGTAAGATAACTTCTCCCTAAATATATTTTCATCGCATGATTTTAATGATAAGTCAAAACTTATATTGGTCAGTATGCGGAAAAGCAATTGAGTGTGCATTATAGTAAGGATATGGTATGAACTATTATGTTTAAAGCTACATATTTTATTAATTAGCAAACGCCAGTTCCAAGCAGAAATATTAGATAGCAAGGTACACATCTGATTGGAAGAAAAACTAAAGATGCCCTATTCGTTGATGAGTTAGAAATAAAACATTTACAAAAAATTTTAACGCAACCAAAATTGGTTGACAGTATTTATGACTACGCGTTTAAAAGTGAAATCCGTTCAAATAAGATAGTATTTGTGGATGGCTATTGTTTGTCCTTTGTAGTCACCCAGCTAATCCAAAAGACCACCATGTTTACCTATTTATCATGTAATAAAAAGAGTTATGTATAATAATGACGCATCACTTGGATGGTGGTAGTGAGAAATGTTTTTAATTTAAAGCTTTGGTCGTAAACTTGTGAAATTTGCCTAAATGCAGTTTTAATCATTGTTAATCAACATGTTAACTGATCATAAAGGAAGCTGAAGCTTACAGCAATTTTATTTGAGTTATAGTAGTCTAGATGCATGATTTTGGTCTATAAAAGATACAGGAAAATGATATACTCCCGTACAAAATTTACTTGTTTAACAAAACATTGTTTTTATATAAAAATGTATACAATAGTATCAAAAAAGCAACAATAATATCAAAAAATCTATACCCAATAGAGATCCTTAACTCACTTGATAACTCTTTAATAAACAAATGTAAGTTTATTCTTATATGCACAATGTATGTGTTCTTACAAACGAAACCATTGTTGTAAGTACCATATTTATTAACGAAGGCAGTTGAACTTCAATATAGTAACAGTATGTGCAATGTCTGGTATGATATTGGTAGAACATACACTAACTTGTAATAACATAACTGTTTACGTTGTTGTAACGCAGACTTCAAAAATTTATACTCTTCTTTTGAAAGCAGTGCGGACTGCCAAAGGATCTTCTAGTTGGGATGTTGTAGTTCCTGGAGGGGCTTGTCGAACTCTTATATAGGCATGGAACACTAATTCCAAATTTTATTTTTATTTTCTTGCTAATTAGACGCTATATAACATATATTGTTCTTGGAATTCATGATTCCCCTTCATAGGCAGTTGTATGAATTCAAGCCACTTTGATTTTCAAGAGCATTTAGTCCTTTATATGTATTCCAAAATATTATTGGCAATAAACAAAATACATAACGTGAAATATTAATGGCATTTACTAACCATTTTATTCCACATGTCCTTTCCATTGTAATTAACGTCTAACGAATAACGTAACGTGAAATATCAAACGTTATTAGGGAAGTGTTAGGTGAGATGAAATATTATGGAGAATTATATTTGATATTGCAGATGTTATACAGAAATATCTCACATGTTTTAGAACTAATGGACAAATCTAACAACTCTTAAAATTAATCCAATGATGACATCAAATTGACCAAAGCAAACTGTACAGAACTACAATCTGATTGAAATTATTATAAAAGACTTTACAGCAAAGCTTGGATATACTAGCCTAGCAAATGATCTAGAATAGTACTGAGTACTGAGCCGGCCCAAATTAAATGTTGCCCAAACCCATTTTATTTTCCTTAAGACACTTTCAAACTACAGCCTGCAAATGTAAATATCAGCACACAACACACTTACCATAGTGTGGGTGTGTGTAGTCCCACCCCACTGGCTTGTTAGGCTTCCTCCTGGTTGTATTATATACATCGGGTCAAAATTCATCACACTAAATTTTGAAATGTATGTGAATACAGAGAATTTTGTTTATGGACAACTCATATTGTGACAGGCTAATACAGCAAAATTTCCAACATCTAATTTTTCACCTTTATGTATGTATATAAATCTCAATAACCACTAAATAGCAGTGAGTTTTGGAGTACATGTATCTGGTAACATAGAGGGAATACAGTACAACCTAAAAACAAAAGCAAAAATAAAACGAGGAAGCACTGTACTATTTGATAGTGTTGTTATTGTAATGAGAAATTTAACATTATCATGCCAATACCAAACAAATGTTAACCAACATCGAACTACATTGATATACCAATGCTATCAGTATGGTAATAATAAACTTATCGTTATTGAATTACCGAGCTCTTTAACAGACAGACGCAATGTAAAATTGCTTTCGAGGTGAAATATTTGTCTGGTATCTGAGTTGTTCTCTGTATTTCCTCTACGTGTGAAAGAATGCAGTATACTTAAAGAAGTTCTCATGACTAATTTGAACTAAACCAGAACTGAGTTAAATTATACCAAGTACCCTCCTTGTAACGACCCGTGAATTTCGTTAACTAAGTTTGTCATAATTTCCATAATTTATAGTAAAATGAATGTTAGGAATTAGATGTAGCAATTGTAATTAAAAGTTAACTGAAAAAAATAATAAATAAATAAATGTTATTTATTGAAATACCAATTCAATAAAATGATGTAAATGTTATGATTTGATTTTTAAATAGAATATGAGAAACAAGAGTAAGTATTGAATAATATGTTATTTATTTATGGTATTGAATAAAAATTGGTAAGCCAACTGTAATTAATGATAATAATGTGAGATAAGTTAATGAATTTGATTTCAATGCCACACCCATTAATGAATGTGATTGAAATAGAATTTAGGTAAATGTATACTAGGTTATAAATCAAATAGAGGGAAACAAACGTATATATCGAATTGATTAATGAATACATATACATTGAATAGTAATTGAATGTACAATTAATGGAATTTGTATAAAATCAATAATGATAATTAGATGTGCCTTTTGATAATTAATTCCATAACGGAAAGAGTAAATGTATTCATTTGAATATAAAATTGCAATTGGGTAGGGATTGTTAAGTAACAACGTTAATGCAAGGTAAGTGATGCTAAATTAAAGTCAATAATAATGAATAGTGACTAATTCAAAATTTGTAACACAGATTGTAAGTTGGGAAATAAGAAGAATGAAACCAAGAAATAAATTATAGAGGATAGTTAATTGAAATCAATGTATCTATTTGGCAAAATATAATAAGTGTACTACAATCAAAATTTATGTAAGCAAAGTGTGAAGTTCTAAATTTTTGGAATCAGTAGAATTTGGAATGGATTAAAGGTTACATAGATTGATGGTATGGCACGTAATGAATTTTTTTGAAGTTGAGTTTTAAATAGTAAGTTAATTGATCTAATTTATAATAATTGGATGTATTGCAAAATAAATGAAATTAACGTTTAATTATTACGTTTATAGAGATTTAGCTGGAATTCAAGGATATTAGAATAATAGATTTTGAACCCAACATGGAATCCATCTACTTTAAATTTATAGATTGAATAAACATTGATTAGTTAATTTAATAGAAATGTTGGGAACCAAAATTTATAATTTTGAATATAATGGAATTTAAAGATAGGGCATTTAAGTTGAAAAAAATTTATTTGCTCTAATTTGACATTTAAATTATGTTTAAATAATTGCAAATTTTTGAGAAGTATAAAGGTGATAAATGGTCAATTCTATAATTGAAATATGAAATTCAATTTAATTAATTTATTTTAAAATTTATTTAATTAATATAAAAATAACCATTTTGGCCACTGACTTGGATTTCGACGAAACCAATTCCATCGGATCTGTATCAGTGAATTATTATAGGGTTTTAAGTTTTGTTGCGATCGGACTTGTCGTTTGATCGTACGAACGTAAAACGCCTTGAAATCGATTTAATTGAAATCAAATTTTAAAATCAATTTGAAAATTTTGTTTTCAGCATAACTTCTTCATACGATGGAATTTGGACGTGAAACTTTTTCCATCGCGTTCAGAATGTTTTAAATTACCTGTTTTGATATATGGGTTTACCCAATTTCGTTTCGGGGTCAGAACGGGCTTTTTGGGCCATAGTTTGTTCCGCACGTTCGTTTATCCCATTTGTCTATTCTACCTCTACCTCTATATAAGCACGGTTATAACTCTAGCCTCCATCTTCTATCATTTGTCTGTGTGTTCATTTTTCTTCAATCCTTTCTCTACCTCAATGGATGCTTTCAGATCCAAATAACAGTTCAAGAATCAAATAAAAATTTAAGTCCTCAGAAAAATCACAAAAAAATATATGTGGTAGTTTTCATCGATACGAATCTACGGGTGGTCTCGGTTTTTGCAATTGATGCTCAGATCAACCGGAAATCGCGGTCAAACCTCCAATTTTCGAAATCCATATGGCCTAATTTGGGAGTTTTTGATTGGATCGATTTTAGGCAAATTGCTTTCTGGGTTTCGTAGAGCGCGAAGCGTGGAATCGTTTGATGGTGGTCGGAGGCTGTATCGTGGGCTGTGGCGCTCGAATTTGGCGACTAGGGTTTGAAATTGGAGCGGCGGCCGGCGGCGTTGGTGGCGACCGGAGGGGGATAGCTGGGTGTGGCTCGGCGAGCTAGGGTCGATGGTGGTGGCATCGGGTTCAACGGAGGTCGGAGTAGGCGGAAAATCTCGGTCAAACACCACGGTCAAAGCTTGAAGTCGGGTTCGTTCGAATTGTGCTGTAGCAGAGAGTTGCGCATGCGGGTAGGAGATGATTACGTGGCAAAGTTTGAGGTAATTGTGGACCATGTTGCTTTTATTTTTAAATTTTGTTTCAATCGAAATTTTGCCATAACGTTTTCATACGACCTCCGATTCACGCGAATTTTTTTTTGTTAGGATCGTAATTTAATTTCGGATCTGATGACGCTGGTTTGGATGGATTCTGAGACCGTCAAATTTTGGGGTTTAAATTGAATTTTAAATTCGATTTAAATCCAAAAGGTGAGTGTTTTAACCCACTCACAATTTCTAAAATATCTTATGTTTGTTAAATTGATATACTTTGTGATTTGAAATTTATTTATGTCTGTTTGGCCTATTTTATCATCATCTCAGTTAATTACCTCTATTTAATTAAATTTGTTGTTTATTTTTTTGATTGCATATTAACTGCCAGTTATTACTTGTATATATTATCAGTTATATATATATTAATGTTGATTTATTGTTGGATGATGATTGTGATTTGGATGATGGATGATGATGGATGAATGGATGTTTTACTGTATATCATTAAAATCTGCAAGTTCGTTACTGATATATCTTTATTTATTTCGGGATTGCGGTTTGAAATGATATACAACCGTAAAATTTTTATTTTTAAATTACGGATTGAAATGATAAAATATCTGTATCACTTAACCATAGGATAGAAAATTATATACAGGAACCGTGGTCTATATATATAAAATATTTTAAAGTGATTTTCTATGGTTTGGAAAGAAATATACGGTTTAATAAATATTAAATTTTGATATTTTATAAATATTATTTTATATATAGTTAAATTCTAAAATTTAAGCTATGTGTAACTTAATGATGTTTTAAGTTGATTTACGAATACTTCAAGTTTGAGTTTTATTTAAGTGATATTGAACTTATTAAATAAATATTTCTAAACTAAATAATAGTAAATTGAATTAAGGTATATATAAGATTTTCAGATTTGGTTGAGAATTTTAGAATATTTTAAGACTTGAGATATATCAAAATTGAAATGTTTTATTTAAATTAAGGTATTATTGTTTTCAAAGTATTGGTTTTCGAAATTGGTATAACTTTGAAAGTAATATGGTTTGAAAATGAATTCATTTGAAATAGGAATTATTTAAGAATTATCTTTGAATATATTGATTTGAAACCGATTGAAATTTTGAGATTTAGAATATGACTGCCTTATGTGATTTGGGTTTAATATGGTTTTAAAGAATATTTTGAGTTTTTATAAATAAAAGTAAGATTAGTGATTGGAAATTTGGTTTTATTTAAATGAGATCATTGAATTGTTTTGGAAATGGAAATGATATATTATTGAATTGGGTTTTGAAATGGAAATAATACATTGATAATTTGGGGTTTGAAATAGTAATAATATTTTGGTTTAAAGTATATACTATTTTGAAGTAAAGGATATGTTTTGAAATGGCAAAAATATTTTGGTTTTAGGGTATATACTATTTTGAAGTAAAGGATATGTTTGAAAGGGCAATGATTGTGTTTTTAAAAGTATATATATATTAAATGACCACGGTGTTATAATAACGATTGGTTGTTAAAGAGACCGGGATCGGATATGGACATACTCTCTGTCGATACCGAAAACCACTTTGACAACCGTATACGCGGTGGAGATTCCAGAATGAAGTAGGATGGTGGCGACGTTCTTAAGGTATGTTACGTGGACCCAACTCCCGTGAGTTGGCATAAGGTGGCTAAAACAGGAGCGATCTCGGACCAGTGAGGTAGCACCTCTTCTCGGACACATTTTTTCGATATTATACTCTTACTTATGATTGATTAGATGGCCATCCTCCGATTTGGGAGTGTTGTTCGAGGTGGACGATAGTGGCTGCTATGCGCTCCATCAGTCCGTGTGCGTAATTGGTATATCTACCCTGGCATTGCCTAGTTGTGCCGTGTCACCTACCATATCGAGCTTTACTACGATTATGATTTTAAGATCCGACCGCGTTAAGGTTCTTCATCCCCTTAACGCTATTTTCTATATGATTATACTTTACTGATTAGACACTACTGTATATAGCGAATATTACTACATAGTAGATAGTTTAACGGATCCTTAAGAGATGTGAATCCCGAACATTTCTTAAGTTATTGCACCCACGTTAGACACTAGATAGGAGATGTCAAACCCCGTAAACATCTCTGACGCCGTTTACACTCATATTTATTTCATTGATTTAACTTACATAAGATATTTTAGTTCTGACTCGAGTGTTTTGTCTTTTCAATTCGCTCGGGTCAGCCTGAGCATTTCAGGATTTGAAGGCCTATTTCTGAAGGACGAAGACGAAGATTTTATTATTACTATTTATTATATATTCTACTACACCATTGTATTCCGCTGCATAATTATCATTCTCTGGTATGTGTAACTCTGATATGTATTGTATAAGTATAATCAAATGTTTTGTAAAACAGCTTCATGAACTGTTATTTGATTATTATATTTTATCATTCCACTGTAAGATTCTATTTTGTTTTATTTCTTTCTTGTCTTTTCTTATTTACCCCATAACAATCCGTCCTTTCGTATGGTTTGAATCGGCATGTGTGTCGGTCTAAAGCGTGCGAAAAGGCGGGATGTTACATCTGGTATCAGAGCCAGGTTTAGCGATAAACCTTAGCTTTGTGGGGTTTGACTCTTTACTAATAGGGTAATAATACCCTATGGGAGTCACTGAGCGCATATATGAGAGAGCGTATTTGTTAGTGCTATAAAAAGGTTTTGATATTGTGTTAATCTGTTCTGTTTTGTATTTATAAATTCTGCTTGATGCATGGGACGCTGTGACATCAATAGGGGTTTCTAAACACTTAATAGGACAGACAGACATAATATTTGTTTTTAATATAGGTGAATGAAATAATTTTGCCTATTATATTTTCTATATATAAAATAAATTTTCCAAATGACATATATATTGGTTGCTATAGATTGGTTGGTAGGTAATAAGTGTAAATAATAATAGAAACAAGATTAAAGAATAAAATAGATAAAATGGGAAATTTAGAACTTAAGTTCCGGGGTTTTGAAATTTCTTTCGAATAAATTTTGGAATATGATAGTATTGTTTATAAGTATTTTCTGATATAAATATTTTAATATAATTCGGAAGTTTTGTTTTAAAGACGAATTTGGAGAAAAAAAATAATAATATTTTAAAGGTATTTTCTGATATTAGTATTTCAATATAAATAGAAATGTTGGAAAGAACAAGTTTTGTACTCCCCTCTCTGTTGCTGAAAAATAATTTCGGTGATAAGTGCACGCATCATCGACTTTCATTTTCGAGTTTCGAAGTGGGAAGGCCACTGTAGTAGTTTACTGCAGATTCATTTTTTGAAAAAAAAAATGTATAAATTTTGAATTGTTTTAAATTTAACTAGAGGTATAAGTTATAAGAAAATATTTATCTATTATTTCAAAATAATTTGAAATTTAACCCGGAATTTAATTCTTAAATTTCCATTAATTAATTGTTTAAATTATTGTAGTGAAATAAAAGGTAAGTAATTAATAAATTGAAACCTCTGATTTAAATAAGAGATCTAAAAACTAAGTTATAAATGGAAATAAAAGGAAATTTGAACTTTGTAACATATGAGACAAAGAGTAATATTGTTGAACATTAAATTTAATTAAAAGATGAGATAAAACTTGTATAAGTTCATTTGCATTTTCTTTAACTTATATAACTTACCAAATATAAAAAGTTGAAATGTTTAATAAGAAATGTAATAGAAATTTGTACAAGTAAAAGTAGGTAATGAAGTATTCAATGAATTTACTATATTAAATGAGAATTTAATGTTATTAACTTAGGTTATAATTGAAATTTTATCAAGTAAATATAATTAAAAAGTAAGTATGACAAATAGATGATTATAAACTTAAGTGTTTAATGTGTGAATAAATAAGATCATAAGATAATAAATGAGTAAATAATAGTAAGTAGTATATATATGGAAGATAATAAAACTTAAGTAAAAGATTTAAACTATTTGTGAACAAAATAAGTATAGAAGATGAATGCAGTAAATATAATAGGGATGTAAGTATTAAATAAATAAATGAAATTGAGAAATGCATAGGTGTAATGCAATAATAGAAACTTACATGACCTAAATTAATGAGAAAGAATAATCGTAAGTAATGAGTAAAAAAAAATGAAACAAACATTAATATGTAAATGAAATTAAAGGTTTACTAGAAATAAATGTAAATTATAAAAGGAAATCAAACAACTAAAGTATGAAATAAAGTTATAATAAGCTAATTTGATTTTGATGGTTGGAATTGTCATTGTTTGATTTGTGGTTCGTTGGGTAAGGAATTTGAAGTTGTTGGATGAATAAATAATCTATTTTGTCCATCTAAGACTGTTGAGGAAATGATGCACTTGATAGTTATTTCCATTCCGTACAATTTCAAGTTTTGAACCCAAACAGCTATTTGTCTGTTTGATTGGATGGTTGCTTTGTTTTGGGTGTGTATGCTGTTTGTGAAGTTGATGGTTGATGTATTGATTGGTTGTTAATGATTGAAACCACATAAATATTTCACTTTATATAAATAGTTAACCTTTTTAGATTATATAAGTGAAATGCAGGTATGGAAGCAATTGCTACTGCTTTTGGTTCCATAAATTAAGCGTAAATGCCCGACAAATAGGTACGTTTCGGATTACGTTTTATAGCGATATTTTATATATTTTTCCGTGTTGGGGTTTACTATTTTGGATATTATATGTGATATTTTGTTATATTTAATATTATATTTTCTCTCGAGCCTCTCCGTACAAAGGAGACTCCGCCGAAATTTTTCGAAATTTTTGGACTTAGAAAATTATTTTTGAATGCTTCTCCAAACTTTATTTATTTAAGTATAAAAAGATATAATGATTAAAATGGGTATATTTTATATAAAGTAATAAATTTTGTAGATTAGTGTTTATAAGTTAATATTTTGAATAAGATGTATTGTTTATCTAAATTCTTCCTTCTCCCTTCTTTTTCCTTTTCGGGGACGAAAAGTTTTGAGTGGGGGAGAGTGTAACGACCCGTGAATTTCATTAACTAAGTTTGTCATAATTTCCATAATTTATAGTAAAATGAATGTTAGGAATTAGATGTAGCAATTGTAATTAAAAGTTAACTGAAAAAAATAATAAATAAATAAATGTTATTTATTGAAATACCAATTCAATAAAATGATGTAAATGTTATGATTTGATTTTTAAATAGAATATGAGAAACAAGAGTAAGTATTGAATAATATGTTATTTATTTATGGTATTGAATAAAAATTGGTAAGCCAACTGTAATTAATGATAATAATGTGAGATAAGTTAATGAATTTGATTTCAATGCCACACCCATTAATGAATGTGATTGAAATAGAATTTAGGTAAATGTATACTAGGTTATAAATCAAATAGAGGGAAACAAACGTATATATCGAATTGATTAATGAATACATATACATTGAATAGTAATTGAATGTACAGTTAATAGAATTTGTATAAAATCAATAATGATAATTAGATGTGCCTTTTGATAATTAATTCCATAACGGAAAGAGTAAATGTATTCATTTGAATATAAAATTGCAATTGGGTAGGGATTGTTAAGTAACAACGTTAATGCAAGGTAAGTGATGCTAAATTAAAGTCAATAATAATGAATAGTGACTAATTCAAAATTTGTAACACAGATTGTAAGTTGGGAAATAAGAAGAATGAAACCAAGAAATAAATTATAGAGGATAGTTAATTGAAATCAATGTATCTATTTGGCAAAATATAATAAGTGTACTACAATCAAAATTTATGTAAGCAAAGTGTGAAGTTCTAAATTTTTGGAATCAGTAGAATTTGGAATGGATTAAAGGTTACATAGATTGATGGTATGGCACGTAATGAATTTTTTTGAAGTTGAGTTTTAAATAGTAAGTTAATTGATCTAATTTATAATAATTGGATGTATTGCAAAATAAATGAAATTAACGTTTAATTATTACGTTTATAGAGATTTAGCTGGAATTCAAGGATATTAGAATAATAGATTTTGAACCCAACATGGAATCCATCTACTTTAAATTTATAGATGGAATAAACATTGATTAGTTAATTTAATAGAAATGTTGGGAACCAAAATTTATAATTTTGAATATAATGGAATTTAAAGATAGGGCATTTAAGTTGAAAAAAATTTATTTGCTCTAATTTGACATTTAAATTATGTTTAAATAATTGCAAATTTTTGAGAAGTATAAAGGTGATAAATGGTCAATTCTATAATTGAAATATGAAATTCAATTTAATTAATTTATTTTAAAATTTATTTAATTAATATAAAAATAACCATTTTGGCCACTGACTCGGATTTCGACGAAACCAATTCCATCGGATCCGTATCAGTGAATTATTGTAGGGTTTTAAGTTTTGTTGCGATCGGACTTGTCGTTTGATCGTACGAACGTGAAACGCCTTGAAATCGATTTAATTGAAATCAAATTTTAAAATCAATTTGAAAATTTTGTTTTCAGCATAACTTCTTCATACGATGGAATTTGGACGTGAAACTTTTTCCATCGCGTTCAGAATGTTTTAAATTACCTGTTTTGATATATGGGTTTACCCAATTTCGTTTCGGGGTCAGAACGGGCTTTTTGGGCCATAGTTTGTTCTGCACGTTCGTTTATCCCATTTGTCTATTCTACCTCTACCTCTATATAAGCACGGTTATAAACCCTAGCCTCCATCTTCTATCATTTGTCTGTATGTTCATTTTTCTTCAATCCTTTCTCTACCTCAATGGATGCTTTCAGATCCAAATAACAGTTCAAAAATCAAATAAAAATTTAAGTCCTCAGAAAAATCCCAAAAAAATATATGTGGTAGTTTTCATCGATACGAATCTACGGGTGGTCTCGGTTTTTGAAATTGATGCTCAGATCAACCGGAAATCACGGTCAAACCTCCAATTTTCGAAATCCATATGGCCCAATTTGGGAGTTTTTGATTGGATCGATTTTAGGCAAATTGCTTTCTGGGTTTCGTAGAGCGCGAAGCGTGGAATCGTTTGATGGTGGTCGGAGGCTGTATCGTGGGCTGTGGCGCTCGAATTTGGCGACTAGGGTTTGAAATTAGAGCGGCGGCCGGCGGCGTTGGTGGCGACCGGAGGGGGATAACTGGGTGTGGCTCGGCGAGCTAGGGTCGATGGTGGTGGCATCGGGTTCAACGGAGGTCGAAGTAGGCGGAAAATCTCGGTCAAACGCCACGGTCAAAGCTTGAAGTCGGGTTCGTTCGAATTGTGCTGTAGCAGAGAGTTGCGCATGCGGGTAGGAGATGATTACGTGGCAAAGTTTGAGGTAATTGTGGACCATGTTGCTTTTATTTTTAAATTTTGTTTCAATCGAAATTTTGCCATAACGTTTTCATACGACCTCCGATTCACGCGAATTTTTTTTGTTAGGATCGTAATTTAATTTCGGATCTGATGATGCTGGTTTGGATGGATTCTGAGACCGTCAAATTTTGGGGTTTAAATTGAATTTTAAATTCGATTTAAATCCAAATGGTGAGTGTTTTAACCCACTCACAATTTCTAAAATATCTTATGTTTGTTAAATTGATATACTTTGTGATTTGAAATTTATTTATGTCTGTTTGGCCTATTTTATCATCATCTTAGTTAATTACCTCTATTTAATTAAATTTGTTGTTTATTTTTTTGATTGCATATTAACTGCCAGTTATTACTTGTATATATTATCAGTTATATATATATTGATGTTGATTTATTGTTGGATGATGATTATGATTTGGATGATGGATGATGATGGATGAATGGATGTTTTACTGTATATCATTAAAATCTGCAAGTTCGTTACTGATATATCTTTATTTATTACGGGATTGCGGTTTAAAATGATATACAACCGTAAAAAATTTATTTTTAAATTACGGATTGAAATGATAAAATATCCGTATCACTTAACCATAGGATAGAAAATTATATATAGGCACCGTGGTCTATATATATAAAATATTTTAAAGTGATTTTCTATGGTTTGGAAAGAAATATACGGTTTAATAAATATTAAATTTTGATATTTTATAAATATTATTTTATATATAGTTAAATTCTAAAATTTAAGCTATGTGTAATTTAATGATGTTTTAAGTTGATTTATGAATATTTCAAGTTTGAGTTTTATTTAAGTGATATTGAACTTATTAAATAAATATTTCTAAACTAAATAATAGTAAATTGAATTAAGGTATATATAAGATTTTCAGATTTGGTTGAGAATTTTAGAATATTTTAAGACTTGAAATATATCAAAATTGAAATGTTTTATTTAAATTAAGGTATTATTGTTTTCAAAGCATTGGTTTTCGAAATTGTTATAACTTTGAAAGTAATATGGTTTGAAAATGAATTCATTTGAAATAGGAATTATTTAAGAATTATCTTTGAATATATTGATTTGAAACCGATTGAAATTTTGAGATTTAGAATATGACTGCCTTATGTGATTTGGGTTTAATATGGTTTTAAAGAATATTTTGATTTTTTATAAATAAAAGTAAGATTAGTGATTGGAAATTTGGTTTTATTTAATTGAGATCATTGAATTGTTTTGGAAATGGAAATGATATATTATTGAATTGGGTTTTGAAATGGAAATAATACATTGATAATTTGGGGTTTGAAACAGTAATAATATTTTGGTTTAAAGTATATACTATTTTGAAGTAAAGGATATGTTTTGAAATGGCAAAAATATTTTGGTTTTAAGGTATATACTATTTTGAAGTAAAGGATATGTTCGAAAGGGCAATGATTGTGTTTTTAAAAGTATATATATATTAAATGACCACGGTGTTATAATAACGATTGGTTGTTAAAGAGACCGGGATCGGATATGGACATACTCTCTGTCGATACCGAAAACCACTTTGACAACCGTATACGCGGTGGAGATTCCAGAATGAAGTAGGATGGTGGCGACGTTCTTATGGTATGTTACGTGGACCCAACTCCCGTGAGTTGGCATAAGGTGGCTAAAACAGGAGCGATCTCGGACCAGTGAGGTAGCACCTCTTCTCGGACACATTTCTTCGATATTATACTCTTACTTGTGATTGATTAGATGGCCATCCTCCGATTTGGGAGTGTTGTTCGAGGTGGACGATAGTGGCTGCTATGCGCTCCATCAGTCCGTGTGCGTAATTGGTATATCTACCCTGGCATTGCCTAGTTGTGCCGTGTCACCTACCATATCGAGCTTTACTACGATTATGATTTTAAGATCCGATCGCGTTAAGGTTCTTCATCCCCTTAACGCTATTTTCTATATGATTATACTTTACTGATTAGACACTACAGTATATAGCGAATATTACTACATAGTAGATAGTTTAACGGATCCTTAAGAGATGTGAATCCCGAACATTTCTTAAGTTATTGCACCCACGTTAGACACTGGATAGGAGATGTCAAACCCCGTAAACATCTCTGACGCCGTTTACACTCATATTTATTTCATTGATTTAACTTACATAAGATCTTTTAGTTCTGACTCGAGTGTTTTGTCTTTTCAATTCGCTCGGGTCAGCCTGAGCATTTCAGGATTTGAAGGCCTATTTCTGAAGGACGAAGACGAAGATTTTATTATTACTATTTATTATATATTCTACTACACCATTGTATTCCGCTGCATAATTATCATTCTCTGGTATGTGTAACTCTGATATGTATTGTATAAGTATAATCAAATGTTTTGTAAAACAGCTTCATGAACTGTTATTTGATTATTATATTTTATCGTTCCGCTGCAAGATTCTATTTTGTTTTATTTCTTTCTTGTCTTTTCTTATTTACCCCATAACAATCCGTCCTTTCGTATGGTTTGAATCGGCATGTGTGTCGGTCTAAAGCGTGCGAAAAGGCGGGATGTTACACTCCTTGATCATGTCATATAATTTTTCATCAAGTTCAGTTAAGGAGTTCTTTAATTGGCAAAAATAATGTAATGTGTTTCATGTTCCTCATCCTGAGGAAGTGTATTCAACGAGGCTGATGCTTTAGATGATTTGGCTATATAACCTGGAATGACTTTCATGCACAGATATAAACAAGAATTGCCTGATATGTCCTTTTTTTGGGTTAAATTTTAGGTTGCGGATGGAATTTTGAAGATAATGAGTTACATGCCATGTAACCTGAAATGACTTTCATGCACCGAATGAAGTATATTTAAAGAATGTAACAGGAGAAATTTAGCATTTTAGAACATCTCCATGTAATTAGATGATCAAGTCAGCAAATTATGTTTCATGTCTTGAAAATAGGTCATATGTAATGTTAATAAATTGCTTTAAATGAAACATCATTCATTATTTATAGTTTTATTTACAGTGTGTTAAAGTATGTATAACTAAAGAATTTTTACTTTACAGATGGATAGATATCTTTGATGCAAAAAAGTAGTAACATGCTGCAACAAGTTATGGATTCGGAGTTACTTTTGATGCCAGAACTACATTTCGGTTTGTATGCTTGTATGTATTACTACTATTATTCACTAGCCGCAACTTTTTCACATTGCGAAAATTATGTATGTATTATATATGTTTCAATGTAAAAATATTGCATAAATGTAATGTTACATATTGATTATGAGATGTGGGATTAATATAATGTGTTGATTATAAATTGTATGTGTTTTTATTGACTGTGCTTTATATAAATCGTGATTGTGCAGAGAACTGGAACCTGTATATGGGAAATGCAGAGACCTTAGACTACAGCATTGTTAAAAAGTTATGAAAAAAATTCAATAGCGTTTTAAAAACGCTGTAGAAAATTTTGATAGCGTTTAAAAAACGCTATAAAAAGTAATTTAGCTCATCAACACAAACGCTATAAAATGTACTTATAACATCAAATAAACGCTGTTAAAAACATACTATTTACAGCGTTTATGCTATTGCTATGGTATGTTTCTGGTCTATAATTGCATGTCATTACACAGCATAGTCAAAAACGCTATTAAAGGTTTTTACAATGGTTTTTAAACGCTGTTAAAGGTCCAGTTTGTTGTAGTGTCATAAATAGAGTAGTACAAGCCAAAGTTTGTTGTTACTTTGACATAACGAAGAATCCTCTTTGCTGCCTTCAAATGAGTTGTTGTTGGGTTCTCCATATATCGACTGACAACTCCTACCGCATATAAGATGCCAGGTCTTGTGCACGTTAAGCATCGCAAGCTTCCAACCAAGCTCTTAAAGAGTGTTGGGTCCACCTTTTCTCCTTTTTCAAGCTTTGACAACTTGATTCCACATTCCATTGGCGTGCAGACCGGGTTAGAGTCATCCACCTTGAACTTCTTCAGTACTTTCTTAGCATAGCCTTCTTGAGTGATTAGAATGCCTTTGTCTTCTTGTTTTACTTCAATGCCAAGATAGTAAGACATAAGCCCAATATCGGTCATCTCGAACTCCTTTGTCATCTCTTTCTTAAACTCATTAAACATACTTGGATTGCTACTAGTGAAGATCAAGTCATCTACATACAAGCATACAATCAATGTATCACCGTTTTGGATTTTGCTATAGAGTGCATGCTCATATGGACACTTGATGAAGTTTCTCTCTTGGAAATACCTATCAATTCGAGCATTCCAAGCTCTTGGGGCTTGTTTCAGCCCATAAAGTACCTTCTTTAGCTTCAAGACCTTATCTTCTTCTCCCTTGATTTTGTAGCCTTATGGCTCCTCGATGTAAATTTCTTCTTCAAGAGCTCCATTTAGGAATGCAGATTTCAGATCCATTTGATGTATCTTCCAATTGTTTTGAGCTACCAATGAAATAATTAGTCTAACAGTTTCTAGTCGAGCGACTGGAGCGAATAACTCATCATAGTCAATGCCGGCTTTTTGACTGTAGCTTTTTACCACCAATCTTTCCTTGTATCTTTCAACTTCTCCTTTAGCGTTCTTCTTTATTTTGTATACCCACTTCACACCGATTGCTTTATGCCCTTGTGGAAGTGAAGCTAACTCCCATGTGTCATTTTTCTTGATCGTCATTATCTCTTCATCCATGGCATTTCTCCAACTCTTCTTTTGCCAAGCTTCTTGAAAGTTTATGGGCTCACAATCCGCAAAAAGGCAAAAAAGAGTAAGATTGTCTTGGCTTTCAGTTAACTCATATATTTCTTGAAGGCTTCTAAAGCATGAAGCTTTTTCACTTGATCTTTCGTCTTCTTAATAACTCGTGGCTAGTGAAGCTGGTGGAGAAGTAGGCTCCTCTCTCGATTGTTCCAACCTTGATTGTTGCATGTCATCTTCTGTAAAATGTGGAAAGAAGTTGTAGTCTTCGTTACGTAAACTCCAATCCTATTCTCCTTCTTCATCAAACACAACATCTCGACTAATGATTATCTTCCCCTTATCATGATTGTAGAGCTTGTAGCCTTTGGTGTTGCTGTTGTAACCAATAAAGATGTACTTCTCACTTTTGTCATCTAACTTGCTTCACTTCTCGTCTGATACGTGTACATGAGCTATGTTTCCAAACACTCTTAAATGGGAAATGCCGGGCTTCCTTCCACTCCATGCTTCTTGTGGTATTTTTCCCCACACACTTTTTGTTGGAGATCGGTTTGATAGATAAACCGCACATGCAACTGCTTCCGCCCAAAACTCCTTTGGCAGCCTCTTACTTTTGTGTATGCTCCTTGTCATCTCAAGGATTGTCCTATTCTTTCTTTCTGGTACTCCATTTTGCTGGGGGATCTAGGCACCGTCAGTCGTCGTCAGATTCCATTATCTTCACAATACTTCTGGAATTCATTTGATGAGAACTCTCCTCCACGGTCAGATCTCATAGCTTTAATCACAAGGCCACTTTCCTTTTCAACACGGGCCTTGAACTTTTTGAAGTTCTCAAACACCTCTGATTTCTCCTTTAAAAAATACACCCATGTTTTTCTTGAAAAATCATTAATGAAAAGAAGGAAATAGTTACTCTTACCAAGTGAACTTGGCTTGATCAGACCACACATATCCGTGTGTATGAGTTCCAATGGTTTTTTAGCTCTTGAGTATGACTCTTTTGGAAAGCTCATTTTAAATTTCTTTTCAAGTAGACATCCTTCGCACACTTGATCGGGATGGCTGATGCAAGGTAATCCTCTCACCATTTTCTTATTGGAGAGCAACTCTAATCCTCTGAAATTGAGATGCCCAAATCGAAGATGCCAAAGCCAAGAAGTATCTTTGTAGCACATCTTAAGGCATTGTGCAACGTCATTTTGAATGTTGAGAACGGACATTCTATTTTTTGTCATCAGCACCTTAGCAATGAAGTTACTTGCACCGTCTCTTATAGAAAGGTTTTTATCTTTTAATCGAATATCATAACCTTTCTCTAATGCCCTAGGCTCAAGATGTTGCTCTTCATGTTTGGCACATAGTTGAAAATGAATTGGTGATCTCCATTCTTCAATCGAATGAGAACATTTCCTTTACCTTTCACCTCTACTTTGGATTCATCTCCAAATGCCACGTTTCCCTTCATCGATTCATCAAGTTCCACAAACATGCTTTTTCTTTCACACATACGGTTGCTTGCACCACCATCTAGGTACCATTTATTATCCTCACCTCTTTCATTTTCCTTGTAAGCCAGCAATAAATTACCATCTTCTTGACTTCTTTCTTCAATGTAATTAGCCTTCTCTTCGACTTTATTATTGCTAGGAGCTCTACATTCAGAAGCATAACGTCCAAATTTTTCACAATTGTAGCATTTTACGCGTGACTTGTCATGCCTTGATTTTGAATTTCCTCTTCCACAACCTCTTATTGATCCTTCTCATCTTTAATTGCTGTTGTCATTGTTGTTGTCGTTATTGGGTCTCCAACCTCGTCCGTGTCAATATCCACGACCTCTTCCTCGTTCTTGACAACAACCTCGTCTTTGTTGGCTTCAATTACTTTCTTCCTTTTTTTGAATCAATTTGTGTCTTGAGTACTTGCTCCACAATCTCTTACTTCTTCCTTTTATTTTCTTTATAAGCTTGCAATGAACCGAGAAGTTCCTCCATTGCCATGGCCTCTAAGTTTTTTGTTTCTTCGATGATGGCGATAATATGTTCGAACTTTAGATCTAACGATCTAAGAATCTTCTTCATAATTCTTACATCATTTAACTTCTCACCATTTCTTTGTAGGTTATTAGCAACCATTAAATTCTTGAGAAGTAATTAGAGACAAGTTCACCTTCTTTCATATGCAAAGTTTCAAACTCTTCTCTTAAAATTTGAAGACGTAACTTTTTGACTTGATCGGCTCCTTTGTAAGATGTCGAAGCTTTTCCTATACTTCTTTGGTTGACTTTGATCCTGAAATCTTCTCAAAAGTATCATAATCCAATGCTTGATAGATTAGGCAGAGAGCCTTCTTGTCTCTCATTCTTGAGTCTCTCAAACTATTCCTTTGAGTTAGAGTTAGACTATCTTCATTCTCTTGTTCGGTGTAGCCTTTCTCGACTATCTCCCATACGTCTTGTGCTCTAAGGAGAGCCATCATCCTTAAACTCCAATTGTCATAATTGGTCTTAGTGAGCATTGGGACTTGTAAGGGAATGCCGTTATTCGCCATCTTTTTAGGAGGACCTTCAAGCTCCGATACCACATTGTTGGAAGTTTTCTTCAATAGCAAATAGATTTGGTTTTAGATAAGAGGTTGGAGAAGAGAAAAATGATTTTTTTAATAAGGAGAAAACCTTTATTACTAAACTTTATTACAAAAGTTCATATTTTTCATCTTACGTCCAAAATGAGTGAATCCACCTCTGTTTATATGAGTTCACATCACAAATAAACGGTGAAGATTATCTCAATCTAATGGTTCTCCATAAGTATCTCCTAAATATTCTCTCATACAATTTCAAATATATTAGTCCATAAATATCTCCTAAATATTCTCTTATACTATTCCATTTATTCTAGATTCTAGAAAAATCTAGATTGAAAAATTAAGTTTAATTATAACACAGTGTTCATGTTGCCTGAAACTTTGCAAAATTGTAGCAATCATAATGGAATCATCATCATTGGTGAAACCCTCATCAGGATTCTCAGGCGATGGAGGAGGAGGTGGTGGTGGTGGAGAAGAAGGAGGCAGATAGGGTACAAACTGACGGTTAATGCTAACATGATCGATGATAAAGGGTGGGTTGTAGTAGGAATAAAATTTAGTTTTTGTATGGGTAATGCCACTAAAAGAGATGGAAGACATATCCTAAGCAAGTGCAGCCTCTTCGGCAGTATCAAAAGTTCCAAGCTAATGCCTTTATTCTGTATGAGGATTCCTTATTTCAGCAGCATAACGACCCTATGGGCGGCGGCGCACTCCTAAGTAGTTGGTTGATGCACATGTTCTTCGCCTTCTGAATTAGGGTCGAGGTTGATTTTATGCATGAGGGAATTCTGCCATATGTTTATTTGAAAATTAAGTGTACCGATGAAAATAATATTAGTAGTTTGAAATAGTATTTGTAAGTATAAGTTCAAATGAGGTGTTGTATATAAACTTGTAGTGGAAAATAGTACACAGATGTAGTGGTTTTAGAATAGTTTTCTAAAGGTTTGGTAAGATTATAGAATGTAATTAATTGTTTGTTATTGGGAAAACAGGGATTTTTGCTTCCACTACTGTCTACCATGTTACCTCAATTGCTTCTTGTGTAGGGTATGCTTGTATAGATTTTTTACTGGTAGGCTTTCAGTAAGATATCCTAATTTTTAACCAATGCCTTTTATCTTTGTATTTTCTATTGTATTATTTGGATGGTGTGGAATAAAGGAAATTTGTTCTGATCTTCGTAGTATTTTGTTGTTACTCAATCCAATCCAATATCACTCTGTACTCAAACATGGTTGATTCAAAGAGTCAGATTGAACCATCAGATAGAAAGGCAATGGTAGTTAATGCATGCAAAATAAATAAAGAGAATGACTGATAAAGGAAAATTGTGCATATGTTAGGACAGAAGCAATGGTGTTTGGAATTATATAGTTGTGTTTATTTGTATGTCACCTTTTCCCCTTGTTTTGCTCGACATGATGAAGAGACACTCCGTAGTTATTTTTCGCAAATTCTTACACGTACTGATGTGTTGCCACCATTTTTTTGATCCGATTAGAATTTTCAAGTGAGATATTTAATTATAATAAACATACAGTAGAACAAAACTAATTGAACATTAACCATTAGTTAAGCGTTCTAGATTTAAAAAGGAGAAAAGAAAAGAAGAAGAAAACATTGCAAATATAAATGATGATTACATATATATAATAATAGGGAAAGATGATTACATATATAATAATAGGAAAATTCTATTTAGACACATAATATAGAGACAATTGGTGACACAATAGATCTTCACCATTGGATTGCCACCCGATTTCCACCTCTTATATAAGGACAAAAATATCTAACGACCGTGATCTTTTGTGTCTCAAATTGTGTCTAGTTTTGTGTCTAAATAGCCGCTCCTATAATAATAAATGGAAAATCAACAATTCAAAAGCAACGAATGGAATAAGTTTCACTTCACCTAAGTTTAGTGGAACAATCTTAATGTATATACAGGATTAGTGCAAAAGAGACTTATTTTGTTGCAGTATATAGAAGCAAACAATATAAGAAGATGGAGAAAAAAATGTCTCTGTTACTATTTCACTTGACGTGCATAGGTATATATATAAAAATTCCTACTATTACAAGAAGTCTAATTCCTATACTGGTGGATCGTTCCATATTATATGGATCTCAAGCTAAGATTTGGTAAACTTGTACACTCCCCCTCAAGTTGAAGAGTGTATTAAAAGGACTCCCAACTTGTCAAGCATCTCTAAGTATTGCAATTTAACTACTAGTTTGGTAAACACATCAGCAAGTTGATGTTGAGATTTGACATAAACTAGTTGAACTACTTTTGATAAAATCTTCTCTCTAATATAATGGCAGTCAATTTCAATATGTTTCATTCTTTCATGAAACACGGGATTTGAGGAGATATGAATTGTCGCTTGGTTGTCACAATAAAGTATTGTTAGTTTATGAGAAATAATTCCAAAATCCTTCAGTAAAGCCCTTAACCAAACAATTTCTGAAGTAGCAGTAGCCATAGCTCTATATTTCGCCTCCGCTAAAGATCTAGAGACCGTGCTTTGTTTCTTGCTACGACATGACACTGGTGCATGTCCAATGAAACAACAATATCCTGTTGTAGAACGCCATGTGTTTGAACAACTCGCCTAGTCCGAATCACAATACATCTTTAGTTCTAAAGAATTGCGTGATGGTAATAAAATACCTTGACCTGGTGCTCTTTTTATGTATCTAAGAATTTGAATTGCTGCATCATAATGGAGCTGTCCGAGCTGACTAACAAATTGACTAAGTCAATTTACTGAGAAAGTTATATCAGGCCTATTAATTTGTAAATGAATAAGTCTACCAATTGACCTTCTGTAAATTGATGGATCGGGAAGCAAACGACCTTTATATTTGGAAATTTTAATATTAGGATCCATGGGAATATCAGCAAGTTTTGTATTTAACATGCCAACATCTTCTAAAATTTCTAACGCATATTTTCTTTGTGAAAGAAAATTTCCAGCATGTAACGATGCCAAGAAAAAAATTTAGTGCTCCTAAATATTTGATATGAAATTTGCTATTGAGAAAGAATTTTAGTTTTGAAATCACCGAAGGATTATCTCATGTTATAATCATATCATCCACATAAAGTAATACAACTGTGACTGAGTTTGAAGATATTTGAGTGAATAATGAGTAGTCACATTTAGATTGAGAGAAACCAGCATCAATTAAAGCTGATGAAAATTTTGCAAAACATTATCTTGAAGCTTGTTTGAGCCCATAAAGGGACTTGCAAAGATGACATACTAAATTCTCCCCCTGTCAAGCAAGACCAGGAGAAATTTTCATATAGACTTCCTCCTTGAGATCACCATTGAGAAAAGCATTATTAATATCAAGTTGATGAAGAGGCCATTTTTGAATAGCTGGAATAGATAGAAGAACTCGAACGATAGTCAATTTTGCAACTGGTGCAAAGGTGTCTTGATAATCAATACCCTTTGATTGATTGTATCTCTTTGCTGCCAGTCGTGCTTTTAAACGTTCTATAGAACCATCTGCTTTATATTTGACTTTATAAACCCATTTGCACCCAATTGCATTTTTGTGAGGAGGCAAAGGAACAATGGACCATGTATTATTCATTTCAAGAGCAATTATTTCTACATCCACCGTAGATCTCAAAGCCGAATTTTTTACAGCTTCAGAAAATGAGGAAGGCTCAACAAAAGATGAAATAAGAGAAATAAATTTACGGTAATTATGAGAAAGTTTAGAATAACATAAAACTTGTTCAAGGGGGTGAGATATACTTGTCTTTGAAGAGGGTGGATTGGAGATAGCAGGCAAAGTAGCAAGAGAACAATGGTAATCTTTCAAATAATGAGGACATTTTATGTCACGTTTAAAGGAAAGTCTTGGCAATCATTTGGAAGAGGTTGGATACTAGAGCATTGATGACGAACAAGTGGAAGCAAAGCAGGTGATGGTGGATCAATAAATAATGTTGCAAGGGAAGGCGATGGTGGGCTGATGGTATTCGACTCATTATTATCAGATGTGAATTGAGTGTATGGTGACAACAAAGGAGGAATTGAATCTAAAATAGAAGTTGAGGGGTCTGGAGCTTCAGTTGATGAGGATGATGGATTAAAAGGAATTAGTGCTACCATATCAAGAGAGGAATCGTCATCATTGTTGATAGGTAGCATGGGAATATGTTTAGGAGGAACATGGTCTGTACGAGAAGAAGAAGATTTGTCAAATGGAAATGAATTCTCAAAAAATAGGACATCCCGTGAAACCAATAAATGATTAGATTCCAAGTTATAAACCTTATAGCCTTTTTGAGTATATGAATATCCAAGAAATACACAACGTTGTGCACGTGTTCAAAATTTATCACGATTATGAGTAAGAGTAGCCGCAAAACATAAACATCCAAATACTCGAAGATGGTCGTAGTTTGGTGGTTTTCCAGTAAGGCATTCATACGGCGTTTTGTGTGACAAAACTGATGAGGTAAGAAGATTAATCAAATTGGTTGCAGTCAAAATACATTCGCCCCAAAATTTAATTGGAAGATTTTCTTAAAATCGAAATGCTCTAGAAATGTTAAGCAAATCACGATGTTTTTTTTCAACAACCCCATTTTGTTAAGGAGTGTTTACACAACTAGTTCTATGATGAATACCATGACTAGAAAAAAATTGATGCAAACTCGTAAATTCTGTACCATTATCACTGTGAACACATTTTATTTTTTGGGAAAATTGAGTTTCTACAAATTTGAAGAATTTTGGAAATATAATCTTGACATCAGATTTGAAATGTAAGAGATATAAGCATGTATAACGACTATAATCATTAACTATAGTTAGAAAATACTGTGCACCAAACAAAGATTTTGTTTTATAGCCACCTCATATATCACAATGAATCATGTCAAAAATATTATTTGAAATTGACAAACTAATAAGAAAAGGAAGTCCGAGTTTGTTTTGCCAAATGAAAATTTTCGCAAGACTAAGACAAATTATTGGAAGACAACTTAATATTGTTATTCAAATGGCTTATTCGTTTGGGAGAAGCATGACCCAAACGTTTATGTAGTAAATCAAAGGAGATCACTATAGCAACAACGTGATAAGGATGTTGTTGTTCCAACAAGTAAAGACCATTAACTTGCTTACCCGCTCAAATCCCCCTCTTTGTGGATAGATCTTGAAAATAACAAAGTTGCGGAAAAAAATGAGCTTAGCAATATAAGGAAACAAGTAACTTGTTGACTAAGATAAGATTAAAGCCAAAAGAAGGAATGTATAAAACATCATTTAAAATGAAATCTGAAGAAATTTTTGATGCCCCAATATGTGAAATAGTGGCATATTGACCAATTGGCAGCTTAACAGTGATAGGATTATGAATAGGTTTGGAAGAATAAAGAAGGGCTAAATCAGACACCATGTGATCTGTTGCACCAGAATCAATAACCCAAAAAATAATGGAGTTTTTATCTGGATAAAAATAAGATTTGTTACCTGCCATATTAATAGTGGACTGTGAATTACCAATTTTGAGAAGCTGCAACAACTGTTGAATTTGCACAAGAGTCGGAGAAGGCATATTTAGAGTGACAACTAATGATGGAGATCTCTTATGAAGCTTATGGTTAGGCGGATTGCCATGAAGTTTATTGCATTAATCAATAATATGACCATGTTTTTGCAATTTTCACAATATGGATGGCCCGAACGTGGTTTTGAAACATCAGAAGATACATTAGTAAGAGTTTCAGCGGAACGATTAGAGGAGGATTTTGGAAGCTTGACGTGAGATGTCGCCGTTGCTACAGATTCGGTAGAAATTCTTGGCGCATCTAATATTGCACGTTGTTGCTCTTCTTGGATAAAAAGTGCATATGCAGGATTGATGTTTGGTAAAGGATCCAGCAAAAGAATGTTGCAACGAGAAGAGTTGTAAGCATTAGACAATCCCATCAAAAATTGAGTAAGTTGTTCTTGTGCAAAGTAGGAATGAAATTGTTTTAGAGAACCACATGTACATGTGGGCAATTCAACCAAAGAAACAATTTCATCCCAAAGAGTTTTCAGTTTAGTTAAGTAAGCAGCAATGGTAAGTGAATCTTGAGTGCAAAGAGCAATATCGCGGCGTAACTGATAAATTCTGGGAGCATTAGATTAAGCAAAATAGTCTCGAAGTTCAGCCCAAACCGCAGCAACATTAGTGACACAGATAACACTATCACAAATCTTTGGAGAGAGAGAACTTAGCAAGCAAGATTTGACCATGGCATTACAACGATTCCATTTTGCAAAATCAGGAGAAGAGGAATCGGGTTTTTCAATGAATCCATCGACAAAGCCAATCTTATTCTTTGCATTAAGAGCATTACGAACACCTCTGCTCCAGGTAGCATAGTTAGTACCCATAAGGGGTTGAGATACTAATGACATACCTGGTTGATCGGAATTACGCAGATGGAGAGGATTGGATGAACTGAGATCATCGGAAGACATTTTGAAATTGATAATGAGAGATAATTAAACCACCGTTGCTCTGACACCATATAGAAGCAAACAGTATAAGAAGATGGAGAAAAAATGTCTCTGTTACTATTTCAATTGATGTACACATGTATTTATATAAAAAAAATTCCTACTGTTACAAGAAGTCTAATTCCTATGCTGGTGGATCGTTCTATGTTATATGGACCTCAGGCTAAGACTTGGTAAACTTTTACACTTTAGCATTGCTAAAATCCTACATATGAGGGATTTCAAATTGGCTTCACATAGAAAGGACAATACAGATCATATTGGTGTGTGAAAACAGTAGTTTTGTTTAGCGATGATAATTAATGTCTAGTGATGTATATAAATTTAGATGCTAATGCAAACGGGTAATCAGAAATTATTGACTAATTTTACACATGCCCGAGGGAAGGGAATTCAAATCCTTTATCCCCTTGCTTTTCCTACCCCCTTATGCCAATAGTTCATTTATTCATTATTACAAAGATTGATCAATAACCGAGATTCAACATATTATATATCTAATTGATCATATACAAATCAATGGCTAATATATTACTAAATATTTGAATTCTTTTTCTCCACCAAATGCTTCATCAAAATGATAATTTTGGAGAAGCTGATAATAAAAAAATGCCATTTATGTCGTTAAAATATTAGAGAAAAAGTTGTGTACGTACACCTCAGATGGACTAAATAGTACAATACAACATAGTAAACCATAAGGTAAGTAAAACACACAAAATCAAGCTAGAAAAATAGGTTTATGATAGGACCTGGAGAAAAAAATACTAGCAAATATGCCTACGTATGTGTGTGATTTTCAAATGCAAGTGTGATGTAGGCAATGACACTAGGTCATCAGCCCGCCTGAAGAGTGGCTTACAAGGAATATTATTAGATGCATTTTTATTTTTATACTACCATTGCTAAGAAAGGATGCTTTTCCATTTCGAAATTCATACATTGGACATTCGGACTGGTGGACAAAGCACCCTCTGTCAGAGAATTCACAATAATCAAACCAACCCCTAACGCCGCGTAAACAATAAATAGAATCGTGTTGATAGTGAGTTAGAACAAACATATAAATAATATTTCAGATCAAAAATCATGGACGTAACAAACAGAAAAAGAAAAACATTAAATTTACAGTATTTCAACTATCGTAAAATAGTGTACATCCACTTAAAGATGGGGGTGAGAATTTACTACCTTCTAAAAGAAAAAAGTTGCAAGATTTATAACGAAAGCTAATCCTAGATAAAAAGATACAAACAAAGTGATCTTTTCATCAAATTTGATACATACAATGAACTCTATCTAGATTTATCTATAGTGCTTTATTCCATTCCATGTCATTGGATCAAATCTACTCAGAAATTGCCGTGGAAACTCGAAAACACATGAAAAAGGATGAAAACTTATATATGTAGTAGTTTCCAATTTTAAAGTAAGTTTGAAATGAATAAAATTTGAAGCTAGTTATTGAAAAATTGTTGCTTTAGATAAATGAAGAATTTTGGACAATGCATAGAAAATTTTGAGTTAAAACTATGACTTGTTTTAATCATAAATCTTGAAACATTGATCTGTTTTCGACGATTTTAAATTTGTTAGAAAGCTATGCCAGTATATTTTTTTTACTTGAAGTGCATTACAAAATTTTGAGGATAACAATGATTAAAGCTTGAATTATTAAGAAAGGACATGGCGGTCCTGAAGTGCAAATTTCCATATAAACAATACTTAATTCATTTGATCGTAACGTTCAAACAGTTTGTTAGATTTTGATGATTTTGACCTTTTTGGAAAGCTAATAACGTAAGCAACAACTTTTGCTTGCGTTTTGCAAAATTTTGTCATTTTCGAGGCTAAAAACATAGGTTTCTTAAGTGGTACTGAAAAATCCCACACCCCTTAATATACCCAAAATGACACATTAAAAGGCGTGGTGCGTTGTAGGTATAACTGAAGCTAACAAAGGCTAAGATTCACAAGACAAAATTAGGTAAAAACAGCGGAAACTAAAATAATAACTTATTCAAAAACTTCATAATTGCTTCATAAACAAAATAAGTCAAATACCAAATACAACATACATGTCTCAAAACCCAATATGTCTCATGAAATAAAAACTTGTAGTCTCAAAAAAAATCAGAGTATAAATATCCCTCTCAAGTGCTAGTACAAAGAAAGAAAAATGGAAATAAAAGTAGGGAAATACATAGCAGAATCTTCTCTAAGAAACCACCGAGCAACTGCAATCTACTGCCATCTCCCTTGATTGCCTATGAGGGAAAATGGGAAAATAGAGGAGTGGGTCAAACTAAAAGTCTGGTGAGTGATAGTAACTACTAGAATCTTTAAGCAAAGTAAAATTAATAGACTCTTCAATAGTTCTAGTATATACAAAAGAAAATAGGAAAGAGATAAACTAGGAAATACGATTAAACTATTACAATTGATAAGATAGGTCAACTTTGATTGTTTGCACTGGTCTTTAATAGCTGCTTGATTAGGCTGAATTCCTAATCCTATAATTAGGCTGAAATCCTAATTCTACCCTTTGATCGGCTTGCTACTCCATAAACCTTACTGTGAACTAGACACTATATATCTCCCTACACAGCAGCCAATGGTAACTATGAAAGATACACAAAGCACCCACTTTGGACTAGACGATACATAGCTCCCTACGCAGAAGGCAATGGTGTCTATGAAAGACGCATATACTACGCGCTTGGAACTCATAGCGATTACTGAGCACTGAAATGGAAGTCGCACGCGTAATTGCCACCATGCTCATGCTACCTGTTGCTCCACCTATTGGGTCATATTATTACCTCAACTCAGCATAAGCGTGCCCCTCGTCTCACTTTAGGATTATGTGAAACACCGTGTCCATAGAAAATATAGGGGAATGCTGCCGGTATTGGGCCATCATTGAAACAATATCTAATAGCGCCCTTGTCTAAATCCCCCATGATTTGAACATCTCTATATTGACCAATTACTACCACTACTAGCATAAGCGTGCCCATCGCCTACTTCAGGTTTATGTGAAACACCGTACCCATAGAAAATAATAGGGGAATGCTATTTGGTACAAGTCCTACTTTAATTCTTTGCTTATTAACTTAGATAAATTATTTAAATAAGCCTTTACTCTTTTTCTTACTATCTGTGCTTATAAATTTATCCTAAGTATTAAAATAAGCCTTATTCTGTTCTACTTCTTATTATAACCTACGTTATAATCATGCTTATTACTTAACCCAAGGTCTAAGTGTGAAAATAAGCTTTTTTCTTCTTTTATTCTTTTTAGTTATAATTCTAAGTTATAACTAGGCCAATCTCTTTAATTCAGTCCAATTAATATCATAATTAGGCATAATTTCATTCCAATTCCATTTATATTACAGTCTTTATAATTTACAGCTTATATTCCATTATTTCAGATTTCTTATAATTTAATCCAATTTCACATTAATTCTATTCTAATCTATACGCGAAGAAGAAGAATGAGGAATAAAAGAAAACTGAAAATAGAAGGAAATCCAAAGCGTAAGAAGAAGATGTAAATAACGCATAAATAACAATAAATAAACTAAAATACTATAAATAAACTGTAAATAAATGGAAAAGCTAGCAATAAACTAAAATTAACTGAAAATAATTCTAAAAAATGTAAATAAATTACTAAAAAGGTTACTCCAAAAATCGTAGTAAAACTACAACTATTGAAACCCTATTATTTTAAATTACTTAAAGAAATTTAAAATAATTACAATCACTCACCTCTGGTCCTTTGCTCTTCCCTTTGGGCCTTCACGGATCCACTTGGGATTGTTAAATATTTTTATTTAAAATGATTTTCTCCTTGGAAAATTATTCCGCATAGGGTCCTTCCTGAATAGGTGAACCAAACTGGAGAAATTCTTAGAAAAAGTGTTAGGCCTAGGGTTCTATTTATAGGGGTAGAAGTGGATCTCAGACCGTTGGAATTGGGGATTGAATAGGATGCAGCCACGTCATAGGCTGAATAGGGGCCATCGGATGTAGAAACGGAAGGACCAGATCGAGTTGAAGAATGCAAAATACGTCACTAACGTTCGGACGAACGAACGTTCGTTCGTTCACTAAAAAAACAAGACGGATCGACCGCCCTTGTGCCTAGGTCGACCGGCTGGTTGACCTGGCCTATATAAAAAAAATTTCTTCTTTTTTTCTGCTTATTTTGTTTAATTCATATCTCGTTCATTTTAGCTTGGATTCTGACATTCTATATACGAAAAGTGACCAGAAAATTACCACGGACACAATGGTGCAACTCCTGTGGCTCAATTCTTATAATTTCACAAAGTTATTTTATTATTTAATTAATTAACGAATTAATTATCACGGGTTAAAATTTTGTGTTGTTACAGGTACTACACTCGTATTTCCACTTCATATTTTACTACCTGTCGAAAAACCGTCATAACTCGAGTTGTAGTTGACATTTTTGTAATTCGAAAATTGCTTTGGAGAGCTATAACACTAAGTAACTGTTAGAACCTCCAATTTATGTTACAATGATAACAACTATACAATCATATGCATATATAGACCTTATCAAGATTTCATATATATGATACAAGAAGAAACCATGCTCGAAGATATTGAGACTCAAAGTGAAACAAAGATTCACTGACCATACTAGGGTTAGTAAGGTTATTCTACTGTAAAAGATTCCTAGATAAAATATTGTTACGGTCTCCTTGAGTATATATGCATACACAATAACATACAATTTCATATACATCAAAATTAAGGTAAAAAATTATTTTTACACCTTCCAGACATCTGAGATAAAATCACAGACGTTTGGGATAAAATCACAGACGTCTGGGATAAAATCACAAACGTCTGTAACAATTCTCGAGTTAAAATTTAAACAAGTTACAAACATCTGAGGATTTTACCACAGATGTTTGTCATGGGTATAAACTGTCAATTTGGAAAAAAATACACTTCTGTTTTGAAAAAAAAGGAAAACGCCTTTTAACAAAAGGTTGTAGCCATTAAAATAAATAGACTTTCTCGAATAGTAATAACTCTTCATCTACATCTTTTTAAATCTATAAATACCACTTTGATTGAGAAGTAGAGATCATCTAACTTGAATTAATCTATTCTTTAATCTCTTGATTTCTAAACACTCTCTTGCATATAAATTGTTCACATACTCTCAATCTATTATAACCAAAATAGAATTTTTGTTAAATCACTTCCTACAACTCAAAGCATTCATATTCATATACTCAAAGGAGATCATAGGAAGATTTGTAATATAAGTCAAAAACCGTGTTATATGGAAAACAAAATTGTCAGAGATACTTTTGTATTAGCCTATTCCTCCAGGCGAAGTGAGGGTAATTTATTTAAAGGAAATACCGAAGGGGGGCTTCGAGACTGGACGTAGGATGGGAGGTAAGAACCCGTATAAAAACTCTGGTTTGCATGCTTTTTATAATTTACTATGTATTGTCTACTATTGCATTAAGTTATACACTTGCATATTATACACAAGTCAGTTAATATATGATCCACAAAATTTTTATTTGGTATTAGAGCAAGGTCATTTCAATCTACAGTAACACGTAATTGAAATCATTAAAATGGCAAGTACATTTCAAGAAGGTCAATCAACTGCTCGACCCCACTATTTACTGGTTCTAATTATGCTTATTGGTCAACACGCATGCGAATTTTTGTGGAAGCAAATGGATTAGAAATATGGCTAGCAACTCAAAATAAATATGAAGAACTTGACACTGATATTGGCACATGGACTGATGCACAAAAAGCAGAGGCATCTAACAATGCCAAAGCTATGAATGTTTTATTTTTCTCACTCGATAAAAATGAATTTTCATCTTTTAAAATGAAATCAAATGAGTCAATTATTGACATGTATGCTAGATTTCAAACTATACAACACGATCTTATGGCACTAGGAGTTAAATTCATAGATTTTGATTTAGGCATACGAGTTTTGAACTCTCTAACAAATGAATGGGAAAGAAAAGTTTTAGCCATCAAAGAAGCTAACGATCTTTCCCAACTCAAAGTCGAAGAGTTTATAGGAAATCTGATGTCGTATGAAGCTAATTTATAGGCAAGAAAAGAACAAAATCAAGGAAGGAAAAACATTACATTTTAGGCAAGTAATGACAACTCTGACTTGGAAGAAGATGAGATTGTTTTCATAGCCAAAAATTACAACAAGTTCAAGAAGTTCAAAAGAATGACGAAATTTCAAAACAACAGCAACACAAATTCCTCAAATCAAACATCAATGAAGTGCTTCAGATGTGATAAATTTGGCATATGAAGAAAGACTGTCCACTACTCAAGAATAATAAAAAGAAAAACAAATTCGAAAATTTCAAGAAAAAGAGAAGAGCATTTCAAGTAACTTGGGATGACTCCGACTCTTCCTCATCATCCGATAGTGACAGTGACTCAGAACAAGAAAATGTTTGCTTCATGGCTTGCACAAATGAGGTATGTCGTGAATTAACATATGATGAAATTCTTGAAATTATTATAGAATTAGATGACAAGTATAGAGAATTAAAAAAATTAAGTAAAGAAAATGTGGGAAAATTAAATAGAGATGAATTAGAAATTGGATTATTAAAAGACGAGAAAACTATTTTAGAAGAAGAATTAGAATTAGCATAAAAAGAATGTAGAAAATTATCATCTCAAAATGCTACTTTAACACATGATGTAGAGAATAACAAAATAGAGAACTATAAACTTGAAAAAGAAAAGTATGAATTAAAAAAAATTTAGAATTAGCTAATATAGAAATTTTTGATCTTAAAAATAAATCAGATAAAATTACTAATAATGTTTCAAAATTTAATAAAGGATAGCAAAATCTAGATAATTTGATAATGATTTCAAAACCATTAGGAAATAGGAAGGGATTAGGATTTAACAAAAAAATCATAAACATTCTAGAAATAATCTAATTTCTAATAATAATAAAAAATTTAAGAAGTGTAGTACATTATATACCAACTTTAGGAAAACAAAATCTAAATATGAAAATAAGGAAACAAAAATGATTAAAATATGGATTCCTAAAACAAATAGCAAATTGATTAGACAAACACATAAATGTGTATCTAAAAGATATAGTTCATAATGAAAATTACATCTCTAAAAGTTCCAAACCCTCATGGGTATGGATACCTTCTCCTACTAACACATAGGACCCTAACGGAGAAATTGGGTACCAATTAAATTTTTTTTATTTCCCAGGTACCCAAAAACAAAATTAATAATAAGGAGAAATGGATACTCGATAGTGGATGCTCCAAACATATGACGGGAAATGCACACATGCTATCAAACATCACTTACATGGATGGTGGCATAATCACTTTTGGGGATAATTCCAAAGGATATGTTATCGAAATTGGAAATGTCATCAATGTTGGTATATCTGCTTCTCCTATTATTTCAAATGTTTTATTAGTTAGAAACTTAAAACATAATTTACTTAGTATAAGCCAATTATGTGATAAGGGATTTAAAATTGTTTTGAAAAAGGTAAATGCAATATCTTTGATCAAAATAAAACTTTAATTTTTGAAGGAACAAAAAGTAAAAATATTTATATTCTAAACATGAATATTAATCATAATAATGATTTATGCTTAACCGTAAATCACGATGATCCATGGATATGGCATAAAAGATTTTGTGACATAAATTTCAAATATATAAACCAATTATCTAAAAACAATTTGGTAAGAGGATTATCCAAAATAAATTTCAAAGTTAAAAATCTATATGATGCATGTCAACTCGGAAAATAAAAAAAAAGCTTGTTTAGATCTAAAAAGGAAATCTCTACTAAACAACCTCTTGAATTACTTCATTTGGACTTATTCGGTCCAACTCAAGTACGTTTGATAAATCACAATAAATATGTCCTTGTAACTGTAGATGATTTTTCAAGATATACGTGGACGCTATTGTTAAAATATAAAAGTGATACATTCGAAATGTTTAAAATTTTTATTAAGCGAATTAAGACTCTAATGGATTTAAAAATAAAAAGTATAAGAAGTGATCACGGTGGAGGATTTGAAAATGAATTATTTACAAACTTCTATAATAAAAAGGGAATTGCTCATAATTTTTCATTTCCACAAACATCACAACAAAACGGAGTAGTTGAAAGAAAAAAATCGCACCTTGCAAGAATGTGCTCGAACTCTCCTAAATGACAGTGGCTTACCAAAGGATTTTTAGGCCGAAGCAGTTGCTATTGCATGTTGCATATTAAATCGTGTAACTCTTAGACCTATAACTAAATATACATGTTATGAAATGTTCTAAAAAAAAGAAACCAAAAGTATCATATTTTTGAATATTTGGATCAAAATGCTTTATTCTAGATACAAAAGATAATCTTGGTAAATTCGATTGAAAAGCAGATGAAGGAATATTTGTTGGATATTCCGATCAAAGTAAAGCTAACAGAATTTTTAACAAATGAACAAATGTTATAGAGAAAAGTCTTCATGTCTCGTTTGATGAAACTTTAAAAATATAAATAAAGATGACGAAGAAATTTTTGACACTAATCTAAATAAAACCATTGAAATTATGATTTAAAATAATAATGATAATCAAAATAACAGTGATTTGAAATCACCACCCCGTATTTTAAAAGATCATCCTATTGATAACATAATTGGAAATATAGATAACAAAGCTTCGACTAGAGACAAATAAATCAGATGAGTAATGTAGCATTTATATCTAATTTTGAACCAAAAAATTACAAGGAAGCATCAAATGATGATTTCTGGATTTTAGCAATGCAAGAATAACTTAATCAATTTGGATGAAATAATGTTTTGGAATTAGTACCAAGACCAAATAATCAATCAGTAATTGGAACAAGATGAGTTTTTAAAAAACAAAGTTGACGAGAATGGAAATATTATACATAATAAAGCAAGATTAGTGGCACAGGGATACAACCAAGAAGAAGGAATTGATTATCAAAAGACTTTTGGACTTGTGGCACGTCTTAAAGCTATAAGAATATTACTTGCTTTTGTGTGTCATCATAACTTTAAGCTATTTCAAATGGATGTTAAAAGTGCTTTCTTAAATGGTTTTATAAAAGAAAATGTTTACGTAGAAAACAACCACTATTAGTTCATGAAAAATATCCAGATCATGTTTTTAAACTTTAAAAAGCATTATATAGTTTAAAACAAGCACCTCGAGCTTGATATGATCGATTAAAATCAGATTTAATTAATTTTGGTTTTCAAATTGGTAAAATAAATACAACATTATTTATTAAAAGAGAACATAAGGATATATTAATTGTTCAAATTTATGTTGATGATATTATATTTGGATCTACTAATGAAAATTTATGTAATGAATTTTCTACAATAATGACAAACGAATTTGAAATCTCTCATATGGGTGAATTGAATTTCTTTTTAGGATTGCAAATAAAACAATTAAATAATGGAATTTTTATAAATCAAGAAAAATACTGTAAAGAATTACTAAAACGTTTTGGAATGGATAATACATCAAGTAAACCCACTCCAACGAGTAGTACTACTCATCTAGACAAAGATGAACATGGAAAAGAGTTCGATCAAAAAAAATATTGAAGCATAATAGGATCCTTACTATACTTAACCGCTAGTAAACCAGATATTATGATGAGTTTTAGTTTATGTGGAAGATTTCAAGCACAGTCTAAAGAATCACATCATCGGGAAGTTAAAAGGATTTTACGATATTTAACCAACACTAAAGATTATGGTCTATTTTATCCAAAAGGCAGTACACTTGAACTTGTTTCTTATAGTGATGTGGATTTTGGTGGATGTAAATCAGATAGAAAAAGTACAAGTGGCACATGTTACTTTATTGGTCAATCGTTAGTTTCGTGGTTTAGTAAAAAGCAAAATTGTGTTTCTCTTTCAACATGTGAAGCCGAATATATTTATGCTGCCTTAGCTTGCGCTCAGGTAATATATATGCAACAAAGACTTAAAGACTATGGAAAAATAATAAACAAATCTCCAATATATTGCGATAATAATAGTGCTATAAATTTAACAAAAAATCCAATTATTCATTCACGAACAAAACATATAGATATTCGTCGCCATTTTCTGAGAGATAATGTTGGAAAAGAAATAGTAACTCTAGAATTTTTAATACCGAAAATCAAATAGCTGATATTTTTACAAAACCATTAAGTGAACTAACTTTTATTAAGTTAAGACGGGATCTAGGAATTTGTTCGTACAATGAATTGGTTAACTAAAGTTATAGAAATAATGTTTTGTTTACTAAAATATCTAATAGCTTATATGCAATTTCAACCGAACAATTAATCTTTTAACTTAGAATTTACAACAACCACATAATTTTTTTTAAATAACAACTATTTGAAAACAAAATTATACCTGTTAAATTCCACTATCAATAAGAAATGGTCGGCATCCAACGTGAAATGTATTACGAGCAATAACGTCAAGGATCTCATCTAAATTTTCTCAAAAACTGTATTCTAGCAATTTGTGGTCATTCACCAACAAAAAAATGCATACATTAAAAGTCTCCTCGATTACAAGAAACTCCTACAAAAGCGCATAACATTACTTGGAGAAATCAGTGCAAACTACAACCATCAAACCAAGCTTGGATTGACACTCCAGCTCATCCAAGTTGGTCTCCACTAAAGCCATTACTTGACGATACAAAAGTTGAACCAAAATCATAGGATATACAACAAATCACTAATCCTGAATTCTTTGACAAAAACTAAAACTTATGTTACACATCATAAAAATTATATTTGTTTATTAATTTTTGGTATTAATACTGTTTATTATATAAAATTTTAATAAATTTTCATTAATATTAAAAAAATTCTCTATATGTCAGAAATTACATATTACAGACGTCTGTCACCAGTTACGGGTAAATTTTCCCTACAGCCACAGATGTCTATGGAAACCTCACAGACGTCTGTCAAGACTCTCTATTTAAATCTTCTATAGCCATAAACATCTGTGGAACCATCGCAGACATCTTTCGAATCTCTCTGCTTCATTTTTACTAAAGCCATAGACATATGTGACTTCTTCACAGACGTTTGTTACTACTTGGGCAACAACTTTCTAGCATCCATATATAAACAACTTTACCCCTCTCTTCACTTTACCTCCATTTCAACTCCTAATTTCTAAAACCCTAGCTTTCAAAACATTCAAATTCTTCAATCAATGGCTCCCAAGAAGGTTACCGTCTCTAAAAATCCAAAGCAAGGCCAATCTTCCTCCTCCTCTAAAGCCCCGGTTATGCCAGCTCACATTTACCAATGGCTCCGCAATAATCCCAATGTAATCAAACGATTCTAGGCATGCTTTCCCAAAAGAAGATCCACTCTGGTCCTTTTTATCATCTTGGCAATGTGTTGGAATATAAAATTCTAGGAATTGCTACGAATGATGGTTGCTGCAACCTAATTAGCTATAATGCAAATAAGGTAATCATTGATCCTCTAGCTATTTACCTCTTCTACTCCAATCTATGTAGTACGAAGATTTGGAATTCGAAGAATGATGATGGTTGGTTGTGGTCAAGTGTTTACAGGAAAGAAGTTAAAATTAATGTATATACGGTTGGCCATATTTTAGAATGTTCTTATGAGGGGATTGACTTAACGGATATATCGGATCACGGTCTTCTACCTAAGGATGAAGTTACCCATCAAATATGGGAAGATAGAATGCCACAATGGAAATCCATTTACCTTCGCCCGCGTGATAGACTACTAAATCGAATGATAATTAACACAATAATTCCTCGTTTAGGTAGTCATGAGCAAATTTATCCCGATGACCATAGAGCTTTGTATGCATGTTTGGTCGCCTACTAGTTAATTGGGAAAAATGTATTCATGACCAAATTAAAGGTTTTTGGTCTCAGCGTCATCTTTCCATTGTATATGCTCCGTATATTATGCGCATCTTGTAAAATCTTGGAGTTCCTTCGTACATATCACAATACGGAGAAATTCCAACAAAAGATAGTGGTCCTGATATCTATCACTAATGCATCTTCCTAAAATCCCACTTAGTATCATCCACTTCAACCAATGGGCTAAACAACAACATCAACAAGAACATCATGCTCCTCCTTCAACTAGCGCTCCTCAGCAAACCTATTCCCCTCATCCTTCACAACAACCACCTTCCTCTAGTCATGATACCGAAAATTATTCGAACTTTGAAATACAAGAAGTTCGCATTGAACCAACGCCAAACGATTCTCTTCGTGATTAGGCAATCAAAAACCATAAAATAATCATGGCCAATAAGCGAGCTTTATACAGAAAGACGACTGGATTGGAATGTTCATTCTCCACTAGGATGACAAAGATGGAGAAGACTTTGGACAAAGTGGTCTCCACTTTAGGCAAAGTAATGCACAAAGTACATAGTCGATCTTCCTCACGCTCATCATCTTCGCCTTCCCCAACACCTCCACCTTGGGTTCAAACACCAGTTTATTGCTCTCAAGCCTTGCCCGTAGGTACGTCACATGATAGAGGTGACCGAGGGAAGAGTTATATTCATACACAACCTGAGGAAGAAGAAGAAGAAGACAGTGATGAAATGTACATGTCTGATACTCCACATTTTCAACAACAATCATACATGGCATTTCAAGGCCTTTCAATTCACGAAGATGAGAAGTACAATGACCAAACGCAATGGTCGGGTACATATGAGCAGGATCCATCCTCTTACTGGGAGTATTACGAGAAATATAGAGGCATACCTTATTCTTAAAATTAGTAAAATTAGAGTTTTCTTTTATTTTGCAACTCTTATGCTTGTTTGTTTTCCTATTTACAACTTTTTTTACAAATGTTTCTAATTTTATTTTGAACTTTCATATTTTTTTCCATGATTGAAGTGATAACGTGCTATGACTATTTAATATCTCCATATCTTATATTGTTTCCCTCCATTTTTATAATGACAAAGGGGGAGAAATCTATGCACATACATAGGAGGGGACGCATATACATAGGGGGAGACAAGCATAATAATACTTCCATTCTATAGTTGATATTTGATTATATAGTTAATATTTGACTGTAGTTGATTTTTGATTGTACAGTTGTCATCATCAAAAAGGAGGAGATTGTTAGAACCTCCAATTTATGTTTCAATGTTAACAACTATACAATCATATACATATATAGACCTTATAAAGATTGTAGATATATGCTACAAGAATACAACATGCTCGAAGATATTGAGACTCAAAGAGAAACGAAGATTCATTGACCATACCGCGGTTAGTAAGGTTATTCTACTATAAAAGAGTCCTATATAAAATATTGTTAAGGTCTCCTTGAGTATATATGCATACACGATCACACACAATTTCATATACACCAAAATTAAGGTGATTGTTTTTACACCTCACAAACGTCCGAGATAAAATCACAGACGTATGTGACAATTCTCAGGTTAAAATTTAAAAAAGTCATAGACGTCTGAGGATTTTACCACAGACGTCTGTCATGGGCAAAAACTATCAATTCTGAAAAGACACTTTGGTTCTGAAACAAAAGGAAACTACCTTTCAACAAAAGGTTGCAGCCATTAAAATAAATAGACTTTCTCAAATAGTAACAACTCTTCATCTGCACCTTTTTGAATCTATAAATACCACTTTGATTGAGAAGTAGAGATCATTTAACTTGAATTAATCTATTCTTTACTCTCTTGATTTCTAAACACTCTCTTGCATATACATTGTTGACAAACTCTCAATCAATTATAACCAAAATAGAATTTTGGTTAGATCACTTCTTACAACTCAAAGCATTCATATTCATATACTTAAAGGAGATCCTAGAAACATTTGTACTATAAGTCAAAAACAGTGTTATTTGGAACAAAAGATTGTCAGAGGTACTTTTGTATTAGCCTACTCCTTTAGGCGAAGTGAGGGTAATTTGTTTAAAGGAAATACCAAAGAAGAGCTTCGGGACTGGATGTAGGATGGGAGGTCCGAACTAGTATTAAAACTCCAGTTTGCATGCTTTTTATACTTTACTATTTATTGTCTACTATTGCATTAACTTATACAATTGCATATTATACACAAGTTAAATAATATACGATCCACAAAATTTTCATTTGGTATCAGAGCAAGGTCATTTCAATCTACAGTAACACGTAATTGAAATCATTAAAATGACAAGTACATTTCAAGAAGGTCAATCAACTGCTCGTCCCCCACTATTTATTGGTTCTAATTATGCTTATTGGTCAACATGCATGCGAATTTTTATGGAAGCAAATGGATTAGAAATATGGCTAGCAACTCAAAATAAATATGAAGCACCTAACACTGATGTTGGCACATGGACTGATGCATAAAAGCAAAGGCATCTAACAATGCCAAAGCTATGAATGTTTTATTTTGCTCATTCGATAAAAATGAATTTTCACGAGTCATGCTTTGCACTACTACTTATGATATATGACGTGCATCAAAAATTACCCATGAAAGCACAAAAAAAGTTAAGCAAACAAAAATTTTATTCTACAAAATCTATTTTCGTCTTTTAAAATGAAATCAAATGAGTCAATTATTGACATGTGTGCTAGATTTCAAACTATACAATACGATCTTATGGCATTAGGAGTTAAATTCACTAATTTTGATTTAGTTACATGAATTCTGAACTTTGACAAACGAACGAGGAAGAAAAGTTTTAGCCATCGAAGAAGCTAACGATCTTTCCCAACACAAAGTCGAAGGGTTAATAGGAAAACTGATGTTGTATGAAGCTAATTTACAAGCAAGAAAAGAAAGACAAGAAAGGAAAAACATCGCATTTTAGGCGAGTAATGACAACTCCGACTTGGAAGAAGATGAGATTGTTTTCATAGCCAAAAATTACAAGTTTAAGAAGTTCAAAAAGATGATGAACTTTCAAAACAACAGCAACACAAATTTCTCAAATCAAACATCAATGAAGTGCTTCCGATGTGATAAATTTGGCCATATGAAGAAAGACTGTCCACTACTCAGCAATGATAAAAGGAAAAACAAATTCAAAAATTTCAAGAAAAAGAGAGGAGCATTTCAAGTAACTTGGGATGACTTCGACTCTTCCTCATCATCCGATAGCGATAGTGACTCTGAACAAGCAATTGTTTGCTTCATGGCTAGCACAAATGAGGTACATCCTGAATTAACATATGATGAAGTTCTTGAAATCAGTATAGAATTAGATGACAAGTACAGAGAATTTAAAAAAATTAAGTAAAGAAAATGTGGGAAAATTAAATAGAGCTGAATTAGAAATTAGATTATTAAAATTCGAGAAAACTATTTTAGAAGAAGAATTTGAATTAGCATAAAAAGAATGTAGAATTAGAATTAACATAAAAAGAATGTAGAAAATTATCATCTCAAAATGCTACTTTAACACATGATGTAGAGAATAACAAAATAGAGAATTATAATCTTGAAAAAGAAAAGTATGAATTAAAACAAAATTTAGAATTAGCTAATATAGAAATTTCTGATCTCAAAAATAAATCAGATAAAATTACTAATAATGTTTCAAAATTTAATAAAGGAAAACAAAATCTAGATAATTTGATAAAGATTTCAAAACCATCAGGAAATAGGAAGGGATTAAGATTTAACAAAAAAATCATAAACATTCTAGAAATAATCTGATTTCTAATAATAATCAAAGATTTAAGAAGTATAGTACATTATATACAAATTTTAGAAAAACAAAATCTAAATATGAAAATAAGGAAACAAAAATGATTAAAATATGGATTCCTAAAACAAATAACATATTGATTAGATATGTAATGACCCATAATTTTGTAAATATTTTTTTAAAATTTTTATTTTGAAAACTTTGATTTTTAAATTATTTAAAATTGAATTTTTGGAATTTTCCAATGTAATTTTGGATTTTGTTTGTAATTTATTTTCCAAATATAATAAAATAATGATTTTCTAAAAATTTATATTTTGGTCAACTTTGGTCAAACTTTGACTTTCAGTTAAAATTTTTAAATCTGAATTTTAAATTTCTAATCTTTTTCTTTGAAGCAGAATATAATTCTGATATTCCATCTGCTCTTCGTTTCGTCAAATTATGTTCTGTACTTTTCAAATGTGATAAATACAGCGTTTTACACGCAATTATTTTCTGTAATTTTGTCTATTTTTCTATGACTATTTTCCTATGTTCATGTCTCTATTTTATTTTCTATTTTATTGTTTAGACTTCTATTTTATTTATTGGATTTTTAACTTGCTTTATTTTGATTTTTTTAGCTTTGGAAATTTCAAGAGACTTCGGTTTCTTTTCTTTAATTTGTGCCTTTACATTTTCTAGCCTTTTCCTTTTCCCTAGTCTCTTCATTTCCTAGCCGTGTACTTCCTTTATTCTAGCCGAATGTTTCATTATCAATTCACGTACAAAAATTTCTCAACATCTCATTTCATTCTCCTGAGAAAAAAAATTGCAGTAAGTTTTCTATGGCTACTCCTTCCTTCTTCCCATTTTTCTTTTATTTTTTTCTTGTGTTTTCTCCATGCCATGCTCGGCCACCATGCTATTGCCGACCACCAATCCACTCCACCTCCACCATGACCAGCCAACTCGTCTACATCATCTCCTTCAACCATGGTCATGACCCATAGATCCAAAACCACCACCAAAACTTTGATGAAAACCTAGCCAAGCCATGTTTATTCACCTTCCTCCTCCTTATTGCCTCGGCCTTCACCCAATTCCACCACCTCTCCATCACTTGCCGTGGCCAACACCTACACCATAGCCATGCTTTATGTTGCCTTGACCCAAGACCACACCATGGCCGAGCCAAACAAACCATAGGGCCGAACCAAAATACATCATAGCCTTTGCCCTTTTGCCTTCCATGTGTTATAACTTCCATCTCTTCACATTCTCTAGCCATGCCGTGCACTATTGCCTACCATGACCAAGCCTTCATGTCTTGAATCCAATCATGGCCGAGCATAATAGGATGATGGTCGAGCCCACTTGATGGTTAAGGCAAGTCTATGTCATTTTGATTCATATTTTTTCCATTGTTTTAATTTATATTCTTTTGTATCGAATAATATACTTATGTGTGTTATAATTATTTGCTTACAAGAGTTGGATCTTGACTCTTCATCCATTCAAAAATCTAGTTCGCGCTTTGTCGTGCTTTTCGAAGTTTGGTTGTGTGTCTCTAACCTATCAATTCTAGCTTTAAAAGGCGAGTTTATCACTCTTGACATTCGTACTTATGTATTTGTGAAACGATGACAAGTGGATATGTAGTGATTGATATGCTATGTTGATAAATTCATATATTCATGTGATATGATTATATGATGTTAAATACTGCTTATATATTTGTTACATCACCTGATATGATATGTTATGATATATGGTTTATTTTATTTTCTGTTTCTCACACTGCAAGTTCCCTTTCACTATGGGTTGAAATGATACATACCCGAACGGACATTAGAATAGGGAAAAATTGTTATGAGCTGAAATGATAGGCTCGAGCGATTTTTATTTTATTTATTTGACTTGGGGTTGCGGGTTTGAAATGATAGAACCCGGATTTTTCTTTTCAAATTACGGATTGAAATGATACATATCTGTATCACTTGTCCTAGGTTAGAAAATATTATACATACCCATGGTTAAAATTTAAATAATATTTTCCTAAAAATTTATTAAGTATATTTTTGGATTTTAAAATATATGAAAGTTTAACTTAAAACTTGATACAAAGAGATATTGGTTTCCTAAGTTAAAATTTTATAAGTCAATAAGTGGTTTTAATTGAAATTATAAAGATATATTGATTTTAAATTGAATTTAGAGATTTTATTTATGATAAATAGCTTAAATTTGATTTAATATGGAATTTTAAATCTAACCTAGTGATTTTGATAGATTTTATTTTATGAAATGGATATGTTTTGTAAAATAAAAAAATTTATGTGTGAAATGTATTTGTTTTGTAAAATAAATAATTATGATTTAAAATGGTAAAATGTATCTTAAATTATGACTTAACTTTATAATGGAAAATTTGGTTTTAATTGGAAATGTGAAGTTTGACTTATTAAAAGAATATTTTATCTATGAAATGGGTATTTCAAATACAGTGTTAAGTTATTTGTTAAAATAAAAAGTTAAGTAAATAGTGCACTTTTGACTTAATAAATGAATTATAGTAAATTTGGATATTTTAATTATAAAAGTTATTTTATGTAAACTATAAGTAAATTGATATCCAAATGAATATTTCTGAAATGTGAGATATGTTTTATAAGTAAAAAATGGCTAAAATTGAAGTTTTAATGTTTCTGAAATGTTATAATAAATCTGGAATTGTATTGGCAGCATTTCCAAAGTGCTGCTGTTTCTGAAATGTTATAATAAATCTGGAATTGTATTGGCAGCATTTCCAAAGTGCTGCTGTTTCTGAAATTTAACTATGTTCTGAAATAACTAAAATACTACAGCACTTTATAAGTGCTGTTGTTTCTGAATTTGAACTATTTCTGAAAATAATAATATGTCTACTACAGCACTTTATAAGTGCTGCTGTTTCTGAAACTGAATTGTTTCGCAACACTAAAATACCTACTGTAGCACTTTATAAGTGCTGCTGTTTTGAATTTGACAATGTTTTTGAAATGTTAATATATTTACCGTAAAACTTTATAAGTGCTGTTGTTGCTGAAATTACAATGAACTTTGGAAATGAATATTATTTTGGAAGATTTTGACATTGAATTTAAATGGTTTAAATGAATATGTTTTGAGGTGAAGTATAAACCATTTTTTGAAATTTATAAGTTAATACAATGTTTTTGAAATTGGTATAATTGAATGAATGAACTTAAAAAGGTTATAACTTTGGTAATGAATATTATTTTTAAGGGTGTTATGATTTTTCTAAATATTATGATTTCCAAATGATAACATTTTAAATTGATATGGTTTCAAAGTGTTTGGTTTCAAAGGTGTTATAACTTTGAAAGTACTATGATTTTGGAAATGAATTTATTTGAAATAGTATTTAATTAAGAATTTTCTTTGAATATATTGATTTACAATTGAAGATTTAAGAATATGACTTTATAAAGTGGTTTTGGTTTAAGATGATTTAAAAAAAAGGAATATTTCAAGTTTAAATAAATTGAAAGAAATATTCAGTGATTGGGAATCTAGGTTTATTCTAATGATATTTTGGTTTTGAAGTATAAACTAGTTTTGAAATGGATAATGATATTTTGGTCTTGAAGTGTAAACTAGTTTTGAAATGGATATGATATTTGGTTTTGAAGTATAATCTATTTTGAATAAATATCCATGGGTTATAATAACGGTTGGTTGTTAAAGAGGCCAGGATCGGATATGTGCATACTTTCTGTCGATACTGAAAACCACTTTAACAACTTTGTACGCGGTGGCGATGATCCTATTGAGGTATGTACGTGGACCCGACTCCCGTGGGTTGGGATAAGGTGGCTAAAACATGAGCGATTCCGGGCCAATGAGGTAGCTCCTCTGATCGGACACATTTCTTCGATACCATTCTATTACTTTGTGATTGATTGGGTGCACCATTTGATTTTTGGAAGTGTGGCTCGAGGTGGGCGGTAGTGGCTGCTATGCGTTACCACCAGCCCGGATGCGTAATTGGTATATCTACCCTGGCATTGCCTAGTTGTGTCGTGTCACCTACCCTAGCGAGCCTTGTACGAGTTTGGTTTTTTTGTCGTAGCCTGTGGAGTATTTAGGGTAGCCTCCCGATCTGGAGGTACGCTGATACTGGATAGACTACTGGGACTATTTATGTGTTAAGGTGGAAAATGTAAAGCATTAACGCTATTTTAAAGTAAGTTAATTTTACTACTAGACATTATTATAATAGCGTATATTACTACATAGTAAATAGTTTAATGGATCCTTAAAGGATGGGCGATCCCAAGCATTCTTTAAGTTACTTGTGCATTTCTATTACAGTTCACTTGAGTTAGTTTACATTGTATAAGTATGTATGTCCTGACTCGAGTGTTTTGTGTTTTGCTTTACGCTCGAGTCAGACTGAGTGATACAGCATTCGAGACTCACCTTTGGAGTTGGAGCTTCGTTTGGAGATCCAGCTATCTATCCAGCTTTCAGATATTCAGTTGATTCCCAGTGATGTATTCTGATCTTGTATTTGACTACTGTATCCGATACTTCTGTTGTATCTTGTTTAACTCTGATGTATATATATAGTAGCTTCATGAACTACTATTTCTTACTTCCGCTGCATTGTTATATTACTCTGTGTCTGTGATCTGTGATTTATTTATTTACTGTATATGATGAGTTTGCCAAATTTAAATTAACAATCTAGTATTTTAAGCAATTCATGTCCGGCATGTGCGGATGCGAACGGTTGAAAATATCGGGTCGTTACAAGATAAAAAACACATAGACGTATACCTAAAAGATATAGTTCATAATGAAAATTACATCTCTAAAGGTTCCAAACTCTCATGGGTATGGCTACCTTCTCATACTAACAAATAGGACCCTAACGGAGAAATTGGGTACCAATTAATTTTTTTTATTATATTGTAGGTACCCAAAAACAAAACTAATAATAAGGAGAAATGGATATTCGATAGCGGATGCTCCAAACATGTGATGGGAAATGCACACATGCTATCAAACATAATTTACATGGACGGTGGCACGCTCACTTTTGGAGATAATTCCAAAGGATATGTTATTGGAATTGGAAACGTCATCATTGTCGGTATATCTACATCTCCTATTATTTCAAATGTTTTATTAGTTAGAAACTTAAAACATAATTTACTTAGTATAAGCCAATTATGCGATAAGGGATTTAGAATTGATTTTGAAAAAGACAAATGCAATATCTTTGATCAAAATAAAACTTTAATTTTTGAAGGAACAAGAAATCGAAATATTTGGTAAGAGGATTACGCAAAATAAATTTCAAAGTTAAAAATCTATGTGATGCATGTCAACTTGGAAATTTAAAGAAAAGCTCGTTTAAATCTGAAAAGTAAATCTCTACAAAACAACCACTTGATTACTTCATTTGGACTTATTTGTTCCAACTCAAGTACGTTCGATAAATCACAATAAATATGTCTTTGTAATTGTAGATGATTTTTCAAGATATACTTGGATGCTATTTTTAAAACATAAAAGTTGTACATTCAAAATGTTTAAAAATTTTGCTAAACAAATTAAGACTCTAATGGATTTAAAAATAAAAAGTGATCGTGGTTAAGAATTTGAAAATGAATTATTTACAAACTTTTATAATAAAAAGGAAATTACTCATAATTTTTCATTTCCACGAACACCGCAATAAAACAGAGTAGTTGAAAGAAAAAATTGTACCTTGCAAGAATGTGCTCGAACTCTCCTAAATGACAGTGGCTTACCAAAAAAATTTTGGGCCGAAGCAGTTACTACTGCATGTCATGTATTAAATCGTGTAACTCTTAGATCTATGACTAAAAATACATGTTATGAAATGTTCTACAAAAAGAAACCAAAAGTATAATATTTTTGAATATTTGGATCAAAATGCTTTATTCTAGACACAAAAGATAATCTTGGTAAATTCGATTGAAAAGCAGATGAAGGAATATTTGTTGGATATTCCGATCAAAGTAAAGCTAACAAAATTTTTAACAAATGAACAAATGTTATAGAGGAAAGTATTCATGTCTCGTTTGATGAAAACTTTAAAAATATAAATAAAGATGACGAAGAAATATACTTGATATTCATTACATACAATTTTTAACAACATTAACTCCCAAAGTCGTGCCCACGCAGGGGTCAAATAAGAATAGAAAATAACATAGTAAAGAGTCAGGTCAAGAAGATGCCGCCTGAACTCCTTCAAACAGAGAAAACAACATCTTTATTAGCTAACAAAGTCTCCTGCTCCATCTTCAATCTGCGTACTACGGCTCTTATTATTAACCTTCCTAATCATATAAACTCGGCCTACTCAAATGAGTACCCATGGGTTTATAGGGAAAACAATAATAAAATCATGGTTCAGGCATAAAATATGGTATGAATAATACTTATCCCAAACAAACACATAGTGAGACCAAACCGTACTGCACAGAATGGGTTTCGCCCTCACTATCCAAAACATCATAAGTGAAATAATCATAGGTACTGCACAAGTAGTTCTTATTTCTAATGTGCCTTGTACATTACATTCTTAAGCGGTTCCCATAGACTACTGCACCCCTGACACAGTCCCCATCTAGCCACCATTTTAGATTATTCAGTCTGATATTCCCATCTACTACCACACCCCCCGCACAGTCCCCATTTAGTTCTTATTCTTAGACTATTCTTTAATCTATTATTCCCATCTGCTGCTGCACTCCCGGCATAGTCCCCTCTAAGCTCCCTTTTGGCTTTGTCTTTAATCTGATACTGCCTAGAACTAGCCATCTGTAGTATCCTTTTAATTTATTTCAATTTAAATTACCCAGAAAAACCACATCGCAGTCTCCATGTTTTTATTTTATTTTATACAGCTTGGAATATCCCAACCGCAGTCCTTATGTATTTACTTTAGTTTAAACTACTTGGAACAACCCCACTACGGTCGACTATAAAGAAACTCACACCTAGTCCCTAAACATTACTTTACAACTTCTTGGAATACCCCACCTCGGTCCCTGGAATTTTAATGCCTCTCTTACCTTCTCTAGATGTGCATTCAAGTGAGCGTCCTCGCTCGACATCAATAGTCCTTCCAAATTTATCCATTAACACATGAGTTCTTTCCCCTTACTATCCCTCGTCTCCCCCATGAGTCCTACCTAATTTTCTTTTACTAGATGTCATTCACACCCTCCCTTGGTGTGGTATACCCCTGCCCCAACATGTGTGCGCAATTCACTCTTTGTTTATTAAGTGAAAACTTTGAAATTGCGGCACAGTATCTCTTTTGCATATTGCGGCATAGTTCAGTTTCTTCCATCTTTATATAATTGCAACGCAATTTGTCCTCTACAAATTGCGACGTAGTTCTACTTTCCTTTGAAAGTCCCTAAATCCTTTTGGCAAATCACTACCTCTTCCCCGTGTGCGCAGTTCTTTTATGAAACGTTAGGTCACCGCCTCCGCTACGTATTAGGCAGGGTATGACATGTCTGACAACATCTTTACACATGTCACTATATAATATGTTCCAATTTCACTTTCTATTATTTTCAGTGTCCTCGATTTTCTTTTCAGCATTTTGTTAGTTACTGTTTCCCTATTTATTTGACAATTATTTTTTCATATAATTTTATATTATATGCATCCCTGTAGTTGCCTCTTTTCCCTAGCATGGTACTTATCACATATTAGCTTATTTTCCTTATAGAAACCTTAATAAAATTCATAGAAAATTCATGAACACGTGTTCTAATATACTTTATCCTTTCTTTCGATTTAAGGGTATTTTTCCTTGTTTATTTTCTTGGTATACTCCTTCAATAAATCATAATAAATAATTATTGGTGTGAGAAATCTCTCAAACTAGAAACCCATTTCTAAATTCATGGTTAGAACTTCGTACAAAAATTTCATAACATTTCGAAATCATTAATGTAGGAAAATGCAACTAAACATCTCATGTTCATCTATCTTTCCCAAAACATTTATTAAACAATTTGCATGTTAATGAAAATCCATATGAAACTCCATTACATATAATAGTTTATAATATCTTACCGAAACCATATATTTGGGCATGGTAAAAATTTGTTTTATATTACTCATCTAGACCTTTGGGATATCTTGCTTTAGTCTTCTAAATCTCTTATTTAGCTTACATTTTTCTTATCTTCACTTTATTTGTTCTTTTTAAGATGCCACCATTAAAGTTCCTCTCAAGCTTTTATTTTATTTTTCTTAGTAGAATGAAATGAATGAATGGAAAAGAGTGATGTTTATCATCCCATAATAATTTAGGATTGGGCCCCCATACTCTTTTTCATTAATTTATTACCCCCTTCTTTTCTTATTTAGCTTTCCTCGGCTTTTTAATTAATTAATTTAACTAATAATAAATAGCCAGTTGTTACAGTTTTTCCCCCTTAAAGGAATTCCACCCCCTCTCCTCTCAAAATTCAACTAAGGACGGTAGTGATTTGCTTACTATCCAATGCTCACGCTAAGCATAACCATGAAGTCGCAATTCATATATAAAACGTACTAGTGTTATCTACTAATATGATATTCAACCATAATATTCATAAATATATATAGTCCACAATAATACAGTTCAATACATAACTTATACACTAATCTGAAATGAACAACTCTGGATAGGTCCCCTTAACCTTATCCTCTGTTTACCACGTGCAGTCCTCCAAATCTGCGCTCCACTAGACACATACTTACTTCACCACCTTGTTTTGAAGCGGCTTCTCATTCTGATCCACTATCTGAATCGATCTTCGCACATAGGTCATATACGGCTCTATGTTCGGGTCTTCAACTGCCCTAGGATTAACTACTGCATTTGGATCTTTAATGCATTTCTGCAGATGTGATACGTGAAACACATTATGAATCCCTGCAAAAACACTAGGCAGTTTCACCTTATACGAAACCTTCCCAATCCTACCTATGATGGAAACGGCCATACATATTTGGGTGCTAACTTCCAAGCCTTGACAAAACGCATTACTCCTCTCATCAGAGAAACTTTCACGAACACTTGATCGCCTACTACGAACTCCAGTTCTTTCCTCTAGTATTGGCATAACTCTTTTGCCTAGACTGTGCTGCCTTCATCCTAGTTCGGATCAAATCTACTTTCTCAGGAGCAACCTTAACCATATATGGTCCTTACACCAACCTGTCCCCTGCCTTCAACCAACATGCAGGCGACTTACACGGTCTTCCATACAATGCCTCAAATGAGGCCATCTCAATGCTGCTTTGGTAGTTGTTGTTGTATGAAAACTTTACCAAATGTAGATAATCCTCCCAAGATCCACCGAAGTCTAAAATGGAAACTCTCAGCAAGTCTTCCAAGACCTTGTTGACTCTCTCGGTCTGCCCATCTGTCTGTGGACGGTACGCAATACTCATGCGCAACTTTGTACCTAACAGCTTCTACAAGCTGCGCCATAACTCACTGGCGAACAACGAATCTCGATCACTAATAATAGTGCTAGACAACCCATGCAATCTCACTACTGCCTTCGTGTGTGTGTGTATGTGTGTATATATATATATCTGCTAACTTCGGTGTAGTTCTCTTGGCCTTCATTGGAATGAAATAGGTACTTAGTTAGTTTATCAACCATGACCCGCATGCTTTCATTCCTTGTTCTTGACCTTGATAACCTATCTACAAAATCCATAGATACCGAATCTCATTTCCAAACTAGAATATCCAAAGGCTGCAGGAACCCTCTAGGCTTCTGATGTTCTATCTTCGCCTGTTGGCAAGTAAGACATCTCCTCACATACTCTTCCATACCTTTCTTCATCCCTTCCAAGAAGAAACTTTTCTTCATATTTGATACATCATGGTACCTCTAGGGTGTATGGTAAACTTTAAACAATGTCATTCATCCAATGCTTCGTTCCACGGTCCTTCTGTACTCGGAACACACAACCTTTCATTCTTCCACAGTTCGCCTTCTCTATCAACATTGAACCTCTTCAGCTCTACTGCCTCGATTTCTGAGTCCAAGCTCCTTGCTATGTCGGTGCAGAACTTGTCTCCCTTCTGCAATTCGACAATCCTTTCTACAAGTAGTGCCTGACTTCTAAGCGTGATAGCATTCCTAATGCACTGATCGAACCTGCACTAGACCAAAAATACACATCGCATGCAGACAATACTTCCAAAACGGTCCTGTAATACCCCAAAATTTTGTGAAAAATCATTTTTGTAAAATGATTTAATTTTTGAAATATTTAGATTTAAATATGGTGAAATTTTTGGAATAAATAGTGTGCAAGTATATGTGTGCACATGTACATTGAAAATAGCACAAGAAAGAGATTTAAAAATCCCTGAAATATATATATATATAGGAAAGTAAATTCCTTATTTAAAGCATTGGATTGTAATTTAAGCATAAGTTAAAAAAAATGAAGTATATGCTTAAATGTATTTTCTGTGAAACAAGGGGAGATTAAATAAATAAATACTTTTATTTTCTTTTCACATGTATATTCTGTGAGCAGAAAAATGTCAAGCTAAGCAAAAGAGTAACATTAAATAGGTATAAAGCATAAAACAGGTATGTATGTTATGTATAGACAGAAATAGAAAGAAGGGGGATTTCCAAAAATGAGTAAATGAATAAATATAAAATATGGTAGTCACACTTTTAACATGACTAGGTGAGTGGCCATTTTTCTGAAAAGGGAAGAAAATACTGCCTTCAACAAATTATTATGGCCGGGGTATTAAGGAGGAAAATGAATGAAAAATGCATGAAGATGGTTAGGTCAGAAATGGAATTTTGTTTTAACAAAACCCTAGTGGAAAAATGCATATAAATAGGCAGTTTTAGCCAGTAAATTTATCTTTACCCCGAGCTGCACAAAAATAAGAAAGGAAGAAAAATATTGGAAGGAAGGAGAAAACACTCATACAAGGATTTTTCTGGATTAATAAGAAGAAATATTTAGGTGAGTAACCTCACTGAGTTCATGGCATTAAGACCTGAGATGAGGCAGCCACTTTTTATATTGCCATTTATATATTGCTGGTTTTGATGTATATGATTTCATCAATGCTTTTTGGATGTCTTATTTTAAATCTGATATGATTTAATATGGATGATTTTGGTGATCTTTGATTTGCTGAGACATTTGTCTTTGGATGTGTATCATACTGTTTTATTTATACTCAAAACTGTTAAAGTCTAGGATCTTAAAATTATATAGAGAATACTCTCAACTGTTATAGATCTATGGCATGGAAACTTTACAAAGAAATGTTGGGAGCTGCATTATACTTGGTATAAGTGCTGAGGCTTGAAAAGAAAGATGTTAAGGGTGCAATAGAAATTTTCTAAGTGCTGAGCCCTTAATCAAAAAAAAAAGCTCATAAGCTAAAATTATGATTGAACCAGATCCTGGATCTGAATCAATCATAAAGGCTTGCAGATCAATATAATAAGAACATGCCATACCTCCTTTACAGTTGCAAATATTCTTATATTTTACTGAGATCAAGACATATTGACCCCATTTAGGAAATAACTGTCTGCTTATTTCTGAGGAGAATTATGCTAGGAAAAATTATGGATGTTTCCCTGTTTGCAGTGACATGTTCACTCAGCATATTTGATAATAGGATTTAAGTCAATACACTAGTAAATAAACTAGGGAAGGGAAGGCCAAGAAGGCTGCTGGAATGCTTGTCATATTTGAAGTATGCAAGTTGGCACATGGTTTGTTTAAGCCCTGAGATCTTTGTGCAATGATGTGAATTAGTTCATTGCAATGTGTCCCTGTGATTCCTTAATAGCAGATGAGGCAGGAATTTAAATTGAATTATACAACCTGTAAATGAAGAAATAGGAATATGGATATTTCTTAGGTTGAATGGTATGGAACCAAGATGGTTCTAGTGAATGCAAATGTTGCAAATAGATAATTATGTTTGCATGATTATGTATGCAAGTGTAAGAATGATAAATGAATATATCATACCTGAATCAACTTATTTATACCATGTTAAAGTAATTGGATGCAGAAATTTGCTTAAATAACTAGTTGGTACTCTTATATTCTCTATTGCTTAATATCATGAATGTATTGATGTTATTCATACCAGATCTTAGATCTGACCCTTGTTTGCTCATGGCATATGGGGTGTCTCATTTTAAAATGAGGCAGCCACTTATGCTCTTTCAGGGAACGCAGGCACTAAGTAGAAAATGAAGTTATGGCTATTATGGAGGAGTGAATGAACATGCTAGCTAGTTTCAATAAGAACTTAAATTGATTATATCTGCATGTATTCAGGAAAAAAATTATGTTTCTAAGATTTCCAGTCATGTAATGAATATTTTATGGTTAGTGATCAAGTTGCTCTTATGTTCTGTAAAGTGTTAGATTAAATTAGTTGTTCTGTCGAAATTGTTGTGTGTTAAGGTTTGATTTGTTTTTGAAGTAGTGTCTGAAACATAAACAAGAAAAATATGCTCAAGTATCAGCTATGAAAATCTGGTAAAGAAATATACAATTATGTGAGCAATTGCTTTGCAATTATATTATGTATTAGACAATCTTAAGTTATTTTAAAAACACTGAGTTTTGGAGTAAATTTAGAATTTACCTTGAAAAATACCTTTAAGTATCTAATTGTTTTTCCTCTGAATTATGTCTACAAATGGTTCAAGTCTACTTTTTAAATTGTTTTGAGAGAGGTAATTGTATGGGAAGGCTTCAGGTATGATGCAAATGACTGGCATTTCAATTGCCATGATCAGATACCTGGCATGACACTAGGCACATGAGTTAACCAGCTTCAAATAAGTGAAGTTTAGGTAGATTCTGGTTTGTAAAATGCAAATAAAAGAATGGTCAGATTAACCACATGGTTAGACCATAGGTCAGGCCAATTGTTCACTTCAAATCAATGAAGCAAGGAACCATTTGAACCCAGTTTTCTGGAAAATGAGCAAAGATATTGACATGTACATGTATATCTGTGTACATGTTGATATTTGGGCAAAAATATAAACATAAATTCCTAGAACAGTTGTAGGAATGGGTTTCAAAAATAATAAAGCAAGAAATATTGTTTTGTATGTTAGATTATAGGCAAAAATTAAGTATATATGTGCAGATATAGGTAGATATCAGATTTCAGACCATACAGGAGAAAAAAAAAAGAAAAAAAAAACAAAAATTGGGTTTGAACCGACAAGCATAGCACTCGAACTCGTGACCTCTCATGTGTAAGTTAGGCGCGTTTCCATTACGCCTAGATGTTGCTTGTGTTCACTTATGATCCACTTTCTTTTAGCCTGAGTTTGATACTATACAGACTTTAACACAATCATCCATATTAAAAGCTTGCTTTCCACTGATTATTACTTGATCATTTCTTAATTAGAATAACAGACTAAAGTACATGTTTCCAGTGGATTCTATGGTCAAAAATCAGGATACAATAATTAATCTTTTATCAGGGAATTATCACATTTTAATAGATTTAAAAAGGATTTCTACTTACATATTATCATGCTCTGATTCTAGTAGAATATAACATAGATATCTTCATATATGTATGTTAGGAATGATTTAGATTTAAAACAATATTTTTATATTGTGAAAGATCCTGGATATATTTTGTTTATTGGAGAAAGAAAATGACCCTGGGAAATATATTTGTAATGAATGATATATCTATATATCATCTTTTAAAAAAAAAATCCTTATGAAATTAGGGTGGAAATAGGAGGGTCATTTCAGTTGGTATCAGAGCACTTGGTTGCATTGATTGTTAAGTATTATAGAAATGTATTATGTCTGTTTGTTTTGGATGAAATAATTTAGATAAGAAAACAGAAATTACAGAAGTACTCATAATATACTAATACCATTTGCCCAGAATTTAGTTAGCAGACCATGGTAGGAAGAGGATCTCATCACAATGCAGGACCCAGTGCACCTCAAATGCTTGATATGCAAGAATTTGTGAGGGTTTTAAGAGATGGAATTGGGCATAGGCCTGAGAACCCACATGAAGAGCTTTCAAAACTACTGAAGACTTATTCCAATTTGGGAGGCAGGAGTTTTGAAGGAACTGAGAGTGTGATGGAAATTCAAGCATGGTTGAGAACACTTGATAGGATTTTCAATGACATGCAGTTGGATGACCAAAGGAAGAGGCAAGTAGCTTCTAGACAACTGAAAGGGGTAGCTTTAAGCTGGTGGGAGGTGATCATAGCTGGAAGAAATGAAAATGAAATCACTTGGAATCAGTTCAAGGAGATGTTGGAGGCAAGATTTGTACCAACATCAGCCAAGACCACTTTGCTTGAAGAATTTATCAAACTTAGGCAGGGAACTTTGAATGTCACTGAATACACTCAAAAGTTTGAGGGGCTATCTAATTATGGAGCAATGCTAGTGGCAGATGAAGCATCCAAAAATGATAGGTATATAAAAGGACTGAACCCAGGACTTAGCAGAGCTATGCTACCATATGCAGATAGAACTTTTGATCAAGTAATTGATCTGGCATTGAAACTGGAACAACATGACAAAGAAAGAGAGAAATATAGGAATTTTAAGAGCAACAACAAGAAGGATAAGGGAAGATATCACCCTTATGATAAAAAGAAGGAGGAGGCAGACAACAGGAAGAGTAAAGACACAAAAGCCAATGATACTAAGAAGAAATTGGTTTGCCATCATTGTGGTAAAGAAGGACACATCAAACCAAGGTGCCCAGAGTTAAAAGGAGGAGCCTTCAAATGCTACCTATGTGGGAAAGAGGGGCATATGAAGAGGAACTGTCCTGAGAATAAACAGCAAGGGAAATTGGCAACTTTGGAAGGTAAAGGCAAATCTGCAGTGAAAATTGATGCTGAAAATCATGGCCAAGTGGAAGGTACATTACTCATTTGTGCCATACCCATACCAGTAGTATATGATACTGGAGCAACACACTCTTTGATTTCCTATGAATTAGTTAAAGTGTTAAAATTAAACTGCATATTGGTTGAAACCCCATTGCTTGTACAAAGTCCCCTAGGGAGTTCTAGTGTTTTGAACATGAATTGTGTGGATGTGGAGTTAAACATAGGAGGAAATATTTTTATTTCCAATTTATATGTTTTAAATTACCCAAATATAGGAGTTATATTGGGGGTAGATTGGTTAAGGCAATTTAAAGCCATAATTAATTTAGACTCATCCACCATATCATTGCAAAATTCTAGAGGCCAGAGGATCACAGTTCTATGTGAAGTAGCTAAGGAAGAGAAATTGTATCATTTAGTTGACTTAGAAAAAGATCTGAGTGAACTAACCATTGAAGAAATTCCCATAGTTAATGAATACTTGGATGTATTTGGGGAAGTTAAGGGTGTTCCACACCACAGACCAGTTGAGTTCCAAATTAATCTCATTCCAGGAGCAAGTCCAATAATCAAGAAACCTTATAGAATGGGGCCAAGTGAACTGAAAGAATTGAAAAATCAGTTGGAAGAATTAGAAGGCAAGGGATTTATAAGGCCAAGCAATTCCTGCTGGGGTTCTCCAGTAGTGTTTGTAAGAAAACATGATGGTACCTTGAGAATGTGCATAGATTACAGAGAACTAAATAAAGTAACCATCAAGAATAAATACCCATTGCCTAGAATAGATGATCTCTTTGACCAACTCAGTGAAGCTAAAATATTTTCTAGATTAGACTTAGCATCAGGATTCCATCAAATGAAGGTTGAAGACTCAAGTGTTAAGTATACTGCATTTAACACAAGATATGGCTTATATGAATTTTTGGTTATGCCATTTGGTTTGACAAATGCTCCTTCATATTTTGTTGATTTAATGAATAGAATATTTAGATATTATTTAGACAAGTTTGTACTGATTTTTATTGATGACATTTTGATTTATTCTAAGACAGTGGAAGAGCATAAAAATCATTTGCATTTAGTTTTGTCAAGACTAAGGGAAAATGATTTAAAGGCAAAATTTTCAAAATGTGCATTTTGGAAAGAAGAAGTGCATTTTCTTGGGCATGTTATCTCTGCCAAAGGAATATCAGTAAACCCTAATAAGGTAGTGGCAATCCAAGCATGGATAAGGCCTAGCACCATCAGTGAGATTAGATCATTTATGGGGATGGCAGGATATTATAGGAGATTTATAAAAGATTTCTCAAAAATATCATCACCACTTACCAATTTAACTAGAAAGAACCAAGCCTTTGTATGGACAGAAAAATGTGAGCAAGCTTTTATCAAAATAAAAGAAGCCCTGATTAATGCACCAGTATTGAGAGTGCCAGAAGGAAATGAAAATTTGGTTGTGTACACTGATGCAAGTGGCTCTGGGTTAGGGGCTGTGTTGATGCAGCAAGACCAGGTGGTAGCCTATGCATCTAGGCAATTAAAGCCACATGAAACCAGATATGCAACCCATGATCTTGAACTAGCAGCAGTTGTGTATGCTTTGAAACTTTGGAGACATTATTTGTTAGGTGCCAAATTCATTTTGTACACTGATCATAAGGCACTGAAATATTTATTCTCACAAAAAGATTTGAACATGAGGCAACATAGATGGGTAGAGTTCCTAGCTGCCTATGATCTAGATATACTGTATACACCAGGCAAGGCAAATAAAGTTGCAGATGCCTTGAGTAGACAACATGCCAAGGTAGCCATGTTGATGATGGAAGAGTTTAGGGATTTGTCTATACTTACTGATTTGGAAATTGAGGAAAACAGTGAGGTACAAATGATGCCCATTGAAGAAGGTGAAGGTAAAGGGAAATTAAGTATGATATCTCTGCAATCAGATTTACTTCTTAAGATTGGGAAAATGCAGGAACAAGACCTAAACATGGTGGAAAAGAAAATGCTCATATCAAAAGGGGAGGAAGTAATAAATTATCAAGTTGATAAAAATGGTTATTTAAGGAATAAAAATAGGATATGTGTTCCAAAAAATATAGAATTGAAGGAGGAAATATTAAATGAGTACCATAGGAGTAAGTACTCCATACACCCAGGTAGCACCAAGATGTATCAAAATTTGAAAAGAAATCTTTGGTGGAAGGGGATGAAGTCAGATGTGGCCAGATATGTTGCAAGGTGCATGACTTGCCAACAAGTCAAGGCAGAGACACAAAGGCCATCAGGACTATTGCAACCCCTTAGTATACCACAGTGGAAGTGGGAGGATATATCTATGGATTTCATAGATGGTCTGCCTAGATCTAGGAAGGGAAACACAAGTATATGGGTAATAGTGGATAGGCTAACTAAGGTAGCACATTTTATCCCAGTTAGAGCAAAAAGAAATGCTCCAAAATTGGCTCAAATATTCATGAAAGAGGTAGTAAGGTTGCATGGCATACCCAAAACCATTGTGAGTGATAGGGATACCATCTTCACCTCAAGATTTTGGAAAAGTTTTCAAGAGGTCATGGGGAGTGAATTGTGCTTAAGCACTGCCTACCATCCACAATCAGATGGTCAAACTGAGGTGGTGAACAAAGTCTTAGAGGATTTGTTGAGAGCATGTACACTGGACTTTGGAGGCAACTGGGAAGACCACCTCCATCTAGCTGAATTCACATACAATAACAGTTACCAAAGCACCATAGGGATGGCACCATTTGAAGCCTTATATGGCAAGCCATGTTTATCACCTATATGCTGGGTAGAGACTGGAGAAAGGGCTGTTCTAGGACCTGAATATGTTAAAGAAACTACAGAGAAAATTGGGTTAATAGGAAAAAGAATAGCAGCAGCTCAAGATAGGCAAAAGAAATTTGCAGATAGGAAGAGAAAGCAAGTGGAATATGAAATGGGAGACTTTGTTTTCATCAAGATTTCACCTATGAAGAAAGTCTTGAGATTTGGCAAGCAAGGTAAGCTCACACCAAGGTATGTTGGACCCTATAAAATTCTGGAAAGAATTGGTTCATTGGCTTATAAATTGGAACTACCAGAGGAAATGAAAGCAATGCATAATGTTTTTCATGTGTCCCAACTTAGAAGATGGGTACATGATAAAGAAGACATTTTGGAAGAGCCTACCAAAATTCAAATAAATCCTGACTTGGTTTATGAAAAAGAGCCAGTGGGGATTGTGGCCAAGGAAGAAAAGAAATTAAGGAGCAAAACCTTGAAACTAGTTAAGATCCAGTGGAGTAGTGATCCTAATGACTGCACATGGGAGTTAGAGGATAAGATTAGAATGGATTATCCTAAGCTTTTTGCAAATTAAAAGGTAATTTTTTTTTTCTGGAAAAATTTTGTTATGCATGGTTGATATGGTTGAATTTGTTTGCTTATGCATATGTTTGATAAGTTTTCAGAAAAGAAAATGATGCTTGTTATAAATATTAGAAAAATTGTGAGGACACAATTCCTAAAAGGAGGGGTGAATGTAATACCCCAAAATTTTGTGAAAAATCATTTTTGTAAAATGATTTAATTTTTGAAATATTTAGATTTAAATATGGTGAAATTTTTGGAATAAATAGTGTGCAAGTATATGTGTGCACATGTACATTGAAAATAGCACAAGAAAGAGATTTAAAAATCCCTGAAATATATATATATATATATATATAGGAAAGTAAATTCCTTATTTAAAGCATTGGATTGTAATTTAAGCATAAGTTAAAAAAATGAAGTATATGCTTAAATGTATTTTCTGTGAAACAAGGGGAGATTAAATAAATAAATACTTTTATTTTCTTTTCACATGTATATTCTGTGAGCAGAAAAATGTCAAGCTAAGCAAAAGAGTAACATTAAATAGGTATAAAGCATAAAACAGGTATGTATGTTATGTATAGACAGAAATAGAAAGAAGGGGGATTTCCAAAAATGAGTAAATGAATAAATATAAAATATGGTAGTCACACTTTTAACATGACTAGGTGAGTGGCCATTTTTCTGAAAAGGGAAGAAAATACTGCCTTCAACAAATTATTATGGCCGGGGTATTAAGGAGGAAAATGAATGAAAAATGCATGAAGATGGTTAGGTCAGAAATGGAATTTTGTTTTAACAAAACCCTAGTGGAAAAATGCATATAAATAGGCAGTTTTAGCCAGTAAAATTATCTTTACCCCGAGCTGCACAAAAATAAGAAAGGAAGAAAAATATTGGAAGGAAGGAGAAAACACTCATACAAGGATTTTTCTGGATTAATAAGAAGAAATATTTAGGTGAGTAACCTCACTGAGTTCATGGCATTAAGACCTGAGATGAGGCAGCCACTTTTTATATTGCCATTTATATATTGCTGGTTTTGATGTATATGATTTCATCAATGCTTTTTGGATGTCTTATTTTAAATCTGATATGATTTAATATGGATGATTTTGGTGATCTTTGATTTGCTGAGACATTTGTCTTTGGATGTGTATCATACTGTTTTATTTATACTCAAAACTGTTAAAGTCTAGGATCTTAAAATTATATAGAGAATACTCTCAACTGTTATAGATCTATGGCATGGAAACTTTACAAAGAAATGTTGGGAGCTGCATTATACTTGGTATAAGTGCTGAGGCTTGAAAAGAAAGATGTTAAGGGTGCAATAGAAATTTTCTAAGTGCTGAGCCCTTAATCAAAAAAAAAAAGCTCATAAGCTAAAATTATGATTGAACCAGATCCTGGATCTGAATCAATCATAAAGGCTTGCAGATCAATATAATAAGAACATGCCATACCTCCTTTACAGTTGCAAATATTCTTATATTTTACTGAGATCAAGACATATTGACCCCATTTAGGAAATAACTGTTTGCTTATTTCTGAGGAGAATTATGCTAGGAAAAATTATGGATGTTTCCCTGTTTGCAGTGACATGTTCACTCAGCATATTTGATAATAGGATTTAAGTCAATACACTAGTAAATAAACTAGGGAAGGGAAGGCCAAGAAGGCTGTTGGAATGCTTGTCATATTTGAAGTATGCAAGTTGGCACATGGTTTGTTTAAGCCCTGAGATCTTTGTGCAATGATGTGAATTAGTTCATTGCAATGTGTCCCTGTGATTCCTTAATAGCAGATGAGGCAGGAATTTAAATTGAATTATACAACCTGTAAATGAAGAAATAGGAATATGGATATTTCTTAGGTTGAATGGTATGGAACCAAGATGGTTCCAGTGAATGCAAATGTTGCAAATAGATAATTATGTTTGCATGATTATGTATGCAAGTGTAAGAATGATAAATGAATATATCATACCTGAATCAACTTATTTATACCATGTTAAAGTAATTGGATGCAGAAATTTGCTTAAATAACTAGTTGGTACTCTTATATTCTCTATTGCTTAATATCATGAATGTATTGATGTTATTCATACCAGATCTTAGATCTGACCCTTGTTTGCTCATGGCATATGGGGTGTCTCATTTTAAAATGAGGCAGCCACTTATGCTCTTTCAGGGAACGCAGGCACTAAGTAGAAAATGAAGTTATGGCTATTATGGAGGAGTGAATGAACATGCTAGCTAGTTTCAATAAGAACTTAAATTGATTATATCTGCATGTATTCAGGAAAAAAATTATGTTTCTAAGATTTCCAGTCATGTAATGAATATTTTATGGTTAGTGATCAAGTTGCTCTTATGTTCTGTAAAGTGTTAGATTAAATTAGTTGTTCTGTCGAAATTGTTGTGTGTTAAGGTTTGATTTGTTTTTGAAGTAGTGTCTGAAACATAAACAAGAAAAATATGCTCAAGTATCAGCTATGAAAATCTGGTAAAGAAATATACAATTATGTGAGCAATTGCTTTGCAATTATATTATGTATTAGACAATCTTAAGTTATTTTAAAAACACTGAGTTTTGGAGTAAATTTAGAATTTACCTTGAAAAATACCTTTAAGTATCTAATTGTTTTTCCTCTGAATTATGTCTACAAATGGTTCAAGTCTACTTTTTAAATTGTTTTGAGAGAGGTAATTGTATGGGAAGGCTTCAGGTATGATGCAAATGACTGGCATTTCAATTGCCATGATCAGATACCTGGCATGACACTAGGCACATGAGTTAACCAGCTTCAAATAAGTGAAGTTTAGGTAGATTCTGGTTTGTAAAATGCAAATAAAAGAATGGTCAGATTAACCACATGGTTAGACCATAGGTCAGGCCAATTGTTCACTTCAAATCAATGAAGCAAGGAACCATTTGAACCCAGTTTTCTGGAAAATGAGCAAAGATATTGACATGTACATGTATATCTGTGTACATGTTGATATTTGGGCAAAAATATAAACATAAATTCCTAGAATAGTTGTAGGAATGGGTTTCAAAAATAATAAAGCAAGAAATATTGTTTTGTGATTATAGGCAAAAATTAAGTATATATGTGCAGATATAGGTAGATATCAGATTTCAGACCATACAGGAGAAAAAAAAAAGAAAAAAAAAAGAAAAATTGGGTTTGAACCGACAAGCATAGCACTCGAACTCGTGACCTCTCATGTGTAAGTTAGGCGCGTTTCCATTACGCCTAGATGTTGCTTGTGTTCACTTATGATCCACTTTCTTTTAGCCTGAGTTTGATACTATACAGACTTTAACACAATCATCCATATTAAAAGCTTGCTTTCCACTGATTATTACTTGATCATTTCTTAATTAGAATAACAGACTAAAGTACATGTTTCCAGTGGATTCTATGGTCAAAAATCAGGATACAATAATTAATCTTTTATCAGGGAATTATCACATTTTAATAGATTTAAAAAGGATTTCTACTTACATATTATATATCATGCTCTGATTCTAGTAGAATATAACATAGATATCTTCATATATGTATGTTAGGAATGATTTAGATTTAAAACAATATTTTTATATTGTGAAAGATCCTGGATATATTTTGTTTATTGGAGAAAGAAAATGACCCTGGGAAATATATTTGTAATGAATGATATATCTATATATCATCTTTTAAAAAAAAAATCCTTATGAAATTAGGGTGGAAATAGGAGGGTCATTTCAGTTCCATTCTTCTATCATAGCCAAAACGCAACTCTGTTCTTTTCGGCTTAAGGCATTTGCTACTTTGTTGCTTTTTCTCGGGGTATACTCTATCCCAAAATCATAGGATGCTAAAAACTCTGCCATCTTTGCTACCTCATGTTCAGCTTCTTCTGAGAGGACAGATATATCAAGGACTTGGGGTTAGTATATAGCTCAAACATTTCCCCTAAGAGATAATGTCTTCAAATCTTCAATGCAAAGACAACTGCCGTTAACTCCAAATCATGCATTGGATACCGAATTTCATGAGGTCGGAACTGTCTAGATGTTGCAATTACTTTGCCCTTTTGTATCAATACCGCCCCTAACCCTGAACCTGATGCATTAGTATATGGAGTCATACCATCATTCCCTTTAGGTATCACTATCATTGGCGCATTTGTTAATTAATACTTCAATTCCTGGAATGCCTTCTAACACTCCTATGTCCGAACAAACTGCTCACTCTTCCTAGTCAGTCTCATCATCGATGCAACTACACGAGAGAAGTGTAACGACCCACTATTTTGGACCATTCAAATCGACAATAATCCACACATGTCTGGCTTGAATAATTCAAAATAACAGATTGTAAATAAATTTGGAGCAAATGAAATCAAATACACAGAATCACAGACACAGAACATATCAGAATAACTCGCAGCGGAATATAAAAAACCATAGTAGTTCATGAAGCTACTATAACAAACTCTCAAAACATAATACATAATATCTGCTTGAAAACATATACAATAGACATCTCAAATAAATAGAAGTTTATGAATACCAGAACTGAAATAGAACAACTGAACTGAAAGGAACAGATAACTAGACAAGCAGAATCTCCAGCGATTCCTAGCTCCAGAAAGAAATCCAAAGCTAAGCTGTAAATACTCAGGCTAACCCGAGCGTAAAGTAAAACACAAAACACTCGAGTCAGGACAATATATATTTATATAATGTAAACCAACTCAAGTGAACTGTAGTAGAAATGCACAATAACTCAAAGGATGCTTGGGATCGCCCGTCCTTTAAGGATCAGTTAAACTATAAATTAAATACATCCCGTGGTTAAAATTTCAAAATGGTATTTTATACTTCGAAATCAAATATCATTTCAAAATTCAATATCCTTCAAAAATCCATTTCAAAATATCAAAATATCATATTTCAAAATAGTTTATATTTCGAAACAAATTACTTCATTTTAAATCATAAAAATGAAGTTAGTATATTTAATAATTAAAATTTTAAATTTCCAAAAATTTAAATTTTCAAAGTTCATTCGTTCACTTCAATTAATTAAAACAATGAAATTTCAACTTTCGCAGCATTTAGAAAATGCTACGGAAAGTCACATTTAAAACAGTTCAATTTAACAAAAGACAGCATTTAAAATGCTGTAATATGGTTACATTAGTTTCAAATAAACTTAGTTAAATTCAACCATTATAACATTTACAAAAATGCTATAATAGCCTTTAATTAAATTTAGCCATTTGGTTCATTATTATCAACTACAGGTTCATTATTATCAACTACAGCATTTACAAATGTTGTATTATCATTTACATTAGAATTTAATAGCATTTCAGAAATGCAGTTAACTAACTTCAAATATTCAGTATAATTTCACAAACAATTATATTTTTATATAAATCATTTTTTTACTTATAAAATCATATAATTTCACTTTTAAAACAATCATTCAAATACCCTTATATTCATGATTTTATAAAGTTAAAACTCCATTCAAAAATCAAAATTTAACAATAATTCACTTATTAAATTCCAATATTAAGTTATAAATTCATTAAATTAAATTAACTTAACACTTAAGTTTAAATTTTCAAATATAACTTAATTCCATTTTTATTTACTTAACTTAAAAATTCACTTTTAAGCCAAATTCACAAATTTCCAATTTTAGTTATATTTCAAAATTTCAACTTAAATATTCATTCATTTCACATTTTAACTTTTTAAAAAAAACATTTAATATATTATAAAATCATTTAAATTCACTTTAATCCAAATTATTATGAATTTATCACATTTCATATTTAATTTAAATTCCAATTATCACCAAATTAAAATTTCCCAAAATAACTTACATTTCAAATTTTCTAATTTTACCATTAATTTATTTCACTTATAAATTTTCAGAAAATCAATAATGCTTTACAAAAATCATTTTTATTTAGTTTAAATCAAAATATTATAATATTTACATTTATAAAATATTTATAAAAAAATTATAAAACATATTTTAACAACGGGTCTGTATTTCATTTTCTAGCCTAGGTAAAGTGATACGGGTAATTTATCATTTCAACCCGTAATTTACAAAGATACCCGGGTTTGATCATTTCAAACCCGCAATCCCAAGTAAATGAAAATAATTGAAAATCATTCAGGCATATCATTTCAGCCCATAATGATTTTCTCCTATTCTAAAGTCCGTTCGGGTATGTATCATTTCAACCCATAGTGATTTTAATCTAAAGGGAACTTGCAGTGTGATAAACTGATAAAAATAATAGAACAACATAATATAACAGTAACATATAATATAATAGATGTTTAAGCATGGGTGAACATCATAAAATCATAACATAGCAAGTGTAACATGATAATGCATTTTACAGATTCAAAAGGGGTCAATTCACTAGTTATATATGTACATATTGTCTGGTGAGAATAACTCACCTGTTAAGCTGGAGATTTGCCAACAAGCACACAACACAAAGATTACGAAGGCACGACAACTCTAATACAATTTGATTGTGGAGAGAAAATCCAATGATATAGATCTTGTGTTACAACCCAAACAAAAATCAAAGCAAACCATAAATTTCAATACACTAGAAATGAAATAACTTTTAAATAAAGAGAGATACAAATGCCAAATCTTTTGCCATGCTTTCTCTATTCTTTTTTTCATGGCCTAGGGATGGTTTTGGCTCTGGTTTGAACAAGTTTGGCTCAGGTTTGGTCATATGTATGCATGGCCTAGGTAGTAGAATATGAGGAGGAAGTTTATACAAAGGAATATGAAGAGTTTAAGGCAAAATAGGTGGGTTTTGTTCACAAAAATGGCTCGGCCATGGGCTTGTGTGGTCAGGTCAGAGGGGTATGGATCAGGTCAGTGGAAGGAAAGGTGTGTGGTGGTCTGGCCAAAGGTGGTGGAGGCGGCCTAAGGTGGTGGTGGTGGTGGAAAATGGAGTGGTGAAGCAATAGTGGTAAACAATCATGTTTTTATGGCTTGTTTTGCAATTTTTGTGGAGTTTTGGCATCATGGTGGCTCGGCCTTGGTCAAGACCAGAGGAGTAGCTGGTGGTGATGGCAGTGAAGAGATGTAGGGGGTGGTGGCCGTGGATATGGAGTGGAGGCCATTCAAAGAAGCAAAGAAAACAAGGCAAAATACATGAAAAATGAGAAGAAAAGTGTAAAAAGTAGCCATTACCCATAGATTTTTCTTGAAGCCATGAATGAATGAGAAGGTAAAATGTTTTTGGGTGAATGGAGGCTGAAAACTCACGGCTACAAACCAAAAATGCACAGCCAAGATAGTAATTGAGGAGTTATGGCAAATGAAAGGACAAAGGAGATGAAAGGACTTAAGGTAAACAAGCTTTTAAAACTCTTCATATTTCTTTTTCTTTATATTCAAATAAAACAAAAATAAAATCAGTAAATTGACTTTAAAACCGAAACAAAGTAATATAAAATAAAAATAATTAACTAATTTTAAAGAAAATGGAAAAAGAATATAAGAAATTGCTTAAAAATTGAAAACATGGTCCAGAAATTACAAATAAATCACTATTGACTTTGGAAAATTAACAACTTCATTTTAAAAATATTTTAAAACAAAAATGTGAAGTAGAATAATTCATTTATATTTTCAAAATGAAATAAATAATTAAATTTAGAGAAATTAGAAAAAGAACTAAAGAAATTGCTTAAAAATTCAAAACAGGACTTAAAATTTACAAATAGAATATCACTAGTTTTAGAAAATTTCTATTTCACTTTAAAACAAATAAAAGGTCAAATAAATAAAATAAACGAGGAACAAAATAAAGTGGGAATGAGAATCAAATAAGATTTTAAGAAAAAAAAATAGAAAAATAAATAAAGAATTACTTTAATTAATTGAAACTGGAAATTAGAAATTGTAAGCAAAATACAACTGACACTGGAAAATGTCAATTATACTTTAAAAAAAATGTTTTAAAACCAAAATATATGCACAACATGTTATTTTACCCATATAAACATAAATTAGAACATTACATGACCAAATAAAATATTATTTATACAATTTAAAATAAACAATTTGTTAAATACAGCAAATTACACACAATATTGAAAAAGGCATAACTTTCACATTATAAATCAGATTTCAACGAAACGAAAAGCATTATTCTTAAAATTTTATTTACTTTCATAATAAAAGATAAAATTCAAATTTTCAAACTTTCAAATTTCTAAATTAAAAGTCAAAGTTTGACCATATTGACCAAAATTCACTTTTCTGGGAAATATTCTTTTTAGTCATGTTTGGAATTCTAATTCACATCAAAATCAAAATTTATATTTAAAATAACAAAATTTATTCATTTTAATAAATAAAATAAATTATTTAAATCAGGAAATTAATTAAAATAACCAAAATATACAATTAAAATAATCACAAAATACAGGGTTGTTACAAGAAGTCCTTAATGAATCTCCAATAGTAGTCAGCCAATCCTAAGAAACTTCGCACCTTTTTCATAGTCTCGGGTCTCTTCCACCTAGTTACTGCATCAACCTTTGAAGGATCTACTGCTAGCACTTCTTCCGAAATCACATGGCCTAGGATCCCCACTCTCTTTCTTCAAAAATGGCACTTAGAAAATTTTGCCTTTGACTTATGATGTCTCAACGTCTCCAGCAAAATCCTTAGGTGAACTGTGTGTTCCTCCTCATCCTTAGAGCACACTAAGATGTCATCTATGAACACCAACACATATCCATCCAGCTTATCTTGGAAGATCCTGTTCATCAAGTCCACAAAGAACGCAGGTGCATTGGTTAGTCCAAATGGCATTACTAGCTACTCATATGAACCATACCTCGTTATGAATGCAGTCAAAGGAATGCTTTCCTCCGCAACTCTCAACTGATGGAACCCCATAGCCAAGTCCAACTGCGAAAACACCTTAGCTCCATTCAACTGATCAAAAAGGCCATCAATTCTCGGCAAAGGATATCTATTCTTCATCGTCCTCTCATTCAGCTTCCTATAGTCAATGCACAGTCTTAATGACCCATCAGACTTCTTCACAAATACTGCTGCTGCTCCCCAAGGTGAACTACTTGGTCTTATGAAACTCTTACTTTCTAACTCTAGCAATTGTTTCAACTCCTCCATCTCCTTTGGAGGCATTCTACTAGGAGGTCAACCAAATGGTTCGGTCCCTGGTAGCATGTCTATACGAAACTCTACTACTCCTGCTCTCGGGGGTGGAAACCCCAAAACCGGTTCAAACACATCTCGGAACTCCTTTACTACTCATACTGTTATAGTATCTTCTTCTCCCGAAACTAAAGCAAATAAAACGCCTCTGCGCCCTGCTCCATATTCCTCCAAGACCATATGCACTCTATCTCTATGACCCGAATGACTTAGAGTGATTATCCTTTCGACGCAGTGCACTCTCATGATATACTTCTCCAACCAGTCCATCCCTAAAATAACTTTGAAGCCTATGAAGTCAAACACGTAGGGATCACAAGAAAACTTACTCCCACCTAACTCAATATTTAGGTCAGTGCATCTCAATCCGAGAGTGGCATACCCTCCTATTGAATTTGTTACACGTATATAAGTGACTAAATAGGTAACTCCTAATCCAGGTGTATCGATCAAATCTTTAACTATAAATGAGTGTGTAGCACAAATATTAAACATCACTCTAACTAAAATACCAGAATCAAAGTCATACCTTCCAAGACTTTCCCCTTGCCTCTTTCTTAGACAGACGGGTCCTTTCCTTGGTCCCTATAAAGCGTAAACCTATGCATTAAGCTCTGGGCAGTCCTTCTTTAGATGACCCATTTTATCACACTTGTAGCACTTCATTTTCCCAACATTCTTAGGCATGGGGCACTTTGAAGCATAATGACCTTTCTGTCCACTGTTGTAATAGACCACGTCTGCAATAGCAACTTCTCCACCCTTCCCCTTGGGTGCTCCCTTCTTGCCTTTCGTATATGTGGTGAACTTTTTCTTCCGGTCTACTATGGGTCTTATCTCCATTCTTCTCTACTCCTAGTACATCCCATCGTACCTTCTAGCCATCGTACCTTATGATCAAGACCTTGCTTCAAACCCCTGATAAATTTCACATTCTTCTTCATTGGAGTATTGATGTTCTCCTTGTCATACTTAGCCAACGAGTTAAACTTCTGGATGTACCCCTCCACTTTAAGGTTGTCCTGCTTCAGATCAATGAACTCTCTCAATAACACACTCCGCTAAGTCTCTGATATGAACCGAGCCACAAACCTGTCTTTAAAATGTTCTCGAGTAATCTCTACTTCTGGTGTCTCAGCAATTATTGCCTCCCGCCAATCCAATGCATCTTCTTGCAATTACCTTGAGGCTTTCATTCAATCCTAAGTCCCCAAATATGCGCTCACAGACCCTCATCCAGTTCAATACTTCAACCGCAGGCTTCTTCCCCGTAAAGGTGTTTCCTTCTAGATTTTTATAGTCTTTGTTCATCTTTGGGCTCTTACTGCCATAAGTATTGGCTGAATAGCCTCCATTGCAGCTTCGCTCATCATCTGAGCCATGAACTGTCTAAACAACACATTCACATCCATACCCGCCTCATTTGATGGCTATGCAACTTCCGCCCCTACTGCTCTGTGAACTTCTCCCATATTTCCTCCATTGGTCTGTAGACTTTCAACCTCCCTTCTTATGCCAGTCCCTCCTACTGTAATTTGCCTACTCCTCGGGTCCATCTTGCTTTTTTTGTTAAGCTAGTCTTCATTAGAAACGGAAAGAAAGGGAGTGAAACAATAATAAAAGAATAGATATATCTTCCTATAAATCTATATAGTAACATACAAATACGATATATATAGTAGCGCTTCCCCTCCCTAGGGTGTTCATTTTATGCTAAGTATTGCTTCTATTTTCTAGCTCTGTTTTACTTAAATGTCCCATAACTTATGCTTCGATACCAAATTGTAACATCCCCCACTTTAAGACTCGAAGATGAACGCCGATTATGCTGCATTCATTATCAGAATCATCTTCCAATGATGAAAGTGAGTTTAGTATATTCAAAAACAAACTAAGTAAACAGAGCAACTAAATATTTTCATTTCATAGAAATATATTTGATATTCATTACAAACAAATTTTAACAACATTAACTACCAAAGTTGTGCCCATGCAGGGGTCAAATATGAATATAAAATAACATATTAAAGAGTCAGTTCAATATATGAAGACGCCGCACGAACTCCTTCAAACAGTGGAAAGATCTTTATCAACCAACAAAGCCTCCTGCTTCATCTTCGATCTGCGTATTGCGGCTCTTATTATTGGCATGCCTAATCCCATAAACTCAGCATACTCAAATGTGTACTTTTGAGTTTATAAGGAAAACAATAATAAAAACACGGGTCAAACATAAAGTTTAGTGTGAATAATACTTACCCAGAAAAAACACATAATGAGACCAAGATGTACTGCACGAAATGGGTTTCCCCCTCACTATCCAAAACAATATCATAAGTGAAATAATTATAGATGCTGCACAGTTAGTTCTTATTTACTAATGCACCTTATATATTACATTCTTAAGTGGTTCTCGTTTACTACCGCGCCCTCAGCACAGTCCCCACTTAGTTACCATTTTTAAATTATTCTTTAATCTATTATTTCCATCTTCTACTGCACCGTCGATGCAATCCCCAGTATATTCCCATTCTTAGATTATTCTTTAATATATTATTCTTATCTGATATTATGCCCCCAGCGCACTCTCCTCTAAGCTCCCTTTTGGCTTTGTCTTTAATCTAACACTGCCTAGAACCAACCACCCATAGTATCCTTTTAATTTATTTAAATTTAATCTTCCTGGAATAACTACTCTGTAATCTCCATGTTCTTATTTCATTTTATACCACTTGGTATACCCCCACCGTAATCCTTATGTATTTATTAAGTTTTAAACTTCTTGGAAAAACCCTGCCGCAGTTGACTATAAAGAAACCCACATGTAGTCCCTAAACATTACTTTGGAACTATTTGGAATACCCCACCTAGTCTCTAGAAGTTGAATCCTCTCCACACCTTCTCTAGGTGTGCATTCGAGTGAGCTTCCCCACTCGACGTGAGTTCTTTCCCCTTACTAGCATTGGACTCCTTACTAGCAGAACACTATCCCTTAGCGCATGAGTTCTTTCTCGTTACTAGCACTGGACTCCTCCATGAGTGCTACCTAATTGTATTTTATTAGATATCATTCACACCCTCCCTTGGTGTAGTCTACATTCCCTTGAAAGTCCCTAGATCCCTTTAGCAAATCATTACCTCTTCCTCGTGTGCGCAGTTCTTTTATGAAACATTAGGCCACCGCCTCCACTTCATAGTAAGTAGGTCTGACATGTCTGACAACGTCTTTATGAATGCACTAAATAATACTTTCACTTTCTATTATTTATAGTGTCCTTGATTTTCTTTTCAACATTTTATTAGGATTTGGTTCCCTATTTATCTAACACTTAATTTTCCATATCATTTTATATTATGTGTGTCCCCGTAGTTCTCTCTTTTCCCCAGTGCGGTACTTATCACATATTAGCTTATTTTCCTCCTAGAAACCTTAATAAAATTCATAGAAAATTCGTGAACACTTGTTTTAATATACTTTATCCTTTCTTTTGATTTAAGGGTATTTTTCCTTGTTTATTTTCTTGGTATACTCCTTCAATAAATCATAATAAATAAATACTGGTGTAAGAAATCTCTCAAACTAAAAACTCATTTCTAAACTCATGGTTAGAACTTCATATAAAACTTTCATAACATTTCGAAATCATTATGGTAGGGAAATAAAACTAAACATCTCATGTTAATCTATCTTTCTCAAAACATTTATAAATAATTTGCGTGTTAATGAAAATCCATATGAAACACCGTCATATATAATAGTTTATAAGATCTTACCGAAACCATATATTTGAGTACGATAAAAATGTGTTTAGTACTACTCGTCTAGATCTTTAGGATATCTTGCTTTAGTCTTAAAAATCTCCCCTTTAGTTTTACGTTTTTTATCTTGACTTTATTTGCTCTCTTTAAACCGCCACAATTAAAGTTTACCTCAAGCTTTTATTTTATTTTTTTAGTAAAATAAAATGAATGAATGGAAATGAGTGATGTTTATCGTCCCACGAAATTTGGGCTTGGGCCCCTATACTCTTTTTTATTAATTTATTACCCCTTCTTTTCACATTTAGCTTGCCTTGGTCTTTTAATTAATTAATTTAATTAATAATAAATTGCGGGTTAGTACATGACGTCTCCCTATAAGAAATTGCGAGGACGTAATTTCACTTGGGAGAGTTTGTAACAAACCCACTTTCTGTGCCGTAAAATAAATAATTTAATTAAAATAGAAATATTCGAATTCGATATTTAATAATTATTATTTTGAAAATAAATTCTTATTTATTTGATGTCTAGTTAATAAAATATTTTATTTTAATAGATTGGATTAAATTAATAAATTCTTTTCCGATAATATATTAAAACTGAATAAAATGTTTTAATTACATGTAAAATATTTTTGAAGGTGTAAATAATTTTTATATGATCGAAATAGTTGGAAAAAGAATTTATTTTGTAATAATATAATTATGAAATAATTGAAATATAATTTATAAAATGAAGTGTAAATCAATTTAAATTTAATTCAATTTAATTATGAATTAATAAGAGAGTAATTTAAATGAAAAGAGGATTAAACAAATGGCCAAAGTAGAAAATTTAAAATCTGGCCTCTAATTAAACAAAGCCCATGCCCAAACCTCTTTATATGTCAAAACCCATTCCCTTTCCTTTGTCAAATGCAAGCCTCATTCTCCGTATTACCAGATAGTATCGATTAGTAATACCCTTTGGTATTACCACCAACAATAGTACACCTAAGCAAGGTTTTAAATCTCGCTCATCTCGGCCGAGATCTCGACCGAGATCTCGTTTTCAAGCCCGGGCGATTCGAAACAGGCTATTTCGTTTGAATCTCGTCTGACCCAAATCTCGGTCGATATTTCGGTATCTCGTTCGGTATCTCGGACGAGATTAACAGCGAGATATCGGCCGAGTTGTTGAATTTTGGAAAAATCAACTCTTTTTCTGTATTGGGCTAGCTCATCCTTTACCTTAATTTAAGCCTTCTTAATTGTACTTTTTTTAACCCTTATTTATTATATAAATCTCATTTAATCTTCGTCTCTTATTTTACGGCAGTGAGAAGTGTAAGAAGATGATAAAATCTACATCGATTGTGGTAAGTATTTCACTTTATGATTTTCATTTAGGTTTCTGATCCAAATTAATTTACATCCGATATCATTTTTCTTTTTTCGACACTTTGTTGAGTTTTCCTAACCTTATTTTTTTGCGGCTATAAATTTTGGACTTCACTTATTTAACTTTATGTTCCAAATGGATTCCTAATTTGATTTCATTTAATCTTTGCTGGTATAATTTTTTTCCTCAAGGCTTATTTTTAAGCAATAAAGGAATTCTCTTTCATCTATTAATTTCATTTGATGATTACATGTTCATTCGTACATCATTTTTTTGCTTTTCTTATAATATTACTGAAAGTTTGAAAATTGTTCGTACTATGTATGCTATTTTCTACGTTTGTTTGAACTATCTATGTTATTAGTTGCTTAATGAGATTTTGTTTGCTAATATTTAAATACTATAATCAGACATAGAATATCTTAATTCTACTTGTATACTTTTGTATTTGAAGTTATAAAATTAAGATTTCCCTTGCAGCACTATAAATCATAAAAGGTAGAAATGAGCCATTATATTGTGTAGGAAAGTTAAATGAATGATCAAATAAAGTAAAGGTGCATATGTTATGGTTTGTTTCTTGTCTACTTTATCTCATATGATATTATATTGAACATTATTCATGAAATCTAGTTATTTGTTTATTTTACATGATACAAGTGATATTTTTCCATACTAAATTACTAATGATAAGCGTGTGATATATTCAAGGTAAGTGCATAGTGTTTTCCTTAAGGTAGTGACTAGTATTATAAATTTAGGTGTATCAAAACTAATTTTCGATATGACATACACTCTGAGATAACTCCGAAATGAATTTTAGAAACCGAGATGTAAATCCGAGATGGACGATCGAGATGCACTCATCTCGTTCGAGATCTCACCCGATACGAGATAAGCTCTCTAAATTCTTCGAGACGAGACGTGACCGAAATCCAAGATTTAAAACCTTGCACCTAAAAGGACCACTAGCTCAAGTGGGGAAGAAACAAAAATTTGATTGGTAGGAAACAATATAAATGTTGACAATTCAAGAGAAATGAATTGGTTGTTGTTGAAAATAACATAGGCAGTCTAACTGAAAATAATATTCCTAAAACATCAAGGACCACTAGCTCAAGCAACAAGTGGTATAGTGATGTAGGCTGAGGTCCTGTGGGTATGGATTTGAATCCTGAGACATCAAAATAAGCATTCTGCTTGAATAAAGTATCACTCTTGTTATAAAATATATATTCCTAAAACTTGGAGTAACAAGGAGAGGAGAAGCAAGGAGGGAGATACTAACAATGAAATATGTGAAGATGATAAAATGGAAGAATCGAGTTTAGCAAACGAAAATGAAGAAGTGGAAGAAGCAATCGTTCATCGAACAACCTGTTTATGAAGCTCAAGTGTCGTTACTTATTCCATTTAAAGATCATAAAGCTTGTTGTATTTGGAAATCTAGAGTAAGTTTCTAGTATTCACATGTCAGGTCTTTCGATTGAAAAGAAAGCTCTTACAAATAAGATACCTACAAGTATATAAACTATAACAATGCTTATGAATAATTGGATAAGGTTCTTGGAATTCAGAAGGAATTCACTACTAAGATACTGTATGGTGAGAAGAAGAACCATTTGAAGTGCTTAAGATCAAATTTCTATAGTTTTGAGAATCCAAATAGTACAGATCATAAGCGACTTTGTGTAGTTGATAGAGGAAGAGAGTCATCGAGAGGGTTTAACACTAGGCAACGGTGACTATACTGGATTAAATATGACCAAAGTATCTAATAGTGTGACGAACCGGATCCGACGCTCGAAAATCAACATCCAATACATCACCCGTATTCGAATGCCGGAGATTCAAACGTTGGAGTCCAGTACGCCGGAGCTTATAACACATTAGGTAATAACAACACAGCGGAAACAGAAATGAATATCATTGATACAACATGAATACAACATTCGATTTTCTGACTATAATTGTTCATCACTGTAATTTCTTATTTTTGAAATAATTACTCAATATATTCACTTGGAACTATTTTTAAAAATGAACTTACATTCATACAAACACTTTCCCTTTAAAGATCCTAGCCAGAAATTGTTTAGATGAAGAGATATTAATTTATTTTTTATTGAGATGAACCTGTAACTTAAGAACAGAGCTTAAATATTCATATACACAGACATGCACAGATTTATGATGTTTATATACATGCAACATATAAATTCATACATGCAAATATTTCTACAATCTTACTTCAACCATGCTTCAAGATATAATACTGATTTATTTTTAGAAAAGAAAGTTTACTCACAGTTTTGTTAAAACAGAGGACAGGCTTCAATGCTTAGACCTGGAACTTGATTTTGGAATGATCTTGATCTATACTGGATTTTTGAAACTGAAGCTGTTAATTGTTTGATCTTTGTTGAGTTTGAATTGAATCTGATCTTTGCATTTGTTTGAATTGCTTCTGGTTGGAACTGAAGTTGTTGCTGTATTTGATTTTCTTTTTGTTTTGATCTTTTTTTTGTTTCCAGGTTTTTCTTTTGTTTTAGTTTAGAAATAGAGAAGATGAGAAGTGAAGCCTGGTTTCTTTCTCTAATATGTTACTAGTGAGTGGCCCGTGCTACGCACACGGGCAATTCTACTCTTCAAGTGCGAGGTAAGATTGTGTGCATGATCTTTGGTTTCATTCCCTCTCTCTTCTCTTAACTTGACTTAGGATGGCTTGGATACGAATGATTAGTAATAATTTTATATTATATTGATGGTAAAACAATGGCTAAGACTATAAAATGCTTCTTCCATGTTTGAATAATTCTTCATGTATATGGATTTATACAATGGTTACCTTGCCATTATTGAACACTACTCATTTTAAGTTAGTAACATGCTCCATAAGAGAGTCGTGTTACCCAAATATCTTCATCTAGAAAATTTAATTATAATTACCAACTTACAAAAGGATAAAATAATTTGTATTAGGACTTCACTTAGAAGCAGTAAAATGGGCATCGCTAAATTTACAGAAAACTCTCATATCAAAATTAACAGTACTCAACACAAAAACTCATTAAACACTCTTAGACTTGATAACTAAATATGCTAAACTAATTGCTCAGAAATTTGATATACTTTGATAAAAACACTATTGACATCTTGTTCTATACCTGTATATATGTGCGCAACCTGCAAAAGAATAAATTGTGCATCTTCTAGATTAATTTTCCAAGAACTTACAACTCCAAACTCAATTAATTAAACATAATTTAGGAATATTAGGTAATGATAAATATAATCCTCAAACCATAGCGCATACGTGACTTGATACTTTTTAAAAAAACTTTATTAGGCCAAGTATTCCCTTCAATATAAACAGAGAATTATATCGAAGTAGGGAAAGAATGCAACCTTTTTGTTGTATCAAAGCAACAACCTTCTAAGGAAGTGCCTGGCATAAACCTGCATATTCTATCAAAAATAAAATATTTATTTAACCAACAATCATTTCACTACTGCAAATTTTCCTAGGAAAAACAACAACTACTACATCAGCCTTCTTGAACAAACTCTTCTTAGCACCCGATCTTTAAGCTTCCTCCAGAATATTCTCAATCCGACTCTACATCTGTTGCTTTGGAAAACAGCTCTGCCAATAACAAAGTCCCACCTTTATACATCAAACTATAGTTAGAAGAAGGAATCATTATCGACAATGTAGTTAAAAATATAAATAGCCAAACATTAGCTTTGTACATCACAAACCCATCATTCATTGATGATTAATTGACCATATTAATTATGCACGCTGAATTTAAAACTATCAGCACATGTGTTGATTAATAACATATATTAATTTCAGACTATCCAACTATTTTAGGAATAAGTGTAAATCTATATTCAGAGGTCTTTAAAATCTTTTGTACTACTAATCATACAAAGTAGTGTTCATCAAAATTATAGTAAAAGTATCAATATTGATGCATCAAGTTCTTTAGCCGAGCATTAAATAAATGGGCAGTTGACATGAGTTATTCATGAAGTACGTGACATTTTGATTTTAGGCATAAGTTACATACATATACATTGTAATACAAATAACGATGATGATCTTCTATTGTATTAATTAAATACTTTAAAGTGGCTCAACCTTTTTGCAATGTCAAAATACCGTTGATATTAATATTTCATTAAACTTGAATTCATGCTTCGCACACGGATTTGCTATCAAAAAATTTATAGAACTATCATGTGAAGATGGAAGTGATGCAGAGCCCATATTTCAGTGATTGATTTGTAAAAAATACTCTATATTAGGACGAAACCACGCTACGTATATGGATATTCTCGAATAAGTTATGCAATGATGTATTATCTGATTTTGTTTATTTTAAAATATAAATCACGTTTATTGAGTTAAAACTCGTATCAATTTTAGTTTCAAAATCCTAATGTTTGTTGCTTTATAGATTTATGAAGGGAAATACTATGTCAGACCATCTATATAATTAGTTAATGCTTTCCACTATATGTTCAGAAATAGTTAAAAAGGACAACTTTACTACTCGATTAATCAAAAAGTACAAAATTTATACATCGTGCTAATGTCATGGAGTATGGTGATGTATTATATGCATTTCTATTCAAATAAGGAAGAGGTACACAATTCGTAGTTACACATTTCTAGAACATCATAGTGGATGATAACTAATCAAATGTTGGACCACTTAAGGTTACTGTATATAATTTTACTTCTATGCTCATGGTTCCTACGGCTTACCACATATTTCAAGATGATGGTAAAATGTAAGTATGCATGCACAACATAATTCTCCAAATTCTACCAGATAACATCTTGAAAAAAATGAATGGGAGGCAAATATGTACAACATTTTGTGATTACATGATATTTTCTTTACATCCTTGAACTTTAGCACCTATAACTTCAATCGGGTAGTGAAACTGGATGTATACGATAAATTTGATTAAACTAATCAAATTTTGAGAGGTTAAGTTATAATGTTGACAGTAGACATGATAATAAAGTAAATAGATCTGAAGTGCCACTATACTACATCCAAAATAAGACTATAAGACATTGTAATTTTGTAAATAATATGAATCCAACGGGCATCTCATAGATTGGTAAAATTTAAAATTAGTTAAATAAAAATTAGATTTCAAAAATGAAGTAATGAACCTTCACGTAAAATTGCAAAAGGGACCAAACACTCAAAACCTTAGCAACCATGGTCAAGATACTCGTATGCCCGAAGCCAGTTAGTAAAATGTTGAAGAGAACTACTTTTGAAAAGAGCCAGGAGGGTCAACTCTGTTAGGGTCTTTTTATCAAAAGTACTTCATTGTTCATGGACCATCATTGTACATACTATGTCAGCTTAAGTAGGTTCATCAAACAACATAAAAAAACTGGAAGATTTAACTGTTGCATCCAAAACATTATGCTTCAAGCACATTGACCCTGGGAAGGGGCAATGATATAGTTAGTACACATGTATTATGTTGGAATTAAACTTTTAACCACTACATGGATCTCTGTGCTACAGATAAACCTTCACGAATAATTGAAAGCGAAAAGGTGAAATAATTGAAGCAACATTTATGAAAAAAATGGTTTGAAGTAAAAAAGCCTATTGTAATATTTGTTACTTATTTTAAATAATTTTTTTGACAAAGTCCTGATCACATAAAAGATTGAGTTCATATATGCATTTTATGGGGAAATATACATTTTTTGCGTTATCTTCCCCTTAACCTAGTACACTTTAATCATACACAAACAGTTTATTTTTTTCCCTACACTATGATTAAAGGTAAAATTGTATGTTTCTGGTGATTCTTTTTAGCATGAATATTACAGTATATGCCCTTATTTTTATATTTACAAGAAAGTAAAAAATATATAAGGGTTAATATATGAAGCCATTAATGAAAAAATAAGTTTGCTTGACTATAGGTGGTGGTTGCCTAACTTCTCCTAAAAGTAGAACAAATTAGTCACAACCTGGTAGTTGGGATAGTTTCCTTAAATTTTGAAGGTAAAAAAGCAAGATTTTTATACTTCTTTTGCATTCCAAACATGTCATTTCCACTATATCCAATCTCAAGTCACCACTATTTTTAAAAGCCTAATTGTTTCATTTCGTCTTTACCTTTTACTGTTAAAGGAAGAAGCTTTTCTTAAATAATAATAAAGCCAAAAAATGTACTAACAAACTATCACTTGCTATAAGATGAAAAAAAGTCAAACTCCATGCCAAGTTTGAATCCTCAGTTCATTAAGATAAATCGAACTTATCAGTCTTGGTGAAAAACCTTATTTCTAAACTCCCTTGGCATCAAATATTATTATTCTTCCACCTTTATTCATAAAGTACTTCTATACCCTCCTAGTTTTATTTTCCTACCTGTTATTAGTATTAATCTATCAAGCTGCATTGCACTATTCTTTTTTAATGAGAATTTCCTCAATTTGCTCCCATATTTATGCCACTACTTTGTATATCATGTAGTAGTTGAATCAAATAAGCTGTTCATATTCTGTTAAAAATTTGAAGGAATAAACCGTACATAATTTAAGTATCATGATCTTTTACAAACAACCTACTAATAAGTAGTAAGTTGCACACCTCATTATAGCCGATGAAGGAAAATGGAAACAAAATCTAAAATGATGTAGTTTAAAGTACCTTCTTTAGAACATTTATTACAGGCTAACCTAAAAAGAAATGGGTGGATTTTTTGTGAATTTATTTCAACCTAGCATCGCTCCTTAAGGTAGCCATCATTTGTCCACAGGTCCACGAATACAATCTTCTAAAAAATTATAAATATTAGTTATTTCACTGAAACAGTGTGAGGTATACACTATAATTTATCAATAATTGCCAAGTACATATGTTTTGGGCATCAGAGAGCAATCGATCCCTATAGCCTTCAAAGAATTTCATTTATTCTTCTGATGAGATCCTGTAAATTTACAAACATCAACAATTTCCAAAAAGAAAATGAAAACCCCTTAGCCGACAGAAGAGCATGAACCAATGTATCATGTATGCCTGATAATTTGATTGTAGAAAGTAATCAAAGCCAATTTTCCCTTATATAATATATGAGTTATTTTGTTCTTTGATAAAAAATGAGGAAAAGAGGTAAAAAATAATAATGTTCATAATGTATATAATTTTGGGCATCAAAATTGAAAATTGGTGATTAAATCATTGGCATGTGGATTGCACGATAGTATCATCACCATGAAGTAAAATTTATCTTGCATCACAATAGACAAAGTATAGACAGTCTGTTGCACTAAATCCATATTCTTGAAACTATGAAATTGTCGTACAACATGATAGTAGCTGGTCTTAATTTGATTCGGTTATCCTTTTTCAACGGTAATTTAATTACATTATCACATCAAAGTACGGATTGATACCCGTTTTATTGGAAGCAGTAAAATTAGAACGGTATGTATGTATGTATGTATAGGAGGCACAGAATACATGTATTAATATCCTCATGTATATAGTCATTTTTTATAATTTAAACACTAAATTTTACATAATAATAAGCTTAGCTGAATTTGATAGTATAACTGTTAATTGTATAGATTAGGAAATATAGAATAATTCTCCATAAAAATGGAGAAGTCTGCGATGAGAATAAAGTAGCCTCCATGTGCAAAGAAAACAAATCCTAAAGGTTTGGGATTCTCCTAATTATACTGAAATTTGTTATGAAAAAACAACACACATTTTAGTAATCCACCTGACCATGCTTGCCATTTTGTTCATTCTCTAGGTCGTAGAAATACTATATAATTTTTGATTTTTTTTAATTACTATCTGTGGTATTTGGTGAATTTCAACCCTTGGAAGAAGATGCCATTAAAACTCAATCAAAATATATCCTATTGACTTATTAACCATCTTAATGGGTACAATGTAGATAAATTCCAATAAGCAACATTAGCCTCACTGTTCTAGCATGAGTTGTTTTAGAGGAGATAGTACTCGGATTGGAAGTTGTAGGTGGTAGATCTGAACTGAAGGACTTATGAAGAGCTTGGTTTATGGAATCGCCGTTGTAGCAATGCTGAGAAGGTAACTTTAGTTAGAAAAGAGTTTCAATTTAATAAAGCAACACGTGTATGTACAGTTTTGTTAGTATATTATAGATAGTAGAGCTCTGTACGTAACTGTTTAGTATAGTGTGGCAATAAAATCATAATGACCCATTAAAAAAACATTTAAAGGTATTATAATGGAAGTATTATCATCTATCTTCTATTTTAACATAATGATTCTAAAATATTATGGTAGAAGATACATGATTGAGATCCTTTCTTTTATGTTAATACAACTAAGAGCTTTTTTATGGTTGAATATTTCTTGTATTTAAAACTTTCAGCTTGGTGATGTCTATGTGTACTAATATCGATGTTGTTGGCCAAATACTATAGTATATATAATTATAATACCAAAGTGGCATTAAGCTAAATAATATGGTAGACTACATAATGCCTTGTAAAACCTTATAATAAAAGGCAAATAGTATAAGCTTGAATTTAGTGGTTTTCAATGAATATAGTTTATGACCATATCCAATGAAAGAAGCTTTATGTTTAAATCCTTCTTTATAAAAAATTCACCAAGCAACCAAATTAGCTAGTAACAGCAACTGTTTTCTTATACAGAAAGAGTTATAGACCAAAATATAGCTTTCACATAATTGATGGAGAATCCTCATTTAGGTATGTGACGTCAGGTTGAAAATGTTATTTGCAAATATAAAGGAAAATTTTCTTAATAAAATATGACATTTTTAATGCGTACATCTACAAATTATACATATAAAAAACAAACATATGCGTGAGTGTGAGTGTGTGTACATGGATGTGCCCACTTGTGTGTGGGAGTTCATATTAATATGGAAATATAAAAGGTTGTACTGCCAAGCATCAAAAGTTAACATAAATCAGTTGATCACAACAACCATTCATAAAAAGTCTGCATTCAAATGTAATAGTTATGCCTCATACCATTATATAAACAGACCAATGTTTGTGGATTGTTTGTTTTCATGTTTACAGATGTTACCTGTGAAACCGAAGCAGGAATCTTCCATTAAATTGCTCAAACACTCGATGTCAATTGTCCATAGTGGTCCGGCTACATTGAAACTACTAACCCTACACTTTAAGTGCACTATCCATTAGTTTTCAAGAAAATTATGAAAGTCATGAAGAGAAAATAATAACATTAAAATGCAAATAGTTTCAACGAACATATTTGGAGCAATGTTTAAACTTGTAGCGCAAACATAAAGGATAAAATCAACTGGATCTTATTTGATATCAGTTCTACAGGCAACAATATTGTATAATACTAATGACAAACAATTTGAAAATTACAGTTTCATTTCATTCACTCAAAGCTTAGTAATACATATATTTAATATCCACTTCTTTTTTAATAATTCTCATCGTATAAAAATTTATAAAATGCTTTTGACTGATATAAATCTGAATTGATTTAATGAAAGAATGAGAAACATAGGTTTGATATGTGTAAGAAAAATACCAACACTATTCCCAAGTAAGAGCATGTATCTGAATAGGTACTCAACACCAAATGAATCTCGGTTACATTAAATACAAAAAGAAAAATAAGGCCTTTATGCGATTTTTAACTGCAAAGCTAACTATAAGCATGTTAAAAAAAAGAGTGCAATATATTTCATCTTAAGAATCACAAGCAAACTCACAAAGCACCGTCAAAATCATGTTTTTGGAAGAATTTTATATTTTAAGTAGGAAAGTAACATAAAGTTAGAAAACATGAAAAATGCAATGTATAATCGAAAATTAGAGGTACATAATATTCATGGAAGTAGATCTTAAAAAATATGTACCGGTTAATTCTGACAGCCATAATGCACACTTCATTCAGAAATAGCAAAGAAATTAATAAGTAGATGATATCAAGTAAAATTATATAAGTATTAATTAAGATAAGTTGAGAAAATTAATTATAGAAAAATAAATGTTAGGTAAACATTTTAAGTTGATATTGGCGTAATCTAAAATTTATAACCCACCATGATTAATTTTTTTGACTCGAGTTCACCATCAAAATTCGTATATCAATGAAAATAAAACAAACACGGCAAATAATTTGGCCTGAAATAGTGGTTGGAAACACGGTAAACAAATAACGCAAACCAACCATGATATCATTTGATCAACCATGTGTACTATATTTGTTCATAATCTGATGTAATAGGCTTTAATTGTATGATGTTTAAGAAATAGGTGAAATGATTGTTTGTACAGTTGAATGAGATCTAGGATAGAAGAAAATGGATGACAATGCACACTGAAAGTGAATGAAAATATTGTTAAAAATTAAGGCTTTAAATAATCATGGCTGCCACATGAAACAGCTGTTATCAAAAACAGAACTAAATAAGTTTGTAAAAAAATAAAAGTTTTAATATACTTGATATGTGAAGCCGCTTAGTTGAAGATTGAAATTTATTGGTACAACATATCATCAGCCTATCCACATAAACAAACGCTAACAATTACCTCTTTCAATTTATGCACAATTTTTAGTTTGAAAGAAAAAACAGACATGACCTAGCAGAGGAACAACAGTAGGTCATGAAATTATGTTGTACCACACATCCTACAGAATAAACCATCAAATCTGTATAGAATAAGGAATTATTATTACAAATGTACCAAATTACTAACCGTACAAAACCCTAGATTTCGAATTTGCCGAATTTATGATTGAACCGATGGCTAGGGACCATGAACGTAGACACTGGTGAGGTACGAATAGTCGGTATGTAAAGAGATAAAGAGAGAGTCAGTTTTAGGGTCCATTAATATAGGGTTGTAAAATTGGGAAGATGAGAGAAAAGGAGCGGGTAGGGATTTGGTGGAATGAAATAAAATGAACTCCAGCGGTTACGAATAGATGGATATAGTTCAGAAAAAATTGGCGTTTCAAAAATAGGACAGGTGTTGGCATATAAATTGTTTGGTTTGTTTCAAAAATAGGACAGGTGTTGGCATATAAATTGTTTGGTTTCTCCTTTCCTATTTAAGTAATAGATTTGTAATTCAATTTTAAAAGAAATTTAAGTATGCCACTTGTAATACATGAAATCCTTAGCTTACACTTGTTATTTGCATGAATTCCTTATTTTACAAATGTCATAAGTATCTATTTTATGTTTAAATTTTAAAAGAAAGAAGATTAACCTTTTTATTAAATCCATTCTAAGCTATCATACCTTTTTAATTAAATATTTATCTTATGTTTTAAATCCAATTTATTAAGATATTTATTCTGAATTACAAATCAAAATCTATTTACAATCTATTTATATATATATACACATAAACAAACACATATTTTTATTTGTTTTGGAAAAATTCCAAATTGATTCACAAATTAATCCTAAAATTTATATTAATTACTAAATTAAATTTGGCTTAAAAATGAGATCGTTACAAATAGTGTCATATATAATATTAGTAAGAAAAAGTTCAAAACATATGCCAACTAGAAGAAAGTAAAGAAAAACAAACTTAATAAAGAAGTAAAGAGGGCACAACCAAATTTTACACTAATTAGGACCTCGCATCCCACTTTCAAAACCCAAAATCTAAGTTTATTTTCTAAATATTTAACAATATTCAAAACCAGTTTATCTTATAAAATATTATCAGTTCGATTATATTTTATAGCTTATAAGTGTGAACTAGATAATAAAAAATGAAAGAAGTTAGATCTTATCCATATATTTAAACTTTTGCAGACAATGGAAATGAAGCTATCTGCATGTGTTACAGATTGGACATCAATTCAATCCTTGAATAACAACATGTTATGAAATTTAAATTCGAGACCACTCTAATCCAAATTCTAAAACGCAGCGGAAAAGCAAGATCGTTGTAAGATATGCAAAAACAACCGATCAATATCAACACCAAAACTCAAAACCAATCCAAATAAAAAAATCTTAATCACAAAAAAGTGAAATAAGCAATAACGAAAGTAAAACATACACAAGATTTATAATGGTTCCACTAACGTTGTGTTAGTGTATATCCACTTTGGAGAGAGCCTTTTTATTACCAACAATGAAGAAGTACAAGATATTTTACAATGGTGACTCAAAATTATATTTAATTTGATTTTGTGGAGATTAAGAATTGAAGATTTGATGGTGAAGCAATGGCGTTGACTCAAAAATTATATTCAAAATTATTCAAAAAAACCTCTCTTTTTTCATCTTTTTCATGGCGTCCTTTCCCTTTTTCCCACGTCTCCTTCTCTGTTAACCATCCCTTCAACCTTTCTTATTTGTCCTTCGTCCATGCCTCCTGACCAACCTTACCCTGTCCCGCCGCCCTTGACTTCTATCCAGCTGCCTATCCTTCCGCTTCCTATGTTGATTCATGAGTTTTGATTCATGACACAAGCTTCAGAGATCATACGACGAGAATACCATATGAAAGCGACAAAAAGAGAATAAGTGCATACTGTGCACAACAAAGGAGATTATTCTACAATCCAGAGATTAGTATGGATATTTTATTTTATTGAGTCTTAGAATAATGTTAAAATCATTCCTCAAATAGTCACACACGCACACAAAACATTTTATATTAAAATTGTGTTCACTGTGCAAATAACACCAGGTCGGCCGACCGACCAGGATCCTCGGTCGACCGACCCTGTGTTATGTGCACAGTGACTTTCTGTTTTATATACGATTTCAAACTCAACTGACCGGCCAGGTTTTCCGGTCGACCGACCAGAGAATAACGGCTAGTTTACTGAAGAGATGCGATCATTTCATGAAGAGGAATGTCCTCTATTTTAAGAGGTATGGACACAACTGTTAACTAAAACTCTTCATAAAAGATTACAACTCTTCTACAACTATATAAACATATTCAATTCACTTCTACAATTACCAATTCTTGTTTATATTTCTGAAATCTAATCTCTATTCATTTCTGCAAATAAAAGTTTTCATTCTTAATTAATATCACTAGAATCCTTGTTTTAATTCATATACTTCGATTCTACGTGATTATCTTCCTTCTAAATCTTCACACACATACATACTCTTGAGGATTTGATTATAGGAAAGTTGTACTATCAAAAGACTATCAGTGTTATTCAGAACACATTCGTCAACAAACATTTTGTATTAAGTTGAAGTCCTCTTCAGCTGTTGAGGCGGAAAAATTCCTGTTCGGCTGCTCAGGTGTCGTATACTTATTCCTCCGGGTTAAGTAAGGGGTTTAGTTTAAATCCAGAGTGTATTCTGGGACTGGACGTAGAACGGGAAGTTCGAACCAGTATAAAAATTCCTGGTGTGCTTACTTTAATTTTTACTTTACTGTTATTACCAGTTTCCGCATTAATATACCATATTACACGATCCTTAGTACTACACGTACACTTTCATCCTAATCCTTCTTCTCAACCTATCTCGAGCTCTGCTCCGCCGCTTGTACCTCTCCTCTCCCCTTCCATCAATCCTTCTTTGCTTCCTACCCCGTCTTCCCTTTCTTCTTCTCTTCCTGTTGCTTCAGCAGGTTGGTCTTCTCTTTTCAAAGCCAAACCGAGAAATGCTGGTAAATACAATCCCATTCACCTCGATCTTGTTTTCAATGGTGAAGCAATGGTTCCTCCTGATGAATTCATTCAAGCTGGTACTTCTATATGGAAGGATTATGTTGTTGGTTTTTTTCTGGATAAACCATTATCTTTCACAACTGTTGTAGAGCACCTCCAAAGAACGTGGAGGCTTACAGGTCCTGTTAAAGTAAAATATTATGGCATGATGTATTTATTTCAATTATCTTGTAATGAGGACAGAGCTAGGTTTTTGCAAGTTGATCTAATAATAATGAGAAATAAGATTTTTATAATTCAAGAGTGGAGCCCGACCTAGGTAATATCTGTGGCCAAGTTAAAGCTGTTACTGTTTGGTTGCAAATGACTAATATACCTATTTATGCTTGGTCTCACCTAGGCTTGAATTGGTTGGCTTCATGAGTTGGGAGACTGCTATGCTTAGATGAGTCCACTGAAAGGCTAGAGAGAATCACCTATGCTAAATGCATGGTGGAAGTGAGACCTGGACAAAAGCTTGATGACAATTTCCTATTAAACTTCTTGATGGTAGTGAGCAATTTGTATATGTTAGATATTTGTGGAAACCATATGTATGCTTGATTTGTAAAGTATTTGAGCACGTTGAAGGTGATTGTGAAAAGGCACATGATCAGGAGCTAAAGGAAATGGTTGTTGATAATAAGGTGAATAATAGCAGTGATAAGGCAGAAAATGTTGGCATCACACAAAACAGAAAAAAGCAATGGAGGAGGGTGATAAAGAAAAAGTATGTTACAAGGAGAGGAAAAGTGGGTGGAAATGATGAAGTTTTGCATGGGACTTTACAAAAACAAAAGGAAATTGGTCAAAACAGTAAAAGAAATAATGAGAAGGTAGTTGAAGAGGAAATATATACCGATGATCGATGCAATACATGCGATCCTGATGAATCATGTAGGCCCATACAAAATACTGTAAGCAATATGAATTCTATCCTTTTCATATCTTGACTGATCAAGATGGTAGTGATAACATTGGTTTAAAGGAAGACAATGATATGGTTTTGCATGCACAAGGTGGTTTGTGTCATGCATAAGGTCAGAAACTGTATACTCCTATGTTAGTGCATGATAACTGCAGTATTTCACAAGATAAATTGACAACAGTGTTGCATGCACAAGGAAATTTGAGTCATGCACAAGTTAGTGTGAGTGAGAAACAGTGCATTCCAACCTTTGTCCATGATATCAGCAATAATTCTCAAGATGAACAGACAACATTACCAATTCACAAGCAAATGGTTGTACATCCCACCATCCTTAAACCATCAACCCCTGTAACCAACATTCATGCCTCTGACATTGACCACAGTATCCAAACTCAAGTTAAACCACCATCCAGTAACAATCCACCTCATTCTAAACATATCAATTCCCCAGATCTTGATGACATTATTCTTAATGTTTTACCATCTTCACCACAACCTTACTGTCATGTCCTCCCACCACCAGGCTATATCACCTATTCTGATAATAGTCTTAACATAATTACTGGAAATTCCACCTCCTCCAAGCAATATGTTTCAAGCAACCAAACTCCTTTCACTATCATTTCCAACAACAACAATAACCAAAGAAATAAAAACAAAAACAAAAAACATAAGGACTTCAACGAGCCTGAAATCCTTAAAACAACCAGTATATTCCCAAAATCTAACTCCACCCCGTCCTCTTCAACTAGAAGCAAGCAAAGCATACAACATCAAGTTCATGGTATAGAATTATGATATAAAAAATAGGCATATGGAATATCAGAGGCGCTCACCAGGATATCAAATTAACACAAGCAAAAGACATCATACACAATTTCAAAATTCAGCTTCTAGCAATTTTAGAAACCAAGCTTAACTGTGCTTTGACTATAAGAGCTGCTAGACTCATTAATCCAGCTTGGAATTTGCACCATAATTTGTTGGAAGCGCCATATGGTAGGATTATGATCTTGTCTAACCCTAATTTCTTTGTTGTGTCCCATATCTTATCCCACAAGCAATTCATTCATTCCCACCTTACTCATGTTCCCTCCTCTAACTCCATGTACCTAACCATTATTTATGCTGACAACCACCCCACCTCAAAACAATAGTTGTATGACTATATCCCTCATCTAGCATAAGACTCCCATCCTTGGATACTAGTTGGTGACTTCAACAGCCTTCATCCCTTGACGATAGAATTGGAGGAACCCCATTAACTCTCAAAGACATATCTCCTTTGAACTGTGCCATCAGTGACTCCAACCTGATCCATGTGCCATTTAACGGTGCTAGATTCTCATGGAATAACATGAGTAGATCAGTTAGAAGAATTTTCAGTAAAATTGACTATACCCTATGTAACTTACCTACATTGACATTATGGCGTCATATTTCTACACATCTTCCTCCACCTCTTCCATCTGACCACTCTCCTCAAATCATAAGCCTAACTTTGGATGCCATGAAAAGGAGTTCCTCTTTTAAATTTTTTAATGTCTGGATTAATGAACCTGACTTTTTTATTATTGTTAACAATGCTTGGAACACTAACATTTTTGGTTCTCCTATGTTTATCTTCCAGCAACGTCTTAAACAGGTGAAGAAGGCTCTGGGTTGTTGGGCAGCACCGAAATTTAGCAGAGGCAATTTTCTATCTTCCACTATCAAAAATGCTCTTATTCAGGCACAACAAAATTTTATGGTTAGCCCAGATAATGATGCACTAGCAAAGGAGGAATATGATCTACATGAGCGGTGCATGAATGCTTTAATAACAAAAGAAGAAATGAATAGACAAAATTGAGAGTTAAGTGGAACATTGAAGGTGATAAGAACACTCGGCATTTCCATGATAGATTGAAGATTAGACAGTCAAAATCCCATATACACTACATCAATGACCAACATGGCAATCATGCCGACACTCCTAAAGACATTGATAGAGCCTTCTTAGATTATTTCACTAATCTTCTTGGTAATTCTGACAATTTCATCCCTGATCTTTCTGTAATTGATGACTTGCCTCTACTTTCTTTATCTTCGAACCAACATGCTGCCTTATATTCATCAATTACTGCAGAGGAAACAAAAGACTGTATATTCAACATGAATAAGGAGTCATGTGGTAGGCCAGATGGTTTTAATGCCATTTTTTTCACAACATGTTGGGAGATAATAGGATTGGATTTAATTAAAGCTGTCAAAAGCTTTTATTCTAGAAATAGGATGTTATCTGGAACTAATGCTACTAACTTGTCTCTCATTCCAAAATGTGATCATCCTTCTAATGTCACTGAATTTAGACCTATCACGTGCTATAATATTATATATAAATGTATCTCTAAGATCATTGCTACAAAGCTAAAATATATGCTTCCGTCTTTAATATCTGAAAATCAGGCTGCTTTTCTTCCTAGAAGAAGCATAATTGACAATGTGTTATTAACTCATGAATTATTGAAGGACTACAACAGGGCCACCATTTCACCTAGAGCCATGATTAAGTTAGACTTAAGGAAAGCATATGACACCTTGCACTGGACTTCTATTACTAGAGTGCTTTCTAGGATGGGGTTTCCAGCACATTTTGGTGCTTGGATATATACATGCATCTCCACAGTTAACTTTTCATTATGCTACAATGGCTCAATGAAAGGGTATTTTAAAATTAGTCAAGGAATTAGGCAAGGTGATCCGATGTCATCATACCTATTCATATTAGTAATGGAAGTTCTTACTAGGCTTATCAACCTTAAGGTAGACTCCAAAAACATTTGTCTCCACCCAAAGTGTCGTGATCCTTTGATAACTTCTCTCATGTTCGTTGATGATCTGATCATCTTTACTAAGCCAACTAATCAATCCATTTCCAGTGTGCTTAAGGTTTTGTCCTCTTTTCAAAACTTCTCGGACTTGGAAGTCAACTTCAGTAAATCCAGTATTATGATGGCTGGTGTTCCTACCCATAGAGCCATTGAGTTGTCTCATTTATTCGGTTTGCCACACTCAAATGACACTTCTAACTACCTTAGTACCCCACTTGTCACCTCTAGGATAACCTCTGCGGATTGTATGAGCTTATATGACAAAACAACAAAGGCAGTGACTGGTTGGTCGAACAAGAACCTGACTCAAGCAGGTAGGCTAACATTAATTAAATCGGTCCTCTTTTCATATACGACTTATTGGTGTAGAACGTTCATTTTCCCTAAAAAGCTGCTCCTAATGATTCGTAGAGGTTTGTGTAATTTTTTATGGTTTGGGAATGTGCATTCCGGGAAATTGAAACCCATTAGCTTTGACAAAGTTGAGCGCATAAAGAAGATGGGAGGGCTTGGTGTTTTAAATTTGATTAACTGGAATAAAGCAGCGTTTAACACCCAGTTCAATAAACTCCTGATTAGAAGTGATAATATATGGGTTGCGTGGACTCTTAAGTATAACCTTAAAGGAAATTATTTATGGACTATGGGTATACCAGTAGGTGGTAGCTGGACATGGAGGTCAATTCTTAAACTCAGGAATGATTTGCTGCCCCACGTTAAAGTAATAGCATCTGAGGTAGGAGAGACAAGCTTTTGGCATGATCCATGGTTTCGACAAGATGTTATTCTAGGCAATATTATGTCTTTTACTGACCAAGTTCAAACTGGTATTCATAGGATGCTAAGGTGAAGCAATATATATAATGGAACTGTAACATTGCCATACTCCTCTAACCAAACTATAAGACGGCTGTTGTTAACTCCTCTTTTGGAGCGACCTAACGACCCAAGGACTAAAGCGATCTAGCGACCTAAAAATCATACGACCTAGCGACTTAACCGGATAAGCAAGCAGCGACCTAACGACCTATGAGAAGCAGCGACCTAACTCCAGAAAGACCCTAGCGACTTAACTTCTTAGCGACCTAACTTCATAAAGCAGCCCAGTGACCTAAAGATGGAACGGTTCAGCGACCTAAAGACTTATGAACTTCACGACCTAGCAACTTCACGACCTAGCAATGTCACGACCTAGCGAGCTAAAGCAGAGAAAAGTTCTAAGACCTATCTTAGGTCGCTCACGACCTATCTTAGGCCGCTCACGACCTACTACTCGTTCAGGCAAGACAGTACAGTTCAGGCAAGACCCACGACCTATCTTAGGTCGCTCGCGACCTACGACCTAACTTAGGTCGTTCGCGACCTAAGACTTGGAGATAGAATCTGGCCCAGAATTTCCTCTATAAATACGAGACCAACTCCAACAATGGGGGGACTTTTGGGACTTTTGGGGGGCTGATCTTCTGAAGTGCCGTTACTCTGCTGAATTCAAACCTCATCCAACACATTAAGCCTTTCAAACATTCAAGACACTACAACAAGCTTCGAAAAAGATCTGGCACATCCAACATGGATTCAAAGAGCCTTATCACATCGAAGTTTGAGCGATTAGTCTGAAGTGTTTAGGAATCAAAGTGTATTGTATCTTGAAGTGTATTGTATTAATTTGTAACCAAAGTCAGCAATAAAGGAATTCAAAGTGGACGTAGGCTTGATCTTAAGCCGAACCACTATAAAATCGTTGTCTTTACTGTTTTCTGCTACTTTTCTGCTTGTTTCTTATTCCCGTATCATGGGTGGTGCTTTCACATTACTACTACACACACCAGGGTGTTAGCGTTCAATTTTTAGCGTTAACATTTTGGTGCTTTCACTGAGAACCCAACTCAGGAATATTCTAACCATTGCTCCGCGAAAGTTTGTTGAAAGAATCTCTCTAAAGACCAGAAGTTTATCTAAGATCATGGCTCCTGAAAGAAAGGGTAGATCTACCAGATCCGGAAATGCTCATGAGGGAACCTCCGCTTCCCCAACAGAAAATCAAGCAACTCCCACCGTTGGAGTCACAAGGGCTGAATTAGACGAAGTTGTATCTGGATTATACCAACAAATTGAAGCTCAAAATGCTTTGATGATGGACAGATTAAACGTTCTACTTGGGGCAAATCGACAACCAGAAAACAATGAAACAGTCTTCATTGAAGATGCTCATAATTCCCAAGAGAAAGATATTCCTCAAAGAGCAGCTGGCACTGCCGAAGCGCCACCTTTCCAAGCTGAAGGTCCAAGGCCGCAGCCAACTTTTTGCGAGCACTTGCCCAGGCAAACCTCTAAAAGAATGGCTGATGTCTACCCACCGATGCCTTTGAACAATGAGGAATACCTATCAGGGATGGTTCGCCGAATCATGAAAGAGAGCATGCAGAGGAAAGAGAATGAGAGTGATTGGGGATTTGTGCCAAGCAGAACTCTGATACCAAAAGGATCCTGAAAGCAGAGTTTCCAAGAAAATTTGTACCTCCTACTATCTCGGCTTATAGAGGGACAAGCGACCCTAATCATTTCCTATACAAGTACGATTGGCATATGACCGGTGCAAGGGCATCAGATGAGATTAAATGCTGATACTTTCCAGTGTACTGGGAAGGAGTGGCTCTACTTTGGTTCACAAAGCTACCAGTTCGGTCCGTAGATCAATTCTCTGATTTAATTCGAAAATTCAAGGATCAGTTCAGATTGTATGCTTCAAAGCTAAGGATATAATGTCACTGTCCAGCCTTGAACAAATGCCCGGAGAATCTATCAGATCTTTCTTGAACCATTTCAATACAGCCCTAGCCGAAGTGGATAATGCAGAACCCCGTATGATCCTGACTTACCTGATGCGAGCCATCAACAAATCAAGTGAATTCGGAAGATGGTTAAAAATGAAGGAGCCAAACTCACTCGAGAAATTCTATAAAAAGGCCGACGAATTCATGCGCTTAGAAAGCCTTTCTGCGCCGACGAAAGTAGTGGTTGCCGAAATCCAGAATAACAGTGTTGCTTCTAATAGAAGAGAATTTGGAGGATAGAAGAGGGAAAATGATGACGAGAAGAAGCAGGGAAATGCGAAGAAAACTCGCCACTTCGAATCTTCGAATTTCACTCCCTTGACTGATACTCCAGAGAATATTTTCTTTGCAACTAAGGATACGGTTGAATATCCTAAACCACATAAATTGAGACTTGGGAAAAATGCCACGGAGAGTGGAAGATTCTGTAAGTTCCACAATCAGCCTGGCCATGACACTAATAAGTGCCGCCACTTGAAGGATTTGATTGAAGAACTGTTGAAAGAGAATAAACTTCAACAATATGTCAAGAAAAACAGGAATGACCCATCCTCGCCCACTCAGGGGCAACAGCTTCCCAACCATCAATACGGCTCAGTCAACAAAATTGCAGAGCAGGAATCAGAGAGGCTTGTCATTAATGTTGTCACAGGGGGTCCGCACACAGCGTTTGACCACACTCCATTCTGATTGGCATATGGATCAGAAACAATGATTCCAGCGGAAATGGAGATCCAATCCCAAGATTCCGGAACAACAATCACTTGCATCCAATTTTTTACTTAACAGCATTGCTTGAATTTGTAAAATGATGATGGATGTATAACTATTGTATTGTAAACCACTGAGAAATCAGTGCGAATTAATAATAAAGAACTTTAAATCTTGTGTTCTAGTACTATACAATGCCTGTTTCATTTCGATATGCAAATATCTTAAACATATTGCTAAAATGTCGATTTAATATTGCAGGCTATCAAAGAAAAGCTTACCTATTCAACACATTACAAGACTCAGCGATTCCCATAAATCACTCAACAAACCAATATCAAGTCACAAAAGTTCCAAAATTCAACTCTTGTAAAAGAAGTGCTATTCATAAATAATTGATGAGACCACCAAAGTGGGCACCTTCCTGACGAGAAGGTTCCAGACTCTTGCTAACTAATCGCGATCGTTTATGCAAATGAACATCCGGTAAAGTAGCTTGCGTCTTCCCCGTGGATTCACTCAACAACAAAGTACACTTCTCTGGCAAAAAGAAAACAACTTGCAAAAGAATGGGACATGAACTTGAAGCGATAACAAGGAATCGCTAAGAAGCAGATAGTGGAAGGACACAAGCAACAATGCTACTCCTCAGAGTCAACATGCTATTCTTCGGAGTCCAAAAAGACTTCTTCGGGGGCACATTTCACCGGAGTTGAAGTGTAAAAATCTCTCTTCGGAGGCCCACTTCACCAGAGCTGAAATGCCAAAAAGACCTCTTCGGGGGCACATTTCACCGGAGTTGAAGTGTAAAAATCTCTCTTCGGAGGCCCACTTCACCAGAGCTGAAATGCCAAAAAGACCTCTTCGGGGGCACATTTCACCAGAGTTGAAGTGTAAAAATCTCTCTTCGGAGGCCCACTTCACCAGAGCTGAAATGCCAAAAAGACCTCTTCGGGGGCACATTTCACCGGAGTTGAAGTGTAAAAATCTCTCTTCGGAGGCCCACTTCACCAGAGCTGAAATGCCAAAAATCCCTCTTCAAAGGCATAACTCTTCGGAGGAGTCCTCTTCGGAGGCACATAAACAAGCCCTCTTCAGAGGCACACTTTTACTCTTAATAGTGAAATGCTAAACAAAGCCCTTTAACAAGGCACATCCAAAAACGTCGTTGATGGAACCACTAAAGGGGCATCTTCTTAAAAAGAAGATTCCAGGCCGCAGCTGAATACTTATGATTATTTGTACAAACAAGTATCCAGTAAAACAGCTGACGTCTGTCCCGTGGATCTATTCAACGATGAAATATAACTCTCTTTAAGAAGATCAAAACATTCTTTAGAAGTTCGCTTCACTGCGTAGGGGAATCCACTTTTCAACACATAAAAGTGATCATCCCCAAAAGTAGAAGTGTTCTTTTAAAAAGAAAGAGAAAGAGAAACTTCTCCGACACAAAGCGTATTCTATTAAAAGCAGAATAATATTTCCTAAAACGGAGGAATTATTCTCTAAAAAATAAGAATACGAGTCTTTTCATAATATTGCAGTAAGCCGTGGTATGGGGGCAAATAGCTATATTAATAAAAACAACGCTCAAACATCATACCACGAGCTCACTGCAATATCATATAAAGTAAATAAAGAAACTTGTGCAAAAATAAGGAATAAATGCGTTCACACATATACTAACAAGAAATTGTATAAGCAAAAAGAACCATTTTATTCCATACTATGAAATTTTTGTGCATATGCAGGTTTCAATAAGCGGAGGCCGGTATCCGCACAATGTCCGGTCGATACATGCAAAAAGCAAAAAGAAAAATAAGAAAAGTAGAGTCCAGCTTATCACTCCTTCTTCCTGCCACCTTTAGTACCCTTGCCCGGTTTGATGACTAGTTTCGAAATCCGGTGTGGACGGGTCGGAGAAGAAGGAGAAGAAGGTGTAGCTGGATCTTCTTCTGCTTCATCTTCTCCAGCTGAAATGCTTTTCTTCTTCTTCCTCATGACGCGCTTCCCTTTCCTCTTCGAAGAAGACTCACTTCCCGGAGTAGTAAGTAGCGCAGAAAGTTTCGTGTTATCATCAAGAGACTGCTCCGGAGTCTTCTCACTGTTCTCAAGATCTTCCGCCTTTTGCTCTTGTGAAGCGGGTGGATCCTCCAAGCCTTGAAGGGCTTCTATTTGCTCTTCCTACGAACCCAGCTGAGAAGCAGGAGTGACATGAAGGGTTGGAGGAGGAACAACTGGAAGAGGAGAAGTGTGTACAGCGCTTGGCGTTTCCGCTACAAAAGGAAAGAAGTTAAAATCAGTATTCTCCGAAAAAAGAGAAGATATTGGCTCATCGGGACTTAAGTAATAAGCAAAAAATTCATCAAGTCCAATTGAATTGAACGAGTAGTCTACTTGAGCTAGATCAGGCTTGGAGTTACCTGGAGAAGTCGGTTTAATCACGACGATTTCAAACTTTTCAGCTTCCACATCATCCTGGGTCTTATCCTCGACTTGAACAGTGGGAGGCTCAGTAGTTGTGATTGTAACCTCGGCTTTTGCAGGAGGTGGAGAATAAGAACTAGAGCCAGTGTTATCAGGGTTGATCGGAGCCGGAGGACGAGTGGGGTCAGTTAAAGGCGCTTTCTCTAAACGCTCTCTTCCTGCTGCTTCGGCTCGCTCCCTAGCAAGCTGCTCTTTTCCCCTGGCAAGAGCGGTACGCGCTTCATCATCCAGGTAGGTCGCCTCAAGATCCGCTTCTGCATAGCCAGCACCTCCGAGCATATCAAGCACGGCCTCCCACACTTCGGCCAAAGTAATTTCATATGTAGGGCCCAGAAACGAGAGGCTACCACGACCCAGAACGCTGTGCAAGTAAAAGTCAAACAAAGTAGAGCTGATATTGGCTTTAGTAGCCTCATGAGATTCTTCGGCTGCAACTTTGCCAGCAATAGCTTCGTCGCGCTCTCTTTCAGCCTTCAACAATTGATACTGCAGCCTTGTAATTTCCAAATCTTGGGAGCTGGTTTTCTCCCGAAGCTGGACGGCGTCATTGCGGTACTTTTCAGTAACATGCTGCTCCGCTTCAAGTTTAGCTTCAGCATCTCGCTGAGCAGCATGAGCATCTCGAACTTGCTTCTGGAGCATCTCTTCCTTTTGTGTGAAGGAAGTAGAAGAAGTGGTGAGCTCATTCTTTAGTCTCTCGACTTCAGATTCAAGTCTCACGTTATCGTCCGCAATGCTTGTCATTTCTGCATCATGCTGCTTACAAATTTTATCCCACTCCGACTTGTCATTCTCCATAGTTAGCATAGCTTCGAGGTTCATTCGGTTAACTCTTTGAAGTTCGTCGACAAGTTTCTGCAAGCCAGACATCCTCTCGATATCGAGTTTGACAGCATCAAGGTTTCTTAACATAGCTTGCTTATCAATCGGTACCAAGTCTAAGTCGAAACGCACTCCCTTTAAACACCAATTTGGGAATCGGTTTTGAAGTTTGGGTGGAGCATCCTTTACTTGATACTGAGGCCTGTTGATAATTGTCTGAATGTCAGTCTTCTCAAGAGCAGGAGAACCGGAGGGGATGTCAAGAGGGTTAGGAGCAACGGTCTTTTCAGAAATTGCAGACGCGTCACTAAGCTTGGTCCGTTTGCTTGGATCACAGACAACGTGACTCTTCCCTTTATCATCATAAGTTTTTCATTTATGAGAGTCATCATCTCTCTGGGATGAATCATGTCGTTCATCTCCTCTCTTGTGGCGCTCCTCATAGTCCCGCCTTTCACGAGCTTTTCTAGCGGCTCTTTCCTCATCGGATTCTTTATAGGCAGTGAGGTAACGCCTATAATCATAAGTGTTGCGGCTTCCATGGCGTTGGAAATTGTCATAATACGAGCCACTTCGCCCCATCGGAGAACCTGAAAATGAAAGAGACAAGTCTTAAAAATCTTCAAAGAAAAGAAGCCGAGTGCATTCAATCGCAAAAAATCCTAAGTGTGTGTGATGTGCAAGCTACGCGCGTCAAACTACAAACCACTCTTTGGTTGAGGATTGATAGCAGATTGTGGAGTAGAAGTCAACTTTTGAGCTGACGAAATTTGCTGCAAGGCGGATGTCACTTCGGCTGCTGGAGATGTGACTTTCGTTGTATCATCTTTGAAAAGCTCGCGTGAAGTCACCATTAGGTCACTTAGCTCACCAAAAATGTCTTCACCATCGTGTTGGGAGGAACTCTCTTTTTCACCAATATGCCGGGCTGAACTTTCTTTTTTAGCTTCTTCATTGGCTGCTTTCTTGGGGCATTGAGGAATTTCCTCCTCTTCGATAACCGGAGAGAGTGTAAACTTGCCAGATGAACCCGCAACATCGGCAGAGGTGGAACACTTCACCAATGCAGCCTCTACAATAGGTTCCTTTGGAGCAATCTCTTCTGCTGAAACTGGGGCATCCGATATCTCTGCTTGAGAATCAGAAACTTCATGAATCTGAGTAGATCGGGAGGAGTAAAGAAGTTCGAACTGATGTAAAAACTCATCTTTCAACAAAAATTGAACGCTCCTCCCCTCAACCAGCACGGCCATGAGCCTCTCAAAAGTTGGTTTGTGACCCGGATCCCTAGAAGGAGGAGGAAGCGCTGAAAAGCAAAGGACGAAGTTAACACTTGACAACTCGGGGTTCGAAAAGTTCAGAAAGCATAAGGAACAAAAATAAATGATCTTACTTCCTACTCTCCAGATAGCGTAGAATCCCGGAGGACAGCGAACGAAGAAAAACTGACTCAGAAACCCGTGAGCACTCTCGGGAAGACCAATGATCAGTTTGTGGTTCCTAGCACTTCTCACGAGCGTGATGGAGGGATGGTCTTTATTCTTGGCAAATGTGCACAAATAACAAACTTCATCAAAACTCGGAAGACGATCCAGCGTCCTCCTAAATAGCACACATAACCCCATCAGAATGGCATAGCCATTGGGGTGTAGCTAGAAGAGGGAGATAGCCAGTCGGAGAAGAAGTTGCTGAAGAAAGTCGTTGAAAGGAGGGATAGCTCCACTCATGCACATTTGACGATTAACTGTGACGAAACCAGAAGGTGGTACATCAGCAGTGTCGCTTTTCTCAGGAAGTATGGCATCTGCTTCAGCAATCCCGAACTGAGTGCACAGTTGGCGGAAAACTTTATATGATAATGTGGTTGAGATTCTTTCTGGAGGATTAACCAATGGATTAGCAATTGGAAAGGCTTCTCCAACTGGACCTGTTTCTTCTTATTGGGAAGTCATTCTACACAAGGAACTGGATATTCAAATGTGAAGGTGCACGTTTCCTAAAATGTGTGAAGTGTTGTGCAAAACTAGAAAAAATAACAAACAAATATAACTGAAATCAAATTGGTTGATATTTGTCAATTATTAAGTTTCAGGGCTTGTTATTGTAAGTACAAGTACAGTGTTGACGCAAACAAATCAGCTTTGGTTGATTATTTTAGCTTTTCTTTAATACTTCACTTGAACTTGTCAATTCACAGCATTTCATTCATATAAGTTCATTTAAGTTGATTATTCTTTGTCGACTAATCTTTCATTCGATGTGGGCAGTCAATGACAGTATATTCGTCCCATTTTTCTGCAAATGTTGTATTTAACAGGTTGACAGCTTTAAAAGTTAAAATAATCTGCAAAGAAATACAACAAAATTCAAGCCCAAACAATTCAGTCAAATCTTCTCAGAATTTCACAAGTCTTAGGTCGACCAGCGACCTAGCGTAGGTCGGAGCTTCCTTAGGTCGCACTGTGCAAGTTAAAAGGTTCAAGGCAATGCAGATTTGTTCAAGTCCTAACTCGGCCGCGACCTAAAGCCTATGCCGCTAAAGTCATAATTCGTTCAAGAAAATTAGATCGTTGAGTTCTTAGGTCGCTCTGCTTGGAAATTATGTGCAAATTTGTTAAGTCTTAGGTCGTTCGAATCCCAGCGCGACCTAAAAGTTAAATCGCAAATTCGAGGAATCCTTACGTCGCAAGAATTTGTTAGGTCGTCCAGGTTCCTAAGTCGCTCAGATCTGCTAACTCGCTAACTTCCTCTCCACGCAGTATCTCACCACCTCGATCCGATAACCCGTTATCATCTATATGGTGAAAACCTTCACCCCCTTTGTGAAATTCATTATCCCTTCATATCACCGAATCACCTGAGAAACGACTCAATACATCTCCGATCCATCGCAGATTCAACGCATTATCGTACCTTCATGAATTACAACAACAACGTACCAAACAACAATCGAAAATCGATCGCAACAGTCACTCAGAATGAAGCACGATACATGGGATTGAACTAAGGTCGGAAAATGGGGATTCATGATTCAGCGGTGATTTTGGTGGAAAGGAGATCGAATTCACTTACGAGATAAGACGGCAAAGAGGAATCGATGACTAAATGGATTGAATTCGCCCTTGGAAGCCCGAAGATTTGTCAATGGCAGGGAGAAATCGGAGCAGTTAGGTAGGGAGGAAGAAGCGACCTAATAGTTTATATATGGGGCACAGAGAGGAAGGCGAATGGGCACGTGAGTTATCACATGGTTTAGGTCGCTCACGACCTAGCAGAGTTAGATCGAAGCACACGACCTATGACATAAGCATGTACTTCGAGGGGCAAGTGTTAACTCCTCTTTTGGAGCGACCTAACGACCCAAGGACTAAAGCGACCTAGCGACCTAAAAATCATACGACCTAGCGACTTAACCGGATAAGCAAGCAGCGACCTAACGACCTATGAGAAGCAGCGACCTAACTCCAGAAAGACCCTAGCGACTTAACTCCTTAGCGACCTAACTTCATAAAGCAGCCCAACGACCTAAAGATGGAACGGTTCAGCGACCTAAAGACTTATGAACTTCACGACCTAGCAACTTCACGACCTAGCAATGTCACGACCTAGCGAGCTAAAGCAGAGAAAAGTTCTAAGACTTATCTTAGGTCGCTCACGACCTATCTTAGGCCGCTCACGACCTACTGACTCGTTCAGGCAAGACAGTACAGTTCAGGCAAGACCCACGACCTATCTTAGGTCGCTCGCGACCTACGACCTAACTTAGGTCGTTCGCGACCTAAGACTTGGAGATAGAATCTGGCCCAGAATTTCCTCTATAAATACGAGACCAACTCCAACAATGGGGGGACTTTTGGGACTTTTGGGGGGCTGATCTTCTAAAGTGTCGTTACTCTACTGAATTCAAACCTCATCCAACACATTAAGCCTTCCAAACATTCAAGACACTACAACAAGCTTCGAAAAAGATCTGGCACATCCAACATGGATTCAAAGAGCCTTATCACATCGAAGTTTGAGCGATTAGTCTGAAGTGTTTAGGAATCAAAGTGTATTGTATTTTGAAGTGTATTGTATCAATTTGTAACCAAAGTCAGCAATAAAGGAATTCAAAGTGGACGTAGGCTTGATCTTAAGCCGAGCCAATATAAAATCGTTGTCTTTACTATTTTCTGCTACTTTTCTGCTTGTTTCTTATTCCCGTATCACGGGTGGTGCTTTCACATTACTACTACACACACCAGGGTGTTAGCGTTCAATTTTTAGCGTTAACAGCTGTGGAATGAAATTATGCTACAACACTACCCAATGGAACAATCAGACATGGTGGTGTGGTCGCATGCTTTCAGGAAGCATACAATCTCCTTAGTATATAACTGTTTGAATGCTAGGGTTGAATGCCAGTTCAAATGGGGACGAAGAGTATGGAATCAAAACTGTATGGAGGCAGATAATTTTATGTTGTGGAAAGTTTTGAGGAATGCGCTCAAAACTAAGGGCAAACTTTATTTTTTAGGAATGCAACTCGACCCGAAGTGTGTTTTTTGTGCTGCTGAAGTGGAGACCAATGTGCATCTTTTTTTTAACTGCAAATTTGTTTTTGGCTTGTGGGAAAGGCTGATGTTAAAATTTAGAAGGACTGACATTTCTCGAATAAGCAATATCGAGTGGTGTTCTATATATAGAGCGACGAGATGGAAGGATGATAGTGGAATGTTGATGCTTCTGATTCTCAAAAAATTTGTATCTCACATATGGAGGCAGAGAAATGATAGAATATTCAATGGGTTAGTAAAGTCGGAGCTGGAAATATGGGTTGGTATAACACATGCGATAAGAAGTGGGATAAGTGAAGACTCTTTCTACTTTGAAACTAATATCGCTGATATTTGGCTATCTTAGCTTGTTTTTAATTTCTTTTTTGTTTTTTTCTCTATGTTTCCCCCGTATCCCTCTTTATATCGTAGTTCATTATGGTATATTTTTACCTTTATTGTTATTGGCAATAAACTGGTAGGGGCCCAGTTAACTCTACTTAGCTTTGCTAAAAAAATAGAATTGAATATTTGATAGAGGAAACCCTTTTTCAATTTGAATGAACCTCTCCACTTTGAGTTCTGAAAAATAGCTTATATACGAAGAATTTTCATTTGCAAATACAAAAATTGCCCCTTGAAGCCTTCACAATCAAAACACAATAGCACGGGTATAAAAGTCCATGTCTCAGGCAACCAGATGACTGACAAAAAATTTAGACATTTCAATACATCTAAAATGCACTAGAAACTATCAGGATAATTTCCTGAGTCAACTAGATGTCCAAATGTAAATTTGGATGTCTAAATTTCATATTAGATGTCTGAATCACAATTTAGACGTCTAACTTGCTTTGGCTTTGAATTTCTTCTTCAAGCCGCGATATCTTCCACCTTCGAGCTCCGATTCGCGAACCATCTTCACCAATATCAAGCTATTTTCGTCCTCTTCAATTCTACATATAATGTCGCAAAAATTTAACACTCTACCTCGACATTATATCCATCTCCATACACCAAAAAACAATGGTACTTAACAATCACCACCTCTACCTTCAACCAAAATACTTGAATACTTTCCTAATGAGCTCTGGCAAAGCCACCGCCCATTACACTCCACCAACAAGCTCCGGCAAAGCCACCACCCGCTAACAAAGTGTTGAAAGTATCCAAATCCGATAAAACATCTTACCAAAAGACAAAAGTACTTAGGAGTGCAAACAAGTACTTACCTAGAAGACAGAACCACAATCTCCGATATTGTTCATCGTCGATAAACAATCTACTCCCTCAACCGTGGCATCTAGCACTTTAACAAGCAAATCATGTTTGAGCATTACCGAACTTCCCAACCGGCAATGCTTTTGTTAACATATCTACTGCATTATCTTTTGTGTGCACTTTCCGAAGATGAACAAGTTTATCTTCATCCATGGCTACCAAAAAGGACTCTCTCACTTCTATATGCTTAGTCCGAGAGCTAAAAGCCAAATTCTCCATCAAATGTATAGCACTTTGGCTATCACATTGAACATCGACACTATCCTGTCTAAAACCTAAGTCACACAACAATCTCCTCAAGTATAGTGCTTTCTTTGCTGCCTCCACCACGGTTATCAACTCCCCTTCCATAGTGGATAAAGCAACAACGGTTTGCAGTTTCGATCTCCAACTTATGGCCATACCACTAAGAGTGAAGACATACCCGGAAATTCATTTCCTTCCATCCCTACCAACGGCGTAGTCCGAATCATAGTAACCAACCAACTTGCAATTAATACCATCACTACCGCCAAAAACAAGACAATGAGATAAGTACCTCTAAGGTATCTCAAAATAACCTTCATGGCTTCCTAATGTGATTTTCCCGGATTAGCCATAATTGACCAACCATGCCAATGGCATTTGCAATATTGGGCCTTATACACACCATGTCATACATTAAACTTCCAACTGCACTTGCATATGGCACCCTTTCCATATAAGTCTTGTCTTTCTCTAAGATAGGTGATCCCTTAATCAAAAGCTTCATATGCAAGGTATAGGTGTATTAAACGCCATTGCATTATCCATGCTAAACCAGCAAAGCACTTTCTCTATATACTCTTTTTGAGTCAAATTCAACTCAAAACACTTTCGATTTCTTTCTATTTACATGCCTAAAATTTTCTTTGCCTCTCTAATATCTTTCATATCAAATTCAGATTTTAAACACTTTTTGACTTGTTGGTTTCATTTTTATCTTTAGAAGCAATGAGCACGTCATCCACATACAAGAGTAAATACACCAATAATCATTTTTTAACCTCTTGAAATATACACAAGCATCTTTGATGCTTCTATCAACACCATCTAAGTGATTGCTTTAAACCATATAATGATTTTTTCAACTTGCAAACTAAACTTGACTTATCATTTACGAAAAAACCTTTCAATTGCTCCATGTAGATGTCTTCATCCAAGTCACCATGCAAGAAAACGATTTTCATATCAAGTTGCTCTAATTCCAAATCATGAATAGTAACTATAGCAAGTAATACCCAGATTGAAGTATAACGCACAACCGATGCAAAAATTTCATCATACTCCTTTCCTTTCCTTTATGCAAACCCCTTAGCCACTAATCTAGCTTTGTATCTCACATCGTCCTTCATCCTGTATATCCATTTACACCCAACAGTACGGTTTCCTTTAGGAAGTGGAACCAAATCCCAAGTTTGATTCTTCAACAAATATTACTCTTCCTCTATGGCACGAATTGATTTTGAGCTATCACTCGAATCCATAACATCATTAAGGTCCATCATCTCACATTGGACTACATAAAGAGCGTAGTCCAAATTATCACAAAAGCTTAGATAGTTCCAATCACCATATCTTTCAGGTGGTCTTATAATACGACGACTAAAAAGAGTTGCAATACTATCACCCAAACTCCTTTCGGCTCCACCTTGAGCCGAATGATCTCTAGAATCATGCACATCATCAACACTACTAGAGGAAACGTGTGGACTATGTGATGTAACATGAACCGCTCCTTCATCACAAGCATCTCCAACAACTCTAGTCCTTGAAGGAAAAATGGGAATAACTTCCTTCTCCTTTGATTCACCACGAACCAAATCTGGAACATCCAATGAGCTCTTATTCTCCTTGAACAAGGCCAACTCATCAAAAGTAATATGATGAGAATTTACAACTTTCTTTGTTTCCAGATTCCAAATCCAATAGCCTTTGACATCATCCTATAACCAAGCAAGACCCCTTTGAAAGATCTAGGCTCAAGCTTATCATTTCCTGGATCATGCACATAAATCGGATTACCAAACAGATGAAGATAGGTCAAATCAATGCTCTTCCCCTTCCACACTTCCTTCTTTTTGTTATCAATAGCCGAGCATGGAATTAGATTTACAATATGCACCATGGTGGACAACGCTTCGGCCCAAAATCCCTTTGACAAACCTGATGTCAATCTCTAACATCATGCTTTCTCATGTAGAGTATGGTTCATTCTGTCCGCTACCACTATGCCACAAAGTCAATCAGACAATAGTGATCACATAACATATGGTAAATTTTTGTTATCCAACTTTTTCACACAACATATGTAAAAATCATCTGTTGTGTGATTGAAGTTATCAAAAATTTAATTTTGGCTCCATATCAATATTTTGGTTTCCCTCTCAACATGGTGTATTTTCCCTCTTATAATTATTTTCCCTCTTCTCTTATAATTATTTTTGCTCTTATAATTAGTTTCCCTCTCAACCCGATACCCTCTCACTCTCCAAACCTCATCTTGGTGAAACACAATCTCAAAACCCTATTTGTGATATTTTGATAAGAAAGCTGGCGATTCTTATTGGTTGTTATTGGTTGTTTCTACCTTTGTTTGAAGTCACCGATTTACTTGTCAATTGATTGAAGTAATTAGTTTGCCTTGGTTGCTTAGCTAATCAATTTTGTTGCATAGATTTGCTTTCGGTTGCTTCTACGTCGAGTAGATTGCTGTCAATTTGGTATGTTTAATAGTTTTGCCCCCTTTTCAATTTTATGCTCGAACTTGACTTGATTTATTTCTACCAATGATGATATTGGTATATATAGGAATCAATTTCCTATATTTTCGAATACATACTTCGATTTGAATTTTTCAAAGTATTTGCTCGGCCGTGGATTTTCTAATGGACGATGGTTTTAATTCTACTTGATCTTTGCTCTGATATACTCTTGAATATATGTTCGATTATTTTGCATATATACTTTGAATACATTTGACCTGGTTGTTCTTCTATAATTTGAATTTTGACTTGGTTGCTTTTCCATTTACTTGCCTTGGTCTCTGGTTAACTCGTTCCTTTGTGATATATATTCCAATATATTGGTATATATTCTTGACGTTTGGTTGACTTTCTAATTTTTGTTTTGGCTTTCATTTTCACTGTTTTCTAATTCATGTGGCTTGTTCAAATCAGTCGTTCGAGTCTGTTGTGTGGCTTCAGTGTAGCTTGTAGTTTGCTAATTGTTGCTTCATCTACTTGAAATTGTTTTACTCATGTCTATGCATGTTGCTGTTGAATTTCTAAACCATTTTGAGTGAGTTTGTTTGTGTCTTCTGGAATGCATATGACTTGACTTGTATGAATCTGCTTTCACATGACCGCATTTTAGTTGATCTAGTTTTGTTGGCATCTAATTTGTGCATGTTTGCACATGAATCTACTTGCACAAACTTTGTTAGTTTGTTTGTACATGTTCAGTTTTTATGGGTGCTTATTTGTGCCCTTGACCCTTCCATGTGCACAGACCTCTGCACTAGTACTTCTAGTTTGCGTGTATGTACTTGTACTTGTTGTTTTGAACTACTTCTATGTGCAAGTCTGAACTTGAGTATTGCACATGTTGAACCAATGCACACATCCTTGCCTTGTCTCTTTTGTTGGCATGCACTTGTTGAACCCATGCACACAAACTTAAGTATTTTTGTTGAACTGCCTGCAGGACTTATTATTATATGATGCTCTTCCATGTATATACATACATATGTATGTATATATATGTGTGAGAAATATCTCCAGATGCTTGAGTATATACATACATACCTATATATAAATGTACATATGTATGTATATATGTGTGAAATATCTTCCATATACATACCTACATGCATATATATATATATATATGTACGTATATATATATATATATGTACGTATATATATATATATATGTATATACATGTACAATATTACCGTATTTTTCACTATGTTACCTGATCTCTTTGAGCTTGCTGGTCCATGTTGTTGAATTGCTGAAACTTGATTTTGCTCGAACCTGTGTACCTTTGTTGAATTGTTTGTTTCCTGACCATATGCTCTTAGCTTTAGTTTTGGTCTGGGTATGATACTTGACCACCCTGGTTTTGTCTTGCTGCACTTCAGCCTTGTTTATGCTTTTTAAAGCTGATATGTGTTGCACCTGAGTTGAGCCAACGCCCGTTTAGGCTTGACCTTGTGCACACTTGCACTGTGTTGAGCCTTAGGGTTTGACCTTTGCATTTTTCCTTGATAGATAGTCGATGCTCGGCCTTGTGATATTCACAGTGGTACACTGTGCATATCATAAGATGTTACTGCACACTTAATTTTTGTCCCTATCTAAAATATGAAAACAAACAACCCAAATAACCGAGACAATATTAAATCACAATTATAATTTATTTTGGTCATTTTTGTTTGTTTCTTTTTCCATTTTACTGCATTGTTTATTTGACAGGTATAACAGACAATTGGACACAGGCTGGAGCAAGAAGATATCAAAAACAAATTCGAGTGAGAGTAAAAATGTTGTATACGAGAGTGTGAAATAGTGTATAATGAATGTTGTATTGTATTTTAAAATGTAAATATAGTGGAAGCCAAATGTGTGCTATTTGAATTTGAATTGAAATAAAATTATGATTCATTTATTTCATTCTACAAATATTCATTTCATTCTGTGAACAACATATAAGTGTAATTGGTATTCATATTAGTCAATATTTATATGTTGTCTAATAGCAAATTCTAAGAATGATATTGTAACATCAAACAACATGTGACTTTTTTTTCTCTGTTGTGTTAGTGCATATCAGATGGGGCAAATCTGTGGTCGGACATGCAATGAGACGACACCAAATCATACAACAAATAGTTATGCTTTCAGACAGCGGGGCATATCTAATGCTTTTTTGGCATAGTGTATCCCAGTCGATTGCGGATCCCCGGGTGTAGTAAAATGCCTTCGAATATCTTGATGCTTGCAGAAATCTGAAAAGTCTGTGGAAACATACTCCCCGTCATTATCGGACCCCAACACCTTCAAAGACTTACCACTCTCATTCTCAATAACAGCCTTCCAAACTTTGAGCTTTGCAAATGCCTCTGACTTGGACTTCATTACATAACTCATACTTTTCGAGAAAATTCATCAATAAAAGAAATATAATAACAATCTCTACCCAAAGAAGCTACTAGTGCCGACCCCAAAACATACATGTGAACATACTCAAGGATATCTCTCGAATCATATTTTCCTTCATCGAATGATAATTTAGTTTGCTTCCACATGACACATTCCTCACAAAACTCTAGTTTGTTGAAACTCTCTCCATCGATCATCTCCCTCTTCCAAAGAATATCCAAACTCCTCTCCGAGACATGACCTAACCTCAAATGCATCCAAGCCACGAGAACTATCAACACCTACTGTAACGACCCAAAATTTTAGTCATTTGAAATTGGAATATTTAATTTGATTTTAAATATTGAAAAGTAAATTTATAAGCTAAATAACTTATATTTCAAATATAGCGATTTATTTGATAATTAATTGTTAAATTTGAATATAAGGAATTGTTTGGATAATTGAATCTTGAATTTAATGTGAATAAAAATGATTTCGAAAAGTTGATTTAAATTCTTTTTGAATAAGAATGAAGATAATGAACTTCTAAATTGGACTTAAAAGTGATTTGACTGATTTTGGAAATTACACGTTTTAATTAACATATAAAAATAGCCTTCCGGGGCAATGTCTCGGATTTCAACGAAACCAGTTCCATTGGATCTATAATTGTATATTATAGTGTGCCGATGAATTTCGTAGCAATTGGACGTATCGTTTGGACATGCGGGATCGAAACGCATAGAAATTAATTAAAGGGATTTATATAAATAACTGGTTTTGAAAAAGCTATCTTCTACATACGATCGAATTAGGGCTCGAAACAAGTTCCATTGGGTTCGAGATAGGGGTGTAACATATAGAATGCCAGGCGGCACGTCTCATTTGGAGTTCGAGATTTTTGAACGTTTAAAAGCACGATATTTTAAATTTGAATAATATAGTAATATATATTTTATTCAAACACCATGTCCCTGCCCATGCTTCCCATACCCTAACCCATCCCCTTCCCTCCTATAATCTCGTTTGAAATCAGAAAGAATTCAGTTCGAGAAAAAAGTTTCAAAAAAAAAGAGACGTGTGGAGCGAGGCGCGGCGGCGTCAACAAGGACGGCAGTGCACGCGAGGGCTGGAGAGTGAGGGGCGTGGCCGCGTTGGCCGATATCATGGTGGAGCGGCGAGAAATCAAAGTCGAAGCTTCATTCGACCTGGAATTCATGCATACCTACATCACGATTTAAAATAGTCGGCATGCGTGAGTATGGTCGAGACGGCGGTAGGCATAGGGGCGCACGCGACGACGGCGAACGGCGATGGCTGTGGTGGCGAATCGATGTAAGGGATGGTCACATGTTCATGCCTGGAACTCATGCTTGAATGAGAGGGGGAAAGGTTTTAATTTATTTAAACGTTATTTATTTGAGTTAATTATAATTTGTTAATTAAAATATTTGTTAATCCATATTTAACTCATACGAGGTCCAAATTGAACGTGACCAATTGCGTTGTGATCATATCGATGAAGGCAACGCTATGGAGTTGGATTGGACGGATTCAGGACTGACAGAAATTTGGGTTAAAATTGAATGTTTGTTCAATTTTAATTCAAACTAGGACGTTTCAACGAAACAAAAATAAATGTGAGTTAATCTCACCTTTTTGGTTAATCTGAAAATTTATATAGTCAATAAAAATTATTTATTCGATGTTTGGATATTTATTATTAATGATGTTGACTGCTGGATGATTTACTATTTAATTAGTTGGTTTGGATATATTCCCGCCTATTGGAGCAGATGAGACCCTATTACGTTCCTGTGTAAGAGCGGATGACCCTTTATATACGAATCCCGCCTCGAAGCAATTGATTTATATTTTTATGACTATATATTGTTTGTGATACAGAGGGACAGGTTGGAGGAATCCAACGAGATTCCTCACACTATTGATTTATTTTCATATAAATTGATATATGATATGTTGGATGTTATAAATGATGACATAGACACAATTTTGTTTATTTAGTGCTTTGGTAGTACAAGGCCTCAATTTTGGTATTTTAAAATACTAATAAATAGTGATTTGATTTAAAAAGAAATTTCAAGTGATTTGGAAATTATTCATGTTTAAATAATGTTATTAAAATAACAAGTATGATTTTTGTGGATATTATAATTTAATAGTTTTATAAAACATTTTAAATAGAGTTTTAAAACTAAGAGTAAAGATTTTAAAATCTGGGAAAATAAGTCGGTCTTTTATAATAAAGGGATATGGTCTTAAATAGAAAATAGAAATATTTTTATATAAATATTATTAACCATATTATATAAAGTGATATATATATATATATATATATATATACGTATGTATGTATGTATGTATGTATGTATATTGTAATTTATTTATAAAGGTGGAAGCTATAAATGTACTAAATTTATAAAAGTGATATTTTTCAAATGAAGTAAAAGTTTGTAAAATCGTATTTTGTTAATATAAGCATGGATTTATGAACGGTGTTTATAAATTAAGAGAAACTTTTATAACTGGATAAATTGGGAATAAATCATACAATTGTGGATTTATAATAAGATGTGGAATGATATTTTATAAATAGTTGATTCTATTTTAAAATGTAAGGTGAGGGTAAAATTGGGATTGTTAAACGATATTTTATAAATTGAAAGAAATTTATACCGATGGAAGCAAGGTTAAAAAAGGTTGGAAGTATGTTGAATGAGACTTGATGAATAAGTGAGATTTATGACGGAATGGAGTTATAAATGGAGTTCAGAAATAAATGGATTTTATGAAAGTAAGTTCATAAAATAGAAGAGATTTTGAATATAGTTTATAAATATGGAAATGATCATATTGGAAATTAAGTATGGATTTTATCAAGGAAATATAATTATGCTTTAAAAGTTGTTTATTTATATTAATACTATTTAAAAGTGGTTTATCAATATTTTAATATTTTGAAAAGTTTAGTATTTAAATTATTAATATGGTTCGAAATTGATTTAATTATTTATCAACCAAGTTTTGGAAATTAATTATTGATACTTATAAAAATGCTAAAGATAAATTATTATGGTTTATTTAAGAATGTTTTGAAAATTATTAATTTTCGTTTTAAGATGTTTAAAATTTAGTATTTATTTATTCATAATGTTATTAGTATATAGTAGTGTTTAAAGTAAATGGTTAAAATTTATTTATAATTGTTTTCGAGAATTATAAATGGAGTTTTATAAATAGATGGGGTTTTTATAAGAGGAATCTTATAACATGTTTTGGAAAATGTAAAGGAGGTTTTCTTAAAAAGGGTAAAAGCGTTTTATAAATGGTTTTAAATATTTATAAAAGAATTTTAGAGATGGAATTATGGATTTATAAAAGGAATTTTATAAACGGTTTTGTGGATATATGATGGAGTTTATAAATTATTTTAGCATTGAATAAAAAGGAAATCTACCCCAAAGTTGGTGACTATACTTATATCGTTGAGATAAGTACTTGGATATTTTTCTAAGTATTATGAAATAGGGATTGTGAATATATATATATATATATATATATATATATATATATATATATCTTTGTAAAAGGATTTTTATTCGAGAATTTACAAAGTGAATTCAATAAATGAAAGATTATTAAAAGAAGCTTAGTGTTGCTTGGTGCTTAACTAATGTTTGTTTTGCTTATGGAATTTAGTTCCTAATTGAATGATTGTTATTCGATAGTTAAATAACCATCTATCGAATTTGAACCCAAAACGTAACTTTGGAAATATTTAGGGGAAACACATGAGTTATATGACACAGTCATCTCCGATGATGCTGTACTATGTGTATAAATCTCATTTCGTTCTTCTAGGACAATGATAAGGAAATCCATCCACTAACGGTTAGGAGATGATCTCCGAACTTATCTTGGACTGTTTATTTCCTAAAGAACCGGGTTGAGTTTACCACGAATTATCGAAGATTGTTTAGAAGAGACCGGGATTGGGTATGTTATCCGAAAACCACTTTGATCCAACGAATGCGTTTCGAAGTGAAGACATCTTGAAGATGATGGAATTTAAAGATGGAGCTCTTAAGTGTTTCGCTCAGTCCCAGAACGGACTTGTATGGATGAATGCTAGTGTTGCATTGTTGCTTGGAAGGCAATGTTATCATTCCAAGTGGGAAGTGCTATATAGAGGTAAAACGAAGCCTCAAGCCTCATCAACCGGGAATGACTAAAATAGGGGAGATGCTCGCTCCTAAGTAGGGTATGATCATCCTTATCTAGAGTCGCTATTATCTCTCAAAAATTGTATGCTTAGTGTTATTTTATCTAGTAAGGGGTAGGCCGGTTCTGTGTTGGCAGGGGATCCAGGCGAGGTCCTTAGTGTTATTTTATCTAGAGATGCACCGTGACGGGCGGTACCCTAGTAACCCAATCATTGTATGGAATCCATTCTCCAAAAAGCGCCGTACAGACTTAGTTGTGCCCAACTATGCTGGAATGTGAGATTCAAGCATTTTAGCTATATTCATATTTTACTTTGACCCCTAAACATTATTGTAATATAAATGGATTTTCTATAGAAATTTGTTTGGTTATTGTAAGGTAAAAACCCGTCCATGTTTATGTGCGGTGTGGTCTTACGAGATACATTGGATTTCAAAGGTTTTCTAGAGCTTTAAATTCTAGTTTGGTGTGTTTTCTCACTGTTATCCTACCTTTTGGCAAGGCCGTGATATCAAGGAATTAGCTGAAAATCAAAGACCATCCATCCCGAAGATCGATTATACTCAGGCTCACTATGGATATCGATGAATTTTATCCGAGTCCGGATCGAGCAACAATTGACAAGACATGACAAGCAAAGCTATGAAATCCAACGTTCCAAGTTTCAAGTCAATGGGAGTGCGTATGCTCGAGATATGATCGATACAACTCAAGTAAACAAGCAGTTTGTATCCATCAAAAAACCATTGTTCGAGTCGATCTGTTCGAATCCATCCATAACCACGCTGTCCGCATCCATCTGTTTGTGTCCATCAATTTGCATCCCTCTATTCATATCCATCAAATACCCCTCTGTTTGTATCCGCCACATAGCCTCTATTTCGTATCCAACTGGCCTGGTTCAATTTCGAATCCATCGATGGGAGTCAGTTCGTATCATCCGGCCAAGGATCGATACAAATTAAACATCAAACAAACGATACCAAAATAGCGAAAGGTCTATCGAAACGAAACAGCCCCCAGTCACCGATACGAACAGAGCAACATGACCGATCGATACGAACAGCGCAACAATGATCGAGTCGAACAGACTCACTCCGATCGATACGAACATCGCAACAATGATTGAGTCGAACTGACCCACTTCGATCGATACGAACAAAACCATTAAGAATCGAGTCGAACAAGTATCGATACGAAGAAAACTGCATACGAGAAGCCCAAACTTGCATCGATCATAACTCACAATCTACAAGTCCAAATGCTATGAAATTTTCACAGAAGCTTGCATACATCACCAACAATGTTCATGCTCAATTTCGACTCGATTGGGCCAAACCTTGATCAATACAAAATTAGTTCGTATCGATCACAGACCGAGTGCAAATCACGTGGGATCGATCGCGTGGGCCCACACACGTGCCAGAAGAGGTCTCCCGAGATCTGAGCGAGATATTTGCAGCCTACGCCTATAAATAGCATCCCAGAGCCTACAGAAAAGGGATCTTTTGGCTCTTTTATGTCCAGACTCTGCCGAATTCACTATTGTACTCGAATTTCACTATTGTACTCGAGATTTACTGTTGTAATTTGCTGTAACCAGCAACCAAAAGTTAATAAAGATCAATCATTTCATAGTGGACGTAGGCAACACGCCAAACCACTCTAAATTCCTGTGTTTCTGCGTACTTTCTTGTTTGTTTTTGAAGTGTTTATTAGATAATCCTCCTTTTCCATTTAATTTCTTCATTTTATCTCTTCAAATACTTCTGAAGAGTGTTGTGCCCAATTTTGGTACAAACACTTTGGTGCTTTCACTGAGAACTGAACTTAGTTTTTTCCTTCTGCTCATTGGATCTACTGCCGATATCGGATTGCAAACATCCAAGGGGAAGTTCCAGATCTCAATTTTAGAATTTCTTACATCCTATTTAGATTTGCTACAAGTCTAGGAGAGAGCTTCATCATCCATCATGGTTAACACAAGGACTACTTCTACCGCTGCAGACCCTGAAGGACAGGACAGACAGAATCCCGTACAACTGCCTCTAACTGATCAGAATGCTACCGGACCATCAGATCCGCAAGGCCCTGTCACCAGGGAAGAATTTCAGATGTTGATGCAAGAATTGACTCAGAACCGCTAACAGCTCACTCAACAACTTCATGCTAATGCGGAACTAACCAACCAACTGAATCGTCAACGACGAAGGAGATTCAGGAGGGATCAGGCTTCCTATTCCTCCACCGAGAGTTCAGCCTCTTCTGATTATAATCATAGATCTACACGCCCACGGCTAGACGGAAGTTACACGTAGGCCACTGGGCACCAGCATACATTGAATGTAGGGCAACTAAGAGTTGGTCCGTCAGCCAGCCATCAGACTGGACCCTCCTCCTGAGGAGGCGCTACCCCACACCATATTACTGATAACCGTACTATAACAGCTACTGATTTGGGAGTTGACGCTCGGAACCGAACGGATCCGACCTACCATCAACGCAACCATACTCCCGAGCCTTACGTCCCCGAGGACATAGAACCAAGGAGGCAAGACATGGACCGTCGACAGCGACCGACCCCTCCTCGCATTGTGGAACCCAACCACACCTTGGCCCAACCTGCTCAAAATGTCCAGATGCCCGACCTGCTAGCAATGATCCGTCAAATGATCCGTGAAAGTCAGGGTCTTAGCAATGACAACTAGGGAATCTCCCGGAGTCATACCCCTTTTACTGATGAGACACTCTATGCTGAACTACCTCGGCGATTCAGGATGCCGACTTTACCCGTTTATGAAGGAAACTCTGACCCTAATCAGCATATCCTGAAGTATGAATGGTTGATGAATGATGCACGAGCTGATGATGTAGTCAAGTGCCGAAGCTTCCCGATCTCTCTAGGGGGCATAGCGACTATGTGGTTTACCCGACTGCAACCTCGATCTATCTCATGCTTTGATCAGTTGGCAACAAAGTTTATTGAGCAATTTCGTATGCATGTCGCGAGACCGAAGGATGTTAATACTTTATCTAGTGTTACTCAAGCTCCTGGAGAGACACTCAGGCGTTATTTAGAAAGATTTCATGCTGCATGTGCTGAAATCAGCAACCCAAATGATAACTCTATTCTTATGGCACTCACTAAAGGGATTGAGCCTGATTCTGAGTTCGGCAACTGGTTGGCTAGAAAACCCCCTACATCATTGGACCGTTTCTATTCCAAGGCAGCTCAATTCTTGAGAAGGGAGGATGCGAAACAGTCTAGGAAAAAGGATGATGCGGGGCCTAGTGTGGAAGGAATTCAGAGTAATATTGCTGTTAAACAATCCGGAGAGAGTTCCAAAAAAGTGCAATCGAACATTTAGAATAAACAAGATCAGCAAAAAGGCAATGGTAACCAAAATAGAAAACGGATCAGAACTGTGGTCCACGACGTAGAGCTCATATGTTTGATAATTATACTCCTCTGAATACGTCGTTGGAGAACGTATATCTACAAACCTACAATACCATTCAGTACAAGAAGCCTGCTCCGAAACAGTCATCGGAGAAGCAAATTCAGACGGGGAAGTTTTGTAGATTCCACGAAAGCTATGGCCATAACACAAATGAATGCTGTCACTTGCAGGATCTCATCGAAAAGTTGATAAAAGAGAGGAAGTTAGAACAGTTTGTGCGGGCGCCGCAGTCTGGAGGTGCGGGCCCATCGAATCAAAATCATGTACCAAATCCGGCTGGACTGGAGGAACCCGCTCGTACTGGCAGGAGGTTGGTGATAAACACTGTTAGTGGTGGTCCTCATCCAGCAGACCGAAGCTAGAAGGAAATGGAGTCGTATGCCAGCTCTATCAGACATGCAGACTTTGAATGTTGTAGTAATTCCGAAGATGGGGCTCCGGCCAAGCAACAAAGAACGATGGCAGATGACATCATATTTCGAGGTCGGGACACCGACATGATCGAAGCCCCCACTATTGATCTGCTTGTCATATCAGCTTAAGTAGGTCCTGCTTGGATGAAGAGGATCTTGGTAGACAGCGGAAGCTTTGTGAATATCTTGTTTAAACGAGCCTATGACCAGATGAGAATGAAGACTAAAGACATGAAGCCGTTTCAGTCTCGTATTCATGGCTTCAACGGGAGTGCAACTATACCCACTGGAGTGGTGGAATTGCAAGTGGAGTTAGGAATTGGTGAACGCCGGATAGTCCGGATATTGCAGTTTGTTGTTTTGGATATAAACTCCCCATATAATGCTTTCTTGGGTCGACCAAGCCTAGCTGAATTCAGGGCTACCATCGCCCCATGGTGTTTGACTTTGAAATTCCCTATCGACAATGATGTTGGAGTTGTTCAAGGGGATCAGGCCGCAGGACGAGCCTGTTACGTTGCTGAGCTGCGCAAGGCGCAGCGGAAAGAAAAAGGAAAGGGCGTAGAGGAATCTCTTTGCGTCCGCTTTGCTAATAATTGACAATTAGCGCCTGGGCCTGGGCCTGGGCACCCCAACTAATTCCAAAGAGATCTTGACCCGAGAGACACCAAAAGTGAAGACGAAAGTAAAGACAGTCAAGCTTCTCTGGCCGAACTGACGATCGATGTTCCAATCGACGATAATGACGACTCGAAAATGATAAAGATTGGATCTCAGCTAAGCCAACAATTGCAAGAGGAATTGGTTGAATTTCTCCGGGTAAACCTTGATGTGTTTGCCTAGACGCACTCTGATATGTGTGGGATCTCGTTGGACATCGAGAGCCACACACTAAATATTGACCCGCGGTACGTCCCGGTCAAGCAAAAAAGGCATGGTATGGATCCAGAAAGATCTGCCGCCCTTAAAGAAGAGGTAGATAAGCTTAAGACGAATGGATTCATTCGAGATGCATTATACCCGGAATGGGTATCCAATCCTGTACTTGTCCGAAAGCCAAATGGGAAATGGAGAACATGTGTTGACTACTCAAACCTGAATAAAGCTTGCCCCAAAGACAGTTTTCCACTTCCACGAATTGATCAACTTGTAGACTCAACGGCTGGACATGAACTTTTATCCTTCATGGATGCGTACTCCGGCTATAATCAAATACCTATGCACTTGCCCGACCAGGAGCATACCAGCTTCATAACCAATATGGGACTCTATTGCTATAAAGTTATGCCTTTTGGACTCAAGAATGCCGGGGCAACTTATCAACGGTTAGTTAATCGAATGTTCGCTAACTAGATTGGAAAAACCATGGAGGTATATGTGGACGACATGCTAGTCAAGTCGCGATTTTCCACTGATCACATCAGAGACCTGGAGTCAATGTTTAATATCCTCCGAGAATACAGAATGAAGCTCAACCCGTTGAAATGTCACTTCAGGGTCGCATCCGGAAAATTCCTTGGGTTTATCGTCAATGCTCGAGGAATCGAAGCCAATCCCGAAAAGATCCGGGCGATCAGAAATCTTGAAACTCTGAAAAGTATAAAGCAAGTCCAGAGTCTCAACAGGAAAGTTGCAGCACTAAGCAGGTTCATTTCAAAGTCCATTGACAAATGCATTCCCTTCTTCGATCTGATTCGAAAAGGAAAACGAAACTTTGAATGGACTACGGAATGTGAGGGCGCATTCCGAGCACTAATTCAACATCTCTCCACACCGCCAATTTTGTCAAAGCCTATCAACCATGAGAAATTGTACATTTACTTGGCGGTATCAGAAAATGCAATTAGTGCTGCCCTAATTCGGGAGGAAGACCGAATACAAAGCTGGTCTACTACATAAGCAAGCGGCTAACCGAAGCTGAGAGAAATTATCCGAAGCTAGAGAAGTTGGATTATTGTCTTGTTATTGCCTCGAGGAAGCTTCGTCCATATTTCCAGGCTCACCCAATCACTTTTTACACCGACCAGCCGTTACGACAGGTCCTTACGTGTTCTGAGACGTCTGGTAGGTTGCTCAAATGGAATATCAAGTTAAGTCAGTTTGACATTACCTACAACCCAAGGCGAGCCATCCAAGGACAAGTCCTAGCAGATTTCATTGCTGAATTTACCATCCCAGAGGACTTGCCCGAAACCAGTGAATCTCCCAAGTATATCTGGAAGCTGCATACAGATGGTGCATCAAATGACTGTTGCTCAGGTGCAGGGGTTGTGCTTGAAACTCCTGAAGGTCGATCTATATGTTATGCTCTAAAGTTCAACTTCCGTGCAATTAATAACGAAGCCGAGTATGAAGCCCTACTGGTTGGATTGAAACTTGCCAGAGATATAAGAATCATTGCGGTGGAAATTTACTGTGATTCGCAATTGGTCGTGTGTCAAGTTTGAGGGGAGTACCAAGCCAGAGATCAAAGACTAGCCGCTTACCTTGCTCAGGTTCAGGAGACATTGAATCAGTTTGACTATTATGCCATTTATTACATACCATGAGAACACAACCAGAAAGCTGATTTGTTGGCAAAGTTAGCCGATACAGGTGAAGCATAGCAAATGAGACTTGTTCCCATAGAGACATTATCTTCGCCAAGCATTAATCAGACGCAAACCGATTGGATATTTAATGTCGTTTCTGAGAGGGAGTCATGGATGACTCCGTTCAGAATTTATCTCGAGCACGGAACACTGCCAGAGCGCAGGAGTGAAAAGAGACAGATTCTTCGAAAAGCTTCGCGGTTCACTATTCAGAATGGAGTCATGTATAGAAGAGGATACTCTGTTCCTTTACTCCGGTGTATCGCTCACGATGAAATCAAACGAGTATTGCATGATGTACGCGAAGGAGAATGTGGCGATCACATCGGGGGGCAAGCTCTTGCCAAGAAAGTACTTCGATATGGATATTATTGGCTGACTGTAAATCGTGATGCATCGGATTATGCCAAGAAATGTGATAAGTGTCAGAAGCATGCTCGAATTCCTAGAGCCCCACCTACCTACATAACATAGATGGTCAGCCCATGGCCATTCGCGGTATGAGGCATCGATATTATTGGCTCTTTACCTCTAGCCAAAGGTGGTGCGAAGTACGCCATCGTAGCAGTTGATTACTTTACCAAGTGGGCGGAAGCCGAACCCCTTGCTACAATTACAACGAAGAAGTGATCAACTTTGTAGTGCGCAACATCATCTGCCGATTTGGTCTCCCACGTACTATCATCACTGATAACGGGACCTAATTCGACAGTGCCGAATTTAAGGATTTCTATCAACAATTCCACATTCAGAAGAAGTTCTCCGTAGTTGCACACCCTCAAGCGAATGGATAGGTTGAAGCTGTTAATAAAGTTATAAAATCCATTCTGAAGAAACGACTGGAAAAAGCCGGGGGCAAATTGGTAGATGAACTTCCTATGGCCTTGTGGGCCAACCGAACAACCCACAAGTCCGCGACTGGTCACACTCCATTCTCTCTCTCTTATGGTTCAGAAGCTGTTATTCCAGTCAAATTAGAAGTACCTTCTCATCGTGTGACATACTATGATCCAAAGACAAATGCTATATTACTTGTTGAATCTCTCGATTTATTGGATGAGAAGCATGAAGAGGCTGATTTGAGGGCAGCCGCATATCGAAGTCGAGTCGCCCGATTATACAATGCCAAGGTCCGACCCCGAACCTTTGAACTTGGCGATCTCGTACTCAACAGAATTTATGTGGTCCCTTCGCATATGAAACCAACTTGGGAAGGACCATATGTTATTGAACGAAAGCTCGGAGATGGCACATTCAAATTATCGACCGTTGACGGCCTCACTCTTCCGAGAGCCTGGAACAGCGAGAGTCTTCGTCGCTACTACACATAACAGGCTCTATTTATTTATTCAGTCTATTTTTCATTTTCAATTTGTTTCTGCATTTTGAAATTTGAATTTGTAATAAGGCAACTGACTTTGCCGTATTTTCTTATTTCAGCAATAAAATGCAATCTCTTCGAGCCAGAGCTGTGATTTACTTGAAATACTTCATATGACCATCACTATGCACGGAGAGCTAAGTTCCATCATACGGTGGAATTTATTCAAATAGGGAGTGACTGTGATACGACCGGTCACTCACTAAGTGAAACCCGAGCTCGGGGACAAGCCATCACACTGAAGCTAACAAAAGGATTGATACATGACAATCCTTTAACTAACTCCAGATTTCTGGAGTGTGAACTGGAGTATAAACTTACAAATACGGTTTCGAAGAGGGTGGATCCGTCCACCTAACGACTTCGCCCGTACCTTGACCAAGTTTGAGGAAAATGGATCCGTCCATATAACGACCTCGCTTGTTAACTCGGGGCGGATGTGAACCGACCATCCGCGATCCTGATAGATTCATCGTTCCCGGAGTGCGAACGAAATCCTAAAGCCCGAACATATGTGGCTGACCATCTGTCGGCCGACTCCGAGTTCCCAGAGCGCAAACTGGAGTATAAACATTAACTAACTCCGGATTCCCGGAGTGTGAACCGGAGAATCAACATAAGCACCAACTCCAAATTCCCAGAGCGCGAATTGGAGTATAAACTTTGATTCAAAATCCTCGGAGTGTGAGTTGAAGTTTGAACGCAAACCGGATTGGGATTGACCGTCCGTAAAACGACTCTAAGTTCCCAGAGCACGGACCGGAGTATAAACTCAGGTCAGATGTGACCAAGCACCCACGAATTTGTTTAAGTCCCCAGCGTGTGGACGAAAGGCTAAGTGTCAATCAAACGTGGCTGATCGTCCGTGAAAATAACTTATGTCCCCGGAGTATGAACTTGCACTTAAAACTTGAGTAGATGCAACCGACCACTAACGCACAAGTGCAATCCCTGGAGTATGGATACAATCATCAATAAAAGAGTGAGTGTGATTCGACCACTCGAATTCTCCTTGTTTCAGCATCAATTCAACGATATTAAGCATGATGCGTTGAAGGCAAAATACGACCGCTCGTCGATCTTTTCAAATCATCCCTGAAACTGGGGGCGGAACTTAAGTGTCAATCACTGACTGAAGCAGTACAACATCGGAGTTCAACTTAATATCTAGCCATGACTTGTGGCCGTGATTTCATGACTTGACGGATAAACTCAAACGAGATTCAAAAGTTGAAAATTCACAAGTATACTGAACAAGGAACTTAAATGCTGGAACACTTAAGCAAATAAACACACATCAAGTTCAAAACAAAATAAAGTTCCATTTCAACTATTTATGAAAAGAAATTATGTACAAGTTGATTCCAAAATTCCTACTAGCAGGGGACGAACACGCATGTATACACGGCCTACAAAAGAAAAACGAAGGTAGATTCCTATTTATCTACCAAAAATAAACCGAAGAAGCACGTCTACTCTCTTTTCTTTTTCAGCTTCCTTTTTGGTGTAGACCCACTAGAGCTGCCACTTATCTTTCTTTTCGAGCCTTTGCCTTTAGGTGGCTGATCTTCAATAGGGGGCATGATATCAAATTCCTCATCCGAGCTCAAGTATACGGGAATGCTCCCTGAAGGTGGAGTCAGAGGAACTGGATCGACTATAAGAGGTAGGATAGGCACACTGGTATCAATAACTATACCACCAGGTGATATCATCCTCAATGGAGCCGGACCAGGTGCCGCCGTCCCCCTCCGAAGCTACCACCACGAGTCACTGCCTCCATTTCAGCATCGATTTTGGCCAATATTTCTTCCTCACGAATCTCTTGAGCCTCGCTGGGAGCATCAGTGGTTGGCATTGAAGAGCCAGTAGCAGGTGCGCTTCCACCCATAACAAATGGCAGGTCCGCAAAAGGATCACTGTGATGACTAAGGAGTTCCTTCATCATCTGTTCATCGAAAGAGAGTGTGCACCCTTGTGTTCCATCAATCGGCGCAATTGTAGTTGTGGTGGTCGCTTTAGTGATGATGGCCTCCTGTGCTTGATGTAATTCTTGAGTTGCAGGAGGCGCGATCAGTGTAACTTCAATCACTGGACAAAAACAAAAGAAGAACTGTTAATAACTACTTCGGATGACAATTCCGATTTCGGATAAGCATAGAGAATGTTCAGAGTACCTTCCTCAATTTGGCTCATGGACGACTGAATGGCTTCAGAAACTTGCTCTCTAGCCGGAGATAACTGCGGCTGATCTGGATTATAAGCAGGAACTGATTGGGAATCAACCACAGGTGCAGATTCAGGCTGGGTTGGCACGGGAACTTCAGAACTTGAATCGTGGTGCTCAATAGTTGAACCCTCTCCGGCCTCCAAGTATTGGGTACCGAGCCTCTCTTTTTCATGTGAAATCATCGACTCATGGAGAATCTTTCGTTCGTCTTCATTTAGCATACGATTCTCAAGCTCAAACTCGTCGATTGATTCACCCAGATGCGCCGCCTTCGCCTCCTCAACCAATCCGCCCTAAGCATTGTATAAATGCGTCGGGTAATTGTCGAGCCTGGCTAGGTTTTTGTGCTTTAATACATTAGCGTTGTAAGTTATCAAGAGATCTTCTATATCCGTCTCTTGCCTGGACTCAGCCGATTTAATCTTCTCCTCGACCTCAGTCTCCACCACCTGGACCTTAGCCGTTGTCGCGTCCCGTTCGCCCCGGAGCACAACGGCCTGTTCATATGCTTCCTAGGTGGCTTTGTTTGCATCATTCTTTTCTTTGATGATTTCGGAAAATTTAGCTTTAAGCTCAGCAACTTCCTTCAGAGCAACGTCCCATTCAGCTGTGACAGTGGTGTTTCGGTGGCCCATCTGCTCCACCAATGCAAAGTGTGTCTGCCTCATCCTCTCCATGGCCAAGTTCGCCACATCGGCCTTTTTGGTGGCCTATATCTCTGATTTCCGAGAGGACTCGGCTTCATTATTAAGCACTTGGACGATGTGGTTCTTCTAGGCGAGATCAGATTCTAACTTTTCGATTATTTTAGCCCGCTCGAAGGCCACCTTCGATGCTTTTTCTGCAGCCTTCGCCCACTCTTTGTACTGGAAACAGATGTCATGAATGTAATCATGCATTGTATTCTCCACCTCTGATGGAATTCTCTTTAAGTGAGGGGGAAAATGTAGCCATCAAAGCATATATTCGGAAAATCTTTCTTTAGCTGAGCAATTCTAATAGCCCCTTCCCCAGTGGGCTTAGTGATAGCTTGCTCAGCGACGATTGGAGGCTCAACCTCAGTTCTGTGGCATTGCGACTCGGACCTTGAAGCATGCGAAGATGGTTTGTGATGAGGGGGCTCTATCGGCTGTTTTCCCTGGTCCGAAGGTTATGTAGGGAATCGAGGGGGGGTGGAGAACGCGATCGGGATCGGTATCTCTGTTCTCCGTAATCCCTATCTCTATCCCTCTCGTAGTGTTCATAACTAGAATAACCGCGATCGCGGTTTCTGTCATCCTCCCTCCGGCGGGACTCATAATACGAACCTAATGATTGGCGTGCCGAACGAAGACTGCTAAGCATAGAATCTCGTCTGTTCGTCGTATCTGTAAAGTAAAAGAAAAACGGAGTTAGTGAGTTCTCGAAACAGGAAACTTAAAGCTGGAAACCGTGTAATGCCGTGAAGTGTGTATGTGTGTGCAACCCCCCGACCAATCGGTAATGTTGGCCGCACTGATGGGTAGAGACTCGCTTAAATCTAAAGTATTTTGAAGCTCCTCCAATCCGGTATAATGTGGAAGTGATACAAAGTCCGAAATCGGAATATCGGCAAGCCCTTCAAAAGGACTCTCTGTTGGCGAGGGAGGAGCCTCTGAGGTTCTAATACCGGGGACCGGCAAAGAGACCACAACTGATTTCCACCTCAAAGACTTAGGACGTTTATAAGCAGCGACTTTGCCTTTTCTTCTTCCTTCTGTCGCTTGAAATCCGACCGAAGACCCAGCAACAAGTTCATCATCCGTGGGTGTTCTCTCTTCATTACCTCCCTCAGCAATTACGACCCTGGGCGCTTTGCGCTTTACCCGCTTCGTCAGGGCCACTCTTAGTGTTCCTTCAAGCCTTATGCTCTGGTTTCGCTCAATAAGTCCAACGATTCTCAAATTTCTGTCGGTTAGAACCGAATCGATGTCCCTCATTTCACTTGGAACTTCTTGAAGGACCCTTACTATTTCTTTGAAGTACCCACCTTCAGTTAGTGAAATTGCGGCTATAAAGAAAGGAAGATTTTAGTTTTACATCAACTACTATTATCTTGATAACTCTTGGAAAAGACTGCAACATTTACGTCTGACTAACCATCGGCTAGCAAATCCTAGGGGGCATCGGACGTAGAACCATTCCGTTTTAAAGTAACTCAGCCTTGTCCAGGATCTGGTTACTACTTGACAATTCCTGACCGCCTCCAGGAATGTAAAAGATGGACTATCTCCCTTACTCTTGATGTTAAAAAGATATCTAATCTCGATTGGAATCGATGGCCGAAAGAGATGCTCCATGAATACAATAAATAAACTGTTCAGCGTAGCGTATCCGTTGGGGTGTAGTTGTGATGGAGAAATTCCAAAAAAGACAACACTTCTCTAATGTATTGGTTAAATGGAGGAAGTTTGCCCGTTGAGCATGCATGACGGTTGAAGGCAGTAAACCCCTCCGGGGGAGCATGCGGTCTATCGTTTGGTCCTGGCAATAGTACATCGTCTAATGACAAACCATTCCTTAGGCATATTCGTCCTAACATGTCTTCAGAGACGTTGGATGGTATAGAATCTTGGGGATTACCGATGAACGTAGCATCAGGTAGTTCGTTCGGAGCGGGGTCTATGACTTCGGCTGCGATGGCCGACAATTCTATTATTGGAAGAGACAAACTCTGACTTTCCTGTTGCTATGAACTTGTGGACTCCATAACTAATCAACTCATCAAAAACCATCATTAGACGATAATAAGCCGGTGTTCCCCAGTGTGAAGTGTGTGAATATGTTGTGTAGTGCAGTGCTACATAATACTTAAGAAATTCTGCAAAATTTAAGAAATGTTCAAACGATGAGACTTCAGAATTCAACTGGAGTGACCGTCATCGCCGACCTTCACAACCGTGCCATCCAGACTTTAGAGACCGATCCAAGTTAATGTTTATTAAATTCAGTCAAGTTACAGTTCCATTGACGAGCTTCGAAGGGCAGTTAAAATATGCAGCCAAGGGGGTCGAGTCCAAAATATGCAAGGCAGAAGCTCGCCGGAGTCAAGTGTTGGAATGTGCATGAAATTGCGTATTCATCAAAGTCAAAAACCTAGATCATTCATGGCAAAAGCCTTAATTTTGTATCGATCTGTACAATCATTTCGTATCTATTGAAGTTAATCACTTCGTATCGGTCAAGGTATTCAATTTGTATCGATCGAAGCCAACCACTTCGTGTCGATCCAAGCCAGTCATATCGTATCGATCGAGAAGCATTAATTTCGTACCCATCTAACAACGCAGTTTCGTATCGATCAGGAAGGCATCATTTTCGTATCAATGAAAGTTTGTTGAATTGATTCGAAGTGACCGTTACGAAGTTTGGGAACCCTCCACCGATACGAAATCAAAGGGTGGAAATCGATACGAAACTTCACATTATAACCGATACGAAATTAAACATCTTCCTCTCCAATCCATCGATACGAAGAGAAGGCTGAACCACCATCTAACAAATCTTTCGCATCCCTCCGAACACCTTTTCCAATCAAACGTGAAATCATCCCAGGCCTTCCTCGACCTCGCATTCAACCATCTCCTCTACACAACGTTTGGCCATGAATTCGAGTGGAGTGACACGAGAATTCAAGTCTCATCATGATAGGGTTAATTATGGTCTACTATTTACCTATTTCCGGAGATTGATTCAAGAGGATAGATGTTGACAGTTCGATTCGAAGGAGAGAATGGGGTTTCTTCCTTTCTTTAACTCGGAGCTATACGAAAACAAGACAGAAGAAATAAAATAAGCAAGTGAGAAAATTTTCTAAGTACGAAACGCTATTTATATGGACCCAAGGAAAAGAGAAAGTCGATTCGCCTTCCAGTCAGTGCGATCGGCTCCAACCAGTTTCTCCCCAGATCGATACGAATAAGCTATTCGTATTCATAGACCCGAGTTTTATCGATACGAATAGTGCACAGAGGACCAGTTGCTCTGTTTGCATCCTTCATTAGTCTATGGATACGAACTACAACTTCGTATCCATCATTTAGAAGATTTTTGGAAGTTCACAGCCATCGATGCGAAGATCATCACAGAATAATGTTTGGATAATTCAACTCTATCGATTCAAGATTCATGTTTATTCATCCCGAATCGATCCAGGAGAGGATCGATTCGAAGGGATGCTCCAAAATGACCACCAAGCGTCACTACAATTTGAATTCCACGTTCATTCAAGAGAGGATCGATACGGAATTCGATACCAAAAAACTAAAAACCTGACAACGACTCGTGAATGTACGAACGTTAACGAGAGTCAGGCTAACATACATTCATGAATAATGAACTAACATCCAATCTTTAAAATTCGCAGGAATTGAAAGCTTGTCTGATGACTATTACAACAACAAATGACAAACTACTATTATACAACAATCGGTTACAACAATACACAGTACAACAGTTAGCAGTCAACAGTTCATATTACTGAAAAATCAGTCAAAGATTACAGCTTTCTATGGAAAGACAACAGTCGTTCCATAAGTCAAGCAGAACTATTCAGAATGAAAGATACGACCATTCAAAGCACATCATGTTCTCACAAGACGTACTTTGGGGGGCAAATGTTATCCCACCTTTTGGCAAGGCCGTGATATCAAGGAATTAGCTGAAAATCAAAGACTGTCCATCCCGAAGATCGGTTATACACAGGCTCACTATGGATATCGATGAATTTTGTCCAAGTCTAGATCGAACTATAATTGACAAGACATGACAAAGAAAGCTATGAAAGCCAACGTTCCAAGTTTCAAGTCAATGGGAGTTCGTATGCTCGAGATATGATCGATACAACTCAAGTAAACAAGCCGTTCGTATCCATCCAAAAACCATTGTTCGAGTCGATCTGTTCGAATCCATCCCTAAGCACGCTGTCCGCATCCATCTGTTCGTGTCCATCAATTTGCGTCCCTCTGTTCGTATCCATCAAATGTCCCTCTGATCGTATCCACCACATAGCCTATATTTCGTATCCAACTGGCCTGGTTCGATTTCGAATCCATCGATGGGAGTCGGTTCATATCATCCGGCCAAGGATACGAATTAAACATCAAACGAACAATACCAAAATAGCGAAAGGTCTATCGAAACAAAACAGCCCCTAGCCACCGATACGAACAAAGCAACATGACCGATCGATACGAACACATCAACAATGACCGAGTCGAACAGACTCACTCCAATCGATACGAACAGCACAATACTGATCGAGTCGAACACACTCACTCCGATCGATACAAACAGCGCAACAATGATCGAGTCGAACAGACCCACTTCGATCGATACAAACAAAGCCATTGAGAATCGAGTCGAACAAGTATCAATACGAAGAAAACAGCATACGAGAAGCCCAAACTTGCATCGATCATAACTCACAATCTACAAGTCCAAATGCTATGAAATTTTCACAGAAGCTTGCGTACATCAATGTTCATGCACAATTTCGACTCGATTGGGCGAAATCTTGATCGATACAAAATTGGTTCATATCGATCACAGACCGAGTGCAAATCACGTGGGATAGATCGCGTGGGCCCACATACGTGCCAGAAGAGGTCTCCCGAGATCTGAGCAAGATATTTGCAGCCTACGCCTATAAATAGCATCCCAGAGCCTACAGAAAAGGGATCTTTTGGCTCTTTGACATCCAGACTCTACCGAATTCTCCATTGTACTCGAATTTCACTGTTGTACTCGAGATTTACTGCTGTAATTCGCTGTAACTAGCAACCAAAAGTTAATAAAGATCAATCATTTCATAGTGGACCTAGGCAACATGCCGAACCACTCTAAATTTCTATGTTTCTGCGTACTTTCTTGTTTGTTTTTGAAGTGTTCGTTAGATAATCCTCTTTTTCCATTTAATTTCTTCATTTTATCTCTTCAAATACTTTCGAAGAGTGTTGTGCGCAATTTTGGTACAAACACTCACATTGGTTTTCCAGACTGAATCGGGTGTTATTTTATTATAATGCTCGGGTCAGACCGAGCATATTTATAGATTTTCTTTGGATGCATAGGAGTTTAGGAGATGAGTTGGAGGTCTTCAAGTCGTATTTATTTATATGTTTTATTTCCACTGTTTTATTGTTGAAATCATCAGCAATTGTAAGGACGGGATGTTATAAATGCAGATTGATAATTGTAATTGTTGTACTCTGATGAATGTATACATATAACAGTTTCTCTTTAGTAAAGATCATTGATATAATATTATATATTGTTTTGCTGCAATTGTGAGATTCTGTGATTGTTTTTAGTTTCTTTCCCTTCTTCTTTCTTCTTTCTTTCTCATAACTATCCATCTTTCCGTTCAATTTGGGTTGGACATGTGTGGTTTATTGTCAGCTTGAACTGTACAGGTTGGCGAGTCGTTACAACGTGGTATCAGAGCTCAGGTTGAGCGAACACCTAGGCTTTGGTGGGAATTTACTCATTTGAGATAGGGTAAGCGAGACCCTAGAATGAGTTTGAGTGTGTATATATATATGAGCGCGTATTTGTTAACTATAAAAAAAATTATGTTGTGTTAATTTATCTGTTGAATAGCTTATGAATTATGGTCCATATGTGGGACGCCATGGTATCGATGGGGGTTTTTAAACACTTAAACAAAGCAAACCGACACGGTATTGTTTTAAAAGTGGGTAAATGAAATAATTTTACCTAAATTTTATTTTATATATATAAGGAATAATTTTTTAGAAATTATTATAGTTATATATGGTGTGTTTGGTTGTTTGTAATATTTGATTATATAATTATAAATATGATTTATAAATGGAAAGGAAATGAAATTGCCTAAGTATATTTATAAATATGATTTGTAAATGAATGTGGATTTTAGAATATTGATTATAATTAAAATAATCAACATGTGTGAAATAAAATTTCATAATTATATCTAAAAACATGATTTGTAAATGGAAATGGATATAAAACAAGAAATTTAGGGATTTAAATCCAAGTGGTTTGAAAATTGTTTTTCAAAGGGTTTAGAAAAATAATAATAGTATTATTTTGGAAAAATGTTTTAACTGGAAATATTTTAAATGGAATTTAAAAGAAATAGAAAGCACTGAACTCACCTCACTTGTTGGAAAATAATTCTGGTGGTGACGGCCGCATCATCAATATTCATTTTCGAGTTTCTAAGTGATGGATTGCTACCATTGAAGTTCGTTTTGATAAAACAAATTTGTTTCAGATTCCATAGGTGTAATTTGATATATATAGGAGTTACGTATGTATATGATTTCAAAATGATTTGAAAGAAAACCAGGTGTTTAAAATCCCAGATATTTCTATCTAAATGTTTTGAGAAACATAAGATAAAAAGTTTTTGAACTTTGAAGATGGTATAATTAAGAAATAAGTTTACAACTTATGAATTTGAATGGGATAAGTTCAAATAAATTTCTAAATTTGTTGGATATGTTAAGGAATGAAAATCATAAATGGAGATTGGTAAATAAATTTAACTTAAGTAAAGTTAAATAAATGGAGTTAATGAAATTGAATTTGATTTGAAATGAGTTTTAACTTAAGTAGAGTTGAATTAAATGGATTTTAAAAGGGAAATTGACTTAAGAAAAGGTAAAATGAAATTCCACTTAAGTTGTAAAATGAATTGAATATGCTTTGGGATGTTATTTGCTAGAAATAAATAAAATTGATTATAGTAATGAATAAGTTTGTAAGGTGAATTAATTCCACTTAAACTATAAAATGAATTAGTATAATGAATATGGACTTGAGTTATAAAACGAAATTCAACTTGAGTTACAAAATGAATTGAATCGAGATAATGAAATAAATTAATGAACGAAATATGGTTTGGTATGTTGTTTGTTAAAATTGAATATGAACTTAAGTTGTGAAGTGAAAAATAAACATGAGAATTATGTTGTATAAAATGTTTATAGTTAACTTAAGTAAAGGATTTTATAAAATGGTTATTGTTGTTGGTTTTAAAGAAATATACTAAGCAAAGAATGAATATAAATGTAAATGAACATGAATTAGATAAAAGTGAATGGTGAATATAAATGTACATGAAATTGAAAGTTAATAAATTGAAGAATAATAATTGAATGTAAGTTAATTGATTTAATTGGAATGTAAATAAATGGAATGTAAATCAATTAAACGTAAGTAAATTTAGTGTAAATGAATTGTATGTAAATGGAAGTATAAATTAAAAGTTGATATTGAAAAATGCAAATCGGAATGGTTATGAATAAATTGAATGGATATCATTTGTTTGATGACTTCTTTTGTTACATATGATCATTAGCATATAGATATTACAGTGGTTATGTTATATATTGGTATTACCCTCCATATACTTGTTCTCATAGTTTGTTGAGTGTTTAGGAGGTGCGAATGGCGTATGCTTCGCATTTGGAGCTCGCTTTCACGCTATATTGATTGTATATGCTTGAATATTAAAATAAAGTACACATCTCGGATTACATACCGTATTTTTAAATTTTTCCATACGGGATGCCTCATCCTTGAAGACGAGATGTATATTTGTGATTATATATATATATATCATAAATTTTTATGATCGAGCACCAAAAAGGTGACGTTGGCGAAATTTTCCATAAATTAAGACGTTCGAAAATTTTAGAGAATTTGGAAAAAAATTTGGATAACTAAAATTTGATTCTAAGTTATAACTTGGAATGAATGAATAAATGGTATTAGTTGGATTTGAAAATTTGATTATGAATTTAAAGACTTAGAAAAAGTTACAAGAAGTTTCAACTAATTGATTTCGAAAAGTTGAAAGGTTTAAATGAATTTGGTAATTTATTTCAACTAATTGTTTTTGGAAAGTTATTGGGTTTGGGGCATTTTCCTTACTTCATAATTTCGGGGATGAAATTCTTTTAAGGGGGGAGAATGTAACAACCCAGAATTTTAGTCATTTGAATTTGGAATATTTAATTTGATTTTAAATATTGAAAAGTTAAATTTATAAGTTAAATAACAACTTATATTTCAAATATGGCGATTTATTTGAAATTTAGTTGTTAAATTTGAATATATGGAATTGTTTGGATAATTGAATCCTGAATTTAATGTGAATAAAAATGATTTCGAACAGTTGATCTAAATTCTTTTTGAATAAGAATGATGATAGTGAACTTCCAAATTGGATTTAAAAGTGATTTGGCCGATTTTGGGAATTACTCGTCTTAATTAACATATAAAAATAGCTTTCTTGGGTTGTCTAGGATTTCAATGAAACCAGTTCCATTGGATCCGTAATAGTATATTATAGTGCGCCAACAAATTTCGTAGCAATTGGACGTATCGTTTGGAAATGCGGGATCGAAACACGTAGAAATTAATTAAATGGATTTATATAAATAACTAGTTTTGGAAAAGCTATATTCTGCATACGATCGAATTAAGCCTCGAAACAAGTTCCATTGAGTTCGAAATAGGGGTATAACATATAGAACGCCAGACGGCACGTCTCGTTTTGGAGTTCGAGATCTTTGAACGTTTAAAAGCATGATATTTTAAATTTAAATAATATAGTAATATATATTTTCTTCAACCACCATGTCTCTGCCCATACTTCCCATGCCCTAACCCATACCCCTTCCCTCCTATAATCTCATTCGAAAATCAGAAAGAATTCAGTTCGCTAGAAAATTTTCAAAAAAATCAGAGAACACAGGGGCGCGCGCGTGGAGCGAGGCGCGGTGGCGTCAGCAAGGTCGGTAGCGCGTGCGAGGAATGGCGAGTGAGGGGCGGCGATGGCCGAGGTCGTGATGGCCGATATCATGGTGGAGCAGTAAGAAATCGTGGTCGAAGCTTTGCGCGACCTGGAATTCATGCATACCTACGTTGCGATTTCAAATAGGTGGCAGGCACGAGCGTGGTCAAGGCGGCGACGATAAGAATAAGGGCGCACACGACGGCTATAAACGGCTCTAACGACTCGGAATTTTGGTCATTTGATTTTGAACATTTAAATTATTTTTAATGTCGAATGTGAAATATTAATTTATTCTGAATATGGAGATTTTGGTTGACTTAGTGAAATGGGTTAAAATTTCAATATATAGCGATTAAACGGATTTGGTGAATAGTAAATTTAATATTTGAAATTGGGAAAAATACATGAATCTGGAGTTAAATGTGAATGGAAATGATTTCTAAGCTGATATAAACCCTATTCGAATTAGAGTGATGATAGTGGGCTTTTGAATGGAATTAAAAGTCGATAAATTAAAATTTGAAATTATATATATATGTATATATATAAATTTAATGGTGAAATTTAATATTTGGAATAGTGTAAATAATTGAATATGTGATTTAATATGAATCAAAATGGTTTCTAATTAATATGGATATAAATTCTATTTGAATTATAATTGAGTTGGTAAGTTTCTAAAATTAGGATTTCAAGTAATTTTGTCAATTTTGAAAATTGCTCGATTTAATCGACGCGTTAAAATTGCCTTCCGGAGCATCGTCTCGGATTTCGACGAACCTAGTTTCATTGGATCCGTAATAGTGTATTATTATCGGATTCCAAATTTCGTAACGATTGGAGTTACCGTTTGGTCGTACGGGATAGAAACACGTTGAATTAAATATCAAAAATTAAATATTTTAATTCGATTCGAAAAGCTATCTTCCACATACGAATGAATTAGGCCATGAAACTTTTTCCATTGTGTTCGGAATAGGGGTAAAACGATATAAATGTCAGGCGGCATGCTTCGTTTGGAGTTCATCCGGAAAAGTGTGTGAATAGCGAAAATAATAAAAAAATAATTCATGTACGTATATATATACGCCCAAACCCTCTCGACCCTAACCCTAATATACGTGGCCGCCACAATCTATTTCCAAGGCCGAAAACGTCCCATATTCTTCCTCGTTTATCTCTCGATCCAAGCAATATTTTCGAAAACTTCCTAAATGAAAGTCGAACAGCTCGTCGAGCTCTACGAGGTGAACAGTGGAGATCGTCGATAGTGGCTTAGATTCGCCAGAATCGCCTCGTGAAGGTGCAATGTTCGAGCACGAAAATCGAGAGTTGTGGACGGCCGAGTGTTATGGGGCTTCAGGCGTGGTTCGAGCATGGGGCGGTGACAACATGGGATCATTGGATCATCTTCAGATCGATCGTGGCAGCAACGATGAGGAGAGAGAGAACGGCGATGTGGGTTCCTAGAATGAACGAGAACGAACGTGAAGGAAGAAGCAATATGCGGTCCAGATTTCTTCATCTTGAAACGTACGGCCAAAATTAATTAGGTTTAAAAAAATAAAAGAAAAATGTAAATTTATTATATTATAAATTATAAATTCTTATGAATTGTATATCTTTCACATACGAGGTCGAAATTGGATGAAACAAGTGGCGATGGAATCGTGGCGACGAGCACTACGTTCTGGAACTGATTTGGAGACAATTGGGAATAGCTAAAATTTTAGGTTACATCGAACTTCGTTCGATTTGATTTAAAATTTAAAACTCAAGGTGAGTGTTTTATAACGCTCACAAGTACTAGAATATTTTATGTTGGTTAAATTTGAAATTATGAAGTGATATAAATTTATTGATTGCTGTTTGATGAATTTGATTTTCATCTATATCGTCATTTGAATTAACTGTTAAAAAAATAGAATTGACAATTGAATTTGAAATTGAAATTTAATTGCTAGTAAAATACCGATATTAATGACTATGAAATTGTTGTGAATTATATTGACTGTTTGGATGATTGATTGCGATGGATGCTATTGGTTGACATTTTGGATGATTTGGATGTTTATTTATTCTGATATATCCTGTATCATCCTGTATGCTATTTACAGTATATAAAACTGTAAATCGAATTATTTCGAATAAAATAAGAAATAGGTTGAAATGATATATACCTATGACATTTATTTTGGATTGAAATGATATATATCAATCCTTGAAATTAAATTGAAATAACTGATCACTTGGCCATAGGATAGAAAATTATATACGAACACCGGATTGGTTAAATTAAAAGATTTTAAAATTTTTGATTTGAAATTTATTTAAATGATTTGATTTTAAGAAAATGAAAATCGAATTTATGGAAATCGAACTGTTTCGAAATTGAGCTCGGAATTGAATTATATTTGAGATTTGGATTTCAAATTGGGTATTGAAGGTAAATTTGATTTAAGTGTTTTGAATCGATGTTTTGAAAATCGAACTCGGAATTGTTATAAATCGAAATGGTTCAAATTTGAAATTGAAATTATTTTGGAATTGTAATTGAAATTAATTTGAAATTGGAATTGAAATTAATTTGGAATTGACATGGAAAATTAGTTTGGAATCGAAGTAAAATTCGACTTGACATCGGAATTGAATCGATTGAATTGAAATGGAAATTTAAAGTGATTTGAATTGAAAAATTTGGAAATTGAATCAGTTTGACTTTGAAACTATTTTCAATAAAATTACTTAATATAAACTATTTAAAACCTATCTTTTACACATTTGAATAATTTGGATTTTCTAAACCATTTTACTATATAAATCATTTTAATACTTAAACTATTTTAACCATTTAAACTATTTTAAACACTAAACTATTTTCTAAAATTCAAACTGGTCCAAGGCTGGAAGGTTTTTATTTAAATCATGGATTTAAATACGAATTAGGTTAAAATTGAAGTCATAACCCAAATGAAAATTTGAAGCAATGTTGAATTGGAACTGAAATTGAGATATCAACATGAACACGATTTTGAATTGAAATAATATATTTTGAGTAAATATGATGATTTCGAAATGAATTTGATTTTGAAGCGAATATGATATTTTGGTATCAAATACGGATTGTTTTCGAAATGTAAAGCACCAACCGGTGTGTAAAACGACATTTGGTTGTTAAAGAGACCGGGGCCTCTCATTGGCATACTCTCTGTCAATATTGGAACCATTTTAACACCTGTGTACGTGGAGTGATGATCCAGAATGAAGTAGTTGGATTTGGCATCGTTTGCTGGATTTGAAGAAAGAGAATGATGATGGATTAGCCTGGCACTTGTGCCAAATTAAAATGACTAAAATAGGAGTCATACCGGCCAAGCGGGCTAGCTACCCCGTGCGGACACGCTTCTTCATTTTACCATCATTTACATTGTGATTGATTAGTGCGCACCCTCAGATTATGGGAGTGTTGGATGCGGTGGGCGATCATGGCTATGATGCGTTACCACCAGCTGGGAAGGGTAAACTGGTAATATCCTACCTTGGGCATTGCCTTACGTGCCTTGTCATACTTTTATCTTTATACGAGACCCTACGATTTTGGTTTAGTGTTGTCGTATCACGGCGCATCCCTATCCACCGATGGTTTACTGGTGTTTTATATGCAAACTGGACAATAATGCTTAAAAACGCGTTAAAGGGAATTAATGTAAAGTCTAAATGCTATTTTAATATTTATTTTATTGATTAGATATAACATATGTAGCGTATTCTACTACAAATAAATATTTTGACGGATCCTTAAGAGATGGAAAATCCCGTAACATCTCTTGAGTTATTGCAGGCACGTTATACACTGGATAGGAGATGTGAAAACTCGTAAACATCTCTGACGCCACGGCACTCATGTTATATGCGATATCGATTTGACTTACATAAGAATATTTTAGTCCTGATTCGAGTGTTTTGTCTTTTTATTACACTCGGGTCAGCCCTGAGTTTTCAGCTTATTGAAGATTTATTCTGAAGGACGAAGACGAAGATTTGGTATATTATTACTATTATTATTCCCAGCATCATGTTGTTCTGCTGCATTATATTTTGTTCTATTATATATGTATAGCTCTGATAAATGTTGTATAAATGATAACAAATGTATAGAAAACAGCTTCATGAACTGTTTATTTGATTATTATATTTTATCGTTCCGCTGCAAGATTATGTGTTTGTTTTCTTCTTCTTTTTTTATTTTTCTTAATTAACCCCATTGATTATCTATGTTCCAGATTGTTTAAGTCGGACATGTGTGGATTATTGTCGATTTAAACCTTCTGAAATGTGGGTCGTCACAACGGTGATGGCTGCGGCGGCGAATCGATGTAAGGGATGGTCGCATGTTCGTGCCTGGAACTTGAGTTTAAACGAGAGAAGGAAAAGGTTTAATTTTATTTAAACGCTATTTATTTTAGTTAATTATAATTTATTAATTCAAATATTCGTTAATTTGTATTTAACTCATACGAGTTCCAAATTGAACGCGATGAGTCGCATTGCGATCGTATCGACGAAGGCTACGCTATGGAGTTGGATTGGATGGATTCGAAGCTGATAGAAATTTGGGTTAAAATTGAACGTTTGTTCAATTTTAATTTAAACTATAGCGTTTCGATGAAACAAAGATCAATGTGAGTTAATCTCACCTTTTTGGTTAATCGGAAAATTTATATAGTCAATAAAAATTATTTATTCGATGTTTGGATATTTATTATGGTATTGACTGCTGGATGATTAACTATTTAATTATTTAGTTTGGATATATTACTGCCTATTGGAGCAGATGAGACCCTATTACATTCACGTGTAAGAGCGGATGACCCTTTGTATATGATTCCCGCCTCGAAGTGGTTGATTTATATTTTTATGATTATATACTATTTGCAATGCAGGGGTACAGGTTGGAGGAATCCAATGGGATTCCTCACACTGTTGATTTATTTTCATATAAATTAATATATGATATGTTGGATCGATGTTATAAATGATGACATGCATGATTTTATTTATTTAGTGCTTTGGTAGCACTAGGCCTCAATTTTGGTATTTTAAAATACTATTAAATAATGATTTAATTTAAAAAGAAATTTCAAGTGATTTGGAAATTATTCATGTTTAAATAACTTTTTTAAAATAAAAAGTATGATTTTTGTGGATATTATAATTTAATAGTTTTATAAAACATTTTAAATAGAGTTTTAAAATTGAGAGTAAAGAGTTTAAAATCTGGGAAAATAAGTCAGTCTTTTATAATAAAGGGATATGGTCTTAAAAAGAAAATAGAAATATTTTTATATAAATATCATTAATCGTTTATATAAAGTGATATGTATGTATGTATGTATGTATGTATGTATGTATATTGTAATTTATTTATAAAGGTGAAATTTATAGATGTACTAAATTATAAAAGTGATATTTTTCAATCGTATTTTGTTAATAGAAGCATGGATTTATAAACGGTGTTTATAAATTAAGGGAAACTACTATCACTGGATAAATTGGGAATAAATCATAAAATTGTGAATTTATAATAAGATGTGGAATGATATTTTAGAAATAGTTGATTCTATTTTAGTAATGGAAGGTGAGGGTCAAATTGGGATTGTTAAACGATATTTTATAAATTGAAAGAAATTTATAAAAGAAATTTATACCGATGGAAGCAAGGTTAAAAACGGTTGGAAGTACGTTGAATGAGACTTTAGAATAAGTGAGATTTATAATGGAATAGAGTTATAAATGGGGTTCGGAAATAAATGGATTTTATGAAAGGAAGTTCATAAAGTAGAGGAGATTTTTGAATATTGTTTATAAATATGAAAATGATCGTGTTGGAAATTAAGTATGGATTTTATCAAGGAAATATAATTATGCTTTAAAAGTTGTTTATTTATATTAGCACTGTTTAAAAGTGGTTTATCAATATTTTAATATTTTGAAAAGTTTATTATTTAAATTATTAATATGGTTTGAAATTTATTTAATTATTTATCAATCAAGTTTTGGAAATTAATTATTGGTACTTATAAAAATGTTGAAGATAAATTATTATGGTTTATTTAAGAATGTTTTGAAAATTATTAATTATTGTTTGAAGATGTTTAAAATTTAGTATTTATTTATAATGTTATTAGTATATTGTAGTGTTTAAAGTAAATGGTTAGAATTTATTTATAATTGTTTTCGAGATTTATAAATGGAGTTTTATAAACAGATGGGGTTTTTATAAGAGGAATCTTATAACATGTTTTGGAAAATGTAAAGGAAATTTTCCTACAAAGAGTAGAAGCGTTTTATAAATGGATTTAAATATTTATATAAGAATTTTAAAAATGGATTTATAAAACAAAATTTTTAAATGGTTTTGTGGATGTATGATGGAGTTTATAAATGATTTTAGAATTGAATAAAAAGGCAATCTTCCCCAAAGTTGGTGACTATACTTATATCGTTGAGATAAGTATATGGATATTTTTTTAAGTATTGAGAAATAGGGATTGTGAATATATATATCTTTGTAAAAGGATTTTTATTCGAGAATTTACGAAGTGAATTTAATAAATGAAAGATTATTAAAAGAGGTTTAGTGTTGCTTGGTGCTTAACCAATGTTTGTTTTGCCTATGGAATTTAATTCATGATTGAATGATTGTTATTCGGTAGTTAAATAACTGACTATCGAATTTGGACCCAAAATGTAATTTTGGAAATATCTAGGGGAAACACGTGAGTTATATGGCACAGTCATCTCCGATGATGTTGTATTGTGTGTATAAATCTCGATTCGTTCTTCTAGGACAATGATAAGGAAATCCGTCCACTAACGGTTAAGAGATGATCTGCGATCTTATCTTTGACTGTTCATTTCCTAAAGAACCGGGGTTGAGTTTACCGGGAATTATCAAATGTTGTTTCGAAGAGACCGGGATCAGGTATGTTATCCGAAAACCACTTCGATCCAACAAATGTGTTTCGAAGTGAAGACATCTTGAAGATGATGAAATTTGAAGACAGAGCTCTCAAGTGTTTCGTTCAGTCCAAGAACGGACTTGTATGGATGAATGCTGGTATTGCATTGTTGCTTGAAAGGCAATGTTAGCATTCCAAGTGTAAAGTGCTATATAAAGGTAAAACGTAGCCTCAAGCCGCATCAACCAGGAATGAATAAAACATGGGAGATGCGGCAGGGCTAAGTGGGTCGCTCCCAAGTAGGGTATGGTCATACCTATCTAGAGTCGCTATTATCTCTCAAAATTTGTATGCTTCGGGGCCCAAAAAGCTGGGTGATCGTATTCAGTGCTATCCAGTAAGGGGTAGGCCGGTTCTGTGTTGGTAGGGGATCCAGGCGAGGTCCTTGGTGTTATTTTTTCTAGAGATGCACCGTGATGGGGGGTACCCTAGTAACCCGATCACTGTATGCAATCCATTCCCCAATAAGCGCCGTACGGACTTAGTTGTTCCTAACTATGCTGTAACATGAGATTCAAGCATTTTAGCTATATTCATATTTTACTTTGACCCTTAGACATTATTATAATATAAATGGATTTTCTATAGAAAATGTTTTGGTTATCGTAAGGTAAAAACCCGTCCGTGTTTATATGCGACGTGGTCTTACAAGATACTTTGGATTTCAAAAGTTTTCTAAAACTTTAAATTCTAGTTGGGTGCATTTTCTCACGCTGGTTTTCCAAACTGACTCGGGTGTTATTTTATTATAATGCTCGGGTCAAACCGAGCATATTTACATATTTTCTTTGGATGCATAGGAGCTCAGGAGACGAGTTGGAGGTCTTCAAATCGTATTTACTTATATGTTTTATTTCCGCTATTTTGTTATTGAAATCATCAACAATTGTAAGGACATAATGTTATAACTGTCCAGGCCGATAGTTGTGATTGTTGTACTCTGATGGATGTAAATATAACAGTTTCTCTTTAGAAAAGATCATTGATATAATATTATATATTGTTCCGCTGCGATTGTGAGATTCTATGATTGTTTTTAGTTTCTTTCCCTTCTTCTTCTTTTTTCTTTCTTTCCCATAACTATCCATCTTTCCATTCAATTTGGTTTGGACATGTGTTATTTATTGTCAGCTTGAACTGTATGGATTGGCAGGTCGTTACACCTACACAAGTTTCACCTTCGATAATCACACCTTCAAGCAAATAAACTCCATGAGCTCTAGCACCTTTCATCACCACCAGTGTACCCTTCGAAACCCGTAAGCTATCACTATCAATAGTGATTTTACAACCCAAAGAATCCAATTGCCACAAGGAAATAAGATATTTTCGAAGACCCAGAACATAACATACATTAGTGAGCATACATCAAACATCCGAGTTCGCACGGAACCAATGCCCATTGATGAAAAAATAGCACCACTACCCATAACAATTGAATTTCCGTCCTTGTCGACATAAGAGGAAAAACAATTTGTATTAGGCATCATGCGATAAGACGCACCCGAATTGAGCACCCATTCACCACCCGAAACATCTGATGCTACCGCCTTTAATACATTTTCATATACCTCACCAACATCACTCTCCACTACCACTAATGAAGATGCTACTTCCTTCTTCTTCTTCTTATCCTTGTTCGGACACTCATTCCTCCAATGACTGGGCTTCTTGCAAATAAAGCACTTTTTATTTCTATCATTCGACTTTCCTCTCTAACCAGGCTTCTTGATTTAGAACGCCTATAATTCCTCTTTCCTTCTCATTTCTCTCCTTCTATACAAACAAACCGTGACCATTACTAGCCCCAGTAGTACTATCACTCAACTCCTTCATTTGATCATTCAATTCCTCACTAAGAAGACCCGCTTTAACATCACTAAGAGTCAAAGTATCCCGGCTAAAGTTATTTGAGAAATCCGTGTATAACAGTCCGGTAACGAACATAACAAGATCACCGTCTTTTGCTCTTCATCAATCTTCAAGTCTACCACCTTCATCTTCATTAGAAAACCAGCAAAGATATTCAAGTACACCTTTAGCAAAGTACCCTCCTTCATCTTATAGGAAAAAAATGTTCGCAACAAGATCAAACGATTAGCTAGTGATTTCTTCATATACAACTCCTCCAACTTATCCCAAATACCCTTCGCGGTAGTCTCACCATTAACTTCGGAGATTACATTCTCATCCATAGTAAGTTGGGGTATAGTAAATGCACACTCTTCCATGTTCTCTCTCTGCGCATTCGAGATGTCCCCTCGCAAAAAATGCGTATCAATCATAACCCGATGCACATGATTCCGCATAAGAACGCTTTCATCCTCCATTGCCATTTTCTAAAATCATTATCATCGTCCCACTTGTCAATAACCAATTGAGAACCCAAAACCGCATTTGATCCATGTGCGTATGGTGCTACATTACTTAGACCAACCAATGATGGCCCATCCGAGATATTTTCCGATTCCGGCATTCCACAAACACCTTAAAAACACCAGTGCTCTGACACCAAATATTATGAAATTTAAATTTGAGACCACTCTAATTCAAATTCAAAACACAATGGAAAAACGAGATCGTTGCAAGATGTGCAAAAACAACCAATCAATATTTCAATACCAAAACTCAAAACCAATTCAAATAAACCAATATCAATCACAAGCAAGTAAAATAAGCAATAGCAAAAGTAGATCGCACACAAGATTTATATTGGTTCCATTATGTTGTGTTAGTGTACATTCACTTTGGAGAGAGCTTTTTTTATCACCAACAATGAAAGAATATAAGAGATTTTACAATGATCACTCAAAATTCTATTGAATTTGATTTTGTGGAGATTGAGAATTTGTGGAGATTAAGAATTGAAGAAATTTGATAAAGGAAACCCCTTTTCAATTTGAATGTACCTCTACACTTTGAGTTCTAAAAAAATAGCTTATATATGAAGAATTTCTGTTTGGCAAATGCCAAATTTGCCCCTTGAAGCCTTGACAATCAAAACACAGCAGCAATAGTATAAAAGTCCACGTCTTAGGCTACCAGACATAACCCAAAATTTAGACATCTAAATACGTCTAAACTATAATGAAAACTGGAGGGATAATATCTTATGTCAACTAGACGTCTAAATTTACACATTTAGACGTCTAACTTGCTATAGCTTTGAATTGTCTTTAAACTGCGATATCTTCCGCCTCTGAGTTTCGGTTTGTGAACCATCTTTACCAATATCAAGCTATTTCCGTTTTTTCAATTCTACATATGGTTTCGTCAAAATTTAACACTACAACAATGTAAATAGATTATAAATCTGGCGTTTAGATATACATGAGAGCCATCCAAAACACATCTAAGTCAAATAATAGTTATGAAACACAACCAAAATTTTATTAAAAGTCATGTCGGGCTATAGTTCATCAAATTAAAATATAGAGATATCAATGAAGATATGCAGCTAGGATCAAATTTCATTGACACTAGTAAATTTGTTTGATAATTATTTTAGCGATATGCATTAAGGAGAGTTATGTTTGTTCAGCTGTTTGTTGTAGTGTTTAAATATCTGAATATCAATAAATTTATTGAAACATGATATAAAGGTTAGATTGTTCCCTGTTTACTTCATACTTTTTATACCAGAAAAATTGAACAAAAGAACCTTCACGCCATTGGATAAGTTTATTTATTATTATTATTTTTAGTTCAGTTTGCATTGAAACTGTAACCTCTTTTGTGGTTTATTTTTTTTACCAAATACGTTATATATCATAGTGCACTATGAGTTTCTTTACACTTTGTGTTATCATGGAAAATAAAAATGAACAAAATCCTATTATTTATAGAAAGTGGAAAATACCAGGTAAAAAATATATCTAAGCACAAAGTAAAGTGTGATTGAATTATGATGATCATCAAATTTAGTAGCCAAGCAAATTAATCTGCCAGCTAATTCATCGATCATGGTTTATGGACATGTGCCGTATGTATAGATCACGCCACATGTAGGCTTAGTGATATATCTTTAATAATAGTTGTAATAGCTTTGGTGTCACACTTTTTTGGTATCAACGCGAACCACTAAAAACGCCCCTCTATAAATTATCAAATCTTAATCACTTAAAAATAGGATCTAATATTAAACTTCTTTTACAATTTCAAACGTCCCTAAAAGTAGGATCTAACAATTAAACATGTTTTACAAATTCAAAACGTTTCTAAAACTAGGATTTAAAATATAACTTCCTTTACAAATTCAAAATACTTCTTTACAAATATACTAATTTTAATATCACTTGAAAATAAAAAATTATTTTTTGACTAATTTAATCATATACAATCTTTAATAATAGTTGTAATACCTTTGGTGTCACACTTTTTTGGTGTCAGCGTAAACTACCAAAAATGCTTCTAATACCAAACCTTAATATCACTTGAAAATAGGATCTAACAATTAAATTTCTTTTACAAATTCAAAACGTACGTCTACAAATATTATATAATCTTAATATCACTTAAAAATAGGATTTAACCAATAAAATTCTTTTGCAAATGTAAAACATCCATCTACAAATACTAACAAATTTTAATATCACTTAAAAATAAGATATAACAAATAAATTATTAATTAATTAAAAAAAATAGATTTTTCAGCTTAAAAATAAAATTTAAACAAAAAACTGATTTCAACGGTTAAATATTTCTATGAATCATTTTCTCTTGAATGTGCTAACCATATATAATTTGCATAGAAACAATTCATGCATGAAGCACGTGCCATCATCACACGCGAAGCGCATGCCGTAATCCTCGTCTTTAATGATAGTTGTAACAGCTTTGGTGTCACACTTTTTTGGTATCAACGTGAACTACTAAAATGCCCTTCTATATATTACCAAATCTTAATCACTTAAAAAAAGAATCTAATATTAAACCTTTTTTACAAATTCAAACGTCTATGAAAGTAGAATTTATTATCCTGCCTTTTGGCAAGGCCGTGACACCAAGAACTTGATTAGAAACCAAGGACAGTTCGTCCTGGAGATTGGTTATACATAGATTCACTATGGATACTAGTAAATTTTGCCCAAGTCCGGATCGAGCTACAATTGATATGACACGACAAGCAAAGCTATGAAAGCCAACGTTCCAAATTTCAAGTCAATCGGAGTTTGTATGCTTAAGATATTGATCGATCAAGGTTGAGAAAACCAACTCTATTCGTATCCATCCAATTTCATATCCATTCCCCAAGAGAGATTCAGTTCGTATCCATCGCCTACTAACTTCCTTCATATCCATCAAAATGAAGCTACATCATATCCATCATTTTAACAACACTTCGTATCCATCAACAAATGTCCATTTCGTATCGGTCTCCCTCCATCCATCTCATATCGATCTCCCACCATCGATGCGAAGAGCAACAACCACTGATCGATACGAAGAAGGCAACATGAAGCATCGATACGAAGGCGGCCTCTAACCATCGATACGAAGTAGCATGCAAGCATCTATACGAACAGAGCCATGCATGACCGATATGAAATAGTATCGATACGAAGACGACAATGTCATACAAATCCAAACATGCATCGATCATATCTCAAGATATACAAGTCCAAATGTCACCAAATTTTCACAGAAACTTGCCTACAACGTCAAGAATGTACCAGATCAATTTCAGCCAAAAAGGATCAATTCTTGATCGATACCAATTCCATTCGTATCACTCAGATATCGAGTCGAAATCACCTGAACTCGATCATGTCGGCCCACCCACGTGAGAGAAGAAGTCCTCCAAGATCTAGGCGAGATATTTGCTGCCTACGCCTATAAATAGTGACCCTGGACCTACAGAAAATAGACTTTTTTGTCTCTCTACGACGATACTCTGCTAAAATTGCTATTGTACTTCGATTGTACTGTTGTAAATCTTTTGTAACCAGCGAGTTATAATCAATAAACATCAATCATTCCATTGTGGACGTAGGCTATACGCCGAACCACTCTAAATTCGTGTTTTTCAGTACTTTTTCTTATTTGTTAATTGGTGTGTTTGTTAGATCTGCCTCATTTTACATTTACTTTCTTCATTTTATCTCTTCAAACACATCTGAAGAGTGTTGTGCCCAATTTTGGTACAAACAGAATTTACCAATTAAACATGCTTTACAAATTCAAAACACTTCTAAAAGTAGGATCTAAAATTAAACTTTCTTTACAAATTCAAAATATTGTTTTACAAATATACAAATCTTAATATCATTTGAAAATAAAAATTCATTTCTTTTACGGATTTAGACATAAGGAAAACAATCACGCGCGAAGCGCGTGCCGTAACACTCGTACATAACATATATGTTAACGTAAACACTAATGCTAAAACGCCCGACTGAAAAAGGCTTGAAACAAAGCGGGAAACATCTCAACCCTAAGATCTACTGCCACTCCTGAATTCCACCCGTTAGATTTACAATCGCATATTCCCGCACCCCACTTTTTCGGGCGCTATAGCAATTCTCTTTCGTAAATACTGAGTAACATGGATGCAATATCTAAAAGTAAATGGGAAATAAGACCAAGTCAAAAGTATTTTAATCATGCTTGTGCATCACTTTTACGATTTCTTGTGCAAAGCACGTACCAAATACTAGTAATATATGGAAAATCGAATTTGTACACTAGTATTTTAATGCAAAAAAAAACTTTCCTAAATCTTGGAACACAACATCAGAAATATGAAAATAGAATTTTTAATCTTGGATCCCTATTTGATAATTGAATTGTAAAACAAGTCTCTTAGTCACTAATTATATAAAGAGAGAATTAGAGAAAATGACAAACTTTGAAAAAAAATTAGACCGAAGGACATGAAGTTTTATTCTTAGGCTGAAGGACAAATGCTAGTTATATTTAGCATTATAATCAACTTTTACACCGTACAAAATGCTAGCTTAATGACCGAACCGTAGCCGCAGCGCAGAGCACCCACGTAGCGAATTCAAATCTCAACCTAATGAAGAAACATTCCATCCACGCTGCTGATCGTTCCATGATTGAACGGGACATAGGGGATTACAGTAGCAAATGCTGAATGGCAATCAAGGAATGGGTAAAGAAATACTACTCAATCGGTGCTCCTAGAGGCTGGAGAACCTAGCTAATACGCCAAGAACTAGAGTTGGTTAATATATCATGCTTCTAAGGTGGATTGCAACTTCCCCCAATTGACCAGCTTTTAAACTCCTCAATTGACAACTATGGTACGATGGCTAATATGACGACTGCCTTACACTGTCTACTCTGCCAACTCAAAGCATAGCTGGTCACTACTGAACATCTTCAAATGCCCGCATCTTCATCATACTGTGTCCATATGACTAGAAGCATGGCATACAACCTTAAGAGGACTTCCTTAATACCTTATATAGGCCTCCTACCTGGGTGAAAATTAGAAATAATTACCAATCTGTGAGCCCATCTTAACCAACTCACCATCCAATCGGCACTACCAACCACTCGAACATTGGGCAATCGTGCATACATCGTTCACCAGTGTTACAAGACCATATAGCTAGAAAATGGACCTGACAACGACGATTGGAGTATCGTTCCCAGCTGAGACCCATTCATTGAAACTATTTTACATACAAAATTTCCAGTGAAAATTCAACGTGCTGACCATGTTGGTGTACTATGGAAATACAACCCTCGACACTACCTTATGAAGTGGGAATGGCGTGTGGATTTCGCCAAGAGTGATGAATGCCATCAAACGCAGATGTCTTCCCTCATTCCTCAAAGAAGACCGTCAATCACAGTTAGACATACCAGTTCTATTTCTCATATCACTGACGGGAATAAAGAATCTGACCTCCAACGAATTGATCAAAGTCCACAACCAGTTGCTGCCAATACCCATAGATGGATTCAACACAAGAGCTTATTTCCGGACTTTGATAAGAGAACTGGTGGATAGCCGCCAAAAACTACACCAACATATCCAGGCCAATATTGAGTTGATGAACCAGATGAAGGATCAATATGGCAAGATAAGGAGGAAACCTACTCCATACTCTAAATAGGGAAGCTCCTCTTCCTTAGATGGCTACCGCGGATGCCAGCGCCATAAGGCTGCTTCGAAAAGGAAAGCTTTGACAATATGTGCAAGCCCTATAAAATGATGGGCAGGGAACCCCCGACCCTTATCGATCAAGAACTTTGATTAAACTGAACCACTTGCGTTAGACTTCCAACTAAGAAGGGCTGGACCGAAGTGTAATAGCGAGCATACGACGCTGCTTCACTTATCAATGAGATTTGATCAAATCTCTTTTGAATTATTTCTATTTCAATTTCATTTATGTTGCGAAGTATGACCGACTTGAATTAAACTTCTTGCAAATGGTGTAGGTAACCGAGTACTCAAGGTTCGGTGCCAAACAACCTCGGTGGACTATGATCAAGCCATTGAGGTATCATTATGACGAGCATTATTCAACCACTAATCGGCTACTATATGCCCCTGACTTGGGGGCAGGGCATTAAAGCAGAAGAGACCAACAAAGTCAAGACTCCAGAACAAAGTGGATGCAACCGACCATCCACTCATCCGTCTATGCAATTCAATTAGGAGATCTAAGAAAGACTTGGAGTTATATGTCCCAACAATGCACTCTCCATCTCGTACTTGAAGCTCGCCGAAATACTTATGCTTCTTCTGATGCCCAGTAAAATCGAAATCACACCAAGGGTGGACGTGACATGTCCATGCATCCAATCCTACATTAGACACTTGGGGTTATTTGAGAACACATGTTTAAAGTGGATATGATTTGACCATTCACTCTCCAGTTTGCGTCTGTGATTCGGCAAAACAATCATGCCTTAAACCAACTTCATCAGGGGCCAACCCTTAATTTATAGCCATCAACAACTGATTGCCCACTCTCTAACCATCATGAGCCATCATTTCAACTCTCTTCCTCAGCTCGATCGAAAAAAATGCAAAGTATAAAGTGGACGTGACTCGACCGTCTGCTCTCCAATTCTTGCACCTGACTTAAGGAAAAATACACAACTCAAAGTGGATGTAGTTCAACCATCCTCTCCTCTGCTCGAGCTCAAAGCTTGACAGAAGACTAATCTTACTCCTTAGGCTTGGCAGAAGCGGAATCCAAATGAACATGGACGCGATCCAACCATCCATAAACTGAATCTCATCCTTTGTTGAGGGTAGATAAGTGGAAAGTAATCGGGATCCCACCGATCACTCGCTAAGTGAAACCCCGAGCTTAGGGACAAGCCATCACACTACAGCCAAAAGGGATTGATACACGACAATCCTCTAACTAACTCTGACTCCCAAAGTGCGAGCTGGAGCATAAACTTACAGAAATGGGCTCGAGGAGGGTGGATCCGTCAACCTAACGACTTCACCCATGTTCAACCTAAGCCCGAGGAGGGTGGATCCGTCCATCTAACGACTTCGCTTGTCTACTCAGGGTAGATGTGATACGACCATCCACATACCTGATCAACTTCTTGTTCCCAGAGTGTGAATGAAATCCTAAAGCCTAAACATATATGACTGACCATCTGTCGGCCAACTCCAGATCCCCAGAGCGCGAACTGGAGTATAAAAATTAACTAACTTTGGTCCAGAGAGCGCGGACTGGAGTATAAACACCAATTGGGTGTGACTGAGCACCCATCAACTAACTCCAGATTCCCAGAGCGCGAACTGGAGTATAAAACACCGACTCACTCTAGTCCCGAGAGCGCGGACTGGAGCACAAATGCCAAATGGGTGTGACTGACCATCCATCAACTAACTCCAGATTCCCAGAGTGCGAACTGGAGTATAAACATCAACTAACTCCAGATTCCCAGAGCGGGAACTGGAGTATAAACATCAACGAACTTCAGATTACCAGAGTGCGAACCGGAGTATAACCATCAACTAACTCCAGATTCCCAAAGTGCGAACTGGAGTATAAACATGAACTAACTTCAGATTCCCAAAGTGCGAACTAGAGTATAAACATAAACTAACTCCAGATTCCCAGAGTGCGAATTGGAGTATAAACATCAACTAACTCCAGATTCCCACAGTGCGAACTGGAGTATAAACATCAACTAACTCTAGATTCCCACAGATCGAACTGGAGTATAAACATCAACTAACTCCAGATTCCCAGAGCGCAAACTGGAGTATAAACATCAACTAACTCCAGATTCCCACAGTGCGAACTGGAGTATAAACATCAACTAACTCCAGATTCCCAGAGCGCAAACTGGAGTATAACCATCAACTAACACCAAATTCCCAAAGTGCAAACTGGAGTATAAACATCAACTAACTTCATATTCCCAGAGTGCGAACTGGATTATAAACATCAACTAACTCTAGATTTCCAGAGTGCGAACTGGATTATAAACATCAACTAACTCTGGTCCCGAGAGCACAGACTGGAGTATAAAGAACAAATGGGTGTGACAGACCACCCATCAACCAACTCCAGTCCTCAAAGCTAGGATTGGAATATAAATACCAAAAGGGATGCGATTCGATTGTCCATCTATCAACTCTGATTCCTCAGCAAGTCCTGTAGTATAAAAAGTGGATGTGGTTCAACCGTCCACTTTCCAACTCTACCCTCACTTGGGGGCACACTTATCACACAATTTCGAATGCAATCCGACCATCCAGCACTAAGCGGGCACGACACGACCTTCCATGCATCAACTCTTGTCCCCGACACGGGACCCATAACATAATTTTATAGGGATGCACTTCAACCTTATAAGACAAAATTTCTTCGTTGATTGGACAGGGAGACGCAGATTCGCAAAATGGACCTAGCTGAACATTCTATTCTAAAGGGATGTGACTACCAATCCTACTGCAAATGAACGTGACATAACCATTCATTCGCTAACTCTAGCCTATGATCCGACAGGTTGTGCGTGCAACATGGACGGATGTGACCCAACCATTCGCCAATCAATTCCTTCCTACAGTTCAGTGGGAGAAGCATCAAGTTAAAGTTGTTGTAATGTCACCGACCACACTTCAACTTTTGCCCTTGATTGGGGGCAGAGGAATTGACCGAGGAAAATGTGGTCCGACCATTTTCTACAAAAAATATTAGTCCCTAGAGTGCGGACAGGGGTGCAAACATCAAATAGATATGTTGAATGGCCCTTTAACTGACTCTGATCCCCAGAGTGCGACTACGAGCATAAACAAACGAATGAATGTGATTCGGCCATTCATTCGCCAACTCTGACCTAAACTCGACATGAGGAGTATAAACTCATTACAGATGCAATTAAACCATCTACATACTCACTTGCTAACCCAAGACCGGGGGCAGAGGTACAAATCATTGAAAGAAGAGAAAGGTGACTCGCTACATCTCCAGCTTAGCGTCCTTTACAACTTAAGGCAACGACTACAAGGAGGCCTTAATGCTAACCAATCATAATGATTCCCGAAGTTAATGGCAACCAATTATATCGTACCGTCGGATCGACGGGCAATATCGATCTGCACCTTTCATATCATAACATTAGATCGACAGGAGAAGAGGTCCGAGCATTCTACATCGTGTCGTTGAATCGATGGTCAATATCGATCCTCTTCGACTACAAATCGATGTGACACGAACGTCCATCGAATTACTTTGACCAACATAGCATGGATAGAAGAATAAACCATGAATGAGTGTGACTTGACCATTCGTCCTCCGTCTCCTTCCTTCGATCCGTCAGGAAGAGCACGAGACAATATGTGCATGACATGACTGCATTTGAGCCGACTTTATCCCTAGATCTAACGGGAGAATGTAAATCGAAATGGACGTGGTTGATCGCCCAACTCCAAAAGAATGCAATGCGGCCATTCATTCTTTGACTCTTGCCACGATCCAACTAAACAAGCAATTCACAACAAGTGCAACCTAAATGTCCGCGCACCGATTCTTACCGTGGATTTGACAAAGGAAGCATTAATCCTGCATTGGATCTGACTGGACGATTCACTCTTCAGTTTTTGCCCAGAGTATGGCGACATAAGCAGCGAAGTGAATGTCATTGACCATACAGAACCTAGCTCATGTTCGGATGTCAGTGAAGCAGCGAAGTATTCTGCCTAGAGGAAAGAACTAGAACATATTGCTTGATAGGCACGACTCAGCCCTCCATCGGTTAACCCAATCCCATGGTTCAACGGGATAGAATACGAAATTGAAGCGGACATTATCCACCCAGCCACTTATCGAGATATTCCCCAGATTTGGGGGCACGAGCAAGAAGATAAGATGAATGTGATTCAATCGTTCATCAAACAACTCTAGCTCTTACAACTTGGACTATAGTATAAACACAACAGGGGCTAGGCTCGACCATTCTTACAATATGTCCATCAACCCAAGACTGGGGGCAAAAGTGTGATTATCCAGGAGTTGACTATGACACCTTGAACCTATGACCCGTGGCTGATATTCATAACAACTCTAGGTTGCGGCTGAAAGGATGCCTAGAGATATAATCATCGGATCATTGCCCTGACTTATGGCAGCTAATCATTATTCCGACCCTTACAACGAGCAATGGATCGTGAGTACATTGAATGAAAAGCGCATCATTCAGAAACACAAGTAGATTCAATCTCAAAGCTGGAGCCAGCTATGTAGCAGCAAGCAGTACAAGGCTAAGTTCTACTAATCCTTTGATTCAACGTCCCTACAAGCCTGATCATTTAGCATTGCAAATAAGCACATGAAGCGCCTACAACCCATCACGAGTATTGTAGATCAGATCATAACTCAGCGCAATGATGATGAAAGAGTTAACTGCTTTGCTCCAGGTGAATTTGATATGTTCGCTTGGAATCAATCTCATGTATATATGTGGACTATCGCCAGCCATGAAGAACCCTGCATTAAATGTCGACCTGAGGCATGTCTCGGTGAACAAAACGATGCGACGTAGATCCGGAGAGATCCGTTGCACTTAAAGAGGAGGTGAATCTGCTCAAAACCAATGAGTTTATCCAGAATGCCCTCTAACCAAAATGAGTATCCAATCCTTTACTTATAAGAAAAAACGAACAGAGAGTGGCAGACATACGTCAACTACTCAGATTTGAACGAGATACGATCGGATACTGAAGCATGTCCCAGACCAAGAATACAACTGTTTCATTACTGACCTGGGCCTATAGTGCTACGCTGCAATCCCTGGATTCAAACTTGAAAACGCTTATGCTACTTACCAAAGGACGATTAACAGATCATTCAAAAATTAGATCAGCCGATTGATGAAAGTATATGTGGTTAATACGCTCTTGAGATCACGACCATCAAACGACCACATCAATGACTTGGCAAAGATATTTGGTGCTCTCCAACAACTGCAGAATGAAACTTAATCCTTTGAAATGCTCTTTCAGCGTTGCGTAAGAAGAATTCTCGGGTTCCGTCATCAATTCTCGTGGGATTGAGGCTAATGTCAGAAAATTCCGAAGATTAGAGTCATCCATGTACCGAGGAAACCAAGCAGGTACCGAGCTAGGTCGAAAGATTACCGTCCTAAGCTGATTCAACTCTAGGGCCATCTATAAGTGTATTATCTTCTTTCAACCTGACCAAGAGAGGGAAGAGAACTTTTGAATGAACTAACAACTGCGTTGATGCGATTCCAGCTCTGATAGATCACTTAAAGAGACTTCCTATTTTACCCAAACCTTTGGATCGTGAAGATTTTTACATCAATTGGGCCGTGTCAACACACGCCATAAGCATTGCAATGCTATGTGAGGAGAAACGACGACCAGCCATTACGATAGGTCCTATAGCAACCTTAGATGTTCGGAAGGTTACTCGAATGGAATATCGGTCTAAGCCAATTTGATGTCACTTATCTCCTTCAAAGAGCTATCCTTAGCCAAACAATTAGCATACTTCATATCTGAATTCACTCTTTTGACGATTATACAAAGAGCAGTGGAGAACTGTCCAACCGATGGAGAATGTACACAGATGAACCTTCAATAATCGGTTTTCTAGCGTCGAAGTTGCGTTAATGACTCCCGAGGGACGATCGATCTGCTACACCCTGAAACTCAATTTTCCTACAACGAATAACGAAGCTAAGTATGAAGCCTTGGTTGCCACGCTCAAACTTGCAAGAAAACTAGGAGTGGAAACTTTACATATCTTATGTGATTACTGCTTAGTAGTATCCCAAGTCATGGAAGATTATCTGACTAGGGGGAAACGTCTTGCTCCATATCTCAGCTGGGTCCAAGGGCTACTATCTTACGCACATCCTCAGAGAACAAAATAAAAAGGCCGAATCACTGGCCAAGCTAGCCAGTTCTGGGGATGCGTGACAAATAGACTTTGTCCCAGTTGAAATACTTATTATTCCAAGCATTGACAGATGAAGATCAATTGGATCTTAGAGATGGAGCCAGGAAAGGGGTCATGGCTGACTCTTATCAAAGACTATCTACTGTGGGGAATTCTTCTTGAATAGAGGAATGAGAAATGACATATCCTCCGTGAAGCATCACTGCATGATTATGTCTGGATCGTTCGACTCCATCGATACAAAGCATTACTTTTGTATCCATCGATCCGAGACCCAATATTACGTATCCATCAATACGAAGCACACCTTATGTAAGTCCATCTCGTATCGATATGAAGTCTACCTTAATGCATCCCAGATCGATCCAGAAGAGGATCGATACAAAGAAATGGATCAAAAACAACCATCGACCATTGTTGCAACTCGAATTTCACATCGATCTAGGAGAGGATGGATACGAAACTCGATCAAAAGAACTTGATAATGACCCACAAATGTGCAAACATGAACAGAAGTCAGGTTAACATATGTGCATGTATGCCAAACTAACATTCAATTTTCGAAGTTAGTAGGAATTGAATGCTTACCTGGTGAAGATCAGAACGATGAACAACAAATCGCTAGCGCTCAACACTCAGTTACAACAAAACATTGCATGATCAATGACAATCAACAGTTCGACATCTACATCACTGAAGATCAATTAAAGGTTACATCTTTTGACGAAAAGATAGCAACTACTCAACGAATCGGATAGAACTTTTTTAGAATGAAGGATGCAGCTTTTCAAAGCAAGTCATGTTCACACAAGACGTACTTAGGGGGGGCAAATGTTATCCCGCCTTTTGGTAAGGCCGTGACACCAAGAACTTGACTAGAAACCAATGACAGTTCATCCTGAAGATCGGTTATACATAGATTCACTATGGATACTGGTAAATTTTGCCCGAGTCCGGATCGAGCTACAATTAATAAGAAACAACAAACAAATCTATGAAAGCCAATGTTTCAAATTTCAAGTCAATCGGAATTCGTATGCTCAAGATATTGATCGATCAAGGTTGAGAAAACCAACTATATTCGTATCCTTCCAATTTCGTATCCATTCCCCAAGAGAGATTCAGTTTGTATCCATCGCCTACTAACTTCCTGCATATCCATCAAAATGAAGCTACTTCGTATCCATCGTGTTAACAACACTTCGTATCCATCAACAAATGTCCATTTCGTATCGGTCTCCCTCCCTCCATCTCGTATTGATCTCCCACCATCGATGCGAAGAGCAAAAACCACCGATCGATACGAAGAAGGCAACATGAAGCATCGATACGAAGGCGGCCTCCAACCATCGATATGAAGTAGCATGCAAGCATCGATATGAATAGAGCCACGCATGACCGATACGAAATAGTATCGATACGAAGACGATAATGTCATACAAATCCAAACTTGCATCGAGCATATCTCAAGATCTACAAGTCCAAATGCCACCAAATTTTCACAGGAACTTGCCTACAACGTCAAGAATGTACCAGATCAATTTTAGCCAAAAAGGATCAATTCTTGATCGATACGAATTCCATTCGTATTGCTCTGATATCGAGTCAATATCACCTGAACTCGATCTCGTGGGCCCACCTACGTGAGAGAAGAAGTCCTCCGAGATCTGGGCGAGATATTTGCTGCCTATGCTTATAAATAGTGACCCTGAACCTATAGAAAATGGACTTTTTTGCCTCTCTATGCCGATACTCTGCTAAAATTGCTATTGTACTTCGATTGTAATGTTGTAAATCTTTTGTAACCAACAGGTTATAATCAATAAACATCAATCATTCCATAGTGAACGTAGACCATACGCCGAACCACTCTAAATTCGTGTGTTTCAGCACTTTTTCTTATCTGTTAATTGGTGTGTTTGTTAGATCTGCCTCATTTTATATTTACTTTCTTCATTTTATCTCTTCAAACACATCCGAAGAGTGTTGTGCCCAATTTTGATACAAACAGAATTTACCAATTAAACATGCTTTACAAATTCAAAACATATCTAAAAATAGGATCTAAAATTAAACTTTCTTTACAAATTCAAAATATTTTTTTACAAATATACAAATCTTAATATCATTTGAAAATAAAAAATCGTTTTTTTTGCTGATTTAGACATAAGGAAAACAATCACGCGCGAAACGCGTGCCGTAACACTCGTACATAACATATATGTTAACGTAAACACTAATGCTTAAAAGCCCGATTGAAAAATGCCTGAAATAAAGCGGGAAACATCTCAACCCTAAGATATACTGCCACTCCTGAATTCCACCCGTTAGATTTACAATCGCACATTGCCGCACCCCACTTTTTCGGGCGCTATAGCAATTCTCTTTCGTAAATACTGAGTAACATGGATGGAATATCTAAAACTAAATGGGAAATAAGACCAAGTCAAAAGTATTTTAATCATGCTTGTGCATCACTTTTACGATTCCTTGTGCGAAGCACGTACCAAATACTAGTAATATATGGAAAATCGAACTGGTACACTAGTATTTTAATGCAAAAAAAAACCTTCCTAAATCTTGGAACACAACATTAGAAATATGAAAATAGAACTTTTAATCTCGAATCCCTATTTGATAATTGAATTGTAAAACAGATATCTTAGTCACTAATTATATAAAGAGAGAACTAGAGAAAATGACAAACTTTGAAAAATTTTTAAACTGAAGGACATGAAGTTTTATTCTTAGGCTGAAGGACAAATGCTAGTTATATTTAGCATTATATTCAACTTTTACACTATACAAAATGCTAGCTATAACTAGCATTATATTCAGTTTTACACTATACAAAATGCTAGTTATAACTAGCATTGTCCATCAGCCAAAAAATAAACTTGCTGTCATTAGCCTAATTTTTTTTTTAAGTTTGTCCTTGTGCCTATTTTCCTGTTATATAAATTAGATCTCTACATCTCTAACATCGCACCCGACAATTATTAGCATTCGTCAAGTCATTTATTTTCAATCTTTAAAATATGATAATGTTTTGTAGATTAATCGGATTTAAGAATCGTTTTCACCATTAAATTACAAATTTAATAAACTTTCCAATGATATTTATTGTTTATATCTAAAAATAAAAATTTGAAAAACATAATTTTAAATAGCTGTTTTTAACTGCATTTTAGCAATGCAGTAAAAACTGCATTTTTAATAGTGCAGTTGAAAACTGCATTTAATTGGTGTATTTGTTAACTGCATTTCTAAAATGCAGTTAAAAATTGCACCACGAAAATGCATTTTACTAATGCAATTAGAAAACTACATTTAATTGGTGCAATTTTTACCTGCATTTCTAAAGTGCAATTAAAAACTGCACCACTAAAATACAATTTTTAATTGTATTTTAGTAATGCAGTTAAAAACAACACCTAATGTAGTTAAAAACTACACCACCAAAATGCTAATAACACAGCTATAACTGCTTCACTAAATTATCCTTAAAAACTGCATGTCTTGGATGCTACTATAATTGCATCAATAAGATGTAGTTTTAACCGCATTAATTGTTATAATTTTTATTAAGTGATATAATTAAAAAATATGATCGTGTTTTGAAATTTTCAAAAATTTGAATTTTGAAAAAATAAGTTTAGAATTTTTGATTTTTAATTATCTATAATACATATCATTTGAAAGATAGTAGAATTTGTGATTTAACAGTGAAAACAGTTTGTTAATCCGAAGTTTATAGAAAAAGTTATCAAACCGACCGTGAACGAGTTAAGCAGGTTTGCATAACGCGACTGAAAATCAATTTCGTCTCCAGCCGCCTCGTTCTTTTATGTTGTTCCTTCCTTGTTCTCTTTTCGTACTCTTCTCCTATGGTTTCGCCGTCTTCTTCTAACTTTGCCATTACTTCATTTTTTTCGATAACTCTTCTAAAAATATCTCCAAGAGCCTTTGTTAAAACGTAAATTCTCAATTTTCCCCAAATTTCAATTATCATCCAAATCGCCTTCTTGTTGAGTCCATTGACAACTCCAAATCGCTTGCATTGCCCTTGCCTAAAATCGTTCATCCAATTTCTTCCCAAAATCGAAAAAGCAAATGGCTCTAGGGTTATCAAAAGAATGATGAGGCTCCAGCATAGAAGCAACAATCTAAAACTTCAAAAATGAAAAGAGCAGCAATAACAGAAAAAAAGGTCATAAAAGGAGAGGAAGAAGATAGAGTCACATAACTTGACGCTAGTTTTTTCTGCCATCACTAAAGGTGAGATCTAAAACTTATTTCGAATTCTACGTTTTAGATTTTTTATATTGTTTTGAATAACCTTTACCCCTACTTAATTTGCGACTCCGATCGTGATTTCATTTATTTTCAAAGTGGTTGTATTGAGATGTTAGTTTGATTTGTTGAATGCATTGCTTTACTTTCTCCCTTCTTGATAATGCTTCTCACCGTCGCAGTTGGAAACGATTTTATTGCTGTAATTTTTGTTTACTACTCACTCTCCGACTGGTTACTATGCGGTGCTTATTTTGCTTTCGTACTGCTGGTTTTTTAGATTGCACGATATGGTCCTTGTACGAACCTTGATTTATTTGTTATACTAGCTAAACATGCAGGCTAAGTTATAAAAAATTCAAATGACATATGGTAGCTGTTGACCAATGATGCTATATCCTTTTTATCCCCAAAATTTAAAGTTTCATATTTGACATTTGATTTCGGTTTGGTTTGTATCTTTTGGATGTGTAATAATTTCTCAAATCGTTGATTGACCTGTTTCAGCATAATGTGCGACTTTGCTTATTTGGTTGACAACCAAAATTGTATTATTAAAACAAACGAACATGATATTGAAGTAAACAACAAGCATGAGTATGGAAGAGCTGCTTACTAAGCAAGTCTTGAGTGACTTAAGTTGGACTACTTCAATCTTTACCTATATGTGAGTGGATGTTTTAATTTAGTCCATTTATCGGTTATTTAGAATAAAAAAATTTCATTGTTTTTGATAAGATATGTTATTCATTTTTAGTATTAAAAGAAAAGGAATTCATAAATTAGAAATAAAATTTATTGTTCAAGCATAATGTGTATGGTACCAATTTCATGAGTTTACAATATATGTTCAGATGATATATTTTAAGGCTTTTCATTTTTTATAGTAATTTAATGATGCAATTATGAAATAGGGGTTTTGCACGAAAGGTCCCTATTTCTGATGTTGTTACAATAAAAGTCCATGTAGAAATAAGTATATAAATTTGGTCCCTGTTTTTTCTAAATCAGAAAATGCAAATTAGCTTGCGTTTTGTAAAAATTTCAAAAATTTTAAAAAAATTTCAAAATCAAAAAGCGCAAACTAACTTGCGCTTTCCTGATAGAAAGTGCAAGTTACCTTGCGCTTTTCAAAATTTCAAAAATTTCAAAAAAGAATTCAAAATCAAAAAACGCAAACTAGCTTGCGCTTTCCTGATAGAAAGTGCAAGATAACTTGCGCTTTTCAAAATTTTCAAAATTTCGAAAAAGATTTCAGAAACAGGAAAGCGCAAGTTACCTTGCATTTTCTATCAGATAAGTGCAAGACACATTGCATTTTTTATTTTTCAAAAATAGGGACCAAATTTACATATTCATTTCTGCAGGTACTTTTTCTATAACAACATCAAAAACATGGAACTGTGACTCTTTTCTTGTATGAAATATTTCAAAGAGACTCATAATGAGTTAAGATGAGTAGAAATGTAATGTGCTAGATTATTTGTTATTCCGTTGCATTTATACTTCCAATATGATCTAGTCTTGATTGTTTGTTCAATTAATATTTTATATACCAGGTAATATTTGTAGACACGTACAATTACTGGTGTTTTTATCCGTTTCATATTTCAGTCATTCCTATTTTAGTCAGAAGCAAGAAGAAATGGTTGATGTGGGCTTGTGGCAATCCAAATACACATATGTTAGCATCAAAGTTGGTCACTAACATCCAAAGAAAGATTTGTATAGAGATTAACGAAGATAGAAAACTAAAACAAAAAAGTAACACAGTTGAATGCCAAAAGAACAAGGAAAAGCGAGAACATCAGATTTATAGTGGTTCGGCGTAATTGCCTACGTCCACTTTGAGTTTAATCTTTATTGCTTTCCTTTAGTACTCGAATACAGATACAATCCGTAGACAAATAGCTTGAGTACAAGTTCTTATTAGAAAGAAGTTAACGTAGAAAAATGGTAGAGTGTCCCCCAAGCTCTCGAAAAAAGGTCCATTTTCACTGTGTCACTGCCCCTCTATTTATAAGCGAAGACAGGCTGGACTTCCTTCACGAGCCCAAGAACAAAGTACTTCGGTCCATAATGGGTGTCTTCTGTGCACCGAACCACGTATGCCGAGCGAGGTACGCTGCACGTCATTTCGCCGGGCGCTACTTGCCGACTGAGGTATGCCGAGCGGGATATGCCGAGCGAGAAATACCGACCGAGAAATGTCTGGCCGATTATCAAGTGACTCGAAGTAAACCTTCAGGAGCCCCGAAGCAAATAGCAGGTTGACCCGAAGCGAAGTCACGCCGGTCGCTTCACTTTGTTGTATGCCTGACCACCTACCAACTCCTCTAGAATGCACCGAGCGATGTATGCCGAGCCTTCTACACCGAGCGACATGCGCCGACCGTCTAAGCCGAGCGACATGTGTCCGTGCTTCCTCGACCGAACCACACATGCCGAGCCGCATTGGCCGAACGAGGGTTGCCGAACAACGTTGGCCGAACGAAGCTTGCCGGGCGACGTTGGTCGAGCGAGACTTTGCCGAACGGTGCTTGTCGAACAAGGCGTGTGTCCAGTGAAGTTGGTCGAACGGTAGACTTTGTTGTATGGCTTTACTCCCTCGACCGAGCGGTGCGTTCTGGAATACTCTGTCCTTTTCACTTGGGCCGAACCCTTCTGTGCCGAGCGGCATGCAATGTGCTCCTTCAGCCTCTTTCCTTTAGCTGAGCGATGATGGTCGAACAAAGGATGCCGAGCGATGGCGTTTGAAGGAAGGATGCCGAGCGACGTACTTAGGCCGAACGGCACTTGCATTCCAAATGGCACTCAACAGTTTGCCTCTCGTAGCCGGGCCAAACAATCGGGTAACAACATATGTGCAGTGTGCATCATGTAACTTATCATTCCAACTAAATATGAGTAGGTATACATATGTATTTTGTATGATGGTCCGTTAATTTAATTTAAAAGCTTTTCTAATATATATGCCTACATTGCATCACACAAATATCATGGCTTTGCATGGTAGGTTCCTATAAATTGAAAAGAAAACGGAAATTGAAGATTTGGATATTATAATGCTATTCGTACCAAAAACAAAAGTAATTTTGAATTTCTGCTGTTTTTTCTATTAAATTTCATTATGACTCAAAATTGCACTTTCTATTTTTATGCATCAACTATCTAAATACAATTACAGAAAGTAAGGTTTGATATCTCAATCCTTTATTTGATCTTTTCCAATTATTATCGTTTTATTTTTTCTTCATTTCCTGTTTTTATATGATTCACATTCTTCAATTCTTTGATTAATTGGAATTCATAATTTATCGTCCTTTATAGTGAATCAAATTTTAAGTACATGTTCAAAATTTAGAGCTTTATTCTATTTTATTTGAATGTAGGTTAAAGCTTTACAAAATCAAGTACAACATGCAAGTTGTTTACTGTCATATGATTACTAAGCCATTCACAAGATCAATCATTCAATTCAATTGCAAATAGTACAAAATCTCAATGGTGTAGAACTGCCACATTAGACTAAGGCATCTCTAAATATTTGGTATTCACCCAAAAGTTTAGGATTAGTAAACCAGAACTGAGAACCGTAAGCCTAAACCGAACCTATCCAAGAAGATCCAAATCCGATTTGAAAAGACCTTTAAACCCAACCCGAAACCGATATACCTTGAATCGGGCACGAGTGTGGAAAATAACATAAATAGGTAATTAAAATTGATCCAAAATGAGTTAAAATATCCGACCAAGAAATAAGAATATAGACATTTTTTTTGTTTTTACCCAGTTAGAGCTGAATTGCCAACCCCTACTTGAAATATAATCTACATCCCCATGGCCATTTCCAGTTTGGCATATTTTTAGTCCTTAATTAATCAATATAAACTAATATTTTTGTTAGCATACAAAAAGTAAGGTACCTTCTCGGTTTTGCATCCTTTTAAATGTATTTTACATTATTACAGATAAAATGGGTTATCAGCCTCGGTTTTATTCATTAAATAACTAGTGTGTTTAACCGAAAGATATATCATTTAATACTTCTAAACATGAAGTCGATTAGCATCTCTAGATTAAGTTAAATCAAAACCAGATATATAGAAAGAGCCTTGTTATTTGCATTTTGCACATCCAGTCAGGCTCGGCCCAAGAGGTAGGCAAGCTAGTCCCGGGCCTAGGGCAACGCATAGGGGGGCAACAAATTAAGTATTTTATTTAGGTCTATATAGTTAGAGTGAGACTGTTACTAAATATAGATGTGGTAAAGTGGTTTGCCCTTTGTAGGGTGATGTTCAATGACGCAAGTTCAATGCTGCTTATGTCGTATTTTTTGCATTTTTACTTCTACCCTTTTTTCTTATTGGGCTTGGGCAACACAACTGAATGGGCCGACCTTGCATTCAGTATACCATGACATGAAGATTTTGCATTCATTGTTTCCATTATGGATTGACCCAATGGGCAGAAAAAGGGAGGAAAAACCTGTGATTATGCTCAGTTGTTATAAAGTACGATTACCTACAGTTGATAAGTAGTATTTTTTGACCAATCTGTAAAAGCTTAGTTATTTGTGAAAATATAACAATAGGGCTATTGGATCATATTAATTTGGATTCAGGTTTAAGCTTATTATGTAATATATGTGATTGAAATGAGTGCTTGAAATTAATGTCATAAATTGTGAATAATTGAATTGGGTTTTCATTAGTAGGATGCGTTTTCTTATGGGTTTGTAGAATGTAGGATTTCATGTGCATAACAACCATATACTCAAACAACATAGTTAATGTGCAGGGTAGTTTGAGGAGGCATCATGGTTGAAACAACATAGTTAATGCAAACTTCTTAAGCATGTGTGAATTTTTTTTTTAATGAAGCGATGGTCCAAATCTACATATTCTTGTTGTTGCTTTTTTTTAGTTGTGAATTATTCTTGCTTGATTGTATTGCGTATTAAGCAGATTATCCTAATTAACTATACTTGATTCACAAGCATGTCTCACTTATCTAAGTGAACTTATTTCAAATATTAATCCCAGCGTGTGTTTGCGAGAAGCTTTGCCGCATTCCTTTATGGAAAATGTGTCTCCTAAAATAACAATGTTTCATTTTCTATGTTTGATGCGGTTAACCAAAAGATGTCTCACTGCATATTTCATTAATTCCGTAGTTTATAAAGTTTTTTTCCTTCTTGCATATCTCATTTAGTTCAAAATTACAGGCTAGTTATAATATCTAGTTTGGCTAAGTATGGTACAACACTTTATTTTACATTTTTCTTTAATTTCTAATAACAGTAACTATCGTTTTTCAAATAATATCATTGAAATAATGATAAACTGCAATAAATGTTTTTTTTGAAATTATACAATAAAACGGTCAGTTTTTCCACCGTTGTACGTTGTACGATTGTACTAGTTACGTTTTAAAGATTGATAATTAATAGGGTGCGGATTTTAAATAAGTGTAGAAAAAAAAGCATGCGTGGATCTATTATATAGGGATGTTTTGTTCGTTTCAATTAAAAACAGTGAGTTGCCGTTAAAAGCTCTATGTGAAAACCAAATGCTTGGGTTCTTTCCAGCCCTGTTGGTTGTTATTGCGGTTATGATAGCAACAACACTGTCCGCATCCATGTCGGTAGCTGAAAAGATATAAACAGTGCACGTAATATGTCGCTATTTTTGAATGGTTTAGAGAGGTTTCCACATGTTTTAAATTGAACCTAAAGTGCTTTTGAAAGGATTGAGTTTTGACTGCTTTGAAAGGTTTTAATGAATGTTTTCGAAAGGGGTGGTTCCCTAGGGTTTCGAAACGGTTGAAAGGAAGGATTTTTTCTATGTTTTAGAAAGGCAATATTTAAAAGGTTTTAAAGGAGGATGTCTGATATTTTGAAGCTTTCGAAGAAAAGAAAGGAAAGGTTTTTCTGTTGTTTTCGAAAGGTAATATTTAATGGTTTCGAAAGGATCTTTCAATGGTTTCGAAGGGGTTACCTTCAACGGTTTCGAAAAGGTTGTTTAACGGTTTTAAACAAAGGTTTCGATATATTAAATAGGCAACGTAGCCTAAGTATTTTCAAGTTAAAAAGAGTTTTAACTTGTTTTGGAAGGATAGTTAATCCTTATTAAATCCCATCAGCATTATTTTGAGTAAAATATATATATATATATCATGGCAAAATAGCTTAGAGTAAAGCTAAGAATATATTTTCCTTGTATAAGTATGATTTAAAAGGTTAAATCATTTTGAAAAGGTTTTCAAGGAGAAAGATATAGGTAGTTAACCCTAATAAAATAATTCGGACAGTTAGTCCATTTTGATTTGGACAGTTAGTCCAGTTTGCGGGCAGTTAGCCCAGTTGTATGGACAGATAGTCCATTTGTAGCATAATGCACCTTGCTATTATATTGTAGGCAGATAGCTCACATATTACCTGTTTTACGAACAGATAGTCCATTTATTAGCATAAAGGATATTGCTATTTTGATATAATTAGTTTGATTAACCAGTTTGGTTGCAGAAAAGGATTTGCAAAATATATGTTTTAAAAAGATATTAGTGAGGGGAAACCTGTTCCGCTAAGCGGCGTGGTCTCACTTAATGTCAGTTAACCGAGATGTAACAGAATTATTCACACCAGGTTTTATGTCTGACTCGAAGTTTTTGTTTCCCCTTAAAATCTCGGGTACTCAAAATTGATTTGAGTAGGTTGAGGGTTAGGGTTTTCAAGTTTTAGTCTTTTGGCGAATAAAGCTTCCGGAGACGAGCAGGTGGCTGACGAATAGCTAATTAGGATTTGCAAATTATTTTGTTTATTTCCGCTGTGTATGTTAAGTCAGACATGACTATATCGCTTTGATCAACCAAAGTGGCATTGTTATATATCGCTCTTGGCGTATTTTTGTAATGATTTTGGGAAAATGATATAGGATTATGTAACTTGGATATGAATTTGTTTTGAAAGTTATTCAGTAAAAGTTGTTTTTGGAAATCTATGATTTTGTTCATATTCAATTGCTTCTGATATTATGGATACCATTATCATTACCATATTTTGTCACCCGAAGTTAATACTATGGATGACTACAACATCTGTAGCACTTAGCTTTTGGCCTTCCGATACGGGATGTTACAAAAAGGTTTTAAAATCTATTCTCTAATTTTAAATGATTTTCAAATATTCTGAATTTCAAAAATGATTTTAAAGAATCCCTATTTCCAAAATCATTTTTCAAAATGTCCTTCAAATGATTCTTAACTTTTTGATTACAAGATTATTATATTTTGAGTAATTAAGTTTTTAGGTATTCAATATACTTTTAATCCATTAAACTTTGAAATAGTTTTAGTTTTATGTTTTCTAAATGCTTATAGTATTTAAAAGTATATTTTGACATTTATTAAACTTTGATTTTAAATATATATTTACTTACACTTTATATATATATATATATATATATATATATATATAATTTCAAAAAGAAATTCATATTTAAAATACTTTATATATTAAAATATTCCAAAATAATTTTATAAAGTTTTTTTAAGGTTTATTATGATTAAAATATGTATAAACGATTTTTAAATGATTTTAAAAAGTATCAAAATATTTTACAAAACTTACATTTTCAAAACAATTTTTACTTAATAGTTTTCAAAATTACAAAGGATATGTCAACATATCCCCATCATATATGTCGACATATAGGCTGGGAATTTCAAAATTCAAATTTAAATGGAAGTGTCTTTTCATCGTATCTCTTCATGAATGGACATGACTGTTGTTTCTCTATAAATAGGGGTTTTCAAAGTGAATTTTTGTTAATTACTTTCTTATATTTTCTCTCATCTTTTACTCTCTTACATTCTAAAAGAAAATTTACTCAAAATCTTTTCAAATTCAACCAGAATCAAATTCAAATTCTATTGATTTGATTCTCTATTACTTACTCTTTGATCTCTCACATCCCTCTCACTCAAATCAAGATCAAAGTGCTATTCAAGAGGTTATAGGATCATTTGTACTCAAGATCAAGAAATTGAGTCTTTACACTATATCAAATCATACTCTTATACTCTTGGTTGTGCTTGGTGTCCTTGAAATCCAAGTGGGTGTGCTTGTCTCCCGTCTGAATTAAGTGGGTGTGCTTTGTGTCCCGTTTGAATCCAAGTGGATGTGCTGGTGTCCCATCCGAATCCAGTGAGTGTACCCAAAGCTCGGAAAATCTGGAGGGTGTGTCTTATAGCCTTGAAATCGAGACTGTATTGACTTTGATATTTGAAAAAAAAATATGTACAAGAAATTGTACAAGACTGGATGTAGGGTAACTCCGAACCAATATAAAAATTCTTGGTGTGATCTCTCTACTCTTTACTTTTTAGTTTTATTGCATTTATTACTATGCCAAAAAACGCATCAGTCGATGATATGCTTTGTTTTTTGAAAGCATATTTATTTGTCATTAAATCTAGTGTCGTCTCATTGCACATCAGAAAACATATATCTGTCGTCTGATATGCACTAACACAACAAAAAAAAGTCGTATGTTGTCTGATGGTATAATATCATTCCCTGGACTGCCTATTTGACAACATATAAATATTGACTAATATTGTAGAGTATAACGGTTTATGATTTTTGTTTGACGATAATAAATATTTTATTCGGAATTTCATATTTTATTCAAACAAATATTATATTTTATTTCAATTTCAAATAGTACACATTGAGCTTCCACTCTATTTCACACTTTCATTATACGTAACATTATTTTCACTCTCATATACAACATTTTTTTACTCACTCACACACTCGAATTTGATATCTTCTTGCTTCTGCTCTAATCTTCTACCTTGCCTGTCTAACAAACAACAAAGCAGTAAAAAGCAAAAAGGAACAAACTGATATTTGCAAAAATAAGAATGTGATTTAATATGATATTGCCTCAGTTATTTGGGTTGCTTGTTTTCATACTTTAAAACTGGAATCAAAGTGCACGAACAATGTATGACATGCACAGTGTATCACTTGTACATGCCATAAGGTCGTACACACACAAAACACACTTGGGTCAATAAATTTAGGGAAAAATGCAAAGGTCAAGCCCAAAGGCACAACACAGTGCAAGTGTGCACGAGGTTAAGCCCAAACAAGGGGCTCAACACAAGTGAATCAAGCAATGTACATAAGATCGAGAACATATGGTGCCAAGGCATTCAGCATTACATAGTCACACATATATACATACATATGTATGCATGTATATACATGGAGAATAGTGCACTATTTCATTTCATTTCAAGGAAAACAACCAGATCATCGAGCATATAATGCAATCACAACGCATGCAATAGGGTCAGCAACAAGATGCAATGAAGTAGTGCAACACCATATAGTGCATATATGTACATAGTGAGTGGAAAGGCAATTCAATAGCATGTATGGATGAACCAAGATAGCATAACAACAGTTTGAATGTATGGAAATCACTTTCAAGCAACAATGCAATAAGAGTTCGAATGACCCAAGTACATGCATATTACATAATGGGATAGCAAAGTACAAGTCTAGACTCAAGGCTAAACTAGAAGCCAAACAAGTGCACCAAACATAACTAGTGAGGCCATTATGAAGTAGACATTTCAGAGCAGTATTAGTGAACAAGCAAAACAAGGAGAAGCAAGTACATGGAAATATATAAGTGCACATGTATATTGAAAAGCAACAAGGCAACACACTTAGGCATAAGAGCAACAAGGCAAGGATGTGTGCATGGGTTAAAGATCAGAAATGAAGTGCACAAGCACTACAAGAAGCATGAACTAAATAATACAGGACAGTGCACCTAGGAAATGCAATCAAGGCAACTTGACAATACAGGTCAGTTATACAAGCTAGTAAATAAAATCAAAGATGCAATCTTCAATAACAAGATGAACAAGAAAATTAAAACAGCAAGTAGACAAGCATATATACACTCTTAAAACACACACACTCTTAAAAAAATGCGGGCACTAATAGCGTAACCAAATTCATTTTAGAAAGATAAATATACAGGGTAAACTTAATCAATATGCCAGACATCGATTAAATATCATGGACAGTTGCACAAGGTCAAGCCCAAGCCTCCTCGGGCTCAACTCAGGTGCATCACATATAAAAAGTTCAGGCCAAGCAAGTTTAAGCCCAACTCAAGTGCAGAAAAAACAAGTCATGCAAATACAAGCAAAACAAGTGAGAGACCATACAAGTTCCAACACTGGTGCAAGTTCAACATGAATCAAGACATGCACAGAGGTTATCATTATACACACATAGGAATGGGACAGGCACAAGATTGAACAAACCAGATACTCAAATCTCAGGCAACACAAATTGTATACAAATTATATCAGGTACACAAATGTGCACACTCACAAAGTAAAATGCAAGCATAACAAGCATGTGTATGCAATAATAGTCTCAACCAAGATCAGGCAACAAGGTGCAAGCTCAAGCAAACATCATGATGCAAATCAATATGGACAAGGACACAAAAATGATTACATTGATATGTATATATGTATACATAAATGGGCAGCATATACATATACAAATGCAGCAATCAAGGGCAAGGGCACAACAAGCAAATGTACATAGAACAGGTTAATGAACACAAGCATTTCAGCAAAGAAATCAGGAATTTCGAAATTCAAATCACAGGAAATAAAGTAAAAAATGAATATGTTCAAATCTGAATCAGAAAATCGAAAAAGTCAAGGTCGAAGTCGGTCAAATCAATGCCCAAAATATATTCGAAATAGATTCAAGAATTTATAAATGAAAATATAGGGATTCAAACCCTATAAATTATCCCATATCCTCATCGGCAAAATTAATCGAGTTCGAGCATAAAATTGAAAATGGGCAAAATTGTTTAACATACCAAATCGATAGCAATCAACTTGACAAAGAAAGCAAGCCGCACAATCAATCACTGCTAATCGAAGTGTGCAAGCATTAGAGAAGGAGTACCATTCGCAGTTCAAATTCTAAGTGGCAGCTTTTGATCTAGAAACCCTATATCAGAATGAAGACAAAAGGAAGACGACATGGAAATGAATCCGGGCTTAAAGGAAAATAAAATGATTAATTTTGAGCTTAAAGGGTTTTGTCGATTTGGTTTTGGAAGTGAGGGAAGAGGGAAATAATTAAGGAACACGCGACCACCAAAATATTGAGAGGGAACCCAAAATATTGATATGGAGCCACAACTAAATTTTTTGATAACTTCAATCAAACAACAGATAAATATTGTCTAAAAAACATATTTTCTGGTCAATGTTGTATCACACAATAGATGATTTTTCCATTTGTTGTATGAAAAAGTAGGATAACAGAAAATTTACCATATATTGTATGATCACTGTTGTCTAATTCACTTTGTGGCATAGTGTATATCTGTTTGTGTTTGCATTTTGTGATTGTTGATTTTTCATTTTTTAATTATAATCTTAAAAGAATTTAAAAAGATTCAAAAAAAATCAATAAACACTATTCACCCCCTCTCTAGTGTTAAATTTGCCTTAAGATCCATCTTCTGCAAACTAACATTTGGTATTAGAGCATTGGTTTTCAAAGTATTCATAATTTTGATTTTTGAAAAGTTTAAATGGCTAACAACAATGTTAGTTTACTTGTTACTAACACCTTTTTCGAAGGACAATCTACTGCTAGACCCTTATTTTTTAATGGCAGTAATTACACATATGGTCATGTAGAGTGAAAATCTATTTACAGTCAACTGGTCTAGATATTTGGAATGTCACACAAATGAGTATACTAAACCCGAGACTAACTTTTCACAATGGACTACTGACCAAAAGGCACTTGCATAAAGTAACTCTAAAGCCATGAATATTTTTTTTTGTTTATTAGATAAGAATGAATTCAATAGTGTCTATTTGTAAGTCTGTATATGAAATATGAAGAACACTGCAAGTTACACATAAGGGCACTAGTATAGTCAAACATATTGAAATCTCTATGTTAACTAATCAGTTTCAATTATTTAAAATGAGTCCAAACGAGTCCATTTCTGATATGTATAGTAGATTTCAAGGTATAGTATATTCACTAATTACATTGGGTAAAAGTTTTTCTAAATATGATTAAGTTAGAAAAATCCTTAATTCACTTACTCCTGAATGGGACCAAAAGACTCTTGCGATAGAAGAGGCTAATGACATTATAACTCTAAAAATATGACATTAAATTAGAAATTTAACGTCATTTGAAGCACATATGCAGGGTTGGAGAGAAAATAAGGTAATAGAGAAGAAATTCATCGCTTTCAATGCCACAATAGATGATCTGGATTCAGACAACGATGATGATAAAGAAATTGCCTTTATGATAAATTATTTTAGAAAATTTCTAAAATATAGAAAGATGAATAATCTCAGGAGAAATGATAACAAAAATCCAAGAAGTGGAAGTGGAAATGTTAGATGTTTTAACTACAATGAATTTAATCATATCCAGAGAGATTGTCCACAACCCGAGAAACCAAAAAATTCACCAAATACTGAATCGTCCAGAAAACGAAGAAGGGTATTGCAACATTAGAGAATTTAGATACTTCCTCAAGTGATAATGAACTAGATATGGAAAATGCTAATATATTCTTTGCAATATTAATCAATTTAAAAAAGTTCGATGAAATGGAGCAAAAAATAGGTATGCATTTAAAATTTAAAATTTGAATTTTTGAATGGAGTTTTTGGTTGCTTTTGATCGTTAGGAATAATCTATTGTTTAATAGTAATATATTGGATGAATCGTGTGTGTGTATTTTAAATATTTTATAAAATTTATTTTTATAATATAATATTATAATAATATAAAATATATGTATATTTTTAATTTTAAAATTATTTACTAAATACATAGATTAGTAATAATTAAAGGATCGTTATACATATACAAACAATTAGGATTAATTTATTCTACTCTTAATTTTGAGAATTATGGGCTATATGGCGACATATCGCCTAGCCATATGTCGACATATGCACATGAATTCAGAATTTGAATTTCATTTCTAATTCAAAATTTGAAATTCCCTCCACCTTTTCACCAACTCCAATGTCCTTAAAAGGTGTCCCTTGACCAGAGAGTGGTGTCAATTAATTCTCTATTTAATTATTCTACTTCATCCATTCATTTCACTCTCATTTTTCAAAATTCAAAAATTCATTATTCCTTTTATCTCTTCAAACAACTCGTCAATGGCATCCTCAAGCAATACTCCTAAATCCGTAAAACTAAGAGTTATCTTTTCTTTGATAAAGATGCAATGGAAGCTTATATGGAATATGTTTCTTTTGGAAAAGTCTCTTCCGGAAGGTTCGCCAAATTCGATGATTTTTCTACTTATGATCTTTATGTTCAAAATGAAATCCTTAATTTGATTGATGCTTCCCAAAATGATTTTGTATGTTTTCCAAATTTAGTAAAAATGTTGTGCAAATTTGAAAGGAAAGATTTATGAAGGGAATGAAGGTGATGTTTGGAGTAGTGTCAAAGGCACTCAAATTGTTCTAAATTGTAAACTTTTGGGTAACATTCTCGGATGCAAATCTAGTGGAATGGACCTTTTGACTTGATATTCAAAATTGTGAAGTTCTTCATGATATTTTTGAATGTAGGGATGATTTTGAGTTCAAAAAGAAAAATTTGCGTCCTAAAGCAAGAATTTTGAGGCTTCTTTGGCACTAAAGCATAATTCCGAGGATGAGAAATTATAATGACCCGACTCCAAAAGATTTCAAAGCACTTTTTGCAATTTATGGTCATTACAACATAAATTAGTCACAAGTTATTTTTGATGAATTCGTTCCTAAGAATATCTCTAAGCACGAGCAAAAACTCTTTCACATTGTGTATCTCACTAGAACATTCACATATTTTGGTGTTGACCTAAGAGGAGAGGAAGTCATTCCTCGAAAACTTTTCGACAAGGCCAACATCTCTCTTATGCAAATTTCACCCATGTGTGAAATTGCCAATTTCACCCATATTTGAGCCTTATGAAACACTTGCGGAAAAGGAAGAAAGATTGGCTTAGGAAGAGGAACATGAAATAAGTGAAGAGGAGGAAGTGGAAGGAGAATAAATGGAAATGGAGGAGGAGGAAGAACAAGAAGGAGAGGAAGATACTTCTTTGGAAAGTATCGAAATGCCATCTCATCCATCCAACAAAGAACTTCTCAAAAATCAAGAGAAAATTATTAATAACCAAAAGAAGCTTAAGAGATCATTTTCTAAGAAATTCATTTCTCTTTCTAACAAAGTAGACAAGTACTTTGGAAAGATCATTCACAAGATTAGTGGAAAAGCTTCATCATCATCTACTTCTTCCTAGTTGTATTTCCTTTGATTTTCTAGTTTTTAGTCTGAATTATGTTATTTTTAATCCATGTATCTTTATGTTTATCTTTGAAATTCCATGTACTAATCTATGATCATCAGTGAAATCAAGTTCCTTACTGTTATATATTGTTATTATTCTATGGAAATCCATAAAAGTACAATAGTATAGGCTAATTACAAAAATATAGCAAGATAGTTATTTTGTAAAAAAAATGGTACATATGTCGACATATTTATAACCTATATGTCGACATATAACTGGAAGATACCAATTTTTTTTGATTTTCTAAACAAAATAACTACCAAACACCAATTCATTTCAAAAGACTTTTCACTCCTATATAAACCTATCACTCCATAAAAACACCATTTCCACTCTCATTCTTCTTCCTTTTCATTTATAAACTTATTTTCAAAAATGGCTTCTGCACACTAAAAATTATGTGAAAATCTTGAACAAACCCTTCAATCGTTCAAGAATATTCTAACTTTTATCCTTAGAAATCAAAGATACTTAGAATTGAGTCCAATGCATATGATAAAAGAACAAGAAAAGCATTTTAATGTGATTCGATGGATGATTTCTTCCCTTATCAAAGACAAACCAACCAACAATCCAGATTGTGCCATCAACAAAAAAAATGAAGATTGGAATGCAATCAAAGCAGATCCAATTTTCGACTCCGATGGTTGGGTAGAAGTTCCTAGGGAAGTTTAAAATAATTGGTTTGTTTTATTAAGATTTGATTTAAGTTTATACAATAAAATATTGTACTAGAATAACACGTATGGATTGGTGTGAATTGACTTATTTTTGGGATTAGTTATGATTTGGCATAATTTGGTTTAATTTATGTTTGTATTGGATTCAATTGACAGTGCATTTGTACCGACTTGGATTGATTTGAGTGAATGTATGTATTGGATTAAAGTAATTAATAAAATTGTATTGTGATATTACTTCTTATTTACAAATCAATCTTATATATCGTCCATATCACTTTTATATATCATATAGTACCTTAGTTAGGGGGAGTTGTGGTTATATTTTTGTTGATGACAAAGGACGAGAAATATATAAAATATCCAGCCATAGATTAAGGGGGAGTTTCGTAACTCAAGATGAGTTGTATCATATTTTATAAACATGGTTGTCATCATCAAAAAAGAGGGGATTGTTAGCACCTTAGACATTGGTTTTAATGACAACAATCATATGACATTATATAAAATATAAATACTAATGTTTTTATCAAGTTATATATAGTATATAGTGCAAGATATTAGACATACGTTTATTTTGAAGACTGTAAAGTATCAAGAGAAGATTCAAGAGACTGATATAGAGATTCAAGAGTTAGAGATTAAAGACTCATGAGTATTGAAGATTCAAGATATCCAGATAAGTTATAGAGTCATAGATTATTTTGTTAAAACCCTAATAGCACTTCTTTGATCTCTCTTCATTTTTCAAAAAGGTTTATAATATATTCTCTAATTTTAAACGATTTTCAAATATTCTAAATTTCAAAAATGATTTTAAAGAATTCCTGTTTTTAAAATGATTTTTTAAAATGGCCTTCAAATGATTCCTAATTTTTTTATTGTAAGATTATTATATTTTGTGTAATTAAGTTTTAAATTATTTCATATACTTTTAATCTATTAACTTTGACATAGTTTTAGTTTTATGTTTTCTAAATGCTTATAGTATTTAAAAGTATATTTTGACATTTATTAAACTTTAATTTTAAACAGATATTCAGTTATAATTTATATATATATATATACACTTTCAAAAAGATATTCAGATTTAAAATAATTTAAATATTAGAATATTTCAAAATATTTTTATAAAGTTTTCTTAAGATTTATTATGATCAAAATGTGTATAAACTATGTTTAAATGATTTTACAAAGTATCAAATATTTTATAAAACTTAACATTTTCAAAACAATTTTTATATAATGGTTTTCAAAATTACAAAGGATATGTTGACCTATCCCCATCATGTATGTCGACATATAGGCTGGGAATTTCAAATTCAAATTTGAATGGAAGTGTCTTTTCGTCGTATCTCTTCATGAATGGACATGACTGTTGTTTCTTTTTAAATATGGGTTTTCAAAATGAATTTTTGTCAACTACTTTCTTATATTTTCTCTCCTCTTTTACTCTCTTGAATTCTAAAAGAAAATTTATTCAAATTCAACCAGAATTAAATTCAAACTCTATTGATTTTATTCTCGATTGCTTGCTCTCTCATCTCTCATCCCCCTCACTCAAATCAAAACCAAAGTGCCATTCAAGAGGTTATAGGATCATTTGTACTCAAGGTCAAGAAATTGAGTCTATAAACTATATCAAATCATACTCTTATACTTTTGGGTGTGCTTGGCATCCCTAAAATCCAAGTGGGTGTGCTTGTGTCCCATCTGAATCAAGTGGGTGCGCTTGGTGTCCCATTTGAATCCAAGTGGGTGTGCCGGTGTCCTGTTTGAATCCACTGAGTGTGTAATGACCCGTAAATTTTAACTGTTTTAATAACGTAATTAGTTGAAATTTTGTGAAATTTTAAATGATAAAATTTTGAAATAAAAATTTCATATTTGGAATGCGTCTAATTAAACATAGCAACTGGTAAATTTTCATCCGAAAATATGAAGTTTATTTTCGTGCGTAAATTTATTCAGTTTAATCAGTTAGGAATTGATGAAAATAAAATGTTTTCGAAACCCAAATATTTTTATATAGAAAAATTCTAAAACATCTTCTGAGCAAGACGTCATTTTTCGTTTTTCCAAATTCGGACTTCTTTAGCTCCGTCGATCTTATTTTTCTGTGTTTTTGCTGCATTTTTCGCTAGTAGAAAATTTGAATTTTTATAATTCAATCATACCACTGATATCTGTGTACCGTTCCGATCGCCTCGTCGTGCTGATCTTAACGGTATATTCACTTCTGTGTATTTTGGTGTCCGGTACACGGCGAAACCATGATACGGTTAGCCGTATCGGATCGTATTCAGGCCTTTTGTTTTCCATTTCTCTTCCTTTTGTTCATTTGGCCCTGTTACTTTCATTCGAGATATATAATAATATTCTGTAGCATAACTTACTCATCTTTTTGTTTAACCCGTTCGTGCCCATTCTTTTGTGAAAAAGGAAATAATATATATACTAAAATATAAGATAAGATGCTTCATCTTCTTTTGCATGGGAACCTGTTCCATTGCCAGCCTTTCAAGTTTCCATTGGTAACCTGACCATACACTCCTCTGTCTTCCTTTTTCTCTCTGATCTAGAAAGCTTCAAACATTATTTTCATTCTGACACATATATTTCTATTTGAAAATTTTCAACCTGATTGCTACTCCTGTATAGCCTCTTCGTTCAAGCATCCTCCTCCTATCCACTTTTCATGTGAGAAATTACCTCGCAACCAACACCGCCTTCCGCCTCCGCACCTACCACCATAGCTGCCACGTCCACGGCAGACCCACCCAAGCACCTCCAATGCACAACCACTCACGCAAGCACAGCCGTTCCTACCCACGTTTTCCACAAGCATCTCCATCCCTCTCTCTCAAGCACGGCAACAGCCTCCGGCCTACCTCCGCGGCCAATCCCAGATCCGCCCCTCCAACGAGCACAGCCCCACGCGCATGCAACTTGCCTCTGCTAAGCACAACATCTACCTCCGCCCATCCTTGCCGCTTCTGTCGATCCTTGATGATCATCTGATGGTTCGGCCTTCCTCCCTGCAAACGTATGTTTTATACATATACTATATTTGGTTATGGTCTGGTATATATATGGTTTGTAAGTTCTATGTATATATTGTATATCTCATATATATTTGTATATTTGTTAGTTATAAGCATATGAGCTTTGTTTTATAAAGTATATAATGTTTATAAAGGTTCAAAGTTTTATATATGTTTAGTTTCATATTTCGAGTTACAGTATTTGATCTCGGTTTATATTTTTATTTATTTAGTTAGATAGAAGCTGCTTATTAGTATTAATAGGGTTACATAAATATTTTTTTTGTCCATTGTGCTATTTCGATTTGATATGTATTTTTTCTGACTTTTTTTTATTTTTTTTATTTTGTTTGTTTTCAGTTATATAGCCTGTGAGTTGTTTATATATATATATATATATATATATATATATATATATATACGGAGTTGAGGTTTAACTTTTTATAAAAGTTATGAAAGCTATATGTTTATATGGTATAGTATTACATAAGCTTTGTTTTATATTATCTGTTGCTTAATTATGATTTACAAAGTATATTATATTTTGAACTTTCTGAACTTACTTTTATTAAAATGAATACATGTTTTAAATTACCGTCGATTATAACTGTGATGATTTGCGTTTGTTATATTTTGAATAGGTTTATATAATATACAGTTTATATTAATTGTTTTGAAATAGATTTCGCAGCACATATGACTATTCGGTCTGTCATGTGTTAGTTTATAGACATTGTGTAAAGTTTATAAAGTGTGGGCTGTGACTTGTCATAGCTGAGACTAGCTCACCTACTACAAATTCTATATTTTATGTCAGGCTAAGTCTATTTTATGAGTCTACTATTGTAGTTGCAGTATTGGTTTTAGATATAGCATGTTAACACATATGTTTTGTTTTTTTGAATATATATGCTAGTTTGTTTTCGGTTTGTATATATTTTACTATACGTTTGTTTATTTATTAGTATATATTGTTGATTTCAAAATATTTTACGTATGCAAGTTTATATATATATTACAAAGTCTGATGTTTGCAGTTCTTATATCATGTTAGTAATATATATTTATATAGGTGGCGAGTTTATACAGGTTGCAATGTTAGTTTATATGTATTTAAATAAATGTAAGTTTGCAAGTGGTATTTGCTGTTGCTTATGTACATTTGTTTTTACAATAAATTTTGATTTGAAGGGTATAATAAGTCTATAAATTAATATTTATGTTTATATTTGTTTATATGGATATAGATAAGTTAGTTTCTATAAACCAATATATTTGGAGATTTTATTTATTATGTGTCTGAAACAATATTGATTTGAAGAAAATGTATATATATATTTATTTTAAAAATCTTATTTCGTCAATCTCTTGTCCATCTTGATTGACCATCTCAATGTCGATTTTCGCAGTTGTTTTCTAGCCTTATCGCTTATCTGTGCACGTATCTGTATCAGTTGCTTCCCCTTTCTCATCGTTCTCTAGCCTCGAAAGGTGAGCAATCACTCACGATTAATGTTCTTTTATCTATTAAATTTGATTTCAATTGAAACGACAATTGAAATATGATGCTGTTAGTTATGTACACTGTTATATATGCTATTACCTGTATCAGTTCACCTGTGACATTTGACACCATTATCTGTTAATTATACGATGATAATCCCGTTTGGTTGATAATTGATTGATTGTTTGTTGTTTATATTGGATGTAAATTGTAATGTATAAAGTGATAAATATTATGCAATTGAAATTGACGTAGGATAGTTAAAATTTTGAATTGACATATGTGTTGAATTTGATTAGTTAAATTTGTACAATATGACCCCTTAAATGTTTAATTAATTGATACGTAGAAAAATGGTTAATTACACTTGAACCATTTGAATTTATGTTGCATTAATTGATGAAGTATGAAATTTAATAATTGATGTCAAGTGTAGAATTGCATAGAATAATTAGTGTAATAATCTTTAATCTACATGAAATGATAGTGTAGATTCTAGAAATAATTATATTAATTTGCATAAACAACAAATGTAAATTAATACGATTATTTCGAGATTATTTGAATTGATTATTGGATTGATATTGATTGTTGTTATTGCTTGTTTATTTACTTTGACACCATCCCAGTTATCACACTGCAAGTTCCCTTTGCTATGTTTTGATTTTGAATTGAATTGGAATCGGGTTGAAATGATAAATATCCAAATGAACTTGACTTAGGATAGAGAATTAAATAAAACCCGATTGGTCAATAATTTGATTTAAAAATAAAATGAAGATTTTATTTGAATAAATAATATGGTTTTGTAACGAAGTTGGAATTTGAATTTTAATGAAAGGAAATGTTAATATTTAATAATCTGAATCAAAATATTAACATAGTAGTTGATGAAAGAACGTTGTTTTAAAATTTGGAATTATTAGCAATTAAGTTGAAATTATTTAACAGTGAAGTTTTGAAATTAGTTAATAATTAAGTTTTGAAATTATTTAATAATTAAATAAGATTGAATTATTTAATAATTAAATAAAATTGAATTCTTTATTAAGTGAAATTGAACTTCTTGAATAAGAGAAATTAAGTTTCTTTATTAATTAAGTTTTGAAATTGTAACTAAGAAAATAAATAAGTGAAACTGAATTTCTCTAACAAGAAATAGAAAGTGTTTTATTGAAATTAATGTAAGACTTGAATTGTAAAGAATTGGATTTGATGAATTTAATTTAATGCAAATTTGTAAGCTTTGATATGATGGAGTTGAACTTAAATAATTGACTTAATAAATTGGAAGTTAAATAGAAATTGTTTTGAATGATAAATTAACTTAATGAATATTGAATGAAATCGATAAATGAACTTAAATTGATTTGAATGTAGATTAAATCGTTTTAAATGATGTCGGAATGAAACTTATATACGAATTTAAATGAATATTGGAATGGTTTTAATTAAAAATTGAAATTGTATTATAAGATTTTGAAATGGTAATTTGGAAGTTTTGAAAGTAAATTATGGGAATTGTTTTAGAAGGACAAATGGAATGCTGGTTTACAAATTCTAATTGTAATTGATTTGATTTGATTTTGAAATTTATTTACCGACCAATCGGTAAATAATTACGAAGGTTATTAAAGGAACCGGAATCGGTTAGGGACATACTCACTGTCTAAACCGAAAACCACTTTAATAACTATACGCGGAGTATGATCCAGAATAAAGTGGTTGGATTGATGAACGCGATGACCGAAGAAAGTGAACGATAATGGATAGCCTTGACACTTGTGTCAAATTGGAAATGACTAAAACAGGAGCCGTGCCAGGCCAAATGGGGTCAGCTACCTCGAGCGAACACACTTCTTCGAAAACTACTCATTACTTGTTGTCGATTGGTGCACCCTTGATTTGGGAGTGTTGTTTCACGGTGTTGCGATCGCTGCGGCGATGCATTCTCACCAGTCCGGATCAGGCAAACGGTAGTTTCACTACCTTGGGTATTGCCTCATGTGCCTTGTCATACTTGTATCCCTATACGCGACCACTACGAATTGTTTTGTGTTATACCTATGGAGTACTCCCTGATATCCCACTAGTTTACGGTGGAGTTTACAGTGCTGTATAGACTATAACGCTTATATAAAATGTGTTAAGGGGGATAATGGTAACGCCTTAACACTATTTTGATATTTTATATTACTGATAGGCATTATCTACTTATCGTACACTACTACATAGTAGATAGTTTAACGGATCCTTAAAGGATGGTTATTCCAAACATCCTTTGAGTTACTTGTATTTCAGTTGCTATTTTACTTGAGTTGGATTTATTGATATAAGAATGTAAATCCTGACTCGAGTGTTTTGTGTTTTGCTTTACGCTCGGGTCAGACTGAGTGTACCAGTATTTGAGACTCACCTTTGGAGTTGGAGCTTCGCTTGGAGATCCAGCTATCTATCCAGCTTTCAGATATTCAGTTGATTCCAGTGATGTATTCTAATATTGTATTTGATTATTGTATTCGAGACATCTGTTGTACCTTATTTAACTCTGATATGTATATAGTAGCTTCATGAACTACTATCTTTTGTTTCCGCTGCATTTATTACTCTATGTCTGTGATCTTTGATTATTTATTTACTGTATATGTTCAGTTTTGCCAAATTTAAATTAACAATTCGGTATTTTGAATTATTCAAGTCCGACATATGCGGATGCGAATATTCCAAAATAGCGGGTCGTTACAGAGTGTACCCAGAGCTAAGAAAATTTGGAGGGTGTATCTCGTAGCCTTGAAATTGAGATTGTATTGACTTTGATATTTGAAAAGAAATTTGTACAAGAAATTGTAAAGAACTTGATGTAGGGTAACTTCGAACCAATATAAAAATTCATGGTACGATCTCTCCAACTCTTTACTTTTTACATTTGCTACATTTATATCCGTCTGTGTTTACATCTGTGATTGTTGAATTTGCATTCTTTAATTATAATCTTAAAAGAATTTAAAAAGATTCACAAAAATCAGTAAACACTATTCACCCCCTCTCTAGTGTTAAATTAGCCTTATCCATCTTCCACAAACTAACAGACTTGTTCATGAGTTATATTTAGACACTAGCATAGCGGGGATACAGCAAGGATATAGCGGGATATAGCGGATGCCTCTAAAATAGCATATAAAACACATACTTAATGTTGTTTCAAATATATAAATGGTATTTAAATGAAAAACTAACATTCAATTGAATTATAATTAATACATAAATAATTTTAAATAAAAACATGTGCGAATATACTTTAAATAAACGTAAAACTATTATATAACATAATTGAACTTAGTAGAATATTAAAGTATTTTCATTTCTAAAAATACATTATAAATTCAATCAAATAAATTAATTTCATAATTTTTATAATGTATAAATGTCATTTTTCAATTCATTTTAAAAAAAAAGATATAGTGGAAATAGCGGGAATAACGGGATATAGCGGAAATAGCGGAGCTTAAAGCGGAAAGGCTATATTTGGGGCTATATGGAAAAATCGTAGCGGTAGAAATCCGCTATGAGATATAGCGGGGTCATAGTGGGGCATTAACTACACAGGTTCTGGGTTTGGGTTGATATTGAGCATGGATTGGATGACTATGTATGGAGCTATTAGGATCCGATAAGAAGGTTGTTAGATTGAATATGTGTAGTGGACATAGCTTGAAGGTTTATTGCGATCCCTGTGGATCAATTACGTTGAGCTACACATATTCCTTAGACCTATCACACAATGAGCTAGATATAGTGCTTATACTTAGAGATTACCTAGATGTCTTTTCCTAGGTTACCGGTCTCCCACCGTTGGGAGAGATCGATTTTTGAGTTTATCTTTTAGAGAACTCCTGACTCGTTGCCTTACCCTTGAGGCATATGGCTCCAAAAATAGATGCGAGTTGGACAAGCAAGTAAATGAATTGATGGAGAAGGGCTTTATCAGGAGGAGCATTTCTAAATGGGAAGCACCAGTCGTCTTTGCCACCAAGGCGGATGGTTCTTTGAGACTCTGCGTCGATTATAGAGAGCTAAATAAACTAACAAAGAAGAATTGGTATCCATTGCACCGTATAAATGATCTCTTTGATCATTTGATTGGAGCTAGGGTGTTCTTACAACTTGAATTGTCTATAGGATTCCACCAGTTGCGTATAGTCGAGGATAATATCCAAAAGATTGCCTTTCGTACACTCGACGGACTTTATGAGTGGTTAGTCATGCCCTTTGGACTGACCAATACACCCCCTACTTTGTTTATTTGATGAGTCGAGTTTTCAAAGGGTTGCTTAATAAGTTTTTCATGGTATTTGTGGATGATATTTAAGTCTATTCGAGGAGCGAGGATAAGCACGCATTGCACTTAGGAGAAGTTCTCAATACACTATGTGCGCATAAGCTGAAGGCAAAGTTTTCAAATTGCTACTTTTGGAGAGAGGAGGTACGCTTTTTGGGACACATCGTCTCAGAACATGGGTTGGTGGTTAATCCCAGTAAGGTGGTAGTAGTTCAGGATTGGCATGTGCCAAAGAATGCCATGGAGGTGTCGAGATTCCTTGGATTGGCGGGCTACTATCTGAAGTTCATTAAGGATTTCGCGAAAATCTCTGACCCTCTGGTCCGTCTCACTAAGAAGAATCTAGTTTTCTCATGGGATGCAAAATGCAAGGATACTTTTATCAAGTTGAAGGAGGTGTTAACTAGTGCTCCAGTTCTAGTGTTACCTGATGGGACGATGTCATTTACAGTTTATACCGATGCCTGTGGTATGGGGTTAGGCGTCGTCTTGATAGAAGAAGGAAAGGTGGTGTTTATGCTAGTTGGTAGTTGAAGACCCATGAGAGAAACTACCCTACCCATGATCTTGAGTTGGCAACCATTTCCTTTGCGCTCAAGTCATGGAGGCATTACCTTTTACGGGAGTGGTTTGAGATATATACAGATCACAAGTCCTTGAAGTATTTGTTCTCTTAAAAGGACTTGAATTTGAGACAACAAAGCTGGATGATGTTTTTGCCATCATATGAATTTGATATCTCATTTACCTCGGGCAAAAATAATGTAACAGTCGATGCTTTGAGCAGACAACATGCAGTACTGAGCCCTTTATTCTTGGAGTGGAAGCATTTGGAGTTCATTTCTACATTCGACTTTCGACCATCATCAGATATTACCCGAAGATTACTAGCAGCTTTAGACTTGCAACCTACATTGATGGAGCGTATTGGGACTGGTCAGAAAGAAAGCAAGAAACTAGTATATATTTTTGAGAGGATTGGAAGAGGAAAGTCATCGAGTTATTTGAGGCATTACGCTATTGACTCGAGAGGATAGTTATGGAGGGATGGTAGGCTTTGTGTTCCTCTTAGTATGGATTTGATAGGTGCGGTATCAGCAGAGTCTCATCGTTCTAGGATGTCCATTCATCCCTGTGGTGACAAGATGTATCGTGACATGAAGAGAGTCTTCTATTGGCCCGGTATAAAGAAGCATTTAGCGGAGTATGTAGCTAGATGTATGACTTGCCAGAGGGCAAAGGTGGAGCAGAAGAAGCTAGGAGGATTATTGCAGCCATTGGATATTTCTCAGTGGAAGTAGGAGAGTATTTCTATGGACTTCGTGGATGGTTTACTAAGGAGTAGGAGAGGGAATGAGAGTGTTTGGATCATAGTCAATCGACTGCTAAGTGCACTTATTTCATACTAGTGAGGAGTACGAGGAAGGCTATATCATTGGCGGCTCTATACGTGAGAGAGGTCATTAGGTTACATGGGGTTCCTACTAGCATAATTAGCAACCAAGATCCACTTTTTACCAATGAATTCTTGAGGAGTTTATAAGAGGCTTTGGGAACTGAGTTGAGCTTGAGCACTACATATCATCCGCAAATCGACAAACAGATGTAGAGAGTAAATCGGGTATTAATTAAAGGACTTACTTCAGATGTGCATCTTTGACTTTGGAGGCTCTTGGGAGGATCACTTTTCGTTGGTGGAGTTTACCTACAACAATAGTTATCAGGCTAGCATTGAGATGACACCATTTGAGACATTACATGGGAGACCATATAGATCACCATCATGTTGGTGGGACACTATGGATAGGATTATTATTGGGCCGGACATGGTGAGGGAGATGTCGAAGAAAATGGACTTGATCCATATGAGAATGGATAGATAGAAATCATATGCTGATAGAAGGCGTATGGAGTTAGAGTTCGCAGTGGATGACATGGTGTTTGTGAAGCTTTCACCCCTCAGGCATGCTATGAGGTTTGGTAGATCGAGGAAGCTAACACCGTAGTTTGTAGGACCTTTCCCGATAGTCGCTAGAGTAGGGAAGTTGGCGTACAGAGTAGAGCTTCCTGAGAAGTTGGCGGGGGTACATGATGTTTTCCATTTGTCTCACTTGCAGAAGTGCTTACATGATATGGCTACCGTGATCGAGCCGAGTCAACTAGAGGAGATGGAGGTAGAGAGGGAGTCACTTGTTTTTCGTGCACCTACTCGTATTCTTGAGCATGGTACAAAGAGACTCCACAACAAGGAGATCAGACTTGTTAAAGTCCAACCAGGAGACGATCCAACAGAGAGTACATGAGAGCCTAAGGAGAAGATCCGAGCTACCCACCCACAACTCTTTTCTGATACGTTTCCAATATATGTTTAATAAATATAGACTACTTGTGCTTTAGGACTTAGCTTGGTGTACCCTATTAGGTAAAGACCCTTGTGTGGTAGGAAGATATATAATGCTACTGAACTTGACATTGCAGTGCACGTAATAAAGCATGAGCATAATGAGAAAGTAGTGCATTTAATAATGTTTGCACTGCTTTTAACGTTGCACTGCTTGTCTAGTGGAGATAGAAGGCCTTAGTTCTATTTATATCGTACTAGTTGCCATTATGCGCTTCACTAATATCATACTAGTAACACATAAAAATGGTGGATTACAACCATACTTCACTGCCTTCATCATATTCGTATGAAGGTCCTTTAAGACACGATATCCCACCGGATATGTCTTTACCCCAACCACCAACCGAGTGGTATGTTGAAATGGTGGAAAGACACTACGAGGATGTAAGGGAGCATGAGAGAGTTTTGCAAGAGCAAAGGCTGTTAGAGGATGGAAGAATACAAAGAGCGGAGTGGCGTAGCAACAATGGAAAAAGTCAAAGAAGGCATAAAACATGCTACCAAGTGCCTCAGGCAGATCAAGAGGCTAACTCTGGACTCGTATACTGTAACTATGGAGTTTCTGTTTTGTATTCTGTTATAAGAAATGGAACTGACATCGGTCGACGTCACTATAGATGCCGCAATTTTCCGGATGGTTGTGAATTTTGGCAATGGCTTGACGGCCCTTTACCTCATCAAGCAGTTGTACATGCTACTGAACTTGAAGAACAAATTGAAACACTTAAGAGGACACTTTGTTCAATTCACTTAGCAGGTGGTCGAAGATAGTTTTTTAATCAATTAGTATGTTTATTTTTGATCTATGATGTTCTCTTATTTCAATGTTTCTAAGGTTTAACTAAGTTCAGTGTTGTAATGTTTGTTCTTATCTTATAAGCAAATTAAGTAAGTTTGTAATGATTTAATTAAGTAAGTAAATTACTTACGTACTTGAATTTGAAAATACGGACTTAACTTGAATTATGAAAAGTACATAGAACTTGTTGAAGGGATTTAACTTAATTAACTAACTTAACTTGGACTCGAAAGTACATGAAACTTACTGAAAGTAAATAACTTACTTAACTAACCCAAACATCATTCAAATTGTCTAGCATAGCTAATGCAAAGATCATATGCAACATGTCCAACAAAATAATATGATACTCCCAAAAATATCGTAAATCAAGCATAGCTTATGTTAATTGAAATAGGTCTTCTTCCTCCACTATATTTATAGTATTTCAGTATCTTCGACAAGCTCTAGTAAACGTGACATAAGTACTCTGAGTTTTCAGAATCTTTCGAATTAATCTACAATCAGGATTGTAACATTGCTATAATGAACGATAAATAAATAAAGTAAATTGAATTAAATACAAAAAGGGTTGAATATGGAAATTTTATAAAAGTTAAAATTTGACCATGAAAGTTATTCCATTGCGTTCGTGAATTTTGATCCGTTTCTGTATATAATATGTTAAAAACGAAGCTCAAGCAAAGAAGTTATGAGCATTTGAAGTTTTCAGATTTAATTAATTTAGTCTGAATTCAAATTCAAATGAGAAATTAAATGTAGGGTTTAAATTTCAAAAATTAGCTTGGGGCTACGTAAACATTTAACGTTAAAAAGTTTATTAGGAATAAAATAATTGTGCAACAGAAGAAAATAAATGTTCCCCGAATAGAGGAGCGGTTGACCTATATGGGTCAACTGATCGATCGTAGCGGTTGACTGGTCGCACATAGGCGGTCGACTGTTTGGCAACGAATGTTGCCAGTGGCGGCTATGGTTTGAAGCTATGTTATATTCAGTTGTACGCCCTAGTTTTACGCGTTTCTTACCACTTCCATCCTACGGTTCTGGTGCATTTCAACCCTTTTAAATAGAACCCTATCCTATCCACTTTTTATTCATATTATTTTGGGGAATACGACGAAATTCTACCATTGCTATCTCGCTCTAATAAGATTCAAAAACTCCGTAGAGAATTCATGTAAGAATTCAACTTATTTCTTATTTGTTTATTCTTCCTCCAATCTATTCTTATTCTATTCTTCTCCAATTCTTCTGAATCTGATGAATATATATACCTCTTCCTTATTGTGTGTGTGTATCAAAGAGAGAGATTCTGGAAGAGATCGGAAGGCAACAAATCCATTTGAGTAAAGCTAAGGCTAACCTGTGAGTAGGAACCTTAGTATTTCTTTTCAGCAATTGTTTAGTGTATTTCTTTTTGGATTTGAATATGCCTTAGAGATTTTGGGATTTCGAAAATATGATAAATAAACTCCCCCGAAATTCCTTTTTATTTCGAGATGTCAATTCTATGTTGAGATACTCAGTTATTTACATTAATTTGATGGAATTTGTTTCATTTATGCAATTTCTGATAAGTACATAATCTATTCCACTTCTCTTTCTTCTTTGGGTCATACTATGATTCTTCAATAAAAAAGGGTTTAGATTACGAATTTTATTCGTAGTTTACACCACCTATTCTTATTTATTTCTTTGTAAAAGAAGAGTTGAATAGAATATGGGGTTTAGATTGCAATTTTCATTGTTTAAGATATTCCATTGAATTGGTGTAATAGATTGAGTTTTTATTTTATTTACAAGTCTGTTATTGCAGTTTTGGTTATGAATATTTATTTTCTGTTTTGGATATTAGAATCCCATGAAATCTTGGGAATTTGAGGAAAAAGGATTTGTAATAATAATTGGTTAGGGAGTTGACATCTAATGCTATTTTAGAGCGTAAAATCCATGCATTTAAAACTTATTAGGTACGAATATTTATTTATATCTATTTACGTAATTAACGTATAATTATTAAGTATATGGTGTAGTTAATTAGACATTTATTTATATTTATTTCCCATATTAGGAAGGTAATTAATTGTGAGGCAAAAATAAGAGAAAACTCTTATATAGCCTAATTATTATTTTAAGGCATAATAAGGAAGATTCCTTATAAGGCCTTATTTATGAAACGGTGAGATGAGTGTGTGTGTGTATACATACATACATACATACATATATACATAGAGAGAGAGAGTTATGATTTGTGGCTAAATCATAGGGATGCGAGGTCAATAGAGTTACATGACGGAAGTTTGCCCTTCACTTTGAGGCTACCAGCAGTTGTGTATACTTTAATTAATGTGAGATATCCTTGTGATAAATATTTATGATGACGCGAGGTTGTCCCAAATTCTGTAGAGGAAATCTGCCCAGCTAATCTGGCTACCAATTTCTATGAATTATCGGACTAATATGAGACATCATTATGAGTATAGGCCATAGACAAAGGGCCTACTTCGAGGTCTCGAGGTATTAAGTGGTTGGACCCGCTTCTTTTCCCCATATGAAGTATTAAATGGCCAAGGGGACATGTTAGGTGGTATCTCCACAGTGGTCCACTTCTGAAGATAGGTTTTAAATGATGGGGTTTGCCTTAATTAAGCTATTAAATGGCCAGAGTCTACATATTTTCAACATGGAAGTATTAAGTTGCTAAGAGATTCCATATGATGTCGGCAAGATAGTATCATTGAGGAGCATGCCTTGGGAATAAGTATTAAATGATGGGGTTTGCCTTAATTAAGGTATTAAATGACCAGAGTCTGCCTATTTTCCAATAAAAGGTATTAAGTGGCTTGGGTACCGTCTCTCATATTATTAGCAATTTATGACGTATGATTGGGATATGGTATTTTAGAAACCTGCTTCTGGAATGGAAGGTATTAAGTGGTTGGACCCGCCTCCTTTCCTTATAAAGAAGTATTAAATGATTTTAATGGTTTTATGTTCATAGACATATTCTTATTTTGAAATATACTGCCCAAGTACTGAAAAGGGAAGACTCAAGGTTTTTATTCACCAGACACTTGTTATTCCGACTTCCTCCTTATTACAACACGGGTTAAGGACGGGGTAATGGCAGTGACGATGCTTAGAGATGGAGAAGCTTGGCTTATGGCAGTACTTGCTATTATTACTTGCTTTTATATGTACTCATGTATTTAGACAATTATCGTACCGGATATTATGTTATGGTTTTTATGGAATTTTGTGTTATGACATTTTTATGGTTTTGAAATAAATGGGTACACTTTGCTATTATATTTTGTTCCATCCACTGTGAGTTCTGAAAGTTTAGTTATGGCTCTACAATATTATTTCTTTGTACTACCTACAGCTTACTTTAGAATGGATCTAAGTTTCGATGGACCTTTTCTGGATCGAAATTTAGGCATGTTTTGGTGTGGGTTGTTACATTTGGTCAGAGCCTAGGTTACCCGATCAACAGGGAAACACTATGCATATGAGACACGTTTTAGTTATTTTGAAAAAGGATTTTTAAAAATAATTTTCACAGAATGCTTACTATATATATATACACACACCATCTCTTCTTGAACATACGCACATATACTAGCCAACCTTTTTCTTTCTACATGTAATACTATCTTAGGACATTGTCACTAAAGGTTTAACCTACAAATAGTTGATATGGCTGATGATCAATCTTCTTCCGAACAAGGGAACCCTACCCATAGAAGACCACCCATTCGTGGAATGCCCGAATGGTTCAATTATCTTAGAACCGTCAAGCAAATTCCTATCCCTTCAGCTGCACTGGTAGCATCGACTGCCCCGTCCGCCGATATAGCACCACGTCCTGTCGACTTTCTTTAGTTGTGTAAGGACTTTCTCAATATGGGAGGGAAGCATACTCTGGAACTGAAGGATATTTGGAAGCTAAAGCTTGGATTAGTAACCGCGAGAAGATATTTAAAGAGCTTGATTGGCATGGTTAGCTAAGAAGAAGAATAACATCTTGGCACCTCAGGGAAGAAGCCTTGAATTGGTGGAACTTTGTGACTAATGAGACCCCGGGAAAGATATTCTATTGGGATGAATTCAAGGATCGATTTGAGATGATATTCATGTCTAGAGTAGAGACTAGTTTGCAATTGGTAAATTTCATTCAGTTGAGACAAGAAGATTCTACCCATAAGGAGTACATAGCTAACTTTACTGAATTGGATAAATTCGGGATGAGCCTGATAGACACACCTATGAAAAAGGCCATGAAGTTCATGAAGGGCTTAAATACCCCGTTAAGAGAAATGTTGTTGACCCAAATACCTATGGGGGCCATGTATGAGATGTTGGTAGAAATGACAATGCTGCACGTGGCCAATGAGGAAGATAAGGGAAGAGAGAAGGAGAACTCTGCACTGACCCAAAAGTAAGAAGGGTCCAAGAAGGACAGATTTTGGGCCAACAAGAAGTCAAAGAGGAAGTTTAAGAAGGATGGGAAGGCGTGCAAGAAATGCCAAAGGAAGGGTCGTGAAGCTAAAGATTGTAGGGTGGGTATGATAAAGGAAGTCTTTAAAGGAAGGTGCTTTAACTGCTACGAGGAAGGGCATCATAAGAATCAATGTCCCAAGATGGCTAAGGAAGGATCAAGTAGACATACCTACATTATTGAAGCCGTTCCTATTGTCAGTAAGCCACCAAGAGACCAAGGAAAAACTGCTCTAGAAGGTATAAATCTTATTTTTGGGGTTACTATTCGTACCCTATTTAATTCAGGGGCATCACATTCCTTTATAGCTAGGGATGTAGTAAGTTCCTTAAACCTTCAAAGCCAGATGGTCAACAACCCAATAGAAGATTTCAATCCCATTTGGGGTTCGACCCGTCTTTCTCTATTTGCAAAGAACTAGTGTTAGACATACGCAATGTTGATTTCATATGTACTGCACACATTCTAAATTTCGAGGGGTATGGACTTATCTTGGGTATGGATTGGTTGTCATATTATGGATCCATTCTTGACTGTGATAAGAGGGTAGTATGATTAAGGAGTTGTGGAGGTCGTGACCTAGAAGTTCTTTGTACACCCAAAGCTTTAGTTGAGTTAAGCCATTTATACTCATTAAATCTATTTGTCGTTAGAGAGCCATCATCTGCACCCATAGTTTGTGGATTTCTTGATGTCTTCGAGGACGTCTTGGGTCTCCCACCCCGTAGGGAGATTGAGTTCCGAATCGATTTGGAGAAGGACACAAGACCCGTCGATCTGCCTTTGAGACATATGGCCCCCCAAAAAGAAGGGAATTGGATAAGCAAATCTCAGAGCTATTGAAGAAAGGATTCATCCGTAGGAGTACTTCTAAGTGGGGTGCCCCCATTGTTTTTGCTACTAAGGAAGATGGTTATTTGAGACTTTGCGTCGATTATAGGGAGTTGAACAAGTTGACAAGGAAAAATAGGCACTCTCTACCTAGAATAGATGATTTGTTAGACCAACTTGTAGGGGCTAAAGTCTTTTCCCAGTTAGACATAGCAACGGGATTCCATCAGTTGAGGATTGCAGAGGAAAGTAAGTCGAAGACCATATTCCGTACTCCAGATAGGCTCTATGAGTTAGAAGTAATGCCTTTTGGACTGATGAATGCCCCAACATATTTTGTGGATTTGATGAGTAGAGTATTAAGAGGGCAAGTTAATAAATTCATCATGGTGTTTGTTAATGATATCTTGGTTTTCTCCAAAGGCAAGAAGGAGCATGAGGACCACCTTAGGGAGGTATCAGAGACCTTGAGAAGAAACCAACTCAAAGCCAAGTTTTCTAAATGCCACTTTTGGAAGAATGAAGTTAAGTTCCTTAGGCATAGTTTTTTCAGATAAAGGATTGGCTGTGGACCCTGCTGAAATGGAAGTTGTCCAAGGATGGAAGACTCCTAGTAATGCATCAGAGGTTAGAAGTTTTATAGGGTTGGCAAGCTATTATAAGAAGTTCATCAAGAGCTTTGCACAAGCAGCAACCCCTTTAACTCGATTAACTAAGAATAATCTAGTTTTTGTTTGGGATGATAAATACACCAAGGCATTTGAGAAGCTTAAGGAGTCGTTGACTAGTACATCTGTGCTGCTATTCCGGATGGAACCAAGCCGTTTAGGGTTTTCACAGATGCACGTGGCACATGATTAGGGGCAGTTCTTATGCAAGAAGGGAAGGTACTTGCCTATGCTAGTAGACAACTAAAGGACCATGAGAAGAGGTATCCAATGCCTAATTTAGAATTGGCAGCCATTGTTTTTACCTTAAAAATGTGGAGACATTATCTCTTGGGGGGGGATTTTGAGTTATTCACTGATCATAAATCACTCAAATACCTAATTTTCCAAAAAGAATTGAATCTTAGGCAGCAGAGGTGGATGAAGTATGTAGCATCCTTTGACTTTAGTATTCAATATATCGTTGGAAAAGGGAACGTAGTCGCCGAAGCCCTTAGTCGGAGACACACTACCCTAGGTGCTATATATACGAATGGAGATAGTTGGAGTTTCTCTCGAATTTTAACTTCCAACCTTCAACAGAACCCATTCAAGGTCTTCTATCAGTTATGGAGATTATACCAGCCTTGATGGATCATATAGGGCAGTGTTGTGGACATTTCCGCCCACTACATGGTGAATATGAAGAGTCAGGGGTAAAATTGTCATTGTCTTGGAATGAACCTAAACTAGTTTAGAAGTATTCTCGAGATCAAGATATGGACTTAGGTCGAAACCGCGTCTCAATCCGAGTAACGGTTTGAAAGATATGAACATCTTAACATTAGCTCGTTGTCTAAGTTATATGGGTCCCACTTTGGAGAACTACTAATTTTCTCTCTCACATGGAACATTCAGGGGCATTGGAATACTCTACTCATCGATACACAGCTACCAATTCAAGTCTCATTCAATTCTGACCTGGATTGAAGGGGTTATGGCATAATAACGTGTGTAGCACAATGGTAAAGACTTGCGCCTTTTAGCCAACCCACCCGGGTCAAGTCCTGGCAAGCACTTATTTTCATGAAGCATGAGTAATGGTCCTGTAGGGAATCAAACTACTAAACATATAATCATTTCCAACGGAAGGAAGGTTGAACCAAATCCCGGAGAATGGAAGGTTGAACCAAATCTCATATAAAGGAAGGTTGAACCAAATCCCAGATGAAGGAAGGTTGAACCAAATCGCAGGGGAAGGAAGGTTAAACCAAATCTCATATAAAGGAAGGTTGAACCAAATCCCAGAGAAAGGAAGGTTGAACCAAATGGCAAGGGAAGGAACGTTGAACCCAATCTCACATGAAGGAAGGTTGAACCAAATCCCAGACCAAATCCCAGAGGAAAGAAGGTTGAACCAAATCTCAGAGGTTATGTACTCAGTTGCCACTCCAATCGTAACCTCACTCTATAAATACCAGGCACATTGCATTATAAAAAAGGAGGTTAGAAAAGAGTGAAGCTCTCATCAATAATGGCAGACAACTTTGAGAGGGAAAACTCTTAGTTCCAATAGCATGTTTACTCATATTCAAAGCTTGTACATGTAATCAGAAACGAAAGAGATAATAAAAGAGGAACAGTGGACGTAGGCACATTCAAGCCGAACCACTATAAAATCTATGTCTTTTTACATTTAAATCCTTTACTTATTTTTTATTGCACATTCTTGATTTTTTGTCTCAATCATCCGCAACTAAAATTCATCAAACAATAACTCTTTACTGAAAACAATATTCGCAGCTCTACTACTATGACTTGGAGGTGTTTGCCCATTTTTTGTGTAAACATTTTTTGTGCTTTCACTCAGATATGAACTTCCTTTTTTAAAAGGAAAATTCTCTCTTTCTTATTTCTCCTTTTTACTTTGATACTTTAAATCACTCTCTTTTGGAATTCATTTTTTTGGCCTTAAACTACTGTTATGTTTAAATTAGAAACACTATTGTTTCTGATCTTCATACTAGAGATTATCATTTCTTGTCATGCGGAACTCTCTTCCCAATCTTTGTAGATCTGAAATCTGTTTCTCTTTTCAGATTTACCATCACTGTTTTCATAAAAAAACATTCTTTTCCTTCTTCAGCTCCGAATCATCTTTTATTTTAAAAAAAGAATATAGTGTCAATATTTCAAATTTTCAAATCTACAATCATTGTTCTAAAAAGGAAAAAATTATCTCTTTATTGTTCAAGATGTGAAATAATTGTTTCAATGAGAAAAGGAAACAATCTCTCTCTTTTTAGATCTAAATCATTGTAAAAGAAACTATCCTTTTCTATTCAAGATCTGAAATAATTGTTTCTATGAGAAAAAGAAACAATCTCCTTTTCTTTTCCAGATCAAATTCATTGTTTAAAAAAATATCCTTTTATTGTTCAAGATCTGAAATAATTGTTTCTATGAGAAAAGGAAACAATCTCTCTTTTCAGATCTAAATTGGCGTTTCTATAAAGAAAGAAACTGTCTTTCTCCTTTCATACCTTCCTTACACCATTCTATACACCAACCCTAATGCTCTGACTTGCTAGAATCTATCCTTCCAAGTTGATCAATCTAGCGACACTGATGCGTAGAAAAACTCTGACATCAGTTTGTTGAAATTTATCCTTCCAAGCTGATAAATCCAACAACACTGATGGACAGAAACATCAAGATCGGTAATAGAAATGGTACAACCAACCTAAAGAATAATTAGATTATTGAAATTTATCCTTCCAAGCTGATAAATCCAACTACACTAATTAATCACAATGAAAGGAAGCACGCAATTCATATTACATAGCCTACTTTATATACATGCCTTGGAGCAAGGGGTTGAAATTATCTCAAAATGTGGGATTAAACAACCCAATGTTGTATCATTTTTTCTAGCAGTTCAGATCTACACCAACAATTTCATTCAAAAAAGAAATATTTATTTATTTCATAGATTCGAAATCATTATCTTTTTTCTCTTATTTTAGATCTACAAACACTGTTTCTTAAAAAAAAGAAACATTTATTTATTTCTTAAGATCTGAAATCATTCCAACTTTTTTCTCTTATTTTAGATCTACAAACACTGTTTCTTAACAAAAAAATATATTTATTTATTTCTTAAGATCTGAAATCATTCCAACTTTTTCTCTTATTTCAGATCTACAAACAAAAAAGAAACATTTATTTATTTCTTAAGATCTGAAATCATTCTATTTTTTCCTCTTATTTCATATCTATAAACACTGTTTCTTAAGAAAAAAGAAACATTCATTTATTTCTTATGATCTGAAATAATTCTATCTTTTTTCTCTTATTTTAGATCTACAAACACGGTTTCTTAATAAAAAACAAACATTAATTTATTTCATAGATCTAAATTCATTCAATCTTTTTTTATTTTCTTTTAGATATGCAAACACGGTTTCTTAACCAAAAAAGTAAACATTTACATTTCTCATATCTGAAATCATCACATCTCCTCTTTTTCATTCCAAAAAGTTTTTTTACCAAAAGAAACTTTTGTTCATTTTTCAAAATCATTGTATATCTTATTCTCTTTTCATCCAAAAGTATTATTCTCTTGACATAAGAAACTCTGGTTCCTCTTTAGATCCAAATCCTTATTCCTCTAACATAAGAAAATCCTCTTTTCTATTACGACCTACAACCAATATTCCTTGAAATAAGGAGCTCCATTTCCCTTCTCTTATCTAAGAAAAGTCACTTTGAAAAAATTCTTTTCTGTTGTCCGGATCTGCAATCACTATGTCTTAGAAATAAGAAACCATATCTCTTTTACCCCCATCAAATCTAAAAACATTCTTTCTTGGCCAAAAGAAACTTGGGTTCACTTTTCAAGTCTAAAGTTATTCAAACTCACTTTCCCATTACTGATCAGATCATTGTTTCCATCACCATAGGAAACCTTACCCTCTTTCCAAATCCGAGATCATTGTTTTGAGAAACTCTATTTCTTATTTTAGAGATTCTCACTTTCTTTTAAGAGTTGGGCAATTGATCCTTCAAAACTACAAAATCTCCCATTCCTTTCCGAAACTTGAATTATTTTCCCTTGAAAATTACAAGATCTTCAGGAAAGCGTAGGAGAACAACTTTCCAACATGCCTTCTAAGCGAAGAAACTCTGCTACAAAGAATACAACTGCTGTTAGTACACCCAATCCAGATGTGGAAGGACAGAAGATTGGTCTAAAAACCTCCCCGTGCTAAAACTTACCAGACATAACTTCGAAATAGTTGTGGTTTAAATCAGTAAACACTTCGCTGCTTAATATAAAGCTTTTGTGGATAAACTCTTGACATGCTTAAGACAGATGAAAGTATTCAACCTTAATATTGTAATACAAGGGAAGCCCTAGTCTGGGGGACACATGGGGCATTTCGCCTAACCATATGAACCCTAAGCACAGCCCTCATCCATCCAACATCTAATCAAAATACTACAATCGGGATCCCACTCATGGATCGAAATATCACAACTTGAAGACCGAAGTCATGGTGATTGATACTCAAAGTCTAGATATGACAAGCTCGACACTTCATCACTCTTATCATCCCCGAAGGCATCACCAATCCAACGCGTACTAGACAGGACCCAAATAATATAGCTCTCCTTAACTAGGGATATGTTCAACAAATATGAACAGAGAAGGAGATAAGACCAAGAGTTACTAGTCCACCCTCCAGGAAAAAAAACTTTTGAGTGCCCACTACAAACCTTTATAAGGGGCTAACCCAGCCCCCTAGACACTTGCCAAGATCTCCACACTTGCTGATAAGCGGGGGGCACAAAGAAGGTACTATATAATTACTTTTCTTTCATTCTAATCTATCTTAAGCTATTGCAGGGCTCTACCATCTACTCTTGGATCTCCATCCTTGGAGAAAGGTGAAGGAAGGATTCATAAATCCGTTGCATGTGCTAATCGACCCGAGGGTGCTTACACGCTACACGAAGTAAAGACAAAAAATCAAACTAGACCCTACAACTATGCATGACCTCTCCATTGGGTCAGCAAGGCACATAAAGATGAGAAAACATCACTGTTAGGAGTTCAGATAGATGGTCACCTAGGGAAGCTAGCACAGCTTGCAGTACAAATGCTATAGAAAAATGGAAGAGATACAACTCTCTACCTTAGGAGCTCGAATGATCAACGATCAGAGAGAAACCGTCCATTTGAGTATGGTGTTACCTCAAAGGGTAAGGAAGAGGACGTGATGGAAACGACATCTGTCGAGAACTTGGATAACATAATATTTTATATGGAAAGGCTTTGAGACTAAGCTCCAGCAATTCCAACATATTTGGCCCGCAACAAAAAGGCGAGAGATATCCAGAACCACCACTCCTCATATCACAATTCAACCCGAATCAGCAATATATATAGTAAACCGCTAGGACATTGCAGTTACCAATTAATATACTAGCTTCATCACTCCATCATGATTCAATAATCAAAAAACACAATTCAAATTGGTTAAGAACTAAGGATAACAGATGCACACTAGGGACATCCACTTTAAGTCCACCAAATTAGCCGGAGTCAACTTGACAAAATGACTAGACCAATGACTGCTAGGAGGCAGCACTAAAACGACAAACAAGAATCTTGGAAATCTTGGCCCAGTAAAACCCCCGTTATCAAATAGAGTACATGCAGAAAATCCTTATGAGGAACTCTCCGATCACACGATATGCTCGCATAAACATTTCATATGCATGACAACAGATGGTCCTGTGAAGGAGGTACCATAACAAACCTTTTCTTTTGTTTTTACCTAACCTGGTTGTTGTCATTTCAGGACAATGCCATCGGCTCCTAGGTTCCAAAGAATCTTACAAAAATACTAAGCGAGAATTCCTATCCAAGAGAACATCTTAACCAGGCATACTACACAACCTGGTACTTTGCGCTTCTTTCGAAGCGACAAGTTTGGTCTAAACTACTCTTTCCCTTTTAACCAAGACGAGACTAATGCATTCACTTAACACATATGTAGTTAATTCACTTAACTCCTATGCTGTTATAACCAATACTTCTTTTGTGATTAGCAATCCAGATCACAAGCATGTGTTGGCAGCAGTGAAAATAAGATAGTCATAACTAAGAGCACTAGCCTGGGCAGTTCACTACTGACGACCGCCCCTTTCCCTGGCAATGACATACCATTCGGGCATCCAGGTACAAATATAGCTTGAGTAACTCAAAGAATAAATGCATTCGAAGCCTAGCGTGGATTGACTCATAACAGGAGATGCCCCAAGCCAATGAGCAAGTTGAAGCTATCAACAAAGTCTTGAAAACGCTAATTAAGAAAAAACTAGATGAATCCGAAGGAGCGTGGGTTGACGAACTACCCACGGCACCATGGGCTTACCAATCCTCCTACAAAACAGCAATAGGACATACTCTATTTGCTCTAAGCATATGGGGCCAGACATGTTGAGGAGAGAAGGAATCACATCGCTCTCAAGACCGCCGCACACAGACAAAAAGTGGCAAAACAATACAAATCTAAGGTAAAGCCCCAAGAGTTACAAGAGGGAGATATTGTTCTCAAGCAAGTATTTCCCCGTCCATGCGCACTAGATCCAGTTTGGGAAGGACCATTTGTTGTTCATAAGGATCTCCACAACGGAGCTTGCATTACGTCGACAGTTGACGAAAAAGGTGTTTTGGAAAGGAAGGAATCTCCAACATCTTCACCATTACTTCTCTCAGCTTGTAAAAAGCATGTATCACCTGAAACAATAAAAGAAAGACAGTGGATGTAGACATATTCTGGCCAAACTATTGTAAAAATTGATGTTTTGCTCGATTGTTTGTCTGATATTTTTCCAATTGCGATCAATCACAAGCTCTCGCCGGTAGCAGTGAAAGCAGAATCATGACTAAAGGCACAAAAATAGCCTGGGTAGTTCACTGCTGACGATCGCCCCCCCAGCCAGCAGTGATAAACCGACTATAAGCCATGGATTAGGCACGATTATAGCCTAGGCAGTTCGTAGTTGACGATCGACACGATTAGGCATGATTAAGGCATGGCTGCAGCCAGGGATAGTTCGTAGTTGACGATCAACACCCACGCTAGTCGGGCCATAGTAAATCGAATAATACTCACGATATAGGCCATAATGGCCAAGGTAGTTACTATATGCGAATCCCGACTCTATATTTTAAGTACGACAGTCGCACAAGTTACACTCCCTTGGAACATAGGTTGGGCTGACAAACCATATGACACAAAAATCCACAATCAGGGCAAGTAACTTACGTGCCACAAATCTTAAGTTTAGAAGTACTCTCTTGACGAATAATATAGTTTGTTGTACTTAAACTAGAAGCTTCTAACAATTTCTTTTAGTCATGTGGCACTACATACAGATGGTAGGAATATGAATTCCACTCTACCAACCACAGCAGGATATTCCTTCGCTTCCACTCCACTAGAGGAAACAGAGCATCGACTCAACTCCATCAAAGATAGTAGAACATCAATCCAACATTGCCAAAATAATTGGAATATCCCTTCCAGCCAACTTCGCTCAAGAAACTGTAAGGATTCTCTCAAAGATGAGCACACTTATGGAACTTGAGAAAAACTCAGTGCAAAGGCATGACTAACTTTTGTAAGATAAGCTAAATTCGATAAAAAATACTTAGGGGCATAGCACCACCTCACCCCTTGATTATACACATACACTACCACTCAGCTCGGTAATAGCACATTGGAATCATGACCTCAAGTTCGCAAGTTTAAAACCTATTCATGATACAAGGCAGCATATTGTGAGAAGCAACCAAGTGCACTATACTGGAGGCAAACCCAGACAAATAATGAGCGCTCCCAGCCGACTTTTGACAACGTCGCTAGAGAGTGTTTTGGAGGATGCGATGAGTATTTGTGGACTGCCACGTCCCCCAAATTACTCTCTAAACCTTAGTAACAGGGAACCAGTTCGAATGATAAAGACCTCTTTAAACAGAAGTGATTTGATCTCTAACCTTCCGAATGTAATTACTTCATGTAAAAGTCTATCTTAACACAAATAGCTTGATACCTTTACCTAATAAATCAATCCCGAGGACACGCGGGATGACTCTAACACATATCTATGGTAAAATTCCAAATAAAAATGTATTAATAGCATGTAACTAATTCTAAGGCGAGGATGAAAGTCCTTGACCACACTTGCCCAAAAGGACCCTAAACTTGTAGGTAAAGTCAACAAAATAGGACGATCCTCTATCGCCAAAGTCGACAAGACATTTGAGTTGAAAGGTTGATTCTACCTGACCAATGTAGAGATAGCAAGCCAATGTCACCAATAAACACCCCACGCCGGAGGCATATGACGATAATCGGCATAAACCGGACCGACAATAGGACTCCTAATTCACAATGCCGACAAATTTCCTTGAGCTCCGCTCAAAAGAGCTAGGACCACTCGCTCAGACCCGACATCTACCCTATTATCGCTTACCAATAGTCGACTTCAAACAGATGCATGAGATATCAACAGGCAAACTGCCAAGGAAATTGGCTAAGCTAATCTTGTACAAATGTGCCTGGGGGCAAGTCCTAGAAAAGATAACAGAAACAAGGAATTGCTCCAAACATCATCACCTTACCAGACTAGATGCAACACAAACCTATTACAATTAGTTAAGCCTAATCAGATATAATGACCCAAATTAAAGCTCCTACAAAATGTACATGTCTTTGTACAAACGTCCATACAGAAGATACAAAGCATATGCTAGGGAAGAAATTGTCAGCCTTCACTCAAAGGCACCACATTACTTATCCTACATATGAGTACCCTTCAATGGAGATTCTTACTCTACCAAATCCATCAATAATTAATCCCATACGTGCATGAGAGAAAGTGGAGAAAAGTTCATTGAGAAATATGCAAATTCGGCAATGGGATTGGATGGATAGGTCATGATCACTAGACTTTCCCATACAATGAACATAAATAGAATGCCACATCAATAGATCTGAGAACAATACCATAAATTATACATCGGCTGGTTCACACACTGTAGAACCTCAAAGTAGGAAGCAAGAAGAGCAAACCTAGGAAAATAGAATCCCACTAGGTAAATACTAATCAAAGACGGCTAGAGACAATCACCACACCATTCTTAAGCAAAGCCGAGCCTCACATTGAACTAGCAAAGAAAAACTCTTTAGGAAAACAAAAATAATATATGGATAGTCAGACATCAAGATGATGGCTGCAAGACAAGCTAGGCAACCCCTGATCAGACAAAGCATACTTTGCATTCACAAAAGTATGCTTTGGGGGGCAAATGTTGTGGGCATTTTCTCCCACTACATGGTGAATATGAAGAGTCAGGGGTAAAATTGTCATTGTCTTGGAATGGACCTAAACTAATTTAGAATTATTCTCGACATCAAGATATGGACCTAGGCTAAAACCGCATCTCAATCCGAGTAACGGTTTGAAAGATATAAACATCTTAACATTAGCCTGTTGTCTAAGTTATATGGGTCCCACTTTGGAGAACTACTAATTTTCTCTCTCATATGGAACATTCAGGGGCATTGGAATACTCTACTTAGCGATACACAGCTATCGGTTCAAGTCTCATTCAATTCTGACCTAGATTGAAGGGGTTATGGCATAATAACGTGTGTAGCACAATGGTAAAGACTTGCGCCTTTTAGCCAACCCACCCGGGTTCAAGTCTTAGCAAGCACTTATTTTCATGAAGCATGAGTAATGGTCCAATAGCGAATCAAACTACTAAACATCTAACCATTTCCAATGGAAGGAAGGTTGAACCAAATCCCGAAGAATGGAAGGTTGAACCAAATCTCATATAAAGGAAGGTTGAACCAAATCCTAGAGGAAGGAAGGTTGAACCAAATTGCAGGGGAAGGAAGGTTGAACCAAATTGCAGGGGAAGGAAGGTTGAACCAAATCTCATATAAAGGAAGGTTGAACCAAATCGCAGGGGAAGGAAGGTTGAACCAAATCTCACATAAAGGAAGGTTGAACCAAATCCCAGACAAAATCCCAGAGGAAAGAAGGTTGAACCAAATCTCAGAGGTTATGTACTCAGCTGCCACTCCTATCATAACCTCACTCTATAAATACCAGGCACATGACATTATAAAAAAGGAGGTTGGAAAAGAGTGAAGCTCTCATCAACAATGGCAGACAACTTTGAGAGGGAAAACTCTTAGTTCCAATAGCATGTTTACTCATATTCAAAGCCTGTACATATAATCAGAATTGAAAGAGATAATAAAAAGGGAACAGTGGATGTAGGCACATTCAAGCTGAACCACTATAAAATCTGTGTCTTTTTACAGTTAAGTGCTTTACTTATTCTTTATTGCACATTCTAGATTTTCTATCTCAATCATCCGCAACTAAAATTCATCAAACAATAGCTCTATACTGAAAACAATATTCGAAGCTCTACTACTATGACTTGGAGGTGTTTGCCCATTTTTTGTGTAAACAATAAGCAAGTGAAAGATGAGAAGTTAGTAGATATTTTAGAAAAATTGAGAAAATGTGAGCATTTTCTTCATGCTAGGAAGTATTTAGTTGATGAGAAGGGATGTTTGAGAAGAGATGGACGTCTTTGTGTCCCAATGATTGATGATTTGATGAGAGATGTGCTTATGGAGTGTCACCACTCAAGGATGACCATTCATCTCGGAGGGGATAAGATGTACAAGGACATGAAGAAAATTTTCTTTTGGAATGGAAAGAAGAGAAGCGTAGCTGAGTTTGTTGCTAGGTGTTTGACATGTCAGAAGATAAAAGTTGATCAAGTGAAGCCTGGTGGATTATTATTATCTTTGGAAACTCAAACTTGGAAGTGGGAACATATTTCGATGGATTGTGTGGAAGGGTTGCCTAAAAGTTAGAAGGCCAATGAGGCTATTTGGGTTGTTGTGGACAGACTCATTAAGAGCGCTTATCTTGTTCTGATTAGGAGAAATAGGATTAGCTCCTCTCTCATACAGATTAATATTAAGGAGGTAGTTCGTCTACATGGAATTCCTGCAAGCTAGTCAGTGATAGGGACCCCTTGTTCACTAGCGAGTTTTGGAGGAGCCTACGAACAGCTTTGGGAACTTCTTTGAACCTTAGCAACGGCATATCACCCATAAACTAATGCATAAATAGAGAGGATGAATAGGATTGTGTAGGATTTGTTGAGAGTTTGTGTCCTGGATTTCGGAGGACATTGGGAGTAGCATCTACCTTTGGTTGAGTTTGCGTATAATAATAGCTATCAAGCGACGATTAGTATGGCCCCTTTTGTAGCACTTTATGGGCAGCCATGCAAATCGCTTAGTTGTTGGTGGGAAACCACCGACAAAGTATTATTCGGACTCAATTTGATTCGTGATACCATGGAAAAAGTAGAGATGATCAGGCAAAGGATGAAGATAGTGCAAGACCATTAGAAATCTTATGCGGATAAAAGAAGGAAAGAGCTCGAATTTGAGGTTGGAGATATGATATTTGTTAAAATCTCCCTTCTTAGAAAAGTTGTTAGGTTTCACAAGTTTGGAAAATTGGCACCTAGATTTGTTGGACCATTCAGAATTTTAGAAAGAATAGGAATATTGGCATACCGTGTGGAGCTTCCAGACAAGTTGGTAGGAGTCCACAATGTTTTCCATGTTTCTCACCTTAGGAAATGCCTTCATGACACCACTAGCAGAATAGAGCTTGATTAGTTGAAGGATTTTGAGATGGAGCCAAGAGTGCCTCGTGCCATCGCACACATTGTGGAGCACAGTACTAGGAGACTCCGCAATAAAATAATCAGGTTGGTCCGAGTACAGTGGGGGAACAATCCGGTGGAAAGCACATGGGAGACGGAGGAGAAGATGAAGAGCATTCACCAAGAGCTTTTCACTGGTAATTTTTCTCTTCAAAATTATGATTTTGGTTGCATCGTGGTTGCTAGGTTGGATGGTAGGAGATGCTTTTTACACCTTTTCACAATCACTTTACACTCGTGTAGAAATTTTAATGCATGTTTATTATGGCAGGGTAACATTTCACAATTTAATGAATCTTCCACTTATTTGATGGGGTGGTTAAGAGATTATCTATGGTTAAACTCTTCACAACTTATCAATGGATATAACCCTTTTGGTATGAATAGTTTATCGGTATGGGCGTGGATGTTTTTATTCGGACATCTTGTATATTTGCGTACATGACTTCATGACACAATTACACACTCACGCTAGGATTGAGCTCGTTTTAGCATGTCTGCAGTCAAGGTTTTAAATCTCGCTCATCTCGGCCGAGATCTCGTTTTCGAGCCTGGGAGATTCGAAACTAGTTGTTTTGTTGTAATCTCGCCTGATGTATATCTCGACCGATATTATGGTATCTCGCCCGACATCTCGGACGAGATTTGATTACGAGATATCGGCCGATTTTTAGAATTTTATTAAATTAGGTCTTTAACTTCTACCTATATAGAAGCTTTTGTAGCTAAAATATTACTTTGACTTCCACTTATTTAGAAGCTTTTGTAACTACGATATAACTATGATTTCTACTCTTTTAGAGGCTTTTGTATGTAAAGTATAACTTTAGATTCTACTTGTCTAGATGATTTTGTAATAAAAATTTTAAATTATAACTTGTGGCAAACTTGGTCTTGTTTTAACCAAGTATCATGGTCTTATACATGTGTCTTTTTTGCATGTATATTGTTTGAATGTTTGTTCATTTGTTCATTTTTACATCTAGTCATTTTTCCCCTAAAAAAAGATGCAACTCGCTTTGTGATGGTTCGTTTCATGTATATTTTCACATATAATATTATATCGAACATTATTCACAAATTCTCATTATTTATTTGCATTAATATGAGTAAATTACTAATGATAAGCATGTGATAAATTCAAAGTAAATGTGTAAAGTTTTCATTTAGGTAGTGACTAATATTTATAAGTTTCGGTATATGAAGACTAATTTTCGACATGACATATACTCTGAGATTACTCCGAAATAAATTTTAGGAACCGAGATGTAAATCCGATATGGACAACCGAGATGGACTCATCTCGTCCGAGATCTCCCCCGGTACGAGATCGAGTCTCTAAAATCTTCGAGATGAAACGTGACCGAAATCCGAGATTTAAAACCTTGTCTGCAGTACATAATCACATTGCACTACTGATTGAGTAGATTGTTGTGTAGAAAACTTGGTTGTATAACATGGATGTTATTGCATGTTACACTATTCACGTCTTGTAAGATTTCGAGACGAAATCCTTTTTAAGGGGGGAGAATGTAACACCCCATAAAATGAACCATAAATAAATAAAGTAAATTAAATTAAATATGATAATGGTTAAATACGAAAATTTTATAAAAGTTGAAATTTGACCACGAAAGTTATTCTGTTGCGTTCGTGGTGAAATTCTGATCTGTTTTCATATATAATATGCTAAAAATGGAGCTCAAGCAAAGAAGTTATGAGTATTTGAAGTTTTTGGATCTAAATTAATTTACTTTGAATTCAAATTCAAAAAAGAAAGCAAATTGAGGGTTTAAATTTCAAAAATTAGCTTGGGGGCTAAGTAAGCGTTTAATTAATGTTTTAACGTTAAAAAGTTAATTAGGGAATAAAATAATTGTGCAACGGGAGAAAATAAACGTTCCCCGAAATAGAGAAGCTGTCGACCTATATAGGCCAACCGGTCGACCGTAGCGGTCGACCGGTCGCACATAGGCGATCGACCGCTTGGCAACGAATGTTACCAGTGGCAGCTAGGGTTTGAAGCTATGTTATATTCAGTTGTACTCTCCAGATTTACCCGTTTCTTACCTATTTCCATCCTACGGTTCTGGTGCGTTTCAATCCCTATAAATAGAACCCTATCCTCTCCACTTTTTATTCATATTATTTTGTGGAATACGATGAAATTCTGTCATTGATATCTCTCTCTAATAAGATTCAGAAACTCCGTAGAGAATTCAGGTAAGAATTCAACTTATTTCTTCTTTGTTTCTTCTTCCTCCAATCTATTCTTATCCTATTCTTCTTCAGTTATTCTGAATATAATGAATATATATACCTCTTACCTATTGTGTGTATATATATCAAAAGAGAGAGATTCTGGAAGAGGTCGGAAGACTACAAATCCATTTGAGTGAAGCTAAGGCTAATTTGTGAGTGGAAACCTTAGAATTTCTTTTCAGCAATTGTTTAGTGTATTTCTTTTTGAATTTGAATATGCCTTAGGGATTTTTGGATTTTAGAAATATGATAGATAAAATCTCCCAAAATTCCTTTTTATTTCGTGATGTCAGTTCTATGTTGAGATTCTGAATTATTCACATAATTTGATGGAATTTGTTTCGTTTATGCAATTTCTAATAATTTCATAATCTATTCCACTTCTCTTTCTTCTTTGGGTCAAATTGTGATTCTTCAATAAAATAAGAGGTTTAGATTATGAATTTTATTCGTAGTTTACACCACTTAAGAAGAGTTGAATAAAATATAGGGTTTAGATTGCAGTTCTTATTGTTTAAGATATTCCATTGAATTGGTGTAATAGATTGAGTTTCTATTTTATTTACAAGTCTGTTATTGCAGTTTTGGTTATGAATATTTGTTCCCTATTTTGGATATTAGAATCCTATGAAATCTTTGAAATTTGAAGAAAAAGGACTTGTAATAATAATTGGTTAGGGAATTGACATTTAACACTAGTTTAGAGCGTAATATCCGTGTGTTTACAACTTATTAGGTACGAATATTTATTTATATCTATTTACATAATTAACGTACAATTATTGCATATATGGCATAGTTAATTAGGCATTTATTTTCATTTATTTCCCCTATTAGGAAGGCAATTGATTGTGAGGCGGAAATAAGATAAAACTCTTATATAGCCTAATTATTATTTTAAGACGTAATAAGAATGATTCTTTATAAGACCTTATTTATGAAATAGTGAGATGAGTGCTGTGAAGTCAATTTCCCGATATTGCCCCAATATATCCCATAGTGGACTTTTGGGGCAACGATATTCCTATAAAGCGGCCCAATATAGCGGATCTGCTATTATCCCCGATATTGGGGCAATAATCCACTATATTCCCGATTTTGTTGCCCCACTATATCCCCCTTTCCTATAATAAGCATTTTGCTTAATGTCTTGCTTTTAAGTTTTATGGTAACTTCAAAGTTGATGTAACAATGATATACGCTGTTGGTTATTATAACTAGTTCTAACTTTTTAAGTGTCAACTTTGTTTATCTTTACTTTATTATAACTTGTTTTGCTTGGTGGGAAATAATAAGTAATAATTGTTCCTCTTTTTAATGTAGAATGTTCATCATTTCTCTTTTTAAAGTCGTCCGCTATATCTTGCTATATCCCCGATATATCTCCGCTATAACTTTTCTCACCTCAAACGCTATGGAGTGGCATGGGGCTTTAACTGCACAGGATGAGTGAGTGTGTGTGTGTGTGTGCATATGGAGAGTAATTGATTTATGGCTAAGTCATAGGGATGCGAGGTCAATAGAGTTACATGACAGAAGTCTGTCCTTCACTTTGAGGCTACCAATAGTTGTATGCTTTAATTGATGTGAGATATCCTTATGATAAATATTTGTGATGATGCTAGGTTGGTCCAAAATTCTATAGGGGAAATCTTCCCAGCTAATCTGGCTATCAGTTCCTACGAATAGTCGGACTAATGTGAGATGTCATTATGAGTATAGGCCATAAAACAGAGGGTCTGCTTCGTGGTCTTGAGGTATTAGTGGTTGGACCCGCCTCTTTTCCTCAAATGAAGTATTAAATGGCCAAGGGGACACGTTAGGTGGTATCTCTACAGGGGTCCGCTTCAGGAAATAGGTCTTAAATGATGGGGTATGTCTTAATTAAGGTATTAAATGACTAAAGTCTGCTTATTTTCCACATGGAAGTATTAAGTGGCCCAGGAGGTTCCATATGATATCAGCTAGATAGTACCATTAAGGAGCACGCCTTGGGAATAGGTATTAAATGATGGGTTCTGCCTTAATTAAGGTATTAAATGACTAGAGTCTGCCTATTTTCCAATAAAAGGTATTAAGTGGCTTGGGTACCATCTCTCACATTATTAGCTATTTATGACGTATGATTGAGATATGGGATTTTTGAAACCTGCTTCTGGAATGGAAGGTATTAAGTGGTTGGACCCGCCTCCTTCCCTTATAAAGAAGTTTAAATGATTTTAATGGTTTTATGTTCGTAGACGTATTATTATTTTGAAATATACTGCCCAAGTACTAACAAGGTAAGCCTCGAGGTTTTTATTAACCAGACACTTGTTGTTCTGACTCCCTCCTCATTACAACATAGGTTAAGGACATAGTGATGGCAGTGATGATGCATAGAGATGGAGAAGCTTGACTTATGGTAGTACTTGCTATTATTATTTGTCTTTATGAGTACCCATGTATTTAGACAATTGTTGTAACATATATTATGTTATGGTTTTTATGGAATTTTGTGTTATGACATTTTTATGGTTTTGAAATAAATGGATACACTTTGCTATTATATTTTGTTCCATCCACTATGAGTTTTGAAAGTTTAGTTATGGCTCTGCAATATTATTTCTTTTTACTACCAACAGCTTACTTTAGAATCAACCTAAGTTTCAATGGGCATTTTCTGGGTCGAAATTTAGTTCTGTTCCATGGCGGGTTGTTACAAGGATGATTATTAAATATTTTGTTTAGAGTAACCTAAAAATCTTGCTCCAGCTCCTCTTCCATGTGTCTGGGGTTGGCTTTTATGTATGCTTTGATTAGTATCCAATAATCTTGTGGAGTCCAACTTTCATTTGCCATTGAAGATGTTGTGAATTTTCAATATAAACCTTTCGTTTAAAATGAAAGTTTATGATCCGGGTCTCATGAATCAAGTGCCATCTGAATAACTACGTGGCAAACATCTGCGAACTTGAATAGAAACAAATTTAAGTGTGTTTGTTTCTTTACAAAATGAAGTACAAACACTGATATGAGATACTCAGATAGTAAATCTCAAACACTGATAATACACCAATAATACACTGATAGTAAATCTCAAACACTGATAATACATCGATAATACACTGATAGTAAATCTCAAATGCTGATAATACATTAATAGTAAATACAATAAGACATAATCTACGACTTATCAAACTGATAATCATTATCCCAAAGACCAACTGCGTCATCATCATCATGATCATCTACTCTAGGTGTAGGATGATATCGTTGCTCATTAGCAGCAGTAAGCTCGTTAATACGAGAAGTTAACTCTTATATTCTCCGTTGATGCTTGACGTACATAACTTGGCAATGTTCCATTCGCATCTAAAACAAATCCTCATATAAAAATGTAGCTGGATCTGGATAATGCAAAATCTCATGCCGAGGAATATCAATATATCTATGAACTCCCGACGTTGTAGGTATACCGACTGTCCAACCATAATCTCTTGTCTAGGATGGTTGTAGAGCATGATATACCTAAGTGCTCTTTGTAAGGTCCGGTAAAACGGGGGGACAACACCACTTCGGATACCTGAAGGTCCTACCAAATCAACTGATGCAACATGAAAAAAAGTAGCCATATGCGGTGGAGTGTAAAATCGATGCCAAAAAGATGCATAATCTAAATTGGTGATGATGAAATAATTAGCCGACCACTCCTTTGCATACTCCTATAAAGCGGCGTTGTCATACACCTTCAAAAAAGGTGTATCTGGGTGTGGATCGTCAGGAACCAAATCACCATCTAATGTCTATCTCCAACTACGCTCACCAAGGAACCAATAACATCCTCCCATGGATAGAGATGATACCAATGGAAAATGTTTGACATATAGGAAGCCAGCATGTACTACGATGGGGTTAGTCATATAAGGAGAACCATCAAAAGGATGTCAAATAATACTCTCTCATGTAGTCCGTAACTCAATCTGATTTCGGGCCATAACAAATATATGACATGCCTCGTCTCCTTGCATCATTCTACGGTTCTCTCGAGCCCATGCTCTAACTCAGGGAAAAAAAAGGTAATATGGAGTCTAACGTCGGGTAAGTCATATTGCGAAAGTACTCATAGTAACAGTATTACAAAATCTCCTAGAAACCTGTAATCGACGTGGATCTGGCCCTAGCAACGTATCGATGATCCAAAGAGCGATACAAATATGCTAATATCGGAGTCCCCAATCATATCGGATTGGACTATCAAACGAAAACTCCGCAACAGCTATAACATGTCCAACCGACGACGTGTTTGATGGATTTAAAAAGAATATGTTTTCCATCATGTACAGAATAAACAGTCGAGCAATCTCCAAATCGTTTTTATGCTATAATTATGTATCAATTTAGAGATTGCTTGTCTAATGTAACTACATCTAATTTGTAGTCCGGATGACAGTCCATCTTATAAGTCAAGATGTGGAAGTACACTAGATAAACGGTTAAAGTGCTAGTACTGCTTGTCATAGGGTAAGGTCTTCCCTCGTCCGATGCCTAAACCGGTAAGCATAGTAAACTCTAAAGGGGTCAAATCTAACTCTCCAAAACTTAAGTGAAATGTATCAGTGGTCTTCCACCAACATGCGGCTAAAGCACCACATAACTGAACATCTGAATTTAAAAGATTGTCAATACCTATTAAAGCAATTTAAGATTGTTGGAAGTACTAAAAAGCATTAAATAAATAAGGAGCAATTAAGTAAATTCATACTCAAGAAATCTCCAAATCATATATCCCCAAAAAAAGCATGAATATCGTCGGCATCAACTGCTCGAATAGATCTATAAAAGCGGATTACACTGGGCCAAGAGCCACGGGCACGCTCACGACGAGCCTAATTTTAAATAGGACACATATTATATTTATATTCTACAATTTTAACTAAAAGAAAATTTTAAAGTAGATATTTTTCAGAATCTTCGACGCACGTGCTGACGTGTACTTCGTTGTTGGAAAGTATACGAAAATTAATCAAATCCTCGTCGGGTCTCAAATTTTGATTGATGTGGGGATTCAGAACTGCATCTTTTGTATTTCTCGCCAAACATCTTTGACTAACTACGGTGCTTCGCCGACCTCTTGTATCGGTATCTGGGATGTCTATGTGCTCTTCGGTAGGGGCTTTTTCTTCGGTCGTCTGAACATTTTCAGCGCTGCGACTACCGCTGCCTCGAATACTCCTCCACGCTTTTCTCATAATCATTTTGGATTTTATTTAACCTTTTTTTCCTTATTTTTTTTACTATCGGCCGAAGAAGAAGAGAGCAAGGGAAAGAAGAACTTCTATGGCCATAGCCAGCTAGGCTGTTGCCTGTTAAGATAGCCGACTATTTTAACTTGTGGATTGCAATTCACAACGTCACGGGATTGTAATCCAACGGCTGTGAATTAAAATCGACGTGAATTGTCTTAGCCGTCTAAACAAAAGCCGGTTGAGGCAAAAAAAATTTCCTCCTATTGGGGTTTGTTTTTATTTTTACTTTTTTTCCCGTTAGGGTTGGGTAGGGTTCATTGCAAAATGAATTGGCGTTGCTTGGCTTTACCGGTTGGAAATGCTCTTATAAAATAGCAGTTCGATTATATTTTGTAACCTGGAAGTGGAAACCAGATAACACTACAAGGAAAACGGCATTTTCCGACGGCTGAAAACCATCGGCGGCCGTCGGAAAAAACCGTCGGAAAATAAGGCGTCGGAGTGCAGTAATTCCAACGGCTTCCGACACAGTTCGCCGTTCGGTTTTCTGACGGCTTCCGACGGCTTCCGACGCTTGTCGGAAGCCGTCGGAAAAAATGATCTGAAAGCTATCGAAAGCCGTCGAAAGTATATAACCTGAAAGCCGTCGGAAATCTGCTGCATTTTTCTGTATTTCTGCTGCAATATAGCCTTCCATCCACATTTCCCATACAAACACTATTCCACCAATACTGCAGAATTCAATATATAATATTGCAACCAAATATCAAAAACCAAACTATACGCAATTCACCGAACAAAAAATACATAAAATTAAGTCAAAACACATAACCATTACCCAAACTAATGTACAATACATAATAATATCCACAACACCAAATGTTCTATCAATTTCTACATCCCCAACATCCACATAATTATGCAACAAAATAGCTAAGTGTATCATAACATTGTACATAAATCATACAAAACAGAAAAAAACATACCGACCAAAGCAATCAATCAATCTCCTCCATAACCTGAGCCAGCAGAGGAAGGGAAGCGGCCACCATACTGCTGCATGTACTCGGCGATACGCTGGTCTAGCAACTGTGTGGTCTCTATGGCCTGCCGACGGTACTTGATTATTATCTAATTCGTAACATGCTTTGGGTTTTTTTACTGTCATTTGGTTTCATATGAAGCTCAGGACGTTTGCATAATTCTTCTATATCGCGTCTTGATTTCAAATCATCCTTCGTCTTCCCTTTCACATTCAAAATTGTGTTAAAAACATTATCAAATACATTTTTCTCATTGTGCATCACGTCTATATTATGACGAAGCAGAAGATGTTTCCAATATGACAACTCCCAAAAAATAGTTTATTTCCACCAGTTATGAACAATCGATTTGCCTTCAATTTCTGTTTGCACTCCAGTTTCATATATCTTTGGATAGTCCCTAACAAGTTCATATATGTCTTCGCTTGACAATATCGTCGGTGGTTGTCTGGTTTCTACTCTATTAGCTAAAAAGTTTTTCTTGTCTCCTCTGAAGGGATGATTTACATGGAGAAAATATCGATGACAGTCAAACCATGAAATTTTCTTACCATGAGGTAAAGAAAACGCTCGTGTTTCATCCATGCAATATGGACATGCTAGACGACCGGCAGTACTCCATCCTGAAAGCATTGCATAGGCAGGAAAATCACTTATAGTCCACAACAAAGAAACAAACATATGAAATTTTTTCTTCTTGGACACATCGTATATTTCTACTCCTTCGTTCCACAGTATTTTTAACTCCTCAATCAACGGTTGTAGATATACATCGATTCCTTGTGTCGGATCGTCGGGGCCAGGAACGACAACAGTAAGAAACATATATTGCGTTTTCATACACATCCATGGAGGTAAATTATACGATGTGACGATAATGGGCCAGGATGAATATTTAGAACCAAATTGAGAAAATGGCGAAAAACCATCCATACATAATCCTAATCTAACATTTCGACTCTCCGCTGCAAAATTTGGATACGTTTTATCGAAATGCTTCCATGCTTCTCCATCGGCCGGATGTGTCAACGTACCATCTTCCTCTGTTCTCACACTATGCCATCTCATATTAGATGCAGTAACAGAAGATGCATATAATCTTTGAAGCCTTGGAGTGATGGGTAAGTAATGCATACGCTTGTACGGAACTTCCTTCCCCTTCTTTTTTCTTGGTTTGTATCTCTCTTGATTACAAATTTTACAATTTCTAAGGTTTGCGTCTTCTTTCCAAAACAACATGCAGCCTTTTAAACATGTATCTATTTTTTGATAAGGTAAACCAAAAGCCGACATAAGTTTTTTAACTTCATAGTGATTTTCACACATTAGATTATCGGGCGGCATATGTCTTTTTGCAGCTTGTACAGCAGCCGTAAACCCAGCTTCAGTGATGTTGTATTTTGACTTCATCACAATGTATTCTGCGATTACTGACAGCTGAGTGTCGCTTTTACAACCATCCCAAATAGGTTTCTTAGCAGCATCTAGTAAATCATAAAAAAAAATTGATTCAATATTTGGTTCTTCAACATTTCCATCATCGTCGTCAACTTCAACCATAGAAAACATTGATCGTGCTGCATCTTCTACCATATTTTCTATACGGGTCGTCGTAACTACTTCGTTAACGACACTTTCAGACTCTACAGAAGTATTTGCTACAACTTCTCCATGCTGATCCCAAACATAATACTCGGGTACGAAACCGTTTTGGCACAAATGAACTTTCACAATATCTGGTAACAGATACTTCAAATGCCTACACCTACTACACAGACAACGAATTTCTGGATCGTTTTCGTTATTACTTATAGCGAATTCAACAAATACGTTTATACCATTATAAAAATCTTCTTTTATTGAGCCTCTCAGTCCCTTTCTTTGGTACATCCATCTCTTCCGATCAACAAAATAATCAATCATTTTTCCTATTTGAGAAAATGAGTCACAAAACTAAAAAACAAAATAATCAATCATTTCATGGTCGTATAATATTTGAATTTAAAGAACTATTTCACAAATTAAAAAATATTTTCAAATATGACACATTTTATTTTTTAACGTATCGATACAAAATTTTGTACAAAAAGATATTTTTTTCCGTGGTCAGGCATCCTACTTCCCATTACAAACACAGTAAGCATTTACATTTCGCATATTACTTTGTCTCAAACAATTCAACAACATTTCGGCAGCATTTCCCTTTTGTTCCCTGCATTGTACACAAATGCGTGTACGCAGGAAACAAAAAAGAAAAGTTAGGCCGAAATTTTATGAACCGTTTGAGACGTAGTATAAAAAATATAAATGCTTACTGTGTTCATAACTTGTCCAATACAGGGACAAATCCAACAAACATTGTACCAGATGAATATAAATGGTCGTTTTTTGAAAAAAAAACGACTATTTATATAACGATCATGTACAATACTCGTCAGACGGGGCCAAAAACTCTCTAAGGGACATTAGTTAATTAAATGTGTGCATTTTACGAAAAAATACAGTTTTACTAACTGTTCACATTTACAAAACTATATTTTAATTTAACACGTTTATTCGACGTATTACATCAACTTAAAGCTGGTTTAACATTTTTATCATTTTTCAATACGCACAATTACAATTTAGACTCATGCATTTTTTTTGCATAAATCAATACGTGCACGTACAGTATAATACTCCTAGCTCGTGCATTCATTTTATCTTATTCCAACTAACACAATACAATGATAGCAGCTTTACACACATATACAATCGTAGAATCAAGGTATACACAACGATTTACAACTACACGAACAACCACAAATTATACATATTTTTCACAATTTCACGATAAAAGATGAAATAGGTATACTATGGAATGAAAGAAACTATTATAACACTATTGGAAACAATTTCAATCACCAATTAGCCCTAATTTATCAACTTATGCAAATATAGAAATAGGGTAAAAATTGAATTTTTCACGAAAATAAGAGATTACACCTGAGCTAGAAAGCAAGAGAGGTTGAATACGTAGCCGGGGAGGATGCAAAAATACGAAATTAGTGATTGGAGGCTTGGGGAGTGAATTTGAGAATTTGGGGAATTTTTTTTCGTATGCTGAAATGAGAAAGAAGAGGCTCGGCTGGAGCCTGATGTTCGCGATTTTCCGACGGCTTCCGACGGCCGTCGACGGCCCGTCGAAAAATCGCCGTCGGAAGCCGTCGCCCCACCCTGTCGCTATTTAACCCTTTTCTAGTAGTGTAATAAAAAAACAAAACAAAGTCACATCTTGTCCAGATATTTAAACTTTTGCAGAGAGTAAATGAAGTGAAGTTATTTGCATGTGTTTCAGATCGAGCATCAATTCAATCCTTGAATGACTACAATAATGTAAATATTTTATAAATCTGGCGTTTGGATATACATGAGGGCCAGCCAAAACGTATCTATGCCAAATAATAGTTAAGAAACACAATAATTTTTTATTATAAGTCCTGTCGTGCTATAGCTCATCATGTTAAAACATAGAGATATCAATGAAGATGTGTAGCTATGATAAAATTTCATTGACACTTGTAAATTTGTCTGATAATTATTTTGAGCTATATGCATTGTGGAGAAGTTGTTTGTTGTGGGTGTTTGAATATGTGAATATCAATAAATTTATTGAAATATGATATGAAGGTGTTAGATTGTTCCCAACAATTACTTCATAGAAAAATTGACAAAACAACCGCCACACAAAAAAGACAAGCAATCAAACAATTAAATAAGTTTCTTTAAATAAGCCAGTTTCCATTGGAAATATAATCTCTTCTGTGGTTTGTTTTTTACTAAATGCACTATATCTGATTGCACTAGAAGCTGTTTCGTTTGCTTTTTAACTAAATAAACCACTATTAGGCTTGCTTCTTATGTTATCACAGAAAATACACGAACAAAATCCTATTATTTATAAAAAGCAGAAAATACTTGGTAAATATTTATATTTAAACGCAAAGTCAAGTGTGTGTGATGATCATCAAATTTAGTAGCAAAGCAAATTAATGTGCCACGGCTAATTCATTGATGATGGTTTATTAAGATGTGCCTTGTGCACAATTGACACCGCCACGTGTAAGCTTAGTGATATTTACAGGATCACGAATCTGTTAAATAATCGTAAAGTAGAAGAATTTGAAGTTCTCTCATTAGTTTTAGAAGTTAAGTTTATTCTCCTTAATTCCCTCTAAATCTGAATATTTTATTTCCAAAATCATATGGTTTACCACTTTACAATTATTCTACTAAACTCCTCATACTATTTTACTTTCAAATACCTACTTTTTAAAATATGTACAATATTTACAAATCTTTCATGGTTTTCTACCAAAATTTTACATTAAATCCACAAATTTAAATTAATTACATAATCCAAAATTTAAACTAATTTTTAAACTTAGTCAACTAATATTTACTAATAAACCTAAAAGATAAAAGTTTCAATATATATACTACATGCACATCGATAAATTGGTTAACAAAATCATTTAGATGTATTTATATATAAATCATATAACATAAATTATTTACGTTAACGACAATAATAAATTTATTTTATACTCTATTTAATAAATGAATTTATCATACAATGCACAGTATAACTTCAAATACCTATTTTTTTACAATTACATTGAAACCCTTCTCAATTATCTTCTAATATTTTACATTCAAGTCCATATATTTAACTGATTGTGTAACTGTATATTTAAACTTTTTAAATAAATATGATTAACTAATATTCATTAATCCACGTAATAAATCCTAAGAAAGCGAAAATTTCAATATATACAGTATTCATATAAATGGGGAAAAAATGATAAAAATATTTCTTGTTTATTCAAATGTATAAAGATGTTTAAATCACATAACATAAAATGTATACATAAATAATAATAATAACTCTTTTAATTTCTAATTCATTTATCTCAACAAATTATCGTACATCATAATATAACCTTATTTTGAACAACCTTAAATGATAAATTTATATTTTACAACATTACGATATGAGTGCACAGATTACACCAATATTAGCTTATATAAACATTCTCACTTTCAATATGTTATCAAACCATTTCCAACTCATAACTCAACTAAATACTACACAACATTATTTTGCAATTATCAAAGTTGAAAGCATGACCTCCTACAATAGTATGAAATCCATGGTTAATTACAAGGATAAAATTGATTAAAAATGAAAATAAATATGAATAAAAGTTCACATGTAGATAAGCTAACCATAAGACCGATGCTCTTCTCAATTACAAATATGTACAAAGCTCTTCTCAATTTTCTTCAATATTTTTACATTCAACTCCTTATATTTAATTAGTTATGCTGATTATTAATTCAAATTATTTAAATAAACTCAATTATTTAATATCCATTAATCCATTTATAATCCTTTGAAAAAGATGACAATTCAATATATATACAATAATCATATGAATAAAATGGTAAAATTACTTATTCACTTATACATATAAAAATATATATCACGTAACATAAATTATTTATGCCATCAAGAAAAAATATAAATTATTTACATATACAATATTAAAAATTTTAATTTATAAAACATTAATTTTTTACAAATATGTAGTTAGCGAAGATTGAAACCTCAACCTTATATCCGAACATCGCATGTTATTTTAATTTATTATTAATATATCATGATAAATTGATCATATATTGCATAATAAAATATATTTTAGCAATAATTAAAATATAAATACTTTTTTTTAATAACATTACCATGTGCAGCGCACATGTTACATACTAGTAATATATGAAAATCTCACTTGTACACTAGTATTTAAATGAAGTAAAAGCTTCCTAATGTTAGTTTTATTTATCATTATATATCAGTTTCATTTAAAGAATGAATGAAAATGCATCTGAATTTTTGATGGAAAAATTCAGATTATTATTAATAATTATACTGGTTCCAAAGGTTGCCTCAATATATATATAGACACACACACATATAGACCCCTTCACTATTTGGACTGATGATATTTCAAAATTAAAATGTTCTTTTGCCCATTTTTGTTTAAGGAATCATTTCTGAAACATTTTTTAAGTCCAATAAGTTTACAAAAGGAAAGAGGAAAAAATAAAGCGCAATAGGGTCTCCATCATCATACTTAAGAAAAACCATTGAAGATTGGTATTAACGCTTCCTCCTAAAGATGTCTTCACTTCATAATTGTATGATTTAAATTTCTTTATATTCTATTTTGGATTTACGAATTCTAGATTGATTGTGTTCTAACTGTAAAACATATTATGATCTTGTTAAATCTCTTCCATTTGATATCAGAGCAATTGTAAATTCATATAAGATGCAATAGTTTTTACAAAATTGATTTTCAACCGTTCATATAAAAGCTATACAGATTCAACTAATTTATGTATAAATATTTTCTTATAATTTTGGACGAAAGATTTAAAAGGAGAATTTTTAATCTCTATCATGCATGCGCATAGATGTTAATCAATATATTTTCCATGGAAACGTAATGTTGAAGACCTTTAAGCAAGATGCATCAAGTCATGAACCACATGTGTAGTCTCCTTTGGATATGTAGATCTAATACAACTAAGTTTGTGTGAAATTTGATCCAAACTAGTTCATGACCAAGAATTTTGATATGTCTATATATGTTACATTTTGAATCGGTTATTATTCTCTATGGTTTATTGTATTTTTTTTATAAATAACTTAAATCATATAACGTAATTTTTTTAATAATTGGTTGTTGTCAATTTCTATAAACTTTGAATTATAACTGCCACTTTATTCAAATGAATTTTGTGATTTAAAGTCACAATTATGTTTTACATTTAATAAATCATGAATGGTAATTTTATCAACTTTAATTGTCATTATGCTTTATTAAGTGAATTTATTTGTTTTAATGGTTCAGTTTGTTTCTGCCCAACGACGATACAAATTGTTTATTATGCAATTACGTTTTTACATTTAATAAATTATGAACGTTAATTTTATCAACTTTAATTGTCATTATGATTTATTAAGTGAATTTATTTGTTTTAATGGCTTAGGTTGTTTCTGCCTAACAGTGATACAATTTGATTTCATGAAATTACGTTTTTATGTTTAATAGATTATGATTTATTAAGTGAATTTATTTATTTTAACAATTCAATTTGTTTCTGACCAACGGTAGTATGAATTGAATTTTAGGCAAACAATTGTTATGATAGGACTGAATATAATTTGGCGTTATTACTATTTATTTTAGTATAATTACTGTTAGTTCCACTATATACAGTTGATATAATGTTGTTATGCTAGTTGTGGATTTACAGTTGATAATAGTAAGCATTTCATTTTTTTTGAATCTAATACAGTATTGAATAATGTTTATGATCAAATCTCTGGAATGGTACCATTGAACATAAATAATTTTTCCATTTGAAAAGAGCAAATTGAGATTTGTCTTGGTGTTGGATATTGACCAGGCATACAAATGGACAATTCTACTATTATAGCGTCAATTACTAAAAAATGAAAGGCTAATTCTGCAAAATGGGAGCGGTCAAACCGCATGTCTCTTATGATTATAAAAAGTACTATTACAGTTGCTATAAGAGGAGGTATTTCTGAGAAGGGTGATGCAAATAATATTTCACTGCAAAACAGTATTTGGCTTCTATTGAAGAGCAATTTAAAAGTACTTCTAAGGCTAATACAATTACTCTCATTATGAAATTGCTTACTACCAACTATAACGGATAAGTGGTGTACGTGAACATATAATGATGATGAATGATATGGCCGCAAAATTAAACGACATGGACATGGCAATTTCTGAAGGTTTTTAGTTCATTTTATTATAACTTCTCTTCCTACATAATTTGGTCTTTTCAAGATCAATTATAATACATAGAAACAAAAATGAGTTAATTAATTGCTATGTGTGTTAAAGAAGAAGAAGGGATTAAGGCTGAGAAATCTGACTATTCAATAATTGATGTTCAAAGTCCAAAACTGAAAAATAAGGACAATTGTAAAGGTAAAAATAAAGTTAATATGGCTATTGATATTAACAGGACTAGTATATCTTGTATAAAACCCGTGCATGCTCCTAAGTGTCATCACTATAAGAAGCGTAGACACGTGAGGAAGGACCGTGTGAAGTTTAAAGATTAACTCGCTAAAAAGGATAATGATTTAAATTTCATGATTTTTAAAACCTTTTTAGTTGATGTTCCCTTAAATACGTAGTGGGTTGACACTGGTGCCTCTGTGCACATTGCAGGGATTTCATTCCGTGAGGCTGCTTCAAAGAGGAGAAAGGAAACTTAAAGTTGCTAATGGATTAGAGGTTGAAGTCGAGGTTGTTGGAACTCTTCATTTGGTTTTGAAGAGTGGTTTTATTCTTGATTTGCATGATGTAATTTATATTCCTACTTTGATTAGGAATTTAATTTCTGTTTCTAGACTTGATGCATGTGGTTTAACATTTCAGTTTTGAAATAATGAGCTGAAACTATGTTAAAATTCTAAGTTTGTTGGTCTGGATTATTATGTGACAATCTATATAAATTATGTTTCAATTCTTCCTTTTATGAATCTCTGTTATCTATGAATATTACTAGTATTAATCATAAATGTGGAGTTAAGAGAAATCGTAATGTTGGGAATTCTTTCAAATTATGGTATCGCAGGTTGGGTCACATTTCAAGAAATGGAATGCAACGTCTAATAAGAAATGAATTTCTTTCAGCATTAGATTTTTCTGATTTCGACAACTGTGTATAATGTGTTAAAGAAAAATTTATCAAGGGAAATAAGAAAGAGACTACTCGAAGTGAGAGACTATTAAAAATTATTCATACTGATATATGTGGTCCTTTTCCTATTCTGGGTATTAACGGGCATAAATCGTTTATTACTTTTATTGACGATTATTCTCGCTATGGTTATGTGTATTTGGTTAATGAAAAATCTAAAGCACTAGATAAATTCAAAATTTTTAAGGCTGAAGTTGAGAATCAACATAACCTTAAAATTAAAATAGTGCGATCTGATAGAGACGGTGAAAATTATGGTAGGCACACCAACTTGGTCAAAGTCTAGGCCCGTTCGCTTTATTTCTTCAAGAAAAATGTATTGTTCATCACTATTTTATGCCGGGAGATCCTCGATAGAATGAAATTATTGAAAGACTTAATCGTACATTAATGGATATGATAGAAAGTATGATATGCAATACCACATTGCTGGAATTTTTTTAATGGACATAAGCTTTAAAAAAGCCACATATTCTAAATTTGGTTCCTAGTAAATCTTTTCCAAAAACACCTTATGAACTTGGACTGGTATAAAATCACAACTAGGATACTTGCGTGTGTGAGGCTATCTTGCAGAAGCAAAATTCTATAATTCGCCCTTAAGGAAACTTGATTCCAGAACCATTATTTGTTATTTTATTGGTTATCCAGAGAGATCCAAAAGTTTCAAATTTTATTGCCCATTACATACCACTAGAATAGTAGAGACTAGATATGCTGTATTTTTTTAAGATGACAACGTAAGTGGGAGTAAATGTAAATAGAACAGTAAACCTTAAAGAAAATCGGACTTCTGTTCCAATTCCAATAATTCGAGAGGTTACAAATTCCATACCTCTCGTTCAAGAGGCTGATGAAGAAACTCATGTTCATGATGTTTCTAATGTTGATGAAGCTCCTATGCTGCCATAAGAACCCTTACAAAGATCACAAAGAGAGAGAAGATCTTCCATACATATTGATTATATCATATACCATAATGCGGAAGGATGTGATATAGGTAATGGAGATGTAACTACCTCATTCAAGCAAGCTATTATGAGTGATAAATCATCTAAATGGTTAAAAACCTTGAATGAAGAGATGAAATCTATGAAAATTAATGAAGTTTGGGATCTTCTTGAGTTACCTGTCGAGGTTAAACCTATAGGCTGTAAATGGATCTATAAAACTAAAACCAACTCCAAAGGTAACTTTGAAAGATCTAAGGTCAGACTAGTCGCTAAAGGGTTACACAACAAGAAGTTGTGTATTTTGATAATACATTTTCTCCTGTCTCAAAGAAAGATTCATTAAGAATTGTTTTAGCCCTCATAGCTCATTATGATTTAGAACTACATCAAATGGATGTGAAAACTACATTTCTGAATGGTGACTTGCATGAAGAAGTTTCTATGAAACAACCTGAAGGATTTGGTGTAGAAGGCAAGAAGCATATGGCATATAGGTTAAATCATTCAATATATGGGTCAAAACAAGTTTCTCCACAGCGATATCTGAAGTTTGATGAAGTTATAACCGAATCTAGATTTAAAGAAAATACAATAGATCAATGCATATACCTTAATATTAGTGTGAGTAGATTTATCTTTCTTATTTTGTACGTGGATGATATTTTATTACCAAGTAGTGATTTAAACATATTATACGAGACAAAATGTTTTCTATCAACTAAGTTTGAAATGAAGGATCTTAGTGAAGCCTCTTATGTTATAGAAATTGAAATTTACCGAGATCTATCTCGTGGGATCTTAGGCTTATCTCAAAAGGCATATATTGAGAAAATACTTAAAAGATATAACATGCACATTTACTCTCCTAGTGCTGTTCCTATTGTCAAGGGTGATAAATTCAGCAAGTTTCGATGTCCTAAAAATGAAATAAAATGTGCTCAAATGAAGCAAATTCCTTATGCTTCGGTAGTAAGGAGTCTCATGTATGCTCAAGTTTATACACATCCTGGTATTGCATTTATGATTGGTATGCTTGGCCATTATCAAACTAATCTAGAAATAAGGCATTAGAAAGATGCCAAGTAAGTTTTACGCTATTTGCAAGGGACAAAAGATTATTTGTTTACTTACAAGAGGTTAAATAACCTTGAACTTATTGGTTATTCTAATTTAGATTTTTTTGGATGTGTTAACGGTAAGAAATCCACATTAGATTACATATTTATGCTTGTAAGGGGACTAATTTCATGGAAGAGTGCTAACCAGTCTATATGGCATCTTCCACTATGCAAGCAGAATCTGTGACATGTTATCATGCTATCGGTCAAGAAGTTTGGTTAAAAAAAATTATACCAGGATTTCAAGTAATTGATAGTATTGCATGACCACTCACCTTATTTTGTGGTAACGAAGCTGTTGTTTTCTTCTCTAAGAATAACAAATCAAGTGGTGCATCTAAGTGGATTGACATCAAATATCTCGTTGTTAGAGACAGAGTCAAAGATGGTACTATTATGATACAACATATCAATACAAGAGCTATGTTAGCCGATTTTCTAACCAAACCACTTCCATCCACTCTTTACAAAGAGCACGTTGCCGACACGAGTTTAGTTAATGTATTATAATTTTGGTGTTGCAAACTATGTATATAATGTTATGTACTAAGTCTTTAATTATGTATTGATTGTGAATTTATAAATTTGCTTAATATGATGCGCATAATTTTATTTAATCTAAGCAAATTACTTATGAGGATCGAATGAAGGTTATTAACCATCGTTGGAAAGAGTACCAATATTATAATTAATATGGATCAAATAGTGACATTTTTTATTTGGAATACATTAGTTTGGTTTGGTATTTCTAACTGGACAAGTTTAGGATTAATGAAATCTATATTGATCAATTTTGAATGTGCGTTTATTATGTTATAACATTACGGCCAAGTGAGAGAATGTTAGTTTTATTTATTATGTGCTCTATGTTATTATTGTGCACCAATTTTATTTAAAGAATTAATGAAAAGGCATTTAAATTTTTGATGGAAAAATTCAAATTAATATTAATAATTATACTGGTATCAAAGTTGCTTCAGAATATATATAGATCGGTTCTCTATTTGGATTGATGATATTTTAAAATTAAAACGTTCTTCTACTCATTTTGTGTTTAAGGGATTCTTTTTGAACCGTTTTTTAAGTCTAATAAGTTTACAAAAGGAAAGAGGAAAAACAATAGACTCTTCGTCATAGGAAAACCATTGAAGGTTAGATTAACGCTTCCTTCTAAAATTGTCTTCACCTCATAACTGTACGATTTAAATTTCTTTGTTAATTTATTTTGGATTTACGGATTCTGATGATTTTGGTCTAACTGCAAAACATATTACGGTCTTGTTAAATCTCTTTCATCCAAATTTTCAAACGCAAAATCAGAAATATGAAAACCAAAATGTTTTGTCCTTGTCCATCTTTGTTGTTTGTTATTGCGGTTGTGATAGCAAAAGCACTGTCTGTATCCATGTCGGTAGCTGAGAAAGATATAGATAGAAAGATCCTTCTGCCTTCAGAAGTAAACGAGTTGAAGGCATCGGCTGTGAAAGAAATGTTGTCTGCACTGTCCAAGTGACCGAACCACAAGGAAAAACTGTTGCAAATTGTGACGGCTGTTGCTGGAACCTCGAATTCACGTGGGTTTCCTTGTGTCAATTCGAGCGATGAATGCGATGCACAGTGTTGTTGCTTCATATATGCTGTTGCTGTCGGTTTGTGCATCGACCGTTTTTACGGTCTGTGCTAATTATCATACTACACTACAGATAAGGGATCGATCTTTTGTTTTGTTGTGTTTACAGTAAGAGACAACCTTTCTTCTTATGTGTGTGATGTTCTTTCTTTGTATTCTCTGTTTCTTGTTTCTTTTGCTTTTGCTTTGATTAGTTGAATAACAAAGATCACTAACTATGTGCTCGACAAATAAAATTTTGACACAAGATCAAATATTATGCAAAATAATCCACTAAGGATGCGCTTGTGGTATTTTTGGCAACAAAAGCTCAACGTTATTTTTATTTTTAAATTTGTACTTGAGAATTCATACTGAAAATAAAATATTCAAAATCAATGGAGGGATGTGTTTATAAATGTGAGTGGATTGAAAATTTCCTGAAAGCATCTTTGATTGAGCATAGCGCTGTTCGTTAAGTTGAACGGTGTGAGATTGGAAAACCGAAGCAGGGTTGAATATGAACCAAAAGTTTTCTTTTTTATGTCTGCAGCACCAATGCACTTTTCTTTTCTCAACACACACATATACATATACACATATATAAGTGCCTTTATGTTTTTAAACAAAAATATATAAATTCTAAGCCTAACGCCCCAAATGGAGCACAAGTTCCATTTAAGAGTGATAGCAATTCTTTATAGAGCGCAACACTCCTTTGAGGATCCTAAAAGCGCTTGCATGCTTCATTGACGGAACGCTTCTACGATTTTCTAATCTTTGTTTTTTTCTTTTTTCTGAACAATTATTGGTTGTTTTCCGAGTCTATTTTTCATCTAATTTTTCATGATTCTAATTTCCATGTAGATTGTTGTGACGGTATATCCATTTAATGCTTCTCAAAATGCTTTTTTCTGTCTTCATTGTTCCTTGTTGTTTTTTTATGTATTTTTTGTTTCATTTACTTTACTCTCGTTTCTTAATTTGTTTTTAAAGCTTGGATAATTCTTTTCTATAATGAGTAAGACAAAGTTTATAAACTGTTTTCGCCTTTACCATTAAAATCCATTATAGCAAATAAGTAGTAGAAAAAATATTCAATTTATTCTTACTTCTATAGCCCCTTACTTTCAATGAATTTTATCGTAAGAGAAGTGACAAACATATGAAATATTTTGTTTAAAATACAAACATTCCTAATGAGATAGACATAATTTCCCACATTCTTTTCGAATTTTCTTAATATTCTTTATTTTTAATCCAAAAATGTTAACAAATACATTGCACCGGTCAAATATTTCTATGTTTTCTACAAACCTTTATTACTATTATTTTGAATGGAAAACAGGTTAACTGGCCCCTACCCGATTTATTACACAAGGAAAATTACAAAATGAGAAAAAGAAAACAAATACAATCCCTATAACACCCTGTAAAATGAACCGTAATTGAATTGATTAAAATGAATTAAATATGATAAGATAGAATATGAAAGTTTTATAGAAGTCAGAATTTGACCACGAAATTTATTCCATTACGCTCGTGGTGAAATTTTGATTAGTTTTCATATATAATATGCTGAAAACGAAGCTCAAGCAAAGAAACTATGAGCATTTGAAGTTTTCAGATTTAAATTAATTTAGTTTGAATTTAAATTCAAATGAGAAATCAAATTTAAGGTTTAAATTTCAAAAATTAGCTCGGGAGCTAAGTAAACATTTAACGTTAAAAAATTATTTGGGGAATAAAACAAATTGTGCACCGTAACAAATCAATAGAGGAGCGGTCGACCTATATAGGTCAACCAGTCGACTGGTCGCACATAGGCGGTCGACCGCTTGGCACTGAAATTTGCTAGTGGCGGCTGTGATTTGAAATTATGTTATATTGAGTTGTACGCTTCAAATTTATCCATTTCTTACCAACTTCTACCCTAATGTTCTGGTGCATTTCAACCTCTATAAATAGAACCCTACCCTCTTCACTTTTTATTCATATTATTTTGGGGAATTCAATGAAACTCTTCCATCGTTGTCTCTCTAAATTAGATTTAGAAACTCCGTAGAGAATTCAGGTAAAAATTCAATTCATTCACTAGTTAATTCTTCTACCTCCAACCTATTCTTATTTTGTTCTTTCTCCAATCGTTCTGAATCTAATAAAAATATATACATCTTCCCTATTGTGTATATATCAAAAGGGAGAGGTTCTGAAGGAGATTGAAAGGCGTGCAAATCCAAGGAAAGCAAAGCTAAGGCGGTTCTGTGAGTGGAAACCTTACTATTTCTTTTTCAGTAATTGTTTAGTGTATCTCTATGGATTTGAATATACCTTAGGGATTTTGGGATTGCGAAAATACGATAGATAAAATCCCCCAAAATTCATTTTTATTTCGAAATGTCAATTCTATGTCAAGATTCTCAATTATTTACATTAATTTGATGGAATTTTTTGTTGATGCAATTCTTGATAATTTTATAGTCTATTCCACTTCTCCTTCTTCTTTGATTCAATTTGTGATTCTTCAATGAAATAAGGGGTTTAGATTATGGATTTTATTCGTAGTTTACACCACTTATTCCACATAAATTTCCTTCTTATCTATTTCTTTCTAAAAGAGGAGTTGAATAGAATATGGAGTTTAGATTGTGACTCTTATTGTTTAGGATATTCCGTTGAATTAGTGCAATAAATTGAGTTTCTATTTTATTTACAGGTCTGTTATTGCAGTTTTGGTGATGCATATTTATTCCCTATTTTGGATATTAGAATCTCTTATTTTGATATGTTGAAATCTTGGGAATTTAAAGAAAAAGGACTTGTAATAGTATTTGGTTAGGGAATTGACATTTAACGCTAGTTTAGGGCGTAAAATCCATGCGTTTAGAATTTATTAGGCATGAATGTTTATTTATCTCTATTAACATAATTAGCGTATAATTATTGCCTATATGGTGTAGTTAATTAGGTATTTATTTTCATTTATTCCCCCATTAGGAATGTAATTGATTGTTAAGCGAAAATAAGAGGAAACTCTTATTTAACCTAATTTAAGGCGTAATAAGGAAGGTTTCTTAAAAGGACTTATTTATGAAACGGTAAGATGAGTATTATTATATATATGGAGTGTATTTAATTTATGGCCAAGTCATAAGGATGCGAGGTTAATAGAGGTACACGACAGAAGTTTGCCCTTGACTTTGAGGCTATCAATAGTCGTGTACACTTCCTATTGATTTGAGATATCCTTATGATACATATTTATAACGATGCGAGGTTAGTCCCAAATTCTATAGGGGAAATCTGCCTAGCTAATCTGGCTACCAGTTCCTACAAATAGTCGCATTAATGTGAGATGTCATTATAAGTATGAGCCATAGTACGAGGGTCCTACTTCGAGATCTTGAGGTATTAAGTGGTTGTTTGAGGGCTGCCTCTTTTCCCCAAATGAGGTATTAAATGGCCTAGTGGACACGTTAGGTGGTATCTCTACAGGGGTCCACTTCTGGATAAGGTATTGAGTGGCTGATTGAGGGTCCACATTTCCAAATAAAGAATTATTATATGACTTGAGATTCCATATGATGCCAGCTAGATAGCACCATTGAGGAGCACGCCTTGGAAATAAGTATTAAATGATAGGGTCTGCCTTAATTAAGGTATTAAATTACTAGAGTCTACCTTTTTTCCAATAAAAGTTATTAAGTGGTTTGGGTACTATCTCTTGCATTGCTAGCTTTTTATGACGTGGGATTTGGGTTATGGGATTTTAGAAATCTGCTTCTGGAATGGAAGGTATTAAGTGGTTGGTTGAGGACCCGCCTCCTTTCCTTATAAGAAGTATTAAATGGTTTAATGGTTTTATGTTCGTAGACATATTCTTATTTTGAAATATACTGCCCAAGTATTGAAAAGGTAGACTCAAGATTTTTAGTTACCAAACACTTGTTCTTCTAACTCCCTCCTTATTACAACACGAGTTCAGGGCAGATTAATGAGGGCGACGATGCTTAGAGACGGAGAAGCTTGGCTTGTGGTAGTATTTATCGTTATTACTTGTTTTTATGTGTACCCATGTATTTAGACAATTATTGTAACGGATTTATGATACGATTTGATGGTATTTTGTATTAGGATATTTTATGGTTTTGATCTCTGAAAGATTAGTTATGGCTATGTATTGTTATTTCTTTTTCCAACCAACAACCTTCCTTTGAATGGATTTAAATTTCGATGAGCCTTTTCTGGATCGAAATTTAGGCTTTTTCCGGGGTGGGTTGTTACAACCTCTAAAGCTATTAAAGAAATTAAAATGTCAATATGCAACACCTCGATAGAGCTTTTCTTCATCTAAATTAACTTATAGTTTCTCTCTTTCCACGCTAAGGCAATAAATTCTTCAAAACTAGAATGAGCACCCTGTTGTCATTAGTTTTCCATCAGGTATTCCTAAAAATTCATGTCCATTCTTCCATGGCATTAGCAAATTTATGTGCACAGTCACCATGATTCAGAATTTTGTCCCATAAACCATAAGTAGTAAAGTAATCAATGAAGAAATGAGTAGCTATTCCAAGAGAGTTGTTGTAGAAGCAACACACAGAGCTAGTAAGAAAGCATCTGGCAAGGAGTTTGTCTTAAGTTAGACAAGCAATATGAAAAATCTTATATATAATAAAGTTATCTTTCTCAGTCCCAAAATGATTCCAAATTCTTTTGTGTTCTATCTCTGTAGCAATATTAATCACCGAATAATGCATGATACATAACCCCAATTGAATGAGAGGTATTATTTTTTTCAAGAACAAAGCAGCGTCATAAGCAGGAACTTTAGACTCTGAAAGTTGATTCCACAATTGCCTAACCACTGTGCAGCTAGTATATGGTAGGCAAATCTATCCACTGTGAATGTATTATTTAGCAAAAGAATAGGGATTCTTGTAGCCATTGTCTGGCTATTAGACAATACATTATTCAGAATAAGGCCCGTAAAGGACCACACAATGTATTGAAATAAGTTATTGCTGTGAGCTTTGTTTGAATATTTAATCAGTGGAAGTAGGGTGGTCTCAGCTTGAGAAGACTTTTGAATAGCTATTGGAATTTTTTTATAAGTGAATTATTAAAAATAATGAGAAGAGTATAGAAATGCCCCTCTTAGTGAATAATCCCACATTGTGGGTAACTATAGAGAGATCCTATTTAAATATAGGATTCTCAAGAGAAAGAATGGGCCCTTTGGGCGCCCAATGTTTTCTCCTGTGTTGAGGAGGGAGACCATACTGACCACCGCAAGCACACCCAACCCGACTTGACCCAGGTTGGGGTAATACTCCTATTTTTTGGTAGTATATATTCCATTTAAATAAACCGAAGTTTTGACACAAAAAAATCATCAGTTTTCAAAATGAGTTTTGTTCTTCTTCCGCCTGAACCATCTTCAGATTCGAGCAATATTTTTTAGGTGCTAGCACCTACTAACTCAGCAGCCTTTGTGAAGAGGCTGTTTATATTCATATATAGGGTCGCTTTATTATGGAGGTGGCGCTGCATCAGAGACTGCACTGCATGATTTCGGCATAGCGGCAAAACTTCTTAAAGAGAGCGACCTAGTCCACGACATAACTGCAAATCAAGGTTGAGGTACAACAATTTTAAGATGTTATGGCTTCAATCATTGACGATTCTACTGGCTACAATGTGAACAAACTGTTCAAATTTTAGGGGCAACATTTCAAATGATGGAAACAAAAAATGTAATTTTTCCTAAATGTCGAGAAGATGGTGCATGTATTGATGATAGGAAAACCAACGTTGTGATGATTCTGAACTCGGCCTTTGAAAATCGACACCCGTACTTCACTTGTACTCAAAATGCCGCAGATTCAAACGCCGAATCTGGTTCACCGGAGCTTATAACACCATTAAGTATAACAACACAGCGGAATAAAGAAATAGATGATATCATATACAATTCCAGTGAATACAATATCCAGAATGATATACAACAATGATATCAATATGATACAACAATATAAGAGATAAATAATGATACAGCGGAAAATATAAGTGATAACTCCAAATGATCCTCAAAGGAGAATGAATCCAACCACTCCAACATCAGCTCGAGCCACCATCACGTTGCACCAAGATAAGCAACGTCAGTCGTGATCTCCAAACACTGAACTAGCTCCAGATAATCTACTAAAACTGACTATTTGAAAAGAAACCCAACTCTAGACTGCCCGTGTGGAAAATTATGGGCACCCAGAGTTTAGGAAGGGAACAATAAACTCCGAGTCAGTCATGGGACTGGTGTGAGCAACAAAAACAGTTTATCTTTAAAACAAACACAAAAGAATTTTTAAACATTGAAATCCACAATGCTTTTGGAAAATGAAACTACCATAAGACCTCCCGCCACACACACAATGCAAACGCAGAATTGGAGAAGATTTCTTCTTATGATAGTCAAACATGCTTACTACGCAAAGAAAACTCTTTTGATATTATTACTAGTGCATAGTGTCGAAACCATTTTTAAAGTATAATATTAATCTTAGCCAGCATAGACATTTCGCACTTATGCCTACTATAGCTACCATGTTCAATAGCAGGTTACCGCCACATTCCATGGCAGGTAATACAACTAAAACCGTACAGGGCTCGTATTGTTTCCTTGGATTTTCCAACAAATGGTCAGGCAAAGGAACTTCCTTATACCGAAATGGAAACGCCTCTGGAAAGATGCCTCGAGAACCTAACCGGATCTCTGCAAACACAAGGGCGACGCTACCTCACGCTGTACAGTTGTAACTAGGTAACTACCACACGAGTATGCCATTCCCGGTCGTTACCGACCTTTATCCGAGGGTCCCTCAACCAACAAAGCAACATCACACAGTAATAAATTTACAGTGTCCACACGAGTTAAGTATCTGGGCTCCATACCATGATACCACCCTTTATCCAGAAGAAAATGGACATACCCTAGGGGCGCGACCCCTAAAAACCTTGCCGCAACTTTCCTGTTTCGACCATTTCCGGTCTGTGAGGTTCGATAAGGTCTCGACCACAAAGCTACGCTTTTTCACAAAGCCGTGCTTTGATCACAAATGATCAATAAATGATCAACACACAGCAACACTCAGCATGCCACTTTACCAAATTGGGAGTATATCGCTGATAACCTTCAACTACATAACCTCTGAGCTCATACATCTCAGAGAAGGGTGTTAAGCTAAGAGAATAAATTCTCCGCCACCAATAGAAATGTATTTGAAAGAAATCAGCTTTATATCTCAAAGTGTAGTGTCAGACATACAACCATACAAGTCTGTTCCAGGTTCGAACAGAACCGAAGGCACTTCCAAAGAAGCCCTTGCAATCCATGTATTCACAATCCCGATCGGACTTCCCATCACTTAGGGAATCTCTATACCGGAGCAACTCAGTGCAGAGACAATCGATAGGTTATCCTGTCGTTCTCGCAAATACCCGGTCTTCACCACCGGTCTTCAAATGCAATCCATATACGACGTATTATTATTCGGAATGGGTTATGTGACACAAAGGTTCTCTCCCGGCTAAACCGAATAATGAGCGCAATATTCAAAACAAATGGATAATGGGATTTCAATTAAGTCACAATTTATTATCCAAAACTTTCTTTTCAAATGGTTTAAACACATTACCATTTTAATCTTTTTAAACAAAAAGATTCAATTCACAAAGTTCACCCAGTTTCACAAAGATTCATTCATAGATTTTCCAAATCAATTTCCATTTCAATTGGATTAACTCATTAAATCTTTAAATCAAAGATTCAACTTATAGTTTTCAAAACAATTCCATTTAGAATGGTTTAAACAAATCATCATTTTAAATCTATTAAAAATAAACAGATTCAATTCATAGCTTTCAAAAAGAATTCACTCATAACTGGGAAAACCATTTTCAATTCAAACTTGAAATTCCTTTAACTTAAATTGGAATTTCATTTCTTATATGAAAGCTTTTATCATTTGAAAACAAACAGTTTTCATTTCGGAAATCTGATTCATTTATACAAGTTAAAGTCCATGGGTTAAATTCAAATTCTCAAACAATATTTTAAAATGGTTCAAACACATTTATAACATCTTTAACCATAATTTCCCATCATGGAATTTAATTCCAAATTTTGAATTCAAATTCAAATTGAATTATTTAAATTTCAAGATATTCAAAATATCTTTAAAACTCCTTTCAAAAGCTTTAACATTTAACCCAAATCCATTTCCAAAATCAATTGAAATTAAAATTTCAATTTCAAAACATTAAATTTAAATCATCTGCGACTTAACCGATTTCCATGTGAAATCCATATTTGTATGTGTAAAAGTGTAGTCCAGGGGTTTCACACACAATAGTGCAACATCAATAAATCATCACAGATCAAAATACAGAAATATAGTTGATAAGCGGTATAACTATAACGCTTATCTTTTATTCACAGATCACAGGTATATAAATTACAGATAATATATTTCATTCATCCCAGATAAATGAACTACAGTACAGATCACACACAAATCAGAATATATGACACAGCATCACAGATCAGGGAATATCTAACAATTTTAAAACATTCAATACAATTCAAACATCTATAAGTAAGATCAATTAATCCTTTGATTAATTTTAAATCAGATTAGTTACTTATGAATAAATTACTAATCCTGGTTAATTAACATTAATTAATTACAAACAATTTTAATTAATTAACCTTTAATCATTTATTAATTAATTTTTAATAATAAATTAATTAATCTTTAATCATTTATTAATTAACTTTTAATAATAAATTAATTAACCTTTAATTATTAATTAATCAACCTTAATTTATAATTCAATCAACCATTAATTATTAAATAATTAACTTTTAATTATTTAACTATCCTTTAATTAATTATCTTTAATTAATTACTTTAATTAATTATTCCTCAATTAATTATCATTCCTTAATCACCTTCATTAATTAATTAACCTTTAATTAATTAATTATCCTTAATTAATCACATTAATTAACTAATCACATTCATTAATTAATCACATTGATTAACTAATTGACCTTAATCAAATTCAAAGTTTATTTAAAAATAACGGTTATATATATTAAACCACTTTAAACTTAATTACTTTAATATAATTCATTTTAAAACCTTTAACTAATTTCAAACTTAAACGAATAATTATTTTTAAAGGAATTTGTTAAGAAATGTTTAACTTGATTTTGTTTAAAGTTTAAAACTGCAACATCAAATACTCGAGACAAAACCCGAGCCAACTCGTCGTTCTTCCGAGACCAAACCCGAGTTTCCCCTCCATTTTCCCGAGCTTCCTTTCCTCTTTCTTTTTAAAATTTAGTTTAAATTTTTTAAAACTGTTATACCTTAAAACACTCGCTCACGTACTCGAAAACAACCCCGAGCCATCTTCCCTTATCCCCGAGACAAACCCGAAGAAAACCTCACAAACAATAAAACTGATACCACTGACACATCGACCCAAACGTGCACGTGCACGGTTGATCCAACGCCCTCCGACCATCGCCAAGACCACCCACACGTCGACGACCTTCCTCGCAAACTTCCCGACCACCCAGAAACTCAAAAACCCAAGCAACCTGAAATCGAGCACTTCGAACAAACCCATGGACAAAGTCGATCACCTAGAAATCACTCGCATCGCCACCACAGTTCACCGGTGGTTCTGAAACTCCGACCCTATCTTCGCCTATGTCCCTTGCTTCGTTTCCCCCTGTACCGGTCCACTCCGGTCCACCATCGGCGATGCTACACCTTCAAAAACAACCTCGACCAAGGCTTCAGTTTAAACCCTAGATCATCGATGTCTGGCCACCATGGCATTCAAGAAATTCATCCCACATTTTTCTAATGATCCCCAGACCTTCAGCCTCCTTCAGCCTTGATCTCGACGATCATCCTTGCGCCGATCATCGGCAATCGACGAAAAACCATTTTTCGTTCAACCCAAAATTTCCCACAAATTATAAACTTAAAAATCGTGATTTCACCTTTAAAATTCATCGTTTTCGAAAATGTTTTAGATGATATAATTGAAACAAGAAAATATGATATTTGAATTTAACACAGTTTCAAAGTTTTTCACTGTACACTTAAATTTCCAGATAAATTCAAGTTAATTCTTCTCAAAAGTATTTTTAAGACCTATATCATGATCAAACAAACATGTTTCGTTCAGATACTAAAGCCTAAAGGAGATTGGGGGAAAATAATTTGATTTTTAAAACTTGTTTTGGTCTGTTATAAACAAACAGAGGTAAGTTATTTAAATACAGATATGTACAGGCACTTTTAAATTCATATACATGCATGTACATCTATGACTAACCATTTCAAGTCATCACTTATATCCATCATCACAGGCATCAACAAATAAAAACAATTTGGAGCTTTTGATTAAGAAGTTTACTCACCTTATTAAAAGACAGAGAGTTTGAAACTGGATGAAAACTGAAGCTTTGAAAAATTTGAATACTCTGCATTGCTTGATTTCCTTAAAACTGAAGAAGCTTTGAAACTGGAATGCTTTAAGACTGGAACATGATGATGCTATGATCAAGACTTTGATTTCAGGTTTACTTGTTTTGAAATCTCTCTGGTTTGTTTTGATTAGTTGAGATGTTTTAAGTTTGTAAAATGGTGATAAAATTTTCTCTGGTTTTCTAAGTAGTGAACGAACAAGAAGATATATATAAAAAGATAAGTTTGTATAGGTGTTTACAGGGAATAGAATTTGTACAAGTTATTATTTTGGTTGTACAAGAGGCATATGATATTTGCTAGTAAATGGAGGCTGAATTGCCTTTTTCAACATTTCGAATTGACTTTGTTTGTGCGAGCATTTATTATGTTGTACAAATTTGTTTATATTTTTTATCTTCCTTTCATTTCAGCTGTACAAATGAAGATAGTTGTGTGGCTTCATTTTTGAACATATGATGTTGTCTCCTTATGCAAGCTATTCACATACAAATTTTTCTTCTTCTTTATTGTCTGGTTTGATATTTTGAAGATATTTTGTTTGTACTTGTTCAAGCCTACATACTCATGTTCTATTACTTTGTATTGTTTTCTTTCTTTTTAACTTTATCTTTTATAATATTACTTTATAATATAAATGAACTTCTATTTTATTTCCATTTATTATTTTTGTATCTATTTTATTTGTATTATATTGTATTGATTTATCAAGATTTATATATTTACTTTATATTGAATAAAACTATATTATTTATTCATTTTATAATATAGGTGAATTTCTAGATTTTAATTTGTTATTGGATTTTATCCAATGTATTTATTTTATACTTTATCCATCTTATATATTTTCATTTTTAAACCATTTATTTACAATTTAAATTCAAATCAAATATATATATATATATTATTTCAAATTTACTTATATATGCCCAAATATATATATATATATATTCTCATATATATACATATATACAATATTTAAAGTTTAAATGATTTATACCAAATTTATTTGGATTCAGGGAAACTCGAATCAATTCATCAATTAATTTTACAATTTTTATTCAAAAATTAAATTAATTATCAATTTAAATTTAATTAAAATCCGAGGTCGTTACAAACGCCGTCGAAAGAAGTGATGCATGACCAGAAAAAGGCTTTGCAAGACTGGATGGACCATGACTACCTTTGCAAAAATTATATTCTTAATGGCTTGAGCGACGATCTGTATGACTACTACAACTCAGACAAGTCAGCAAAGAAGATCTGGGATGCGCTATAAAAGAAATATGATACCGAGGAAGCTCGAGCGAAAAAGTATACCGTCAGCCACTATTTAAAGTTTCAGAAGTCGGACGACAAACCAGTGGAGGCACAGTCGCACGAGCTTTAGAAAATTATGCATGAGATCATCTCCGAAGGTATGTTTTAGATAAACACTTTTAGGTTGCTGTGTTAATTGATAAAATATCCCCTAGTTGGAAAGATTTTAAAAATGTTCTCAGACACAAGACTAAGGAGTTTTCCTTAGAAAGTTTGATTACTCATCTTCGTATTGAGGAGGAGGTCAGAAAATAAGACTAGAAAGAAGAGATGCTTGCTGTTTCTAATAACATCAATAAGAAACCTAAAAACGTGAGTCTGAAACCAAATGTAAAAGAATTTAAAATCAAAATCGCCAACTGAATCAGAACCGCAGCAATCAGCTTTAGAACAAACAGCAAAATACCCCATAAGGAATGGTACTGGATAGTTGTTCTTATGTTACAACTATAGTAAACCAGGCCATATGGCATGCAAGTTTCAAAATAGGCCAAAAGCTACACCGTAGGCTAACCTGACTAAAGAAGCCCTAGTGGCTATGATTACTGAGATCAACCTAGTTGGTGGATCATAAGGTTGGTGAGTAGACACTGGTGCTTCTCACCATGTCTACTATGATCGTGAAATGTTTAAAACATGTAATGCTGTTAATGACATGAAAGTGGTGCTTTGAGATCCTCACACCACTATTGTTGCTAGAATTGGGACTGTGAAGTTGAAGTTTACCTCTGGAAAGAACTTGTTGCTAAAAGACGTGATGCATACTCCAGAAATGAGGAAAAATTTAGTATTTGGTTTATTATTAAATAAAGCTGGTTTTGCTCAAACTATAGGGTTTGATTTGTACACCATTACTAAGAATGATGTTTCTATTGGTAAAGATTATGATGTAGATGGAATATTTAGGTTAAATGTTGATTTGAATAAAGCTAGTAGTTCTGCTTTTATGCTGTTTGATTTTAATATTTGGCATGCTGGACTTTGTTATGTTAATAAGCAACTAATTGATAACATGAGCAACACATGATTAATCTCTAAGTATCCATAAGTGATTTAAGAAAATGTGAATATTATAGCCAAGCTAAAATTACTAAGACCCGACATAAATCTGCGTTTAGAGAGTCAGAACCTTTAGATTTAATACACTCTGATATATGTGAACTTGATGGCACTCTAACTAGGAATGACAAATGCTACTTTATTACTTTTATTGATGACTGCTCTGACTTCACTTATGTCTATCTCATGAAAAATAAAAGTGACATGCTAGGTATGTTTAAGTTATCTGTCACTGAAATTGAAAACCAATTTAAAAAGAAAAATAAGAGATTTCGAAGTGATAGAGGAACATAATATGAATCTAGACTATTCATTGAATTTTATAATTTGCATGGTATAATTCATGAGAGAACTGAACCCTATTCACCTGAAATGAATGGTAAAGCTGAAAGAAAAAATAGGACTCCTACCGAATTAGTTGTAGCTATTTTATTAAATATGGGTGCAACATCACACTGGTTGGGGGAAATTTTATTAACTGTTTGTTATGTATTAAACAGAATTCAAAAATCTAAGAGCAAAATATCACCTTTTAAGATTTTTAGAAATCATAAACCCAACTTGTCTTATTTTAAAACTTGGGGTTGCTTGGTATATGTTCGTATTCCAGACCCTAAAAGAATTAAATTAGCAAGTCGAGCATAGGATTGTGTTTTCATTGGTTATTCCATTAATAACAAAGCGTATAGATTTTTTGATTTGAATGCTCGAGTTATTATTAAGTTAAATGATGCTGATTTATTTGAAAATAAATTTCTATTTAAACTAAAGAATAGAAGGGGCACATCTGCTACTAATATTCCAATAATCAGAAATAATGAATATAATTCAGAAATTGAATCTGAACCTATAAGAAGTAAAAGAGCAAGGATAGCTAAAGATTTTGTTCCAGAATATTTTGCTTATGCACTAGAAGAGGATCCTACTAATCTTAAAGAAGCTATGGCTTCTTTAGATTTAGACCTCAAGCAAGAAGCTATAAATGACGCAATGGAATCTCTTGAATCTAATAAAACACGGCATCTAGTTGATTTACCTTCACATTCTAAAACTATAAGTTGTAAGTGGGTACTTAAAAATAAGTTAAAACCTGATGGTACAATTGATAAATATAAGGCTCCTCTTATAGCCAAAGGATTTAGACAAAGAGAAAACATTGACTTTTTAATACTTTTTCACATGTTACTAGAATAACATCTATTTGAGTATTAATTTCTCTTGCTTTAATTTATGGTTTACAAATTCACCAAATGGATCGTAAAAACCATTTTTTGAATGGTGAATTAGAGAAGATATTTACAAGGACTAACCTAAAGGATTTGTTACACCTGGTCAAGAGCATAAAGTTTGTAAATTAGATAAATCCTTATATGGTCTTATACAGGCACCTAAACAATCACATGAAAAATTTGATAATCTAGTTATTTCATATGGTTTTAAAGTATATGAAAGTGACAAGCATACTTATTAAAAATCCGAGAATAACATTTTCACTATCGTATGTTTATATGTGGTTGATTTACTCATATTTGGTTCAAATATTCATGCTGTCGATCATGTTAAGTTCATATTATGTGTCAATTTTGATATGAAAGATCTTATTGAAGCAAGTGTAATTCTTGGAATTAAGACTACTAAGTCTGAAAAGGGAATTTCTTTAGATCAATCTCATTATATTGAGAAGATGTTAAAGAAATATAATTACTTTGAATGTAAACCTGCTATTACATCGTATGATCCTAGTGTAAAACTATTTAAGAACACTGGTGAAAGTGTAAGACAGTCTGAAAATGCGAGCATCATTGGTAGCATTCGGTATGCCATTGAATGTACTAGACCCAACATACCCTATGTCATGGTATTATCGTGCAGGTTTACAAGCAGACCTATCATAGATCATTGGCGTTCTATTGAAAGGGTCATGAGATACCTTAAAAGAACTATGAACCTTGGATTACACTATCAAAATTTTTTTGCCATCCTTGAAGTATATAGCGATGCAGATTGAAATACATTATCAGACGATTCCAAAGCAACTAGTGGATATATTTTCAGTATTGTAGGAGGTGCTATTTCTTGGAAATCTAAGAAACAGACTATTATGACTCAGTCCACTATGGAGTCAAAAATGATAGCACTAGCTACTTCTAGTGAAGAAGCATATTATTTAAGAAATCTGCTAGCTAAGATGCCTTTATGGGAAAACTGATACTAGTTGTGTTGATCCATTGCGATAGTATCGCGGTTATGCAAAAATTGAGAACCTTTATTACAATGGTAAGAGACCACAAATTCGTCATTAGCACAGTACTGTAAGAGAATATCTCTTCAGGATCTGTTAGGGTGGATCATGTAAGCACTGCTGAGAATCTGGTGGGTCCTTTGACGAAAGGATTAGGTAGAGAGAAAGTCCTTTCTACATCTAAAAGAATGAGACTATTTCCCTTAGAATGAGAAGTCACTCATAATAGTAACCCAACTTAATGACCGTAGATTCCAAGAACTAGGTTCAATGGGTAATAATAAGTTATGTAGTGACATTAATTGAACATGCTAGTTTTCATTAGATAGAAGCATGTAATCCTGAAGCGATAAGAGGATGAGTTTAACTCTTAATGATGTCTATACTCTATGTGGAGTGGAGCGCTTAGCTACAGGAGCACTCTTGATAGATTCACCTATGTGAATGTGGAAATGTGGTCGTTTCCTATGAAATTTTGGGCAAAATTTCTATAGCATTCACTAAACTGGGATATACATGCATGACCTTTAAAGCACAGGATATAGACTGTACCCTAGAAAGGTTGTGTGTGATTTGATGTCAAAGATAGAGTCCAAGACTACGAGTACTCTAGTATAATCTAGATCTTACTCGGTATGCAAAGGTTCAAATTTAAAGATACATTTGTTTATACGTAAACTTATAAAATCGGAAATTGCTCGAGAAAAGTATTTTTAAAAATTCAAGTGGGGGATTGTTGGTATTTGTTTTATAAGTGAATTATTAAAAATATTGAGAAGAATATATAAATGCCCCTCTTAGTGAATAGTCTCACATTGTGGAGAACTATAGTGAGATCCTATTTAAATATAGGATTCTCAAGAGAAAGAATGGGCCTTTTGGGCACTTAATGTTTTATCTTGTGTTGAGGAGGGAGACCATGTTGACCATCACACGCGTGCGCCAACCGACCAACCCGACTCGACCCAGGCTGGGCTGGGCTAATGTGGTGTATGACTCTTATTTCTTGGCAATAAATATTTTATATTTTTCTTTTAAATAGTTTGACTTGGTAATAAGATTCGATCCTATATTCTCTCACGACTTGGTAAGAAAATCCTTGTTTTCCTCTCATATTTTTCTTATATAAATCATATTTTTGACACAGAAAAAATCATCAGTTTTCGAAACATGTTTTCTTCTTCTTCCACCTGAACCATCTTCAGATTCGAGCAATATTTTTTACGCGCTTCTGACTTAGCAGCCTTTATGCAAGAGGCTATTGATATTAATATATTTAGTCGTTTTATCATAGAGCGGCGATGCATCAGAGACTGCCTTACACGATTTCGGCATAGCGGCAAAACATCTTAAAGAGAGCAACCTATTTCGCGACCAGCCCTAAAGACACTACAAATCCAGATCGAGGTACACTAATAGCCAACTCACTGTATTAGGAATTAGCATAGTCCAAAATTTATTTTTCTTGATGTGATATTTTTGCATCCATTAAGCCTAAATAGAGTTATCACTATAAAGAATTGAATTAAGATGCTTTGAGGCAGCAGTCTTATTCCACAGGGCTATGTTTATTATTCCAAGTCCACCAAACCAAAGGCCTTTAAAGAATTAATCTTTTTGAAAGAAATGGGGACTGTTTTTATTGGAAAGCAGCTACGATTCCATAAGAAGTTGTTTAAGGTCCTACAAAGCATAGAGATAATTTTTTTGAAAGAATAAAGGTTCTCAATAGTATTACAACATAACAACACATATGGAGTTCACAGTGGTAAGTCTTCCATCTTTGGAAAGGAGGTGAGCCAGCCATTTAGAGAGTTTGTTTATTATGGTTTCAAGTAGGGGTAAACATTAGTTGGTAGTAATTCTGGTGGTGGCTAATGGGATCCCCAAGTACATAAAGTTATTAGGCATGTATTCCTAAGTGGAATGAGCTATGATTTCTATTTTGGTAATGTCAATGAATATGTGAGAATTTTCTTGATTTATTTTCAAAACAATGGAAAGTCTAAATTCGTCTAAGCAATTAAAAATTGATGTCAATGAAGTAGCTTTAGATTTGGTAAAGACGATCAAATCATCAACAAATAGTAGGCCTATGATCCTAGGATCATTACGCTTTGGGTGTAGTTTGATTATTTTATGAAGCAGCTTGATGGAGAAGCATCAAAATTAGGAATTCCATTATCATAATGAAAATATGCTTATATAGGGCCACCTTATCTAATTCCATGGGTAGATTTGAAATAGTCAGAAGTATTACCATTGAAAGCAATTGAGAATGGTGGAGTGCTAATGCAAGGATGAATCCAAGCAATCTTATTTTCAAAAAAATTCATTTTAAGTAAAATTATGATAATGGAATTCCAACCTACCGATACAAAAGTTTTATGCATGTTAAGTTTTAGCATACATCTATGGGATAAATTCTTAGTATTATAAGCATTTAACAATTCATGAGTTAGGAGAATGTTCTAGGTTATGTTTATTTTTGCTAAGAAGGCTGCTTGGTTTGAGAAATAAGTCTAAAGAGGGTAGACTTCATTCTCGTGGAAATTATCCTAGTGATACATTTGTACTCAACATTATAACATGAGATATATCTAAAGTGATCAACTGATGTTGGGTTGTCAATTTTTGAGATGGCAGAAAGATTTATGGAGTTGATCCCTCTCCTAGCAAAGTATTGGTTTTGAAAATGTGGTTTATTGCTTTGAAAAATGTTGCACTAATAATTGGCCACGAATGTTTCAAAAAGTGGGCATTGAAACTAATGGGCCCACTAGAGCTTTAAGAGTTAAGGCTAAAAAGGGCATGGTGAATCTCATCATTAGAAATCTAGGTTGATAGGGTTGTGAAATCTGACTGTGAAATAGGTCGAAGGTTAGATTTCTGGATGTAAGATATGTAACAAGAGGAAACTGGAGTGGTATTGAAAGTTTGGAGAAGTGCGATTGTGGAGCCTTATACATGTAAGAAGGTTCGGTGTAATTTGTACCTTTCATGTCAGAGATACAGTGGATAATAATACATTTTTCATACTTAAGGTTTAAAGAGCCATGGAAAAAGGAAGTATTTTTGTCACCTGAATAAAAGGAATCTTCACCCAATTTCTATTTTAAAATGTTTTGTTCATCTCGAAGTGAGTCCTTCGGTTTTGGGCTCCATATATGCTCCATGCATGAAAGAGATGCTCCATGCGATAGAGAGATGTCAGTTGTCACGAAGTAACCAAGATTTATTCTTATTCCTTAACATCAAGTTTATGATACTTTTGGCCTCCGTTATGGCCTGATGCCATTACTTCTATATAATGCCATGAACATACCTTTTAGGTAGCCACTAAGGCCATACACCAACGTCTCTTAATACCATGTGATATTTAATACATTGGGTTTCCATTAAGGCCTTACACCTACTATCGAATTCAATGTCATATTCGAGCAATTGGTTGTCATTATGGTCTTAAACTAATGTTTCTAAATAATTTCATGTTTAGACATTTGGTTGCCAATAAGGCTTTACACTAAGCTTCTAAATACAATGTCACTTTTGGATATTGGTTTGCCACGAAGGCCTTATACTACGCTTCCTAATAAATGTCACTTTTGAATATTGAGTTGCCATGAATGCCATATACCCAGTACCTAGTACAATGTCGTGAATTGTAGGCTTCCTCCTCATAAGAAACAAAGACATATGTAAAAACAAAACGAGAGAACCAATGGCGATCGTGTAAAATGTGATACCCGTTCAGCTTGGACTATATGAAAATTTTGGAACACATGTACAAATTCACACTAATAGAGTGTGCAAGTTCCCTATGTTCCTTAGTCGAAAGTCCACGCCCATCGTTAAAGAAAGAAAAGAAAATCAAACTAGTGTAGGAAGGTAAGAAAAAAGGAAGGAAAAAGCAATACCCGCTTGCTAAAGTGCAGAAACGGAACCATCTTGGTTCGAAATGAAGAAGTGTCGATCTACCCATTACTGGATCTTATAAGGGGAAGTCTTGAAAATAGTTTTGATGGCTTTGATGTGGTAAAATGTGTTGCAGCTTAGGTTAACATTCTTGTGAATAAAACATAGGAAAAGTAGTTTGCGACATGAATTTAAAACATAGGTTAAAATTCAAATAATATTTTAGTTAAATATAATAATATGATAACATTATTGATGTGGCCTCGTCCATTATTACTCCTTCGTTGGTTTGTGTTGATGTTGCCCAACCCCTGGTGGATCCAGTGGTGGTTCCATCCCATATTGATATTTGCTGGAGCGGTTCTGAGCAAGCTTGGGTCTATGTGCCTTCGGAAATTAGATATGAGCCGTCTAGTGGAAACTTTTTAAATATGTAAGAGCTAAAGGTGAGGAGAGATGCCTTTTCTACTAGGCGGATGATAAAGTGCTTTCTCTATGTGTTCTAGGCGATTTTGGTGATAGTAATAAGTCCGTATTGGCAGATGACACTTGGGACAGGAAGTATTTGTACGGAACTGATTCGGTGGATTTTGTTCCTTCTTTAGTTTCTCTTTTTTCTGGGTTCTTTCATGTCATTGACCCTGCCTCTTCTGGGGATGGGAGTGGAGCCTCCTCTCCGGAGGGGGATTAGTGTGGTATGTATTAGTAGATAGGTTTTTTTTCCTATCTCCTAGGCTTGTGTTTTTCTTTAGTTGTTTCGGACATGTGCCGAACACATGTTCCTTAATTCATTTATAAATATGGATGGCCAAATTTAAAGCCGGCTAGCTTTGCTAAAATAATAATAATAATATGGTAATATGAAACATAGTGGAATTAATGAAGTAATAAAATAAATTAAAAATACGGAGGGACATAATGGTCATTTTTAAGACAATGGAATTTGGCAACGAAATCAGTGCCATTGCAACCATATCGTTTTTCTAATTCAGACAATTTGTTTGTGTCATTTGGAGCTCGTATAAAGGAGATATGGTGAGAAACATCATCGAGTCGAACGGGCGCTATGCTATTTGAATTCGAATTCGAATTCGAATTTAGGCATATAGGCAGTTTTTTCCTTCCTTTGACTCCAAATTAAAACATGCATCCCACTTTCCCACTTCAAAAAACTAATTCCTGTTTCTTCCTCTTCTTCCTAAACTTTCTGATTAACCCTAATCCCCAAAATCAAGACCAAATCAAGAAATTAAGGCCCCCGAATCAAAGTGAGAAGTAAGGAGGAATGCATAGGAGTCACTAGAGGTGTTATAGCAACGAATTGAAGGGAGCTCTATCTTTTGACAGTGAAAGAAAGTGAGGCTAGAGGTTTGGAATTGGGAAGAATCGATTAGAATGGGTGGGCTTAATAATTTCTATGTTTACTCTCTTGATTTCATGATTTAATATGATTAAATTTGATAATTAAATGATTAAATTAGGCTTTGTGATTTCTATAAACTTTTTCTATGAATGATTTTTGAGTAATTAAATGAGTTAATGGAGTTATATAATATATGTAGACTATATATGCAAAACTATGTGAAAATGAGGCATAAAGTTGGGAAAATAATAGTGAAATAATACGTAAATCAAATTAAACTTTGATAAACAAATTTATGAGATGAAATATGGTGTTTACAAACCAAAACATAACTTTTGTGCATTTTTATATGATTTTTATGAATTAATATAAGAATATTACATTTTTGTGCACAAACGGTCCAAAAATACAAATTTAATGATTTGGGCCATTTAAATATGATAAATTGATATGAAACTATTTTCTGAGATTTAGTATAATGATATCAGGTCTAAAAAGTATGTTTATGTACTTTAATTTAATTTATATGAATTTATATATACAATTTTCATATTATGTGAAAATCAGCCCAAATTTGTATATTAATGATTTAATGTATATAATCACATAAAAATGGCGTGAAATTGATTTCGAAAGTCAAAGTACACATTTATATAAATTCAAAAAAATTATTTTAGATTTAGATATATATATATATATATATATTAATAAATATGATTTATTTACAGAAATGTGCACTAAATGGTGATATCATATATATATGAATGTATATATGATTTATACATATAAAATATGGTTTAAGAATCAAGATTTGATTTTTGAAGATTAACTACACCTATTTTAGTAAGAAATATATTTTTATTTTTAATTTAAACTACATATATATTAATTTATATAATGTATTTTTATATATGAAAGTTAAAGAAATAAAAAATTAAAATTGTAAACGATAATAAAAATTTGTGGAAAGAAAATAGTATGATATATTATGAATGTATATTAGATAAGTATGAGATCAAAAGCTAAGAAATCACAAGAACAAAATGTAACACCCCTAATTTTTATATATCATATATTTAAATATTTAATTATGTGATAACTAAATGATGAGTGCTCTCCTCCACACGGAGGATCACTCATTATTATCAAAAAAATCATGGGTTAATTAAATGAAAAGTTGAATCATTGGATTTGCTAAAAACAATTAACTAATTAAAATGAGTTGACCTTAATAAATATAACATAGAGAATGGTTTAAAAAGAGAGGAATTAATAAACATGAACATTGAATGGTGGAAAATGAAGAGATACTATTATACCATGCTCTCCACTTTCCCTCATTCATTTCTAATTCATTCTCAAACAAAAACTAATTGATAGGGGCTGGCCACCATTAGGGGGAAAGAAAATTCAAGAGGAAAATAAAAAGGAAAGAAATCCAAAGCAAATTCCATCATTTCAACAAGGGTTAAGAGGAATAATATGCATTCATCTCACTGTTTTTGTGTGTTTTAAATTGGATTTGATGTAAATACAAATATTTGGATGTTTATATCTTATATTTGGATTGTATAATCATGGATATGGATTTATGGGTGTTTGGATATTAATTATATAATTTCTAGGAATTTTCCTAAATGGTTTTAATGTGAAAAACTAAGTTTTTGATATCCAAGCGATCTAAAGTTTAGATATGATGTTCGAATCATTATTTTGAAATGGATTTTAAATTTCATAATTTTTTGAATTATTATGAATTTATTATGAATTTTCTAAGTGAGAAAATGGTTAAACTTTTAAATTATTAAAAATATGAAAAATAATTATTTTGATCCGAATTTTTTACAAGGGGTAGAAAATGATAAAAGAGATTTTTTTATGAATTTTGGGATTTTTCCATCAATTTTCCATTTTGTATGAATTATTTAGTGAAGGAACTAATTAATTATGGAGAACATTAATTAATTAATTGAGTTAATTATGGAGGTTAACATTTTCTAGAAAGATAACTAAAAAGAAAGAAATCGACCAATGGAAATTTCAACACTAAATTGGGTATGGTAAAAAGAAGTTTTTTAAGAAGATAATAATTCAGTTTTTAGTTTAGTTACAAAACTGTTATTGAACCATTTTTGAGTAAGTAAAACTTAACATCCAAGACTAAGCTTTACATTGGGCTAAGAAAAACTGTGCATGAAAGTTAGAATAGAAAAGTAGACACCACATGGAGACCCAACATTTTAGCACACGAAATAAAATTATAGCTCACGAACACTATCAAATTAATACACGACTGCACATACTATTTACTCACGATGACACCTATATGATATATTGCGATGGCTCACGAACGGATTGCAAAAATATACATAATGACCTTGAGGGGAACAAAATGCGATAGTGTTATTAGTTGTAGCCCACGGTGGCATTAGAAAGGCACGCATACGATGGCCTCGAAGATAACATGCGACAACTTTAGGTTCTAGTCGACGATGACTCGGAGAATTCAAGCACACAATGGCTTAGGGATGTGATGGGAACATGGCTTGGTAATAATGCATTCGAACAACAAATGATATATATATATATATATATCTATAAGGACACGAAGGCCACAAATTATTCACGAAGACTAATATAATAATGCCAACTCATAAGCATGCAAATTAACTAAGGCTAAGGCATAAGAAATCAAAGAAACCAAAGTAGGGACTTTACTAATTAATTAGCAGACGAAGGCTAGAAAAACAAGGTACTTAAACATGATGGCTTTAGGCATAATAGCATGTGATGGCTTCAAAATTAGATGCGATGGCTCCAAGTGGTTTAGAATGCGATGACCTTTATTTTTAACAAGCGATGACTATGAATTTTTTAAGGTGTGATGACTTATATTTTAACAAGAAAAAGCAAGTAAATTTTTAAGGCATGATAGCCTGTGATTTTGAAAGTGGGGGATAGCTATTTTATAGTACTTGGAAGATTTGCACTCTATTTTGGGCTAAATTTCACTTAAACAAAAAGTTGAATTTGTTAAGTATTTTTATGAGATTTCAAAAGAAAGAAAAAACATATTTGCTCATTTCTGAAAGATTTTTTAAGGAGAAAGATGTTACTTTGGAAAAGTAATTTGTGTATAAATTGGCTATTATATCGAACATATATTTAATTGATTGTTGATATATTGTATGTTTATCTTTATATCTATATCAGTTATTATTGCATATATTGAATTGTTGAAATGCTCACTTATGTGTTATATGATATCACCCAACATTGTGACCTTGGGGATTTGTTGAATAGATGACCCATTAGGGTTGTTCCAATAGTGGGTATGGTCAGACTTAAACTCCTGAGTGAGTAGAATTGCATTCAGGAGATCGCGAAGATCAAAATTATGTTAGGAAGCCCGAACTAATAAAAAAACATGACTCATCGACATTTTGAAAACCAAATTTAAGATTTAAAGGTGGAGACCGGGGTAGGATTGTGCCCTATCCTCCAACCGCTTAGCCCACGGTTGACTAGGTTCGCGATTCCATTACGTAGAGCCTAGCCGAAGGACATGCAAAATTTGGAGTACACAAAGCAAGGAACTCGTAGCAACTACAATCACCCTTGTATTTTTCTATTGGACAAAAGTCGAGGTTATTTACTCTTGTTAGACAAGAAATTTTGGATTATCTGGTTATTTTTTTCGGCTCGAGCCTACCAGATAGGTTTCTAGTCAGCCTACAAAGCTACTATAGGTTTCTAGTCGGTTTGACAAAACTAATATAGGTTCATAGTGACACTGGGAAAACTATGCCATGGACTGCTTTGCAATTGAGTAATTATGTGATGTGTAACCCTTTGACCTTAATGAATGCCGGACTATTCATTTTACCCATTATTGCATGATTATATTATGGTTATGTTCTAATCATTTTAGTTGCGGATGTGAAATGATTTTATTGATACTAGTAAGGGAAAAACCCATTCCACTCAGCGGCGTGGTCTCACAATGTATCTATTTTTGTTCGAGATGGTATAATATTATTCACAACAGGGTTATTGTCGGACCTAAAGTTTTTGATTCTCCCCTAAACTCTCGGGTGCTAAATTTGGAATTGGGCAGGCTAAGAGTAGGGTATTTTAGATTTTGATGAATAAGCTTCCGAAGAAGTGTAAGAGGCAAGCTACTCTATAAAAGATTATATTTCTAGTATGTAGTAGTTTAATTGCTTTTGATTTATCGAATGTATGTAATGATGGGTACTGTAACCGTCTTAGTAGTTAAGACTATGATCATCCAATGGGGGCATCATCATATGTCACTATTGGAACTATATATAATTATTATATTTTATCTGAACGATGTATTTGTGGGGTTATGGAAATGAATTGTAATAAATTTGCATATTAATGAATGAAAATGTTTTGTAAAAAAATGTAAATTCTGGTGATCTCAGTGTTAATGCTTTAATAATAGACCTTATTTTGTCATTGAGAAATAATGATAAAGATGACTGTAGCATCAATAAGATCTATTTTCACGTCTCATAATGGGAGATGTTACAACTTGGTATCAGATCGCAAGATTATATAAAAATTAATAACATAACTCAAATGAAATAAACAAGAATGAAAATTTGGGGTATGGGATAGCGTTAAATTAACATACCTATTATTTGCTATATGTAGGTACAAATAACTATCTATACTCTCCCTTTTGTCTTACCATTCTTCTGTATTTGGTGAAGACTCATATGCAGATTATGAGAGATGGATACTAGAAGTGCAAGAGTAAACATAGGAGGCGTAAGCACCACAACTAATGGAAATTCTTAGGCTAATGTGTAACACCCCTAAAATTTTACAAAAATTTAATAAATAAATTAAATTTAAATAAAATAAGGACTAAAATTAAAATGTTCACAAATTTCTGAATTTAGCTACGAAATTGCACCATTGCGTTCGTAGCGATTTTCTACACAATTTTCATATATAACACTTCGAAATTGGAGTTAATACAGAGTAATACGAACGTTGGAAGGATTGAGAATATAATAAGAATTTAAAATTAAAAAACTTCACAAAAATAGAGCATGATCGGACGACCTAAGATGGTCAATGGTCGACCGATAGCGGTCGACACACGTGTCAGGGCGGTCGACCATAGCCTGTGTAAAGTCGAGCGTTGCATGACGTGTTCCAACGGCCGAGATTCATTGCTTCACCGCCAAGCTAAGATGTGCGTAGCTAATAACACTGAATATTCTCCGAGCTAAATCCAACGGCCTAAACTAGTTGCCAAGTCCCATAAATTCAAGCCTAACCTTACCCTAAATTCCATATAATAGTTCACTGTAATAAAACTCTATCCAATTTCAAATTCTTCAAAAATAAAAAATAAAATCAAGCTAGAAGAACGAAATCAATTGGATCTAGACGGAACAAGCAGAGCTAGAATACGGAGGGCCTATTCTCAAGCAAAGCAATGAGGAAGAGCTTAGGCTTGAAGTGAGTGAGAATAAATTTAATTAGATGATTATCTACTGTTAAATTTTCCCTATTCCATATGATCTAAGATGCTAGAAATCTAATTTTAAATTTTAATTAAAAATCTAAAATTGAAATCTATGATATAGGGTAGAATTTAAATTACTGTGAATTGTTAAACCCAATATTGATCTAGCACACCCTTTTAAATTAACTATAAACCCTAAAATCTGTAAATCCTAAAATGTAAAACCCTAGATTGAAGAATTGAAATGAAAATTCGAGAAATATTAGCTGGTCATATGTATCGTAAATGCTAAAATCAACAAACGCTGGAGTAATCTATTAACATAAACCCAAATTAATAATCAAAAATAGAAAACAGCGAAACCCTAATTATTGACCAAGACTAGTTGACCCTTGCCCCGAGCGGTTGACCGGTTGTCACCTAAAACATACGATTTGAACCTCGACCTAAGACCCAAGCTAATAATAAAAATTTATATGAACGTTAATTGTTTATAGGCCTATTTATGGCTATTTAGATGTTTGTTGGGAGTAGTAGGGAAGCTGGTCCCTTATGAGAGGATGCTAGGTCGTTGCGGTGTTAGGTAAATGATTATTTACCCAATTATGGTCGATTATTAGACTAGAGGCAATGTATTTCCACAAATGACACTCATAAGAGGTTTCACGGTGGACATGCAGCACTGACAAGGATGCCTGATAGAGTGTGGTCTGGTATAACAGGAATTCTAGTATTTACGATTTCTGATGCGAAGTGATACACTTCAGATGGAGGATCGCGGCACGTGCAATAAGAGGCCAATACTATGATCGAAAAGTAGAAGCGGATGTAAATGGTGAGACACACCGGTGAGTCGGCATTTCGGGTTCTTCCTCTCCAGCCGTTATGAGAAATGGGTGGTCATAGTTACGGGAAAATTGGTTCTCTAGTAGCCTAGTAGCAGTGACAGTAGTGGGAATTTATTTCCACAATAGCCTAATGGCAGTTTTTTCATGGTTAGTAGCCAAAGGGGTGGTGTTTCCACGTTTAGTAGCATTGTGGCAGTGTTTCCATGTTTTAGTAGCCTAGTGGAAGTGTTTACATTGATTAGCTCTAGGAGCGGTGGCCGACCGTTAGTTGTAGAGGTTCGATCCATAGTTTAATCCCTGTAGTAGCCTACATAAGTTGTAGTGTTGGTATGTATCAGACAAGAACACTTAGGTAACAGACCTTAGGAATTCACGGACACTTATAGTATACCTTATGTCATCTAGAGCAGAGTTAAAGTTAAATGCGCATGATCATCACATGTTAAGCTTGTACTTATTCCCCACACTTTTGTCTGACCCACCCCTTCTTTCCATTTTGCCTACCATGGGATAACAGGTTAGCAGTTATAGAGCATAGTATGTGGAGAAAGGATCTTCACTTTGGAGTTCTCATATTCTTTGTATTCCATCATGTAGTTACTCTCTGTACTAAAAGTCTGTAAAACATATATTGTGTTTTGAAATAGTGTATATGGCAAAATAAGTAATTTGGAGACATTTTTCTGAAATGTCTATTTTTCAGTACTTATATTTTAATTCCTTCCACTGTGAGGTCTGAAAGTATAGAATGTCTTAGAATTTACCCTTATAATTATGCTATGTAATGTTTTAATAACCCAACAGCTCGTATTTCTTGGTATGACGTGAGTCCAAAAGTCAAACTAGGCTTTGGATCAGTGTGTCATGAAATGCAGGTTGTTACATTGGTATCAGAGCTTAGGCTTAAGATTCCCTAGGATTTAGGTATGTACCGAGAGAACGTACTTGGAAAGTTTAAAAAAAAGGGAGTTTTCCAAAAAGGTTTTCAAAAGGTTTTTCAAAATTGACTTTTGAAAGGTATATATACGTATGTGTGCATGTATGTATGTACGTACGTACGTATGTATGTACGTACGTACGTATGTATGTACGTACGTACGTATGTATGTACGTACGTACGTATGTATGTACGTACGTACGTATGTATGTACGCACGTATAGATAAAAGGTTTTAAAGGTTTTACATATATATATATATAAGTATAACAAGAAAGAATGATATCAAGTATTATTGCCAAGTACTATCTTTGGGAAATTTGAAAATAATTCTCAATCACAGATAGTGATAATGAATACAAGTCTCAAAGGAATGGCTTCGAAAAAGAAGCAAAGATTCCGAGCGTGAACATCCCTATATGGTTTCGTTGATATCTAAAGCGAGGAGATAAGATGAGCCTAACCCGACTAAGGGAGTGTAATTATAATTTTCTGATATGTGTATTAATACACAATAACCTATATATTGACTCATAAGGATTACTGTTGGCTTATCCTTTATAGAAGCGGACAATTATGGGTCAGAATAAGTGTTAAGGTTATAACAGTTGAGGTAAGAAATAAACTTTGCACATTATTTGGAGTTTACCCCATAAAGAAAGGCAAGCGGAGGTTTTATATACCAACTAGCAGTAGCAAGTAAATTATGGGCTTAAGGATGCGTAAAGAAGACTAATACCATAAGACCCATATAATAGGAATATGATATTGATAGCATAAAGGAGGACTTTCCAAATTAACGGCAGATTTCCTAATTAAAGTAGAAATCCTATTCTCATATTGATATTAGTCACAATGACTCCTATTTATTTAAAGGTATGCTAGAGCATTTCCATATTGGAGTTGGACGCTGTATTGGAAAATAAACTTGAGTTAACCATCTTTGAAAATAATGACGAAAACCTTATGCACTTAAGCATTGTTAGGTATAAGTGGGCTTAAGTAATTAGGTTGTTATAGTCTACTACGATTTAAGTGATAAACCAATGAAAATGTTTTCTAAAAGATAGAAACTGTAGATGTCTGATATTTTAAATAGAAAAAGAAAGTTGGGTTATGGTATTATATAAACTAATCAGACAAACTTCATGGAAATTGTTTAAAAAGTAAAACTAAGAGAATTTGATAAAACAACAATTTTTTAATAACTATTTTGAAGCTTTTGTTTTGTCTTTTACGCACATTCTTACGTTTTCCCACAATGTGAATTTTGCTTTTGACAATAGAACTTTTGGAAAATAAAAATAAAAATCGAGAAGTATGTAATATCCGACTTTTGAACTCTATTTATAAATAAGAAATTTTTAGTACCTGAAAGTATCTTTTATCGATGTTTTGGTTAAACTCTAAAATAAATTAGTAATAAGCTAAAATTACCACATTTTCTTTAAAAATATGTTTTCGTGAAAATTTCTTATTCATGAAAATTTTAAAATGGTACGTTTTATGTGCATTTTGCTAAGTTAAGCTCAACCGTTTTGATAATTTAATTGAAGAAAAATATCTTTATCTTTGTAAGAAGAAAACGCTTGTTAAAATGATAAGAGAGTTTATAGTTCTAAAACTTACTAGTTTAGTCGAAATAAAGTTAAAATAAAAGGTTTTGGTTTAAAAGGGTAAAGTTAAAATATTATGACTATCACTTAAACTTAAAAAGGAAAGAAATAGATCAGAGTTAGACAAATAGGATTAAACAGCCCATTAGGATATAATTAACATTGGAAGCCTTGAAATGGTTGAGACGAAGATAAAAAGGAAACACAGGAATTTAGTGACCTTTTCAGTCAATGGTTGAATTGAAAGGACATAACAATAGGTCAAATTTCCTATAATAGTGAAGGGTGAGCACCACCTTGTATCTTTTCACCTAGGTATGGTTTGAATCATAGAATCTTTATGTGAGGAAATTTGGAAAGTATGATTTGGATAAAACATATTCCCAAATAAGGAAAGAGTAAGAGGAGATGTTTTATTTTATCTAAGGATGCTGCTAATGCAAGAATTTAATTGATTTGAAATGTAAAAAAAGGGCCAAGTAGAGCCTACTTCAATTCTTATATAGTGAGTTAAGTGACAAAAAAGGGCAGTTCCTTGATTTCATTAGGTAATCTAAATGGGAATGGTAATTAAGTTCAGTGCTATAGCGGTAAGGCCGGTATATTATATAAGTGAGGATAGGATACCTGTAGGCTATGAGCAGACCGCGTGGACATGAGTGGGAAGTCGTATTAGTGGGAGAGCAGTTCCCACAGTAGCATTACGCAGTGATATTAGTGGAAATTGGTTTCCACGGTAGCATATGGGTGGTGTTTTGTTTTTGGGTTTTATTATTGTAGATGTGTTTCGCATATGCCTATGTAAATCTTGGAATTGTAAGGTTAGAAATTTGCACATACTGGAATCTGGAAAATGTTGGGTAGTAATAGTCCCTAAAACTTATAAATTATGTGATAGTTCCATATTTGTAAATTTAAATGACTAGTGCAAACAAAAATGTAAATTTGGCTATCACCGTAGATTGTTGGGTAATTGACATGGATTAGTAAACACAAATTTGAAGCTGTTATAAAAATAGGAATGAGATTTAAGTAATATTTTAATTCATTGGAATTAAGAGGGTTGCAATGTAAATTCCTATGGATTATTATGTTCAGATTTATAAATAAAAGTGTATCATTTGAAATGACAAGGAATACGCCTAAAAGGAAAGAGATGTATAAAATAGGTACATATACCATATTTTGTACTGTCTATTTCAATAATTATGACAAAGTAATTCCTTGTGATTCCAAATGTAACACAATTTCCCCTTTTGGGATAAGACAGAAATTTACACTGTCAACCTTTACTTTGGGAGAGATGTAGTTCCAATGCATTAAAATACAGAAACCCCTAAGTATAAACCTAAGTATTGATCATCATATTATTGGATTAAAATGGCAAGGCATTATTCCATTGTGAGTTGTTCCAACCATGAAATAATTGGAATAAAGTGATAAGAGGTCATGTTTGGTAAAAAGGTCTCATTTACGGGAGAACATTAAGAGATGGTAAAGTTTTTGAGGTTCAAACCACAAAAAAGTATCCTATGTAAGATTATAGTCAAGATTTTGCAAGGGATAGTTAATTCAAGGATTTGGGTCTCAATCAAGAAAAATATATTGTTAATTGCGCGCATTGAGAGTGCGAAGGCAATTTTCATAGATAACTAGATTGTGAAATTTTTGGTAAGATTTGGAGGAAGGGATAAAAAAGATTCTTTTTTATCATCCCTCGAATGGAGGAAAACTATTTACTTGAGGAAATTCATAGAAGACTAACTTAGATTACATGGTTGTGTGCATAGCAATCGCATGCAAACGAAGCACCACTTAGGTGATTATCACCAAAGCTAAAGTGATTTTAAATATGATCTCAATTAATTTTAGACAGTTGAGTAGTGGCTTGTAGAACTTGGGATAGATCTCTATAGACTCGAAACGTGATACCTAGGTACCTCTATGGTAAAAATCCTTCTAGGCTTCCGTTTAGGCCCCGCCTAGGCGTTAGGCTAGGCTTACCGCATAGGTTTTTGCCAAATCCTCTTAGATGAGACTTACTGGATTATCGAAGCACATAAACAGGTTTATGTACACCATCTATGCATCAATTTAGGCTTGATACATCTTATAAGCATCAAAATATTTGTTCCAAGCTATTTTTTCTCCGTGGTCACTTCTAAACCCATCCAAATCCACGATATCCCATTGTGGATCGGTTAATACTTAAAAAATTACTATAATTTTATCTGAAATGCATGAGTTCATAAAAAACGCCAATCTCTGATTAATCCCAGCATAGGCAATTAATCCCTAGTGCATGCTTAACGCCTAGCATCCACCTAGTGACTTTTACAACCTTTCTAGGTACTATGATTTTTAAAGGACTAAAGAAACCATTTTGAAGTAAATGAGATGATTTAAAGTTGAATCGAATTGGAAAAGAAGTTTTGCTATTTTCAACAATTTAAGAAATCACCAATTTTGGATACTCTTCAGTAATATGGAAAAATAACAAAGAGAAAAGCAGGAAGCACCATAGAAGAAGACACCATCCACATTCGAGTTGTCCTACTTATCATCTAGAAGTTAAGGTAATTAGGTATTCCACTCGATGAGTTAAGGCAGTATGTTGTGCATTGAGGATTTTATAGAGCTGTAGTTTCATGGGAGCACACTTATGCTCAAGTTATTCTACGTAGTGCATGTTGACACCATTTGAGTTAGTAGCAAGTATTATAGAGAATTACCTATGCACATACATTCAAATTAAAGGTTTATGCCAGTGGTAAAGGATAAGAAGTGCAATTGAAAAATATAGATATATTTGTTTCATAACAAGGACTACACAAGATAAACAGAAAAGCATGTACCAACAAGAGACATTTGGGGTAACCCGTAGAGCTAAGTCCATTATAGTCTGAGGAGCCGAGTCCTTTACAAGCTGTGGAGATGAGTCCACAACTAGGAAGTAGACCAGTAAAAAATCCCCAAGGCAAGATAGATTAAGGCTAAATGATTAGGAAGCCGTCATTAGGTGCTTGCAGAAGTGTTTATGCAATGTAGTTACTAAGGCCAAGCTGTATCAGTTAGGGAAAGTTAAAAAGGATAGGTTGCAGCTATCCGTATTTTTGGGCTTGAGACAAATCAATTCTATATTGAAATAATTAAACTGGTTAGAGTCCAGTAAGGAGACGATCCAGTTGAGAGTACATGAGAGCTTGAGGAGAAAGTCTAAGCTACCCATCTTGAAATCTTTTCTGGTACGTTTCCATTTTAGTTAGAAAAGTATAGGTTGCTTTTATATTTAGGTTCTAGCTTAGGTAGAGACCATTGGATGGTAGGAATTGTTATAAACGTGTCATTAGGACATGTTATGGATGATGGATGCTAGTGGATGCATTATTGTTTGGATTGTTCATTCTACACATTTAGGATAGTATATCTTCTAGGTAACACACACATTAAAGTTATTTCTTACTTAGTGTTTAGCTTGTTAGATATGATACATATGGATGCTTGATTATCGTTTATCTTATTGAGCATTATTCATATGGATGTTGCACATGGATGGAATGGGTGCACATACATATAGAATTGCAAGTATATTACTTAGAATGTTGCATACATTTTGGATGCACGGCATGAGCATTTGCACGACAGGAGGTCGACTAGATCAGGAGACCGCCTACTCTTTGCATTAGTATAATTTCACATGCATTTCACGTTGCATATATATATTTATGTACATTGCATTATAAAATTTCCAAGGACAATGATTACCGGTGGATGATGGATGAGTAAATGGTTGTAGCTGTTGGTTGTTGTACGTGTAAGTTATATTTTTCCATCCTTTAAGATTTCGGCAACGAAATCCTTGTAAGGGGGAGAATATAACACCCTAAAAATTTAACATAAATTTAATAAGAAAATTAAATCTAAATAAAAGAATGACTAAAATAAAATTTTCACAGATCTCCAAATTTGGCTAAGAAAACTTGCACCATTGCATTCGTAGCAATTTCCCGGATGATTTTCTTATATCACATTTCGAAATTGGAGTTAATATAGGGAAGTTATGGGCGTTGGAAGGATTAAGAATAGAATAATAATTTTAAAAAAAAAATTCACAAAAAATCATCGTGAATGGTCGACCCAAGATGGTCGATGGTCGACCGGTAGCGGTCGACCCAAGTGTCAAGGCAGTCGAACGTAGCCTGTGTAAAGTCGAGCGTTGTGTGACGTGTTCCAACAGTCGAGATTCATTACTTCCTCGCCAAGCTAAGATGTGCGTAGCCGATAACCATGAATATTCACCAAGCTAAATCCAACGGCCTAAACTAGTTGCCAACTCCTATAAATCCAAGCCTAACCTAACCCTAAAATCCACATAATAGTTCACTGTAATAAAACTCTATCCAATTCCAACCTCTCCTCTAACCCTAAAATTCTTCAAAAATCAAAATAAAATCAACTTAGAAGAAAACAAGCAATTGGATTTAGACGGAACAAGCGGAGCTAGCATACAGAGGGGCGATTCTCTAGTAAAGCAAATAGGAAGAGCGTAGGATTGTTGTAAGTGGGAACAAATTTAATTAGATGATTATTTATAGTTAAATTTGTTCTATTCTATATGATCTAGGATGCCTGAAATCTAACTTAAACTGTAAAACCCTAAAATTGAAATCTGCAATTTTGGGTAGAATTGAAATTACTATAAATTGTTAATCCTGATATTGATCTAGCACACCCTTTTAATTAAACTGTAAACCCTAAAATTTATAAACCCTAAAGCGTAAAAAACCTAGATTGAAGAATTGAAACAAAAATTTGAGAAATATTGGCTGGTCATTACCATAAATGCTAAAATCAACAAACACGGGAATAATGAATTAACGTAACTCCAAATTAAAAATCGAAATTAGAAAACAGTCAAACCCCAATTTTTGACCATGACTGGTTGACCCTCAGTCTGAGCGGTCAACCGATTGTCACCTGAAACGTGCGATTTGAACCTTGGCTTAATGCCTAAGTTAATAAAATATATATTATTTGAACGTTAATTGTTTGTGGGCCTATTTATGACTATTTGGATGTATGTTAGGAGTAGTAGGGAAGCTAGTTCCCTATGAGAGGATACTAGGTCGTTGCGGTGTTGGGTAAATGTTTTTTTACCCAATTGAGGGTCGATTATTCGACTAGGGGCAATGTATTTTCGCAAATGACACTCACAGGAGATTAAATAGTGGACGCGCAACACTGATGAGGATGCTTGATGGAGTGTGGTCCAACATAACGGGAATCCTAGTATGCATGATTTTTGATGCAACATGATACATTTCAGATAGAGGATCCTGGAGCATGCAATAAGAGGCCAACAATACAATTTAGAGATGGAAGTGGGTGCAGATGATGAGACACATCGGCGAGTCGGCATTTTGGGTACTTCCTCTCCAGGCGTAGTAAGAAATGGGTAGCCTTGGTCAAGGGAAAATCAGTTCCACGGTAGCCTAGTGGCGGTGACAGTAGTGGGAATTTATTTCCACAGTAGCCTAGTGATTGTGTTTTTATGGTTAGTAGTCAAGTGGGAGGTGTTTCTACATTTAGTAGCATTGTGGCGGTATTTCCATGTTTTAGCAGTTTACTAGCGACGTTTACATTAAGTAGCTCTAGGACCGGTGGTCGACCATTAGTTATGGAGGTTCGATCTACAGTTCGATCCTTGTAGTAGTCTGCACAATTTGTAGTGTAGGTATGTATTAGACAAGAAACCTTAGGTAACACACCTTAGGAATTCATGGACAATTATAATACACTATATGTCATCTAGAGTAGAATTAAAGTTTACTGTACATGATCGTTACATATTAAGCTTGTACTCATTCACCAGACTTTTTTCTAACCCACCCCATTCTTTCTATTTTTCCCCACAACAAACTGACAGGTTAGTAGTTGATTGGGCATAGTATGTGAAGAAAGGAGCTTCACATTGGAGCTCTCATATTCTTTGTTGTCCATCATGTAGTTGCTCTCTGTATTAAAAGTCTATAAAACATATGTTGCGTTTTGAAACAGTGTATATAGCAAATAAGTAATTTGGAGACCATTTTTATGAAATGTCTATTTTCATATACTTATATTTTAATTCCTTCCACCATGAGATCTGAAAGTTTAGAATGTGTTAGAATCTATCCTTATAATTATGCTCTGTAATGTTTTAACAACCCAACAACTCGTATTTCTTGGCATGACATGAGTCCAAAAGTCAAATTAGGCTTTGGATCGATGTGCCAGGAAGTGCGGGTTGTTACATAATGATAGGAACGTTAAAAAAGCAACCGACGCTAATGCCAATGCTAATGCAAATGTAGGTGTTGGAGCTGCAACAATGGATATGGGGACGATGTATCAGTTCTTTGTTAATATGATGTAAGCTGGAGCAGCAGCTGGTTTGACAAGAGGTAATGCTGGTAATGTGGAAGCTGCATATCGAAAGTGACTGCTCCTAATAACTATGTCACACTGAGTAGAGATTATAGTAGTTTGGGTGGAAAGCCGTTTATGGGAACAGAAATGTCGTAGAGGACTAGATTCTCCAATGTGGAGGATTTTTGCTGATTTGGCACTGAATAACGATCAGAAGAGAAGGTTGGCATCGAGACAATTGCAAGGAGCTGCTTTATACTGGTGGAGCAATGTTACCATGGGAGTTCCGGAGGAGGAGTTAACTTAGACTGACTTTAGGGAAAGATTTAAGAAGAAATTTCTATTTGAAGCAGCCAAGTCAACATTGTTTAGGAAGTTCTTGTAGTAAGAGCTGGGTGAGATATCTATGTTGGAATATGCGACGAAGTTTGATGAGCTGTTTAGGCATAGGCATGCCATCATCAATACACTGATTAAGAAAAACGAGAAATTTATCCGGGGATTGAAGCCAAGGATTGCTATGAAAACTATGCCACATCTCAGGGATCCGTTTAATGTCATGGAAGATGAAATGAATCGGCTTTCCGTGGTAAGGGAATATATTGATATTTTTTAGCCTAATACGGGACAATCATTGAAACGTGCCATAGGGTTTCAAATAAATCTCGTACCTGAAGATGAACATGTTAGTAGACTATCTAGCAGAATGATACCTACCGAGATGAAGGGGTTAAAGGTGCAACTAGGGAATTTGGAAGTGAAGAATTTTACTAGACCAAGAAGTTCGTCTTAGGGAGTTGTAACTGCTTTTGTGAACAAACTGGATGGATCATTGAAGTTGTGTATTGACTATAGAAAGTTGAATGAGAAGACGACAAAGAATCAATATCCTTTCCCTGGAATAGATATTTTTTTCGATCAATTGAGTGGAGCCAAGGTGTACTCATAGTTAGACTTAGCTTCAGGTTTCCATTAATTGAGAGCGGCGGAGGAAAGTATACTATTAATGGTATTTCGAACAAGATATGGTTTGTATGAGTGGTTAGTCATGCCCTTTGGATTGACCAACACGGCTTCTTTCTTTGTAGATTTAATGAACCGAATCTTCTGAGAGAATTTGGATAGATTCGTTTTGATGTTTGTAGACGACATTTTGATATATTCAAAGAGTGAATTTTACCATGAGGTTCATCTTAGAATAGTGACAGATACGCTGAGGCAATATTAGCTAAAAGCAAAGTTTTCAAAATGTCATTTTCGGAAAAGAGAAGTGGAGTTTCTTGAGGATGTAGTTTAAGGGAATGGATTGTCTGTGGATCTGTCAAAGATCGAGTCAATTGATAATTGGAAAAGAATCAAGACCATGATTGATGTTAGAAGTTTCTTGGGGTTGGCTGGCTATTATTGGAGATTTATTAAAGATTTGTCTTGTATAGCAGCACCGATGACTAAACTAATAAGAATGGATATAAAGTATGTTTGGACTAATAAATGTGAAGAAGCATTTTGAAAGCTATAACATTATTGACTAATGCGTTCGTGTTAGTTGTTCTAGGTGGGAATCAAGATGTGGTGGTGTATACCGATGCATGTGGATCAGGATTAGGAGCTGTATTGATGCAGAGAGGTAAAATTATTGCCTTTGCTTCTCGACAGCTTCGACCGCATGAAGTAAGATGTCCTACTCATGATTTGGAGTTGGTAGCGATGATCTTTACATTGAAGGTGTAGAGGCACTATATGTTGGGAAAATGATTCGAACTGTTTACGGATCATAAGTCCTTGAAGTATTTATTCTCTCAGAAGGAGTTGAATATGAGATGACAAAGATGGCTAGAGTTCTTATCAGCGTATGACTTTAGGATTATGCCAGGGAAAGAAAATAAAGTGGTGGATGCACTTAGTAGAAAACATCAAAATGTGCTTTTAGCGATGTTATCTGGATGAAACGATTTAAAGGCGTTGGCTTCATATGGAGTTAAAATGAGGTCGACGGCCAGTTCTAGTCAAAGTATTACAATGATTCTCGTCTAAAGGTTCGCCCAATACTGATCGAAAGAATTGCATTAAAGCAAAGTGATGATCCAATATTTGCCGATCAAATAAAGAGACTAGAAGTAGGAAGTGAGATTGATGATTTGAAAGATTTCATGCTTGATCAAAGTGGATGGTAGAGAAAGAAGGGACAGTTGTTTGTTTCGAATGCAGATAATCTGAGGAAGGAAGTTCTTAGATAATGCCATTGATCAAATTTTACCATTCACCTTGGAGGTATGAAAATGTATCAAGGTATGAAGATAAGTTTCTTCTAGGAAGGTTTGAAGAGAGATGTAGGCTTGTGGGTGAAGCAATGTATGAATTGCCAACAAGTAAGAGCCACGCATTAGAAGCCTAAAGGACTACTTCAATCCTTGGAAGTACCACAATGGAAACAGGATTCTATATCAATGGATTTTATTGATGGGTTGTTAAGGTCGAATAAGTGAAATGAAAGCATTTGGGCCGTGGTGGATAGACCGACCAAGACGTGCTCAGGAAGTTTGATGAGTTGGTGCAGGGAGACGCGACAGTGCTGGAGTATGCTACTAGATTTGAGGAGCTATCGAGATACAGATATGCTACGGTTGATATGGTTATCAAAAGGAATGAGAAGTTCATCCGTGGATTGAGACCCGAGCTTGCTAAAGCAACTTTACCACATATTAGGGATTCGTGCGATGTAGTTGTTGAGATGGCTTTAAGGAATGAGGAGATGCTCGCTTTCTTTAATGGTAACAAAGTAGAGGAAACTCAAGATGGGCATAACCAAAAGAGAAAGTTTTTCCATAAGAAGGGAGCCCAGAAGAGTGGAGTTGCCAAGAAAGGAAAGACAGAAGTATCTGTTACAAATGTGATAAGAAAGGGCATTTCACTAATGAATGTTGCTCAGGAGATGGAAAGAAAGTGATTGGGAAGAAAAATATCAAATGCTTCAACCGTGATTAGATTGGACATTATAAGAACCAGTGTAAGGAACCAGCCAAGGATGGAAAGGGCAAAGTGCTTGCATTAGAACCGGCTGCCTCAAGACTAACAACAGAGGAGAAAGGAAAAGCTATGTTGGGAAGTACACTTTTGATTCATGGTATGTCAGATAGAGTTCTATTTGATACTAGTGCATCGCATTTTTTTATGTCTCATTGTTTGGTAGATTAGATTAACCTAGATCCCTCATACCTAGTTACTTCCTTAAGGGTTGCGAATCCGATATGAGGGTATGCGACTCATGGGATGAGATGTGACCACTTAGAGTTTGAATTGTTAGGTAATGTATTTGCTTGTAGTTTTCATATATTTTATTTCGTAGGGTTCGGAATTATATTGGTATGAATTCGTTAAGTAAGTACGATGTTAGGATATTTTTCCATGACAGGAAAATATCACTTAGACACCTTAGTTGTAGTGGTTGGATTATATACTCCATAGAAAACCCTAGTTTTGAGGTTAATGCTTTATTTGGTGTTATAAGACAGAAGGCGAGTTGAATCGAGTTTTCATTGTTAGAGAATTCGCAGATGTCTTTGAGCCCATGATAGGACTACCACCGATATGAGCCATTGAGTTTCAGATAGATTTAGTGCTAGGAGCAGCACCTGTAAGTAGACCGCCAAGTAGAATGACACCTACCGAGATGAAGGAGTTAAAGGTGTGATTGGAGGATTTAGAAGGTAAGAATTTTATCAGACCAAGCAGTTCGCCTTGGGGAGTAGCTGCAGTGTTTGCAAAGAAATCAGAGGGATTATTGAGGTAATGTATCGATTATCGTAAGCTGAATGAGAAGACGGTAAAGCACTGATACCCGTGACCTAGGATTGACGATTTGTTCGATTAGTTGAGTGGAGCCAAAGTATTTTCCCAGTTGGACTTGGCAACAAGATTCCATCAGCTTAGTGTAGCAGAGGATAGAATTCCTTTGACGGCGTTTAGGACCAGATATGGATCATACGAATGGTTAGTGATTCCGTTCAGGTTAACTAACGCACCGGCATTCTTCATGGACTTGATGAACAGAATCTTCCGAGAATATTTGGATAGATTTTTGTTATTATTCATAGATGACATTTTGATATACTCTAAGGGTGAAAGAGAGCATGAAGTTCATCTTAGAGTGGTGCTTGAGACGTAGGGAAAGCATCAACTTAAAGCAAAATTTTCAAAGTGTCCTTTTTGGAAGAAGGAAGTGAAGTTTCTTAGTCATGTAGTCTTAGAGAAAGGGTTGTTAGTAGATCCGGCTAAGATCGAGGCAGTGAATAGTTGGAAGAGATCTGACACAGTGACTGAGATAAAGAGTTCCCTTGGATTAGCTAGTTATTATCGAAGATTCATTAAGGATTTTTCACAGATAGCCGCACCGATGACCAAGCTAACTTGGAAAGATGTGAAGTTTGTCTAGACTGATAAGTGTGAGGAGGCATTTCAGAAACTGAAATATTTATTAACTAATGCATCTGTGTTAGTTATTCCAGAGGGGAATCAGGACTTGGTGGTGTACACAGATGCATGTGGAAAAAAGTTTGGAGCTATGTTAATGCAAAGAGGTAAAGTGATTGCCTATGCTTCTTGACAGCTCAGATCACATGAAGTTCGATATGCAACTCATGATTTGAAATTAGCTGCAGTAATTTTCGCATTGAACGTGTGGAGACCTTACCTTTTGTGAGAAAGATTCGAGTTGTATACGGATCACAAGTCACTGAGATATTTATTCTCTTAGAAGGAGTTGAACATGAGACGGTAGAGGTGGTTAGAGTTCTTAGCTGCTTATGACTTTGGTATTGAGTACACACCAAAAAAAGAGAATAAGGTTGTAGATGCACTTAGCAGAAAATATCAGAATGCAGTATTGGCAATGATAGCTGAGTGGAAAGATTTAGAAGCATTGACTACATGCAGAGTACGATGGAGATCAAAGAGTAGTTATAGTCAAGAAACTGCTATGTTGTCGTGTTTAGAAGTTCGACCAGTGATGATCGAAAGGATTGCTTCTAAAGAAGGGGAGGATCCATTATTAGCTGAACAGATCAGAAAGTTAAGGAATGGAAAATAGAGTGATGACTTGAAAGATTTCAGTCTTGACCAGAATGGGTGGTTGTGGAAGAAAGAAAGACCATGTTCTGAATGTGGGAAACATTAGGAAGGAGGTTTTAGGGAATTCCATCATTCAAAGTTCACTATTCATCCAGGAGGAACTAAGATGTATCAAGATATGAAAAGGAGTTTCTTCTAGGAAGGTATGAAGAGAGACGTAGGCTTATGGGTGAGGCAGTGTTTAAACTGTCAACAGGTAAAAGTCGAACTTCAGAAACCGAGTGGGTTACTTCAGCCTTTAGATGTTCTAGTCTGGAAATGGGATTCTATCTCAATGGATTTCATAGATGGGTTGCCAAGGTTGTATAGAGGAAATGAGAGTATATGGATTATAGTGGACAAATTGACTAAGAGTGCATAGTTTATACCCGTTAAGTCGACAAGGTTAGCACCATATTTAGCTAAGTTATTCAAGAGGAATATAGTTGGACTGCATGGAATTCCTAATAGTATAGTAAGTGACAAAGATTCCTTATTTACTAGTGAGTTTTGGAAGAGTCTACAGGAGACTTTAGGTAGCAAGCTCAAGATGAGTACCGCTTTCCATCCGCAGATAGATAGGCAAATGGAAAGAGTTAACAAAGTCTTAGAGGTTTTGTGAAGAGCTTATGTTCAAGATTTTGGAGGATCATGGGAAGACCATCTACACTTAGTCGATTTTTCATATAACAACAGTTATCAGACTAGTATAGGGATGTCACCGTTTGAAGCTTCGTATGGAAGACCATGCAAATCTCCTGTTTGTTGGTTAGAGATTGGGGATAGGTTAGTTCTTGGTCCAGATTTGTTTGGAGAAGCTGCAAAGAAGATTGAGTTAATTCAGGCTAGGATGAAGAAGCTCAGTCTAGGCAGAAGAGTTATGCTGATTAAAGACGAAAAGATTTAGAGTTCTCAGTTGGAGATCATGTTTTCGTTAAGGCGTCACCGATGAAAGGTGTAACCATATTTGGAAAATCAGGAAAATTGGTACCAAGGTTCGTTGGACCATTTCCTATTATAGAAAGGATAGGAAAATTCGTGTATAGAGTAAAGTTACCAAGTAGTTTGGTAGGAATCCACAATGTTTTCCATATTTCTCATCTAAGGTAGTGTATTTGAGTTTCAGAGACTACTATTACACTAACTGTGTTAGATGATCTAGTAGTGGAACCGGATATGACTATAGTTAGAAAACCAGTTCGTATAGTTACGAGAGATGAGAAGGGACTAAGGAACAAGACGGTCAGATGAGTCAAAGTGCATTGGAGTGATGACGAGAGAAACTGTACATAGGAAACCGAGAGCAAGATTAGAGACACTTATCCAGACTTGTTTCATAGTATGTTTTGCCTTTATGTTAGATTGTTGTGAGTACCTTATAGTAATTTCGAGGACGAAATTCTTTAAGGAGGGGAGTCTGTAATGACCCTAATTTTGACTAACATTATTTAGAACATTTAATTAAATAAATTAAATTAAATAATGTAGACAGTTAAGGGATTGAGATTTGTTAATTTAGAAGGAGCCGTGCCTTAATGAGTGTATTAGCAAAAGAGAATAAAAATAAGTAAGTAGAAGGAAAATGGTAAGGGTAAAATAGGAATAGCCTTTGTTCTTATACTTTAAACCCTTCTATCCTTCATTCCTTATTCATTTTAGCATTCACAAACAAAACTAAAACCTTAACCAAACTCGGTCGACCACCATTAAAGGGATTCAAGGAGAAGAAAAGCTAGGATTTAAGTAGAAAGCTTAAGAAAATCAATTTAAGGGCAAATCTCAACCTTCTTAACACAAAGCTTAGGTGAATAATTAACTTACATCTCACTTTTGATATCGATTTCAGTTTCAAGTTAGATCCAAATTATTTTTGCAAGTTATATGCCATGTTGTGTTTGTTTAAATGGATATATGCTTGTTAGTGATTTATATTGTTTCATATAGATTTTATGATAAGTTTAGATTGGAAAACCTATTTGTAACACCCCGCGCTTTAATGAAAAATAAAATCAATTGAACAAACATAATTGAAAAACAGTGAAAAATATAAATGTCAAATATATGCATTTAAAAAATTAAGAGGTTACATAAATATATGCAACCAATGAGTGTGTGATTAATTGACGCATCAATCAATTAAAAGGGGAATTAATTAAGAGACATAAAGGCGTCAATTAGTCAGAGAATATGTCAATTTTATAACATGAATTAATTAAGGGATCTTCTAATAAAGGGAAATGTATGTGGGGAATAAATTAAACGATAACATACATATATTAATTTATAATTGACGTAATCAATTAATTAAAGACATTAGGTAAGCGTCAATTAATAAAAAAGGGAAACTTATATGTTAATTAATTGGGTAATGAATTGGCGGTTTAAATATGTACAACTAATAAATGTGTGATTGAGTGACGCATAGGAATTAATTTGGATATCGATCAAATGGAAAAACGTGTTAATTAATTAATTGACAATTAGTTGAGCGTTTTAAAAAAGGGTGTCAATTAATCAAAGAATATGTCATTTTTATAATAGCTAATAATGTAAATTAATTAGCTAGAAGAAAACGCCGGTTATAGGATTATTTGTTTCCAAGTTAAAAAAAAATTGGAATGCGTACAAAAATCAAACAAAGTAATTAGGTTTATGATGAAGGTAAATCAATAAGGATAAATTAAAAAGTATAACTTTTATATGCATTCAATTAATAGAGGTATTAATTGATGTGTTCTAATAGGTAAGAAATTATAACGTATAGGAATCAATTAATATTGGATATATATCTATACTATAAAGCAAAACCCTGGTCAAACCGATCAAAGTGAAGCCTTTTATTCACTTCCCAAACTACCCTTCTTTCCTTCTTTTTGCCTGTGAAAGAAATACAGTTGTGGGGATAAATCTAACTTTTGCACATCACTGCAATTTGTGTCCGTTTTCATCCCACGTTCCCAACCCATCTCAAAATACGTTCTTCCCGAACCCATCTTCTTCAACACGTATGCTGCCTTCCACTTCTCTACCCTTTCTCATCATAATCGAGCGAATCGATTTCCACTACATCTTCGAGCTATCAAATTTAAGATAAAATGTCAATACGAGATTGCAGCATGGTAAAACCGCTCGGCATCCATGACGGTGACTAATTATGGTCTGCCTTATTTCACGAAACTGTCGGGTAATGGAGGGCGGAGTAATCCACTGCAACTACAATTTGCTTCAGCCATGCCTACGTTTTGCAGGTTGTTGTGTATAACGTTAGGATTATGTCTTTTGCTTATGAGAGGTATTTTTAGTTTTAGAATCACTAACTTTTCTAGATTTGCTAAATCGAGTTTTAGATTTCTGCGCTTAAACCGATTTCTACTTGCATTGATATTTTTATGTCTTTTGCCATGATCTCGGAACCCTCACCTGCTGAAAGCTCGGTCCAGGCTTCTATGGCAACTCAGGTAATTTCATCTTCTGGGCACTTTGATAGCTCAAATCTGGAAAACCTAAGGTCCTTGGCAAGACAGTAAATCTCCCTAAAGGTGGTACAAATACTGTTTTGAGAAAAACTGGACGACTGTTTTTGCTAAATCTATTATTTATTTCTGATAATATAGTTCATAAAATTGAGTAAAGAGTTGTTTCCATACTTTAGAGTATCAATTTATATCCTAGAATATGGTTGTTTTGGTTCTTATTGTTAAGTTCAAAGTCATTTTCTTACTCATAGCTTGGTTTGAGCATTCCTTATTATTATAACCAAGCTGAAGTTTATTGTTGCTCTCTAGAAACAACTATGATCTTTTTATAGAAAATAGCTCACCACAGTTTGATCATTTGAATTAGTGCGACCTCAAAGTTAGGACTGCATTAGGAGTTATATAATTGAAAATATCTTCTAACATATAATAAGGTATTCTTTAGTGTTTATCTAACTGCTGCAAACTTATATTAAGGTATTCATTTTTAATGTGCATATTCTACTCTCTTATGGCATGATTGGGAACACTTTACCTTAAAGGATGGCAGGAAGATGGCAGCTGCCACCGACTCTTCACTATAAGGTGTTTTGTTGTAATTTTTACTTTTCACAACTTTATTTTATTGGATATTAACAAAAGGTTTGATTTTTTTTCCAAACTTGTGTTAGCATACCAAATCAATTAGGCGTGAAGCTTGGTCAAATTCACATTTGGGAGGCATAACGAAAGGTTCATCCATCCCCTCAAACCCAATAATAAATACTGAAAATTTTTGATTCTCTTTCTGTTGCTAAAAATTGAATTGGAAAATATTGTACTAATTTAATGTGTTTGTTTCATTTTTTTGATTTAGATGGAACTAATGTGGAAGATAAGAAAAAGGCTCTTTAAATCACACCTTATTTATGGATGGATCTTTACCGTTAGATTCTTTTCAAGGTACTCGGTACTGAATTGCTTTACAAAATCACTTATGAATGTGATTGGTTTTACTGGGGTTCTATTATAACTGTTATTTCAAGTATAGACACCGTGTATTGTATAACTTCCTTCACTAACAATAATAAGTTAAAATTAAATACACTTCATAAAGAAAAACGTTATCAGCCAATAAAATTAGATCAAAAAATTAAACATAATGTTACTGTAACCATTTACCACATTATATGTTAATATAGAGTTTGAGACTAAGAAAGACATAATTCATATTTTTGTTGCTAAATGACAACTTTATACTCATCATGGCGCTTTGTACAACTAGCCAGATAAACATATATCTTTTTGTCTATGTGTATGTGTATGTATATATGTATGTATTTGTGTATATATATGTCTACATAGCTTACAAACATTCTTACCATTTGCTTGAACATTTAATGTTGGTATGGGATAAATGATATGTCCATGTATATATGTATAGATGTGTGTGTAGTCCTATGAAGCAAAACCTTTGTTAATTCAGTCAAAATGAATTCTTTTTAAATGCCCTAAGTGTCCAAAATGCCCTTGGTAATATACAATGCACACATCTACTAAATAGGGTAACTTTTATTTTTCAGTACCACTAAATCCATTTTCCTGTTACTTTTTGGTCAACGTTAGTGATGAGAAACTAAGTTTAATTTAATAGTCCTAGAATTTGAAATTGAATTTCCATTGATGAAAGCACAATGGACAGTACTGAAGAAGGTTCTCCAACCCAGATATAGTCATTCATTTATTTTTGCAAGGTTATGTAGTGATTGGTTAGATTTGAGTGCGTGTTTTGGTCTAAGTTTCTTCTTTTACTAGAAAAATTTCCAAACATTTATACTCAATTAAATAAGAATACAAATAATCATAAATATTCTGTTTGATTTTCCTTTTTTTTCCTTTTAGATGTTATGATGACCATGGTTAAGATCATGCATTTTCTTGAGTTTTCTAAACAAGACACAAAAATCTGAATCTTTGTTCAATAATATATAATAATTTGAATTGAATGATCATCTTCAAACCTACAACCCAACTACTAAAATTATTAGCTTCTTCCTTAACCGACTAAAAACTAAATATTATGGATTTTTAACAGTTATATTGAATAAGATACTAAATTCTGAATCTCTGTTCAATAGTGTGTAATAATTTTAATTGAATGATCATCTTAAAACCTACAACCCAACTGCTAAAATTATTTGCTTCCTTGACCAACTACAAACTAAGTGTTTGCAACTTTCTTTTTGTGATTAGTTGATATAAGCTTAACAAATTATTTGGTTGCCCATTAAATTTGTATCCCTTATTATTTTTCTGCATGGTCCAAAAATTGCGAGTGAGAGAGTTTTGGGGAGAGAGAATCTTCATGTACTTTGTAACAAAGCTTGCTTGGAGCTATTTTGGTCTAATATGACTTTTAACACTAGCAGTCTTTATTTTCCATTGTTTTTAGGTCCTACCAGAAATGTAGATTATTTCCCCCAACTTGAGAATATATTGATTGATAACTTACTGTTACTATGTAGTCACTGATTAATTTATATGTAACCACAAGCATATTCAAGACTTAAAATTTTGCAATAATTGAAATTTAAGTAACGTACAAACCCATTATACATGTTAAGCAACAATTGACCCATCATCATGCATTTGTTATGAACTTTAATCTAATAACATGTTTGGATTATCATGACCATAGTAATTAGACTATACATTGTAATAACTGAAAAAATATAATGGACAAGTGGAGTGCTACTGCAGATTTTGGAAAGGACAATGCTACATACCCAAATGGAGATTCAGGTAAATAATGCGAAGTAGTACAATTTTTTGAGGAAATCAGGGGCACAGTTAGGTAATTTGTACGTGGGTCCTTCGACGTGTTTGTTGCCATAGAAATTGAAAATTGGCATTTGGGTAGTTCACCATTTTTGTTTTAGAACTGTCATAGAAAAGCGGTAGCAATGGAACAGATAAGTATATCTTTAAAGTATCTATTTCATTATTGATGATATTCATCATGTTTTCTGCAATTGCCATATGTTACAAAGGTAGAAACAGAAGAAGACATCAATTGCTTCCACTTATGTTTTAATCTATTTTATATTGTATATTGTACGATTATATCAACTTCTTCCACTTACGTGCACACTGCTGCAACCAATGACAATCTTTACATTTTTATGTAAGCAATGCTCAGAATTGTATGAAATATTATTACTAATTTTGAAGTAGGTATTGGATTCAATTTGTTTAAAAAAGATCATTATGATACAATACAAGATATTGAACTGTTATTGTATTTTTGGTGTTTGTGAAAATTATTAGGAGGTCTGCAGTATCTAACATAAACTGCTGGCATGAAGTACAGGATCCTTGGGCAATGCATAATCTCTTAAGTACATATGCGACTTGAGATTTACAGCTGCTGATCACCATGATAGGTTTAGGTTAGTTTACTAAATAACGAAACAACATTATTCATTTTAACTATTGTTTCTATGTTTCCACTGTTGCTACAATTGGATTATAAGGTCAATTGTTACACAAAATGTACCCCACTTACATTTGTTGTTGCCATGTTCCTTTATTATACAAATTCAAACTTTTTATTATTGTGTTTTGTTCTTAATTCATTCAAACAGCTGCAATATTTTCACACAAATGCATCTACATCTACACAATTTTGACACCATGTGAATATTTTTCTTATACAAGCATCAGTCATCTTTTATATTTTGCCTTAAATTTTTGTATGAATCTTTTATACATCTTTATTCCTATGTTACACTACTTTTTATACGTGTTTCCATAAACTATGTATGGCTATAATCTGGAGATAAAAGGAGAATATTATTAAAAGTTAAATAGTAGAAATAAAATATTATAAATTTTGACAATCTGATTATTTTATTTGACAGCCTGATTATAAACCAATGTAATTTCACAGCCAAATAAAATCAAACAAAAAGAATAAGCTTAATCAATTTATATGGTTAAATACTGCTCACCATTGCATTAGTTTAACCCTAAACAAAGGTAAATTTGTTATACTGTAATATCTCACAATATCATAATTGTAACAAAGAAAAAATACGCTCACTTCCTTCTTTGCACACGTCCAACGGACGTGCCACCATACTCGTATATATATATATATATTTATGTATGTATGACCTAATTAATTGGATAATTAATGAGAGAATCTTATTTAGAAGGAAACATGGATTAATAGGGTTGTATAACAAAGGAACAAATGAATAACATTGGAGAGTTATACGTTATAACCAAATCAAGTTCTGATGGTGAGGATTGTTTTTAGGGTTAATCGGATGGTTCCTAGAGTTTCACTGCACCTATAAATTGAACGTAACTTAACCCTAGCCCACACTATTTTCTCTGAATCAGTTGCTGTCGTTTACAGCAAACTCCTCTTCCCTTCTCCCTCTTCCTTTCTCCTCTATTAATCAAATCTTTCCCCAAACTAAAAATAAAATTAAGCAAGGAAATACATACAAGCAAATCAAAGAATTGCACTAACAAATCAAGGAATTTACAGCGAATCAAAAAGGGGAAAAAGCGGAGAAAAGCGTAGCAAATTAATAGGGATAGAGATTGAAGCTTAGGACTTTAGGTGAGTGGGTTTAAATTATATATCTTTTACGTTTATGATATATTATCGTCAGATTCCCTTTAATATTTTAATTCAGCATTTATTTCAGTAATTAGTTCTGTTGAAACTGTAAATTGTATAAGAGAGCTTATATTTAATTATTATTTATTTAGAAAAGGAAGATAGTAATCCAATTAAATATTAATAATATTAGGCTTGACAGTTAGAGAAAGGCATAAGCCTAAAAGTTAGAAATTTACAGTTGTTTACATTTATTTTAAAGTTGAAATTTAGCCTGTAAATGTTAGCTTCTTTTTATTCCTTTTTACACGAATAAAATAGTTAAAGAGAAGAATTCGCAAATATGGACTAAAATAGAAAAACACCAAATTTACAGAAATTAGATGTAAAATAAGAAACTGAAATTAAAAGAGAAAAATATAAATTTACAGTAAATTGTGCTAAAATGGGAAAAATAAATAAAAAGGGGGAAATTTAATAACTTGATTGGGAAGTTAGTGATAGATTAATTGGTTGGTTTAGAAAAGAGAATACATTTCCATAGTTTAATATTTAAAGGATAACGATAAACGTAATTACAAGGATAAAAGAAAGAAAAAGGGAATTAGTGTAAAATAGAAACACTACTGTATTTTGCACTACCCAAAAAGTAAAGAAATAATAAAAGAAATATCTTGTAGTTACGGATTATTTTTTATAACATTATTTAGTATTAAAACATGGAAATGGATTTTTAGCACAGTTTTTGTAACCAACCAAATAGAATAGAACTGCTTCCTAGAATATAAGAAAATAAAGTGAAAAATTATAGGAAGTAAAGAAGAAATCAAGTTAATTATTAGACAAGAATAGAAATAATGTAACTAGATCTGCATTTACTGCGTAGATAGTAGAATAGAAGCAAAGCAGTTATTATGTAAGTAAATTTGTAACAGTCGAACGTAGGCCCAAGACAAGATTGTCGTATAATATAAGAGAATTAAAGAGAATTCAATATCATAATAAAAGAAAACAGACTAGAATAGAAAAGAGACACTTGTAATTATATTTATAATATATAGATTATAAAAGAATATATAAGTGACAATTGCAAGTAGAATTATAACATAGGTTATAATAAAAAAGAAAGAACAGAATAGGATTATTTTAAGACTTAGATTAAGTTAATAAGCAAATAGAGAAAAAGTAACAGAAGAGGCTTATTTTAAAACTTATACTAAGTTAATAAGCAAACATAGAAACAGGGCCCTTACAAACAGCATTCCCTTTTCAGGCAGGAACTGATGGTCTCACAATAGCTAGGTAAGGCTGGGACAAGCTTATGCTGATTAGGGTAAATAAGTAACCGACATAATAAAAAAAGTAAACTAAACGCAAAATAAAAGATTAGACATAAGGTCTAATAAAAGGGTAAGATGCGTTTGAAGCAGCCCAAAGGATGAAGAACCTAACGAAGCAGTTCATCACAGATTTTTAGCACAGAAGAAGCATGTCCAACTTAGATATTTGGGCTAGAGGAAGTACGAGACTTCAACGGGACATGAGGGTACTCTAGGATGGCCCTCTGGGGTAGGCCTAACGTAGCAGTCTCCGAAGGCAGGTCTATAGGTGTTCCATCAAGAGAGTATGCCTTGACTGCTTTTGCATGGCAGGACCATTGTAGGCAGTCAAAAGGGTTGATGTTTGGAGTAGGATATTCATATGACACCGTACTCTAACTTGCGAGTTGGTTTTAGTGGGCAGGACCCAAAAAGGATAGTCGCATGCGGATATCAGTCCAGCAACAAACCAAGAAGCGAGTTCGGGAAACACTAGAGTTAAACGAAAAGGCCAATGATTCTTTCACTATCGAGACATTGGATGAGTGGCACAGCCAATTGGATGTTTAGATTGTTTGCAGTAGGGCACAACCACTTAGCTCTTTAAAGGTCTTTTGATTAGTTGAGGGTTGGCTGCATGGGGCCACAGCCACGATGACAAAAGAGACAGACCAAGTAGAATATCTGTATTGTAAGCCTAACGAAGCAGTCTTTTACAAATATTAAAAATCCTCGACTGAGTTCCGTACAAAGTAGAACTTGTTAAGCGGGATTCAAGGAGTGGACAGAACGATTACTATTATCCTCAAGGTACGCACTGGGTGGTACATTGTGGATGTCCGAGCATTAGTATAGCCTAGTGCAGACGCAGTTTTATGTTTTCATAGCAGACGACGGAACATTTGTATTGTATGCCTCACGAAGCTATCATTTACAGATGTAGTCACATAACGCTATAGGAGCAAGAAGACGAAGTCCTTTTCGAGAAGGATACGGAAGGTACTATGGGTAGTACCTAGGACCGATGCGTACATTGGGCATATAACTACATATATATTAGTTATTAGGTTTTAATCTACCAGGGAGTAGATGGGTACGATCATGCACTGAGGCGAGAGTAGTATAAACCTAATATAACCGAAATTGGAAATAAAACGGTATATGTAGAATTAAGCCTAGAAGTGTATAATTTGTCCATTCACCAGAACTTTAGTTCTGACCCCCTCCTCATAACATCCTACAGGTTAGGTAGATGGCAGAGACTTTCCAGCTTTGAGACACTAGTTTAGAAGGTGTTATTATATTGGTGAGTATTTACTTACTATTATATTTTAGTCAGTTCCGCTGCGAGATATTTATTTGAGCTCTGATATATCTATCTTTGCCTATTTACAGGATAACAGATACCCAACTCGGGCTTCAGTGGGCTTGGATTTTAGCATTTTTGCGAAAAATCTAAAATCCGGGCCCACTGGAATTTGTTTGTTACATTGGTATCAAAGCCTAGGTTTAAGGTCCCTAAATAAATAGAGAGTGGACGTATTTTTATTTTTTTTAAAATATAAATATATTATATTATGTCTACCTAGATCCATAGAAAAATCCACTTTTAAGAGAAATGACATATAGGAAGATTTTGTATAATAGTTTTGTACATCAATATTAGGATTGTGGGAATCCAAGAGTTATAGGCCCTAGAGTGGCAAAGTATGAGATGTACAATAGATTTAGTATAAAAATGGAAGTCCATATGTTAATATTTGGAAATTGATAGTTGTTTCGGATTAGTGGGTGGGGGGGCAGTAGTGTCTTAGAATAAATAGAAGCATAAGGGAGGAAATGGATTAGGAACATATATAATTGGATTGAGAAAAATGACTTTGTGGGAATATTTGGGAAAGTATAAGGAAGTTAAGAACCCACTTTGAGTTTAGCCCAATAATTAAACTTTTAAGAGTTTGAAAAAAAAGATATTTAGAGAGTTTTCAAGTTTTAAACTTAAAAGTTTACAGTTTTAAATATGTATTGGTTTAAACATGGAAAATTGTGTGAAAACAATTTCTGAGAGAAAAAGAGACATTTTTGAGATATGAAAAATTGGAAAAAAAAATTCTTTTAGAAAAATTATAGAGCTTGTATAGCTCGCTAGTTTTGGAGTTGCAAAGTAGGAAAGAATCAAATATGAAAACCCAGTAAAGATTAAATTTTTGTAGGAAACTAAAAATTTTCAGTAAGGAAAATTTTGTAAAACTCTATTCTTTTGAAAAAGAAACAATATAGCTCGAAATTATTTTTGATAAATATATTGTGGTTGGACAAAATAAGTTGTTAAAATTTTGGAAATAAAGTACATGTTTGGAGGAAGTTTAGTAATTGACATCTAATAGTAGGTAACTGCACTAGTGTAGTAAGAACTCAAATATATTAAATGGAGATAAGAATCATTATAGATAGAATATAAATTTGACATGCTTTAATTCATTAGAATGAAGGAGTAATGGTATTGGTTTCTATGAATCAGCCACATTATAAATGAAGATGTTTTGTTGAAATAATAAGGAAAGTAAACATAGCGAAAGAGATATACAAAATATGGAAAACACTGTATTTTGTACTGTCTATTTCAGCACAGAAATAAAACAAAAACTCCTTGTTATTTCACACAAAACGCACATCCTCCTTTATAGTATTCATAGAAAATTTTAGCATTGACAGCTTCTCTTAGAAGAAATAGTTCCAATGCATTAAAGTGTGAAATCTCTAGGTAGAAAGTGCAGTAATAAGCGACTGTATTACTGGGTAATAATAGTTATACTATAGAGAATATAATTAGAGAGGCTAAGCAATGGAAAATAAACGTTTTCCCATGTTATGCGCAATTAATTACGTGTCTTTAGAAAACCCACCTTGAACGAAGAATATGAGCCGTTATGAAGATAATAGAGGAATGGTTGTTCTTATCTGCTCCAGTTTTTATGATTTGAAATTATGAAAAAAAAAATTGAAATAATGAAGTGACATATTTTTAGAAATGGTTTGGTGAAAAACAAGTTTTAATGGGGAAAAACTTAAATTAAGGATCCCAAGAATTTATTGAAAAAAAAGGTGCTTTAAAAAGGAAGAGAAGACTAAATTTTAAACTTAGAATTATTATATATTCCCCATTAGATTTAAGGGGATGGCCTAAGTCAAAAACAATGAAATAAGAAAATAAAAGAAGAGAGTGTAACTAAAAGGAAAACTACAAATTTAAAGAAAGCAACTAAAGACGACAACTAAAAGAAATGAGAACTGCAAAAAAAATTGAAAATAAAATTTTCTTATGTAAACTGTGCTTGGGAAAGAAAATAGGAATTCTTGTAGAATAATGGCAGAAGTCCCAAGTACAGAGAAAAATGTGCACAAAAGTAAAACGGAAAATGTGAGGTTTTCCGTTTTCCACCTTCTTTATAACATAAGAAATCGAATTTGGAAAATTAGAATTTTCTAAAATTTAAAAATTAAAAGTTGTGTGGTAGGTTTGGACGAAAAATTTGTTAAACTATGCCCCTATTCAGTAGGAGTGTGGGAAAAATTGGATGAAAAATGTTTTGAGTTTTCAAAAGATTGCATTCATATAGAAATTGCAAGTATATTTAGGATGTGTGCATCATGTTTTAAAAGGAATTTTTAAAAGAAAAGGCATTCATATAGGAGGTACCGCTTATAAATTCTTGTGCATACATATATTTTATGATGTATTGCACTTTACACTATGCACGGATCGTTGCAAAATTTGTTGTACACTAAATGGTTGTTAGTGTAGAATGGATGCACGAAGGTTTGCATAATTGAACTCTTATCAAATTTCAAGGACGAAATTTCCTAGGGGGGGAGGGAGAATGTAACACCCCGCGCTTTAATGACAAATAAAATCAATTGAATTAACATAATTGCAAAACAGTGAAAAATATAAATGTCAAATATATGCATTTAAAAAATTAAAAGGTTACATTGATATATGCAACCAATGAGTGTGTGATTAATTGATGCATCAATCAATTAAAAGGGGAATTATTTAAGAGACATAGAGACGTCAATTAGTCAGAGAATATGTCACTTTTATAACATTAATTAATTAAGTGATCTTCTAATAAAGGGAAATGTATGTGGGGAATAAATTAAATGATAACATAAATATATTAATTTATAATTGTCGCAATCAATTAATTGAGAAATTAATTAAAGTCATTAGGTAAGCGTCAATTAATAAAAGAGGGAAACTTATATGTCAATTAATTGGATATTGAATTGGCGGTTTAAATATGTACAACTAATAAATGTGTGATTGAGTGACGCATAGGAATTAATTTGGATTTCGATTAAAATAGGAAAACGTGTCAATTCATTAATTGGCAATTAGTTGAGCATTTTAAAAAAGGGTGTCAATTAATCAAAGAATATGCCATTTTTACAATAGCTAATGATGTAAATTAATTAGCTAGAAGAAAACGCCAGTTATAGGGTTATTTGTTTCCAAGTTAAAAAAAATTGGAATGCGTACAAAAATCAAACAAAGTAATTTGGTTTATGATGAAGGTAAATCAATAAGGATAAATTAAAAAGTATAACTTTTATATGCATTCAATTAATAGAGGTATTAGTTGACATGTTCAAATAGGTAAGAAATCATAACGTATAAGAATCAATCAATATTGAATATATATATATATATATATATTTATGTATGTATGATCTAATTAATTGGACAATTAATGAGAGAATTTTATTTAGAAGGAAACATGGATTAATAGGGTCGTATAACAAAGGAACAAATGAATAACATTGGAGAGTTATACGTTATAACCAAATCAAGTTCTGATGGTGAGGATTGTTTTTAGGGTTAATCGGATGGTTCCTAGAGTTTCACTACACCTATAAATTGAACGTAACTTAACCCTAGCCTACACTATTTTCTCTGAATCAGTTGCTGTCGTTTACAGCAAACTCCTCTTCCCTTCTCCCTCTTCCTTTCTCCTATGTTAATCAAATCTTTCCCCAAACTAAAAATAAAATTAAGCAAGGAAATACATACAAGCAAATCAAAGAATTGCGCAAACAAATCAGGGAATTTACAGCGAATCAAAAAGGGGAAAAGCGGAGAAAACCGTAGCAAATTAAAATGGATAGAGATTGAAGCTTAGGACTTTAGGTGAGTGGGTTTAAATTATATATCTTTTACATTTATGATATATTATCGTTAGATTTCCTTTAATATTTTAATTCACCATTTATTTCAGTAATTAGTTCTGTTGAAAATTGTAAATTGTATAAGAGAGCTTATATTTAATTATTATTTATATAGAAAAGGAAGATAGTAGTCTAATTAAATATGAATAATATTAGGCTTGATAGTTTGAGAATGGCATAAGCCTAACAGTAAGAAATTTACAGTTGTTTACATCTATTTTAAAGTTGAAATTTAGCCTGTAAATGTTAGCTTCTTTTTATTCCTTTTTACGTGAATAAAATAGTTAAAGAGAAGAATTCGCAAATATGGACTAAAATAGAAAACACTAGATTTACAGAAATTAGATGTAAAAGAAGAAAAACTGAAATAAAAAGAGAAAAATATAAATTTACAGTAAATTGCGCTAAAATTGGAAAAATAAATAAAAAGGGAAAAATTTAATAACTTGGTTGGGAAGTTAGTGGTAGATTAGTTGGTTGGTTTAGAAAAGAGAATACATTTCCATAGTTCAATATTTAAAGGATAACGATAAACGTAATTGCAAGAATAAAAGAAATAAAAAGGGAATTAGTGTATAATAGAGACACTACTGTATTTTTCACTACCCAAAAAGTAAAGAAATAATAAAAGAAATACTTGCGGTTACAGATTATTGTTTATAGCATTATTTAGTATTAAAACATGGAAATGGATTTTAGCACAATTTTTGTAACCAACCAAATAGAATAGAACTACTTCCTAGAATATAAGAAAATAAAGTGAAGAATTAAAGGAAGTAAAGAAGAAATCAAGTTAATTATTAGACAAGACTACAAGTAATGTAACTCGATCTGCATTTACTGCGCAGATAGTAGAATGAAGCAAAGCAGTTATTATGATAAGTAAATTTGTGACAGTCGGACGTAGGCCAAAGACAAGATTGTCGTATAACATAAGAGAATTAAAGAGAATTCAATATCATAATAAAAGAAAACCGACTAGAATAGAAAAGAGACACTTGTAATTATATTTATAATATATAGATTATAAAAGAATATAGAAGTAACAATTGCAAGTAGAATTATAACATAGGCTATAATCAAACAGAAACAACAAAAAAGGCTTATTTTAAAACTTAGATTAAGTTAATAAGCAAATAGAGCGGAAGTAACAGAAGAGGCTTATTTTAAAACTTACACTAAGTTAATAAGCATACATAGAAATAGGGCTCATACCAACAACATTCCCTTTCAGTTAGGAACTAATGGTCTGACAATAGCTAGGTGAGGCTGGGACAAGCTTATGCTGATTAGGGTAAATAAGTAGCTAACAAAATAAGAAAAGTAAACTTAACGCAAAATAAAAGATTAGACTTAGGGTCTAACAAAAGAGTAAGATGCCTTTGAAGCAGCCCAAAGGATGAAGAGCCTTACGACGCAGTTCATCACAGATTTTTAGCACAGAAGAAGCATGTCCAACTTAGATATTTGGGCTAGAGGAAGTACGAGACTTCAACTGGACATGAGGGTACTCTAGGATGGCCCTCTGGGGTAGGCCTAACGAAGCAATCCCCCGAAGGAAGGTCTATAGGTGTTCCATCAAGAGAGTACGCCTTGACTGCTTTTGGATGGCAGGACCATTGTAGGCAGTCAAAAGGGTTGATGTTTGGAGTACGATATTCGTATGACACCGTACTCTAACTTGCGAGTTGTTTTTAGTGGGCATGATCCAAAAAGGATAGTCGCATGCAGATATTAGGCCAGCATCAAACCTAGAAGCGAGTTCGGGAAAGACTAGAGTTAAACCAAAAGGTCAATGATTCTTTCACTATCGAGACATTGGATGAGGGGCACAGCCAATTGGATGTGTACATTGTTTGCAGTAGGGCACAACCACTTAGCTCTTTAAAGGTCTTTCGATTAGTTGAGGGGTGGCTGCATGGTGCCATAGCCACGATGAGAAAAGAGACAGACAAAGTAGAATATCAGTATTGTGGCCTAACGAAGCAGTCTTTTATAGATATAGAAAATCCCCGACTGAGTTCCGTACAAAGTAGAACTTGTTAAGCGGGATTCAGGGAGTAGACAGAATGATTACGTATAGTCCTCAAGGTACGCACTGGGTGGTACATTGTGGATGTCCGAGCATTAGTATAGACTAGTGCATACGTAGTTTTATGTTTTTATAACAGACGATGGAACATCTATATTGTGGGCCTCACGAAGCTGTCTTTTACAGATGTAGTCACAGAACGCTCTAGGAGCAAGACGATGAAGTCCTTTTCGAGGAGGATACCGAAGGTACTATGGGTAGTACCTAGTACCGATGCAGTCATTGGGCATATAGCTACATATATATATATTAGTTATTAGATTTTAATCTACTAGGGAGTAGATGGGTACGATTCACGCACGGAGGCGGGAGTAGTATAAACCTAATAAAACAGAAAATGGAAATAAAACGGTATATGTAGAATTAAGCCTAGAAGTGTATAATTTGTCCATTCACCAGAACTTTAGTTCCGACCCCCTCCTCATAACATCCTACAGGTTAGGTAGATGGCAGAGACTTTCCAGCTTTGAGACACTGGTTTAGAAAGTGTTATTATATTGGTGAGTATTTACTTACAATTATATTTTAGTCAGTTCCGCTGTGAGATATTTATTTGAGCTCTGATATATTTGTCTTTGCCTATTTGCAGTATACCAGATACCTAACTCGGGCTTTAGTGGGCTTAGATTTTAGCATTTTGCGAAAAATCCAAACCCACTGGAATTTGGGTTGTTACACTATTAGATTACATCCATATGATTTGCATTTTTGATATATGGCAAAAACTTTATTTTAGAAGTGGGTTTCAAGTTTCATAATTTTCCAAGTAATTATGCATTTATTATGGATTTTCTAAGAGAGAAAATAGAGAATTTCAGATTTAAATGGTTTAGGGCAATTAAATAATGTTTTTGGGATGGAAGTTTATATATGTTAGAAAACATATTCAAAGTGAATTATTGTGACTTTGGGGAATTTTTCCTAAGTATTTTACTATGATTAATAAATTATTTAAGTTAGAGGACTTAAATGTTTTATTTATTTTGTTAAGGGGGAGGGCTTATTTGTTAAATGTTTCCAATTGTTAATTTTGAATTTGGCAGCCTTTTTAGAAAAGAATTTTGATAAAGAATTGGAAACCAATCATATTTTGACAAATTAGGCAAGTTAGGTGAAAGGGAATTACTTTGAAAGGCATAAAACTAGTTTTGTTTCGAATTACTACTTCTCCACTTCCATTGCTCACTTTCGTCACCATGCCCAGTAGGCCTTTTACACTCATTCGAAACCAATGCATATGGTACCAAGTAATTGATACGTAATGTATTGCAGAAAGTCATAAAGAAACATGTCGAAGGTATGCTTTTAAAGGGGTTGATTATAAGCTTTCGAATCAATCAACTTGCCTTTTTTTTAAAAATGCGCTTTCGAAAGAGTTGCTGCTTTTGAACCTATTTGACACTTAGCTGCCGCATTCATATCTTTCGAACCAGTTAGAGGCCGCTTTTCTTTATAAGCTTAAAACAATGTATTCAAATGGTAGGTTTCAATCCAACAACCTATGAGGCCGCTTTTCTTTTAAATTTATACATGCGAAAGAGGGATGCCGTTCCAATACCTTTCGACATGGTTGAAGCCGCTTACTTAAACTCAAGTATACATGCGGAAGTATGTTGCTGTCACCATAGGGCTTTCGAAAGAGTAGCTTTCGAATGTGTTATCTTTTACACTTTGTGTTTTGTTATGTTTTCAAAACTATGGTTTCGAAAGTAATACTTTTATATGGTTTCGAAGCTATATTTCCACAAATTCTTACTCGGACCCAATGCTTTTGAAAGGTTTGTTTTAAGTATTTTGAAAGGTATGTTTTAAGGGTTTCGAAAGAGGATGTCTAAGGTTTTTAAGTAATAATTTCAAAAGGGATTGTTTGTTGTTTTAAGCAATGGTTTTGAAAGGAAGGTTTTGGCTTTATAGCCTAACGTTTTCTAAGTTAAACAGGGCTTTAACTTATTTTAAAGGGATAGGTAACCTTATGGATTTAGATTTTCATCAATGTTGTTTTGTGTAAATCATGTATCATGGCATAAGTATTTTGAGTAAGCAAAGGGTATAATTTCCTTGTTTTAAAAAGATATGATTTCAAGGGTAAATCATTTGTAAAGATTGTTTTCAAGGAAGTGAAATTTGATTAGGGTTTTCAACCCAGATGTTTGCTAAAAGAATGACTCGGATGTTGGAATACCAAATCAGACCGGTATGAGGTTGCTCCCTATACTTTAGCTAGTAGCCCCTAGCTAATATAAGTTCAAAATCCCAGTGTGTAGGGATTTGTCACAGGTATGGATAAAATGATGTTACACACAGAAAGGAATACACATATAGAGGTAGGTTATTGGTAAGCCCACAAAACCATTAGGATCAGTTGACCCTAGGAGAAGTAGGTTAAGGACAGATCGTCCAGTATTATATCTAACATAAGTTAGAATATTTATTATGTCTAGTAAGCCTGAGTCAACCAATGGTTAATAGTTAGCCAGATAAAAATATAATGCTCGGACAGATAGTCCATTGATTACCTGATTTATATGCATGTATGTTATTGCTATTATTATTATAATCAGTTTGATTGCAGGATTTTGATTTGCAAAAGATATGCTTTTAAAAGGAGGGGAAACTCGTTTCGCTAAGCGGTGTGGTCTCACATAATATCTGTAAACCGAGATGTAATATAATTATTCGCACCAGGCTTTATATATTACTCGAAGTTTATGTTTTCCACTTAAACTCTCGGTTGCTCAAAATTAAATTTGAGTAGATTGAGAGTTAAGGACTTTTTAGGTTTAGTAAGTTGGACGAATAAGCTTCCGAAGACGTGTAGAAGGCAAAGCTAGTAATGTAGGAGCTATTTAGTATTACTTCCGCTGTGATGTATTTATGACTGATATGTGTATCTAGTACTCTGATCATCCAAGGGGGCATCTTCATATGTTGCTCTTGGCATAATTTGTAATAATTATATTTGATCAAAAACTGTGAATCGTTCTGGGACTATGTAATTGTATATGAAATATTGATTTGAAATGTAATCAGAAAAACTGTTTTTGAAATCTGTGTTGATTTTATTTCATATTCATGGGCTTTTGATATTATGGATACCATAACATTATCGTATTTTGTCACCGGAAGTTAATACTATAGATGACTGTAACATATGTAGCGCTTAGCTTCTAGCCTCAAATTAGGGGATGTTATAGCAGCATTGTAAGTGACAGCGATCCTTTGTTCACGGGTGAGTTTTGGAAGTGTTTATAGAATTAATTGGGTAAGGAGCTGAAGATGAGTACCACCTACCATCCGCAAACTGATGGGAAAATAGAAAGGGTTGACAAGGTGCTCGAATATTTATTGAGAGCTTGTGTATTGGACATTAGAGGGTCACAGGAAGACCATTTGCACTTAGTCGAGTTTTCCTATAATAATAGTTATCAGACTAGTGTAGGAATGACACCTTTCGAAGCACTTTATTGAAGGGTGTGAAAATTGCATGCATTTTGGTTGAAACATGTGATAGATTGATACTTGGTACAGATTAGGTGAAAGAAGTTACTGAAAAGATTGAGTTAATTTGAGCAAGGATGAAGGAAGCTCAATCAAGACAGAAAAGTTATGAGGATAAAAGGCGTAAAGAATTAGAATTCTCAATTGGAGATTTTGTTTTCGTAAAGATATCACCGATGAAGGTATTGTACGATTTGGGAAGATGGGAAAGTTTCCACTAGATATGTTTGTCTGTTTCCTATCATTTAGAGAATTAGGAAACTTATATACCATATCAAGTTACCAAGCAGTTTGGCAAGTATCTATAATGTTTTTCACATATCTCATCTGATGAAGTACGTGTGCGATCTAGAAACTACTATAGAGCCAATGGTTTTGGAAGATTTAGTAGTGGAGCCCGATATGACTATCGTTAGGCGAACTATTCGTATATTTGATAGGGATATGAAGTAGTTAACAAATAAGACAATCAAGTTCGTGAAGGTTTAGTGGAGTGCCAAAGGAGGTGACAGTATTTGGGAAACAGAAGATAGGATTAAGAAAGCATATACCGCTCTTTTTTGAATATATGATCTATACTGTTGTATAAACTATCGACCGTTAGTTATGCCAGTATTTTTGTTTTGTGTGTTGTGACCCATGTTTGTATTATTTATATGCTTGTTGTTGTTTTCCTTATCCCATTTTCAAAGAGGAAATTCTTTAAGAGGGGAGCCTGTAACCACCCTAATTTTAAATAGCACATAATTAAAATATTTAATTATGGGATAATTACATGAGAAGTTAAAATTGTGGGATTTGCTAAAAACAATTAACAAATTCAAATGAGTTGTCATTAATAAATATAACATAGAGATTGGTTTAAAAAGAGATAGGAATTGTTGGCGTTAAAAATGGCCATCAACACCCAGTTATGTGAAAGCACCAATATCCAGTCACGGATCTCAGTTAATATAATGTAGAGAATATAAATTAAAGAATAATAAAGTTAAAATAGAAACCGAGTAAAGAGAGATATAGATTTATAGTGGTTCGACTAACTCGGCCTACATCCACTGCAATGATTTTCTTTTTATTAGTTTATACGGCTGTTACAATTACAAATCCGTGCAATCCAAGAATAAAATTGGTAGAGTATATCCTAGGTAGAAGATAAAGTGAAGAAGAAAGAAGATCCCTTTGATGATGCCATGTGCGCTATATTTATAGGAGAAGACGTGAAAATATCTCGCTCAAAACTCGGATCTGGAACCCTGAAGCCAAGGCGAGCCTACCCCGAAAGTTTGGGGCCCACCGAGGCCCATAATAGGGATCGATTCCAATCCCTATTTTGGTGGAATCATAGGGTGGGATCCCTATGTTGGGTCCCTCATGATGTCATCTTCTTGCTTTCCAAATTTCATGTCAATCGCACTTACGGATCTGGAATTATTGACTGATGATTACTTCAAATTTAACCAAATTAATCCCTGAATAGGGATAGGGGTCGATCCCTCCAAGTTACTCCTTTGGGGTTGCGATCCCTATGGTGTGTTCCTTGTGTTATAATATGCTTGTACTTCAAGTTTCATGTCGATAGCATCTGTAGATTTTGTGTTATTGACCGATCAGTACTACAAATTCAACTAAACCGATCCCTGAATAGGGATAGGGGCCTATCCCTATATAGGGTAGGGGAAGGTCCCTTTATACTCCTCCAAATGATATGCGATCCCTAGGGTAGAATCCCAAGGGTACCTTTCTTCTTGCTCCCAAAGCTTTACTTCAATCCGCCTTGTGGTTGTCGAGTTATGGAGCGATCATCATTGAGTTGTGTTGTATGCATCCTGTTTAATCCGATCGCACTACTCTGATCCCTCTATTCTGATCCTTTTTTGTAGAGTGAATATTCCGGTCTGATCCCACTCCTAGGGAGTGCTTGTCCCATACTTAACCATATTTCGAGTGCTATCCATCTGAATCCATCCAATTATAATCAATCTCCAATCCGGCAACCATCTCTCCAGGTTTTCTTCCTCAATAATCATGAAGTTCGTTGGCATAAATCCGCCTATGTAGTTCCTTGCTAAAAGGTGGGTTAACACTTTGCCCCATAGAACATGCCTTGCAATAGGAAGGGGTGTTTTGAATTGTCATAAATCCACAATCCGAATTCCATAATCCATCGATAGCCATATTATCCAGGCCAATCCAATCCATGATCTCCCTAGATCATTAGTGAAATCCAAGACAATTCTGTGTCGATATCCAATTTCGAATCCATGATCTCTCCTGATAATTTTATCCAAATCTGTATCCATCCATAGCCAAATCCATTGTCGTTCGAGGCTGATATCTGAATCTGTGACCTCTCTAAGTCGTTATCCAAATCCATAACAGTTCGAAATCCTGGAAGTCAGTAAGCCAGTTCGTGATCTCTTTAGATCATTATTCGAGCTTATGATCTCTTCGGACCGATCGTTGGTATCTCCGGACCCTTGTTGGACCAATCCTGTCACTCTCTGATGAAGGGGGAATAACGACAAGTAAGCCGATCTTGTCGCTCTCCGGTAAAGCTGCGTTACTTCCGGCACTCTGGTTTAGTGTCGTTGAAAATTAAGCGATGTCTTAGTCTTCCCATGCCGATCATGGCCACTCCAGGCTCTTCCGAACCCCATCTAGTCGCTCTTCCGTGAAAGGGGGAGCAGCAATAAGTGAGTCGATCCCGTCGCTCTCCGATGAAGTGACTTACTTCTTGCACTCCTATGCCTGACTCGTCGGCCAGGGATATAAAGAGATCAATTCCGTACCGACTTCCTTTCTCCGGCCTCGACTCTCCGATCGAGGGCTTAATCCATATACAAGTCCATTATGTCACTCTCCAGCGAAGGGACTCGCACCTTGCGGTTACTGCCCCATCTCTTCGGTCGGGACAATAACCACGACCTATTTTATTCGTTCCAGTAATGCGGATCAAAAATAAGTTATCAAATAAGAGTTCGTACAACCAAAAGTCCAAAAAGAAAGAAAACCAAAAGGTGCCTCTCCAAGCACGACGGTTAATCATCATCTCAGAGCATGCCTAGGGACCGTCCTCGATCCCGTACATGTGTGAGTAACTTAGCCGCCTTATTATAAATTTAACTACTACTAATAATAATATTATTGTTATTGTTGTTATTATTATTATCATAATCATTAATATTATGTTGGCCGGAGTCCAAGTCCTGAACTCAGACCTTACCATCACGATCAATGGATGACGATCCGTGACCTCGATCCAGGGCCATTTCCGTTTCCATTCGATGCGGACAGTGGCTGATCTTGTTCCACCGCCGTTGACCAATTCCTTATGTGCTGTGGCAGTCTGCCATTCCTTATGTCCTCCTCAATCATATCCTTTAAATTCCTACATTCATCTGTGGTGTGCCCATTCAATTTGTGGAGCAGGCAGTACTTTCCAGACATACGCTCAAGCTCCGTGGAATCCCTTCTTGCTGACTTCCGTTAAGGAAGTTGCCCCTTAGTGTCTAGATAAATCTGTTCTAGGCTTTCTATCAAATCCGAGTAGGAGGAGAACTTTGGATCCCACTCTTTCCATCGCCTTTTCATCCCATCATATCCATTATCCAGTTTTCGTTTGCCTTTATCATTCTTGTTTGCATCTCCCGATGATCCTCCGCTTTGCACAGCGTTCACCTCCGGTTTGTCGGCTCATGTGTCTTCCTACCGCAGGAACCTTTCCGCTTCATGATAAAACACCCCGAGATCCATAGGTGGATCCCGCGCCAATGAATCCTCGTAATCCATGCCATTGGCAATTCCTAATACAGTTGCCATCAAAACTATGGATTTATCTGGTAGATCCACTGATGCCGCCGCGGCATTAAATCATGATAGAAAATTCCTTAGAGACTCTACGGTCCTCTATTTTAGTGTTGCCAGAATCATCACATTTTTGGGTCTCGAAATTTGAACCCTGAACTGTCTCATAAATCATTCAAACAATTCCATCCATGTGCTAATAGAACCGCTCTCCAACTGCCTGAACCACAGTGTAGCTACATCTATTAAATACAGGGGAAAGCTTCATGCCATGACTTCTCCTGATGCCCCTCGTACTTCTATGTGTCGTATATATCTCATTATATGCATAGTTGGGTTCGACTTTCCGTTATATAATTCTAGCATTTGTAATTTAAACTCCATTGGATTCCTAGTATAAGGATTGAATGTGCTTACATTTACGTCCTCCAGATCCCTGTTCACTAATCCTCTATGCATAGCTTGCCTGATCATCTCTGCAAAGCTGGCATTATCATCCAGTGGCAATCTCCTAACATCATTTCCAAACTGCCCCGTGAGTCTACGAGGGAATTCCAAAACATACTCCTCCGGACGAGCATCCAAATTTCGATTCACACCAAGCTCCATGGGATCGATTGCAGGTCCTCCAGCATTGCAATCAACCGGACCCGGTGGCATGCCCATTGCCTTTGGGGATCAGCGCCGGTCCTTCTAAGATGGCCGGGGACTGCCCCCGACTACTCTATTCCAGTCCTTTGCCTATTAGCTCCGTCTCCATGTTCCTGGTTCTGATTTCCAGTGATTCCTGCTACTCCACCTCCTTGATCCAAGTTGTCATTAGCTCATGCTACTTTATTCCATTGATTCTGCGCTCTAGCTTGTCCAATCTGTTGGAGTAAATTCTTCACCATCTCTTCATGTCTCTTCAGCATCCATTCCTGCATAGCATCCATCATCATTTTCATTTCATCCCTAGTGATGTAGATAGATGCTTGATTAGATCCAGCTCCTAAGGAAGCCTCCCGACTCCCTCCATAATGGCTCCTTTTAGGTAGCACTCTCCTTGTTGATTGTTTCACCATTTCTCCAAATCAAAGCTCTTGATCTTTTCCAAACTCTAAATCTGAATTCCAAATCCAGGGGGGCCAGCTTTCTCAGTGAAAGCACCAAAACGTTGACGTTAAAAATGGCCACCAACATCTAGTTATGTGAAAGCACCAATATCCATTCATAGATCTCAGATAATATAATGTAGAGAATATAAATTGAAGAATAATAAAGTTAAACAGTGGTTCGGCTAACTCTGGCCTACATCCACTCCAAAGATTTTCCTTTTATTAGTTTATACTGCTATTACAGTTACAAATCCATGAAACCCAATAATAAAATTGGCAAAGTATAGCCTAAGTAGAAGATGAAGTGAAGCTGAAAGAAAATATCTTTGCCGATGCAAATCCTGCTATATTTATAGGAGAAGATGTGAAAATATCTCGCTTAAAACCCGGATCTGGAACCCTAAAGCCAAGACGAGCCTGCCCAGAATGTCTAGGGCCTACCGAAGCCCATAATAGGGATCGGTGCCGATCTCTATTTTGGTGGGATCATGGAGTGTGATCCCTACCATGGGTCCCCCATGATGTTATCATCTTTCTCTCCAAATTTTGTATCGATCGCACTTACGAATCTTGAGTTAATGACCAATGATTACTGCAAATTCAAATAAACCAATCCTTGAATAGGGATATGGGCCGATCCCTATATACAGATAGGGGCGGATCCCTCCAAGTTTCCCCTTTGGAGTTGTGATCTTTATACTGTGGTCCTTGTGTTGTAATATGCTTGTACTCCAAGTTTCATGTCGATAGCATATGTAGATTTTGAGTTATTGACCGATCATTACTGCAAATTTAACTAAACCGATCCTTGAATAGGGATAGGGACCAATCCCTCCAAACTCCTCCAAATGATGTGTGATCCATAGAGTAGACTCCTTAGGGTCCCTTCTTCTTGTTCCCAAAGTTTTACTTCATTCCGCCATGCGGTTGTTGGGTTATAGAGCGATCATCATTGAGTTATGTTGTGTGCATCCTGTTTAATCTGATCTCTCTACTTTGATCCCTCTATTCTGATTCCTTTTTATAGAGTGAATATTATGATCCGATCCCTCACCTAGGGGAGTGTTAGTTCCATAATTAACCATATTTTGAGCGTTGTCCATCCAAATCCATCCAACAGTTGCCCATAATTGCAAATATAATCGATCTTCAATCCCAACAACCATCTCTCTGGGGTTTCTGCCTTAATGATTATGAAGTTCGTTGGGTTAAATCCGTGTTTTCCCGCCTTTTGGCAAGGCCGTGACACCAAGGAGTTGACTAGTAACCAATGATGGCCCGTCCTAGAGATCAGTTATACACAGGCTCACTATGGATATCGACGAATTTTGTCCGAGTCTGGATCGAGCCAAAATTGGTAGGACATGACAAGCTGAGCTATGAGAGTCAACGTTCCAAATCTCAAGTCAATTTGAGTTCGTATGCTCAAGTTATGAACGATACAAAATTGGATGAAAACCAATCACCGGTCGACTCGCTCCCTTCGACTCGCTTCGCAACCATTAGAAGTGACAACTTCGACTCGCTTCGCAACCATTAGAAGTGACAACTTCGACTCGCTTCGCAACCATTAGAAGTGACAACTTCGACTCGCTTCGCAACACTCAGAATTGACTACTTCGACTCGCTCCGCTTCGCCTCCATCAGATGCCTTCTTCGACTCGCTCGATCAATGCATACTTCGACTCGCTTCGCCTCAAGCCATACTTCGACTCGCTCCACTTCGTTGACTTCGCATCCATCCGAAGACTTCTACTTCGTGTCCATCGATGTGGAGCAAAGCACAACAGTCAATACACGTTAGCGCCACATCACCGAGTCAAACAGGACCGAGTCGAATGAAAAGCGAGTCGAAACAAAAGCGAGTCGAACCAAACAGCCTACCGAGAATCCCAATTCGTATCGATCATATCTGCCAATCTACAAGTCCAAATGCTATGAAATTTTTACAAAAGACTACATGCGTGCTAAAGAATGTCCACGCCAAATTTCGACTCCATTGGATGAAATCTTGATCGATACGAAATCTGTTTGTATCGATCACGGATCGGACCGAAACATCACGGGCTTGGGTGCACGGGCCTGTCACGTGCCAGAGAGGGTCTCCCGAGATCTGAGCGAAATATCAGCCTCCTACACCTATAAATAGACCCCCGAAGCCAACAGAAAAGGGGTTCTTCTTCTGCTTTGAGCTCTCCAACGCCCGGACTCTACCAGATCCAGATCTGAACTCCATTACTGCTGCTACCAATGAAATTTACTACTGCAAATCATAATTCTCCGCTGTAATTCATTGAATCCACTTGTAATCTTCAAAGAAAGATCAATAAAGCAAACTACTTCATAGTGGACGTAGGCAATATGCCGAACCACTCTAAATTCTTGTGTCTCTTAGCATTTTAATTGCTTTCATATCTGAAATTTGGAGTTTTTGTTAGATAATCCTCTTTTTACATTTAATTTCTTCACTTTGTCTCTTCAAAAACTTCCGAAGAGTGTTGTGCCCAATTTTGGTACAAACACTTTGGTGCTTTCACTGAGAAAAACCCAGTTTTTCTCCTGCTCTGTGGATCTCCTATCTATATCGGATTGCCTAAATCCAAGAAGAAGATCCAGATCTAGAACTTTGAAACCCTTCCATTCTATTCAGATTTGCACCAGATCTAGGAAAGGACTTTCATCACCTCACTATGGTAAGTACACGGACTACCTCTACAGTTACTGATCAAGGAGGACGGGACATGCATAATCCCGCGCAATTGCCTCCATCAAACCAAGATGCCGCCGGACCTTCGGATCCAACAGGTCCAGTTACCAGACAAGAGTTCCAGACGCTGTTCCAAGAATTGACCCAGAGTCGACAACAGCTAACTGAACAACTGCGCGCCAACGCAGAGTTGACCAACCAACTAAATTTCCAAAGGCGAAGAAGATCCAGAAGAGACCAAGGTTCCTATTCTTCCACAGAGAGTTCAGCCTCCTCCGATGGCCAAACCAGATCCACATGCCCACGGCTAGGTGTAAGCTACACCCAAGCCACGGGACAACAACCTGCTTCAAATCTTGGGCAACCTAGAGCCGAACCATCCGCTAGTCTCCGTACAGAACCTTCAACTCGAGGAGGAATTGCTCCTTACCATGTCACGGGCAACATTGCTACTACCACCACTGCCGGACGAGGAGGTGATGCTAGAAACCAAGCTGATCCTCAGCATAACCAACGAGAGCAGACTCCCGAGCCTTATGTCCCTGAGGATGTTGAACCAAGGAGGCAAGGCACGGACCGTCGACCGCGTCCGATCCAGACTTGCGCTGTGGAACCCGACCACACCTTGGCACAACATGCTCCAAGTATCCGAGTGCCGGATATACCAACGATGATCCATCAAATGATCCGTGAAAGTCAGGGTCTCAGTAATGACGACTGGGGAATCTCTCGGAGTCATACCTCTTTCACTGATGACGTATTATACGCTGAACCACCTCGGCACTTCAGGATGCCAGCTTTTCTAGTTTATGAAGGAAGTTCTGATCCCAATCAACACGTCCTGAAATACGAATGGCTGATGAATGCTGCGAGAGCTGATGATGCAGTAAAATGCCGTAGTTTCCCCATTTCCCTGGGGGGCATCGCAACCATGTGGTTTACTCGTCTACCACCACGATCCATTTCCAACTTTGACAAGATGGCCACCAAGTTTGTTGAACAATTCTGCATGCACGTGGCGAGGCCTAAAGATGTCAACACTCTGTCTAGTTTTACACAAGCTCCCGGAGAAACACTTAGACGTTACTTAGAGCGATTCCATGCTGCGTGTGCAGAAATAAGCAATCCCAATGATAACTCTATCCTGATGGCATTGACTAAGGGGATTGATGCTGATTCCGAGTTCGAATATTGGTTAGCTGGAAAACCACCTGCGTCATTGGACCGTTTCTATTACAAGGCAGCCCAATTCTTGAGAAGGGAGGATGCGAAACAGTCTAGGAAGCAGGATGACACAGGGCCCAACATCGAAGGAATCCAAAGTAACATCGCTGTCAAACAATCCGGGGACAGTTCTGGAAAAGTTCAGTTGAACATCCAAAATAAACAAAATCAGCATAGGGACAATGGAAATCAAAACAAAAAAGCGATCAAAATCGTGGTCCACGGCGTAGAGCTTCCATGTACGATACTTACACTCCATTGAACACGTCATTGGAAAATATATATTTGCAGATCTACAATACCATGCAATACAAGAAACCTGCCCCAAAACCACCGATTGAGAGACAAATCCAAAGAGGAAAATTCTGTAGATTCCATGAGAGTTACGGCCACAACACCAATGAGTGTCGTCACTTACAAGACCTCATTGATAAACTGATACGTGAGTGGAAGTTGGATCAGTATGTGCGGGCGCCGCAGTCTGGTGGTGCGGGCCCATCAAATCAGAATCGTGCGCCGAATCAGGAAAGACAAGAGGAACCCGCTCGTACAGGCGGGAGGTTGGTCATCAATACAATAAGTGGTGGTCCTCACCTAGCAGATCGAAGCTGGAAGGAAATGGAGTCGTATGCCTGTTCTATCAGGCATGCAGACTTCGAGTGCTGTAGTAGTTTTGATGAAGGGGCTCCAGCCAAGCAAAAGAAAACGATGACAGATGACATCGTGTTCAGGAACAGAGACGCCGATAAAGTCGAAGCCCTCACCATCGATCCACTGGTCATCTCGGCACAAGTAGGTCCCACTTGGATGAAGAGAATCTTAGTTGACAGTGGAAGCTCTGTGAATATTTTGTTCAAGCGAGCTTATGATCAAATGAAAATGGAAGCCACGGACTTGAAGCCTTGTCAATCCTGAGTCCATGGTTTCAACAGAAGTGCTACTATACCTACAGGAATGGTGGAACTACCAGTAGAGTTGGGAGTTGGAGAACGACGGAGAGTACGGATGCTACAGTTCATTGTTTTGGACACAGACTCCCTTTACAATGCCTTCTTGGGCCGACCGGCCCTCGCTGAATTCAGGGCAGCCATCGCCCTATGGTGTTTGACTTTGAAGTTTCCCACTGATCATGGAATAGGAATCATTCAGGGAGATCAGGCTGCTGCCAGAGCCTGCTATGTTGCTGAGCTGCGGGAGACGCAGCGAAAGGAGAAAGGAAAGGGCGTGGAGGAATCCCTCTGCGTCCTCTTTGCTGACAATTGACAATTAACGCCCGGGTCTAGGCCCGGGCACCCCAGCCAATTCCTCAAAGATCTTGACCCAAGAGAAACTAAAGACGACGGAGAATCTAAAGAAAGTCAAGCATCCTTGGCCGAACTGACGATTGATGTCCCAATTGACAATGACGATGACTCGAAAATGATAAAGATTGGATCTTAGCTAAGCTAGCAAACTCAAGAGGAATTGATTGAATTTCTGCGGGCAAATCTTGACGTATTTGCCTGGACACATTCCGATATGTGTGGGATCTCGCCAAACATCGCGAGCCACACCCTGAACATTGACCCGCGGCATGTCCCGATCAAACAGAAAAGGCGTGGTATGGATCCAGAGAGATCTGCCGCCCTTAAAGAAGAAGTAGAAAAGCTTAATGCGAACGGGTTCATTCGGGATGCCCTTTATCCTGAATGGGTGTCGAATCCCATGATCGTCCGAAAGCTGAACGGAAAGTGTAGAACGTGTGTCGATTATTCCGATATGAATAAAGCATGTCCCAAAGACAGTTTCCCACTTCCCATAATTGATCAGCTAGTAGATTCGACAGCTAGGCATGAACTCTTATCCTTCATGGACGTGTATTCTGGCTACAATCAGATACCGATGCATTTACCCGATCAAGAACATACCAGCTTCATAACCAACCTGGGACTTTACTGCTGCAAAGTTATGCCATTCGGACTTAAGAATGCCGGGGCTACTTATCAACGATTGGTCAATCGGATGTTCACCAATCAAATCGGGAAAACAATGGAAGTATATGTAGACGACATGCTTGTGAAGTCACGACTCTCCACCGACCATGTTAAAGACCTGGAAAATATGTTCAACATACTTCGGGAATACAAAATGAAGCTAAATCCATTGAAATGTCACTTTGGAGTTGCATCCGGAAAATTCCTTGGGTTCATCGTCAACGCTCGAAGGATCGAAGCTAATCCTGAAAAAATCTGGGCTATCAGAAATCTTGAAACTCCAAAGACTATAAAGCAAGTCCAAAGTCTCAATGGAAAAGTAGTAGCATTGAGTAGGTTCATTTCAAAGTCCACTGACAAATGTATTCCCTTCTTCGATCTGATCCGAAAAGAAAAACGTAACTTTGAATGGACCACGGAGTGCGAGGGCGCTTTCCAAGCACTAGTTCAACATCTATCCACACCGCCAATACTGTCAAAGCCTATTGATCATGAGAAGTTGTATACATACTTGGCGATATTAGAAAACGCTATCAGCGCCGCATTAATTCGAGAAGAAGACAAGATACAGAAGCCGGTATACTACGTCAGCAAGCGATTGACTGGGGCCGAAAGGAATTATCCAAAATTAGAAAAGTTGGCTTATTGCCTTGTTATTGCATCAAGAAAACTCCGACCGTATTTCCAGGCACATCCCATTATTGTTTACACCGACCAGCCGTTACGACAGGTCCTTTCGCGGCCTGAGACGTCTGGTAGGTTACTCAAGTGGAACATCGAACTGAGTCAGTTCGATATCACTTACGCTCCAAGACGGGCCATACAAGGACAAGTCCTAGCTGATTTCATAGCTGAATTTACCATTCTAGAGGACTTGCTCGAAACCAGCGAATCCCCCAAATACGCCTGGAAGCTTTATACCGACGGTGCATCAAACGACCGGTGTTCGGGCGCTGGTGTTGTACTTGAAACTCCGGAAGGCCGATCCATATGCTATGCTTTGAAGTTCGATTTTCAGGCGACTAATAATGAAGCTGAGTATGAAGCCCTTTTAGCTAGCTTGAAACTTGCTAGAGATTTGAGAATTATCGCAGTAGAAATTAATTGTGACTCACAATTAGTCGTGTGTCAAGTACGGGGAGAGTATCAAGCAAGAGATCGAAGGTTGGCTGCTTACTTATCTCGAGTTTAGGAAGTACTAAGTCAGTTTAATTATTATGCCATTTATTGTATACCTCGAGAACGCAACCAAAAAGCCGATTCATTAGCAAAGCTAGCCAGCACAGGTGAAGCTCAGTAAATGGGGCTCGTTCCCGTAGAGACATTATCTTCTCCAAGCATTGACCGGGCAGAGATAGACCGGGTATGCGAAACCGTCCTCGAAAAGGATTCATGGATAACTCCACTCAGAAATTACATTGAGCACGGAACCCTGCCGGAGCGCAGGTGTGAAAAGAGACAAGTCCTTCGGAAGGCCTCACGCTTTACCATCCAGAATGGAACCATGTACAGAAGAGGGTACTCAGTCCCTTTACTTCGGTGTATCGCTCACGATGAAATTAAACGAGTATTGTACGATGTGCACGAGGGAGAATGTGGCGATCACACTGAGGGGCAAGCACTTGCCAAGAAAATACTTCGATACAGATATTACTGGCCAACTGTGAATCGCGATGCGTCGGATTATGCAAAGAAGTGTGATAGGTGCCAGCAATATGCCCGAATTCCTAGAGCTCCTCCTACCGAGATAACGCAAATGGTCAGCCCATGGCCGTTCGAAATGTGGGGCATCGACATCATCGGTGCCCTACCTCTGGAAAAAGGTTGTGCGAAGTACGCCATCGTCGCAGTTGATTACGTTACAAAGTGGGCTGAAGCCGAAGCTCTCGCTACCATTACAACGAAGAAGGTAATCAACTTTGTGGTTCGTAACATCATCTGTCGATTCAGTCTCCCACACACCATTATTACGGACAACGGAACCCAATTCGACAGTGCTGAATTTAAAGATTTCTACAAACGATTTCACATCCAAAAGAAATTCTCCGCAGTTGCACACCCCCAAGCAAACGGACAGGTCGAAGCGGTTAATAAAGTTATAAAGTCTATTCTGAAAAAACGACTGGAAAAGGTCGGTGGCAAGTGGGTCGATGAACTTCCTATGGCTTTATGGGCTTACCGAACAACCCACAAGACTGCGACCGGTCACACTCCATTCTCTCTCTCTTACGGTTCAGAAGCCGTTATTCCAGTTGAACTAGAAGTACCTTCTCATCGTGTGACATACTATGATCCGAAGACGAATGCTATATTACTTGCTGAATCTCTTGATCTACTAGATGAGAAGCGTGAAGAAGCTGATTTGAGAGTAGCTGCGCATCGAAGTCGAGTCGCCCGATTGTACAATGCTAGGGTCCACCCGCGAACCTTTGAACTAGGCAATCTCGTCCTTAAAAGAATCTATCTGATTCCTTCGCATATGAAACCAACATGGGAAGCACCGTATGTTATTGAACGAAGGCTTGGAGACGGCACATTCAAATTATCGACCGTCGACGGTCTAACTCTGCCAAGAGCCTGGAACAGCGAAAGTCTTCGTCGCTACTACACATAACAGGCTATGTTTATCTATTTAGTTTACTTTCCATTTTTCAATTTGTTTCTGCATTTCGAAATTAGAATTTGTAATAAGGCAACTGACTTTGCCATATTTTCTTATTTCAGCAATAAAATGCAATCTCTTCGAGCCAGAGCTGTGATTTACTTGAAATGCTTCGTATGATCATCACTATGCACGGAGAGCTAAGTTCCACCATACGGTGTAATTTATTTAAATAGGGAGTGACTGCGATGCAACCAATAACTCGCTAAGTGAAACCCGAGCTCGGGGACCAGCCATCACATCAAAGTCAAGAAAGGATTGATACACGACAATCCTTCATTCAACTCCAAACTCCCGGAGTGCGAGTCGGAGTATAAACATCAACTCCAAATTCCCAGAGCGCGAACCGGAGTATAAACATCAACTCCGAGTTCCCAGAGTGCAAATTGGAGTATAAACATCAACTCCGAGTTCCCAGAGCGCGAACCGGAGTATAAACATCAACTCCAAATTCCCAGAGTGCGAATTGGAGTATAAACATCAACTCCGAATTCCCAGAGCGCTAATTGGAGTATAAACATCAACTCCGAGTTCCCAGAGTGCGAAGCGGAGTATAAACATCAACTCCAAATTCCCAGTGCGTGAATTGGAGCATGAACATCAACTCCGAGTTCCCAGTGTGCGAAGCGGAGTATAAACATCAACTTCAAATTCCCAGAGCGCGAATTGGAGTATAAACCTCAACTCCGAGTTCCCAGAATGCAAAGTGGAGTATAAATATCAACTCCAAATTCCCAGAGCGCGAATTGGAGCATGAATACCGACTCTGGATACCCAGAGTGTGAAACGGATCGTAAACACCAACTTCCAGTTCCCGAAGCATGAATTGAAGTATAAATATCAGCTCCAAACTCCCAGAGCGCGAGTCGGAGTGCAAGTGTCAATTCCAAGTCCCCAGATCGTGGACATATAATAAAAACTTAGGACGGCGTGACCAACTGCTAGCAAACAAATGAGAATCCCCGGAGTGCGGATATGATCATCGACAATCAGATAAACGTGGAAAAACCACTCGGTCTCCACTTGACTCAGACATCCGTTCTGTGGTTCTAGACTCAGCATGATGCAAGCGAGAGGCAACCGCTGACTGATGGTATACAACTCATCCCCGAAACTGGGGGGCAGGACTTAAGCATCGACTATCGACTGAAGTAGTGCGACGTAAAGATTCAACTCGCTCCCCAGTCGCAAACCATGTCCACAGTACCCAAACTTGGCAACGAAAACAAACTTTATTCGGAAGCTGAAACTTCACCAGTGCATTTCAGATATTGAAACACTTAGGCAAATACACAATGACAGAAAAGAAGTCAAAAAAGAGAAGTTTCATTTCTATTGTTTATAAAAGAAGTTCGTGTACAAGTTTCCAAAAATTCCTACTAGCTGGGGCCGAACCCGCATCTATACACGGCCAACAAAATGTAAGTCAAAATGAACCGAAAAAGCATGTTTAATCTTTCTTCTTCCTTGGCTTCCTCCTCGGTGTAGACCTACTGGAGCCACCGCTAATTTTCCTCTTCGAGCCTTTGCTTTTCGGCGGTTGGTCTTCAGGCGAGGGCATTATATCAACATCCTCCTCCGAACTCGAGTGGATAGGTATGCTCCCTGCGGGCGGAGTCGGAGGGATAGGATCAAGTATGGAAGATGGCATGGCTGCACTAGTGTCAGAAAATGTACCGCCGGGCGATATCATTTTAAGCAGAGCTGGACCAAGTGCCGCCGTCCCACCTCCGAAACTGCCACCATGTGTTGCGGCTTCCATTTCAGCAGCAATTTGTGCCAAGATTTCCTCTTTAGTAGCCGACCGAGCCTCGTTGGGAGCGTCAGTAGTCTGCATCGAAAAACTTGTGGCAGGAATGCCTCCGCCCATGACGAATGGTAAATCAGCCAAAGGGTCACCATGACGGCGAAAGAGCTCCTCCATCAGTTGCTCGTAAAAAAAAGTATGCCTCCCTGAATATCGTCAAGAGGCGCTGCGATAGTCATGGTGATCGCTTCGGTAACGATGGCCTCCTGTGTCTGATGTGATTCTTGAGTAACAGGAGGCCCGACATGCACGGCATCGATCACTGGACAAAGAATAAGAGAACTGTTAGACCTTAACTCGATCAAAGATTTCGGCTTAAGAAAGATATGTAGAATGTTCAGAGTACCTTCCTCAGTTTGGCTCGTAGGCGGCAGAGCGGCATCAATAACTTGCGCTGCAGCCGATGACATCTGCGGCTGATCTGGTTTATAAGCAGGAACAGCCTGGGGATCAACCGCAGATGAGGATTCAGGCTGGGTTGATGCTAGAACTTCAAGACTCGCTTCATGGTGGTCAACCCCTGAGCCCTCTCCTATTTCAAAGTGCTGGGCGCCAAGTCTTTCCTTCTCACGCAGAATCATTGACTCGTGCAGAATCTTCTTTTCATCTTCATTCAAAATGCGATTCTCGAGTTCAAATTCATCCACGAACTCGCCCTGGTGCGCCTCCTTCTCTTCCTCAACCAGTCGGCCCCAAGCGTTATAAAGATGTGTTGGATAATCATCAAGCCAGGCTAGACCCCTGTGCCTCAGCACGCTAGCGTTGTAAACAACGAGATGGTCTTCGATGTCAGCCTCTAGCCTGGACTTGGCCAACTTCACCTTTTCCTCCACCTCATCCTCCACCTTATGGACTTTAGCCACGGCCGCATCCCATTCATTCCTAAGCAGGACAGCTTGTTCGCACGCCTCCTGAGCTGCGTTGTTCGCGTCATCTTTTTCCTTGGCCATATCAGCGAACTTGGCCTTGAGTTCATTGAGTTCCTTGACCGCCGCGTCCCGCTCGGCGGTAACTGTAGTGTTCCGGTGGCCCATCTCCTCCACCAGAGCAACATGTGTCTGCCTCAGTCTCTCCATGGCCATGTTCGCTTCATCAGCTTATTTGGTGGCCGCGATTTCAGATTTTCGAGAAGACTCGGACTCAGCAGTGAGCACTTGAATGATCCGGTCCCTTTGAGCAAGTTCGGACTCCATTTTCTCAAGCGCTTTGGTTCGCTCAAAGGCCACCTTAGAAGCTTTCTCTACGGCCTTTACCCACTCTCTGTACTGGGTGTAGATGTCATGGACATAGTCGTGCATCGTGCCTTCCACCCCTGATGGAATTCTTTTTAAGTGTGGCGGGAATACATAGCCATCAAAGCAAATATTCAGGAAATCCTTCCTCATATGAGCCAATTTAAGGGCCCCTTCTCCTGTGGGATCAGTTGGGACCTGCTCTGTGATTATAGAGGTCGTGGTCTCGACTCTCTGAAGATGAGTCTCAGATATAGAAGTATGGGAAGATGGCATGTGACGAGAAGGCTTTGGCAGGTGTGGAACAACGATAGGGGGTGGAGATGGAAGTCTCGTAGGAGGAGAGCGCGATCTGGACCGATGTATGTACTCCCCGTCCCTATCACGCCCATACCTATCCTGATTAGAATACTCTCGGTCGCGATCTCTGTCCAAGTCTCTCCTACGGGACTCATAATAAGAAGAAGCCTTTCGGGCCGAGCGGAGATTCCCGAGCATCGATCCTTTTCCAGACATAGTACCTACAAATGGGAGACGAAGGAAGAGTTAGTAATTTCCTAAGTTGGAAGATTTACAGTTGTGAATAATGTACTGTAGTGAAGTGTATGCAGGTGCAACCCCCCGACCAACCGGAATTATCGGCCGCACTCGTAGCAAGTGACCCGCTCAGTTCGGGAGCACTATCAAGCTCCTCCATCCCGGCGTCGTGTGGAGACGACACGAAACCCATAATCGGAATATCAGCGAGCCCTGCAAAGGGATTATCTACTTGGTGGGGAGGAGCCTCTGAAATTGTAATCCCCGAAACAGGCAAGGACACAACCACGGATTTAAATCTCTCAGATTTAGAGCGCTTGTGAGCAGCAGCCTTGCCTTTTCTTCTTCCTCCCGAATCCTGGACATCGGCAGAAGGCCCAGCCGGGAGCTCGGTATCGGTAGGCGTTCTTTCTGGATCAACTTCTTCGGCTATCATGACTGTGGGCGCTTTGCGCTTCACCCGTTTCTTCGGGGCCACTCTATGTATCCCTTCCAGCTGTATGCTCTGCCTCCGTTCTATCAGCCCGACTATCCCTAAATTTCTATCAGACAGGACCAAGTCGATATGCCTCTCTTCGCCCGGGAACGCTTGAAGAATCCGAACAAGCTCTCTGAAGTATGCGTCGTCAGGACGAGCGATTGCAACTATAAAAGAGGAAAAGTATGTCAGTTTTGAAGTCAGTTACTAATATCTCAATGATTCAAGAGAGAAATGGCAACACTTACGTCTATCCAACCACCGCCTAGCAAATCCAGGGGGGCACCGAACGTAGAACCATTCAGTTTTATAATAACTTAGCCTTCCCCAGGAGCCCAGTACAATGTGGCAGTTTCTGACCGCTTCTAGGAAGGTGAAAAAAGGGCTGTCTCCATGGCTCTTGACGTTGAATAAATATCTGATTTCGATCGGCTTCGGCGGTCGAAAGAGGATCTCCATAAACAGGACAAAGGTGCTGTTCAACAAGGCATACCCGTTGGGATGTAGCTGAGATGGAGCTATGCCAAGAAACGATAACATCTCCCTTATATATTGGTTGAAGGGAGGGAGTGTCCCCGCTGTGCAAGCGTGACGATTGAAAGAAGTAAACCCCTCCGGGGGATCGTGCGGCCTGTCATTTGGCCCAGGAAGTAGCACGTCGTCGAGCGACAAACCGTGCCTTAAGAAAATCCATCCTAGCATATCTTCGGAGATACCCGACGGCACTGAATCTTGTGGATTACAAATAAACCGGGCACCCGGACGATCGTCCGAAGCTGGGTCTATTCGGCTTCAATAACCGGTATCTCTATGGTTGGAGGAATAGAACTCGGGAGTTCCTGCTGCTGTGAACTTGAGGGTTCCATGAATAGCTATCTTATGAAAAATCATTGTTAAACAGACAATAACGCTCGTGCATCCCCCAGTGTAAAGTGTGTGAATGTGATGTGCAGTGCAGTATTGTATATAACTTGAAGAGATCTACGGGATTGAAGAAAACATAAAAACAACAAGACTTCGGAATTCAGTCGGAAGGACCGTCATCGCTGACCGTCACAACCGTGCCATCCAGTTATTAGCTATCAGTCCGAGTTAAATTGTGTTATCATTTTGGTAAGTTCCGGTTCCATCGACGAGCTTCGATAGGCAATCAGATATGCGGTGAAACGATTAAGTCCAGTTATGCAAGTCTGAAGCTCGTCGGAGTTAGGTGTTCAAATGCACTAGAGTTTTTGGTATCGTCAAAATTAAGTTCATTGTCAATCATCAAAAGTGCAAGTTCGAATCGCTCGCTAAGGTTCGGGTTCGAATCGATCACTCAGGGACGCGTTCGTATCGGTCCCAGGGCTGCACAATTCGACTCGCTTCAGGACCTCCCCTTCGACTCAATCCAAGGCCACAGCTTCGACTCGATCCAAAGCCACACGCTTCAACTCGAACCAAGGCTGCCGCTTCGACTCGATCCAATGCCATCCACTTTGACTCGGTCGAAGGCCATCATTTCGAATCCATCAGACGCATCCCCTTCGTATCAATCTACGTATCCAAAGCATTCGATTCGATGCGAAGCTCCACCATCGATCGATACGAAGGCCTCCGCCTCATCATCTCGAAACCCCTACTCAGATCGACACGAAGCTGAGGCCATGGAATTTTCGATCGATCACAACTATGATTAATTTGGTGTTAAAAACCCAAGTCTCATCGTTTACGCGTGGATTCGCTTATTGGATTACCTAGATCTGTCAGTTAGTTCAAATGATTGAAGGTATGAATCGGTTCGAAGGTAAGAATATTTCTTCTTTCTTCTCGAGTTTCTGGGCGATACGAAGGTAAGGAAGGAAAGAGAAAGGTAAAAAGTGAAAAAATGGCTAAGTACAAAGTATTTATATGGACGCGAAAGCAAAGGGAATAAACGTTTCGTATACCGGTGGATTCGAACACGCATTTCGACTCCCTCTCCAGTGCGTCGATGCGAAGCTCCCCTTCGTATCGCTTGTCTTCGACTCCCTCTCCAGTGCAGCAAAACAAGCAATCGTTTCGACTTCGTCTCCCCTTCGACTCCGTCCCTTGTCCAGTTCGACTCCATCGGTACGAGACCACACTTCGTATCGGTCACCTTTGACTCCGTCTCGTGTGCAGATCGACTTCATCAAATCACTGCTTCCAGATGCCAACTCCATCGATATGAATTGCCTGTTCATATCCAGTGACTCCATCTATATCGATTTGAAATACTTACTCCGTATCCATAAATTCAATAAAAATCGTCTTCAATGTTTCAACCCTTCACATCGATTCAAGAGAGAATCGTTACAAAGAAACATTCAAAAACAACCATCGAGCGTTGTTACCACAAATTTCACGTCGGTTCAGGAGAGGATCGATACGGAATTCAATATAAAATAAACTGACAACGACTCGTGAACGTACGAACGTCAACGAGAGTCAGGTTAACATATATGCATGTATGTCGGACCGATATTCAATGTTCTAGACTTACAGGAATCAGAAACTCATCTAATAACGATTACAGTAGCAAACGGCTAATCACTAGCATACAGCAATCAGTCGCAACAATACAAGGTACATCAGTTGACCGTCAACAGCTTACATTATTAAGAAAAACAGTCGAAGAATACAACTTTCATCGAAAAGACGATGACTATTCAGAATGAAGATTGCAGCACTTCAAAGCACATCATGTTTTCACAAGACATACTTTGGGGGGAAAATGTTATCCCGCCTTTTGGCAAGGCCGTGACACCAAGGAGTTGACTAGTAACCAATGACGGCCCGTCCTAGAGATCAGTTATACACAGGCTCACTATGGATATCGACGAATTTTGTCCGAGTCCGGATCAAGCCAAAATTGGTAGGACATGACAAGATGAGCTATGAGAGTCAACGTTTCAAATCTCAAGTCAATCCGAGTTCGTATGCTCAAGTTATGAACGATACAAAATTGGATGAAAACCAATCACCGGTCGACTCGCTCCCTTCGACTCGCTTCGCAACCATTAGAAGTGACAACTTCAACTCGCTTCACAACCATTAGAAGTGACAACTTCGACTCGCTTCGCAACCATTAGAAGTGACAACTTTGACTCGCTTCGCAACACTCAGAAGTGACTACTTCGACTCGCCCCGCTTCGCCTCCATCAGATGCCTTCTTCGACTCGCTCGATCAATGCATACTTTGACTCGCTCTGCCTCAAGCCATACTTCGACTCGCTCCACTTCGTCGACTTCGCATCCATCCGAAGACTTCTACTTCATGTCCATCGATGTGGAGCAAAGCACAGCAGTCAATACACGTTAGCATCACATCACCAAGTCAAACAGAAGCGAGTCGAATGAAAAGCGAGTCGAACCAAACAGCCTACCGAGAATCCCAATTCGTATCGATCATATCTCCCAATCTACAAGTCCAAATACTATGAAATTTTCACAGAAGACTACGTGCATGCTAAAGAATGTCCACGCCAAATTTTGACTCCATTGGATGAAATCTTGATCGATACGAAATCTGTTCGTATCGATCACGGATCGGACCGAAACTTCACGGGCTTGGGCGCGTGGGCCTGGTCACGTGCCAGAGAGGGTCTCTCGAGATCTAAGCGAAATATCAGCCTCCTACACCTATAAATAGACCCCCGAAGCCAACAGAAAATGGGTTCTTCTTCTGCTTTGAGCTCTCCAACGCCCGGACTCTGCAAGATCCAGATCTGAACTCCATTACTGCTGCTACCAACGAAATTTACTACTGCAAATCATAATTCTCCGCTGTAATTCATTGAATCCACTTGTAATCTTCAAAGAAAGATCAATAAAGCAAACTACTTCATAGTGGACGTAGGCAATACGCCGAACCACTCTAAATTCTTGTGTCTCTTTGCATTTTAATTGCTTTCATATATGAAATTTGGAGTTTTTGTTAGATAATCCTCTTTTTACATTTAATTTCTTCACTTTGTCTCTTCAAAAACTTCCGAAGAGTGTTGTGCCCAATTTTGGTACAAACAATCTGCCTATGGACTACCCTGCCAAAAGGTGGGTTAACAGGAATTAATAAACATGAACATGGAAGGGTAGAAAAGGAAGATATAACACTATATTATGCTCTCCCCTTTCCCTCATTCATTTCTAGTTCATTCTCAAAACAAAAACTAAGATATAGGGGCTGACCAACATTAGGGAAAAAGATAATTAAAGAAGAAAAGAAGAAGGAAAGAATGCTAAGGCAAATTACATTATTTCAACAAGGGTTAAGGAAAATAATATGCATCTGTCTCATTGTTTTTGTGTGTTTTAAACTAGGCTTGATGTAAATCCAAATTATTGGGTATTTATATCTTGCATTTGGATTGAATAATTGTGGATATGGATTTATGGGTGTTTGGATATTAATTGTATAATTTATAGGAATATTCCTAAAGAGTTTTAATATGAAAAACTAAGTTTTTAATCTCCAAATGATCTCAAATATATATATATATATAATGTTCGAATCATTATTTTGGAGATGGGTATTAAATTTCATAATTTTGAAATTATTATGAATTTTATACGTAAGAAAATGGTTAAAATTAGGAATTTAATCATTAAAAATAATAATTTTGGTCCAAATTTTTTAAAAGAGTTAGAAAAAGGTGAAAGGAATTTTTCATTAATTTTTGGGACTTTTACAATGAATTTTCCATTTTATATGAATTATTTAGTAAAGGAAAACACTAATTAATTATGGAGAAAATTAATTAAATAAATAAATAATTTAGTTAATTGTTGGGAATAACATTTTCTTCAAAGATAACCAAAAAGAAAGAAATTGGTCAATTGAAATTCAACACCAAATTGTGTTTGGTAAAAAAAAGTTGTTTAAGAGAGTAATAATTTGATTTTTAGTTTAATAGCAAAATTGCCATTGAACCATTTTTGACCAAGTAAAACTTGACACCCAAGGCTAAGCACAATGGAGTAAGAAAGATAGAATAGAAAAGTGGACACCACACGGGGACCCAACATTGTAACACATGAAATAAAATTATATCTCTCGAAGGCTGTCAAATTAATATGCGACGGCTCATACTATTTACTCACGATGACCCCAGTATGATATATCATGATGGCTCACGAACTGATACCAAAATATATATGATGGCATTAAGGGGAATAACATGTGATAGTGTTATTGGTTGTAGCCCGTGATGGCATCAGAATGGCAAGGATATGATGGCCTCGAAGATAATGTGCGACAGCTTCAGGTTTTAGTCGACGAAGACTCTGAGAATTCAAGCACATGATAGCATAGGGACATGATGGGAACATGGATTTGTAATATTGCATGCGAACAACAAATGAATATATATATATATATATATTGTTATCCCGCCTTTTGGCAAGGCCGTAACACTAAGGAATTGATTAGTAAAACAATGACGGTCCATCCCAGAGATCGGTTATACACAGGCTCACTATGGATATCGACAAATTTTGTCCGAGTCTAGATCGATTTTAAATTGATAGGACATGATAAGCGAAGCTATGAGAGTCAACGTTCCAAATCTCAAGCCAATCCGAGTTCGTACGCTCAAGTTACGACCGATGCAAAATTGATTAAAAACAGCCTCGCGTTCGACTCGCTCAGTTCACATCCCTCCGAAATGCCCTCTTCGACTCGCTCCGTTCGAATCCATCTGGGAAGCCAACTTCGACTCGATCCACTCGAACCACTGTTCGACTCCATCGAGTTCGACTCCATTGGCGAAGCCACTGTTCGAATCGATCGAACAATGACCTCTTCGTGTCCATCACAGAGCCTCTGTTCGAATCCCTCAGGACGCTCCACTTCGACTCGCTCAATCAGTGCACACTTCGACTCGCTCAATCAGTGCACACTTCGACTCGCTCAATCAATGCACAGTTCGACTCAATCAAAACAGCATCAAAGGCGGAGTGATCCAAAGATTCAAGCGCCACGTCACCGAGTCGAACGAAAGCGAGTCGAACAGAGCGAGTCGAACGAAACAGCCAACCGAGAATCCCATTTCGTATCGATCATATCTCCTAATCTACAAGTCCAAATGCTATGAAATTTTCCCAGAAGACTATGTGCATGCTAAAGAATGTCCACGCCAAATTTCAACTCCATCGGATGGAATCTTGATCGATACGAAATCTATTCGTATCGATCATGGATCAGACCGAAACTTCACGGGCTTGGGCGCGCGGGCCTGGTCACGTGCCAGAGAGGGTCTCCCGAGATCTGAGCGAAATACCAGCCTCCTACACTTATAAATAGACCCACAAAGCCAACAGAAAAGGGGTTCTTCTTCTCCTTCGAGCTCTCCAACGCCCAGACTCTGCCGGATCCAGATCTGAGCTCCATTGCTGCTGCTACCAACGAGATTTACTGCTGCAAATCATAATTACCTGCTGTAACTTACTGAATTCACTTGTAATCTTCAAAGAAAGATCAATAAAGCTAACAACTTCATAGTGGACCTAGGCAATACGCCGAACCACTCTAAATTCTTGTGTCTCCTTGCATCTTAATTGCTTTCATATCTGAAATTTGGAGTTTTTGTTAGATAATCCTCTTTTTCCATTTTACTTTCTTCACTTTGTCTCTTCAAAAACTTCCGAAGAGTGTTGTGCCCAATTTTGGTACAAACAATCTGCCTATGGACTACCCTGCCAAAAGGTGGGTTAATAGGAATTAATAAACATGAACATGGAAGGGTAGAAAAGGAAGATATAACACTATATTATGCTCTCCCCTTTCCCTCATTCATTTCTAGTTCATTCTCAAAACAAAAACTAAGATATAGGGGCTGACCAACATTAGGGAAAAAGATAATTAAAGAAGAAAAGAAGAAGGAAAGAATGCTAAGGCAAATTACATTATTTCAACAAGGGTTAAGGAAAATAATATGCATCTGTCTCATTGTTTTTGTGTGTTTTAAACTAGGCTTGATGTAAATCCAAATTATTGGGTATTTATATCTTGCATTTGGATTGAATAATTGCGGATATGGATTTATGGGTGTTTGGATATTAATTGTATAATTTATAGGAATATTCCTAAAGAGTTTTAATATGAAAAACTAAGTTTTTAATCTCCAAATGATCTCAAATATATATATATATATATAATGTTCGAATCATTATTTTTGAGATGGGTATTAAATTTCATAATTTTGAAATTATTATGAATTTTATACGTAAGAAAATGGTTAAAATTAGGAATTTAATCATTAAAAATAATAATTTTGGTCCAAATTTTTTAAAAGAGTTAGAAAAAGGTGAAAGGAATTTTTCATTAATTTTTGGGACTTTTACAATGAATTTTCCATTTTATATGAATTATTTAGTAAAGGAAAACACTAATAAATTATGGAGAAAATTAAATAAATAAATAAATAATTTAGTTAATTGTTGGGAATAACATTTTCTTCAAAGATAACCAAAAAGAAAGAAATTGGTCAATTGAAATTCAACACCAAATTGTGTTTGGTAAAAAAAAGTTGTTTAAGAGAGTAATAATTCGATTTTTAATTTAATAACAAAATTGCCATTGAACCATTTTTGACCAAGTAAAACTTGACACCCAAGGCTAAGCTTTACAATGGGGTAAGAAAGATAGAATAGAAAAGTGGACACCACACGGGGACCCAACATTATAACACATGAAATAAAATTATATCTCTCGAAGGCTGTCAAATTAATATGCGACGGCTCATACTATTTACTCACGATGACCCCAGTATGATATATCACGATGGCTCACGAACTGATACCAAAATATATATGATGGCATTAAGGGGAATAACATGTGATAGTGTTATTGGTTGTAGCCCGTGATGGCATCAGAATGGCAAGGATATGATGGCCTCGAAGATAATGTGCGACAGCTTTAGGTTTTAGTCGACGAAGACTCTGAGAATTCAAGCACATGATAGCATAGGGACATGATGGGAACATGGATTTGTAATATTGCATGCGAACAACAAATGAATATATATATATATTGTTATCCCGCCTTTTGGCAAGGCCGTAACACTAAGGAATTGATTAGTAAAACAATGACGGTCCATCCCAGAGATCGGTTATACACAGGCTCACTATGGATATCGACAAATTTTGTCCGAGTCTAGATCGATTTTAAATTGATAGGACATGATAAGCGAAGCTATGAGAGTCAACGTTCCAAATCTCAAGCCAATCCGAGTTTGTACGCTCAAGTTACGACCGATGCAAAATTGATTAAAAACAGCCTCGCGTTCGACTCGCTCAGTTCACATCCCTCCGAAATGCCCTCTTCGACTCGCTCCGTTCGAATCCATCTGGGAAGCCAACTTCGACTCGCTCCACTCGAACCACTGTTCGACTCCATCGAGTTCGACTCCATTGGCGAAGCCACTGTTCGAATCGATCGAACAATGACCTCTTCGTGTCCATCACAAAGCCTCTGTTCGAATCCCTCAGGACGCTCCACTTCGACTCGCTCAATCAGTGCACACTTCGACTCGCTCAATCAATGCACACTTCGACTCGCTCAATCAATGCACAGTTCGACTCAATCAAAACAGCATCAAAGGCGGAGTGATCCAAAGATTCAAGCGCCACGTCACCGAGTCGAACGAAAGCGAGTCGAACAGAGCGAGTCGAACGAAACAGCCAACCGAGAATCCCATTTCGTATCGATCATATCTCCTAATCTACAAGTCCAAATGCTATGAAATTTTCACAGAAGACTACGTGCATGCTAAAGAATGTCCACGCCAAATTTCGACTCCATCGGATGGAATCTTGATCGATACGAAATCTATTCGTATCGATCATGGATCAGACCGAAACTTCACGGGCTTGGGCGCGCGGGCCTGGTCACGTGCCAGAGAGGGTCTCCCGAGATCTGAGCAAAATACCAGCGTCCTAAACCTATAAATAGACCCCCAAAGCCAATAGAAAAGGGGTTCTTCTTCTCCTTCGAGCTCTCCAACTCCCAGACTCTGCCGGATCCGGATCTGAGCTCCATTGCTGCTGCTACCAACGAGATTTACTGCTGCAAATCATAATTACCTGCTGTAACTTACTGAATTCACTTGTAATCTTCAAAGAAAGATCAATAAAGCTAACAACTTCATAGTGGACGTAGGCGATACGCCGAACCACTCTAAATTCTTGTGTCTCCTTGCATCTTAATTGCTTTCATATCTGAAATTTGGAGTTTTTGTTAGATAATCCTCTTTTTCCATTTTACTTTCTTCACTTTATCTCTTCAAAAATTTCCGAAGAGTGTTGTGCCCAATTTTGGTACAAACACTTTGGTGCTTTCATTGAGAGAACCAAATTTTCTCCTGCTCTTTGGATCTCCTATCTATATCGGATTGCATAAATCCAAGAAGAAGATCCAGATCTAGAATTTTGAAGCCCTTCCATTCTATTCAGATGCATCAGATCTAGGAAAGGACTTTCATCACCTCACTATGGTAAGCACACGGACTACTTCTACAGCTGCTGATCAGGAAGGACGGGACAGGCAGAATCCCGCGCAATTGCCTCCATCAAACCAAAATGCCGCCGGACCTTCATATCCAACAGGTCCAGTTACCAGACAAGAGTTCTAGACGCTGTTCCAAGAATTGACCCAGAGTCGACAACAGCTAACTGAACAACTACGCGCCGATGCAGAGTTGACCAACCAGCTAAATCGCCAAAGGCGAAGAAGATCCAGAACAGACCAAGGTTCCTATTCTTCCACAGAGAGTTCAGCCTCCTCTGATGGCCAAACCAAATCCACATGTCCACAGCTAGGTGTAAGCTACACCCAAGCCATGGGACACCAACCTGCTTCGAATCTTGGGCAACCTAGAGCTGGACTATCCACTAGTCTCCGTACAGAACCCTTATCTCGAGGAGGTGTTGCTCCTTATCATGTCACAGGCAACATTGCTACCACCACCACAACCGAACGAGGAGGTAATGCTGTAAACCAAGTCGATCCTCAACATAACCAACGGCAGCAGACTCCTGAGCCTTATGTCCCTGAGGATGTTGAACCAAGGAGGCGAGGCACAGACCGTTGACCGCGTCCGGTCCAGACTCACGCTGTGGAACCCGACCATACCTTGGCACAACATGCTCCTAGTATCCGCATGCCGGATATACCAAGGATGATCCGCCAAATGATTCGCGAAAGTCAAGGTCTCTCTAATGACGACCGGGGAATCTCCCGGAGTCATACCCCTTTCACCGATGACGTTCTATATGCTGAACCACCTCGGCGCTTTAGGATACCAACTTTGCCAGTCTATTAAGGAAGTTCTAATCCCAATCAACACATCCTGAAGTACGAATGACTGATAAATGCTGCAAGAGCCGATGACGTAGTAAAATGCCGTAGTTTCCCCATTTCCCTGGGGTGCATTTCCACCATGTGGTTTACTCGCTTGCCACCACGATCCATTTCCAATTTTGATCAGATGGCCACCAAGTTTGTTGAACAATTCCGCATGCACGTAGCGAGGCCTAAAGACGTTAACACTTTGTCTAGTGTTACACAAGCTCCCAGAGAAACACTGAGGCGTTACTTGGAGCGATTCCATGCCGCGTGTGCAGAAATAAGCAATCCCAATGATAACTCTATCCTGATGGCATTGACTAAGGCGATTAATGCTGATTCCGAGTTCGGAATAGCTGGAAAACCACCTGCATCATTGGACCGTTTCTATTCCAAGGCGGCCCAATTCTTGAGAAGGGAGGATGTGAAACAGTCTAGGAAGCAGGATGACGCAGGGCCCAACATTGAAGGAATCCAAAGTAACATTGCTGTCAAACAATCCGGAGATAGTTTTGGAAAAGTTCTGTTGAACATCCAAAATAAATAGAATCAACAGAGGGACAATGGAAACCAAAACAAAAAGCGCGATCAGAATCGTGGTCTACGGCTAGAGCTTCCATGTACGATAATTACACTCCATTGAACACGTCATTGGAAACTGTGTGTTTGCAGACCTGCAATACTATGCAATACAAGAAACCTGCCCCAAAACCACCAACTGAAAGACAAATCCAAACAGGAAAATTCTGTAGATTCCATTAGAGTTATGGCCACAACACCAACGAGTGTCGTCACTTACAAGACCTCATTGAAAAACTGATACGTGAACGGATGTTGGTTCAGTATGTGCGGGCGCCACAGTCTGGTGGTGCGGGCCCATCCAATCAGAATCGTGCGCCGAATCAAGAAAGACAAGAGGAACCCACTCTTACAGGCGGGAGGTTGGTTATCAATACAATAAGTGGCGGTCCTCATCCAGCAGATCGAAGCTGGAAGGAAATGGAGTCGTATGCCAGTTCTATCAGGCATGCGGACTTCGAGTGTTGTAGTAGTTTTGATGAAGGGGCTCCGGCCAAGCAACAAAAGACGATGACAGATGACATCGTGTTCTGGAACCGAGACGCTGACAAAGTCGAATCCCCCACTATCGATCCACTGGTCATCTCAGCTCAAGTAGGTCTCGCTTGGATGAAGAGGATCTTAGTTGATAGTGGAAGCTCTGTGAATATTTTGTTTAAGCGAGCCTACGATCAAATGAAAATGGAAGCCACAGACTTGAAACCTTGTCAATCCCGAATCCATGGTTTCAACGGATGTGCTACTATACCCACTGGAATGGTGGAACTACCAGTAGAGTTGGGAATTGGAGAACGTCGGAGAGTACGGATGTTACAGTTCATTGTTTTGGACATAGACTCTCCTTATAATGCTTTCTTTGGCCGACCGGCCCTCGTTGAATTCAGGGTAGCCATTGCCCCATGGTGTTTGACTTTAAAATTACCCACTGATCATGGAGTAGGAATCATTCAGGGAGATCAGGCTGTTGCCAGAGCCTGTTATGTCGCTGAGCTGCGGGAAGCACAGCGAAAGGAGAAATGAAAGGGCGTAGAGGAATCCCTCTGCGTCTGCTTTGCCGACAATTTACAATTAACGCCCGGGCCTAGGCCCGGGCACCCCAGCCTAGGCCCGGGCACCCCAGCCAATTCCTTAAAGATCTTGACCCAAGAGAAACTGAAGACGAAGGAGAATCTAAAGAAAGTCAAGCATCCCCGACCGAACTGACGATTGATGTCCCAGTTGACAATGACGATGACTCGAAAATGATAAAGATTGGATCTTAGCTAAGCCAGCAAACTCAAGAGGAATTGGTTGAATTTCTACAGGAAAATCTTGACGTATTTGCCTGGACACATTCCGATATGTGTGGGATCTCGCCGGACATCGCAAGCCACACCCTGAACATTGACCCGCGGCATGTCCCGGTCAAACAGAAAAGGCATGGTATGGATCCAGAGAGATCTGCCGCCCTTAAAGAAGAAGTAGAAAAGCTTGAAGCGAACGGGTTCATTTGGGATGCCCTATATCCTGAATGGGTGTCGAATCCCGTGCTCGTTCGAAAGCGGAACGGAAAGTGGAGAACGTGTGTCGATTATTCCGATCTGAATAAAGCATGTCCCAAAGACAGTTTCCCGCTTCCCAGGATTAACCAGCTAGTAGATTCGACAGCTGGGCATGAACTCTTATCGTTCATGGACGCGTATTCTTGCTACAATCAGATACCGATGCATTTACCCGATCAAGAACATACCAGCTTCGTAACCAATCTGGGACTTTACTGTTACAAAGTTATGCCATTCGGGCTCAAGAATGCCGGGGCCACTTATCAACGATTGGTCAATCGGATGTTTGCCAGCCAAATCGGGAAAACAATGGAAGTATATGTAGATGACATGCTTGTGAAGTCACGACTCTCCACCGACCATGTTAAAGACCTGGAAACTACGTTCAATATACTTCGAGAATACAAAATGAAGCTAAATCCACTGAAATGCCATTTTGGAGTTGCATCTGGAAAATTCCTTGGATTCATCGTCAACGCTCGAGGGATCGAAGCTAATCCTGAAAAGATCTGGGCTATCAGAAGCCTTGAAACTCTAAGGACCATAAAACAAGTCCAGAGTCTCAATGGAAAGGTAGCCGCATTGAGCAGGTTCATTTCAAAGTCCACTGACAAATGCATTCCCTTCTTCTATCTGATCTGAAAAGGGAAACGAAACTTTGAATGGACCACCGAGTGTGAGGGCGCTTTCCCAGCACTAGTTCAACATTTGTCTACACCACCTATCCTGTCAAAGCCTATTGATCATGAGAAGTTGTTCGTATACTTGGCAATATCAGAAAACGCTATCAGCGCTGCATTAATTCGAGAAGAAGACAAGATACAAAAGCCAATGTACTACGTCAGCAAGCGATTGACTAGGGCCGAAAGGAATTATCCGAAATTAGAGAAGTTGGCTTATTGCTTCAAGAAAACTCCGACCGTATTTCCAGGCACATCCCATTACTGTTTACACCGATCAGCCGTTACGACAGGTCCTTTCGCGGCCTGAGACGTCTGGTAGGTTACTCAAGTGGAACATCGAACTGAGCTAGTTTGATATTACTTACACTCCAAGACGAGCAATCCAAGGACAAGTCCTAGCCGATTTCATAGCTGAATTTACCGTTCCAAAGGACTTGCCCGAAACCAACGAATCCCCCGAATACGTCTGGAAGCTTTATACCGACGGCGCATCTAACGATCGGTGTTCGGGCGCTGGTGTTGTACTTGAAACTCCCGAAGGCCGATCCATATGCTATGCTTTGAAGTTCGATTTTCATGCGACTAATAATGAAGCTGAGTATGAAGCCCTCTTAGCTGGCTAGAAACTTGCTAGAGATTTGAAAATTATCGCAGTGGAAATTTATTGTGATTCATAGTTAGTTGTGTGTCAGGTACGGGGAGAATATCAAGCAAGAGATCGAAGGCTGGCTGCTTACTTAGCTCGAGTTCAGGAAGTACTAAATCAGTTTGATTATTATGCCATTTATTGTATACCTCGAGAGCGCAACCAAAAAGCCGATTCATTGGCGAAGCTGGCCAGCACAGGTGAAGCTCAACAAATGGGACTCGTTCCCGTAGAAGCGCTATCCTCCCCAAGCATTGACCGGGCAGAAATAGACCGGGTATGCGAAACTGTCCTCGAAAAGGATTCATGGATGACTCCACTCAGAAATTACATCGAGCACGGAACCCTGCCGGAGCGCAGGAGCGAGAAGAGATAAGTCCTTCGGAAGGCCTCACGATGTACCATCCAGGATGGGATCATGTACGGAAGAAGATACTCAGTCCCTCTACTCCGGTGTATCGCTCATGATGAAATTAAACGAGTATTGCACGATGTGCACGAGGGAGAATGTGGCGATCACACCGGGGGGCAAGCACTTGCCAAGAAAAAACTTCGATATGGATATTACTGGCCGACCGTGAATCGCGATGCGTCGGATTATGTAATGAAATGCGATAAGTGCCAGAAATATGCCCGAATTCCTAGAGCTCCACCTACCGAGATAATGCAAATGGTCAGCCCATGGCCATTCTCAATGTGGGGCATCGACATCATTGGTGCTCTACCTCTGGCAAAAGGTGGTGCGAAGTACGCCATCATCGCAGTTGATTACTTTACAAAGTGGGCTGAAGCCGAAGCTCTTGCTGCCATTACAACGAAGAAAGTAATCAACTTTGTGGTGCGCAACATCATCTATCGATTCAGTCTCCCACACACCATTATTACGGACAACGGGACCCAATTCGACAGTGCTGAATTTAAAGATTTCTGCAAACGATTTCACATCCAAAAGAAATTCTCCGAAGTTGCGCACCCTCAGGCAAACGGACAGGTTGAAGCGGTTAATAAAGTTATAAAGTCCATTCTGAAAAAACGACTGGAAAAGGTCGGGGGCAAGTGGGTCGATGAACTTCCCATGGCTTTATGGGCTTACCGGACAACCCACAAGACTGCGACCGGTCACACTCCATTCTCTCTCTCTCTTATGGTTCAGAAGTCGTTATTCCAGTCGAGCTAGAAGTACCTTCTCATCGTGTGACATACTATGATCCGAGGACAAATGCTATATTACTTGCTGAATCTCTCAATCTATTAGATGAGAAGCGTGAAGAAGCTGATTTGAGGGTAGCTGCACATCGAAGTCGAGTCGCCCGATTGTATAACGCCAAGGTCCGTCCGCGAACCTTCGAACTAGGCGATCTCGTCTTCAAAAGAATCTATCCGGTTCCATCGCATATGAAGCTGACATGGGAAGGACCGTATGTTATTGAAAGAAGGCTCGGCGATGGCACATTCAAATTATCGACTGTCGACGGTCTTACTCTGCCAAGAGCCTGGAATAATGAGAGCCTTCGCCGCTATTACACATGACAGGCTATCTTTATCCATTTAATTTACTTTACGTTTTGCAATTTGTTTCTGCATTTCGAAATTAGAATTTGTAACAAGGCAACTGACTTTGCCATATTTTCTTATTTCAGCAATAAAATGCAATCTCTTCGAGCCAGAGCTGTGATTTACTTGAAATGCTTCATACGATCATCACTATGCACGGAGAGCTATGTTTCACCATACGGTGGAATTTATTCAAATAGGGAGTGACCGCGATGCAATCAATCACTCACTAAGTGAAACCCGAGCTCGGGGACCAGCCATCACATCAGAATCAAAAAAGGATTGATACACGACAATCCTTCATTCAACTTCGAACTCCCAAAGTGCGACTCGGAGTATAAACATCAACTCCGGATTCCCAGAGTGCGAAACGGAGTATAAACATCAACTCCGAACTCCCAGAGCGCAAGTCGGAGTATAAACATCAGCTCCGAGTTCCCAGAGTGCGAACCGGAGTATAAACGTCAACTCCGAACTCCCAGAGTGCGAGTCGGAGTATAAACATCAACTCTGAGTTCCCAGAGTGCGAAGCGGAGTATAAACATCAACTCCAAATTCCCAGAGCACGAATTGGAGTATAAGCATCAACTCCGAACTACCAGAGTGCGAGTCGGAGTATAAACATCAACTCCGAGTTCCCAGAGTGCGAAGCGGAGTATAAACATCAACTCCAAGTTCCCAGAGTGCGAACCGGAGTATAAACATCAACTCTGTATTCCTAGAGCGCGAATTGGAGTATAAGCATCAACTTCGAACTCCCATAGTGCGAGTCGGAGTATAAACATCAACTCCGAGTTCCCAGAGTGCGAAGCGGAGTATAAACATCAACTCCGTATTCCCAAAGTGCGAATTGGAGTATAAGCATCAACTCCGAACTCCCAGAGTGCGAGTCGGAGTATAAACATCAACTCCGAGTTTCCAAAGTGCGAAGCGGAGTATAAACATCAACTCCGAGTTCCCAGAGTGCGAAGCGGAGTATAAACATCAACTCCAAATTCCCAAAGCGCGAATTAGAGTATAAGCATCAATTCCGAACTCCCAAAGTGCGAGTCGGAGTATAAACATCAACTCCAAGTTCCCAGAGTGCGAAGCAGAGTATAAACATCAACTCCAAGTTCCCAGAGTGCGAACCGGAGTATAAACATCAACTCCGTATTTCCAGAGCGCGAATTGGAGTATAAGCATCAACTCTGAACTCCCAGAGTGCGAGTCGGAGTATAAACATCAACTTCGAGTTCCCAGAGTGCGAAGCGGAGTATAAACATCAACTCTAAGTTCCCAGAGTGCGAAGCGGAGTATAAACATCAACTCCGTATTTCCAGAGTGCGAAGCGGAGTATAAACATCAACTCCGAGTTCCCAGAGTGCGAAGCGGAGTATAAACATCAACACCAACTTCCCAGAGCGCGAATCGGAGCATAAGCATCAACTCCGAGTTCCCAGAGTGCGAAGCGGAGTATAAACATCAACTCCAAATTCCCAGAGCGCGAATTGGAGTATAAATAACGACTCCGGATTCCCAGAGTGCGAAACGGAGCGTAAACACCAACTTCAAGTTCTCGAAGCATCAATTGAAGTATAGATATCAACTCCAAACTCCCAGAGCGCGAGTCGGAGTACAGGTGTCAATTCCAAGTCCCCAGATCGTGGACATATAATAAAAACTTAGGCCAGCGTGACCAACCACCAGTAAACAAATGAGAATCCCTGGAGTGCGGATATGATCATCGACAATCAGATAAACGTGGAAAAACCACTCGGTCTCCACTTGACTCAGACATCCGTTCTGTGGTTCTAGACTCAGCATGATGCAAGCGAGAGGCAACCGCAGACTGAGGTTCTACAACTCATCCCTGAGACTGGGGGGGCAGGACTTAAGCATCGACCATCGACTGAAGCAATGCGACGTAAAGATTCAACTCGCTCCCCGGTCGCGAACCATGTCCACAGTACCCGAACTTGGCAAACAAAAACAAACTTTATTCGGAAGCTGAAACTTCACAAGTGCATTTCAGATATTGAAACACTTAGGCAAATACACAATGACAGAAAAGAAGTAAAAAAAGAGAAGTTCCATTTCTATTGTTTATGAAAGAAGTTCGTGTACAAGTTTCCAAAAATTCTTACTAGCAGGGGCCAAACCTGCATCTATACACGGCCAAAAAAATGCAAGTCAAAATGAACCGGAAAAGCATGTTTAATCTTTCTTCTTCCTTGGCTTCCTCCTCGGTGTAGTCCCACTGGAGCCACCGCTAATTTTCCTCTTCGAGCCTTTGCTTTTCGGCGGTTGGTCTTCAGGCGAGGGCGTTAGATCAACATCCTCCTCCGAACTCGAGTGGATAGGAATGCTCCCTGCGGGCGGAGTCGGAGGGATAGGATCAAATGTGGAAGATGGCATGGCTACACTACTGTCAGAAAATGTACCGCCAGGCGATATCATTCTAAGTGGAGCTGGACCAAGTGCCGCCGTCCCACCTCCAAAACTGCCACCATGTGCTGCGACATCCATTTCAGCGGCGATTTGTGCCAAGATTTCCTCTTTAGTACCCGAACGAGCCTCGCTGGGAGCGTCAGTAGTCGGCATCGAAGAGCTTGTGGCAGGAACTCCTCCACCCATGACGAATGATAAGTCAGCTAAAGGATTGCCATGACGGCGAAATAGTTCTTCCATCAACTGCTCATCAAATACAAGTGTGCTTCCCTGATCATCATCGGGTGGGGCAGCTGCACTTATGGTGATTGCTTCGGTCACGATAGCCTCCTGCGTATGATATGATTCTTGAGTAGCATGAGGCATGGCCGGTGCAGCATCGATCACTGGACAAAGAATAAGATAACCGTTAGACCTTAACTCGAACAAAGATTTTGACTTAAGAAAGATATGTGGAATGTCCAGAATACCTTCCTCAGTTTGGCTCGTAGGCGGTGGGGCGGCATCAGTGACTTGCGCTGCAGCCGGAGACATCTGCGGCTGATCCAGATTGTAAGCAGGAACAACCTAGGGATTGACCGCAGACGAGGATTCGGGCTGGGTTGACGCGGGAACTTCAAGACTTGCTTCATGGTCGTCAACTCCTGAACCCTCTCCTACTTCAAAGTGTTGGGCGCCAAGTCTTTCCTTCTCACGCAGAATCATTGACTCGTGAAGAATCTTCTTTTCATCTTCAGTCAGAATGCGATTCTCGAGTTCAAATTCATCCATAGACTCGCCCTGATGCGCCTCCTTCTCTTCCTCAACCAGTCGGCCCCAAGCGTTATAAAGACGCGTTGGGTAATCGTCGAGCCAGGCTAGACCCCTGTGCCTCAACACGTTAGCATTGTAAACGACGAGGAGGTCTTCAATGTCAGCCTCTAGCCTGGACTCGGCGGACTTCACTTTCTCCTCGACCTCAGCCTCCACCTTGTGGACTTTAGCCACAGCTGCATCCCGCTCACCCTTAAGCAGAACAGTCTGCTCGCACGCCTCCTGAGCTGCGCTGTTTGCATCATCCCTTTCATTGGCCATGTCGGCGAATTAGGCCTTGAGTTCATTGAGCTCCTTGACCGCCGCATCCCGCTCGGCGGTGACTGTAGTGTTCCGGTGGCCCATCTCCTCCACCAAGGCAACATGTGTCTGCCTCAACCTCTCCATGGCCACATTCGCTTCATCAGCTTTTTTGGTGGTCGCAATTTCAGATTTCCAAGAAGACTCGGCCTCAGCAGTGAGCACTTGAATGATCCGGTCCCTTTGAGCAAGATCGGATTCCATTTTCTCGAGTGCTTTGGCTCGCTCAAAGGCCACCTTAGAAGCTTTCTCTACAGCCTTTACCCACTCTTTGTACTGGGTGTAGATGTCATGAACGTAATCATGCATCGTGCCTTCCACTCCAGACGGAATTCTTTTTAAGTGTGGTGGGAAGACATAGCCATCGAAGCAAATGTTCGGAAAGTCCTTCCTCATCTAAGCCAATTTAAGGGCCCCTTCTCCTGTGGGATCAGCTGGGACCTGCTCTGTAATTATAGAGGCCGTGGTCTCGACTCTCTGAAGATGAGTCTCAGATCTAGAAGTATGGGAAGATGGCCTATGAAGAGAAGGCTCTGGTGGGTGTGGAACAATAATCGGGGGTGGAGATGGAAGTCTAGGGAGAGGAGAGCGCGATCTAGACCGATGTCTGTATTCTCTATCCCTATCACGCCCGTACCTATCTTGGTTAGAGTACTCGCGATCGCGATCTCTATCCGAGTCCCTCCTGCGGGAATCGTAGTAAGAAGAAGCCTTTCGGGCCGAGCGAAGATTCCCGAGCATCGATCCATTCCCAGACATAGTACCTGAAAATGAGAAACGTAGAAAGAGTTAGTGATTTCCTAAAGTGGGACGATTTACAATTGTGAATCATGTAGTGTAGTGAAGTGTATGCATGTGCATCCCCCCGACCAACCGGAAATGTCGGCCGCACTCATAGCAAGCAACCCTCTCAGTTCAAGAGCACTATCAAGCTCCTCCATCCCGGCGTCGTGTTGAGACGACACAAAATCCGGAATCGGGATATCAGCAAGCCCTTCAAAAGGATTCCCTACTTGCGGGGGAGGAGCCTCTGAAATTCTAATCCCCGAAACGGGCAAGGACACAACCACAGATTTAAATCTCTCGAACTTAGAACGTTTGTGAGCAGCAGCCTTGCCTTTTCTCTTTCCTCCGGAATCTTGAACATCGGAAGAAGGCCCAACTGGGAGCTCGGTATCGGTAGGCGTTCTCACCGGATCAACTTCTTCGGTTATCACGACTGCGGGCGCTTTGCGCTTCACCCGTTTCTTCGGAACCACTCTAAGTGTCCCTTCCAGCCGTTTACTCTGCCTCCGTTCTATCAGCCCGACGGTCCTTAAATTTTTGTCAGACAGAACCAAGTCGATATGCCTCTCTTCGCCCAGAAACGCTTGAAGGATCCAAACTAGCTCTCGGAAGTATGCACCGTCAGGTCGAGAGATTGCGGCTATAAAAGAGGGGAAGTATGTCAGTTTTGAAGTCAGTTAATAATATCTCCATGATTCAAGAGAAAAATGACAACACTTACGTCTATCCAACCATCACCTAACAAATCCAGTGGGGCACCGAACGTAGAACCATTCAGTTTTATAATAACTTAGCCTCCCCCAGGAGCCCAGTACACATGTGGCAGTTCCTGACCGCTTCCAAAAAGGTGAAAGAAGGGCTGTCTCTATGGCTCTTGAAGTTAAATAAATATCTGATCTCGATCGGCTTCGGCGGTCGAAAGAGGATCTCCATAAACAGGATAAAGGTGCTGTTCAACAAAACATACCCATTGGGATGTAGCTGAGATGGAGCTATGCCGAGAAATGATAACATCTCCCTGATATATTGATTGAAGGGAGGAAGTGTCCCCACTATGCAAGCGTGACGATTGAAAGCAGTAAACCCCTCCGAGGGATCATGTGGCCTGTCGTTTGGCCCAGGCAGTAACACGTCGTCAAGCAACAAACCGTGCCTTAAACAAATCCGTCCTAACATATCTTCAAAGATACCCGACGACACAGAATCTTGCGGATTACAAATAAACTGAGCCCCTAGACGATTGTCCGGAACTTCGGCTTCGATAACCGGTATCTCGATGGATGCAGGAATAGAACTCGGGAGTTCCTGCTGTTGTGAACTTGAGGGTTCCATCAATAGCTAGCTCATGAAAAATCATTGTTAAACAGGCAATAAAGCTCGTGCATCCCCCAGTGTAAAGTGTGCGAATGTGTGCTGTGCAGTACTGTATGTCATTTGAGAAGATCTACAGGATTAAAGAAAGCATGTAAACAACGAGACTTCGGAATTTAGTCGGAAGGACCATCATCGCTGACCATCACAACCGTGCCATCCAGCTATTAGCTATCATTCCAAGTTAAAGTTTGTTATCATTTTGATAAGTTCCAGTTTCATCGACGAGCTTCGATAGGCAATCAGATATGCGGTGAAACGATTAAGTCCAGTTATGCAAGTTTGAAGCTCGTCGGAGTCAATTGTTCAAATGTGCAAGGAGTTTCAAATTTTTCAATGTTCAACTCGTATCGCTCGCAAGGGCCATGTTCGCATCGATAGATCATGATCATTTACATACAGGTTAGACTCGGCCAGAAGGTTGGGGTGCAAGTTCGACTCGATCAAGGGGCTGAGGATTTCAAATCGATCGGAGCGCAACACTTCGACTCGATTAAAACCTCCAGTTCGAATCGATCCGAGGGCTGCGCACTTAGACTCGTTCCAAGGCACCCCACTTCGACTTGTTTCAAGGCACTCCACTTCGACTCGTTCCAAAGCCACCACTTCGACTCAATCAAAAGCCATCCTTTTCGGCTCGATCCAAGGCCATCGTTTTGAATCCATCAGACGCAACCCCTTCGTATCGATCTACGTATTCAAAGCAGTCGATTCGATGCAAAGCTCAACCATCGATCGATACGAAGGACTCCGTCTCATCATCTCGAAACCCCTACTCCAGATCGATGCGAAGATGAGGCCAAGGAATTTTCGATCTATCACGACTCTGGTTGATTTGGTGTTAAAAATCGAGTCTCATCGTTTACGCGTTGGATTCGCTTAGTGGATTACCTAAATCTGTTAGTTAGTTTGAGTGATTGAAGGTATGAATCGGTTCGAAGGCAAGAATGTTTTCTTCTTTTTCTCGAGGCTCTGAACGATACGAAAGCAAGGCAGAAAAGCGAAAGGTAAAAAGTGGAAAAGTGGCTAAGTACAAAGTATTTATATGAACTCGAAAGCTAAAAGAATAAACGATTCGCATCCCGGTATATTCGAACACGCGTTTCGACTCCATCTCCAGTAAGTCGATGCAAAGCTCCCCTTCATATCGATCACCTTCGACTCCGACTCCTATGCAGTTCGAATCCATCGAATCACTGCTTTCAGAGGCCAACTCCATCGATACGAATTGCCTGTTCGTATCCAGTGGCTCCATCTATATCGATTCGAAATGCTCAGTTCGCATCCATAAACTCAGTGAAAATCGTCTTCAATGTTTCAACCCTTCATATCAATTTAGGAGAGGATCGTTGAGAAGAAACATTCAAAAACAGCCATCGAGCGTTGTTACAACGAATTTCATGTCGATTCAGGAGAGGATCGATACGGAATTCAATATGAAATAAACTGGCAATGACTCGTGAACGTACAAACGTCAACGAGAGTCAGGTTAACATATATGCATGTATGTCGGACTAATATTCAATATTCCATTTTTACAGCAATTAGAGGCTCATTTAATAACGATTACAACAGCAAACGGCTGACCACTAGCATACAACAATCAGTTGCAACAATACAGGGTACAGCAGTTGATAGTCAACAGTTTACATTATTAAGAAAATCAGTCGAAGATTACAGCTTTCATTGAAAAGACAATAACTATTCGGAATAAAGATTGCAGCATTGCAAAGCACATCATGTTTCCACAAGACGTACTTTGGGGGGCAAATGTTATCCCGCCTTTTGGCAAGGCCGTAACACTAAGGAATTGATTAGTAAAACAATGACGGTCCATCCCAGAGATCAGTTATACACAGGCTCACTATGGATATCGACAAATTTTGTCCGAGTTTGGATCGAGTTTAAATTGATAGGACATGACAAGCGAAGCTATGAGAGTCAACGTTCCAAATCTCAAGTCAATCCGAGTTCGTACGCTCAAGTTACGACCGATGCAAAATTGATTAAAAACAGCCTCGCGTTCGACTCGCTCAGTTCGCATCCCTCCGAAATGCCCTCTTCGACTCGCTCCGTACGAATCCATCTGGGAAGCCTACTTCGACTCGCTCCGCTCGAACCACTGTTCGACTCCATCGAGTTCGACTCCATTGGCGAAGCCACTGTTCGAATCGATCGAACAATGACCTCTTCGTGTCCATCACGGAGCCTCTGTTCGAATCCCTCAGGACGCTCCACTTCGACTCGCTCAATCAGTGCACACTTCGACTCGCTCAATCAGTGCACACTTCGACTCGCTCAATCAATGCATAGTTCGACTCGATCAAAATAGCATCAAAGGCAGAGTGATCCAAATATTCAAGCGCCACGTCACCGAGTCGAACAGAGCGAGTCGAACGAAACAGCCAACCGAGAATCCCATTTCGTATCGATCATATCTCCTAATCTACAAGTCCAAATGCTATGAAATTTTCACAGAAGACTACGTGCATGCTAAAGAATGTCCACGCCAAATTTCGACTCCATCGGATGGAATCTTGATCGATACGAAATCTGTTCGTATCGATCACGGATCGGACCAAAACTTCACGGGCTTGGGCGCGCGGGCCTGGTCACGTGCCAGAGAGGGTCTCCCGAGATCTGAGCAAAATACCAGCGTCCTAAACCTATAAATAGACCCCCAAAGCCAATAGAAAAGGGGTTCTTCTTCTCCTTCGAGCTCTCCAACTCCCAGACTCTGCCGGATCCGGATCTGAGCTCCATTGCTGCTGCTACCAATGAGATTTACTACTGCAAATCATAATTACCTGCTGTAACTTACTGAATTCACTTGTAATCTTTAAAGAAAGATCAATAAAGCTAACAATTTCATAGTGGACGTAGGCGATACGCCGAACCACTATAAATTCTTGTGTCTCCTTGCATCTTAATTGCTTTCATATCTGAAATTTGTAGTTTTTGTTAGATAATCCTCTTTTTCCATTTTACTTTCTTCACTTTATCTCTTCAAAAACTTACGAAGAGTGTTGTGCCCAATTTTGGTACAAACATATATATAAGGACATGAAGGGAAAAAATTATTCATGAAAACTGATATAATAATGCCAGCTCACAAGCATGCAAACTTACTAACGCTAAGACATGAAAAAGCAAGGAAACCAAAGTGGGGACTTTATTAATTAATTATTACACGAAGGTTAGAAAGAAAGGTGTGAAGGCTAGGGTTAAATAAAGCACGTAGGCCTCAGATAAATAAAACCCAAATGCGTGCAAATGACATATGGGGTGCAAAAGAATTAAACACGATGGCTTAGGCATGATAGCATGCGATGGGTTTAAAATTAGAAATGATAACTCCAAGCGGGTTAAAATGCGATGCCCATTATTTTTAACAAGTAATAGCTAAGATAATATTTAAGGCACGATGACCTATATTTTAACGTGCAAAAGCAAGTAAATTTTTAAGGCATGGTAGCCTATGATTTTGAAAAGTGGGTGATAGCTATTTTATAACACTTGGAAGATTTTCACTCTTTTTTGGGGCTAAATTTTACTTAAACAAAAAAAATGATTTTGTTAGGTAATTTTATGAGATTTCAAAAGAGAGAGAAAATGTATTAGCATATATTTGAATGATTTTTTAAGGAGAACGCTATTACTTTGGAAAACTAATTTGTGTATAAATTGGCTATCGCATTGAACATATATTTAATTGATTGTTTAAATGTTGTATGTTCATCTTTATATCTAGATCATATACTATTGCATATATTGAATTTTTGACATGCTCGCTTATATATTTTATGATATCACCCAAAATTGTGACCTCGGGGGTTTGGTGAACAGATGATCGGTTATGGTTGTTCCAATAGTGGGTATGGGCGGAATTAATCTCCCGAGTGACTTGAAATGCATCTAGGAGATTGTGAAGATCAAAATTGTATTAGGATACCTAAACTAATCAAAAGGCATGACTCGTCGACATTTTGAAAACTATATTTAAGATTTAAAGGTAGAGACCGGGTTAGAGTTGCACCCAATCCTCTAACCGCTTAGCCTATGGTTGGTAAGGTGCGCGATTCCATTGCATAGGACATAGCTGAAGGACATGAAATTTTTTGATTATGAAAAGCAAGGAACTTGTAGCAACTGCTCTCATAATTGTATTTTCCTATTGGACAGAAGCCGAGGTTATTTATTCTTGTTGGACAAGAAATTTTAGATTATTTGGCTATATTTTTAGCCCGAGCTAGCCCGATAGGTTTGTAGTTAGCATGCAAAACTACTATATGTTTCTAGTCAGCCTGCAAAACTACTACAGGTTTCTAGTCATCCTGACAAAACTAATATAGGTTTATAGTGACCCTGGGAAAACTATGCATTGGACTATTTTGGGATTGGGTAATTATGTGATGTGTAACCTTTCGACCTTAATGAATGTCAGACTATTCATTTTACTCATTATTGCATGATTACATTATGATTATGTTCTAAGCATTTTGGTTGCAGATATGACATGATTTTGTTGATACTAGTGAGGGGAAAACCTGTTTTGCTCGGTGGCGTGGTCTCATTATGTATCTATTTTGGTCCGAGATGGTATAATATTATTCACACCAAAATTTTTGTCTGACCTGAATTTTCAATTTCCCCCTAAACTCTCGAATGCTCTATTTGGAATTGGGTAGGCTAAGCGTAGGGCATTTCAGGTTTCCAGAGACATGCAGGAGGCCATCTACTATATAATTGATTATATTTCTGTTATGCAGTAGTTTAACCACTTTTGATTTATTGAATGTATGTAATGATGGGTATTGAGTTGCTAAGACTCTGATCATCCAAGGGGCATCATCATATATCACTCTTGGAACTATATATAATTATTATATTTTATCTAAATGATGTATTCATGAGGTTATGGAATTTAATGTAATGAATTTGCAAATTAATGAATGAAAGTGTTTTGTAAAATTTGTAAATTTTAGTGCTCTTGGTGTTAATAATTCAATAAGGGGTCTCATTTTGTCACTAGGAAATAATGCTAAAAATGAATGCAGCATCAATAATATCTATTTTCGAGCCTCAGAATGAGGGATGTTTCACAAAGAGTTAAAAATAAAAATATACAATATTATATAATAACTTAGGATCAACTTCAGGCTAGTACACCGGTGGACTAGTGGTCCACACAGGTATACCGATCGCCGACCAATTTTGTCAGGTTGAACCTAGACCTATTCTAGGCCGTAATATATAGGTTTAAAGGCTCGTGCCAGATTTCCTGAGCGTGTTTGGCCCGAATGAAGGGGTAGATGACGTAAGCTAGCTGTAATGACCCATCTTTTCGACCCTCAAATGTCGACACTAATACATCCACGGTATTCATGTGCCAAGCATCCAAGTGCCTGAAAGATATATTGCTAGGGTAAAAGAAAAGAATAAGGAAACATAATAAGGAAGAAGAGAACACAATATCAGAATCTCATAGCGGAACGATAATATATAATATCAAAAGACAGTACCGACTGTCACTCTAAGATACATAAAATTGCAGAGTTACAATTCTAAATACTATCATCGGCTTGGACAGTTATAACAACCTGTTCTCACAATTACTGATATATACATAGTAGTAATGCAACATAAATAAGAACACTATGGTAGATGAGACATCCAGCTCGTCTCCTCGAGCTCCAATGAACATCCAACCAAAACCTAGCTTTCTCAGACTACTTGAAAGAGCACACAAGGAATTTAGGGAAGACAAAAACCATGTGTCAGACTTAAGTCTGGTACGAAAAACTCAAAAAATATATGATCAGTATATATTAGTACTTTTGAGACCACACAAAATTACGTAATTGTTATCCGCTAAAAAGAACCACACATTTAATAAATATATAAGGTGGTATAATAGATAATGTCTAGGATGTAGAATATAAATAAAAAAATAGCTCCCTCACGTGTACAACACAACATTAATAGGTATATAATCAATACCGCAAAGGCACGTTTATATATATGTAAGGATTTCTGTGAAGATCTCTCCGGTCAAGCCGAATCCGACCTTCTACATAAGGATCACAGATATCCTTATGAACATCGTATATTTCTAAATAAAATATACCGAAAGGTAAGCCGTAGTTGGTCAATGCTCGAAGACGTGATACCTGATATCATCAACTCTCGTGCGCAACATTGATAAGTATCTCTAGCTATGGAGTTGACATACCCTATTGGGTTCGCTAAACCATTTTCAACTATGCACCCTACATTGGTTTTAGCCACTTACCAATGGTGAAGTCATGTTCGGCATCTCTCACACGATTTTTCATCACTCGAACGGAACATGAATCCCCAAATGGATTCCAGCATTTTGAATTGATCATGAATCTCTATATGAATTTGAGCATCTCAAGCAGATCCCAAATCTCCATATAGGTTCCAACATAAGTTCTCCGACAAATTCTAATGATGTCCTCTCTCTTGGGATTACCCTCAAGATAGACAGTCCCACAAGATAGCATCGTTCAAAATATTTATGCTGACCTCTCCCTTGGACTTAACTTAGGATAGACAGTGCAACTCTGTAACATTTCGCTTCTCATAGCTTCCAGAAAATAGATCGCGTATATGGTTTTGAAGTGCTTACGGTTTTGAGTCATCTCATATAAATACACTCCCCTGCTTACCAGACGCTCCAAAACAAATCGATAGATTTTCGGTTAACTTAATCCCGGTTCTTTCAGAAATATACAGAAAATGCATAAGGGTGTAGATCATCTAATATTTGGAAGAATTTACTTATCATTTGTCCTAGAAGAGCAGGATGAGTTTATACGTACAATATAACATCGCTGAAGATAACTGTACCATATAATCCTTGTGTTTTTCTTGATATTTCTTAAGTTATTTTGGTCAAGTTCGATAGTCGATAAATCGACTATCAAGTTCAAATTAGACGACTGTATATGGAAACCAAGTCTCGTATACTTATCATGTTTCTGACCTTTTCATCTTATACTACACCTTGGTCAAGAATGATGTCAGGTAGGTTAGAGCACTGGTTGCATCAAATCCCTGCCTAGAAACTTCATTCTTAACTCTCACAGATAGAATAAGTCTACTTCGTGACTTTCAGTGCTAAGTACATGTCTAAATACATTCTATAAATAAGTAAACAAACAAAGCACAATTAAGTCACACAAAGTACAATTAATTCATATAAGCGACTTCTATTCCCCTTTTTATTTAATTAATACTTATAGTAATTAAAATTCTTTTATTAGTAAAGCTTCTTTTATCTAATAAAACATCGTGTATCAATTTCTACTATTCATTTGTACTCTTTCAATACTTCAAAAATTATTCATATACTTATCTCAATGGAATAAGCATATTCACAAATCTTTAACAAGATTTCTTACTTTAAACCTTACTTTTTTTATCCTTTTCCAAAAGATTCCATACTCGTTATTATCATTAAATATCCATTCGAATAGTTTAATTCCATTAACAATCTATTTCAAAGGCTATAAGACAAATGTTGCTAACACATTCTCACAACAATCCAAAACCATTTCACATATAATTATCTTTAAAACATCATTTTCAAAGATCTAATTACTTTACTAAGTATCAAAAAGGAGTAAAGATGAATGTTATTAACACATTGTCACAACAAACCCAAAACCATTTTATACTTGTCATTATCTTTAAAAACATCCATTCTAAAGATCTAAGTATATCTACGCTTATTAAACAAGGTAATATAATTTTAATAACTTTACAAAACCATTTATTATAACATAAGGGTTATAATCCAAAACTACCTCTTATCCTTTTACAAAATACTTAACTTTCTTTTCAAAACTTATATATATAAATACTTTAAAAAAACTTATAAATAATTTTAAATATTTAATGAAAATATTACTTAAAAATAACTAGTTTGTAATTTGACAAAAATCGATTAAAAGCATGTTTTATATTTTAAAACGCCTTTACTTTAAAATTTCATAAATAATTATTTAAAATATATTTAAACTTCAAACTAATTTTAAAATACTGAAAATTTTGTTAGAAAAGATCTTTGAAAACATTAGGAAAAAATTCCAAATTTAAATATACATCATTTATAAATGTTGTTAAAAGTCCTCAACAAAGAACAACATAAAAAAACACGATCTTTGCGATCAATTTGCACCACTTAAAAAATGATTTAAGACTTAAATTTTTTACAGTAATTACTATCTTTAGGGTACTTAACAACCATGGAATAAACTCCTAAAGATATCTTCCAGTTTATTTATAAAAATTCTCAAAAACAAGGTATTTACTAAAGTGTTCGTATAACGACCTTTTTGCTCCAAATCTAGCCATTCTGTTTGACCCGTTACGAAATCTTTTAAACTTCCATTTTTTCCAGTAATGCGTACACATGTAATACTTATTAAAAATGCAAAGAAACTCCTAAGGATTTCTTTCAAGTTAATTAAAAAAATCCCAAAAACAAGGCATTTCAAAGTGCTCACATAGCGACTTTCTTCTCGCTATAACATTTCGCAACTTTGTTTCACAAGTTAGTGTATGATTTAAACTTCCATATTTTTCCGGTAATAAGTACTCTTATAGTACTTCTCGAAAATTCAAAGAAGCCCCTAGGATTGCTTTCAAGTTGACTTTAAAAATTGCGGAACACAAGGCATTTTCAAAGTGCATCTATAACGACCTTTTTGCTTCTAACTTTCACAATTTCTTTAATTTTCCAAACCAATTCCTTGCTTGCCCATACACAAAAATATATTATATCATAATGTATTCCCAATTAATCACATAGAACAAGTTTAAACAAATGGGAATTCAAAGTGTGCTTATAGCAACTATCATAATACAGACCATTCCATATCTATTTCAAATTCAACATACAATCCAAAAAACCATTTAAAGATCAAGTCAAGGAAATGCCACGTGTTAGAGGTAATATGAGTGATGCTATGCAATATAAGGTTGTCATTTGCTTTCAAAAGCAAGAGGGTCTAAAGTTTATAACTTTAATCGGTTAATGTCACTTTAAATTTATATTTATACACACACAGAGATACACACACACTACAAAAAATACACACACACAATATGGTGAGATAACTCACCCAATCCAAGCCTACAACAAGCGTAGGAAAAAGGAATCATTTCCTACCATCACCCACACCTTTAGCTCTCACAATGCAAAGCCAAGCTCCCATTCACTTCCATTGCTCACTGCCCAAGATGGAACCCTCACTTCCTCTTTACTTCTTCCACTTTTCACTTTACATCCATGGTTCCTAAGGTGTTGGTGAAAGTTTAATGGAGTTTGAAGAAGATTTGAATTAATTAGAGAAAGATTAGCGAAGAACAAAGTGGATTAGTGCTAATCCACTTCTACCATTTTTTATCTTTTTAATTTTCTCAAGCTTTTGTAAATTATAAAGTGTAAAAGGACACTTAGCCCCTCTTTGGCTAGCTGCAAAGAGCCTCCCCCAATTAACTTTCATGCTTTTCCCAAGTGCCAATTTACACTCATCATTACGTGTAAATATCTCATCCCTTTCACACTTAACCACTTAACATTTAGAAGCTTTTTTTAATTTTTAAACAAAATATTTTTAGTTGCTAATTACCTAAATATTGATTAATTAGACAAGGACAAAAAGTTTGAAAAACTTCTATTCAGAAAAAAATTGTTTATCGATAAATCGATTTTCGATCATTTTATAGGTATTTCATCGAACTGTATATTTCTATAAACATTTTTCAAATCAAGTTTACCATCATAAGTTATATATTAAAAGGGGGTTAACAAGGTTATTAAATCATTTTAATCACATTTAATCCAAGATTCAAATATTTAAATAATTTAGATATTTAAATACGAAGTGTCCGATATTCGGGGTCGTTACACTAGCCAATATTGCAATGTGTATTAGTACATGGATATCGCATGTAATAGAGAGGCGATGTTTATAAGTTATACGACTTAGTTTTTGGTCATTGATTTGGAATAGAGCCGGAATGTGAGGGAATAATGACTTTGGATGTTGTGGGTTCCCTGCAAAATAATTGTTATCGAGTATAGCAGGGTTCATAGTTTGTCCGGTTTATCCATGATATGACTATACAACTTGATATTCGTACGAGTGTGAATTTGTTCACCTGATTTTAGAAAAATATAGCAATAAAGCTATATGAAACCTTGTGAACATGAATTGTATATCGGATTTGATATGAGTTGAATATAAACTGAAATGTATAATGATATAATAGTTTATCATTTTTGATCATGTTATATTATAAAACAAGTATAGTAAATATTGAATTCGGCTATATTCACTCGATGGACTTTGCGTTAAACTCTTCCCCCCTCCATCATGTTCCCCTTGTTTATGATATGTGATAGGTTGAGATAGGTTTGGCTATGATGACACCGGAGGCTCATGTGACAAAGGCATGTTATGAATTATAGTGCGTGTATGTGACGATATGTAAATAAATAAGACACTTGATGTATTGTATATGTTTGTATTTGTATTACACATATCAGTGACATGTTAAAACTATGTATGAATTTGTTTGGAAATAACATAGTGTTATTTGATTATTATACATTTGTGTTTCTTCCGCTGTGAGTTTTGAAAGACAAATATATAGCTTTTGCTTTATTTTCCTTGTATTAATTACCTAATAACCTGTTGCTTTCGACATTTTTTGTTATTGTTTTATATCGGAAACTAGAGGTTCGAAAATAGCGGGTTGTTACATTTGGTATCAAAGCAAAACTATAGGGCTAGGCATGTAAGAGAGAGCATATTTGTAGTTGTATTTTATAGAAAATAGAAATAAAAATTTGTACACCCTTTTTACCATTCCAATCAATTATATGATTTTATAGGAAATTACTAATGGATTCTTTTTTTGCATATCCAAGGATGAGTAATTCTACAAAGACGACTGGAATAGAGACTATAGTTGGGGTTGAAGCTAGGCCTAACCCGTTGAACATTCCTGGCATGAACATTTCAATGTGGTTCCACCGTATGGTGCAAGTCCTAAGTCAAGCTAACGAGACTCCAATTGTACCTGCGACTACTACAGCCAGTGAAGTTCCCCCTCGCCAACCACTGACTAGCAATTTCATCAAGAAATGTAAGGACTTTACCAGCCTAGGTGGGAAGGTTTTTAATGGAACCGAGTCTTATGATGAGACTAAGGCATGGCTAGGAACATGTGAGGAGATCTTTACATTATTGGGATCAAGTGATGTAGAGAAGAGGTGTTTAGCCGCATGGCATTTGAAGTAGGAAGTTGGTGTGTGGTGATAGACTATTACATTCAACATGAATGAGAGAGATATGAGTTGGTATCTACTCAAGAGGGATTTTATGGTGAAGTTTGTTTATGAGGTGGAGATAGGATGTATGTTAGAGAAGTTTTCAATCTGAAGCAGTGTGAGATAATGGTTTCTAAGTATGTAAACAAGTTTAACGAACTATCAAAGTTTGGGTATGAGCTAGTTAATACCACATTCAAAAATGGCTATGAGATTTGCTGATGGATTGAATGCACCATTGAGGGAGATGCCATTAAACAAAGTACTGATGGAGCCGGACCAGTCGGAAGCAGGTGAAATAGGTAGGTTTCAAAAAAAATCATACTTTGGACATTAATTAGGCCTATGAAGCCTAAATTGATTTTAGATCTAATCTAAAACTTTGAATAAAATCTTTATTTTATTTCCTTTATTTTAAAATTAGTTTAAGTTTAATTTTATATTTCTATGAATTAGAGTATATCAAATATACTCTTGTATGTGTATGTGTGTGATAGTTAATTGCTTTATGTTATTATTTTGGCAAATGAAGACTCAAGTTGTTAATTGTGTAAATTGTTTAACGTGGCATTAATATCATATTTAATTAATCACATTAATCAAAACTATTTAATGTGATTCAAATTCAATTCAATGAATGAGAGAGGTTTTATTTTATTTAGAGAATGAAATATTTTGTTTCTCTCTCTTATAGCTCTCTCAATAATTAGAGGAAGGTTTTGTTTTATTCAAAGAGAGAACCTTTTCATACCTCCCTATTAATTAAATTAATTGGTTGATTCATTTAAATGATAATTTTAACAAATTCATACTTGGTATATTTTGTAAGCATATCTAAATATACTCAAATGTAAATCGCCTTTCTGCCATCTCTTCCTCGTCTTCTTTGCTTCCCCCATCCTTCATCGCTTCGACCTACGCACCTTCATTTTTTCGCTTTCCCTACCCCATTGTCCTTTGCTCCTTTATCTGATTTAGTTTCCACCTATGCTCATGAAGTCGGGATTTTTAAGATCTGAGGATCTCTCGACTACAAGATCTTGAAAAATTAGGCTTCCAATAAATCTAGATAACGACCAGTTTCCTTCACTCGGTGCATCAAGGAAGAAATCCAAAGCCAAAGCAAAGAAAGTTGGTAGCTCCTCTATCCCGTACAACTTCAAGATACCCGACTCTATCCAGGAAATTTTCGATCACGTTCGATTTGATGTCGATGGTGGCACGGGCTCTATCACCACTGAAGTTTCCAGGAATAATAGACATGTTAATGTCAATACTATTTGCAAAAGAGGCAGAAAATGACGTGCCAACTATTTTTCTATAGAGGTTAACTCTGATATATGTAACTGATTCACTACTATATGGCCCTGTGCCTACTACTAATTTTTCTCTGGAAGAACCTGTTGTTGATCAATACCAAATCAATACAACTCACAAGCATCAGTTCCTATTGTAGTCCATGTGCCACAGAAGACTTACATTCCAGAGAAACAAAGTTGGGCTTTATTTTCTCTTGTAAGCCGAGTAGCGTAGGTAGGTATATTGCTAAAAACTACAAAATTAGAGATGGCATTGTTCCCCCTTATGAGGTAATTGATATTGGAAAGTCATTTTGGAAGAACTACCTTGTTGGTTTTTTCCTAGATAAGAATATACAATATCATGTAGTAATAAAATCACCTTCTATGCGTGTGGCAACTCAAAGGAACTATAGAAATTAATTACGACTAGGACTTGTTTTATTACGATTTCTCTTATTTGGATGATAGAGCTAGAATTTTGGAATCAGACCCTTTCATTATATCTGACAAAGTTTTCATCATCACTAAGTGGACTCCTACTATTGATAGAGCTAGAGAGCAAGTTGAATCAATTAGAGTTTGGGCCGAACTTGCCAATATCCATCGCTTTATCAAACACTAGAATGACTTGACTGGATTTTCAGCCATATGGAAAATCTTATTTGTTTTGATGAAGCCACTGGGCATAGAGATGGGTTGGCTTATGCTCGTGCATTGATTGAGATCTCTCCTAAGAAGGAGCTACCTTCTACCATTCCTGTTTTTCCGTCTGAGCATATTACTGGCCATGTTCAGGTTTCCTTCCTCTGGAAACCTCCCATTTGCACTGGATGCAGTTATTTTGGTCATATTGCTACCACATGTATTCATTCTTTGCCTTCGGATGAGACTGTTCTGGAGATTCCTATCCCTCCATTATCCCCACAGCAGAAAGCTAAATCCAGAGAATGGTGTGTCAAAGAGTCTCCTGATTCCCTTATAGAAGCTGCTCCAGCGAAACTACAAGCTACCCAAGCCCCTTCCCAGTGGTAAAGGCTCCTACTCCATATCACAATAAGCCTCTCTCTCCTCATTGTCATCCTCTTCAGATTTTGACGCTGATGATTTTGATGATGGCTATGAGTATGATATACACCAAATCATCCCTTTGACTTCTGCTCCTACTGATTAAATGGTTTTTATTTGTATTCATTTTAGATCTCCTTGTAATAGCTTTTTCAGTTTCTTAGCTTGTGATGTTGTACTAGTGAGTAGTATTAGCTACTGAAGCATATGTGCTTCACACCTGTTATCCTTTTGTACAATGGTATGACCACTATAAACCAGTTTGCCCATGCAAAATAATAGAACTTTATTTTGCCTGCAAAATGTACTTAGATGTAAATAGTGCAATGGTAACTTTTCAAATTGCGTACATAGTTTGACTTGTCCGTGTGTAAATGTTAGGATTTAACCCGCAATAAACAAACTAGCCCCTCTGTATACATATATGTTGTCTAATATGCATGTGTGTGTGTGTATTTTTTTTGCAAGGCTAGCCACCTTTATAGTGGGTCGTGCCACTGAATATAAATAAAAAAACATGTGATCTGTACAGGCATAGAGTAGCTGATTAAAGTGGACAAACCACCAAAAAACTAAAGAACATGAGATAGACTAGAGTGCCTATACTACTACAAAACAACCCGCCTATACCCCCGAATGGGAGGATGGACAAGTACTATCATCATCTGACACTGGACCAGAAACATAAGCAAAAGTAGCGAATAGTAGAGCCAGATCGGGAGCATAACCAACAGAAGAAGGAGAGTAGATAAACTTCCTATCCCCCGTAACATCATAGAACTTACTCTTGTTCACTTCCCCAATCTCACCCTCCCTAGTGAAGGCAAGACCCTCTAAATAAGACTTCTCATATCCTCAACAGATTCACTGATGTAAGCATAAAAGATATTTCGCTCAGGGGAAAACCTCATGTCAGTAGGAAGGTGTAGCCAAGCACGATCATGTGGGTCCCAAACAATAGTATCAAAGGAAGGAGTATCATCAGGGTAAACATCCACAACCTGATCAATAGAAGGAGGAATTTCAGGTGGAGCAACCTGAATGATGTCATCCAAAGGATTGGATGGAACGACAGATGGAGCTTTCTGAACCCATTGCCTAACAAGGGGCCTAGGAAGCACGGTTCTCGATGACAAGGGAGCAGCAGATGACCTACGTGAACAAGAATTAGAGGAATGCCCAAATGACTAACAATAAGTACAAATTTTCGGCTTCCAACTGTATCGAACAAGAATCTCAGCTTCATGACCATCAGGAAGACGAATCCGAAGAGAAGAAGGTAAGGGCTTGGAAGGGGTTATCTCAATTAAGGCTTTAGCATAAACTTGTCGCTTCCTTGCCACCGTGTTCTCGTCATAACAAATTAACTTGCCTACAAGGCCGACCAGCCAGTCAAGACCAATCAAAGGCTGAAGCACAGAGGGAATACGAGAAAAATGAGCCCAAACAGGAATGGATAAAACCTGCTCGACAGCCCTATCAACAGAGGGATTCCAGGAAGTGATGAAGAATGGCTTCCCAGCGATAAGAATCGGATCAGATTCCAACATACGTTGCCTCTCAACATAACGAGTAAACTTGAAATAATACATAGCATTATCATAGTGGACACTAAGACCTCCTTTTGGCTTCCAAACTTGGTTGCATCTCGCTTTAACAAGTTGATAGTCTGATTTGGTATCCAAGAAAAATCCAACCAAATAGTCTTTCCAATGATCAATGCCAGCTTGAATCACCTCGGAAGGAGGAACCATAACACCTTCAAGCAAAACATTATCAAACACTCGAGAGGTATGAACACTCGCATTACTTGGCAGCTTAGTAAATAGAGAAGACCAAGGAGACGTCAACTTAGGATCCTTTGAAGAACATGCAGACTTGCGATTAGTCTCAGCTGCCTCACATACATTTTCACAAGCATTATCCATGCATTCACCACAGTTGATTTTGTTAGCACCAACCGAAGCTTCAACTGGCACAACTACATCAGAGTCTATAATGTTAGTCTCAGCATTCTCACTTGGCAACAACCGTTCAACCTTGGCACAGTGAGAAATCAAACCAATATTTGGGGCAGTAGCAACATACCACTGGGATGAACCAGCTGCCGCACCAAGCAATGGCGACAGCGGAGTGGTCGTGACCGGAATACTAATACCAGAGACCGGTTTGTAACCCAGTGTACCAAACGAAGAGCACAACAGAGGAGCAGAACCAGTAGTGTCAACGTCCAGAGCCGATTGCAGGGCACTATTGTTGCCAGAAGCTTCAACTTGGAAACACTATTGTGTGTGTGTATTTAAATATGAAATAAAGTAGTTTTGTAAAATAATATAGAGTACATATTCATTTACCTATGTATAAACTTGTAGACTTACGATATTATAAAGCAATAGAGTTTCCAATTACCAATATGAAACTTAAAGTTCATATTCCAATTTAATTATAAATTCCAAACTCCAAAATCAAGATATTCATGTAATAAATTGCAATTAGTAAATAAATAAACACATATGCATATATGATATATGTGTGTGTATATAAGCAATTGTATAATGAAATTTTTAACTGAAAATATACACATATACGCATAATTTGTATTCATCAAATACATATACATATAATTGTGAATTTTAATTCAAGATACATATTAAACAATAATTGCATTTGCTAATACATGCATATAAATACGTGCTTAAAATTTGATATCTACATATAAATATGAAATTGCAATATCCTTTGTTATAAAATAAAAATACATATTAACAAATTTACATAATTGATAGATCTATAAACATATACTATTATGTACATAGATCTGGTATAAATCAATTTATCAAAGTTTATCTTCAATCATTATCAAATTAAAAATAGAAAGAAAAATTCAGTTTTGATTTCATGGCCAAGATTACATATCCAAACATATATAATTATTCAAAACAATTAAAATTAAAATTATACACATATTCATATTCAACATCATATATCGATGACACATACATATATGGAATCATGATAATAAGCAATTCAATTAAACAAAAGGCATATCATAATCAATTCCAAAATAAATAAGAATTTGTAAACAAATTGCTATTGCCCAAGATAATATCTTGAATATTGAATCTTTATTGCTTTCTTTGAATCTTTATTCAACACTTCCAAAAGGCATAACCCGATTGAGAAATCTACACACCGTTCTTTTGATTTTTATTGAATATGTGTTCAGTTTTTTTTTGAATTTCGGGAAAGGGTGAGAGGTATTTTCAGTCATTTTTGATGGGGATAGGTGGATGCACAAACCCTAGAAAAAAAGAAAATAGTGGCAAGAGATGTTTAAATTATTAGAACTAGTCCAGCCCGTAGTGGAAGAAATGGATGAATTTCAAACTTTTTTTCCATTTTGAATCTTTATTGGGCCTATGAAATCTAAGTTATTTAGAACATTCATTTAAATAAAATTATTATTTTATTTAAATTTATAATATAGTTTTATATTATGTAATTAATATTATGTTATATATATACATGTATCATACACACACATACATATATATATATATCTGTGTGTGTGTGCGCGTGCATGTGTAACATAGCAATCCATGAAAGGTTTAACATGCTCGTGTATAAATCCTGAAATTTACATCGCAACGAATATGTTAGCCCACTACAAGAGAGAATAGTCATTTTGATGGCTAATTGCTATTGGCGACCCTTGCTAGCTGTTGCTAGCCGTTGGAAATAGCCATCGAAATATCAACCATCGAGCAACTACTCATCAACATATTTTTCGACGGTTCCATCGACAACTTTTCGACGGCTTTCGTCAGACTATTCGATGGCTTTCGTTGCCTTGTCTATTATATGTGGCAACCATTAAGACTGTCATGTTTTTTCCAATTGCCCATCGATAGCCGTCCCCAACCGTCAGAAATAGCCATCGAAATATCAATCGTCGAGCAACTGTTCACAGATAGATTTTTTGATAGTTCAATCGATAACTTTTTGACTACTTTCGTCGCCTCATCGACTATACGTGGCAAACAAGGAGATTGCAACCTTTTGGCTAACTGACTGTCGATAGCCATCACCAGCCGTCGAAAACATGGAAACAACTAAGCCGTCGATAGCCATCGCTGGCCATCGAAAAGCTAGAACTTTTTTTAAATTCCAACCACTATTCATGCCTTATCAACACATATATAACAATATATATCGCAGCTCAATTTCACACATATAAATATGTATATTCAAGCCCAAATCATACATCCCACATATCACCAAATATATCACATCGATAATAATAAAAACATCAATATATACAATAAACCAACCTCAAACATCCATCAATATATGGCAAAACTCAAACATCCTCACAACATCAAACTCGACCATGTCATAATGTATCATACATCACATCGAATCAAACTCAACCATCTCAAGTGTATATAACTCTCATACCACCTCACAACATCAAAGCACATATATATACAATACCTCAATAAAAAAATCATACCTACTCATCATCGCCTCCAGATCCTTATGATGAAATAAATCTACCATGTTGTTGCATATACGCAGCAATGCGCTCATCCAGCATCTGGTACATCTCTGTAGTCCGACACCTGTATCGATCATCGAGGCAGCAATCTAAATTCTCAAATCTACAATCTTCTAATCTTCCTGAGCTCTTCTATAGCTGGCTTGTCATCGTCTAGTCTGTAACATTTTTTACCAAGTGTATGAGTTTCATATAGTATGGTTAATAAAATCAATGTGTTATACGTTGTTCATAAATATATTATACATAAAAATTACCTCTTGATTTCCAAAACCATAGCACCTATTTCGCTTGGCGGTTCCATGGTAGCGTCAAAAATCATGTCCTCCTCTTCAGCGATCAGCTCAACTTGACATGTTCTCTTGAGCATTTTTTCTCATTCATTCATGAATTTATCATGCGATTAAAATTCATATTACATTATTTTAATTATTTATAACTTATAATTTAAAGTGATTATTAATAACTTATAATTTAAAATATGCATACCATGGCCTTGTGTGATTTTATGTCATGCTATGTGTATGTTCTTGAGCCATCTTCATTGACATGCTTATTGGCGTGAGTACAAGTAAACACTTCCAAGTAGAAGACGGGATGACCACGCTCTCTTTCCTGAAATAATTATTATGTATTATTATTATATATACAAGATTATACAATGTTATAAGTATTTACAATCGTAGTTTATAAATTTACCAGTTCTTGATGGTAAAAATAAAATGACTTTGAACCCCCCCGATGTGTGAGAGGTTTTGCTGTAAAGGCCCGCAAATTCGTACCCCTTTGAGCCGACAATATCCCATACCAATTCAACTCAAAATGGACGGAAATGCGAACCTTTAGGATTAAAGAAAAAAGAGGTAGAAGAAGAAGATAAAAACAATTTCAGAATCTCACAATCGCAGCGTAACAAAAAATAATATATAATAACAGCTTTTAAATACAAGAAATCTGTACTGTTATATACATACATACCATTATCAGAGTACAACAATCATCCATCACTTTGGACAGCTTATTATCTGTCCTTACACGACAGAAATAATAATTCAAGTATGGAAGTACGCTTGGCCATCTAGCTCGTCTCCTGAGCTCCAAAGCATCCTACCCTGAAATCTGTTCAACTCGGTCTGGTATTATAATAGTGTCTATAGAAAGTAAAATAGAATCTAGTTGAAATGCTTGCATCTCACGTTCCAGCAATAGTTGGGCACAATCAAAACCGTACAGGCGCTTATTGGAGATTGGATTCCATACCATGGCAGGGCTACTGGGGTACCGCCCGTCACAATACCTGGCCTAGATCAGAGTACCGAGGATCACTCTTGACCCCCTGCAACACAAAACCAGAGCTAACCCTTACTGGATAGTCCGAATAAGATCACCCCACGGTTGGAGCGACCAACCGCCACACAGCCGAAATAAAAAGAGACCTCTAGATAAGGGAAATCTTACCCTGCTTGGGTGCAACCCACTTAACCTTGCTGCACCTCCCCAGTTTTAGCCATTCCCAGTTGATGAGGCTTGAGGCTACGATTACCTTTCAAGAACAAGTCCCACTTAGAATGCTCACCGTCCTCCTGACAATGTTCTGAAAGCATTCGTCCATACAAGTTGCCCTGGGTCTGGACAAACCGAAGCACCGTATTCATCATCTTCATGGTCTTCATTCGCTAACGTTCAAACCGGATCGAAGTGGTTTTCGGGTAATTAAACACGATCCCGGTCTCTTCGAAACGATTAACGTATTGGCCAACATCGATAGTCAGTTATTTAACTATCAAATAACATCCATAACAAACATCAGACCTTAAATAATTTCCCAAATTATTTAACTTCAAAAATATCTTCACAAGATATTATTTCCATATTTCAACATTTTGAAAATAGTTTTCAAACCCCTTTTATTCACACGGAATAAGTTTCAACCCTTTTCAATATTTAGAATATTTTCCCACTTCATTTAATATTCAATACTTGAAAACTCTTCATTTTATTCCCTATTTCTTTTCTCAAAAATCTTTTACAACTTTATTCGTAAATTTCCAAAACTCATCTCACACGGATTTTATAAATCTCAGAATTCCTTAGTTAATTCCTTTTATATTTCCAAAGCCCACTTTGCTTATTAAAATCCCAGTTTTCACTTTTACTTTGCTTTGTGTGAATTTTATTCCACCTTCTGAAACTCCTATCTTATACTTTAAGTTTCCATAAACCCCACTATAAGATCTTTCCTCTACAATCTTATCCAATTTAATAAATTTCACTTTTCATCTCAAGAGGATTTAAAATTGCATTTAAAACATTTAAAACATATATCTTATAAAATAAGAATAATGGTTTTTATTTCCAAAATATGGTTTTAAGGTAAAACTAATTATCAACATAAAAATTCATATCTAGTTAACAATAACTAACTTCGGAATATTCTAATTCCAATAATAGTTTTATAAAAATTATATAGTATAGTAATTTTAAAATTCCATTTAAAACAAATTTCTACTTACTCAACAAAGTCTATTTTTAGAAATCCAATATTCACAACTTTAATTCAAAAATTCCTCTCAATTCGTATCACCTCGACCATATTCAACATTCTCATATTCGAAATATATTCCACTATTTCCTTTCAAAGTTATTTCCATTCCTCGATATAAGTTTTCACCATTAACTTATATTTTTAAAGCATGTCCACTGATATCTTTCTATCTCGTTATAAACCCCGTTTAAAATTTTATAAACTCCGCTGAGTTTTCCATTTATTTATAAAAACAATTTTATTTAAAATTCCATTTTATAATTTTATTCTTTGATAAAACTCCATTTTTATTTCAAAAACTAATTATCGATTCCAAATATCTCTTCGAGCCCTTAATTTAATTTCAAATCTCTACTTAAACCAATTACCAAATAGTTAAGAATAATCCAGTTAGTTAATATATTTTTATTCCACTTAATTCCCTTTAGAATAAATCCAATTTTCAATATACATAATTTTCTTCCAAATTTCCTTTTAAATTCCTTCAATTTAATTATTTTCGGTATTTAAAATGCCCATTTTAAATTCCAATTCCATTTAACATTTAATAATTCAATTCACACAAACCATATCAATTTATCCATCATATCATATATCAATATATATATATATATCAACAATAAATATTTTTGAGGAATCCTGTTGGATCCCTCCAACCTGTTTTCCCTGCATCCACAGATGTTAGTCAACAAATAAAATACCAATCCCACTTCGAGGGGGGTATTGTGGTATAAAGGGTCATCCGCTATTATGCGGGGTGCATATGGTCTCATCCGATATATAATGCGGGAATATCAATCACTCCAATATATATATATATATAATATCATCCAACAAATAATTATTTAATTCATCCAAGCACATCCAATACTTTAAATTTATTCATTTAAATTAAACTAGGCAATCCAAATGAGTGAGAAAAATCTCACCTTTGATTTTGTTTGCAATCCACTTCCATCTCGACTTGTTCTCTTCACGATTTAAGACCTTGTATAAACATTGTATGACTTTATTAATATTCGAACAAATCGAACAATTAATTTTCCATTTGATAATTTTAATTAACTAACGATTTAATTCTAAACCAATAATTAAATTTCAAACTAATCTTCCTATAATAATTAATTTTTAGTAACTAAAATAATTTAATAAGTTTATTAAACAGATTATTCTCCATAATACATTATCTTAAAATAAATCTAGCAAATTAAAATATGTAAAAGTATACTTATTTTCTTTAGGAACTACATACATATTTATAAAATAATCTATATAGTTTTTCATAAATATCTAATTTATATAATCTTCCAACATTTTAAGAAAAAATCCTATTTTTCTCTTTTCTTATCCATATATATAATTTTTTCTGTTTTCTGTATATATATATATATATAAAATTTGACTTACTGTAGATTATTAAAAAAATTATTTTCTTTCTCTGTTCCAAAATTTATATGTAGATATTTACCAGATTTATGTGTATATGCCTTACTGGATATATTTTCTCTGATTTACATATTTATACACATATAAATTTTAAATCGAAAATAGAACAGCAAATATACCTCACCAAACAACTCTGCTCAACCCTTCCCCAACTCCTCGCGTTCGAACATCGCGTCCATGCGAGCAATCTGCTCGAGAGCACTGGCCACCGCCCCCGATGTCGCGATCAAATCCCATACGTGCGCGCGCCCTAACGTCGAAGCCCTAGCCCATCTTCCCTTCGACCTGGATGCCCACGACCAATTTCAAGCTTTCCCCCCTCTCCGCAGCCTAGAGCTCGCGAGCTCGAGATCCTCCTTCCGCGTGCCCAATCGTGCCCTCCTTCCTAGCCTCGAACGAGCATCAATGAAGTAGCGATGTCGAATCCATGAATTTGAGAGACGCGATTTGAGGAATGAAAACGATTTTGTTCGAACTGATAAAAGAAAGAAAAGGGAGGATAGGAGAAAACATCGGCCTTCTTTTCTTTGAACTGATTTTATAAAAATGAGAGAAGGAGGATACTCGTGATTTATAACAAAGAGTAGCGAAAATCTCTATTGGAAGGGAAAGGAACAACACGATTTGAAATAAAGGCGACGTGATTTGAATACGAGGTGAAGGGTTGCGTGAGATTTGCCAGCTACAGTGATATTGAAATAAAAGGAAAAAGTTACGAAGTGAAATAATTTCAGCTGAAGGTGACCAGGATATAAATATATATTTTTAAATTAAATTCAAATCGTCTCGATAAATGCAACTCAAAATCTTGATCTCCTATCGAGGCATGCCGCTAGGCATTTATAATTTTATACCCCTATTTCAAACGCAATGGAAAAGGTTTCGAGTCCTAACTCGATCGTATGGAGAAGATTGCTTTTTGGACCCAATTATTATATTAAATTTTCGATATAAATTTCAGTGTGTTTCCCCACCGTACGCTCACACGATAGCTCCAAACTCTATGAAAATTGAAATCCGATAATAATACACCATTACGGATCCAATGAAATTAGTTTCGTCGAATTCCGAGACTGTGCCTTGGAAGGCTATTTTTAAATTGTCAATTTAAACAATATATTTTTAAAACTGAACAACCCATTGTTAAATTCAATTTAAACCCATTTGTTATCTTCATTATTATCAATATAAATTTTACAAGCCTTTAAAATAATTTTATCGAGCTTAAAACTCACGATTCACAATTTTACCCAATTTCTAATTATTAAATTCAATAGTTTAATTATCAGAAAAGTAGTTATATTTGAAATTCAAGTTAAAAATCGACACTTGAATATTTAAAATCAATTAAATATTCCAATTTCAAATATCCAAAATTCTGGGTCGTTACATTTACATTTCTACTTGCGGAATCCGCTCAGATTCTGCCTGTAAAATTAACATAAAATTGTATTTCACATTTGCATATTGATGCAATTATTATACTAACTTCTACTAAATTTTTAGTAAATATACGAGAGTATTAAACTTACAATCACTTCTGGGCTTTTCCAATATGCATTCAAAGCTTCCCATATGCTTGCAGTCATCCAATGAGGCTTTTTTCTCCATTTTTAGTGCTTGACACTGTATCGTAGTAACTTTCCCGCACTTTTTTGATCTAGTAATTTCTGCAAAGGGAATAGTCGACTTTCTGTAAATCTACTACCCTCTGCACATTGAAAATAAAATAAATTATACTTTTATACTTAGTCATCAAATTGCACAGTGGTTATATATAAAATGAAATACACATTTACACTTACGTAGATATCCTGCTAAATACACTTTACAACGTAGGGTGGGATATTCTCCCACTTAGGCCAGCAATTAATCATTCTGCTCTTGTAAGCAGCCTTAGAAATATCAAGAACAATATCCAAGGGCTCCAATTCAAAGCCCCTGCATTAATTATGATATAGACATTTAACAAATCATAAATAATTTATCATACACTAACTATTTATGATGTTGCAATAAATATGATAGTTACCCACTTGCTTTACTTGCTAATATAACTATAGGATGATCTACATGTGATGAGCCGCCGCCATCGCCTCTCATGCCAGATCCTCTCCGACTAGAACAGGAGGAATCAATGAATGGAAGATCTTTGACGTGGTAACATAATATCTCTCACAGACATATCATTTTATTATCGCTGAACATATCATTTTATTATGGGAAAACATATCATTTTTTTACAAGAAAACATGTAACATTAAATATCACATAAATTACCTTCTATAAAAACATACATTAATAATTAGTCTTCGTCGTTTTCTAATTCAGACTTGATCTCATACTCTATATTGTTTTCCTCTGTAGTCTCAAACATGTCTACTAAAACTTGTGATTCATCTTTTAGAGGCCCAAGATCAGTATGATCGTCAGTTGCTATTATTTCATTATTTTGCTCAAGATCTGCCTTATAAGCTTGTTCGTCCGGAATATGCTTTCCATCGAACATAAATCTTGCCTTTGTTTTAAAAACTGCAGACCGGTCTGCTTTATCTCATTTTAGGGATGGATACAGAGCAAAATAAACTTGTAGTGCCTGTTTGGCTAATACAAAAGGATCATACTTATGGTAATGCGAGTTATGTTTTATTTCAATAAGATTATAATCTTTATGCACGTTGATTCCAGAACCTGGAACACTGCTGAACTAATTGCATCTAAATAAAAAAATTCTCTACAAGTCGTATAAAATATGTCAATTTCAAAACCTAGGTTAAGATGCCATAAAAATATTTTATATAACCATCTGGATCATCACTACCTTTAGCAAATACATCGGTATTGTTAGTTAATTTTTCAGCACCATATTCTTTGGTGTTGAATATAAATCCATTGACGAAGAAATTGGATATGTCTACAAATGTCGGAATTTGGTCATGGGAGTTGCAACATTGCGTTCGTAGCGGTTTTTGATGAATTTTGATATATAATATTCTAAAAACGGAGTCCGAATGGAAAATCTACGGATGTTTAAAGTTTTCGAATTAAAATAAATTAAAATAAATGTAATAATTAAAATTTTAATTTGGAGAAAATCTCATAGGTTTGAAATTTGAATTGGAACATCCACTTAAGATATAAGTAACGTCAAAAGGATAAATTATTAAGCGTTGAATTAATTAGAGTTAAAATGGGCAATGAATCAAACAAAACGGAAGAAAAGAAATCGACAGTAGCAGGTTAACGCTGGACAACCGCCTTTACAGGGCCAGTCGATCACCCCATATGAGCGGTCGATCGGCTAGGTCATTTTAGCTCATATTTGAACTGCCCAAACAACCCGGATTTATTTAAATTGAATCGGACGGTCCTCGTTTCTTCTTACCCTTAAAAATAGACATAGAGACCCCCGTTCTCCACATAAAACTCTATAAAGACTCTATTAAAACTTATTCTCCTAGGATTTCAGAAAACAGTAAACTATCGATAAGTAATTCTAAATCTTAATTCCTATTTCGAATTCAATGTCCAATCTTCGTTCCTGTCTTTTTATTCTAAAACCTAATCTGGAAATATGAAAATCTATTTGTGTTTACTAAAAGGGGGAGAGATCTATTGGAGGTTTAGAAGCTGTTTATTTTAGATCTAAGCCTATAAAAAAGAGGTTTTAAGTTAGAATTTCATTTTTCCTATTTTAAAACATGTGTTATACTTATTCGGATCTGATATATGCCTTGGGGAATTCTAGAAACACAAAACTCTAAATAATAAAAACCTAGAATTTCCCTAAGTAAGTATCAATCTTAGTATATGCTAGAATTAAAATTGTTTTGGTATTTGTATATTAGAATCATGTAAATTGCTGGAATCAGAAATCTGTAGTCAAATACCTATCATGTTTCTTTTTAATGGAAGTGGTAAAGGGATTCAAATGATAATGAATTAAAAATGGTATATAAATCACAAATTTATTTGTTGTAATTTGGACCGCCTATTTCTACCACTCAAAATAAGAAATTCCCATTTTCACTTCAAAATTTATATATAAAGGTTAGATTGAATATAGATAATCATATTTATAATGACATGTTCCTTAAGACAAAAAGATTCTATTATACTGATATAAACAATTGTAAATGTCCATGTTGGTACAAATATGTTTATTTGGCTATGTTGGTAGCAATTTATGTGGAATTGTAGATTTGTATGATATTGTAAAACACCTTATAAGCGAGTTGTCCAAAACATAGTTTAGATTCAAAATTTCATGCGTAAGTATAATGTATATGTATAATATAACATATTGGTTGTAGCGCATCGAATATCCCGTATTACCGTTATTAGACTAGTTAAGTAATATTACTTTATTGTTTGGTAGTTAGAGTAAATTAGAGAGTTAATCCCTAATTAGAGGCATAATAAGGGGATACTTTATATGGCCTCAATTAGTGTCTGCATAGAATTATATATGTATATAGTGAATATATATATAAGTTATGACTAAGTTATAGGGATGCAAGGTTAGTCCAAAGCTACATGGAAGTCCGCCCAGTTAAATCTGGCTACCAGCGGTGTGGCTTTCCGGCTACTATGGGACATCCCCTATAATAAATAACTCCAGTGGATGCGAGGTTAGTCCAAATTCTGTAGGGTAAACCTGCCCGGTTAATCTGGCTCTATGAAAAGTTGGGTTAATGCGAAACATCACAAGGGAGTTATGGGTCATAAATTGCATTTGGATACGATAGGTGAAATCTTTAGGAGACGTCCACTACTGGTTTGAGGTATTAGGTGGCTATGGTAAGGTCTGCCTCTTTCTTAGATGAAGTATTAAGTGACCTAATAAGATTTCTTACGATCTTATAAGGGAGAGCCATGTCGGGACCCGTCTTGGGGTTAGGTCTTAAGTGACGAGGATCTACCTATTTAAAGGTATTAAACGATCAAAGTCTGCCTAAGCTCCATTAAAAAGGTATTAAGTGGTTTGGGTATTTCCTTTTTTCATCACATGCGCTATTTATGAAAAAGGGTATAGTCAGGCTAGAAGTGCCATCGGGCATACAGTTGACTTTGGTCTAGTCAGATTGGAAAAGCCTTAGAGCCTATAGTTGACTTTTGTATGGTTGGGCTGAAGGGACTTCAGGCCTACAGTTAACTTTGTGCATCTATAATGATTTTAATGCGAAAGACCTATTATATTTCTGGACACTACTGCCCAGATTTCTATTATGGTAAAACTAGAAATTTCTTTCATCGAAATTTGTTCTTCTGACTCCCTCCTCATTTCAACAAATAGGTTAGGGGCGTAGGGTATTGTTGAGGGAGAAAGAGGTAGAGAAAGTTGATGGATGTGGCAATTGTCTTTCGTTATTATCTATTTTATGTTATTCTCATATACCCAGACATTTGAGACTATGTTATGGCTATTCCTATTTTCAATTGAGATTTATGTACTGAAATGACTATGTTGAGATATTTTGGTATTTTATGAAAATGATCTCTATTTTTGAAATGGCTTTTGTTTATGTGTACATGTTTTACTATCATATTTTATCCATCCGCTCTGAGATTCTGAAAGTTAGATAGATAACTCTATATGCTAGGTAATGTTTTAAATTTTTCACCAACCAAGAGCCTATCTTAGAATGGCTCTAAGTTCTGATGGGCCTTTTTTTAGTTAGGGTTTAGGCCTATTCCGAGGTGGGTTGTTACATTTGGTATCAGAGCATAGGTTGCCCGATCTGAAGGGGAAATAAGTTGCGTATGAGAGCGTACTTGTTATATTTGAAAATGTATTTCAAGTGTTTTCCAAAAGCCCTTATATATATGTGTGTGTGTGTATATGCCTTTAAAGAACATATGCTACACACTAGGCAAATTTTCTTTTCAGCTATTAGTACCGTCTTAGGAAATTGTCACTAAACAAGTTCTAAAACCTACAGATAGTTGAAATGGCTGAGAATTCTGATGCTAGGAACTCGTCTCTCCAAGGGATGTCGAACATTCGTGGCATGCCTAAGTGGTAGTATTTGAGGTATGCGGGAGGGGTTCCACTTCCACAGCAAGCTGCCCCTACAACACCACCCACAGATGCAGCACATAGGCCTTTGGTTTTCCCAAATTGTGCAAGGACTTCCAAAATATGGGCGGACATGCATATAACGGAACTGAGGATTTTTTGGAAACCAAAGCATGAATGGTTTGACTATAACCGCATATTTTAGGAGCTTGGGTGGGAGGATAGGGTCAAGAGAAGGATTATTGCTTGGAATATAAAGAAGGAAGCCTTAGATTGGTGGATTGTAGTTGTGGGAGAAACCGACGAGGAGGAAATCATTTGGGATGGCTTTAGGACTCGCTTTGAGTCAAGATTTATGTCTAGTGCAGAAGTTAGTATGCAATTGGAAAAGTTCAGTCAGCTGAAGCAAGGGAATTCTACTATGAAGGAGTACATCAACAAATTTACTGAGTTGGCAAAGTTTGGGATGGGATTGACAAACATCCCAATAAAGAAATCTATGAAATTTGTGAAAGGTTTGAATTCCCCATTGAGGGAGTTGCTTTTGGCCAAGATTCCCATTGGCGCTACCTATGAAGTAATTGTCGAGATGGCCTTGTTACAGAATTCTGGTGGTGAGGAGAAAGAGAAAGTTGAGTCATCTTCTAAGCAAGGAGGATCTAAGAATTTTTTTTGGGTAAACAACAAAGTTAAGGCTAAGCTGAAGAAGGAAGGGATAGTTTGTCGAAGGTGCTAGAACAAAGGACACATTGCTAAAGATTGCAAGGTTAGCTTGATGAGAGAGGAATTCAAGGGAAAATGCTTTAATTGCTTTGAGGAGGGGCACTATCAGAATAAGTGTCCAAAACTTGCTAAAGGAGGTCGAGTGGGCAGACTTATGTTATAGAGGCGGTTCCTGTTTCGAGTAAGCCACCTCCAAAGGACAAAGGGCAGGTAGCCTTGGAAGGTACACCCATTATTTCAGGATATGTTATTCGTATCTTATTTGATTCTGGAGCTACTCACTCATCCATAGCTAAAAGAATGGTTAGATCCTTGAATTTGAAAACCCAAGTGGTCACTAACCCATTAGCAGTTGTGAACCCTATTGAGGGATCAACATCTCTTTCCTTAATTTGCAAAGACCTAGTTGTGGACAATTGTAACATTGAGTTTTTATGCAATGCGTACGTTCTTGGCCTTGAGGGGTATGGATTTATTTTAGGAAAGGATTGGTTATCTCACTATGAGGCTGCCTTAGATTATAAAAGAAGGATAGTGCGGCTAAGTTGTAGAGCGGGGATAGACATCAATGTTCGTTGTTCATCTCAAAACTCAGTTGAGTCAAGCTATCTATATTCTCTATTTCTGCCAAAGAATGGACTCTCATCTATAGCAGTAGTCCGAAACTTTGTCGATGTTTTTGAAGAAGTCTCTGGTCTCCCACCCCGTAGAGAGATCGAATTCAGAATTGATTTAGACGACACTAGATCTGTTACACTACCACTGAGGCATATGGCTGCCAAGGAGAGGCGGGAATTAGGCAAGTAGATTTTGAAACTATTGTAGAAAGGATTCATATGCCGTAGAATTTTTGAATGGGGAGCACTGTTTATCTTTGCCATCATGGCAGATGATTCTTTAAGGCTATGCATCGATTATCGAGCATTGAACAAGTTGACAAAGAAGAATAGGTATCCTCTACCTAGGATAGATGACTTGTTTGATCAGCTCGTTAGTGACAAAGTCCTTTCCCAGTTGGACTTGACCACTGGATTTCATCAGTTAAGGGTAGCTGAAGATAGTAAAGCAAAGACTGCTTTCCTTACTCCAGACGGACTGTTTGAATGGGAGGTGATGCCTTTTGGTTTGACTAATGCCACCGCCTACTTTGTTGATCTCATGAGCAGAGTTTTTAGACGGCGATTGAACAAGTTTGTTGTGATGTTTGTGGATGATATTCTCATATACTCCAAGATGGAGAGGGAGAATGAAAAACACCTAAGGGAGGTATTAGTGACCTTAAGAGTCACTATCTTAAAGCAAAATTCTCTAAGTGTCATTTTTGACGAAAAGAGATGAAGTTCATAGGTCATATTGTTTCCGAGGAAGGATTGTCTATGGATCCGGCTAAGGTAGAAGCTGATCAAGGCTGGAAGGTACCTATGAATGCTACGGAAGTAAGAAGTTTCCATGGCTTGGCTGGCTATTATATGAAATTCATTAAGAACTTTGCAAAGATAGCAGTGCCTTTAACTTGCCGAACCAAGAAGAACCTTTTTTGCAAGGGATGAAAAGTGTGCAAGATCTTTTGAGACTTTGAAGAAATTGTTAACTTGTGCACCAATATTAACGATTCCTGATGGATCGAAACCTTTCACCATATACACTGATGCATGTGGGATAGGATTGGGAGGAGTCCTTATGCAAGAGGGAAGAGTAGTAGCTTATGCTAGTAGGCAATTAAAGGATCATGAGAAAGGGTATTCTATTTATGACTTGGAATTGGCAGTTTTTGTTTTTTCTTTGAAGATGTGGAGGCACCATCTATTGGGAGAAAAGTTTGAGTTGTTCACCGACCACAAATCTCTTAAGTATCTCTTTTCCTAGAAAGACTTGAATCTTATGCAGCAAAGGTGGATGGAGTTTATAGCATCATATGACTTTGAGATTCAATATACCCTCGGCAAAGGGAATGTCTTTGCTAGTGCCCTCAGTCGAAGGCAAACTACTCTTAATGCTATACATGAGTGGTGGCAATTGGAGTTTCTATTGAATTTTAATTTCCAACCGCCAATAGTACCCACTCTTGGATAACCTTCGGTTATGGAAGTTAGGCCGGCATTAATGGATCACATAGGGTTAAGGCAAAAAGGGGATGCTTTATTAACTAAGATTTTCGACAAGGTTGAGAGGGGGGAGCGTTTTCCTCATGATGGTAGATATGCTTTGGATCCTAAGGGTTGGCTAAGAAGAGATGGACGTCTTTGTGTCCCAATGAAAGAAGATGTGTTGAAAGAAGTTCTAGCAGAGTGTCACTATTCGAAGATGACTATCCACCTCGGAGGGGAAAAATGTAAAGAGATATGAAAGGATTTTCTTTGGCTTAGAATGAAGAAAATGATAGCAGAGTATGTCTCTAAGTGTCTGACATGTCGAAGGATCAAGGCAAAGCAAGGGAAGCCCGAAGGATTGTTGTTGCCATTGGAAATACGGACTTGGAAGTGGGAGCATATATCCATGGACTTTATTGTTGGGTTGCCTAGGAGTCAAAGAGGCAATGAAGCTATTTGGGTTGTAGCAGACAGACTCACTAAGATCATCCACTTTATTCCTGTTAAGAGTAATAGAACTACAACATCTCTTGCACCGATTTATATTAAGGAAGTGGTACAACTTGATGGAGTCACAACTAGCATACATAGTGATAGGAACCCCTTGTTCACCAGCGAATTTTAGGAAAGTTTGCAATCTGCTTTGGGAACAACCTTGAGTCTTAACACCGCTTATCAACCGCAAACCGACTATCAAACTGAAAGGGCTAATAGAATTTTAGAAGACTTGTTGAGAGCATGCATCATGGATTTTGGTGGATCCTGGGAGATACGGTTGCCTTTGGTAGGATTTGCATATAATAATAGTTATCAAGCAACGATTGGCATGAAACCCTATCAAGCCTTATATAGGAGGCCATGTAAGTCGCCTGGTTGTTGGTAGGATGCCACTGACAAAATAATACTTGGACAAGATTTGATCCTTGATACCTCAAAGAAGGTAGAACTTATTAGATGACGCACGAAGGTCGCACATGACCGTCATATGTTCTATGCTGACAAGTGAAGGAAAGAATTGGAATTTGGTTTTGGGGACATGGTTTTCGTCAAAGTTTCCCCTCTTAGGAAGGTTATGAGGTTTGGTACTTCAAGGAAGTTGGAGCTTAGGTTTGTTGGGCGTTTTTCGATTTTAGAGAGAGTGGGAAAACTTGCTTATAGAGTGGAACTTTCAACCAAGCTATCGGGAGTTCATGATGTCTTTCATGTTTCCCATTTGAGGAAATATTTATACGACACTGCCATAGTGGTGGAGCCTGATCGGTTACTAGATGTTGAGACAGAGCCGATCACCCCTCATGTCACCTCATACATCGTGGAACATGGTATTAAGAAGCACTGTAACAAGGAAATTAAGTTCGTCTGAGTTTATAACAACCCGAATTCCAGCGGGTCTGGATTTTTCACAAAAATGCTAAAATCTAAGCCCACTGAAGCTCGAGTTGGGTATCTGGTATCCTGCAAATAGGCAAAGTTAAATATATTAGAGATTAAATAAATATCTCACAGCGGAACCTGACTAAAATATAATAGTAAATAAATACTCACAAAGTTAATAACACTTTCTATACAAGTGTCACCCAGCTGGAAAATCTCTGCCATCTATCTAACATGTGGGATGTTATGAGGAGGGGGTCAGAACTAAAGTTCTGGTGAAACAAATTATACACTTCTAAGCATAATTCTACATATACCGTTCTATTTCCATTTTCTATTATATTAGGTTTATTGGGTTTATAATGCTCTCGCCTCTTTACGTGAATCATACCCATCTACTCCCTAGTAGATTAAAACCTAATAACTAATATATATGTAGCTACATGTCCAAAGACCGCATCGGTCCTAGGTACTACCCATAGTACCTTCTGTATCCTCCTCGAAAAGGACTCCATCATCTTGCTGCTAGAGTGTACTGAAACTACATCTATAAAGGATAGCTTCGTGAGGCCTACAATACAGATGTTCCATTGTCTGCTAGGAAAACGTGAAACTTCATCCGCACTAGCTTATACTAGTGCTCAAACATCCACAATGTACCACCCAGTGTGTACCTTGAGGACTATACATAATCGTTCTAACTACTCCCCGAATTCCGCCAACAAGGTCTACCTTGTACGGAACTCAGTGTCGGGGATTTTCTATATCTGTAAAGGTCCGCTTCGTTAGGCCTGCAATACAGATATTCTACTTGGTCTATCTCTTTTCTGATCATGGCTATGGCCCCACGCAGCCACCTCTCAACTAATCAAAAGACCTTTCAAGAGCTAAGTGGCTGTGCCCTACTGTAAACAATCTAAACATCCAAATTGTTGTGCCCCTGTACCAATGTCTCAATAATGAAAAAATCATTGACCTGTTGGTTTAACTCTAGTCTTTCCCGAACTCGCTCTGACTGATGATGACTTGATCTCCGCATGCAACTATCCTTTTGGGTCCTGCCCACTATAACCTACTCACAATCCAAAGTACGGTGTCATACGAATATCCTACTCCATCATCAATCTTTTGACTGCCTACAAAGATCCGCTTCGTTAGGCCTACAATGGAAAAGCAGTCAAGGCATACTCTCTTGATGGAACACCTATAGACCTGCCTCTGGGGGTTCAGCTTCGTTAGGCCTACCCCGGAGGGCCATCCTAGAGTATCCTCATGTCTCGTTGAAGTCTCGTACTTCCTTCTAGTCCGAACTAACTAAATTGGACATGCTCTTTCTGTACTAAAATCTGTGACGAACTGCTTCGTTAGGCTCTTTGTCCAAATTCTCTTTCGGGCTGCTCCAAAGGCACCTTACCATTTTATTAGATCCTACGTCTAATATTTTATTATGCATTTAGTTTACTTTTCTTATTCTGTTGGCTACTTGTTTACCCTAATCAGCATGCCCAGCCCCACTTATGTGTGAGACCATCAGTCCTAGACCTGAAAGGGAATGCTGCCGGTACGGGCCACTTCTATTATTTTGCTTATTAACTTAATCCAAGATCTAAGTTTGACAGAATAAGCCTCTTCTATTTCTTTCTTTTTAATTATAACCTACGTGTTACAATTAGACTTGCAATTGTTACTTTTATATTCTTTTCTTTCTTTTATAACCTACATGTTATAAATGTAATTGCAAGTGTCTCTTTTCTATTCTAGTCTGTGTTCTTTTATTATGATATTAAATTCTCTTTAGTTCTCTTATATTATATGACAGTCTTGGCTTGGGACTACGTCCAACTATCACAAATTTACTTATCATAATAACTGCTTTACTTTTTAAACTACTGTTTGCGCAGTAAATGTAGATCTAGTCACTTCTTTTGTTTATTATTTATAGTCTTGTCAAATAATTAACTTGATTACTTCCTCTTCTTTAATTTCTTTAACGCTTCACATCATTCTCTTTTATTCTACGAAGTAGTTCTATTCTATTTGGTTGGTTACAAAGACTGTGCTAAAAATCCAGTTCCATATTTTAATACTAAATAATGCTATAAACAATAATCCGTAACTGCAAGATATTTCTTTTATTGTTTCTTTAATTTTTGGGTAATGCAAAATACAGTAATGTCTCTATTTTGCACTAATTCCATTTTTCTTGCTTTTATTCTTGCAATTACATTTATTCTTACAATATTAAACTATGGAAATGTATTCCCTTTTCTAAACCAACCAACTAATCTATTACTAACTTCCAAATCAAGTTATTAGATTTCCCCTTTTTATTTCATTCCCCGAATTTTTAACATAATTTACTGTAAATTTCTCACTTTTAGGCTTATGCCTTTCTCTATAATTCTTAAGCCTAATATTACTTATATTTAATTGGATTCCTTTCTTTTTTTTCCATATAAATAACATTTAAATATAAGTACACTTCCCTTATAAAATTTACAGTTTCAACATAACTAATTAGCAGAACTAACTACTGAAATAAATGCTGAATTAAATATTTAATGGGAATCTAACGATACTATATCATAAACATAAAAGAGATATAATTTAAATCCACTCACATGTCGTCCTTAGCTTTGCTCCATGGCCTTCCTTGATCCCCTTCTAAGGTGTCTAATATTTTTATTAAAAAGATATTCTCCCCAGAAATATTTTCTATTTAGGGTTCAGCCTCAGGCAATGAACCTAATTGGGAGAAAATCTGATTGTGGGAAAATAGCAAGGTCTAGGGTTCTATTTATAGTGGAGTTTGTGGATCTCAGATTGTCGGATTTTTGAATTGAATCTGGTGCAACCATGTCATAGGCTCACTGCGAATCGTTGGATCCAGAAAACAACGCTTCAGATCGCGGGAAAACTGAATCATATAACTTTGGCACGGCCCTGGACGATTTCTCGTCCAGGGCTAGACGCGGGTCGATCTATAGGTCGACCTGTGTGCTTTGGGGGTCGACCTTAGGATCAACCCTTGTGCTTTGCGAGTCGACCTATTGGTCGACCCATAGGTCTTACTCTCTTTTTTTCGTTAAATTCTAATGTCTTGTTCTTCTCGTAACTTCTTCGTATAAACTCGGATTTCGACAAGTTATATATGGAAATTGATCAGAATATCGCCACAAACAAAATGGTATAAGTTTTGAGGCCATATTCTGGCAATTCCAAAAATGCTTATTTTCAGTGTTCATCGTTATTTTATTATTTAATTATCTAAAAATGCGGGGTGTTACAGAGTTCAATGGGGAGATAACCTGACGGAAAGCACGTAGGAAACCAAAGAAAAGATGAAGGCTTCTTACCCCAAGCTTTTCTTTGGTAAATTTTTCTCTCCAAATTTAATAATTTGGTTACATTGTGGTTGCTAGATTGGATGGTAGGGTATGGTTTCCACACCCTTATTTGTTTTGCTTTTCACTCATATAGAATTTCATGTATATTTAGGATGCTTGCATACATGCCTATATGTCACGACCTTGCATTCATGCTAGGATTGAGCTCACCTACAATATGTTTGCACACATAATCACGTTGCATTATTTGTGGAGTAGATGGTTGTGTAGATTATTGTAAACAAACTAGTTGTATAACATGGTTGTTGAGTGCGCGCTACACTATCTTAACTTAGTGATTTCGGTGGCGAAATCCTCTATAGGGGAGAATGTAACACACCCCGGGAGTTGCATCATTGCATCTGTGGCGGTTTCTGATGAATTTTTATGTATAATATACTGAAAACGAAGTCCGTATGGAGAAGTTACGGATGTTTGAAGTTTTTGGATTTAAAATAATTTAAAATGAATGTAATAAATAAAATTTGAATTTGGAGGAAATCTCAAAGGTTTGAAATTTGAATTGGAACATTCACTTAAGATATACGTAACGTTAGAAGGAGAAATTATTAAGGTTCAACTGATTAGAGTTAAAATAGGTAATGAATCAAACAAAATGAAAGAAAGGAAATTGGCGCTGGCAGGTTAAGGCCGGTCGATCTCCTTTATAGGGTCGGTTAACCGCCAGCGATAGACCGCCCCTATATGAGCGATCGACCGATCAGGTTGATTCTGCTCATATTTGAGTTGGCCGACTGACCCGAATTTGTTTAAATTGAATCGGACGATCCTCATTTCTTCTTAGATCTATAAATAGACCTAGAGACACCCCTTCTCCACAAAAAATTTTGTAACTACATAGGGACTCTTTAAGAATCTATTCTCCAAGGGTTTCAGGAAATAGTAAGCTATAGGTATGTAATTCTAAATCCTAATTCCTATTTCAAATTCAATCTCTAATCTTCATTCTCTCTCTCTCTCTCTTCTTAATTCTGAAATCTTATTTGGAAATATACAAATCTATTTGTGTTTATAAAAAGAGGAGAGATCTATTGGAGGTTTAGAAGCTGTTTATTTCAGATCTAAGCCTAGAATAAAGGGGTTTTTTGTGAGTGGAATTTCATTTTTCCTATTCTAGAATCTATGATGTACTTATTCGGATCTGATATATGCCTGAGGGAATTCTAGAAACGCAAAACCCTAAATAATAAAACCCTAGAATTTCCCTAAGTATCAATCTTAGTATATGTTTGAATTTAAATTGTTTTGGTATGTATATTAGAATCATGTATCCTATTTCTTTTTAATGGAAGTGGTAAAGGGATTCAAAAGATAGTGAATTAGAAATGGTATGTAAACCTCAAATTTAAATGTAGTTTCCACCGTTTATTTCTATCACTTAAAATAAAAATTCCCCTTTTCTCTTTAAAACGTATATATAAAGGTTAGATTGAATATAGATAATTCTAATTTATGATGACATGTTCCTTGAGAAAAAAAGATTCTAATGTACTGATATAAATAATTGTAAATGTCCATGTTAGTACAAATCTGTTTATTTGGCTATGTTGGTAGCAATTTATGTGGTATGGTAGATTTGTATGAGATTGATATTGCAAAACACCTTGTAGGCGATTGTTAGCGAATTGTCCAAAATGTAGTTTAGATTCAAAATTCTATGCACAAGTATAATGTATATGTATAACATAACGTATTGGTTATAGCGTATTGAATATCGTGTATTATAGTTATTAGAATAGTTAAGTAATATTACTTTATTATTTGGTAGTTGGAGTAAATTAGGGAATTAATCCCTAATTAGAGGCGTAATAAGGAAATACCTTATATGGCCTTAATTAGTGTTTGTATAGAATTATATATGTATATAGTGAATATAAATATTACTTATGACTAAGTTATAGGGATGCGAGATAGTCCAAAGCTACATGGAAGTTTGTTCAGTTAAATCTGGCTACGAGCGGTTTGGCTTTCCGGACTAATGTAGGACATCACCCATAATAAATAACCCCAGTAGACGCAAGGTTTCTCCGGATTATGTTGGCTAAACCTGCCCGGTTAATAGAGCTACCAGTTCCTATGAATAGTTGGGCTAATGTGAAAAGTCACAAGTGAGTTATGGGTCATAAATTCCATTTGGATGTGGTAGGTGAAATCATTAGGAGAGGTCCGCTTCTACTTTGAGGTATTAAGTGGCTATGGTAGGGTCCGCCTCTTTTTTAGATGAAGTATTAAGTGACCTAATAGGATTTCTTACGATGTTATAAGGAAATGCCTTGTAAGGACCTGCCTTGGGGTTCGGTCTTAAATGACGGGGATCTGCCTATTTATAGGTATTAAATGATCAGAGTCTGCCTAAGCTCCATTAAAAAGGTATTAAGTGGTTTGGATATTTCCTTTTTGCATCGTATGTGCTAGTTATGAAAAAGGGTATAGTCAGGTTGGAAGGGCCTTCGGGACTACAGTTGACTTTGGTCTAGTCAGACTGGAAAAGCCTTAGAGCTTATAATTGACTTTTGCGTGGTTAGGCTGAAGGGCCTTCGGGCCTACAGTTAACTTTGTGCGTGTATAATGATTTTAATGCGAAAGACATACTACATTTATGGGCATTGCTACCCAGATTTCTATTATGGTAAAGTGGAAATTTCTTTCACCGGAATTTTTTGATCTTACACCTTCCTCATTTCAACAAACAGGTTAGGGGCGTAGGGTATTGCTGAGGAAGCAAGAGGTGGGGAAAGTTGATGGATGTGGCAGTTTTCTTTCGTTATTATCTATTTTATGTTATTCTCATGTACCCAGACATTTGAGACTATGTTATGGCTATTTCTATTTTCAGTTCAGATTTATGTACTGAAATGACTATGTTGAGATATTTTCGGATTTTATGAAAATGATCTATGTTTCTGAAATGGCTTTTATTTATGGGTACATATTTTATTATTATATTTTATCCATTCCCTGTGAGATTCGGAAAGTTAGATAGATAGCTCGGTGTACTGGATAATGTTTTAAAATTTTCACCAACCAAGAGCCTATCTTAGAATGGCTCTATGTTCCGATGGGCCATTTCTGGGTCGAGGTTTAGGTCTATTCCAGGGTAGGTTGTTACACAAATTTTCCATCTTGATATGGCAATCTTGACTTTTCATCCCACTCAGTTTATTGTTTTTAAAGTGACACATCTACGAAGATTGGAAGAAATCCCATTAGGAAATCTTAATCCTTCCGCACATTTTAACCCAAATTTTACTTGGTTATTTTCTGACTCATAGCATGCTTTGGGTTTTTTTAGTGTCATTTGGCTTGGTATAAAGCTCGGGATGCTCACATAATTCTTCTATATCACATCTTGATTTCATTTGGTTCTTAGTCTTCCCTTAACATATAAAATTTTATTAAATACATTATCAAACATAATTTTTTCATTGTGCATAACACTAATATAATGACGAAGTAAGAGATCTTTCCAATAAGGTAACTCCCAAAATATACTTTGTTTGAACCAATTATGAACAATCGATTTACCTGGAATTTCAATTTGTACTCCAGTTTCATGTATCTTTGGATATTCCTTTACAAGTTCATATATTTCTTTGCTTGACCAAACCGTTGGTGGTTGTTTAATCTCTACTCTATTAGCTAGAAATTTTTTTATCTCTTCTTAAAGTATGATTAACAAGGAGAAAACACTGATCACAATCAAACCATGTAATTTTCTTTCCATTCGATAAAGAAAATGCTCGTGTTTCTTCCATGCAATAAGGACAAGCTAGACGACCAGTCCTACTCCAGCCTGAAAGCATTGCATAAGCAAGAAAATCACAAATAGTCCATAACGAAGAAGCGAACATAAGAAAATTCTTTTTTTTTTTGAAAATGCTCTTGTTTTCAACTCTTCAATCAATGGCTGTAAATAAATAATAATTCCTTATGTTGGATCATCAGGACCGGGGACGACAATAGTGAGAAACGTATATGTAGTTTTCATACATGTAATGACCCCATCGCAATACCCATGTTATTAAAGAATATTATAAATAATGTTGTCTAATAATACAGAGAATATGACTTGTTAAGGGCGACAAAATATGAATATATTTTTAAACTAACACTGACACATCAAACTTACGGTTTACTTAATCTCTGGAATATAATTTGACATGTACAGCCTCAGTTCAAAGTAATAATCACACCGATTTCTCAGAATCAGAACATTATATCATATAAATAACAGTCACAGATCACAGTGGAATAAAAAATCTCATATACATATACAAACTGTGAGTCTACAAAATAAAATACTAGACTCTCATAATATACAAGTGTTACAAATTACTATCTCAAATATACATCTTATATTCAACACAAAATCCTAAATAAGATCAACTAATAGTCAAAATGGTTTATCTCCTAGCTATCCCAACCATCCATAAGTCTACTTGTCATGTAACCTGAAAAGTCTCGGCCTGACCCGAGCATTAAAATAACTCCTAGGTCAGACTATCTCTAAATATCCAATATGGTGAGAACAAGATATACCAGAAGAATAAATGACGGATAAATAAATCCAGATGTCCAAGAAATAACAGGTCACGGTAATAATTTAACATAGTATTAACTCAAGGCAGAGAGACATATTTAGATTACAAACAAAGATTATACAATAAAAGAAGAATTACATAACAAAGCATAATATCTCTAAGAATATAGAGCCAATTAGATAGTGATCACTTATCTACTCGTAAATGCCAATCATCAGATTATACTCATACAAAGCAAACAATGTGGTATCACTCAAACCGATCTGATACCAAGGATTGTACTTATACCGTAACACAGAATCTTGACTGATCACAAGGATAGGGGAAATGCCAAATCTCGACAGGTCAAAACGATCGGGGCAACCATGACTCGAAAACTCTAGTTTATTATATATTTAAGTTTGGAAAGAAATTCAGGAGTATACCTCTTAAGGATTTATCGGTCCCACCGAACCCTAAAAGGAATATACTCTAAAGTGCCAAATACTATCGCTTTCATTAATCACTAGAACTTAACCAAAACATCCCATACCATATGGTGAAATTCCAGTATTTACTAGAAGCTGGTAAATTTCACTCGTTATGGAAACCATTGGAAAACCTGGACTATACTCTCTTAAGGATCTAGCAGCCCCATGCCAGACACCAAAAAAGAATACAACTCTAAACTGTTAAATACTTGCTTATAAGCAATCACAAGAATTTAACCCAAGTATCCCATACTAGAAATTCAAGTATTCACTAATAGGTTAGTAAATTCAACTCAAACATTCTATTCAATGGGTTATACCATATTCGTTGAAGCGTTATTCGAAAGCATTTAAACCAATCGATAACACTAAGTCGATTATTAGTACTTCCATATTATAAAACTAAGGTTCTCAAAATATTTATTTGATATACCACTTATTAAAAATATTCCATTAACCCGATTTGTTTCAAAAGCATTTATTTTATAAAACCAATATTTTCCGTGTTCCAAAACCATATTTAAAGGTTCCATAAAGTTATACTGTTCACAAATTATATTCCAAAGATCATCTATATATTTAGTTAGTCATTTACTTTATAAAACCATATTTATTACTGTTATCACAAATCCGAAATTAGTATTTATACACTAGTTTAAAACAACTTAAGTTTATACTTCAAAACCATGTTTCTAAATCCTAAGACCATTTTATTTAGAAAATAGATTAAGTTTATATTTCAAAAACCACATTTCCAAATCCATAACCATTTATATAAGTAATACTTAATATATATACATATATAACTCTTTGAAGAAATCATTTATAAAAGGAGACTAGATTTGTTTTAAAAACAAGTTTGATATTTAGAATTTAAATAAATGCTCTTTTATAAATTTACTAATATACAATTTGACTATTTTTATATTTAGAAAATAGATGAAAATAAGTTTATAAAATTCCAAAGCTTTAAATCAAGGCAATTCAAAGTCCATGGAGCACAAGAGAACTCACTATTACACATCATAAGATCACAACACAAATTGGTCCATAGGGTCGACGTTAATATCATCTTCAAACACATTTTATAACTTAGCAAACCAATATATATATATAAACGATCACAAACAAACACCCAAAGCACAAGGAAACAACGCTACAACATAGCAAAAAACACGGGTTCAAGCGACAAGTCAAAGAGGTGCCGCGGTCACATGGAACTCACGTTCCACGCGCCGACCAGTGCACCGATCTACACGACCAGTCCACCGATTGCGAACCTAGAATGTGAGTTCCAAGTACTATTTTCTCCCCTTCGATGAAGATCATCAACTTCGGCACGTCTCTAGTTCGTCCCGGTGACTGATTTCAACCATATGATCTCAGGAACTAGCATGCATTCCAATAAACAACTCAAATTATCAACTAAATGAGATCGTGAAGCTAGGGTTTCAGCAGTTCAGAAATTTAGCAACATGAAATATGAACAATACAACCATAAACTCATCTAATTCAACCAACAGCAACAAGCAATCATATATAAATGAATTTAGAGATAGTAGTGTGAGTGATTAACTCACCTTTCTGGCTTGAATTTGATACAAGAGACCCAGATTTACCTAAGCTAGCTTCTCCTGACAACTTCCTAGGTTAATTTTAGAATTTTGCAAAACACAATTACTAACCAAAATGAAACTAAAACTAAAATCCTCATAGATGAACTATAGGGTAGAAGAGATTACCTTATTTGATTTCTACAAGTATTAGCCAAAACCCCTTTGATTTGCACTAGAATTTGATTGATTATAGAAGCTAGGGTTATCAAAATGGAAGAAGTATATTTTTAAATTTTAGAACTTGGCTGAAAATGAGAAAAGTGATAAGAGAATAAACGTATAAGTTTGTTTTGTCCCTTCTAAAGCTTACAACCATGGCCAAATGGGTTTGGTTTAGATCTATTAGCAAGGTGTTGCTAATTTAATTCCTAAGAGAAGTGTTACTAATTATAAAACAATATTTTACACTAATCAATGTTTTTACAAAATCACAAATTAATTTCTCAATTTACCAAAACCAATTAACATGTTAAAATTCCATTTTATTAGTATTGAAATATCATATAACTTAAATATAACTTTTGAAATAAAAGTTATTCTAATTATTTTTAATAAAAATTAACTATTAATTGTAAAATCTCATTTTAAACAATAAATATCAATATTAACAATTTATCCAAAAGCCCAAATTTAAATAATTGATTTAATAATATTTCAAATTTAAATTGAAATCCTCTTGAAGAAATAAAACTTATTCGTTAAGTAATCATATCAAATATTTTCAAAACTAGATTTAATTTTACAATTAAATTTCACAAATCACTAATTAGAATTAATTATCCATAATTAAACTTAATTAATTTGGTAATTCACAATAGGGTTGTTACAATACACATCCACGGAAACAAATTATAAGGTGTAGCGATAATAGGCCAAGATGAATATTTAGAACCAAATTAAGAGAATGGTGAGAATCGATCCGTACACAAACCAAGTCTAACATTACGGCCCTCTACAGCAAAAATGGGATAAGTTTTATCAAAATGTTTCCGTGCTTCTCTATCAGTTGAGTGTATTAAGGTACCTTCTTTCTATGTTCACACACTGTGCCATCTCATATGAGTTGCGGTAACAAAAGATACATATAACCTTTGAAGTCTACAAATAATGGGTAAGTAATTCATTCTCTTGTATGGAACTTCCTTTCCCTTCTTTTTTCTTGGTTTGTATCTTTCCTTATTACATATTCTACACTTCCTAAGATTGATGTCCTCTTTTCAAAACAATATACAACCATTTAAACATGTCTCTATCTTTTAGAATGGCAAACCAAAAGTAGACATAAGTTTTTTCACTTTATAATGATTTTTGCACATTAAATTACCGGTTGGCATATGTCCTATTGCAGCTTGTACAACTATTGTAGATCCGGCTTCTGTGAAGTTGAATTTAGAATTTATAGTAATGTATTCGGCAGTTACTGATAATAAGGTGCGCTTTTACAGCCATTCCATAAGGGTTTTTAGCAGCATCTAATAAATCGTAGATTTTCTTTGCTTCGATATTTGGTTCTTCTTCGACATTTACATCTTCATCATCAACTTGAACCGTAAGGAACATTGATCATGCTGTAGCTTCAATCACATCTTCTATAAGATTCGCCATAACATTGTCATTATCCATCTCCTTATCTGACACTATAGGATTAGATGCAACAAATGACAATCCCACACAGGATAATCTAGCACAAACTGTTTTGACACAAATGTACTATGACTATATCTGGTTTCCAATGCTTCAAATGTTTGTAGTTACTACAAGGGTGATGAACTTCTTCATCGTTTCCATTATTACATAACATGAATTTAATAAATTCATGCACACCATTATAAAAATGATCCTTTATTGAGCCTTTCATTCCCTTTCGTTTATACATCCACCTCCTCTGATTAACAAAATAATTGACCATTTTTTTATATTTCAAAAAATTGATAGAAATTTAAAAGGTTATAGTAAGATTCGAAAATTTATGTTATTTTTTGTATTGGAATTTTATTTTTCAATTCATTTATACATTTTATGTTTTATTAATTATACCACACATTGTTCTTCTTACTTTTTTTCATAAAATCTTATTTTTCAATTTTAACAAATTATAAATATAAATTTATAATTTCATATTATTATTTTTTCTTTTGATGGTCGGTTATCCTACTTCCTATTACAAACACAATAATTATTATATTTCGCAAATTATTTCATTTTAAATGATTCAACAAAATTTCGACAGCACTTCCCCTTTTTCCCCATATTGTACAGATATACGCATACACAGGGAACAAAAAGAAAGTGTTGGCGAAATTTTGTGAATTGTTAACGATGAAATAATTTATGAAATATAGTTATTATATTGTATTTGTAACTTGTCAATACATGGACAAAACCGACAGATACTGTATCGGATGAATATTGATGTTCGTTTGTAAAAACGAATATCTATATAACGATCATATACAATACTTGTCAAACGGGGCCAAAATATCTAAGGGGTTTAAATTATACACTAATTTGTTTATATTAACATTATGCACTAATTCCTTACTTGAATTCGTAGGTAATTAAAAACTAATAAAAATTATTATTATTTCCAACATTTTAGCTAACACAAATTTGAATTTATTACATAGTGATAAAAAATTAAAATTATACATTAATTTGTTTATATTACCACATACACATAAACTAAATTTATATATAATTAACGGTATAAACTAATAAAGGGATTATGTAAATAAATTGTTTTTGTCAACATTTTAGCTAACATATACACTAATTAACACTAAATTGTGTTACACTAATTAACACATACATTAATTAACACATAAGCTAATCAACCCAAATTAGCCCTAATCTTTACTACTAATAATGAAAACTCCATGACTTGATTTCAACCGTATCTTTTTGGATTACCGAAAATACCCTCCGTCCTAAATTTTGTCTGATGAAACTTTAAATCATATCAGTTTCAAACTCCTTCCTCCTCTTTCCCTTCTCTCCATTCCACATTCTTTCCAACCTCACATTCTTTCTAATACCCTTCATCGGATCCATACCTCATATACCGTCGACGTCGACCGATTCATGGAACTCCAACCTGCGGTTATCAAACCTTATACCCTATCAAAGGTTCTACCCTACGGTTATCGACCGATTATCAACCAACTCTGGAGATCTCCTGCGGTTATTGAGCATCTCCATCAACAATTAGATCTCCAACTCATCTTTAGATCTACTTATTATCGACAGAACGATTTTTGATCTACTACCAACCAAGGTTCGATCTACTGATTGTCTGTTGGCATTCGACTAACTATTAATGTATGCTTCTCTTCTTTCCATTAATTTACTTTTAGTAATTCTGTTCATATATTTCTTTTATAATTTATTATTTTATTTTGGATGTTCAGAATATAAACATTTCGTTTGAACTGTTTATGATCTTTTTGGATGTTAATTTTGGATGTTCATTTTAACTATTCAGAATATTTCTCATTAGAACTTATTTTTGTTATATGAATATTTCATATTAGAATAAGTAAATAAATGTTTTATTTCAAAAATCATATGTGTGACGCCCCACCTCTATGCTCATAATAACAAAGAGTATTAAAATAAATACTGTCTATTATTACGAAGAATAAGGCTGGATAGGAGCGACCATCCGTAATTGGCCTTACACTAATATTGGTTATCTCGATAGGAGTGGTATATACTTTTTATTTTTCATCTATTATTTATTTACTCCCATCGACATATCCAATTATCAGTATAAAACAAACTACGATAGTTCATAATAGTTTAGGACATTAGATATAACAATAACACAGATAATATAATTGCGGAACACAGATAAAAACAAAAGTCTCATATATATATAACTGATGTCAGTTAATACATAGTTGACACAATACATACGATACAACTACAACTGTCGACTCTAGAAGTTATATATGCACGTACATTATCGACTAATATACATGAATACATATCGTTCTATACAATGACACGACTACTACAAAAGGACAATGACAACTTCAGAAGATGCGAAAAGTCTTCAAATCCCGAACAGCAACTCAAAGAAGAAAATCTACAACCTGAAATAACTCGGGTCTGACCCGAGTATTACATTCAAAAGAAAATAATACCCAGGTCAGTCTAATTCAAACCAGTTTATTAGTGCACAGAAGCAATAATAATCAGATATCAATTAGGCGACAGTCACAGAATCTCGTATATCCAACTCTCGATACGAGAATTGGATAACGGCAATTATAACACTATACAGTGTTAAACAACATATCAACAATCCAAATCAATTTAAACAATTGAAATGCCAATTTAAAAACAACAATGTTGATTGGCTGCAGTACATGCTAACGTATACTGCCTCGCCAATACAGAACAACTCAAAGCAATACTAAACAAGATCAGAGGCAACAGTTCAGATAACAGTAAACTAAGGTAAATACCACAAAATAATACCAAAGGCAAAGACTCAGCAATGTCAAAGCCAAGGAGAATTACATGACAACTAAATACAATTGTCAAAGCATGCTACAGAACAAACCCAAGTAACTACAGGAATGCACAAATGAGCAAATCATATATGCGGCTCAACAAATCAACATCAACAGAGATGGTATAAAATACCAGGCCTCAAGTAGACGAGCGAGGCTACAAACAGACGTCAAGCCGGAGAAATGTACAGAATCAAAAACAAGGTCAAACCCAATTATACCGATAGGTTCAACACAAGGTTAATGAGCAAGACTGGAAATTCAAGAAGGCACCAATAATCAACTGAGTGCAACAAATCAAAGCATCACAAAAACAATGATGCAGGCTGAAGACTGGAAAAACAATGAGGCAACACAGTGATGTATCGTGAACACCAGGAACAGAACTAAAGCCATACATGAAGTTGTGCAATGCAGTCATGAAACCACAATGCAAGGATCAGTGGTGCAACTAAATGCATGGATCCGACTAGAGTACAACCAAATACTAACAAGGACCAGATTCATGTATCAGAATAAAGGCAGATAACATCACGACTCAAAAGACTCTATAATGATGTATGCAGACAAAAGGATCAAGCAGGCTATACCAACTAAACAAGGCTCAACTGAAAGGACACAGTATGGCCAGAGTGAAGACTGCACATAGTCATGAACCAGTGCCAACATCATACCCACGTTAGCAATATCAATAAAGCCATCAAGTGAGACCAGAAGGGAGACCAGACCAATCAACTGATCAACAAACAACTGAATTAGGTCAGACTCAAGAGATACCAGTAAATAACAAGAGGAACCTGACCCAATATCAAAACAAGGGTGCAGGTCAGAACAGCAATGACCAAGGCTACAATATGCAAACTTGAGCTTATAATGAATCATATCAGAAGTAACCGAGTGCAATTACAAATGCATAGCAAATATCAAGTGAAGAAAACTACCATCTATCCAACAAATGCCCAGGCATACACATATATACACACATGTATGCATGTATATACATGAATTAGATTGAAGCACACTGAAATACAAAGATGCAAACTCATCTGGAAATCACTCAGAAATAAACAGAATTGACCGAAGTCAGGTGAAGTTAAAATTCAAGTCGAAGCCATTCAAAACAAGGCCGAAGTCAAGTAAATTCGAATATACCCAAATCAGAAAGTATCAATCTCAAACAACTAGGAGTGGCCCAGATAATCAACAAACGAATTCCCAAGGATTTTACACGAACTCGATTAACATCGTCTCCAATCGAAGTCAAAGCCGAGACCAAGACAAGGCAGTGAAAATCAAATACACCTTAGATTTCAAACTGATAATTCAAAACCATTCCAAGTCGAAAATTTCCAAAACCAAGTCAAGGCCGAGTATATCGTACTGTGGTGGCCAAGCAACATCAGAAGAAATCAAATATACACATATGGAAAAGGTCAGAATTCACCACAATCATCCAAACAATATCGAACAGCCAAAGACGAATTCAACATAGAATATACGAACGAGAAAACAGGGTTTCGAACCCATATAAATTCAACCCAAAATCATGCACTGGAGAATTGAATTAGATGTGAGTTTTCACTCACCTTGAAATGAAGCGACAATGAATTCGAACAAGCGAGGAGCAGCCGTTCGAATTGGGGAAGGTCGATGCCGTGGTCCTCAAGGATAATCGACAACATCCAGCAGCTCTTCGAATTAATCGAACCCTAAATTCGACGCCTCTGATCTTTGTGAGCTCTAGTTTTTGAAGACGAAAACGAGGCCGCCATTATCGTTTCTTTGACTAGGTCTTCGAATTGATAATGAGTTGAGAAAAAGAGACTGCCCTAGCTTTTCTAATGCCTTAGGGTTTTTTTTTTACGAAAAAATAAGGGTCGGTTAAAAGCTTTGATAATCTCGGCAACAACGAGTGGGCCAAAACAATTTTTAAAGCCCGCGTAAACATCTTTAAAAACTTTAACAAAAAGAATTCAATTCGATTTAAAATTGTAATGGCAATTAACAACCGACTTTATCGTCATTTTGATGATAAATAATTGCTGTAAAACTCCGGGTTATTACAATATGTTTAGAATATTTTTGTTATATGACTATTTATTTGGTTCTAATGATTTATTTTCAAAAATCAATGAGAATGAATCTGAATAACTGATCATATTTGGAATAGAAACATATGATCCTCTAGTAAAGCAATTGGACTGAAAACAGCTTCCTGATGTTATATCTTAAAAACACTTATTTGGTTCTAATGAGAAATATTCTGAACATATGATCATTTTGGATGACTTATTTTCAGTCCATCATGAATAAATAGTTTAGTATATGCTCATGGTTCTATTTTGTTATATCAGTTTAAATTTTGAATTACTTATTTGTTTGCAAAGTACTAACATGCCAGACTTAAATTGGCAACTTTATTTTTCTAACCAATGCTAGACTTAAATTGGCAACTTTGCTTTTCTAACCAATGTCTGACTTAAATTGGTAACTTTGTTTTGATACTAAAAAAGTACAATGTTAAACGTTGAATTTTAAACTGCATAAAGGAAAAAACCACCAAATGATATTTCAACTATCAATAGTATATTAATGTTAGACTCCTGATAAAGTTGGTGCTTCATATATCTTAGGGTGTGGATAAACTCTACGCTGTGCACATTTGGATTGAAGTAGAAGATCAAGATTTTGGGAGGAAAGTTTGTATTCAGTAATTTCACTCCGTGAAACATGGTTCGTTGGATTGGGTGTTGCAGCTTTGTGAGAGTTGTTTTTGAATGTATACATGATTACATCGCAAGCATAGTGCGTTGAATAAACTCCTGCTGAATTATGCGTATTTTGGCTGAGGCCTGCTTTCTTTGATATCACAGCTTATGTTGGGTAGGTTTTCCTACTGTCTTATGTCTTTATATGACACTTCGAAGAAGAGCCCGCTTCTATTTGATAGCTTGGCGAAACTTAATGCTTCTACTGCTGTTACCGCACCTTTGGTTATGAACCCTAGCCAGCCTTCATTTTACTATCTGACATTGCAGGGGATTACAGTAGGGAAAGAGAAGCTAAAGATTTCGAGTACGGTGTTTGAAGTGGAAGAAGATGGGACAGGAGGGCGTGTAATAGATTCTGGGACAAGTATAACTTATTTGGACGTAAGGGCTTATAAGTTGGTGAAGAAAGCTTTTGTGGAGCAAGTGAAAATGGAAGTGGGAGATGGTTCCAGTGTGGGGCTTGACTTTGGTTTGTGGTGCCTTCGGGTGCTTTTGGAGTACAGGATGTGGTGGTGTCGAAGAAATATTACATTTTGATGGATGAGACCTTGATTTACCAAGCGAGAACTATGTTGTTCTTGATTCAAATTCGGGGTTGATGTGCTTGACTGTGATGGGGAGCAGTGGAATGTCGATTTTAGGGAATTCTTAGCAGTGGAATTTGCATGTTTTGCATGATTTGGAGAAGGGGCGTTTGTCCTTCATGCCTGCTAAATTCAATGAGCTTTGATTGGGCTAGGTTTGGAGTTTGGCTGTTTATATATAGGATATATTGGTATTTATATCATGTCATATTGTTCTCTTTTATTTGTTTCATTTTTGCTATTTCTTTCTTATACCATTTTTGTATCTTAAATTGATATGCTTTTGCAAAATCTTCTTTGATAGGCTAAGACAAGAAGAACCTCTATAGTCTTATGAAACGAGTGGCGTGAACACGTCATGTGCTTCAGTTGCATCAACTTATGAAAAGAACAACCTCAAACATTTCAGAGGGATGGTGTAGACAAGCCATATCGGTAAGTATATGTCTCCATTTTTTTTTGGTTCGACTTAAATGGTTTTATTTTTCCCATTCTTTCACAATTTTGATATTTCATGTTATTATTCTTATAATTAGCAGACTCCTGTTATTTATCCTCTTATATCCACATCAAAAGTGTTCAGAGTAAATAAGAGTTCACCACCATGAAACCTTTTTCTCCTTATTATTGTCTTCAAAATATAAATAATTGTAATCAATAGATGACCAACATTTTTCAAACAATTGCTTTTTAAGCATGATTGTGCAAATTATTAAATCCTGTGGATATTACTTAGTGATTTTATGCACTGAAAATTGAAAACAGTGCACATGTAAATTTTTTTGATATATCTAAAATGAACAGGTGGTTAGGTGTGTAATTTATTCTATAATTTGCCACTGAAACTCAGTTAGGTTTTCCTCTTCTTCGATATATGTTATCCATTGAGTGAGTCATATTTAAAATCTCTTCCTACAATTAGTTTAAATCTATTTTATTAAAAGGGGAAAAAGAAAAAAAGAAAAGGAAAAAAGAAATAAGAGAACAGAAGTCAGCATGTGAGTCTACTTCCAGATTCTTGCTTACAATCAGATCTCAGGGTATATAGAATTCAACAACCTTCGAGTATTCTACAATTTAATTTTGTTTCCTTGGAGTAGTTACTTTAGATTTGATACCTTAATATGATATACTATGTGAAATTGTAATTCAAAGTTGGTATTTATGGAATTCTATCAACATTGACATTTAACAGCTTTGATCGCAAGTATTGCAGTCGTCTATGCAACTTCAATGCTGATTAATGGTGTTATTCCTTATAAGATGACGATGCTCCTTAAAATACTGAAATGGTCCCTATTGTCTCATGTGTATGAACTAGATGAACTCATTATTAGTTACCAACCAATTAATCTATTATATTATACATTATGGAAAAATTGAAAATAAAGTACATTTCAAGTTTTAATGGCCAACATTTTATATTTTGCTAAAGCAAATGACTAGACAAATATGACTCGAATAGCCAGACAAATATAACTCCATTTTATATTGAATAGCTGAGCATATATTACTTTATTTTGGTAGACGTTGCTCTCTATTTTGCCAAATATATATGAAGAATATACTCTCCTATTTGATGAAATAAAGATCTAGAGAGAAAAATCATACCTTATTCTTCATTTTGCCATATAAACATACATGATTCTATTGTCGCAGATTTCACTATATATTTTGTCAAATATGAAGAATATACTCTCCTATGATGAAATGAAGAACCAATAGAGAGTAAATCATACCTTATTCTTCATTTTTCCAAAATGAAGAATGATATACTATACTGTTGGATACCAAAGGTGTTAATTTTTAAATGAAATACCGTAAGTCCTAATCGTATTGTAAACTGTTCTTTTAAGGTAGCTTAATCATGTTAGCCTTTGGTATCATTTGCAGGTCATCAATTCAACTGATGGTGTATGGACCTCGGATCAAAATCAAGACACTACAAGGAAGACAGTAATGAAGACAATATATATTTTATGCCACAACCTGAACATTGTATCCTAAATATTTAGGAAGTTTCATCTCTAAATGGTTATAAAAAAGAAAAGGTTCTTATTAATAATTCGGCTTGAACGACAAAAACATGTTGTTTATTGACTTTTTTACATAATTTAACTTTATACAAATACACAAACATTCATTATTCCTATTATTTAATCAGTGAATTTAAGCCTTGGTGATGAGGTTATCATTGTTGTTTTTATAATTCGATCTTTCAAACAGAAGATAAAGATATATTCAGGTACTTAAATTTGAGAATTACATAATGAATTCGCACAAGTGAAAAGCATTTTTTTTGTATAACTCTGGGAATGAAAAGCATGTTCATTTGTGCTCTTAATATTTCTGTTCCATGTATTTTTAGTTTCTTAAATTCCATCTTATAATATAACTCTTACAGACTTTACTTCACAATTATGAGTTGGTTATACCTACGCAATAATATCTTTTGTTCGCTTTGAACCTGAACTGTGTAAATGTTTCCTTAATGATCAGTTGGTAATAACCTTCAGTGCTTTACATGTGTTAAAACCAAGTATACACAAAACTCAATCATTTAACGTGTACAGAGTCTACAGACGCTCATTAGTATTTTAAACGGTAATAATTTTTACAAGGTAAATCATCTATTATTTTAGTACGTAGACATGAGGGTGAATGAATATGGTGTTAACTTCAATCATACACTGACATATTTACTGTAGTTCTTTTACAATAAGGAAATTATGATTCAAATGAGTTGTTCTATGAGATCGTCAACCAACATTTTCTCCAAATCTCTTGCAATAACATCCAAGTTCTCACCGGACACAAACCAACCAGAAGCCAAATCAACTTTAACAACGATTTTTCTACTAAATTCCATCCTTTGCTTCACCATAAATTACCATATTTCTGGGTGAAATGGTCATCTTTGGAAGTTTATTTCAGCGTAGTGAGATTTCAATGGCAAACTAAATTTGCAGTTTGTCTAGACTTTTGAGTTCTTAAGAGATACGGCTCATTCCATTTTAGAGCTTGCCAATTCTATACAAGACTCCACAAAGGGAGAATTTTAACTGTAATGAATTATATATATGTTTGCAAGTGGTTCTGCTGAAGCTTCTTTGAGAATGTTATGAAGGTCCGATCACATAGAGCTGTTTTGCCCATTCAGGCAGCATATTTTTGTTCTTAATATTTTTTGTGGGAGGGAACGTTCTACTGCCTTTCTTCTTAATGGCATGCCCATTAGTGGTAGTTGCAATGTTGTATGTGTGTGATACACACACAGAGAACAAAGAGATTGGAAAGAAACCATTAAATTAACTAAGCCAAAAGCTGTAGGTTTTTCAAAATTGTTATAAGAGTCTTCGAAATAGGATTCAAATAAGCGATTATTGAATGATGTTTTGGATTTCGCTTCACATTCAAAATACATTGAATTCTATGATTGATGAGTAATGTTTCAAAACTGATGTCATGATATCTGACTCCAAACAATGTGAAACTTCTTTCAAATGTTATGCAACTAACACACGGTGTTATGCGTGCTGCTATACTAGTATACATTAATTTTCCGATTTAAACACTAATAACCCTAATTAACATATCCAAATCAACCAATATACATTTATAACCAATCAATAGGCTATTATCAATGAATCTAAGTATAAATTTACACTAATTTTACCACAACTTGAAATAATTAGTTTAGGGGAAGAATATACCTAATTTTTTATGGATTGAAGGCGTAGAAGCTTGGAGATTCCAATTTGATGAAGATTGTGATGGATTTTGGCAGATTACAACGGCCGGGGATGGATTTTGGCAGATTGGAGGTTAAGAAATTTGGGTTTGAGGGTTTAGGGAGAGTAAGAAATGAGGAAGAAACTGGCTCGGCTAAAGCCACATTCACGATATTCCAATGGCTACTGGCGGCCGTCGATGACATATTTTCGACGGCTTTCTACAACCATTAAAGATATTAAATTATATTTTCTCCCTATTTAAAATTAATTTAGTTTAATTTAATTTATTATAAAAATTTAATTTGTTATAAAAAATTTAAAAAGTTTGAAATAACCTACTTTTGTTTCTAAATATTAAAAAGGTTATTTTTATTCGTTGTATAATACTTTTTAACGATTTGATAACTAATTTTGAATTTTAAATGTATTTAACATAATAAATTCATATAAAATAAAATATTTGGTGAAAAATTAAATTTGTTGAATCTTATGTCCATCCAAGGTATTTTGGGCATACGGCGAAATATGAAAGAAAAATAAATAGGTTTAAGGTACTAATCATGATTTTTAAATTTATAGCCGTTTGTCGACATTCAAACTTAAACCTTTCGTTGGAAGGTCAAATGATCTTCAGACGAGACGAAATTCAAATCATATATACTATATTGTGTATTTGTCTAATCCGTATGGTTGGATTTTAAAAAAATTAGGCAGAAAAAAGGTAGACTTCAAATATGTCATTTTCTTAGAAATTGTCCTAACAATATTTATTAAGTGTTATATAACTCCTTGAAAATGATATTTTGAGTCTAATTTTTTTCCTTCCATTTTTTTTCGATTCTAACCATACGGATTGGATAAATACATTACAAAGTATATGTAACCCGAATTTCGTCTCTTTTGAAGTTCGTTTGGTCTTCAAAGAAAGGTTTTTAATCCGAATGTAGACGAATGGCTATAAATTTGAGAATCAAGATCACACCCAAAATTTATTTACCTTTTTATCATATTTTGGATGTAGGTCCAACATACATTGGATCGATATAAGATTCAAAAAAATTATTTTACTGTCGAATATTTTTGTTTATATGCATTTGTAATGTTAAATATATTTAAAAATTCATAAAATTAATTACACAATGGTTAAAAAATATATTTAAATTCATAAAATTGTTATGCATCATATATTTCACCGAAGTTGTATAATGAACGGACTGAATGTTACATAGATTGATCGTTAGATTTTCAATAAAGTTAAATATCAAACTACACAACAAAAGATTATCGAAATTACTAATTTAATTAATCATAGATCATCGTAAAATTGAAGAGTTGAATAAAAATACCTTCTTTAATTTTTTGAACTTAAATTTTTAATTTTTAACAAATTTTAAATTTCTATAATTAGTACATTATAATAATCTAATAAATTAAAATACTAAAAATTGACTAACGTCGAAAGCTGTCGAAAACGACGAGATGGAGTAGTCGGCGGTCATCGGAACTGTCTGTTGCCCTTTTGGCTATTTCTAGCAGCATCTAATATACAAATATGTCATCCAAATGTATGTGTATATGCTCTAACTTATGTATACAAAATATTACAAATAAATATACATATACATATAAATTTATATTTTATTTTGAACAATTATAAATATATATATATGTATGTATGGAATTTATAATATATATATATATAATTATGTATATGAAAAACATTTAAAATATATTTAAATTTAATTATTTATTTTGTTGTAAAACCAAAATTAAATTATTATTATTAGTTTTTTTTATACGTATAATATATATATCCTTATAAATAGTTTAATAATAAAAAACATATATACATATACATATATATGAATGAAATATATAAGATATATATACTTACCTAATAATAGTATTGGAAATTTTTCTTTTAAAATTTATTTAATTTAAATTTCCAATCAGAAATAAATAATAATATTATATATATATAATATAATTTTGAAATTATAATTTTGTGTTTTACTATTGTATAAGAAATCTAAATGATATTTTAGCATTGGAATATTTCAATATATGTTTTGTAATTTAAAATCAATTTTATCTATAAATTTAATTTTCTGCATTTATATTAATATTAATTAATATATGTATATATAATTATTATTTTTCAGCCGAAATTTTATAAGGTGTGAAAATGATTTTAAAAACTTTAAATTATATTTTATGATAAATTTATTCTTTTTATAGATTTATGTAACATCCCGAAATATTATCGTTTTGATTTTTGAATATTTAATTAATTTAAAATATTTAAATAATTGATTTTTAAAGTTTAATAACTTATATTCAAATATAATGAGTATTGAGATATTTGAATTATGAATTAAATATTAATTAAATTGGTTTAATAACCTTATTTAACATTTTTTAATTAACAAATAATAATGGTGAACTCATTTTATAAATTTCTTTACAATAATAAATAGTTCGAATAAATAGCAAGAAAATCAATTGTTAATAAACGACTTGATCTTTATTGAGGTATTTTTAATATAATTTATTGATTTTTCATAATTTTTAATTTGGATAATATTAAGTTTTCGTTTGACGTATTTTACGGCAAACGATGCTATTTTTGTAATTTCATAGAATAAAATAATATGTGTATTTTATTGTTGATTTGCAATCGTGCCGCCTTTTGGTGCACGATCGTATTTTTGCTTCTGTCGTTTGTGGTTCATACGCGAATGAGTTATTGTGTAGTGGAGTACCGCAAAACTCTCTTTTCAAAACATTTAAATAAAATAAAAATTCAAAAAAATTCTACTAGCCTTAATGGTAATGTGACGAGTTGCTTGAGAATCCTTGTTTGCTTGAAATTTGTTTAACTTGTGTTTGAAATAATGAAATTGTTTTGGGTTTAAGACACTTCAATACATCACTTTTGCCCATTTATTTCTACTTTCCAATTTCCCACTTCATTTTCTCTTCTCATTCCCTTGTAACCAATGAACAAAAATGGCTCCCATCCCTAAAAATCAAAATCCAACGCTACGTTCCACTAAAAATTGCAAAGTTAGTTCCTTTGAGTCCGTATGATTGTTAGCTTCAAAACCATACCTATCTTGTTGTGTGCATCATTGATTTGGGGAGATCGATAGTTTTGACCGTTAATGGTAGAGCGAGGTGGTGGAGCTAGAGGCATCGGTTTGAGGAATGGAGAGTGTTAATGTAAAATTGGTTCGAACGTGAGTCGTTTGGCGTCGGTTTGAGGAGGGCCGATCGCCTTAGGTAAAATGCATCGCTAGGGTTTAGAGGCTTCGACCTATAGGTCACGATGCTCATGGTTGTGTCAAGTTGGGATTGGTGGTGTGTAGAGAAGAGAGATTGTGTAGGGGAGTTCATACGAATCGATGGTCTTCTTTTGTGGAGGATCGAAGGAGAAAGGAGGAGAGAGGAGGTCACGTTTTGGGTTGGTGGTGCATATTTGTGCATGGGAAATGATAAATTGTAAATTGGGGAAGAAGGTTTGATAGTTAATTAAGGTGATTAATATTTAATTGGTTAATTAATTAATTTAATTAATTTCAAATACTTATAAAATTCATTTCTCACTCATACAAGGTCATATTTAGATGCGTTCTTTTGTGTTGGACTCGTATTGACGTTATCTTCAAATTGGATTGGATTCGTTAAATTTGGAGCTAGTAGAATTTTAAGCTAAAATCGAATGTCATTCAATTTTACATGAAACTGAAATGCGAAAGCGTCAACTGGAATTTCGGCCAGTTTACTCACCTCTAAATAAACTATATGTTATATATATGTTGCAATAGATTATTGTTGAATGCTTAGATGATAGTTGATAGTTTTAGTGAATTACAAATTAAGGATAAAATTATAGTGATTTAATTTAATTACGTTTACATTGTTAAATTAGTTAAACTTCGTTATGATATCTATTTAGTAGTATAAAGCACCATTATGCTAAAACTAAGATGAATATATTATTTTGGACATCAACCAATCAGAATAACTCACCGTTCTGTGCTTGCAAAATAAAAAGATTATCTTTGAAGCTAATTAATATGTGGATTAATTAATACATGATATGTGAGCCATTAATTGCTAATTGTTGGAAATTATATGATTTATATTTTTGTTTGATATTTGTTTGGATTTGAATTCTTGCTTGAAAAGCGGACTGTATAAATAATTGTTGTTTTCCATAGGACTTTTGTAGAGAGACCTTAAGGGGTTTTTTGCCATTATTAATTTACAATTATATGCATCTTACGTATATTCTTATGTCGCTTATATTGATTTTTGGTTGAAGTATTTATAACCTACTGTTTGATTTGTGTAAATGTCATTATAGCGATTATCGCTATACCGTCACTTATGAAATATCATCTTCTTTAATTTTTGTGTAATGAACTTATGCTTGTTTTTTTACAAAATAAACATTTGGTCTCATTTTTGTAAGTTGTTTAAACTATATTTTCAAATATTTTGAGAATTTTGAAAATAAAGGCTAAGTATGGAATAAAATTTATTAAAGAAGTTATAAATTTGATTAATTATCTTTCGAGACAGTTAATGCTATTTTCAATTTATAAAAAGATTATAAATTTGATTTATTATCTGTCAAGATAATTATTGTTGTTTTCAATTTATAAAAAGATTATAAATTTGATTTATTCTTTTGGGATAATTACAGTTGTTTTAAATATATAAAAAGATTATAATTTGATTTATTGTCTTTTGGGATAATTAATGCGGTTTTAAAATTTGTAAAAGAATTATATCAATTATCTTTCAAGATTATTAACATTGTTTAAAAATTAATGAAAGTATTTAAATTAATTTATTATCTTTCGGGATAAAATGTTGTTTTTAATTTATAAATTATACTTTATAAATATGGAAATCTTTAAAAAGGAATGTTTAAAAATCAAGCTAACTGTAAATTGTTATGGGTTTATAGTAAATAATGTTTTAATGACATTTCTTTTTAACCCTTCTTTTTAATATACTTAGAAATATAATTAGCTATTTAAAGTGATATTTTTAAATGTATTTTTAAAGTACTTTACAAATATTTGTGATGTGAAAATAAAGCATAAGTAAGAGTCAAATGTTTTAAAAGCTTGATTCATTTATTGGTGACAAGTGTCTACGGTCTAATACCCATATACGATCATTTTTTGTTGTTCTCGATAGTTGATTTATTGATTATTGATTATGCTATCTTCTTTGTTCGTCGATTCAAGACGATTTTGTTGCTCCTTTGGGGCATTTAAACTCTTGTTATTCTTAAGGTTAAAAATGCTATCGAGTCAAGATAGATAGCAACATTGCCCCACCTTGTCTGGCTTCATTGTTTTCCCCAGGGTGGCACTAGTTTAATTTTGATAGTTGATTTCTTAACTATTGATTTTGATATCCTTCTTTGTGCTACCTCAATCTAAGACGATTTGCCACTCATTTTGAGCATTGGCATCCAACACCGTAAATAACTAAAACCAAAGAGCGAGTGGGAGCCAAGCCAGTAAGGTCACACCCATTATGGTATATTCGCATTTATCCAGAGATTTGTTGGTAGCATGCATGCAGTGATGTGAGTATATTCGGATTCCCACGGTTTACTGAGGTCCAACTTGGAAGTTCCCGAAAGTGATCATGTTTGGCGTGGGCTTTCAAGTATATTTTATCTAGAGGTATACTTTCAGTGTACAGAGTGCACCCTTCTAGTCATGTTGGATAAATTCATTCTCCATCTTTCAATTCGAACTTTGGAGTTGATCTTTACTTAATTACATCTAGAAGTGCCTTGTGCCCTTCTCCGTGTTTAATTATTTTTGTCCATTCATTAATTCTGGATTTTGTACGTTCTTTAATTATGGGATTTATCCTTACTTGTGTCCATCCTTTATGTTTGGATTTGTTTTTGTTGTTTGTCCATTCTCTTATGTACGGATGTTGTTCTTGTACGGTGAAAATCCAATCTTTGTTTGGCGACGTGGCCCCACCAATTATTTCATGTTTACCATATCCCTTGAGTTTTCTCGTGCTGTTTTTCCAAATTGAACCCGGTGCTATTTTATTATAATGCTCGGGTCAGACTGAGTATTTTTCCAGGTTGTCGTTGGTGGGATATGGAGCTCGGGAGTAGAGCTGGATGTTCGCCTACCGTAGTATTTTTATTTTCCACTATATTATTAAATATACCCATCAGCAATTGTACGGTTAGGAAGTTATAACTGTCTAGGCTGATGAGGTTTGTTTTTAACTCTAATATATCATGTATTTTAAAATGACAACTTTTATCATCTTTATTATATTATATGTTATCGTTCCGCTGTGAGATTTTGTTTCCTTGTTCTTTTTCTTTTTTATTTTTATTTTAACCTAACAATCTACCTTTCTGGAGATTGGATATTCGTCATTTGAATATTGTGGATGTATTGAGTGCCGACTTTCAATGGTCGAAAAGTAGAGGCATTACAAAATGGTATCAGAGCCGAAGGTCAAGCGAGAACATTGGCTTTGGTAGGGTAAACTCATTAGAGACAAGGTAAGTGACACCCTAGAATGAGTTGAGGGTATTATATATACAAGAGCGTATTTGTTATTGCTATAAAAATGTATGGTGTTAATTGGTCTATTGAGTTTATGAATTCTTGTCGAGATTTGGGATCCTGCAGTGTCTATAGGGATTTCTAAACACTCGAACAAGGCAAATATACACGATATTGATTTTTTAAATTTTGGTAAATGAAATATTTTACCTAGGATTATATCCTTTATATATAAAGAAATAATTTTTTAAATTTATACAGTTATTTATAGCGTGTTTTTTTATTAATGATAATATTTCTTTACTATCATTATTGTTTGACTTGTCATGCTCGGATAGTTTAGGAACATTGACTATTGTTTGTTGATTGTTAATTTATGCTCAACCAGCTTATAAGAATTTATTGTTTGATAATTATGAGTACATTAAAATGAACCCCTTGTGAATTAAGTTTCACAATTTGACTATAAGGTGTTCGAAGAAAATGTTAAGTTAAAAGTCATCTTTTAATAAAATTGTTTAATTTAATCGAAATGAGAAGATAAGACATTTAGTGGATAAATATTTGAGAAAATTTTATTAAAATAAAGGAGAATCATTATAATATGAGATGATTTTATATAAAGGCAATTTTAATAAATTTGGTTTATAAAATGATTTAAAGGTACATTTTACATAAGTATGATATATAAAATGATTTATATGATTTATAAAGGTTTTTGAGAATTTAAACCTCGGTATTGGTTGAAATGATTTCAAAAAGATTTGAGAAAAGTAATGGAATTATTACTTGGAAGTATTTATAAGTACAAATATTTCAAAGAGAATTTTTAATAAAGATACATTTTCTTTGGATAGTTCAAAAAAATATCTCGATTAGTTTTGTGGTAATCTGAATAATCTTCTAAGTGACGATCGAATATTTGCTTTGGCAAATGTTGTAGTGCACCTAGTAAATTATTCTCTACATCATTGTGCGATTGAAATGAGTTCGAATCTGAATGAACAGAAAGCAAGTGTTAGTGAATAAATTATCAAAGTTATTTTATATAAAGAAACATATGTAGTATGATTTCAAAAAGGGTTTTGAAATAAAAATTGGATATTTAGTTCTTAAATTTTCTAAAAGGAAATTGATTTAAAGTAAAACGTATTTTTATAAGAAAATGTTTTAATAAATGAACATTCAAACTCTTGGATAGAGAAGAGATAATTTAACTCAAGTTTCTAAATGAGGTAAATTGGATAGGAAGATTTCAATAAGCATTGTTCTATTAAAACCATAGTTTTGTTTAAATGTCTTAGTTGTGTAAACTATTTGATGTTATTAAGCTAACCCGTAAACATATTTCCTTAGAATACTCTAAGGTAAAGAGGTCGAAAGGTTGAATTGATTTTAAAGACCCATATTTTGTTTGAGCCTCCATTTGATTTTTGAAAAGAAAAATAAAAATAAGAATAAACAATAAATAAACAAAATAAAAATTGACATTTTGTGTATACTCTTAGGATGTAGAGGAGTACTATATAAGTAAATAAAAGTGGAGTAAGTTTTTAATTTAATGTTTTATAAAGATGTGTCTTTATAAAATGTTTATAAGCTTAAATAAAAATTTATGGAGTAATTCATATATAATGTTAGTATTGAATGAAATACTATAAATGAGAATGAAAATGGTTTAGAAAGAAATAGGAATAGTTAAGAAACCAATAAGATTTAGTATGTAAGTTGTACGTAGATTATTTTATCCGCACGGTTCTTGATCTAGGATTCGAGTACATAACTTCTGGGTAATTCACACTAGTTCGAAAATGGATTTCTCACTTAATTCTTGTCAACGAACACTTAATTTGGATTCTCGATATGATACTGTAGTTCTCTATCATGGTACACGGCTATGTAAGGAGAACGGAGGTTTCTAGTCAAGGAACCAGATCGGAGTCCGCACTAGGGAGGTCGAGTGGGCAATGCTAGTTCAAAAGTAAAGTTTATGTATATGAGCAAGTGGTCGGATCGGGTACTACATGCGGATAATCCATGTACATCTTACGGGCTTAAGTATATTTGTATGCTTTGTTTTCTGGTTGCTTAGGAAAGTTTGGGAAGTGACTTTTTTTTGTTTGAGGGAGCTTATATAATCTTCTAAAATAACCAAAGGCTGATTAGCGTTATGGAACACTTAATAAATTATCTATATTCTTGCACGATCGAGAAAGTAGTTAACCTAAGCAAAATTCTAAATATTGTTTGTTAGTAATTTAACATTTTAAATAATGTTAAGTGTTAGTTTATTCCTTTATAGTATTTGATTTGATTGATAGTGTGATTTTATAGACTAGGGTTTATAAAGTTGTTGTTCGTTAGGACTTAAATCCCAGTGCTTTTGGAAAAAAAATTCAAAAAGTATTTGTCAAAATACTAATAATAATATTAATATTATTTTGAAAGTATTGGTGAAGTATTATTATTTTAGGATATTTGAAAAGAGTTTTGTGAAGTGGTTTTTCAAATATTTTTGGTTATGACTAAAGTTAGGCGAATGTGAGTTTTCAGATTTGGAAGACTTGTTAGGTATAATTATTTACTCTAGTTATTATTTTAGGAGGAATAGGAATACCACTGGATACTCTATGTTGTTTTGATTCTAGAGTTATACCATGCTTCGGTAGGAGGAGCCCCCCTTCTTGTCATAATTGATTTTGGTTTTGATTTTCTTTAGAGGAATTTGAAAGTATACTTTGAATATAAAATCTTAGGCATTTAGTTCTAAATTTATCCTTTGAAAAGGTTGGATGCATAGTATTCATTTTAGAGTATTCTCTATATTTTCGTTACATATGGTTGTTATATTGCTTTTGGTTGCATGTGGCTTTATATCACACTAGAGTTACCTCATTATTATAAGTTGCATCATATTTTCTTATTGCAAATGGTTGTTATATTGTTTATGTTGTTAGTGTATTGCTCTTTTGTCAGCATGATTCTCTTTTGAATTATGTAAGTACAAGATAGGTACATGGATGCAAGTGATTACTATTTGATTTCGTGCGCACCTGTATTCGCATCGAATAGTAAGTTGCTTGCAAAAATAAAAATCAAACGCTAAAGTGGTATATAGTAGATTTAGATATTGTAATTGATCGATGATTTTATGCCCCAGATATGGGAGGCCACTTGGCTTTTGTTTTCTTTGTTGATTTGGGCTAGTTGTGGCAAGTTATAGTTTTCCAGATCTAGCCGCGCAAAGGAGGTGCTGGCGAAATTTTCCATACATAAAGGACTTTAAAAGTTAATAACTCATTTCAATTAACAGTTTTTAAACCATAAGGGTTTGGAGACATTATATTCCTTTGGTAATTTCAGGGACGAAATTCTTTTAAGGGGGGAGAATGTAACATCCCGGATATTATCATTTTGATTTTTGAATATTTAATTAATTTTAAATATTTAGATAATTGGATTTTAAAGTTTAATAATTTATATTCAAATATTATTTCAATATTTGAATAGTGAATTAAATATTAATTAAATGGATTTAATAGCTATTTAACTTCTTTTAATTAATAAATAATAATGGTGAACTCGTTTTGCTAATTTATTTACAATAATAAATAGTTCGAATAAAGAACAAGAAAATCAATTGTTAATCAAACGACTTGATTTTTAATGACGTATTTTAAATTTAATTTATTGTATTTTTCCATAATTTTTAATTTGGAAAATACTTAAATTGTCGTTTGATGTATTTTATGGCAAATGATGGTATTTTTGAAATTTCATAGAATAAAATAATTTGTGTATTTTATTGTTGATTTGTGATCATGCCACCTTTTAGTGCACGATCGTATTTTTATTTCTGTTGTTCGCGATTCGTACGTGAATGGGATATTGTGTAGCGGAGTACTGCAAAACTCACTTTTCAAAACATTGAAGTCAAATCAAAATTCAAATATTTTTCTACCAACTTTAATGGTGACGTGATGAGTTGCTTGAGAATATTGAGATTTTCTTGAAATTTTTTTTAATTTGTGTTTGAAGTAATGAAATTGTTTTGGGTTTAAGGAAACTTTAATACGTCACTTTTCCCCTTTTTTTCTACTTTCCAAATATTCCTCTCCTTTTTCTCTTCTCATTCCCCTGTAACCAATGAACGGAAATGACTCCCATCTCTAAAAATCGAAATCCAATGCTACACTCCACTAAAAATTGCAAAGCTAGTTCCTTTGAGTTCGTATGATTATTAGCTTCAAAACCATTCCCATCTTGTTGCGTTCGTCATTGATTTGGGGAGATCGACAGTTTTGGATGATGATGGTGGAGCGAGGTGGCGGAGCTAGAGGCATTGGTTGGAGGAATGGAGAGTGCCAATGTAAAATTGGTTCAAAAAGGAGTCGTTTGGTGCCGGTTTGAGGAGGGCCGATCGCCTCTGGTAAAATGCATCGTTAGGGTTTGGAGGCTTCAACCTATAGGTTGCGATACTCATGGTTGTGTCAAGTTAGGATTAATGGTATGTAGGGTAGAGAGATTGTGTAGGGGAGTTCGTATGAATCGACGGATCTTAGTTTCCTGGAGGATCGAAGGAGAAAGGAGGAGAAAGGTGGTCACGTTCAAGGTTGGTGGTGCATATCCGTGCAAGAAATAATAATTTGTAAATTAGGGAAGAAGGTTTAATAGTTAATTAAGGTGATTAATATTTAATTGGCTAATTAATTTATTTGTTTAATTAATTCTGAAAAAATTATAAAATCCATATCTCACTCATACTAGGTCGGATTTGGATGCATTGGACTCGTATCCACCTTATCTTCATATTGGAGTGGGATCCGTTGAATTTTGAGCTAGTAGAAATTTGAGTTAAAATCGAATGCCATTCGATTTTAGATCAAACCGAAACACGAAAGCATCAACTGGAATTTTTGTAAGTTTACTCAATTCTAAATAAACTATATGATATCTATATTGCTATAGATTATTGTTGAATGCTTGGATGATTGTTGATAGTTTTAATGAAGTATAAATTAATGATAAAATTATAGTGATTTAATTTAATTACGTTTAACATAGCTAAATTAGTCATACTTCCTTGTGATATCTATTTAGCAGAATAAAGCACCGTTCTGCTATAACCAACTTGAATATATTATTTTGGACATCAATCAAGCAGAATAAATCACTATTCTGTGCTTGCAAATTAAAAAAATTATCTTTGAAGTTAATTAATATATGGATTAATTAATCAATGATACGTTAGCCATTGATTGCTAATTGTTGATAATAATATGACTGCTATTATTGTTTGATTGTTTGTTTGGATTTGAATTCCCGCTTGAAATGCGGACTGTATAAATAACCATTGTTTTGCAAGGAACTTTTGTAGAGAGACCCTATGGAGTTTCTTGCCATTAGTAATTTACTATTACATACATCTTACTTATATTCTTACATTACTTATATTGATGTTTGGTTGAATTATTTATGACCTACTATTTGATTTGTGTAAGTGTCGTTATGGCGATTATCGCTATACCGTCACTTATGAAATATCATCTCCTTTAACCTTTGTGTGTGTTGAACTTGTACTTGTATTTTTACAAAATAAATATTTGGCTATGTTTTTTCACTTTTAAGTTGTTTAAACAAAATTTTCAAATATTTTGAAAATAAAGGTTAAGTAGGGATTAAAATTTATAAAAGAAGTTGTAAATTTGATTAATCATCTTCCGGGATAATTAATACCGTTTTTAATTTATAAAAAGATTATAAATTTGATTTATTATCTTTCAGGATAATTAATGTTGTTTTCAATTTATAGAAAGATCATAAATTTGATTTATTATCTTTCAGGATAATTAATATTGTTTTAGATATAAAAAAGATTATAGTTTGATTTATTGTCTTTTGGGATAATTAATGTGGTTTTAAAATATATTAAAGAATCATATCAATTATCTTTCAGGATGATTAACATTATTTTAAAATTAATAAAAATATTTAATTAATTTATTATCTTTCGTGATAATAAATGTTGTTTTAAATTTATAAATGATAGTTTATAAATGTGGAAATCTTTAAAAATGAATGTTTAAAAATCAAGCTAAGTGTAAATTGTTATGGGTTTATAGTAAATATTTTTTTAATGACATTTTCTTTTGACCCTTCTTTTTAATACACTTAGAAATATAATTAGCTCTTAAAAATGATATATATAAAGGGTATTTTTAAAGTGTTTTACAAATATTTGTTATGCGAAAATCAAGCACAAGTAAGAGTCAAATGTTTTAAAAGCTTGATTCGTTTATTAGTGACAAGTGTATGCGATCTAGTTTCCATATATGATCATTTTTGCTATTCCCGATAGTTGATTTATTGACTATTAATTCTGCTATCTTCTTTGTGTTTTGTCGATTCAAGACGATTTTGTTGCTCATTTGGGGCATTTAATGTAACACCCCGTAATTTTAACTATCGAATATTTAAATGATTAAATTAAATATTTAATCGTTAAGCGACGGAGCGCCTCTTATACTCAGTTTTTATAAATGAGTGAATTAGGACTCGATACACCTGTAGTTGAGTTTGCTTTTTCGATGTGATTAAAATGAGTATAAACTTAACTATGTTCGGAGTCGATGAAATTGGAGATGAATAGTGCTGGATGAAGAGAATTGGGATAAGTCCACTAGCTTGCCTCTAACTTAGCTTTTATTTGCTAAGCTCTTCATCTCATTTTCATGCCACGTTCATTTCTTCTCTTCTTTCTCTTATGGCCTCCTAATCACCCCTTAATCACTTCCTTAATCCCCAAAACCTAAACCCATTAAATAAATTTTCTAAAATCAAATAAAAATCACCATAATTCCTCTCTTTCAATTCTCAACAAAACCTGCGGTGGGATTGGCGTGAATCGGAGCTTTGGTGTTGATTTTGAAAATTAAAGAGAGCAAAGATTGGGTTTTTGGTGATTAGAGCTTAGCTAGGGTTTAAGCAAGGTAGGTAGGATGATTCTCATACTTAATTTACTTGTTACACTTCATAAAAGTGTTTATTTATGATTATGAAGTGATATACATTTATTTGGAGATATATGTACTTGTTATTTCATTTGTACATAATAGGCCTGTTATTTATATTTGTGACTATTGTATCAGATATTTATTTCGAACTCCGTGTTTGTTTTGGAGTTATTGTATTATATATTGATATTTATTTGTCAGTTGCTTCTGCTAGTGCATTCTTTTATATATCGTTGTTCTATTTTGTTTTCGTATATTCAATATATTATATGTTGTCATTCCATTGTGAGATCTTATTGAAGTCATGGTTTAGTGTTTTGTTCTAATTTTACCTCGACGATCTGTCTTTTGTGATATTCAAATTTCCTGCGATGGTGTAAAGCACATACTTTTAGGTATCACGAAGGGCAGGTTGTTACAGTTGGTATCAGATCTTAGGCTCAACACTTGAACCAAGTAGACCAGTTTGAGCTAATCAATATGGTCAAAGGAGATACGTTGAGAGAGCGTACTTGTATTTTTCTACTATATAATACTGTATATATCATTTGTCACCTAAACTTAAATTAGTTCTACCGCTAGTTGCTAAGGTATTTTTATTAGGCTATCCGTATGAGCAGACGAAATGCAGGAGCGACTACGGATAGGCAGTCTAAGATGCCCGATTAGTTCAAAGACTATTTAGCTACCGCAAAAGATGTTCCATCGCATGTAAACATTTCCAGCAGATTGCGGGTAGCGCCATAAGTGGTGTGGCCCTTTGGGCATCGGTATTTTTAGCTCCACCAGATTTAGACTCTTCGCAGCAATGCCAGAATTTTCTTAGCCTTGGATGGGGGCCATATCTGAGTCCTGAGAATGTTGCTGAGGCGCGGCCTTGGGCACATGTATGAGAAGGCTTTCGACGATATAAGTCTAGGGAATGTTCTCCTAAGTGAGATTGTTTCTCGGCATTTGGGGAAGGAAATTTAGCTAGGTAGGATGTAGTGCTTGTGTGCTTATAAGAAAACCTATGATTCGGAATTTATCCAGGCATTGCGTTAAGTTCCCAGTTCATTTCTGAGATCGTGAAGAGCATGTAACTTTAGTATTCCATCCATCTTGAACAGGACAACTTGTCAGTGAAGGAGTGTTGATGTAACACCTCATAATTTTAACGATCGAATATTTAAACGATTAATTTAAATAATTAATCGTTAAACTACATAACGCCTCTTATACTTGATTTTTATAATGAGCAAATCAGGACTCGATGCACCCATGGTTGAGTTCGCTTTTTCGATGAGAGTAAAATGAGTGTAAGCTTGACTATGTTTGGAGACGGTGAAAATCTGGAGTGAATGGTGATTTTTGATAAATGAGATGGAATTGGGCTAATTCCATTTACTTAGCCTATATGAGGCTAAACCCTTTATAATTTTGATTCTCATTTTCATTTCATGTTTCCATCTACCTCCTTTTCTCTAATGGCCTCGTAATTACCCCTTAATCACCTTATAATCACCAAGCCATAAACCCACTAAATAAAATTCCTAAATTCAAATAAAAATCATCATAATTCCTCCCTTTCAATTATCTACAAACCCATAAAGGGATTGGCTTGAATTGGAGTATTGGTGGAGATCTCGAATTTGAAGCGAGCAAAATTATGGGTTTTGGTGATTTTGAGCTTGGTTTGGAGAAGAAGAGGTGAGTGGGATGATTCTCCTATTAAATTTGTGTATTTTACTTCATTAATTAGTTTATTTATAATTATGAAGTAATATGGTATGATTTGGAGATTTCTATGCTAAGGTTTAGACTTGTATTCATGTTATAAACATATTTCCCTTAGCTAATTAATGTTTAAGACCCTAGTACCATGTTTTGAAAATAATTAGCAAGCCCTATATTTGATTTAGGCTAATTAGGTGATTTATTGTGATGTTACTGTTGATTTGGGATAAATTAAATAGTGTAATGATGTGCACTTCGTTAGAAAATATTAATTAATCCATTTGAATTAGTTTTTAAAATGTTAGTAAGCTAATTTAAGTGGTTTGTGAACTCTACACTTATTATTAAAGTGATTAGAGATTAATGAAGCTTAATTAGTATATATAAAATGGTTTCATGATTTTATAAATTAAGAGTATATTTTATAAAATAGATATGAGATATTATGAAATAGTAATATGATGAATACTTGATTTTCAATGAGGCAAAATAAGTATTTTAAAGGGCTAAATTGATTGACAAGCTAGTATTGTATTTTATAAAGTGATTTATGAGAAAGTATGATATTTTTAAAATAGTATGAGATTTTGTAAAATGATATAAGGAGATGTTTCACTTTTATTGAAAAGATTTAGTAAATAAAAGTAAGTTTTAATTTTAAGTTATAATTGAATTACTTATTCGAATATACGTGTACGTATATGTGCATGAGTGAGTATACGTATAAATGCATTTGGAGTTAAGCGACAATTAAAAACAAAGATAATACTGTAACTAGAATTGTTTAGTGTTTGGTTGTTTATATACGTTTGCAATTATTTGATTATATGGAAATATAATTGATTTTAAGTCCGTTGTAGGCATTTCACGTAGCCATAGTAGCTATCGCATGTGCTAAGTTGTGTGAGAGTATACCAGGCTGAGAAATCATCCTGGAGAAGTCTGGAATGTGATTTGTGTTTTGTTGTGTGTTTGCGTGAACGTGTGTGCATAAGCATGCACGAATGAATGTATCGACACACGTATGAGCTACGCACAAGGAAAGAATAAAATTCGAAGTATGTAAGTTTATGATTTGAAGTCTGTAAATTGAAAAGGAGTTCACCATGGCCGAAAGGAAGAAATGGCGAGTCATTTGGAGCTCGGATTGAAAGTTAAGGATGTTTAAAGGTTGCTTCTCCCCATGACAGCATCTAGACGTCTGAGTTTAGTAGCTATACGTCTAGATAAGTCCTAAGGGCAAACAGAGATGAATTAGTGCATTTTTAAGTGGTTTCAAATGTCTGCAACACTATTTAGATGTTTGGCTTTAAAAATTCAGATATTTGAATAAAGTTTTAAACGTCTGAAAATCCGCTATTTGAATTTTTGTCGATCAATTGAAATTTCAGAATGCGATATCTTTCGCATACGAACTCAAATTGAGGCATAGTTTGAACAAGTGTTCATCATTTTTCAAGGGCTACAACTTGTGATATTTTGGTAGGTTTTGGAGTACTCTAATTTCGAGGTCCACGTGGGGATCCACACCGGCACGTATTCCAAAATCGTAGATTTTGTGGTAGACCCGGAGGGTATACAGAGGAGTATTCTGATGCTGAGTTTATGTGTTCCATTTGAAATGTGATTTGGGTTAGTATGGGGTTTTGTTAGAGTTTTTCGTTGGGTTTTTAGGTCATGACGATTGGAGCTGTGCGTGGCGATTCCATACCTTATATATGGAGTGAGTCCGTACTATAAGATTTCGACCTTAGAGCAATATATGATTTTTTTGTGTTGGCTTGTTGTGACACACCAAGGGTATGGACTTATGTGACTTACCCATGTATGGACCTTATTGTTGTGTACCTGGACAATTGTTGATGGCCATGACACACTCGAGGTGGTCTTTTGAGACCATGAATAGCTTTATCTTGTGGTGATCGCTTGGACATTTTGGGTCCAACATTCGTAGTCTTACCAACATTTGGTCTTAGCAGTAGTGACCATACGCGTTGTGGCATACCTATTCAGTTTAGAAGTAGTGACCATATGTATTGGAGCATATCTTATCGATCTTATTAGTAGTGACGTTGTTTTGGGATCAGAGTTTGATCATATTATATTTGAACTATAGTATTAGTAGTTTTAGGCTAGTGCAGTGCAATGAAAGATATTATGCTAACTTGTTGTTACAAGAGAAGAGCAAGTTATGGTATGATCCCCTACTTTTGAGATGGATTTACTATACTTGTTTATAGGCAGTCCGGATTACCCCTGAGCCAAGTTTGTGGGGAGTGTTGGCTATGATTTTGTGGTCCCTGCTTATTTGTATATAGTTTTAATACACAGTATTTTGAGAAGCTCCCCTCACACCAGACATTATGTCCAACCCGCGTTTTGTCTTTGTCTACTTATGTCATGAAAACTCTTGGGTTCTCGATTGAGTAGTTTAGGAGTCGATGCTTTTGGGGATAGACTAGTAGAGTGCGTAGTTAGAGCATTTTGGAGGCATGGCATCTAGGTTTTGGGATATATATACTTGTTATTTTATTTGTACATGACAAACCTGTTATTTGTATATGAGACTGTTGTATCAGATATTTAATCTAAAATCCATGCTTTTTGGGAGTTGATGTATTCTGATTTTCTAGACCGATATTTATTTGTCAGTTGCTTCCGCTAGTGCAGTCTCTTATATGTTGTTATTCTATTTTGTTCATGTATATTCAGTATATTATATGTTATCATTCCATTGTGAGATCTTACCAATATCTTGGTTTAGTGTTTTGTTCTAATTTTAACCCGACGATCTGTCTTTTGTGGTATTCGAAAGTCGTGCGATGATGTAAGGAGTCGGATTTTGAGTATTACAAGGGACGGGTTGTTACAGTCGGTATAAGAGCCTAGGCTCAACACTCGGACCAAGTAGACAAATTTAGTTAATCAGTCTGTCAAAGGAGATACGTTGAGAGAGCGTACTTGTATTTTCTATTATATAATACTGTATACACTGCTTGTCTTCTGAACTTAAATTATTGTGAATATTAGGCACGCATCCTTAAAACAGAACTTAATTCAAAGCGGATCCCTGTGATAAAAAGTATACTTTCTACGTCCCTGTTTTTGGTTTCCGCCTATTTTTTCCCCAAATTACCCCTACGCTTCACTGTCGAGCTCTAGTTCTTCTTCTTCAGTTTCTTCTGATCAAATGAAAAACCGAGCAGAGTCTATAAACTATGAGAATCAAGAAATTAAATTGAAGACTCTACAAAATCGAAGGTTTATTTTTCGATTTAAATGAAAAACTACAATTAAATTGAAGACGAATCAAGCTTTTTTTACAAAATATGAGATTATTAATAGTTGCAGTTATGAATAATTGCAACAGGTTCTTTTTTTGGATTAAATGATTTTACATGGATAATTGCTGATAAGAATGCAATTATTCTGAATATTTGCAGAAATAAATGCAATTATTGAGAATAATTGCCGATAACTATGCAGTTATTATGAATAATTGCAGAGACGGATGAGTTTAGAATTGAAATGATTTTACAAGAAAAATTGCTGATAAGAATGCAATTATTTTGAATATTTTCAAAAATAAATGCAATTATTGAGAATAATTGCTAATAAATATACAACTATTACAAATGATTACAGAGAAAGATAAATTTAGGATTAAAATGATTTTACATGAATAATTGCTAATAAGAATGTAATTAAGAAAGATGAATTTCGGATTGAAATAATTTTACATGAATAATTGCTGATAAGAATGCAATTATTTTGAATATTTGCATAAATAAATGCAATTGTTTGAGAATAATTGCTGAAAACTATGCAATTATTATGAATAATTGCAGAGAAAGATGAATTTAGTATTGTAATGATTTTACAAGAAAAATTGCTGATAAGAATGCAATTATTCTGAATATTTGCAGAAATAAATGCAATTGTTTGAGAATAATTGCTGAAAACTATGCAATTATTATGAATAATTGCAGAGAAAGATGAATTTAGTATTGAAATGATTTTACAAGAAAAATTGCTGATAAGAATGCAATTATTCTGAATATTTGCAGAAATAAATGCAATTGTTTGAGAATAATTGCCGATAACTATGCAGTTATTATAAATAATTGCAGAGACAGATGAGTTTAGAATTTAAATGATTTTACATGAATTTAGAATTGAAATGATTACATGAATAATTGCTGATAAGAATGCAATTATTCTGAATGTTTGCAAAAATAAATGCAGTTATTGAGAATAATTGCTGATAACTATGCAATTATTATGAATAATTGTAGAGAAAGATGAATTTAGGATTGAAATGATTTTACATGAATAATTGCTGATAAGAATGTAATTAATCAGAATAATTGCAGAAATAAATGCAATTATTGAGAATAATTGCTGATAACTATGCAAATATTATGAATAATTGTAAAGAATGATGAATTTAATCTTCATAATTGAACTAAAATTCTTTATTTTGTTATTTATAGTTATAAATGTCTAGTTTTGTATTGAAATGCTTTTATATGAATAGTTGCCGATGAGCATGCAATTAATCAGAATATTTACAGACATACATGCAATTATTAAAGATAATTGCAGATTTATATGCAATATTTGCAAACAATTCAGCAATTATATGCAATAATTGAAGACATGCCTGCAAGTATACGCAATAGTTGCAGACAATTCAGCAAGTATATGCAATAGCTGTTGGCATTTGAAGAAAAATCGATAATGTTTAAAATTTGCAGAATTCTCCGCAAATATATGGAATAATTGCACTCTTACCTTAAATATGTTTTTTTGGTATCAACAATGGATCTCATTTTAAAAATCATCAAATTTGTGATTTTTTGGTGACAACGGTATGCTGATCTGATTTTTCTACATAAAGTTATACGCGTTTGAAATGTTAGAAACGTAAAGGGTATTTTGGTCTTTCTGCGCGCGCGAATTTGAAAACAGGGACCGAAAATGTAAGTTAAGTTTGGCAAGGATTTTTTCTCTATTTTGAAACTTATCAGGGATGTGAGCCAAACTATCCCTAAAAATAATGTGCTTGCAAGGAATTGAACTCCTGACCTCTCCCTTGGAAGCTTGATGCTCAACCACTTGAGCTACACACATTATTATGCCACAACTCCTTCGTTTCAGGTCAAAATTGTATGAAACTTGGACCAATAGCTTCATATCGTTGAGTAGGGTATTCAAATGCCTATAAATATTCCATTATCCTGAAGTAGGTAGTAGCTCTCCAAGGTTAGGTGACGGATAAATTTTAAGATGATCATATCTTCCCATTTGTAGCTCGAATTAAGATGGGGTTTCGACTAAGTTGCATGCCCTGACCTTAGAAACATTTTACATCTACTTTGACTATATTCTTTGACTATGCCAAATTTTCCCCTAACGCTTCACCGCGCCCTTGTGATTACATGATGACGCCTTTATTATGCACCTTCCGACTATTTTTATACTGCTTAACGTCTTTTCGTATTCACCATGTTGTGGGCGAAAATGTCCATAACAAGCGTAAATTATAGAGTTGGACTGGAAGAGCCTTCAAGCTTACAGTTGGAGGTATCTTATGTTGGATATAATATACGATGCGTAAGACATATTACTTATTTAAATAATATTGTCCAAATACTGTTATGGTAAGACTTGAGATTTTCATTCATCCGACATTATTTTTCTAACCCCCTCCTCATTACAACACATGGGTTAGGAGAGAAGACACCTATTTAGAAGATGAAGGTGGAGGCAAAGTCCTATAGTAGTTATCTGTCTATTTATGTTTTTGATGTATCCTGATGTACCATGTCAGACATGTTACTGTGTTATTGAGATATTGTATTTTGGATATTTGGGATGATGTGTTGTATTTTTTAGATTTAGATTTTTAATATGAAATGGACTTATTTCTAATATTATATTTTATCCTTTTCGGTATGAGATTCTGATAGCATAAATAGATAGCTCTATGTATTGTTCATTATATCGATTTTACCAACCATCAACCAGTTTTGGAATGAGCCTAAGGTTCGATAGGCTTTTATTGGGTCAAAAATTAGACCCGTTTTGAGATAGGTTATTACAGTTATTACCTTTTGAAGTACCTCAATGGAAATGGAAGAACATCTCTATGGATTTCATCGACGGATTACAGAAGAGTAGAATGGGCTAATGAAAGTATATGGGTAATAGTGGATCTTCTTAAGAAGAGCGCACATATCGTTCTGATAAGGAGTACAAGAACCGCAAAAACTTTGGCAATTTGTAGAATAAGGAGATAGTTTGATATATGGAGTACCAGTTATTATAGTAAGTGATAGTGACCCACTTTTTACAAGTGTGCTCTGGAGAAATCTACAAAGTGCTTTGGGAATGGAGTTGAATTTGAGTACAACATATCACCCACAAAAAGATGGACAGACGAAGAAGGTAAACCAAATATTTGGATGATTTATTAAGGGCGTGAATTTTGGATTTTGGAGGAGCATGAGGAGATCGTTTACCATTTGTGGAGTTTGCTTATAAAAATAGTTATCAAGCAAGAATTGGAATGGTACTGTTATCCCGCCTTTTGGCAAGGCCGTGACATCAAGAACTTGACTAGAAACCAATGACAGTTCGTCTTGGAGATCGGTTATACGCAGGCTCACTATGGATATCGACGAATTATTTCTGAGTCCGGAACGAGCTAAAATTGATATGACACGACAAGCTAAGCTATGAGAGCCAACATTCCGAATTTCAAGTCAATCGGAGTTCATATGCTCAAGATATTGATCGATCACGGTTGAGAAATCCAAACTTGCATCGATCATAACTCGAGATCTACAAACCCAAATGCCACCAAATTGTCATAGGAGCTTAAATATGACCTGAAGAATGTTCCTGCCAAATTTTGACTCTATCAGAGAAAGTCTTGACCGAGTCGAAATTCGTTCGTATCGCTCGCGGATGGAAAAACTCCAACTTGCATCGATCATATCTCGAGAACTACAAGTCCAAATGCTATGAAATTTTCACAGCAGCTTAAGTACAACATGAAGAATGTTCTTGCCAAATTTCGACTTGATCGGAGCAAGTCTTGACCGAGTCGAAATTCGTTCGTATCGCTCGCGGATGGAAAAACTCCAACTTGCATCGATCATATCTCGAGATCTACAAGTCCAAATGCTATGAAATTTTCACAGCAGCTTAAGTACAACATGAAGAATGTTCCTGCCAAATTTCAACTCGATCGGAGCAAGTCTTGACCGAGTCGAAATTCGTTCGTATCGCTCGCGGATGGAAAAACTCCAACTTGTATCGATCATATCTCGAGATCTACAAGTCCAAATGCTATGAAATTTTCACAGCAGCTTAAGTACAACATGAAGAATGTTCCTGCCAAATTTCAACTCGATCGGAGCAAGTCTTGACAGAGTCGAAATTCGTTCGTATCGCTCGCGGATCGGGCCGAAACTTCACGGGCTTGGGCGCGCGGGCCTGGTCACGTGCCAGAGAGGGTCTTCCAAGATCTGAGTGAAATACTAGCCTCCTACAGCTACAAATAGAGCTCCAGGGCATACAGAAAAGGGGCTTCTTCTTCCTTGAGCTTTCCAACGCCCAGACTCTGTCGGATCCAGATCTAAACTCCATTGCTGCTGCTAATAACCAAAATTACTGCTGCAAAATCATAATCATCTGTTGTAACTCATTGAATTCACTTGTAATCTTCAAAGAAAGATCAATAAAGCTATCAACTTCATAGTGGACGTAGGCGATACGCCAAACCACTCTAAATTCTTGTGTCTCTGTACATTTAAATTATTCTCATTTCTGAAATTTGGAGTTTTTGTTAGATAATCCTCTTTTTACATTTAATTTCTTCACTTTATCTCTTCATAAACTTCCGAAGAGTATTGTGCCCAATTTTGGTACAAACAGGTACTGTTTGAAGCTTTGTATGGACGACCCTATAAATCACCGTAATGTTAGTGGGAGTCTATGGACAAAGTCATTCTTGAACCGGAGATGATCAGAGACATTTCAGAAAAAGTGGAGTTGATAAGAAAATGGATGAAAGAAACATGGGATAGGTAGAAATATTATGCGGACAAGAGAATGGTAGACCAGGAATTTGTTGTAGGTGCCTTAGTGTTTGTCAAGGTGTCATTGTTGAAGAGAGTGGTTAGGTTTAGCAATTCGGGAAAACTGGCACCCCGATTTGTTGGACCTTTCCCTATGATGGAGCCGACAAGTCTGGCCTATAGACTAGACTACTCGAAAAGATTGCTGGTGTTAATGATGTGTTTCATGTTTCACATTTGTGAAAATGTTTATATGATCTATCTATTATGATCGAACATAGTCAATTAGAGGAAGTGGAGCTGGAACTCGAGGTGAGTTCGCCCCGTGGTCCTACGCGGATTGTTGAGCTTGGAGTGAAATGATTGTGGAACAAGGTTGTGAAGTTGGTAAGGGTCCAGTGGGGAAATGATCCAGTAGAGAGTACATGGAAACCAAAGGAGAGGATGCGTGTTTACCATCCACATCTCTTTACCGGTATATTCCATATGCGTATTTGATTTTTAGGACAACTTTGGATGCATAGTTGTAATGCTTGGGTATTGATTGATTGGTCGACCTCAGGTAGAATAGGTTAGAATATATTAACCTATATTGTTACTTATCATTTCTGCATTCATATAGAACTTATATGCTTATTAGGGTGTTGTTCATCATACATGATATGTCATATAAATTGAATTCATATAAGTGGCCAAAGTAAGAATTGCATTATTGCATTTTGATATATGTATATCATATTCATGCATGTTTGAATACCCTATTTCATATATGCTATTGATTGTTGATTGTTTCCTTATATGAGAATGTGCACATGCACGACTGATACAAGTGACATGGTTAATATGAAAAATTAAGAGTGGTTATTACGTTCTCTCTGTCCTTTGTGAATTTCATAGACAAAAATGTTTTAAGGAGGAAAGAATGTAATACCCCAAAAATTCGAATGATGTTTTAATTAAATAATAATATATTAATATGAAAAATAATGGAATTAATGAATAAATTAAATAAATTAAAAATAAGGAGGGGTGAACTGGTCATTTTAAGACATTGGAATTTGACGACGAAACTAGCGCCTTTGCGACCGTCTCATTTTTTGATTCATGCAATGTTTTTTTATGCTGTTTGAAGCTCGTATGAAGGAGATATGGCCGGAAATGCCATCGATTCGAACGGACGCTACGTGATTTGAGTTCGAATTTAGGCGGACAAACGATTGTTTCCTTCCTTTGACTCAAAACTAAAGTGTGTATCCCACTTTCCCATTTCACAAAACTAATTCCTATTTCTTCCTTCTTCCCCAACTTTCTGATTAATCCTAACCCCCAAAATCAAGACCTAATTAAGAAATTAAGGCCCCGAATCGAAGAAAAAAGCAAGGAAGAACGCATAGGAATCACTAAATGTGTTAGAATAGAGAATTGAAAGGACTTCTATCTCTGAACAGCGAAGAAAAGTGAGATTAGAGGCTTGAAATTGGGAGGAATCGATTAGAGTGAGTGGGTTTAAATAATTTCTACGTTTATTCTCTTAATTTCATGATTTAATATGATTACATTAATAATTAAATGACTAAAATTAGGCTATGTGATTTTTGTAAACTTTGCCTAACTTGGTTAATGAATGATTTTGGAGTAATTAAATAAGTTAATGGAGCTATATAATATATATATATATATATATATATAAACTCTATATGCAAAACTAGGCGAAAATGAGGCATAAAGTTGGGAAAATAATAGTGAAATGATGGGTAAATCAAACTAAGCTTAGATAAATAAATTTATGAGACGAAATATGGTGTTTATAGACCTAAACATAATGTTTTGCATTTTTATATGATTTGTATGAGTTAATATAAGAATATTACATATTTTGTGCATAAACGGTCCAAAAATACAAATTTAACGATTTGGGCCATTTAAATATTTTAAATTGATATGAAACTACTTTCTTAGATTTAATATGATGATATCAGGTCTAAAAAGTATTTCTATGTAATTGATTCAAATTTTTATGAATTTATATATATATATATATAATATTATGTGAAAATCAGCCCAAATTTGTATTTTTTTAGCAGAGCTTATCGGCTTTTAATTGGGTCGTTCACGTTTATTGATTAACATTAATAACCGATGTTTGGCACAAACGCCAGAACATCTATGAAAAGAAAATTACAGGAGATAGGTAGAAGCACCTATGCTACTAGAAGACTAGGAACACTAGTCCTCGTCATTTCTACTACTATCATCAATAGGCCCTATAACACGAGAATACCCAGAAAAGATCGAAGCCAGATTAGGCACATAGTTCTTAGAATCAAAAGAGTATAAATATTTCCTATCCCATGTTTCATCCTCCAAGGTAAACTTGTTACATTCCCCATCATCGCCATCCATAGATAAGGGAAATCCATCCCTCTCAACATGATATATCAAGAAACGCTCTTCACCTTCACCTCCTACATACATATGGTAGCTGCTAGTCTTAAGGTTGAATCTCATTTCAAAAGGTGCATGAACCCAAGCACGCTCACTATGAATTTATATAATGTATTTTTATAGATGAAAGTTAAAGAAATTACAAACTAAAATAGTAAACGATGATAAAAATTCACAGAAAAAAATATATGATATGTTATGGATGTATATTACATAAATGTGAAATAAAAAGCTAAGAAATCACATGAACAAAGAGTTAAAAATAAAAATATACAATATTATAGAATAACCTGGGATCTGCTTTGGGCTGTTGCATGGTTGGACCAGTGGTCCACAACGATGTACCAACCACCGAGCAATTTCATCAGGTTGAACATAGACCTATTAAAAGCCGTAATATATATATATATATATATATATATATATATATATATATATATATATATATATATATATATATATATTTAAAGGCTCGTGCTGGACTTCCTGAGTGTTTTCGGCCCGACGTACCCTACCATATGTGGCAATGTGTGTTAGTACACGGATATTGCATGCAGTAGAGGGGCGATGTTTATAAGCTATATGACTTAGTTTTTGGTCATTGATTTAGAATAGAGTTGGAGTGTGAGGGAATCATGACTTTGGATGTTGTGGGTTGGCTGCAACACAATTGTTATCGGGTATAGCGGCATTTACGGTTTATCCGTGATACGACTAACAACTTGTTATACATACAAATGTGAATTTAGTCACCTCATTTTAGAATGAATGTAGCAACACGGCTATATGAAATTCTGTGAACATGAATTGTACATCAAATTTGATACGAGTTGAATATAAATTGAAATGTATAATGCTATAGTAGTTTATCATTTTTACCATCTTATATTATGAAATAATCATAGTAAATATTGAACTCGGTTATATTCACTCACTAGGCCTTGCGTCTGACCCCCCCTCCACCATGTTTCCCTTGTTTATAATATGTGATAGGTTGATGAAGACATGTTTGGTTATGACGACGTTGTAGGCTTTGGTGACAAAGGCGTGTTATGTATTATAGTGCATGTGTGTGATGATATGTATATAAATATGACACTTAATGTATTGTATAGGTTTAGATTTGTATTGTATATATCGGTGATATGTGGAATAATATGTGGAATGGTTTGGAAATGACATAGTGTTATTTGATTATTATATATTTTTGTTCCTTCCGCTGTGAGTTCTGAAAGTCAAATAAATAGTTTCTGTTTTATTTTCCTTGTATCAATTACCTAACGATCCGTTGCTTTCAACTTTTATGGTTAAAGTTATTGTTTAACGTTGTAAACTAGAGGTCCGAGAATAGTAGGTTGTTACAACGAAGGTGGTGAGTCGAGGTGCTCAGCATATATAATGAAGGTGTTGATCAAAAGAAGATATGAAATAGGGGCCAATTGAATGGGTGAAATTCTACGGTGTATAGCCACTCTTTAATGATGGGGTGAAGAGGAAAATAAAGATCGCAGTGGATATGTTCATATCTAAGTGAAACAAACCCTTTGGGAGGTGCAAATGTAAGCACCTAGATAGGGGAGGAGCTCTATAATTGTAACCGCCAATGCCAAAGTGACCGACTAGGTTTATAATTTAATCATCTTTACGAATGGTCGAGACAAGATCGGTAAAAGAAGTGGAATCTTGGCCAGAGGTGCTGGGAGAATTTTCTAAGGCCATAATCTGTTAAGGCAAGAAAGACATAAAATAGAGTTTTCATTTAAGGGCAGAAGCATTACTACTAAATTCATACCTAGTTAAAACAACCCATAAAACATCTAAAACACTATGCCTCGATATTTGATCAAAGACTTAGTCCACTACATCGAAGTAGGCATACGACCAAACATGTTGAGGTCGTTGTTTAAAATTAGGGAAATCCACATTGCAATTTCCCATATATAAAGAATTGTAAAGGCACAAGAAAAGAAAATGAAATAAGAAATATAAAAAATCAATAGCCCTCGAGATATAGAACTTAGTAAAACAAGAAATCAATGGTAGAAAATCAATAAATGCCTATGAAATTGTAAGCGAGTGTAAAGAAAACTGAAAGAGAAGATGGGTATATGTAAGATACAGGGGAGATCCCAACCATCAAATTCAAACGGCACAAAAATGTGAATCATTGGATGCTAATGATAACAAAGGGAATTAACAATATACAAAGCGGGGAATATGAAACGATTTAATTGACGTAGTTGAGACAAGGTAACAAATCACAGCATGTCACATGTATGGAGCATTAAATGTAAAAAGGTTGATTAGACTGTTGAAAAGTCGGGTGCGAAATAACAAGTCCATCCTAAAATACATTAGCGTAGACTATGACAGAGGGCAAATGTTACCCCTATTTTAATTAAGTACTTAGCTCAGGTTCAGATAAACGTAGTCAACAGGCGAAATAGTACAATAAAGAATAAAATAGGCCGAAAGCCATAATAGATAGGAACTGGGAAAGTTCCATATAAAACATTCAAAGCCCAACAATTTCTAAGCTAAAGTGCACAATCAAAAGACTTCACACAAAAACTAGCGCATCCTCACTTTTAGGGTGCACTAAAAGGAGCAATTCCTTAACAAAGTTCAATGTGCCTTAACCATATTGAAAAGAACTGCACAACAAGCAGCGCAGGCAGCCCCATATCCTCGAGCAACAAAGCCAAGCTCCTTGCCATACTACATTAACTCAAGGTAGGTGGCAAGTAATCACTGGTCTGACACCCAACTCAACATTTCAAATTCAAACTTTCCCGCCTCAACTAAATCATTCCGCCTAAACTCAGATTTCTCCCCTCTAAATCACATTATCCCGTCTAAATCTAAGTCAGGAATTCATGCACGTCAGATAGGCGGATGAATGACACATGGCGAAATCTAACGACAGCAATCTAATACGAGATAACACGTCAGCAATCCACATGACGTCTTCTATGTTATAAAAGGAAATGACTGTAATAGAAAAGGAGGATTGAATTTCTATTACTCAAAGAATTAAATACGGTAAAAGTTGTACTAAGATCTCTATTGATTTCAAAACTTGTACTAAGAAAGGAAACGAACGTAGAATTTCTTAATATTTGTAAATTCTTCATGTGTTTACTTTTTCTGCGTTTTAAGTGTTGTTTTCTACGTTTGGGTTTGTTTTATTTTGAGTTGAACTATTAAGACATTTCATCAAACAATTGAATGACAACCATCATAATCGTGTAAGCATGGGATAACGTAGTTACTACCTTCACGACAGTTTAATATTCGTGAAATAAGCTAATTCCTAATCACGTAAGTATTCGGCAACGTGATTAGTTTAAAAATTCGGTGGTGTGAAATCCTAAAATCTCACACTAGTTTCCTAGTCCAAATTAACAGATATGAAGGCTTTGGAATAAGTTGTTCCTAAAGACTCCTCCAAGTACTCCTCTGTTTTTGAACTCCTGTTGGTTGATTTTGGTTATTGTATCTTCTTGTTGAATATGTTAACGTAGAAAACAAAAAATAGATGATTTTCCGGGCATACTTTCTTGCCAAAATTGAGCAATAGTTTATTGTTTGGTGTAATTTTATAATATTATAACCTTAACATGTGCTCTTAATTATCAGATCGTATGTTAGCAAAACCTTAAACGTTGTAATTCTGTAGTGCTTAAGAATAGATTTAGATGTCCTTATATTAACACTGCTCTTTGATACATTTGACAAATATAGCTCTGGAAATCAATGGCTGGCTGAGTTCTCTCTTCATGAATTTAATAAGAAATTTATTAAAGAGGCTACTACGAGCGGTATTATGTGACTGAATTAACATAGCGGTAAACAAATTTGACTAGCTCATGATTTACACCAAAATGGAGAAAAACATTCCTCATTTAAAGTTTAAACTAAAAAGGAGACTAAATGTTAGGTTTTCAATTTGAAGGAACGTGGTAAAATCTCCCTCTGCACATACACCTATACACAATCGGACATGATTCAGCAACCGAACATGCGAAGCTCACCATTACTCTCTTGCATGGAAAGCAAGGTCCACAAGCATGCGAACAGTCTGGTACGCTTGACCCTGATGCATATACATCCATAACAGTATCTTTTGCTCCTTCTCTCTGGACAAGATCATATATAGTATTGGTGTCGGTTCAGTTATATATAAGCCTGTATATATGCTTTTCTTAGTTCAGAGCTTTACCTTTGCTACCATATGATGACCATTTGACTTGACTGCTGCATGAAACACGACAGCTATGAGAAATAAGCCCCAACACTTCATCAGCTGTTTTTGTTTTCGGCACTAATGAACAAGTGCTGTATACATATATTTCTAAGCAATGAGAGAGTATTCCATAAGAGATGGACTACATTTAGTTGTATATATATTAAGTACAAGATAGGAGCTGGTAGGATGTTTCAATAGGTTCACATGATTCATGCATGCACAGTTTTTGTTTTTGAAAAGATTCACAAGAAACGTTCAGAAAGGAAGAGAAATGGAGTTGATAATCTATTTAATATACAAACAGAGTCTGCGTAAATATTTATTGGTGTCATTTGAAAATGAGTGGTATTTATGGACTGGCCTGTGAGTAGTTATTGCTACCATTTCAAATTGGATGCTTTTAATTTGAACATCAAAATATATTGTTCTGATTGTTTTCAGCAGCATTTGCTTTAACGCAGGCTAAGTTATCTTATGACTTGAAAGAATAGCAACAAACAAGAATTTTTGAAAACTAATTGACAACTTCGGAGAATTTCAATTGATTTCTGTGGAAGTATATGATATAGAAGTTGGTAATTGTTGTTATAGCAAAACATTGCGTTAAAAACTGGTTTTACTCTGTAGTTGACAATAGAATGATGTGCATATTGAAACACTGTATTATATTGTTTATAAAGCAAACAAATTTATTTGACATCTTGTAACTGAAAACTACAAGCACAGCTAAAGCACACCCATAAGCGAGTCTTACTTGACAGGTTTGGTGGATTGTTCTAACTAATTCCTGTGGTTTAGCCAAATGACATATTTTTGGGAACTTGGGATTTACAACAGATGAGAAACTATTAAAAATAAATTTGAATCTCATATACAAATTTCGGTTTGCGAATTCAGGAAGAGTTCACGTGTATCAGAACATGATTTTCAGTAACAAAATAAAAGTAAATACACATTGCATGAGAACATTGATTGCTTAGTATAAGACTGAAGAATCAATGAAGCCCAAAGAAGCATTGATGAGACTTTAATGCTTTTATATACAGTATGACAAGACTTAGCTACTGCAACCCAGAACTCCAGGTTATTTGATTTGCTTGTTTCCTGCATTTCTCTTAACTTATATGTTCGTAGTTAACATGTGTTCAAATATGTATGTATTATTGTTGCTGCTAACCAGTTACCCTTGTTCAGTGATTAGTTTATTGGTTTTCTTCTTAATAACCTGTATCTTTAGTTACATGTATCCAAGGTTTGTTGGGGAAACTACACAGATTAATCGTTCCAGAAGCGGAGATCTAAAGAATCAAGGTCTAAAGAATCAACTCTAGATTTGATTTAATAAACAAACGATATAATTGACAATTCCACAACCTCACAACTAAACGAACACATCAATAAATGAGCAAGCAACAAAAAATAAAGAGATACATGACTCAAGGTGGTCGATGGACAGTGTACATTTTACTTTGGGGGGAGAAGAGAGAAGAAATTTGTTACAATTTGAGTGGATTTCAGAAGAGATTCCTACTTTTTCTGTTAGTAGATGCTATGATACAATGGTAGAGAAGAACCACTGAATCGGCACCAAATCCTAGAGGAGATGGATGTATTTATAAAGCCTCGATCTGGTCTCAACTGTCAAATTTAACCACAGGAAGATCCATGATCAATATGCCAAAATCCCAATATAATATGTTCAAACTTCCCCTGTGAATAACTGCTCCAAACCTTGATCGATGGACCAGTGGTATGCCAATCACTCGATCGATCAAGGTTCCGAATCGATTTAATGCTTCAAAACACCCAATCTTCGACAAGTTACGGTTCGATCAATGGATTTCTAACCGGTCGATCAGTTAACTTTCGCTCCGCACAAATAACCTAAGTGGTTGACTAGTTGATGACGTAGAGGTCAACCACAGGAGTGGTTATCTATGCTTACATACTGTTGATTTGAACTTCAAAAATCTATATCTTTCATATTGTATCTCCACATGATAAACGTTTTCACGATTAGGCAAAATTCGTTTCAGTTTTGATACATTGTGTAACATTTTTTCACTAATCCACCTTGATACACTACATTTTCAAACCAAAGTCTAAAGCAACTCCATCTTCATCCAATATCATAGATAACCAAGACAATGGGAAACTTTCCTGATGAGCTTTGCGATGGTCATCACCCACTACACTCTGCCAATGAAATTTGACAAAATATCATCGGCCTACAAAGTGTTGAAAGTACCAAAAACAAAGAAGGTAAAACCAATACAAGGAAGTGGAATCAAATCAATGTAATAAAACAAGAAAACCAAGAACTCCTCCAAACATCAAACGCGAAAATCCTCGTGTGCCACTTAGCACCTCAACAAGAAACGCTACGAGAATTTTTAGATTTTCCTATGTCAAAATAGCGTAGGAATGCTGAATTTCCTATGCCAACGCCTACGACGTTGTTAGGGTCGAAAAACTGAGCATGGGAATTAATTTCCCATGTCATGCATTTGTCATTTTTCTAAGCCCCTCCCTCGTCTATCCTACAACTTTCTCATGCCAAAAGTTTTCCTATGACCTTTCAACACCATAATTTCACTACGTCGATCTTACGCCTTTCCCTTCGCCCAACTTTCCTTCTCTTTCCCACATCATGCTTACTTTTTTTATGCCTTTTAAAATTTCATATTTCAGACTTACCTACGCTCTTCCTATACCTTTCCTAGATTTTTTTTGCAATTATATGCTGATTTTGCTTCCTTCTACCATAAATCAATATGATATAATGTACAACCAATATGGTAAAGCCAAGTAGGGAAAATTATATATATATATATATGTGTATGTGTGTGTGTGTGTGTGTGTATGTATATATATATAATCGAATCCAATTTCATAACCATTAAAGTACAATAAACAATAATCACTAAGTTCAAATACCATGCTAGTATGTCCAAGTACTACATCACCAAGCTCAAATACCACTTCCACAAGCTCAAATACCACATCCACAAGTTTCAGCACTATATTGTTGTAACTGGACCAGCCCTCAGCGGAGGTTATGTGTTGACGTCAAAAATGGCACAACGCCCAAAAACTTTTTGAAATATAGATATTTAGCGGAAATATATGCAAAAGGTAAAGATACACAAGAATTTTTATAGTAGTTTGGCAATCTCTAGCCTACGTCCACTTTATATTTTATTTATTAGAGGTTTGAGTCATTAGTACAAGAGTTTACTGATCTGAGTCCTAGAACAGCAAATGATAGCTTCCCAAGTGATTTTAATGGAGGAGAGGTAAGAGACGAAGAAGAAGGAGAACAAAAAAGTCCTTTTCCAGTAGCCATAGGGTCTGTATTTATATAAGAAATCACCAGTTGAGCCAGAAGCCTATGAAGTCCAAGGTCCAGACGTAAGAACGGTGATGTACAAGTGAACATATCAGCCTATACGCAAAATAAACCTCTCGATACCGAGAGGTTTCTCTCGATACTGGGTGGTTCTTCTTAGTGAAAACTTACTTCTTTCACTTTCATTGTTCTTCTATCTCCAGTTCGATGTATTCCAAACTCCTTTTTATAGACTTTGGATTGTTTCCGATGATTCTCTTGATAGCACTTGTATTATCCTACTTTCTTTTCTTCCTTCTCATAAATCCTTAGAGTTGCTCGTCTTTTCTCCGAGGAAATCACTTCATGATGATTGCTAGAGGTTGTGTCAGGTGGTCCACTTAGCCTCATTTGGCCCGAAACTTGCTGAATTCCTTCCTTTCGTCCATCTAGACTTGTTTCCAAGCTCGTGAGTCATTACATCTTCGTTTAGACTCTCTACTTTCAGTTGAAAATCTGTTTGGTCAAAAATTCGATTGACACTTGCCCCCAAAGTACGCCTTATGAATGTATAGTGTGCTTTGCTCAAGAGCAAATTTCAGTAGTAGTCGAATTCTTGGTCAAGCTTCCCAACTATCCGTCAATCCAAATTGTGGTGAATCATCTGGTTCCTTCAAATTCTCCTACAAACCAAAAGTCATTCCAGACCTGTTATAGCTAATGACTCTAGTCCTTACTTAAGTGCTAGTCAAAAATCATAATCGATCTGTTTTCATCCGAAGTTATCATATTGTATGTTAAAATAATCCCGTGTTCGCCTGGGATTTATCTACTTTACTCTAATTATAAGGTGTTTAAATCCTTAACTTAAGTCGATATCCATTCCAAGGTTCGATCTTACCGGATCATTTATCATCCAAACTAAGGTTCGATTTATGCGGACCATTTAATCATTCAATTCAAGGTTCGATCTCTCCGGATCGTTTAATCACCCAATCAAGGGTTTGTTCTCTCCAGATCGTTTAATATCCAATATGGAGTTCGATCTCTCTGGATCCTTACTGAGCCCAATCTGCTCACTCTCCGATGAACGGACTCAACGATAAGGAAGTCCATCCGCTCACTCTCCGGTAAGGGGACTTACTTTTGATCTCTTCGGTTCCTTGCTGAGCCCGATCTGCTCGCTCTTTGATAAGGAAACTCAATGACAAGCAAGTCCATCCACTTACTCTCTGGTAAGGGGACTTACTTCTTGTGGTCTTTTCCCCATCTCTCTGGATAGGACTAACACGATCAATATCAGTCATCATGTTCAAGTGGATTACAAAAATCAAATATTCAAATCAAAGCAAACATCCTAAATATTCATCTCAGACATCTAACTCAAAGCTTGCCTAGAGGCCAATCAAGGTCTCGTACACGTGTAAGCGGTCCGAAGTTATTATCGTCTTAACTATTCAAAACAGAAAGCAAAGCATAGGAAATGAACTGACTCATGTCTATCCCGATCAAGGGATTACCATCCGCGATCCAGATCCCCGGTCGTGTCTTGATGCATTTATTGCAAATGGTAGCTGCTCTGACTGCACCATCGCAGTTCGATTCCTTACGTACTATGGCAGCTAGCTGTTCCAAACCAATTCTTCTATCAAATCGCTAAGGTGTCTGCATTCTTTTGTTTCATGTCCGTCTAGCTCGTGGAATAGGCAAAACTTTCCAGACGTTCTCTCTTGATCTATGGGTTCCCTCTTAGCTGGCCTTCGATAGAGGATCTGCCTCCTAGTATCTAGGTATATCCTCTCTGGAGTTTCGGTTAGGTCAATGTAAGAAGAGAATTTCGATTTCCTCCTCTGCCGTTTCGGTCCTTCGAAGCCGTTATCAGTTTTTCGCTTCCCCTTGTCTTTTCCATATCTTGCACTGGACAATCATCCATCATCCACAATATTAATATTAGCATTATCAGCCTCAGCATCCTCTTGATGCAGATACCTTTTAGCTTTATGGTAAAACTTTATGAGATCCATTGGTGAATCCATTTCTAATGCAATCTTGAAGTCGGTCTTTCTTAAGACTCTAAACACTGTAGCCATCAGGATTATCGATAGATCCATCTTATCGAATGCGACAGTTGCCTCGTTAAATCTCGTCAGATGGCTTCTTAAGGTATCTTTGGGCTTTTGCTTTATGTTTGATAGTGTCATCACATTCTTTGGTTGAGAGATATGAACTCTGAACTACCTCAAGAACCTATTCACTAACTCGGTCCATGTGCTTATGGATCCATCCTCCAGCTGTCTGAACCACATCACTGCTAAATCTATCAGATATAATGAGATGCACCGTCCTATCACCTCCTTAGAAGCGCCTAACACCTTCATATGCCAAATGTATCTCATTAGATGAACTTTTGGATTCGTCTACCCATCGTACATTTCCAATGTTGAAAGCTTAAAATCGGGGGGATTCCTCGCATTTCAGATGTTAGAGGTGAATGGATTCCTATTTGCGTCCTTCAAACTATGATATGGTGGTCCACCCCTCACTATCCTTCTGACCAACTCGGCTGCCTGGTTGTTGCCGTCTAACGAAGGTCTTTGATCACTAGCTGCACTCTGCCCCTTTTCCTGCGGGGAAACTCTAGTACATACTCCTTTGATCACTGTGGATTTACGTTCTTACTTGCATTTCTAGCCCTACCACTGTCCGTTCTCGGCATCCTAGCTCGCCCTAAGCTTGAACTGATATTGTCCTCAAGTAAAATCCACTCGGTATCGAAATGATTGGAATCGGTGTCGATAGGTCCTGTTTATGGGGGAATTGTTCCAACTTGCTCAGCTCCGACTCCAGATGCTCCTGCATTAGTTCCTGGTCTTTGGCTTTGAATTTCAACTGCTCCAACTAGTCCATGTTGTTCTAATCTTTGGAAAAATCCAACTAGCATATCCTGTTGTTGAGCCATTATTCCACCTTGCATTTCTTTCATCATTCTCGACATCTCATCTCCGATCACGTAGATGGAATGATAAGAATTTGAAGACACCTCCTGGTTGTCCTCATGCTCTTGTTAACTCCCTACAATCCTAGATCTTATGTTGGTCTCTTCATCTTCTCCAAACTTCAGAACCAAGCTTTAGGTTGTGAAATCTAGCTCTTTCTCAATGAAATTACCAAAATGTTGACGCCAAAAATGGCACAGCAGCCAAAAACCTGTTGAAATATAGAGATGTAGCATAAAATGCATGCAAAAAGTAAAGATACACAAGAATTTTTATAGTGATTCGACAATCTCTGACCTACGTCCACTTTATATTTTTTTATTAGAGGTTTGAGAGTCACTATCACAAGGGATTTACTGATCTAAGTCCTAGAACAGCAAATGGTAGCTTCCGAAGTGACTTCAATAGAGGAGAGATAAGAGGTGAAGAAGGAGAACCAAAAAGTCATTTTCCAATAGCCATAGGGTCTGTGTTTATAGAAGAAATCGGTAGTTGAGTCAGAAGCCTACGTAGTCCATGGTCCAGATGCAAGCCTAGTGGTGTACAAGTGAACACATTGGCATACATACAAAATAAACCTCTCTCTCAATATCGAGTGGTTCTGCTGGGTGAAAACTTACTTCTTTCACATGCATTGTTCTTCTATCTCCAGTTCGATGTATTCCAAACTCCTTTTCATATACTTTGGGTTGTTCCCGATGATTCCCTTGATAACACTTGTATTATCCTACTTTCTTTGCTTCCTTCCCATAAATCCTTAAAGTTGCTCGTCGTTTCTCTAAGGAAAGTACTTCATGACGATTGCTAGAGGTTGTGCATCAAGTACAAGGAGTTCGGGGGGTACTAAGTGGAAGAAACACCTCTTGGTACCGAGAGGTCCTCTTTGTGCCGAGTGGTCCACTTAGCCCTATTTGCCTGAAACTTGTTGAATCCTTCCTTTTGTCCATCTAGACTTGCTTCCAAGCTCGTAAGTCATTTTGCCTTAGTTTAGACCCTCTACTTTCAGTTGAAAATCCGCTTGGTCAAAAAGCCAGTTAACATTATTGGTAAATTTCAGAAAAAATTACCATATTGGATCTTTATTGGGCTTATGAAGTCTAATTTATTTAAAACGTTTCTAAATTTCTTTTAAATAAAATATTTATTTTATTTAAATTTATAAAATGATATATAATTATTTAATTTATGTCATAATATATATATGTGCGTGTGTGTGTATCATATACACACATATATATATATATATGTGTGTGTGTGCATCTGTAACATATCAATCCATGCAAGGTATAACATGCCTGTGTATAGATGTAAGGATTTACACCGCAAGAGACATATTAGCTCATCCAATATATAAATATATTATCCAAATGTGTGTTTCAATACTTTTTCTTATACGTATATTAAACATTTCAAACGTGTATATAAACTATATTTTATTTCAACAAATTTTTGTGCATGTGTGTATATATATGTATATATTTGTATAAACATATGTATAAAATTAACATTGTACATATATAACACTATGAATATATTTTAATAATTTATATAAAAAAAAATTTTAAATTCGAAAAAAAATATGCATATATATATATATATATAATAAATATTTATATATCATCATTTTATACATTTTTTGTTTCCTCTCATCCTCTCATGGCAGCAGCTACCTTACCTCCCATCCTCTTAACTATACTTCCTTCATCCTCAATTTTCCTTCCCTTGTCTCCTCCTAGGACTGGGCCTATCCTCCCTGCCCCTCCTCACCCCGAACCTGACCCTCCTCCTATTCCATAGTTCATCCCCCCTCATCTTACTGCCTCAACTTCTTCTACCTCTCCCTCTGTTCCTTCTCTCAATGTCACATATCAACAAAAATGGACTTCACTCTTCAAGAATAAGCTAAGAAATACGGGGAAGTACATCCCTGTTGATATGAAACCAGTTTTCTCTGGATATGCTTTGGTTCCTCATCCTGTAATAGTTGAAGCGGGATCTCAAGTGTGGAATGACTTCCTGGTAGGATTCTTCCTTGATAAACCACTTTCTTTCACACATGTCCCCGCTGCCTCCTTGAAAGAGAGATGTCCTGAACCGCTAGACGATGGGGGCATATTCGCCTTACCGTCATCATACTATAATGATATTATGAATAGTTTTTTGGAATTGTCAATATAATCTAATGGTATGGCTAGATTCTATAGGATTTGAATTTGAAATTTGAAATCTTAAGAAAATATGGAGGCTCAAAGGAGCAATTAAGGTCAAATCTAAGGGTTTTATCTTCGTGTTTCACTTTTCTTGTAAAGAAGATAAGAGCAGAATCATTCAAAGTGACCTCATTATTATGAGAAATAAGCTTTTCATAGTTAAACCATGGGTTCCAACAGTAGGAAATATGTGTGGCAACATCTCTTCAGTTCCTGTTTGGGTCCAGCTATACAATATACCTATATTTGCTCGGTCACATCTTGGCATAAATTTGCTTGCTAGCAGTCTTGGAAAGCTTCTTTATATAGACGAGTCAATATAAAGACTTGAAAGACTGCAATATGCAAAATGTATTATTGAAGTTAGTCCTGAGAAGGAATTGGTTGATAACTTCAATGTCCATCTTGTAGAGGAGGAACTCAAAGGATAGAGGTCAGATACCTTTAGAAGCTTGAAATTTGCTTGAAATGTAAGATCTTTGATCATAGTTTGCAAACTTGTGATAAGAATGATGAACAATGTAACAAGGCAGAAGTGAATGAGGACACAGTTAAGACTAAGAAATAAGATTTTAAAAATGATAAGAACATGAATACCAAGTCTGGAGGTAATAAGGTTCAAAGGTGGCAGGTGGTAAAGAAAACTATAAAGAAAAGAGTTAATATGCAGAATGTCAGCTCTAAGAATGATGAAGAAATTGTTGTAGAGGATGGAGGAAATTAATGCCAATATAAAGGTGATGGAAATTATGAAGAAAATGTTGATAATGCTAAAAAAGAAAATGATGCAAAGGATGGAGAAATTATTGTAGAGGATGGAGAAATTATTGCAGAGGATGGAGAAACTGAAGGTGTATTAAGAGACATATATGTAAAGGAAAGCAATGTCTTAAATCAAGATAAGAAGAGGAATAAGGACTCAAATCATATTTTTACATGTAACAAGTTTCATATTCTGGATGGGGCTGATGATATGGAGGATCGGTTACAACTAAATGAGAACGTTGGAAATGTGAATGAAGTGTGTGAAGAATCTGAAAAGAAAATGAATCATAACAAAGTGGCAATTCAAGATGGAACTGATGGCACCCATTCTACTGCAAAAGAATTGAATATAATTTCTGAAGTAGATATAAATAAAGAGTGGAAATTTGGAAAATATTGATCTCATTTCCAATGACATTCAAACAATGGAGCAATCAGAAAATGGTGCATTTTTAAATGCATATGTGCTTGTGCACACCCATGATCCCAACCACTTTATTAAAGACCCAACATTTAACCCTCCTCTTGTTTCTTTGCATGAAGAGATTTCCTCAATTCCAAATTCTTTCTCAACTTCTACGTGCATGCATGAAGATTCTCCAATTAATGTCATTTTATCTTCTCACACTGCCAAAAACTCTCTTGAATTTCCCTCTAAATCCTGCCAAATTTCCATCTCATCTGATCATCCTTATGATCATTTAATCCCTCTTTCTGCTTGGAAACCTCCACCCCCTCTTCTCTCAACCACTTCTTCCTAGTCCATTTCTAATAGCAAATCATCATACCTCAATATCCCCATCTTAAAATTCATTAACAACAAATCATCGGATAAAGATCTGAATGTCTCCAACCCATCAACTTCCAATTAATATTCCTGAAACAACAGAATTCAATTCTCCTATGACTAGGGGCATGGAACTCAAGCTATCTCTTAACAAACAGTTTACTCAATGATGCATAACTTAAGTGCATGGAACATTAGAGGTGCCCACTGTGGTATCAAACTTGACAGATGTAAAGACCTTATTTATTCTCATAATCTCAAACTACTAGCAGTCCATAAAACCAAGCTTAATTACTCTCTGACCATTAGAGCTGCCAACTACATAAACCCTAATTGGCAATTGTCACACAGCATTAATGAGGCTGTCTATGGAAGAGTCATGGTCATTCATGACCCTTTTGTGTTCACTCTCTCTCCTATCCTTGTAACCAGGCACCTCATTCATTCTCGCATCCTTCATCTCCCCTCCTCAACCTCCTTTTATCTATCCGTCATTTATGCTGATAATTCCATCTCTTCTGGACAATCTTTCTTCAATATCCTTCTATCTCTAAGGCAAAATACTCACCCTTGGATTTCAGTTAGGGTCTTCAATTGCTCCTTAAGAATCTCGAACGGACAGGGTGGCAATCCCTTGTCCTTAAACAAAATAAAGCCACTTAATAATTTTAGTGAGTCCTTCCCCTTGTTTGAGATTAAGGCTGGTGGTTATACATTCTCATGGACCAACTGCAGAAGGAATAATTCCTTTGCTTTCTATAATCTTCCTTCCCTTGTCACATGGCTCAGCTTCTAAACTTCCTTCTTATGCCTTCTACTTCTGATCACTCCCTTCAAATTCTTTCCATTGGTGCTGCAACTATGAGAGGAAAAATAAGTATCAAATTTTTTAATGCTTAGGTTCTTGACCCTGAATTTATGGATATTATATTAAACTTTCATGGTCTACTAATTTTTTTGGTAATCCAATGTTCATTTTGCAGAAAAAATTAGAAAGCTACTAAGGATGCTTTAAAGACATGGTCTCTGAACAAGTTTGGAAAGGGTAACACTCATTATTCTTCTCTTAAAGAAAAGCTTGAACAAATTCAAATATCCATGCTTAGCCACCCAGAGGACCCTTCTATCTTTGAACATGAAGCAATCATATCAAATCAGTACAAAGAAGCCCTGCAATTGGAATCAAGCATGATCAAGTGGAAATTGAGGATGGAATGGTATACTGAAGGGGATAGGAACTCTGCTTTTTTCATACTTCTCTAAAGTCAAAGCATTCAGAGAAAGAATTAATGCCATGCATGATCAACAAGGTGAGATGCACACTAACCTTAATGAAATAGAAGACATGTTTCTTAATTATTTTAAGGACTAGCTTGGCAATGCAGAAGCCTTCAAACCTGACCTTGATGCTCTAGATGACATACTCCTCCCACAAATTGGAGCACATGACTTCATATTTATCTGCTCTACTGTTACTGATGATGAGATTAAAAATGCTATATTTTCTATGAATCATAAATCTTGTGGTGAGCCAGATGGTTCTAATGTGGTATTCTTTAATACCTGCTGGAAATTTATTGATAAAGATTTCTATAAATATGTTCATAACTTTTTTAATAAATGCAAAAAAGCTAAATTCTATAAATTCAACAACATTGCTCTTATTTCCAAGATCAAACATGCTGATACAGTAGACCGGTTTAGGCCCATTGCTTGTTGTAACACAATCTACAAGTGTATTTCCAAAATCATTGCCAATAGACTTAATATTGTACTGCCTAATATCATCTCCCCCAACCAAGCTGCCTTCTTCCCTTTAAGGAGCATCTTAGACAATGTGCTAATGTCACATGAACTGTTAAAGGGTTATTCTAATTCCCAAATCTCCCATAGAGGAATGATGAAACTTGACATTAAAAAAGCTTTTGACACTCTTCAGCGAGATTCCATAATCAGAATTATGGGTCTCGTGAACTTCCCAAAGCATATTGTTGCCTAGATATACTCTTGTATTTCAACAGCTGAATTTTCTATAATGGTTAACAGCAACACTGTGGGTTATTTTCCTAGCAAACAGGGAATTAGGCAGGGTGATCCTATGTATGCCTTCTTGTTTATTATTGTGATGGAAGTCTTAAATCAAATATTCAATAAGTTGGTATCAGCTGGGCTATTCATTCTTCATCCTAAATGCAGAGATCCCCAAATAACTTCCTTAATGTTTGTTGATGATCTGGTTGTCTTTACCAAGCCTGAAACGTCCTCCGTTCATGCAATTCTTGGTGGTATGGATTTATTCTATAAAATAACTAGTCTAAAAGTTAGTCTTAGCAAGTCAGATATCTTGGTTGCAGGAGTTTGTCAATCTCATTATAATGATATTCTGCAAGCCACCTCTCTTCAACCAAGGTATGATACCATCAATTACTTAGGAATTTCCCTTGCAACATCTAGGATAACCAAATTATAGTGCTTGCCATTGTATGAAAAAAATCCTTTCCAGTCTTGATAACTGGACCAATAGATTGCTTAGCCGGGCTAGAAGACTCACCCTTATCAAATCTGTGATTTTCTCTATGACTGTGTACTGGTCTAGAACATTTATCCTCCCTAATAAATTAGTTAAAATGATAAGAAGTGCCATGTTAAGATTTTTCTGGAATGGCTCCATACATTCTAGGAAATTGATCCCATGTTCTTATGCCAAGCTTGAATTGCCACTTGCTAAGGGGGGACTAGGAATCAAAAACTTGCTTTTATGGAACAAACCAGCCTTTGCCAAGCACCTTGATGATCTGTTAAGCAGAATAAATAATATTTGGGTTAAATGGTCTATTAAACATGCTATTAATGGCAAAGCCTTCTGTAAAATGCACTCCTCAGAATGCTAGTTAGACTTAGAGAAGTTTGTTAAAACTTAGAAAGATTATGATCAATGAAATAATATATGAAGTTGCTAATGGAGGCTCTGTAAGTTTTTGGCATGACCTATGGATAAAACCTGCTCTTATCCTAAGTCATCATCTCTTCTTTCAACAAATCCAGCAAACTGGCATTAATATCAAGGCAAAAGCTTATGAATTTATTCATGATGGCCATGTTGAATTTCCTTACACAAGCAATCAGTACATCAGATAGCTATGGTCCACTTATCCAGGACACTACATGCCTTTTACAAACATAGATGGAGTTAAATAGACGAGCAAAGGAACCACATATATATATTATAAATGACATGTATAAATCCATTACCAGGCATGATTCTATTTTAGAATTTAGTTGGTGCAAAAGAGTCTGGTTGAATCATAATAGTGCTAAGGAGAATCTACTTTTATGGAAGGTTGTAAGGAATGCTTTACACACTAAAGTCAAGTTGTATAATAGAGGAATTAACCTGGATTTTCTACGTTCATTCTGTAGTAATGAACCTAAAGACAACATGCATTTATTTTTCAACTATCCATATGTGTTCTTTTTCTGGGGATGCATAATGTTGAGTCTAGGCAGGAGTAAGTGAGAGAGAGTGGTCATTAATCTACAAAGCAACTAGATGGAGAAGTATGAAAACCTATGTATTGCCTTTGTTTTGAAGGTTTTCATGAGAGTTATTTAAAAGGAGAGAAATCTTATTATTTTTCTAGGTAAAATGAGCACTGTCAACTTAGGCATGTCTTACTGCATGAAATAATTAAAGGAATGTTGCAGTTTTCATTTGTTTTTTTCTATCCTGGTGTCCTGGCGCTTTCAACTGATCTTAGTCTTGTTTTATCTTCGTTGTGTTTGTTTCTTCTTCTGTGCATTGTTATGCCTCTGCTCTATGTATTTCCTTTGTTGTTCTTTTTTTTCTTTACATATCCTTTGCTTCCAAAGTATGTTTTGGTTGGCTTGGATTTTTTGTTGTTTGTTTCATTGTAATTCTAGGCATATCAATAAACTGGTAAGGGTCCAATCAACCCTGCTGGCCATGCCAAAAAAATAAATATTTATATATAAATTTTGTATAATAATATGATAAATAATGTGGATTAATATGTAAAATACATAAAATTTATTTTTAGTAAATATGTATGACCAAGTCTAGCATAGACTTTGAAATTTTTTTAAAATTTAAATTTAAATATGATTTATTAAAATTATCCTTATAAAAAATAATAAAATATTAATAAAACCATTTTCGAACATTTTATTTTAAATTTTAACTTTCCAGTAAATCCTAATTGATATTTGGTATTTTGAACATTTATCACATAATTTTATAATTTAAAATTAATTTTAAAACTTAATTTTTAATTCTCGGTTTTCAATTAAAATATCTTAAAAAATAAAAAATAAAGCATTTTATTTTTCTACCGTGAGTATATTTTATGCTAAACTTATTTTATAAAATATAAATCATAATTTCTTAACTTATATATTAATATAATTAATTTATGTAATTAATTGACTTAAATAATATTTAAATAATATTAATATGCATTAAAATTATTTTATCATTGTCGAACACATTATGTCCTTAATACTTTACATATAAAAATTTATAGCTTATTTGTTTATTGTTTGATATCATATCTAAATTATAAACTATATATATATATATATATTATTAAAAAATGCTTTTTATTAATTGCAAAGCCGTACCGATCTGATGTATACATGATAAAAAAGTTAAATTATATGCAAACACACAACCAATCTAATTGTGACGATATATTTGTTTATCAGAATCGTCACCTAACTAACAATATAATATATATATATATATATATATATATATATATATATATATATATATAAACATGCATGTACGCACGTACGCACACATACACACAGATATATATATATATGTGTGTGTGTGTGTGTGTGTGTATGTATGTATATGTATGTGTGTATGATACACACACACACACACACACACATATATATATATATATTATGACATAAATTAAATAATTCTATATCATTTTGTAAATTTAAATAAAATAAAGATTTTATTTAAAAAATAGGGGAAATTAATTTAAAGAACAAAAATTTGTATATTTTTAGCCTCAAGGACACGACCTCGATATTTCAACCACAAGGACAAACATTCTCCTAAAAATTATTCATAAGGACAAACATTCTTCCAAAATTATTCATAAGGACAAACATTCTTCCAAAACTGCTACTGAACTAAAAACTGATACCTAAAAACTGCTACCGATAACTACAAACTAATATCTAAAAACTGCTGTCAATAACTAAAAACTGATATCTAAAGAAAGTTCTCCTTCAGGCTAAAATACCGAAGGTCTGTCTTTGAGGCTAAAACGCTGAGAAATTTTGTCCTTGACAATAATTTCCTGTAAAATAAATTTAGAAATGTTCTAAATAAATTAGACTTCATAGTCCCAATAAAGATCCAATATGGTAAAAAAAATTGAAATTTACCCATAACTTCCACTGCGCACTAGCCCAGTTACAACAGTGATATCCGAGCCAAATAGCTTATGCGGTCTAAATTAGTCATATTAGACTAACATATTAAAACATACCCATATGGTGTTTAGAAAAGTTGTTTCTAAGCTTGGGTTTGGGTAATCAAGTACTTTGCGCTATCTGGCTACTAATCTGGCCTGAAATGATGAGGTAATCCAAATAGGTTATCCCTAATAGAAAAGAGGCCTAATTTGGATTGGGTCTTGGGCTAATTTCAAAATTGTTTTGAAATTAAAAATAAAAGTTTTAAATTTAAAATAAGAATAATATTATAAATGTTATAATATAAAATTTCAAATTGTTTTAAAAATCAGAATAAAAGTATTAAATTTAAAAGTTAAATTTAAAATAAAATACCTATTAAAGTTATAATATATAATTTCAAAGTACTTCAAAATGTTATAAAATTAATTTTGAAAATATTATTTATTAATAAGATTAATAAAATAAATAAATTAAATATATATACATGTATAATATATAAAATGATATATGTTATGTTGTCTTGAATTGTTTAAGACAATATGAGTATAAGAGAGTTTTCAAAAGTAATAAGGATGTGGTAGACTGAATTGTTTTCACTGGATTTCGAATTAGTAGGAAGGAGTTATTGCAGTCTGAAAAAAAAATAGCGGCTTCTGCACTAGGCAGAGTTCAAATATGGGGATGTGGTAGCCTATTATTTTTTAAGTACAACTGTAAGTACCCATAGAGAACTACAATGTGCATTCACAAGATGAAGTATCTGAGTGTTCCATATTGTTCGTAATTTTGGTGGGAGTTAATCGGTCGAAGTCTCACCGGATTCCGAATTAATATGAAGAAGTTATTGCAGTCAGAGCAAAAAAAATAGCGGCTTCTGCACTAGGCGAAGTTCAAATATGCGGATGTGGTAGCCTGTTATTTTCTAAGTACAACTGTCAGTCCATATGGAGAACTACAGTTTGCGTTCACAAGATGAAGTATCCATGCGTTCCATATTGTTTGTAATTTAGGCGGAGTTAATTGGTCGAAGTCTCATCGGATTCCGAGTTAGTATGATGAAGTTATTGCAGTCTGAACAAAAGAAATAGCAGCTTCTGCACTAGGCGGAGTTCAAATATGGGGATGTGGTAGCTTGTTATTTTCTAAGTACAACTGTCAGTACCCATGAAGAACTACAATGTGCATTCATAAGATGAAGTATCCGAGTGTTCCATATTGTCCGTAATTTAGGTTGGAGTTAATCGGTCGAAGTCTCACCGGATTCCGAATTAGTATGAAGAAGTTATTGCGGTCAGAACAAAAAAATAGCGGCTTCTGCACTAGGCGAAGTTCAAATATGTGGATGTGGGAGCCTGTTATTTTCTAAGTACAACTGTCAGTCCACATGGAGAACTACAGTGTGCGTTCATAAGATGAAGTATCCACGCATTCCATATTGTTTGTAATTTAGGTGGGAGTTAATTGGTCGAAGTCTCACCGGATTCCGAATTAGTATGAAGAAGTTATTGCAGTCTGAACAAAAAAAATAGCGGCTTCTGCACTAGGCGAAGTTCAAATATGCGAATGTGGTAGCCTGTTATTTTCTAAGTACATCTGTCAGTCCATATGGAGAACTACAGTGTGCATTCACAAGATGAAGTATCCACGCGTTCCATATTGTTCGTAATTTTGGTGGGAGTTAATTGGTCGAAGTCTCGCCGGATTCCGAATTAGTATGAAGAAGTTATTGCAGTCTGAACAAAAAAAATAGCGGCTTCTGCACTAGGAGGAGTTCAAATATGGGGATGTGGTAGCATGTTATTTTCTAAGTAAACTGTCAGTCACCATGGAGAACTACAGTGAGCGTTGAAGTAGGGATATAGCCTATTATTTTCTAAGTACAACTGTTAGTCACCATGGAGAACTACAATTTGCATTCACACTATGAAGTATCTGATTGTACTGTATTGTCCGTAATTTAGGTAGGAGTTCATCGGCTGAAGTATCACCTAATTTTGAGTTAATATTAAGAAGTTATTGCAGTCTGAACAAAAAAAATAGCGGCTTCTGCACTAGGCGGACTTCAAATATGGGGATGTGGTGGCCTGTTATTTTCTAAGTACAACTGTCAGTCCCCATGGAGAACTACAGTGTGCGTTTACAAGATGAAGTATCCGAGTGTTCCATATTGTCCGTAATTTAGGTAGGAGTTAATCGGTCAAAGTCTATCCGGATTTCGAATTAGTATGAAGAAGTTATTGCAATCTAAACAAAAAAATAGCGGCTTCTGCACTAGGCGGAGTTTAAATGTGGGGATATGGTAGCATGTTAATTTCTAAGTAAACTGTCAATCCCCATGGAGAACTACGGTGTGCATTCACAAGATGAAGTATCCGAGTGTACCATATTGTCCATAATTTAGGTTGGAGTTCATCGGTTGAAGTATCACCTAATTCCGAGTTATTATGAAGAAGTTATTGCAATCTGAACAAAAAAAGTAGCGGCTTCTGCACTAGGCGGAATTCAAATATGAGGATGGGTAGCCAGTTATTTTAAGTACAACTGTCAGTCCCCTTGGAGAACTACAGTGTGCGTTCACAAGATGAAGTATCCGAGTGTTCCATATTGTTTGTAATTTAGGTGGGAGTTAATCGATCGAAGTCTCGCCAGATTCCAAATTAGTATAAAGAAGTTATTGCAGTCTGAACAAAAAAATAGCAGCTTCTGCACTAGGCGAAGTTCAAATATGGGGATGTGGTAGCCTGTTATTTTCTAAGTACAACTGTCAGTCCCCATGGAGAACTACAGTGTGCATTCACAAGATGAAGTATCCAAGTGTTCCATATTGTCCGTAATTCAGGTGGGAGTTAATCGGTCGAAGTCTCACCGGATTACGAATTAGTATGAAGAAGTTATTGCAGTCTGAACCAAAAATAATAACGTCTTCTGCAGTAGGCGGAGTTCAAATATGGGGATGTGGTAGCATGTTATTTTCTAAGTAAACTGTCAGTCCCCATGGAGAACTATAGTGTGCGTTCACAAGATGAAGTATCTGAGCGTACCATATTGTCTGTAATTTAGGTGGGAGTTCATTGGTCGAAGTGTTGCCTGATTCCGAGTTAGTATGAAGAAGTTATTGCAGTCTGAACAAAAAAATAGCGGCTTCTGCCTAGGCAGAGTTCAAATATGAGGATGTAGCATGTTATTTTCTAGGTACAACTATTAGTCACCATGGAGAACTACAGTGAGCGTTGAAGTGGAGATATAGCCTGTTATTTTCTAAGTACAACTGTTAGTCACCATGGAAAACTACGGTATACATTCATAAGCTGAAGTATCTGAGTGTTTTATATTGTCCGTAATTTAGGTAGGAGTCCATCGGTCGTAGTTTTGCCCGATTCCGAGTTAGTATGAATAAGTTATTGCAGTATGAACAAAATATTATCGGCTTCTGCTTAGGCGGAGTTCAAATACGGGGATGTAACATGTTATTTTCTAAGTACAACTGTTAGTCACCATGGAAAACTATGGTATGCGTTCACTAGATGAAGTATCCAAGTGTTGCTTATTGTCTATAATTTAGATGGGATTCCATCGGTCGAAGTGTCGCCTGATTCCGAGTTAGTATGAAGAAGTTATTGCAGTCTGAACAAAAAAATAGTGGCTTCTGCCTAGGCGAAATTCGAATATGGGGATGCTACTATCAAATCTACTTCCACAGGTACAACTAAAAATGCATGCACGTTGTGATTAAATGCAGGCCCACCTGGGTATGCATATGTACTCGTACTTACTAATAAATGCTTATTGCATGTTAACGTTTTGACACCCATGCATTTCAACACCCATGCAAGCGCCTTATTCAACGACTACTAAATACGTTCGTAATTTGGTTGCTTACGTATTTATTTGGTTGAGACCATGTATTGTATTATATGAGTTTCAAACTCAAAAGCAATACAATACTATGGATATTTGATCCATATATAATCATATAAATGTTATATGGTGAATGGTTATACTTTGTAATGTACAATATTTCAATGAAATTAGTTCATCCGAAATAAGCAAATAAACCATAGTGCGAGATCGAGTATTCAATTTGGTTGATTACAATAAATGATCATATTGTGTTAAATGTAACACAAGACCAAAACTACAATATAGATTTAAGAACTCAACCGCTGAAATGTCAGTTTGATCAGTTTACGTAAGGTGCATCACATTTTATATTCTTAAATACTAAGGATAATCAAATGCATTTTTGTAAAGAGTTCATTATGATATTGTAGTAAGGGATTCTTTTTGAATGGTTTTACCATTCAGAAAGAATTGTGGATGTACAAGAGTAAATATGGTTTAAGGTACAGTTAAGATGAAGAGCGTGAATAGTCACTTCCGCTTCATAAAGAAACATCGAAAACGAGAATTGTAATAATAATAATAACTGTACTTAACATTGGAATAAGAAATACGATTTCTATTTTTAAATGTAATTTCATATAGAAAATTGTTTTCTATGAGATTTATGTCCAAGATATTTGATCAAAGAACTCTCCGCTGTAAACTAGTTGCAGTATATGAAATAAATAATCTACATAAAGTGAATAATGGACCTCTGAATTTAGTACGCTATTATAGTAATGGCGGAAATAGTGGGAGCAGTCCATATAACACTTATTGATTGCATCAAATTACGTAAATTATTTTCGTAAAACATACCAAACAGTATTTATGAAATATTGACTATTTTTCGATGTCGACTAAAAATAGACATAGTTATATTTCATTGTGAATATTATGAATATTCGTTATAAAATAAAACTATAATGTGGTATTTGTTTTCATAGCAAAAGTAATGCATTGGAAAATACTAAATTATCTAAAATTATTAACAATTATTTTTTAAATTACAGATTAAGCCATACTTTGAGAAATAATTTTTTATTATATAATTATGAATCATATGAAACTAATTAATTATATCTCAAACAATTAAGGGCAATGCACCCATTTAGTAGGAGCATCATAAGTGTGGATGAACTCTTTGAATTGATACATTTAGATGTACGCAATCATAAGTCTATTAGTACCAAAATGGTTCCATGTACTTCATCGCATTCACCAATGAGTTATCACACATTAACATGTGTATTTGATACACATGTATAAGTCTATGATAAGCTCATAGAACATAAAACAGAAGTAAATAATATAACATGCAACAGAAATGATTCGATTTGATTGAATGGGTGAGTATATTGGAAAAAGTTTTGAATGTACATAAAAATGAATAAAGATTCACCTCAAAAGTCACTCCTCCCTATAATACATAATGATACATCGATAAGGAGTAATCGAACTTTGTTGAACAATGTACGATTAATTGTGAATGAAGTTGAGTTAACTTCTTTCAATAAGGTTGTGTACTTAAGAGTAGTACACAAGATTAAAATCAATTTCATCTAAAGAATAGTTTACAAAATCATACAAGCAAGGGTTTATAAGAAACCCCAACATATCCTAGGCCAAGGAGTTGGTATGCTATGTGAGTCAAAAGACCACATGTAATAACCGTTCGTGAGGGATCTTGAATGAATCACCCCAAAAGGAATTTGGGAACAACTACTATTGGATGATCAATGTATGTTTTGAACATAAGTTTTGTAAACCAAATCAGCTTTATATATAAGGAAATTCATAAAGTGTTTATGAATACCTATTCCATTTCATTGAAAAAGAATTGTTGTTTCAAGAAATACCAACTTCGTAGAAAAGGAATTTCTTTAAGAAATTATTGGTATAAAATGAATTCGGATATAAACCAATGATAAAACTGATTACAGGGAAAGAAATGAAATTGACCGAACCTAAATGAACACAAATACATTAGAACGTCTAATGAGTATTCTTGTACATTAAAGAGAAACTGTATGTTTCTTGTCAATGTCAAGAATATATAATTTTCGATTGTTTAATTAAACCATTAAGAGTATTGACTCTATGACATGGTAAGATGCGCAAATATGAAATATATTCCAAGTACATTATCAAAATATAATTTTGATCATTATACCCAAAGCAATATGATCCATTTGTCGCAAATGTGTCTTTAAGAAAAAGACAAATGCAGTTGGAATATAATGAGCCACACTGATAAGAATAATACCGTGGATTTCAATTGTTGAAATTAATGTAACATATTCACCATTCGATGTGCTCAAGTTGGTTCAATTCTTACCCAAAAAATTATTGTCTAGTATGACTTTATGTTTTGGTATATATGTTTTGAAGTAGAAGGTTCAAAATATAGATTTAGGCTAGACTGTTTGCACATAACAACCAAAGTGTCTCGAAGTCAATGAGAGCGATATTGAGTTTGTGGGTTTTTCGGATACTATCTTAGAATGGATACGGAAGTATCATTCAAAAAATCATAAAAAAATTGAACAAGTGCTTTGATAATATCAAATAGTTTGATTATCAACAAAATGCAAAGGAATCGTGTGTTCATAAGAAAGAATGTTAAAAGGTACATAAATATTTCTAAACCATAAGAAAACAACACACTGTTGATTGTTAACGACATATTAAAATCAGCTTTTAGTTGTTTTAATACTCAATGTTGGATTTGTAAATGATGTCTTTTATAGTAAGCATAAAGATACTGGGAATGTCCCAAACGAAATTCAAAGATGCCTTATTAAAATGTTTAATACGGAACATGTAAGATGGATTCCTTATGGATTAGCAATAGAAATTATCATACATGTTATGTTGTCTATGATATCATGATTTTTTATGTATTTGATACATGAAGCAAATATCAAATCCAAATAGGTATCACTAAACGGTTGTTTGAGGTGTTCTCGTGTATTTATGAAATACTAGAGAACTGTTTATAGAAACATGAACTCCTTATGAAGCAGTGTTCGGCCTCAAACTTCATAAGTGATATTGAGTATAATATGTCAATAATAAATTCAAATTACGAATCTTTAAGCAGGAAATATTCCAATTAGAAGAGATTATGGGTGATTCAAATAAAAGGGATAAGAACATTGACTTGAATAGCGGCACAATAAAAGCAATGTATATAATAAATGCACAAATTTATAACTGAGCCGAAGGGGATTCCAAATGTTGAGAATCTCATAACATTGTTATATGATAACAATGTCACAATATAGTTCATAACAAAACTTAGACCTCACTGAAAGTCGAGAGACATACTCTAAATTGTTCTACATGGTAAAGGTAGTTTATCAGCGTTGGAGAGAGTTGATTGACAGAGTAGATAATTAAAACACAATAGCATACCCATTCACTAAGGGACTAAACCAATTGGTTTTGACAAAACTGATTAGTAAAGTTGGAATGACCCCAAGTGCAAGTGGGAGATCGATAGAGTTAGGGGTATGCCCTAGGGACAATTATTTATTTTGTTACATATACTTAACTCGATAACCAATCTTATTCGAAATAAAAGGTGTTTTCTTTCTATTATATACTTGATGTAATGTGTTATATTAATTAATTTAATTAAAAGTATATTTAATAGAAAATTCATAAATGTTTGTTTTTGTGATAGTAGTTACAAAGTATTGTAACCATGAGTAATTTATCATAGAGAAAATAAATATACCATTTTAAATATTCCTAGTCAAGATGTATTGAGACTAGATATCGATACATTCATTAAGACTAAAGTATGTAATGCTCCCCAAATGTTGGACAATGTATTACTCATGGCTGTTGGGGGTGCCAAGGGATTATGTACTGATAGTTATTAGATAGCATGACTCACTCGATAGTTTTCTGTTGGTTAATATAACTAAGTTCAAATAGAAAATATTGATGTGAAAAAATTACACATTTCTCTCGATTTGAGAATACTGTTGATCTTCAATATGAAAGCTTCACTTTGATTATAGTCAAATCATGCCACGGCCTCCGTTGAGTGACTGTAGTTGGGTCAAGTGGAAGTATTGGAAGTGATGCACTATTCAAGATAGAGTTTGTCTCCTCGGTTATATGAGGTTAGTACCATGGTCAACTGAATTCAACTCAAAGTCAAAGTCCATGGCTAGAGCATTTCAGTTAATAATAATTGTTATTATTGAACCAAGGACTCTAAATTTGAACTTTAGAGTTGACCGTGGACGTACTAGAATTTTGACCATTATCAAATTCCGTAAGTCCAAAGTGGTATAGTTTTGACAAAAAGAATTGGTGTAAATAAAAGTCAAAACAGAGTAACGCTTAACAAAGTAAAATTGGATTTTACGAAAAACCAAGTAAGCAATAAATTTGGCTAAAATGTCACACCACCTACTAAGTGACGTGTGAATGCTAATATTCGAATAGTTCAATATTAATCACTGACCAAATTTACACCTAACGAGTCAGACAACCGAAACGATGAATACTCCTTTGACCAAACGATTTAATTAATTTGATATTGTTATAAATTAATTCAATTATTTAATATTTTGAAATATTAATTATAAAAATTTGATTTTTATTTGATAAACAAATATTATTAAATATATTATAATAGTTATAAATTTATTAATCGATATGTGATATCGATAAGCGTTTAAATTAGATTTAAATGTAAAATATTTTTTGAGCTATAAATGGGTTTAAAGCCCATTAAAAGGGGTGATATGATTGGCTCATATAGGTGTTATCGGCGGCCTAATGATAGGGTTAGAGAGCTTGATTTTGGATGGCTGAGATGGAAGGAGATGAAATCATGGACTAATTCTAAATGCCTTCATGGATAGTCATAAATGTTTGGCTATGAGTGTAAATAGTCATATATACATGCATATATATATATATATATATATATTGAAGATGGGTACTTTATTAACTATCCAAATATTCGTACATGCATATTGCAAAAGTAGTACAAATACTATACATACAAATAATACTCACACCGTTCAATCTTCACTCCTATTAACTTTTGCATGCTAACCTTTCCAGCTCATAAACAAAAGAGAAAAATAAAACAGAAACCTAATACTAAGATCCTGTACGTATCTAATAGATCACCGAGTTCCATAATCTTCTATCCACTAATGTGCATCATATTAATCCTACTTATACGAAAGCCAAACGTATAACAAAAATTTAATCCTGAGGCTTTTGCAAAACAAAAGGCAGTTCCTTCAAAGAAAACAACACGATCTTGTTCAGATCACATATCAGAAGCGACCAAACTCATCTAAATTAATAGGTCCATCTCCATAAAATACACTCAACCAATCATCTTGTCACGGTCCTCGATGCTGCAATACTCCAATTACTTCCATCAAATTTTTGAAGTCCATTTAATTACCCGGTTGATGCATCAGCGCACAAACAAAACACATCCCTAATGTAACACACAAAAGCATTCCCATCAAACCGTAGAGAGTTTGAGGGGAACAAAGGAGCTCGAATGCATCTCTGAATTTGTACTCCTATCATCATCTATACTCAGGTAATGTTTGCGGAGCTCCTTGTTCTTCTCTTAGGCAGAATTGTTGTTTTTGTGGAATAATTCCCATTTTTTAGCATAAGTAGGATTTTCAGTTACAATAGAAGAGAAATCTGCGCTTGATGGTTGTGGGACTTCTTCTATGTATGCGGCCACCTTTTGTGTGAACTTTTGAGATGTCTCTCCGAAATATATATATAAATTGTGTTGATATCATTGTTTTAAAAGTATACTATAATGCACATGTATATTTGTGTATGCATGTCTCTTTTCTTGGATAATGTATCAACGAATATATGTACCAATGTATATATTGGTATATATTATAATCTTGCTTGCCTCTTTTTTCCTTAGCTTGTGAGTACCGACCCATTGTACAAAGCTTTTAGGGTCCATCCTAGATGCATCAGTCGATGTATCATGACCATTATATGTAAGAGGAGGAATGTCATGATTATTAATGGGAGATAAGACCTTCTATTCTAAAAGCGGACATCTACTCTGGTATGTTTATCATCCTTCTGATCAAATGAGTGTGATATCCTCCTCTTTGATGATCATGACCAATCATGGTTGGTGGATCAGCCAATCATGGTTAGTGGATCAGTAGCTGGTGTGCTTCTCATATCATGCATACTATAACTCTTGTAACGACTATGAGTAGACATATTTATGGTAAGAATACAACATGTGGAGATATATATATATAGTACATATGCACATGAATGAAGTAGACCATCATCAATATAACATGAATTTAATAATTAAATATATGAAGCTAAATAAGCACACGAAAGTAGCTAAACAACTATAGATGTGTATGAAACAAATTAACATCAATATAACAAATGTTAAGATAAATTTTTTATCTAGAACATGACTAACATTAATTATACAATAATTATATTAAGTTCCTAATAAGACAAATCACTAAATAGAGGTAGGTTACCTTCCCCCTCTTTCAAATTTTACATTGTTGTCTCTACTTTAGTTCCTTTTGTCGGAGCCTACCATAGGCCATGGCGTTGTGCCCTCAAACATTCTTTTAGCTAGTTTATGGAAGTTGTTGATTTTAAGGTTAATGATCATAAAACCAAAAGGCTTTAAGGATTCAAATTCAGTACCTTTTGCATTGAGCAGTCGATGCATGATGCAATCAAAGCAAGAACAATTAGGATCTCGATTGAAGGAACATCACTATGAATAAAGATCGGTCTTGTTGATTTGGTGGTGAAGGAGTTGGTGGTTATGCAGGACACTTTGCAAAATGAATGAGGTGGTCGGTACTGTCAATGTCGAATGAGGTGATGATGGTCATGGTAAATGCTATAAGAGGGGTAGTGTTGGCTATGAGGGCGGTGGCTTATAGTCATGGTAGTAGAGGTGGTTATAGTGGTGGTTCCATAAGTGGAGGAATGTCTGGTACAAACTTGAGGAATTAGATTTGATGATTGAATATATTTTGTGTTTGTGACGATCGCTCTACACCACCAGCACCCAATATAACTAAATTGTGCAGTGCTGTCGTGCCTGACCGATGTAGGATGACTGTCAAGGGTTGAAAGAGAAGAAAAACCCATCACAAAACTTGTCTTTATCACAACGCATGAAATAAAATATAATATACATAATAGATATAAAACATGAGAGACGGTAATAACTAAGTGATCCAAATATCAGTATCAATCCATAGACGTATACAAAAATATAACAGAGTTTATACAAACTAAAAATAAACTAGAATAACTGTCTCATAATAATAGCAAACACTGCCAAGGCCCCACTGTGTTGCATAGTGGAATAAGCATAATATCCATATATAATACGATAAGCTCCATCATGTTTTTCATGTGCACTGCACTGCGTACACTTTGACCTGCTATCTAGTCTACTCATTTAAGAGTACCCGAGATAATAAGAAGAAAAACATAAAACCTTGAGTCAGAAAACAATCTTGTGTGAGCGATAAATGAATCTAAAAGTACTATACAAGTCTATATGATAAGGAATAAGGATATATGAACCATATCTGACATGTCCCTGCAACCAAAGAGTTAGCACATAACAAGTATAATATGTTACCCTACTACATCATAAAGGTGTACTGCAAACTAAGTACAATAACGAGTGTCCAAGTGTCCCCTATCCCAAATACCAATCTCAAGTGACTACCCTAGAGTGATAGATTATAAAAGTAGACAATCAAAGCAAACATAGCATCCATCAAATAATCCTCACTATCACTCAATGTGCTTTGGATATATGATAACTCTCATGACCTTTCACCTACCAGGGATTAATGAAAATCTCAATTTTTAGTGCACTCGTCTTTAGCCCAAAGCTGATACTAGACCCTTTCCTTTGGTCCAGGGTATACTGATCCATTCAAATGATTTAGGGTAGCCTTTCAAAGTACCTATTAGTGCACTTATAATACCTTTGCTTTCGAGTACATCAGAAAACACTTCGAGTATCAATGATTCCTTAGCATGCATATCCAAGCTCTTTGCTTACTCCATCTAGTTTCCATTATCCACAAGGAACCATTCTTCATTTCTTCTTTCCATGGTAGAACTATTCAACATTCTATCCGTGGGTCACCCCTCCAAAAACCTGCCCTTTGTGGACAACCATTCTCATGGCTCCTTTCAACATCGAGGCGCCGCCATCGGAATCTAACTCCATTTCTTTGCCAAGCCCCAAAGAAAAGTGTCGTCCGGTTGATTTCTATTGACCACAAGACCACTCGTCGCTAGAGCTTTCTACCGAGCGGATTTCAACGGACTTGAAACATAAGCTTCCCGTATGCACCAGAGCCCATTCTCTAAGTTTCATCCAATTCCAATTAATTTTGCCAACCAAAAACCACTCGTCGTCAACCACTGGACCACTCATTGCCGGAGCTTCTACTAACCGAATTTCGATCCAACTTGAAACATAAGCTTCCCCTATGCTCTAGAACCTATCCTCTAAGTTTCATCCAATTCCGACTACTTTTGCTGATGAAAAATCATTCATTGCTAACCACTGGACCACTTGTCGCCAGGGCTTCTACCAGCCGGATTTCGATGGAACTTGAAATATAAGCATCCCCGATGCTCCAGGGCCTATCCTTCTAGTTCCATCCAATTTCGACTAATTTTGCCGACCAAAACCACTCGTCGCCAACCACTGGACAACTCGTCTTCAAAGCTTCTACCGATCGGATTTCGATACGACTTGAAACATAAGCTTTTCCTATGCTCCAGAACCCATCCTCCAAGGTTCATCCTATTACGACTACTTTTTCCGACCAAAAACCACTCCTCGCCAACCACTGGACCACTCATCGCCCAAGCTTCAACCGATCGGATTTTGATGCGACTTGAAGCATAAGCTTCCCCTATGCTCCTGAGCTAATCCTTCAAGTTTCATCCAATTCCGACTACTTTTGACGGCCAAAAACCACCCTGCGCCAACCACTGGACCACTCATTACCAACCACTTTTCATGGTCCAAACTTGATCTGAGTTGAACCGTGAGCATTGTGAATGCTCAAGATCTCCTCCTCCAAGTTTCATCTGATTTGGAATTGTTTTGCCTTCATTTTGCCCAAATCGACAACCTCTTTCCTAACTATCTAAAAGCACTATCAAACCGTATCAAAGCATAACATACAAACATGTATATCGTTCATGGATATTCATGAAGGTGTAATTAAAGTAAGAAATTGGTTTATAACCAAAATCATGTTATAAACATTGAAATTTACTATATGAACATGCATAGTGTAGTGATGAATCAAAACCACTCCCCAAATACCCAAATTACCAACTTTTAATCCAAATCTAAATTAGGATAGCAAGCACAAAGTTTTCCAATCACCAAAATGATGAATCTATGATCTCTCTAATTACCCCTCTAATGATGGATTTAGCTAGTTTTAAACAAGAAATGATGAATCTTTGTGAAGGAAAGATAATAAATGGAGGTTTGGAGATGTTTTGTGAAAGTGAAAATTGATTCACTTCAGCCCTCAACACCACCTTTAGGCTCCAAACCCGAATTGGGCTAATCAGCTTGGATTTGGGCCTATCTAATAACCATAAAATCTGTCTGGTAGCTTTTAATATTTAAAACGGTCATATCTCTCAAACTGTAAGCTGTGTTCTTTAAATGACCACTTTTCAAAAAGGTAAAACATCATCCCGATCAAATAAAAGTGATTTCAGCATCTAGTTCGACTTCTATCAAAATTTATAGGACTTTTATGGATTTTTAGGGTGGAAACCACTCGATAAAAATTCTAAGAGTAAGAAATGTCCCTATTAGTCATTTCGCAAAGTTATAGAGTCATACGACCTCACATGGATAAATTATTAATATTTTATGATCTTTCGATATGTAAATTACGAATCGTTACACTCTTCTCCCCTTTAGGAATTTCACTCCCCAAATCCCTAAAAAAAGAAGGATAATCAACTATAGCTACCCGGCATGATTAACGATCATAAGTAATTATCACATGTAACCATGCAACCAAAAATATAGATATGCCTATCCTAACATGCGAGATACTAAACTATCCTTTATGATATCAAAAGCAAAAGTAAATACGATAAACAATATATCTTACCATGTAAAGTGCTCTGGATATGCAGCCCTAATACTCTCTTAGGTTTTCCATGTGCAATCTCTTTCACTTTCACACCATTGAATCTTCAACCGCCTTCCTCCTAAACTGCTTCGTATCACGCCTGACGATACGAACTGGCCTACGAGGCTCCGAAGCTTCTAGTTCAATCTTGATATCGTCAAGGTGATCCAGTGCAACCGCCTCGCCTGAACCGTGCATAAACTTCAGTAGGTGAGAAATGTGGAAGATGTTGTGCATGCCCGCCATCTTCTAAAGCAAGTCGACCCTATATGTAAGATTCCCCATCCTCTCTATTACTGGAAAAGGACCTACGAATCTCGGCGCCAACTTCCCCTATCGAATGACATTCCTCAAAAGAGAAATCTTTACAAACACTATATCACCGATGAAGAACTCCAAATCTCAACGTCACCTATCGGCGTAGCTCTTCTACATATCCTAGGAAGCTTTCATTCGTTGATGAATGATCTTAATCTTCTCTGAAGTTTCCCTAATCATCTTTGGCGCAAGTATCAGTTTCTCACCCGCTTCCCACCAACACGAAGGAGTGTTACACGGTCAGCTATACAATGCTTCGTACTGTGCCACACCAATACTAGACTGATCGCTAGTAGTTTATGTGAATTCTATCAAGAGCAAATGATTATCCCACAAGCCTCCAAAATCAAGTATGCAAGTTCGCAAGAGATCCTCTAAGATGCGATTCATCCTCTCGGTCTATCAGTATGTTTACGGCTGATAAGCTGTGCAGCTCTTCCCCCAACGCCTCTTGTAAGTTCTTCCAAAACCCACTAGTAAATAAAGGGTCTCGGTCACTCACAATGCTCTTTAGCACACCATGGAATCGTACAACCCACTTCACATACGACTCGGCCAACTTGGATGCCTTCCTACTAGACTTAACGGGTATGAATCAGGAACTCTTCATTAGACTATGACCCAAATTCTATTGTACCCTCCTCTTGTTCTCTGCAATCCATCAATGAAATCCATTAAAATATGCTCCCACTTCCATTCCGAAACATCAAGCAATTGTAGCAAAACACTTGGCCTTTTATGCTCTGCATTCACTATCTGGCAGTTCATGCACTTTGAGAAGAATGTCCCGTTGTCCTTCTTCATCCCTTCCCCATAATATGTCTACTTTATATCATGGTACATCTTATTACCGCCGGGATGTATAGTCAGTCTCAAATGATGCACTCTGTAGTACCTCATCCTTCAATCCATCTACATCAAGAACAAACAACCTCCCATCCTTACGGATCTAACCTTCTCGGTCAAGCACGTATTGCTTCATATAATCAAACTCCACTCTTTCTTCGATCTTTGCTATAATCTCCACTAGTCTAGCATCTCGCTTTTGACTAGCATCAATCCTCTCGATCAAAGTTGGTCTGATGGTCAGACTTGCCAACATTCAAGACTCTAACTCACAATGGGTTTGAAGTCATAACCAGCAATAACCTCAAGCTGCTTCCACTCTAGGAACACCGCTCCCAAACTTGCATGTCTTCTATTCAAAGCATCAGCGACCACAGTTCCATTACCGGGAGTATATGAAATGATAAGGTCATAGGAGGCCAAAAATTCCAATCACTGCTGCTAATAAAGGTTGAGATCCTTCTTGGAGAAGAGGTACTTCAACGACTTATGATCCATGAATAGCTTGAAGCTCTCTCCTAATAGGTAGTGCCTCTCCAAATATTCAAAGCAAACACTATCACTGCCAACTCCAAATCATGGATCGGGTACTTCCTCTAATGTGGCTTCAGCTATCGACTGGCATAGGCGACAATCCTACCTCCTTGCATCAGTACCGCGCCCAGTTCGACACCATAAGCATTAATATATGCTGCCATCTCCTCAATCCTATTCGGAATGGTCAACACAAGTGTATACATCAACTTCTCCTTCATACTCGCAAATGCTCGTTCACACCTCGCATCCCAACTAAAAGTCTAATTTTTTTTATCAAATTAGTCAAAGATGCCGCTACCTTGGAGAAGTCCTTGATAAAACATCTATAATATCCCACTAACCCATAAAAACTCCCCACATCTGTAGGATTCTTGGGTTAAGTCAAATCCTGAACTGTTGCAGCCTTCATAGAATCTACAACAATTCCTTGGCCCGAAATGACATGACCTTAGAATTTCACTTCCCTCCTACAGAAGTAACACTTCGAAAACTTAGCTTTCAACTTGTTTTTCCTTAACACTTCAAGCACAATCCTCAAGTACATCTTGTGTTCCTCCTCTACCCTAGAATAGGCTAAAATATCATCCATGAACTTGTTCAACTAATCCTTGAAGACACGGTTCATGAGATCAACAAAGTATGCCGGAGCATTGGTTAGCCCAAATGGCATAACCAACCACTCATAGAAACCAAACGGCATACGAAACGCAGTGATTAACACACTCACCTTTGCCACTCGCAGCTAATGAAACCCCATCACCAGATCTAACTGAGAGAACACCTTCGCACCATGGAGATGATCGAACAAGTCATTAAAACGCGGGAGTGGATACTTGTTCTTCCTTATCACCTTATTCAGCTTACGGTAATCTATGCACAACCTTAGAGAGCCTCCTGCCTTAGTGGCGAATACAACAGGTGCACACCACTCGGATATGCTCCTACGAATGAACCATTCCTTTAATAGGTCATTCACTTGCACCTCCAACTCCTTCTACTCTTTAGGTGCCATGCGTCTCAAAGGCATAACTATTGGTCTGGCATCCTTTACTAAGTCTATCCGGAACTCAATCTCTCGATGTGGTGGTAATTTAGTCACCTCTTCAAACAGATCCGGATACTCTCTCACAATAGGCACATATGACAACTCATCATGTGAAGCATCGAGCGAATATAGAAAGCTAATCATAACCCCATCCTCTGGCAGGCAGCCAATCACTATCTGTCCCTCCACAGCCCTAATTGTCGCTAACAACTTCTTGCAATCCACCACCACCGCATACTTTCTTAGCTAGTCCATCCCAAGATAATCCCAAACCCAATGAAATTCAAAACAAAGCAATTATAAACAAAAGAGCATCCATGACTCGATAAGACCAAACCACGACAAACCATACACAGGCTAGTGGAGCCTCCAACAGATCGCATCACAATCAAAGGTTGGTCAACTATTTTGGGTTTCAATCCCAATCTATCAACTAAGTCACTAGATATGAAGGAATGTGAAGCCCCGGTATCGAATAAAACACATATAGGAAGATCATAAATGGAAAGCGTATCCTGAATAACAATGCCCTTTCCCTTCTCTTTCGCCGAGGGAGCACTCGACGAAGTCAGAACAGCTTTCAATTCATATGCCTTCATAACCTGCTTCTACTGTGCTAGTTTTGGAAAATTCTTTTGCATATGTCCGAACTTGCCATAGTTGTAGCACTTCTTCTTTCCATCAGCTTTGCAGACTCTAATCAAGTGACCCTTGTCTCTACAACAGTAATAGTCAGGATCCCATTTAGCCTTCTTTTTCAGCATTTTTTCCCCGAAATTGCTTCTTCTTACCATTCCATTTCTTCCTGTCCCCACTACCTTGTTGCAGTTTTGGCACTTCCTTTACCACAACAGCCGATTTGGACGTAGGGTACAAACTCTCCTAGCAAACTGCTTTCTCGACAAGTCTTTCAAATGGCTTATCAATGTGACTTACCAACTTTTCCCTTAGATAGTAGTCCAAACCCATAAGAAATTTCTCATTCTTCCTTAATGAAGTGTCGATGAAGGACCTCTTGTACTTCGACAAAGCGTCAAACTCAGCCACGTACTCAAAGACAGACATGTCCCATTGTTTCAAATCAGCAAATTTTCTAAACAACACCGACTTTTGAGTAGTCAGGATAAAGTTCTCCTCGATCTAGTTTTGAACTAGTCCCAAGTGAATTGATCCTCGGGTGTAGCAAACTTAACCGCATTCCACCAGTTCATGGCTCTCCCTTGAAGCTGACGGGGAGCCAATCTTCTCCTTATAGCATCATCAAGCTCTAGGTCATCAAAAACTGTTTTGCAGATGTCCAACCACTTCTGCACTTCCATTGCCGATTTTGTTCCTTGGAACAGTTTTCTACCATGATTGAAAAATCCTTGTTCAGCTTCGCAAAATCAGCTCTGGGTACTTGCACTGGAGCACCATCGCCAACAGCAACATTCGAAGCGATCGCTTGGGCATTTTGCAGCATGTTTTCCATAATCGTATCAAACATTCCCTGCAAGTCAGGGTTGGCAGCCCTCGAGCCCGCTCCTTCTTCGAGTGTAGAGGTAGAGTTCCTTGCAGGGTTTCTTATATGCCGGTTCATTCTTGATCTGTAACAAGAATGATCAGTCTCTCATAAAGAAAACTACATCAGAGGTACTCACGTTTGCAATGTGACTTATATTGTAAAATATATACTACTATATAGCTTTAAAAATCAAAATATATAACAAGTACGCTCTCTCATATTACTCTTGATCCAGTCTAGGGTGATAACTCCTTCCCTATCTTTACTGGATCATGGTATTAACTTACATCAACTACGCAACCCAAGCTCTGATACCAAATGTGACAACCGCCCTACACCACCAACACCCAGTATAACTAAATAGTGCGCTACTGTAACGACCAGGGTTTTTCGACCCTCGAAAATCGACACTAATATGTCCACTGTATTGCGTGCCAAGCAATCAAATCCCAGAAAAACCCGATTGTTGGAGAAAAGAAAGAAAAATGAAGATAAGAAGAAAACTAAACAACAGAGAATCTCACAGCAGAACGAATAATCTATAATATACAGTAAATCTTTACACAAGAAGAAACTGTAATGTGTATATATTCAAAACATCAATCAGAGTATACTAACCTATTTCAGCCTGGACAGTTATAACAGCATGTCCTTACAATTGCTGATAAATACAACAACAAATACAGTGGAAAAATAACTATCTACGTGAATACGTATCTGGACCTCCAACTCATCTCCTGAACCTCCAAAGCATCCGACTAAACCTGTAATATGCTCGGTCTGACCTGAGCATTATAATAAAATAACACCCGAGTCAGTCTGGAAAACCAGCGTGAGAAAACACACCCAACTGGATTTTTAAAGTTACAAGAAACCTTTGAAAATCAAGAGTATCTCGTAAGACCGCGCCGCACATAAACACGGATGGGTTTTTACCTTACGATAACCAAAACATTTTCTATAGAAAATCCATTTATATTATAATAATGTCTAGGGGTCAAAGTAAAATATGAATATAGCTGAAATGCTTGCATCTCACGTTTCAGCATAGTTGGGCACAACTAAGTCTCTACGGTGCTTATTGGAGAATGGATTCCATACAATGATTGGGCTACTGGGATACCGCCTGTCACGGTGCATCTCTAGATAAAATAATACCAAGGTCCTCGCATGGATCCCCTGCTAACATAGAACCGGCCTACCACTTGACTAGTAGTACCGAATATGATCACCCCTCCGTTAATGGGCCCCGAAGCATACAATTAAGAGATAATAGCGACTCTAGATAGGAATGATCATACCCTACTTGGGAGCGACCCACTTAGCCCTGTTGCATCTCCCCTGTTTTAATCATTCCCGGTTGATGAGGTTGCGTTTAATCTTTATATAGCACTTCCCACTTTGAATGCTAATACTGCCCTCTAGGCAACAATGCAATATCAGCATTCATCCATACAAGTTCGTTCTGGGACTGAACGAAACACTTGAGAGCTCCATTTCCAATTCCATCAACTTCAAGATGTCTTCGCTTCGAAAACATTTAAGTTGGATCGAAGTGGTTTTCGGATAACCTATCCGATCCCGGTCTCTTCGAAACAACTCTTCGATATTTCTGGTAAACTTAACCCCGGTTCTTTAGGAAATAAACAGTCAAAAATAAGATCGAAGATCACCTCCTAACCATTTGTGGATGGATTTCCTTATCATTGTCCTATGAGAACGAAACAAGATTTATACGCACAGTACAACATCATCGGAGATGACTGTGCCATAATACTTACGTGTTTCTCTTAGATAATTCCAAAGTTACATTTGGGTCCAATTTCGATAGTCGGTTATTTAACTATCGAATAACAAACATTCAATCAGGGATTTATTTCATAGGGAAGACCAACATTAGTTAAGCATATAAGCAATCACTAGCCTCCTTTTATAAATCTTTCATAATTAAAACCATTTGTAAATTACTTGTATAAGAATAGTTTTACAAAGATATATCCACCAATTCCTATATTTTCAATACTTAGAAAATATCTATATACTTATCTCAACGGTATAAGTATATTTACACGCTGAGAAAGATTCCATTTTTATTCGATTCAAAAATCATTCATAAACTCCTTATAATTCTCTAAAAACATTTATAAACCATTTTATAAATCTTCTCAAACCATTTATAAAACTTCTTTTATGCATTTCAATCACTTATAAATCCTCTTTGTACATTTCTAAAACTCATTTGTAAATCCTTTATAAATCTCTAAACCATTTATAAAACTTCTTTTATAAATCTGTAAACTCGTTTCTAAAATTCGTTTATAAATATCTAACCATTTATAAATTATTTAACCTTGTAAATAATCTTCCCTTAAGTCTTCAAACCATTTTATAAACTTCTTTATAAAATCCAAGTCCTTCACTCTATTCATGGGTCTCAGAAACAATTAAAAATAATAAAAAATCTTTTACTTCAAAACACCACTATATGTAATAATGATTATTAACAATAAAAATTATAAATAAATGAAATTTATTAATTTTAAAAAATATTAAAAATAATAATTAATAATTTCAAAATATTGTTTAAGGAACAATAATAATTAATCTTTACCCTTTTTTAAATAATAATAATTTATTTTCAAAAACTTATTAATAATCCTTATTATTAATTTCAAACCGTAATTATTCTTGAAATAATTAACCTTTCAACATTTTGATAATTTCTTTAAAACCATATTACTATAAACAAATAACTTTTAAAACAATATTAATATAATTAAATAACCTTAAAATAATATTACTATAATTAATTAACTTTAAAACAATATTAATATAATTAAATAACCTTAAAATAATATTAATTTAATTAAATCATCTTTTTTTAAAACATTATATTTTCGAAACTCATTTTCAGATTTAAAATCATTTTCTATCTTAAACCCAATTTTCAATTCAATTGTCCATTTATAGTATTTCAAAATACTAATTTTCAGACCAATAGCCGCCAAACGCTCAACCAATATTAATATTGATTTTCTATAATCACTAGGTTTTTGTTTTTAAACATAGAACAATGTTATAATCATAGTGTTCATAATCAGGTTCATTATTCAATAATTCATATAAAAGGAATATTATCAAAACAATTCAACAATAGCGAGGAATTCTGTTGGATCCGTTCAACCTGTCCCCTTGCATCACAAAAGTATATAATCATGGAATATAAATCAACCACTTTAAGGCATGATTCGTATACAAAGGGTCATCCGCTCTTACACGGGAATGTAATAGGGTTTTATCCGCTTCAATAGGCGGGAATATTCAATCCAACTAATATAAATATAGTAATTCATTCAAAAAATCATTCAACAATTTTATTAACTATATATCATACTAGTTAACCAAAAAGGTGAGTTTAACTCACCGAAATTTCTGTTGTCACCGAGGCGTTCCGGTTTGGAACTAAAATCGAACGACGTCCGATTATGGCCCAAATTTCAACTGTCTTCAAATTCGTCCAAACAGTTCCATCGCGAAGCTTTCTTCTTTACGAGCGCAATGCAAAAATTCACGTCTCAATTGGATCTCGCATGTAAAAGTTATTAAATAATTAAGTTATCAATATTTAAAATAATAATATAATAAACTAATTTTATAATTAAACTTTAATTACATCTAAACCTTCTATCCTCTTTCTCTTCTTCCTCCAGCACCTTGAAACCGTGCCCAACGTGCACGTGCACACTATGATACGATGATCCACTTGATCGTTTGACGAACCGACTTCGCCAACCTTCCTCTCTTCGCGTAAGCTTCCTTTCCCACACAACTATGACAAGCTCGACATCTCAGAACAATTCGCGACCTACCCATCCCCCTCTCGCGTACGTACAGGTCGCGGCGACCATCTCTACACCACGCCTCGCCGTTCATCGACTCCAGGTGCTAAACGTTCCTCTGAACTCAAAAACGACATCCAATTTCCAAATCGAGCACTCAAACCTTCGATTTCCCAAACCCTAGTCTTGAGCTTCTCACTGTCGAGTGCCCAGAAAAGCAAACGCACCCGTCAACATGTATATAAAAATGAAGATCTTCTTTCTGGGATTCTAATGCTCCTTATTTTATCAAACCTCATTGAGTATATGGAGTTATGAATTTTGAATTTAAAAGAGCAGGCCATTTATTATTATTATTATTTTTAAATGCGAAACCTGCTCTGTTAAAGGAAAAGAGTGATTTATAAAGAGGGGAAAGGGTATGGGTTAAGGATGTATGGGTATGGGCTCAAAACTTGGGGTATGGGTAAGGTAAAGTATGGGCTGACATATTATATATTTAAATTTAAATTCTCAAGCCATAAAACGCCCAAAAATTTCGAACTCCAAACGAGACATGCCACCTGGCGTTCTATATGTTGTACCCATATTTCGAACATAATGGAACTTGTCTCGAGGCCTAATTCGATCTTATGTAGAAGATAGCTTTTTGAACCCAGTTATTATATTAAATTTTCAATATTAAATTCTACGCATTTCGATCTCGCACGACCAAACGATACATCTGATCGCCATGAAATTTGACGGCATATTATAATCCATTATTACGGATCCAATGAAACTAGTTTCATCGAAATTCGAGACAGTGCCCCAGAAGGCTGTTTTTATATGTTAATTTAAACGAGTTATTTTCAAAATCAGTTAAATCACTGTTAAATCCAATTTAAAAGTTTTATTATCTTCATTTATATTAAATAGAATTTTAAATAAGCTTTGAAATCATTTTTATCCAACTTAAAACCCAAGATTCAATTATTTAAACAATTTCAATTATTAAATTTAATAATTTAATTATCAAATAAATCGTCTTATTTGAAATTTTAGCTATTTGACTTATAAAATTAATTTTCCAATATTTAAAAACAATTAAATATTTCAAATTCAAATGACTAAAATTCTATGTCATTACAGCTACCGTCATGCCCGACCGATGTAGGACGATTGTCAAGGGTTGAAAGTGAAAAAAAAATCAGAGAACCTGTCATATATCTTACAACGCATGGAATAAAATATAATATACATAATAGATATAAAACAGGAGGGATAATATTAACAAAGTGATCAAAATATCGAAGTACAGATCCATGGAGTTATACAACTGTATATAAAAAATTATTTTGAGTTTCTTACTTGGTCTAAAAATAAAAAACATAAAAAAAAAACTGTATACATCTTGTTTTTAGTTTTAGGTTGCAAAAGCAGAAAATCAAAAGGAGGAAATTGGCTTGCTAAAAAATAATTGCTTTGCTTGCCTTATAAAAAATTTACTGCTTAAAAAAAGTTTGCTAATAATTCTACATGCTCTGGTATCGTGCTCTTATCTCTTGTTTTTATTTTGCTTTGCATTGTTGGTTGCTTGCATTTTAAAAAAAAAATTCAATACCAAAACAAAAATCAAATCTCATTCATAGTTGCATTGTTAATACACGTTTAATTTCTATTTTGCATTCATCTCATCTTATTTTCTTTTTTAAGGGCAATACCCAAATCCACATAAGGTGGGGGATTTCATCACCCCTTTCTTGGCCCACAAATTGCATTTCATCTTAGAAATTAACTAATAATAATGGTTAGACTTCGGACTTAAGGGAGTCACGAGCTCACCTAGGGCTTAATTGTACCTCGACAAATTGTCTTCCTTGAACAATTTATTTCTTGGTGTCTAGGCTACGGCAGAGCACTAATCATTTATAAATATTACAGTGATTTGTAAATATTATAGTGATTGTTTCTCTGAAGGTACTTAAACCTTCGGTTGCATTGCTATGGTGATTCGTGGTGCACCGATAACTCCTGTCCATTACCTGGCTAAGAAATATTTTGTTGAACTAAGACAAAGTATGATTATACAATTTTGGGTTTGGAGCTACTAAGGACAGAAAATTTGTTGTTAAGTCCTTGCATTCACTTAGTTACATTAGTTTGTGCATATTTAAAAAAATTCAAAATTCAAAACCAAATTTTTTTTGTAAATTTGACTTAACTTAGTTTTTTTTTAATCCAAAAGAAAACAAAAAATCTTTTCCTTTGAAATTTTTGAATCAAAATAAAAAAAATCCAAAAAATTAAAACAAACGTTTTATTTTTGAAAATCCAAAAAAAAAAAATTAAGTTGGTTTTTTTTCGAAAAACAAAAAAGAAACGATCTTTTCCAAAAAAACAAAGAGCAAAGACATATAAAAAAAATTTGAAAGTCCAAAATCCAAAAAAAAACAAAACAAAAATCAAATTTCCCTTTTGAAAAATAAATTCCTTTTGATAAATATTTGGCCTTTTTAAAAAAAGAACACATAAAAAAACAATTTTTCGCTTCATTTTCTAAACCCTGTTTCATTCTCTCAACTCGATTCTCACTTTTTTCTCTCCTTGACTTTTTCTTGTGCATGAATACTTGGACTCGTGACACAATAACAAATCTTTGGAGTCATGACACAACAACGAATCGTTTAACATGAACAAACGATCCTTCTGAAATAGCGAACGAGAACGCCCCTCGAACTCTTATGGATAGAATCTTTCTCGATAGAGCTTCTATTCCTTCTTGCATCACGTTACCCTACCTTACGGGTAACCATTTCGAAATTAATTCAAACCATATTTCCACGCTCCCAAAATTTGGCAACTTCAAACACGATGATCCATACATTTTCTTAACGAAATTCAAACAAGTTTGATCAACCATTAAACTCCAACAACTTTGTGATGATGGAATCAAACTCCGATTAATTCCATTCGCTCTTACCGATTATGCTGAAAAATGGTTGTATAGCTTACCAACGAACTCAATTAAAACTTGGGAAGAATTCATTAAAGCCTTCTTGAAAAAGTTCTACCCCTTGGAAAAAACAACGAAAATCCGAAACGAAATTTTCAATTTTCATCAATTCAGGGGTGAACTATTAGGAAAATATTCTAAAAGATTTAAAGAGCTTTTGATAAAATGTCCACACCATAATTTCGAAAAATGGACTCTTTGCCAAATCTTATACGATTGACTTGAAAACAGCTCACGAACCATGCTTGAATCGATGTGCCAAGGCAATTTTCTTGGCCAACATCACGACGATGCTTGGCAATTTCTTAAAAACCTAGCCGAAAAATCATCCCAATGGGAACGTTCTAACAAAAAATCCATTTACTCACGATCGAGCGAACACTTGATAGAATCATCTCTAGCTTTGGAAGCTAAAATCGATGCAATGATTAATAAATTCGACAACGTTTTCTTATTAAACCAAATAAACCAAGCTTCGCAACCCATGTTTTATAAATGTAATGATCTGAATCACATAGCCGATCAGTGACCTAATTCAGTTGAACAACTCAACGCTTTCAACAAGGTTAAAAATGACCCGTTTTCTCCAACGTACAATCCTGGTTGGAGAAATCATCCTAATTTTGCTTGGAACCAAAATAATCCTAACACGAATTTGGTTCATCTCAATTTTCAAGCATTTCTGAACAATGCTTTGAATCCTCTCTTTCAACCCAATGATTTTCAACAAAATCTTGCAGGTCCGTCTCAAAATCAACCTCAACAATCTTTTGCTCCCTAAAACAATAAGCGATTAAATTCACTTGAGAAACGTCTTGAAACGTTGGCTAAAGCAACCACTCAAAGCCTCCAATCAAATAGTAATTTGCAAAATTTGTTAACCTCGTACATGCAGAATACGAATCAATCGATTTCTAAACTTGAAATGGAAAGGAGTCAATTAGCCACCTCTGTGAGTGAACGTGAACGAGGCACATTCCCAAGTCAGCCACTTCCGAATCCCAGAAATCAAAACACGAATTCGAATCAAGCCCATGTTGTTCAAGATAGCAACGCAACCCAAATGAATGCTATCATGAATTTGCGTTCCGGTAAACAAATCAATAACCAAGTTGATAATCCAAATGATTTACCAGAAACTCCTTTTGACACTTCTAAACCAACAAAACAAATCTGAACAAAATGTTGAGCCAAACATCGAATCCAATTCCACTCCAAATCCTCCTTCCACTCAAGTAGACCCACCTACTGAGTATCGTGTTCCATTTCCACATCATCTTCGACCCAAGAAACACTCTGACCAAATGGAAAAGATGTTGGAAATTTTTAAACAAGTCAAAGTAAACATTCCGCTTCTTGATATCGTGCAACAAGTCCCAACTTACGCTAAATTTCTCAAGGACTTGTGTACTCAAAACTTCACACTCATGTACCTAAGAAAGTCTTCTTAGCTGCTGGACATAGCAAAGTCTTATCCCAATCAATTCCCATTAAATACAAAGATCCTGGATGTTTGACGATCTCGCACACGATAGGAGACAAAGCGATTAACAAATGCTTACTCGATTTGGGGGCGAGTTTCAATTTGATTCCTTATTCAGTTTACCAGCAACTTGGCTTGGGTGAATTAAAACCAACGAAAGTAACTCTTCAATTGTCGATCGTTCGATAAAAAACCCATGGGTGAAATCAAGGAAGTACTCATCAAAATCAGTCAATTCATATTTCCCGCCAATTTCATCGTCTTGGAGACTCAACCTATGAATAATCCAATGAGTCAAATTCCATTGATTCTAGGCCGACCTTTCTTGGCTACTTCAAATGCTCTAATCAATTGTCAAAACGGGTCGATGAAAATTTCTTTTGGAAACATGACTTTGGATCTTAACATTTTCAATCTTGAAAATCAATCAAACAAACCACATAACCAAACGCTGGAAGTTAGGTCCATTCAAGAAAATTTTGATAACGAAACAATTGACATAAACCACGAATGCAAGACCGAATATGAACAACTGTTTCAAGATGAGCCGAATGAAATTGAAATTGTACTTCTGTTTGAACCCCTTACCATTGAATTAGAACTTACACCGAATTCTTTGATTGAGCAACCCCCGAGGTTGGACCTTAAACCCCTTCTCGATCACCTTTACGCATACTTAGGTGACAACAAAACATTTTCCATCATAATTTCTTTAACTCTCTCTCTTGCCAAGAAACATCTTTACTTTCAATTCTGTCGAAAAACAAAGAAGCAATTGGATGGTCAATCAACGATATAAAGGGAATTAGTCCTGCTCTTGTTCAACATCGCATCCATTTAGTCGATGATACCGAGCCTGTTCGTGACGCACAATGAAGGCTTAACCCAAAAATTAAGGATGTGGTTCGAGATGAAATTCTTAAACTTCTCGATAACGGAATTATATACCCAATCTTTGACAGTTAATGGGTTAGCCCAATTCATCTCATGCCTAAAAAGTCTGGACTTAACGCTATCAAGAACGATTCTAACGAACTCATTCTAACTCGTACTCAAACGGGTTGGCGTGTTTTCATTGATTATCAAAAATTAAATGCTGGAACACGTAAGGATCATTTCCTTCTTCCTTTCGTCGATCAAACGCTTTAAATTTTAGTCAACCACGAATTTTATTGCTTTCTTGATGGTTATTCCGGCTATAACCAAATTCCAATTGCTCCCAAAGATCAAGAGAAAACAACTTTCACATGTCCCTTTGGCACCTTTGTGTATCGACGTATGCCATTTGGCCTTTGTAATGCTCCTGCTACGTTTCAAAGATGCATGGTCAGCATCTTTTTCGATATGATTGAATGCTTTCTGGACGTATTTATGAATGATTTTTCTATCCTTGGAAACTCTTTTTTCAAGTGCTTACACCATCTTGAATTGGTTCTTAGACGATGCAAGGACTAACACTTAATGTTAAATTGGGAAAAATGCCACTTCATGGTCAAACACGGCATTGTCCTTGGGCATGTCAATTCAAACAAAGACATTGAGGTAGATAAAGCAAAAGTTGACGTAATTGTGAATCTACCCATTCCCAAATCTATCAAAGACATTCGTTCATCCCTTGAACATGCTGGTTTCTATCGACGCTTTGTGAAGGACTTCAGTAAAATTGCTCGACCTCTTATAACTCTTCTGGGAAAAGTCGTTCCATTTGACTTTAATTCTGACTGTGTTTCTGCTTTCGAACATCTCAAAAATGAAGTCATTTCCTCTCCCATCATTTGCTCACCCAATTGGGATCTTCCTTTTGAAATAATGTGTGATGCTTCTAACTTTGCAATTGGTGTTGTCTTAGGACAACGCATCAACAAAATTCTTTATGTCATCTACTACGCTAGCATGACTCTTAACGATGCCCAACTCAATTACACGACCAATGAAAAAGAGCTTCTAACAGTAGTCTTTCCGCTCAAAAAATTTCGACCTTATTTGGTTGGCTCATACATCACTGTTTATATTGATCACTCCGCTCTTAGATATCTTTTTGCTAAAAAGGACGCTAAGTCTCGTTTGGTCCGTTGGATCCTTTTACTCCAAGAATTTGACCTTACGATCAAAGACAAAAAAGGATCCGACAATGTCATCGTTGATCATTTGTCACGTCTTCCAAATGCACCATCTTCTTTACCGATCAACGAGAACTTTCCCGACGAACAACTCCTTTCTGTTTCTGTAGTCACTAAAGTAACTCCTTCATTTTGGTCGAAACAGGATAAATATAAATTTCTTTCCCAAGTCAAGTACTTCTATTGGGATGATCCATACTTGTTTAAGTACTGTCCAGACCAAATCATTCGACGTTGCATTCCAAATTGTGAAATCAAGAGTGTTCTTTCTTTTTGTCATGACCAAGCTTGTGGCGGTCACTTCGATCTAAAGAAAACTGCTACAAAAGTACTTCAATGTGGTTTTTACTGGCCCACTCTTTTCAAAGACTCATTCGAATTTTGTAAAACTTGTGATTGCTGCCAAATGATAGGAAGAAACTATCGATGAAACATGATGCCTTTGAACCCCATTCTTACAATTGAAATCTTTGACGTTTGGGGTATTGACTTTATGGGACCGTTCCCAATCTTTTTGAAAATTGTAAATTCTCTTTGCTGTTGATTACGTATCTAAATGGGTCGAATCCATTCCGTGTAAAACAAATGACCACAAATTTGTTGTGAAATTTATAAAAGAAAACATCTTTTTGAGGTTCGGAGCACCTCGTACAATAATAAGTGATAACGGAACCCATTTTTGAAATTGGTCATTTGAAACTCTAATGAAGAAATACTTGATAACTCATAAGTTATCCACTCCATATCATCCTCAAACTTGTGGCCAAGTAGAAGTTTCAAATCGTCAAATCAAACAAATTTTGGAGAAAACTGTTCATAAAAATCGAAAAGATTGGTCTCATAAATTAACCGACGCGCTTTGGGCTTACCGTACCGCTTTTAAAACTAATCTTGGGATGTTCCCATTTCTTTTAGTTTACGGGAAAGCATGCCATTTACCAGTTGAAATCGAACACAAAGCGTTGTGGGCAGTGAAAAACTTAAATTTTGATCTCGGTAAAGCTAGCGAAAACTGAAAACTACAACTCAACGAAGTAGAAGAATATAGGAACGATTCGTATAAAAATTAAAAAATTTAGAAAGAAAGAACAAAAGTTTTTCATGAAAAGTCTATCCTTAGAAAAACGTTTTCGCCAAATCAAAATGTTCTTTTATACGACTCTAGATTTCGCTTATTCCCTGGAAAATTAAAATCAAGATGGACCGAATCATTTGTGGTACGAACTGTTTTTCCACACGGTGCCATAGAAATACAAAACCCCAAGGATGGAACAATTTTCAAAGGCAATGGTCATTGCTTGAAACCATACTTGGAATTGCCAAGTAATCAAGAGGAGGAGCTCATGGTTCTTCATGAGACATACTACGTCTAGTAAGAAATGTTAACTCTCTTTTGTAAATATATACATATTTTTCCCCCATCACACTCATTATATCATGCATTGACTGTGGGAACATAGTTAAAATCAAGTGAGGGGGGAGTCTCATCTTCATTTTTGATTTTTTACGGTTTCAGGGTTTTTTTTTGCATTTTCCTTTCCAAAACTCAAAAAAATCCCAAAACAAATTTTCTTTTTAGCATATTGATTTATTTTTGAAGAAACACTATAAGATAAGTATACATTTTGGTTATTAAATTGAAATTTTTGAAAATTTATTTGTCTCAACAAAAATAAAAATAAAGTTTGATTACAAGTAACTATGGTTTAACTAGTATATAGGAAGGTTCATGGGTGTTAATTATGAAGTATATCCTAATAGAAATCTTTATTTAAAAGAGTGGTAGATTTAAAGTAAAGGTGATAACGTTTTAGATGTTCTAAGTTAAGTGGTGCTAAGATGATTTTGCAAAACTCTCTCTTCATAAAAAAATGGTTTTTGGGAAAAGAATCACCTAGAGTCATGTGTTCACACGCAAGTGCGTATACTCGCCATACTCTGTACCCTTCTTACGTAAGCCCGAAAGGTAGTGCAGGATCGGTATATATGGCCTCAGTTTATCTGAGTTAGGTGTATGCATATAAATTTTTAATAAAAATTACCACCTAAAGTCATGTGTTCACACGCAAGTGTGTACGCTCGCCACACTCTGTACTCTTCTCACGTAAGCCCGAAAGGCAGTGCATGATCGGTATATCTGGCCTCAGTTTATCTGAGTTAGGTGTGTAAATAACAAGTTAATACTTTTCAAAAATGGAGAGAGCAAGCAATTTAAATCCAAGCACTATTTTCACTTAGTTGATTCGACTTGTTATTCAAAAGAAATAAAAATACCACTTTGCAAAACTTTGATAATCAACTAAGGATCCATTTCATAGTTGCACTATGTTATCAACCGAAACAACTAGCCAAAGTTGAGTCTAATTGTGACGATATCTTAATTTTTGTTGAAAGTGTTGACGAGTATATGGACTTAAATTTCTTGATAATGACCAAAACTTATATTTAACATATGCATATTCGTGTTAATTTAAAAGTAAATTCTTCATTCATAAATATTTTCAAAAACTTACATACATCTCTTTGTAAATAAATCTTGCATTTAGGAATTTTTCATGTTGCATTTGGATTTTGTGGGTAGTATCCGCTGAAAACCCTCACGATACAACACTTGTCCTACTATTGACACCTAGAGGTTTAATTGCTTGTTGCATACGGTCAATGCAATCGTGTTTCCTAAAAGTGGATTTATCTTAATTTTTCTGTATTCGAGGACGAATAAAAAGATAAGTGTGGGGGTATTTGATGTGCACGTAAAAGTGCATATTTTTACTTCCATATTTAATTTACTTTATTTAAATAAATGTCATAATTGGGTATTTTTACATGTTTTTACCAAAATCCAAATGTCACCGAATCATCATTCATTCATCTTCATTTAGGGGAAAAATGGTAATTTTGTGCATATATTAATTTTGGGAATATTTATTTGCACATTTTAGTTTTATTTTTAGGAATTTGGAAGGAAATATGAAGAAACCTTCATGAAGATATACATGCACAAGAGAAGGAAACAAATGAAGATGGAAATAAATGAATTCATGTAATCATGGAGGACCCCACCTTCCCACTTATCATGATCTACAATTATGAGCTAATGCACATGTTAGTGGGGATTAAAAGCACATGCACACTTAATGGAGGATTAATTCAGGCTAATGATAACTTGGTGGTCACACTTCCTAAGGGGTATTTTTGGTAGTCCCCTAAAATATGGATTAGGGTTTTAGGCATGTATAAATACCTTTTATGTTTCATGTAGAAAGCTCTTACCGCCTTCTCTTTAGTTTAGTTGTAGAATGTAAACATAAACTCTCTTTCTTTAATGGCTTCTTAGCCTTTGCTTATGCTATTTATTATTTTGCAATCTTAATACATGTTCTTTTCTTTGTTGTTTCTTTTATGTTAGTAGTGTAGATCTCCTTATTTTATGCAAGTAGCTTAGCTTTTAGTTTATTTTAATTAGCTCTTTTTTTCTCTAGTTTATGTTTATGTTGCAATCTACATATGTTGAAATGATAACAAATATGAGAAGCTAATCCCCTTCAATTTAGGGGTAATGAAGCTCTCTTAATCATGTAGATTCAACATATTTACTAATTTATGATCTCTTCTTGTGCTTAATGACATATTGATGTTTGTTGATTTTGTGTTTAATATCGAGTTTGATAGCCTATGTTGTTCAAAACAAATAGGTTATGCTTAGTCATATGAATCACTAATTACCTCTTCATCTACATATGATTATGGTAATGAAAATATGATTAGAATCAAAATTTGATGGTTTATGTTACTAATTAAATAGTAAATAAGCCATGCTTAAAATAGATTCTACTTTTAATTTCATGACATTTCCATTAAAGTTAGTAAGTGGGTTAGAGGTTGCATTAGAGTTTGATGGTTTAAGTGTGTTAATTAATAATACAATTAGGCCATGCTTATGATAAATGCATCACTAATTCTACTTAAATTAAATGAGAAATCATATATTGTTTTTGTATTGATTTATGTGAGAGCATGAGAGTGGATTATCCTCTAAATTGTCATTTAGTCTCATATTTGTATTCACTTTTGTCTGGTTTGATTTTTGCTATCTTTCTTAGTTTTAAAAACAAACTTGCAAATTTGAGTTTTGATTGAGTGGAATTTTAAAATCACTTCAATTCCCTGTGGATTGACTCGTACTCGTCACGTAATAAAATTGTATGATGTGCATTTGCGGTTATTATTATCAAAAAATTTAACGATGATTTTCTAATTCAATAGAAAATTAACTGTCGAACAAGAGCTACGGGCCTATGGCCTCGATATGGCATGCGACGTTGATGGAATCGGTTGTGAATAGTAACAATGGGTCTAGGGTTTGAGTCTGATGGAGATTGGAGCGATGATAGGCGAAACTGAGATCGCCAGTATTTTTCTCTTACTAATATCCACCTTCATCGAGATTTGTAGGCGATTCGGTCACCCATAGCTAGGGTTGTCAGTGGATACTCGAAAAATCCAAAATCTGTCCACATCCGCATTCGAAAAGCAGATAAATATCTGATATCCGAAAAAAGGATGCGGATGCGAAGACATCCGCATCCGAAAATTATCCTTCCGGTTTTTGGCAAGATTATAGTTCAAATTATTTGTATTTTAGTGCAGTGAAAGATGTTTGTTTATTATTTTGTTGTGTTAGTAGTTTATATTATATCCACTTAATGCTTTTTAACTACTCGAAACTATTTACTATCGTCATATTTGTTAATTTTTAACACTTTTATAATCAACAAGATTGAAAAATATTTATGTTAAACTAATTTTTTTTTATAATTCTTGATTTATAGGTCGTTAGCGGATAGGATAATAATCCGATATCCATCCGTATCCGTCGATGCGGATATCCGATATCCAAAAATGATTTCGGATGCAGATGCAGATATGGCACTATCTGCATCTGAAAGCATCAATTGAAAGGCCTACCCATAGCAAGATGTGTCCATGGCCATAGCGGGTTCGAGGTTGTCAGGTTGCGACCTATAAGAATGGATCAAGCTTCACTTCTTTCAGTTGGATGCAAAGAGATCGTATAGCGGGATTCATCGATTTCATCAACTATCGAGTGAGAAAGCAATGGAGAGGGGAATCAGATATGCATGGCCATTATCTGCATGTATAGGCAATAAAGGAAGAAGAGGGATTAGTAAGTAATTAGGTAATTAACTTGGTAATTAGATAATTAATGATATAAATAATCTCGATTCTTATTAGATCTATATCTTTTGCATACGAGGTCCGTTTTGGATGCGGCTTCTTGTACTGCGCTCATGATGGAGAGATCTATATTTTGGCATCAGTTTGGACAGATTTGGATAGTGATATGGTCTCTCACCATACTTGATTGGTTGTATAGTATTAGATTAACGCTTGGGAATGATTTTTGGTTTTAAAATGTGTTTTCCTATACTTATAGATCTGTTAGATTTTTATAAAATAAAATAAAATTATTTTAAAATGATTTATAAAGAATATCACATATTTTCTATCGACGTGTCATATTTATGGAATTATTAGATTTGAGCTATTATTGATATGATTTCCTGTATTGGTTGATATTGATGGAACATACATGTTGTATGTATGTTATTTTAGATGGATGTATAGTTGTTGGATGTATGTTTGCTTGTCTGGCTTGTTTTGGCTTGTTTGGCTATTTTGGTTGAAAATGCCGATTAGCGGTGATCGGGTTTTGGGTAGTACCTTGTATGTTGGAGTTTTGCACACACGAAAATCTAATAAACGAGATAAGCTGTAGAGGAGGGATAGGATACGTGCCAACGGATCTAAGGTAGAGGATGAGGCTTTGGACTTTAGGATGGACTGGATGTTTCTGTTTAGTTTGTACTTATCAGTTCGGTTAAGTACAGTACCAAGGTGGTTGGTACTGACCATTGTAGAGTGGTCAACGTCCATCACTATTGATGATTGGCAGTTTGGCCGGACTTTGACATGGACATTGATGAGATTTCATGGTGCGCGATTTGATGGTATATTCGTGCAATTGATTTACAGTCTTGACGTTATTGCTCTATGGGTAAGCAATTTTGATGGCAAGGCGATGATGGGATGCTTCGACATGAGAGTTAGTACTTCGGATTATGACTCGGTGGTGTATGGTGTAGGTTCCGAGTTATGCTGGAGATGTTGGCTCGTTCGCATCATGGGGAATGGCGATGTACAACATGATGGACTTGTGTCTTCGGTCTATGGCTTGTGGGGGTAGCAGGTGCCGAAGATTAGACACTTCGTACCTTTGGTTTATGACTCGAGTAGGAAGTAGGTACTGAAGAGGCTCGTGGTGGGAGTCGTGGAGTGGAGGAACGTGGGGGTTGTTTGTCGTAGATAGTAGAAATTGGATTGAGCAAGTAGGGGTCGGATCTGGATTGAGCCAGTAGGGTCGGATGGATGTGCATGTACTAAGGGGTCGTTGATGACTTGGAGAGTTTTCTATTGTACTCGAAGTAGGGGTATTGTATAGTGGGGATGCCCATGGATTGGTAGCGAGGATCCGTATACCCTGGACCCATGGGGATTGGATCTAGTGTCCAGCTTTAGGCTTCGAGACACATATCTAACTTTAGGTTGCGAGATATGAGAGTACGATGGAGGATCGAGATTACTATTAGTCCCTAACTTGGGGGTCATACGAGTTATCATATATTTAGATCACACTGGGTAACAGTTAGTATTGTTTGATGGATGCTATATTTGTTATGGTTGCTTCACTAGCCACCTGTCACCCTAGATATGTCACATGAGGTAAGTATTGTAGTAGGGATACCTAAACATCTCGACTTGACTTAGTGTGGAGTAGGTATTGTGGATGGGGATACCTAAATACCTGGACAGTTACTTAGTATGGAGTAGGTATTGAGGATGGAGATACCAAGGTACCTTGATAGATACTGTGTATGGTGTACCCTTTTTATGATGTTGTAGAGTATCATATTATCTATGTTATGTGCTGACTCTTTAGTTGCAGGGACGGGTTAGGTATGATTTGTGTACCCTTTGTTCTGTATACTATGTTGACTTTTATAGTATTTTGGGATTTAATATAGCTCACACCAGACTGTTGACTAACTCGAGGCTTTATGCTTTGCTTCTTATTATCTCGGGTACTCTTAAATGAGTAGATCTAAGAGCAGGTATGGATGACATATGGAGTTCTGTAGGTGTATTAGCAAGAGGTGACATTTACTCATACTTATATGTGAGTTTGTTATTATACATTCCACTGTATGACACTGTGGAGCCTTAACAGTGTTGACTTATTATTATATGAGATAGTGTATCGATTGAGTTTATTTTCCAGTTGCATTAACTCTTTTATTGTCGTATAACTTTGTGGATCTTATATTCAAATGATTAGTTCACATTGTTATTACTGTCACTACTATTTTATACCTGTGTTGATTATTATATTTACTATAATGCGATGTGAGATATACGGCAGGTTATGTGGTTATTTGGTGTTTCCTTTTTCTTCTTTTCCATTCTCTTCTCTTTTATTTCCTCTTCTTTATTTCTTCTCTTTCCTTTGACAACCGTTCTACACCATAGGTGTAGGGCGGTCGTTACATTTGGTATCAGAGCAAAAGTTATATGATTAACCTTAGTTGATACCACGGTACAGTATAGATAGGGTAGGAGTTATCGCCTTAGACCGAATCTAGAGTGTGTGTGTGTGTGTGTGTATACGAAAGAGTTCGTATTTGTTATACATTTTGGTTTTTGAAATTATATAGTAGTATATATAGTATGTAGATTTTGTGCACTCATGATCACTATTGATGCAGTCTTTATGAGAGACAGATCATCCTTATTGTAGAAGAGGAATGACCTGGCATGGGAGAAAAACTTCCATTGACTCTATCTTTAAAGTTGAGGATTGGGCAAGATCGGAGCCACTATCACTAATTGATAGGATATGTTCGTAGAATTGATGCGAAACATTTCCAGGATGCCCAAGTTATTCTGGATGGTTATGGTGCTCAAGTGTGAATGGTTAAAGTCGACTTTGCCGAGCTGTATATAACTGGAGTCTAGGAGGCAAACCGTTCCTTGGAACGGAGTCGGCTATTAAAAGGCAAGATTGGATGGTTACTTGCGAGAAGATCTTCAATGACTTGGAGTTAAATGATGCCATGAGGTAGAAGTTGACCTCTAGATAACTCCAGGGACGAACGATGGACTAGTGGAGTGTCTTTGTAGCTTCGATTCTCGAGGACCGATTTGCTTTGGATTAGTTCATAGTTCGCTTTGAAGAATATTTATATTAACTTTTCTAAAGTCAGTGATGGTTAGAGATTTCGTCGATTAGAAGTACAACGATATGTCTGTGTTGGAGTATGTGGTTGAATTTGATGTGCTATTGGAGTATTGTCTATTCTCGTTGATACTCTACACAGAAGGGATGGAAAGTTTATCATTAGGTTAAGAAATCGTCTTGGAAAACGATCGATTAGTCATATTAACAAGGGCTTCGAGAAGATGATCGAGAAGGCTATATGAGGAGAATGCCTATACTCGATGTTGAAAGGTTGTCCCGAACTAGTTGAGTAGGGATAAACCGAGGAAGCATATGTATCAATTGTCGTTTCGATTTCGTCGAGTGCTCCATCGACGAAAGAGAAGGGAAATGGCATTACCGTTTGATATATGCTTTCCACTTATGGCATTTCCATGCATGTTTTATTTGATGTTGAGGTTTCATTTCTTTGTATCTGGCCTTGATGGAGATATTTGGATTGAGACTCGAGATAATTACCGACCTTTGATTGTGACAAACCTAGTTAGAGGCTCAACCAGCCTATACATGGTTGGTCAAGACCTTGTCTTATTGAGTCATGGTTGTTTATTTGTTTTATATTGATTTGTTTTAGGATTTAGTTGGGTTGGTATTATGGTTTAGCAATGGACTGGCTAAAGGGGATACAGAATAGTGGTGGACTGTGAGAGGCCATTGGTGACGATTGGGGTTGTGGAGAAGTGAACAGCAGTGATTGGCTATCTATAGGGTATGGAGATGGTTATCTTTCTATATTCACTCGATATTCCGTATGACGAGACGTCATCTATGCCTGTAGCTAGAGAGTGTATGGACATATTTGATGAGGTGACCGGATTACCACCATATGGGGGATAGAGTTATGTATTGATCTAGTCAGAGGAGTTAGACCAGTATTTATGTCTTTAAGGCATATGATAACCAAAGAGTTTAGGAAACTAAAGGTGCGCGTGCATGACCTATTTAGGTGATGGTTCATTCATGGGAGTACATTGGGGTACGATGCACCTATAGTGTTCGTTAGTAGGGGGGATGGCTCTTTGGAGTTGCTTGTTGGTTATCGTGAGCTGGATGAGATGACAAATAAGTTTCTACTCTCGTTTGTTGATGGCTTGTTCGATCAGCTTTATAGCACGAGGATGTTCTCTTAGTTGGACCTTGCGGTGTGGTTTCACCAACTGAGAGTATTTTGGGGGAGTGTGCCGATTATAATGTTTTGTATGCTACCTTGATTTTTTATTGGTTATGTTGTTCGTGCTAACCAATGTGTCGACAATCTTTGTTGATCTCATGGACCATGTTTGGAGAGGTCACTTGAGTGAGTGTACTTGTGTTCATCGATGATACTTTCGTCTACTTACGGATGATAGAAGAGCACAAGGCACGATTGGTGATTGTGTTGCAGGTGTCGAGAAGACACCGATTGATGATGAGATTTTGGTAGTATCACTTCTGAAGGAGGGAAGTGAGATACTTAGGTCACATTGTTTCAGAGTAGGATATCGTTGTAGATCCTGTAGTTACGACGTCCAAAATCTGAATGGACCCAAGGTAGTAGCACCATTAACTGATTTGGTGGGAGAGGATCATACTTTTATTTGAGAAGCGAGATGCGGACATGCGTTAGTGGGTCTAACCGAGAGGTTGATGAGTGCACTGATATTACTCATTCCAAGCAAGGATGATGTGGTGATAGAATTCACTTTGGGGATTTGGAGGTGTTAGTGCCAAAATTGGTCACTAACACCCAAATCCAGATGAAAGCATCAAATCACAGTCACAGATCACAGATAGAATGTATGTAGAGAGTATAAATATGAAGAATGGTTAAAATTAAAAAGAAAGCAGTAATTACAGAGGATTTATAGTGGTTCGGCTGACTCCGACCTACGTCCACTCCAGAAATTTCCTTTTTATTGATCTGAGAATCAATTACAGTTACAATCCAGAGTTTTCAGAACAACAATGGCAGAGCAGCCTTAGTATAGAAGACGAAGGGAAACAGAATAAAGATCCTTTTTTCGGAATCCCCTCCTGTTGTATTTATAGGCAAAACCTGAGTTACTGGGCTTCCTAAGTGGTCCGGGCCCACCAAGACCATAGCCGACCCAAACCTCAAACACCACGACCGACCCCGAGTTCATAATACATTGACCCGATATCCCCCGAGCATGACTCGAAGCAGGCCTATCCAAGACTCGGAGTAAACTAGGCTAGAACTCGGAGCATAATGAAGTCGATCCTATCCACTCATTCAATGTCGATCCCTCCATTCGTGCCGACCCGAAGACATGCCGACCCGAAATCTGGAGGATGCCGACCCAAGGTAAGCGAGCTACGACTCGAAGCTACCGACCTCATTCAATATGTCAATCCCCTTCCTCACTGATCCAACACCAAACTGCCAATTGTGTCTCCAAACGCTTGCCGAACCCAGAACGAAATACCGACCCACACACGCCGATGGAATTATACCGATCTACCTTGACCAAACCATAACCATACTCTAACACCGAGCCACTCCCGACTGTGATACCTCCCAAGCATGCCGATCCACTGCCAAATATGCTAAACCACATATGTATAGTGATCCACTCGTCATGACCGAACCACCTCCACTGCCGAACCACTCCAATAACCGACCCGGCTTCCTACCGATCCAAAACCTTCACAACACCGACCCACTTGTATCAAGCCATGCTCGTCGAGCCATGCTCACCGAGCCAGTCGCACCGGGCCACCCTGGCTTAAGCACCATGACCGAACCATGCATGATCTCTTCTCCTTGACCGAGCCATGTACGACCGAGCCACCTTGGTCGAACGACCGACCCACATGGCTGAACTCCAATGACCGAATGCTCATGACCGACCCATGATATGCCGAACCCTGGCTTCGTAATCATATTTATCATACGTGATTGATCGTCTATCCATCCAGTTGACTCAAACCCATTGTATTCCAGTCTCGATAAACGAGTAGTCGATTTAGTTAAATCCTCCTGTCCACGGCCTTGCCAAAAGGCGGGTTAAAATTTGCCCCCCAAAACATGCCTTGCTATTGGAAGGTGTGTTTTGAATAGCCTCAAATCCGATATCTAAAATTCATGTTCCATTCATTGTCAAGCAATTCCATCCAAATCCCATAGTCTACTCCACGACCGTTCCAAGTCGTCATCCCATTCCGAATCCATCCCAAATCCATTAACCGAATCCATGATCTCTGGATCATTTTATCCGAGTCTGGGACCTCTCCGGGTCTGGTAATCCAAATCGAGGACCCTGTCGGGTCTAAATCCTAACCCGAAATCCGAATCTGATAACCGAGTTATTATCCATCCGTATCCAATAACCAATAACTAAATCCATGACCTCTCCGGGTCGATATCCAAATTCGGGACCACTCCAGGTCCATGCCCAAATCATTAACTGTTCATAGCCAATACCCAAATCTGTAACCTCTCCAGGTTCTTGCTAAGTGTAATCCACACTTGGTGACCTGTGTTAAGTAATGCCATGGTTTCCTGGTTCAGTGTCCCTGAACGCTAAGCAATGTCGTGGCTTAAGTCCTAAGCCAAATCCTGGTCGTCGGACCCTTGCCGAGCATAGTCCATACTCGATGACCTATATAGTAGATAATATGGGGCCTAAGTCCTAGGTCGAATCCTGGTCTCTCCAAACCCTTGTCGAGCATAATCCATACTCGACGACCTGAAATAGTAACTGATGGATATCATGGGGCCTAAGTCCTAGGCTGAAACCTGGTCTCTCTGGACCCTTTCCGAGCATAGTCCATACTCGACAACTTTTTAGCGAAAAAACCAGAGGAAAATCCAATCCGAAATCCAAATAAAACCAGAAATCCTCATCAAAAATCAAACCAAAAGACAAACGTCCAAACCAGAACCCAAATCAAAAAACAAACAAAACCAGGAGCTCAAACCGAACTCCAAAACCAAACCAGAAAAAGGAAGTGTCCAAGCCAAAAGGAAAAAACAGATTTCACAAACCAGAGCATCATGGTTTATCATCATCTCAGAGCATGCCTAGGGGTTGTCTCCATCCCCATACATAAGTAAGTGACTTAGCCTTTTGCCCGGAGTTTGTTGCTTATTCCAAACCATCATGATTAGTTGATGACCAACCGACCACCATTCCTAGGCCTTGCGCCATCGTCGTTCAAGGTAGGCGGTGGCTGCTCCCATTCCACCGCCGCATTCCGAGTTTCAACATATTTCCGCAACTGACCATTCCTTACATGCTCCTCGATTATATCCTTTAGATGCCTGCAACTGTTAGTATCATGCCCGTCCAGGTCATGAAAGAGACAGTGCCTTCCTGATGCCCTTTCGCATTCTAAGGGTTCCCTCCTTGCCGACCTTCGATAAGGAAGGCGATCCCGAGTATCCAAGTATATCCGTTCCAATGTCTCATTCAGTCCTATGTAGGTGGATAATTTTGGTTCTCCCCAACACTTCCTCTTCCCTTTATCCTTATCTTTACCCGAGTTTTCACCGGATGGTTCTCCATCCTTAACCATGTTTACTTCCTTTGACCTCATATCCAAACATGCATCCTCTTGTCGAAGAAATCTCTCGGCTTCGTAAAAGAATTCCCTGAGATCCATTGGTGGATCCCATATCAACGATACTTTGAAATCCGAATTATCCCTGACTCCTAACACTGCCGCCATCAGAACCATTGATGGATCCGGCCGGTCCACTGAAGCAACTGCTGCATTAAACCGAGTTAAAAAAGTCCTGAGCGATTCATCCACCCTCTGCTTAGCCAACGTCAATGTCATCACATGCTTTGGCCTTTTGATGTGAACTTGAAACTGTCTCAAGAACCTATCCACCAGTTCTGTCCATGTTCTAATAGATCCATCCTCCAGTTGTCTGAACCACATTGCAGCTATATCGGTCAAGTACAGGGGGAAACACCGGGCCATAACCTCCTCTGATGCCCCCAGCACTTCCAGATGCCTTGTGTACCTCATCAGGTGGTCAGTGGGATCCATCTTACCGTTGTATACTTCCAGAGTGGGCAGCTTGAAATCAGGTGGATTCCTAGCCATCCTGATGTTACGGGTAAACGAACTTTTGTTTACTCCCTCCAAATCCTTGTTTTTCAGACCTCCATGAATAGTTCGCCTAATAATGTCAGCTAACCCTGTGTTATCTACTAAGGGTTGCCACCATCTCCATTTCCTAACTACCCTCCAAGTCCTCGAGGGAACTCCGGTACATACTCCTCGTCACGCACTCATGTGTTCCTGTTGGCGTTGGGCTGCGCAACGTCATCTGGTATCCCTCCATGGATTGGTCTAGCATTACCTAGTGGTGTGCCCCCAAGCCTAGGTCCATCCAAATTGATAGTTGTTTGCTGATTGGGGGCTGCCCCTTGCTGAACCACTCCATCTGCTTGCTTGTTGAGTCCTTCTAATCCAGCATCATGGATCTGAGCTCCTACAGCTCCTGATGTTCCTGCCTGTCCAACTTGTCTGAAAAGTGTCTACATCATTTCCTCTTGCCTTTTCCTCAACTTCTCCTGCATGGAATTCATCATGACCTGCATCTCGTCCCTAGTGATGTAGATTGAGGCTTGATTAGCTCCAGAGGAAGCCTCCTGACTTCCCTCTTGCTGACTCCTTTTCGTCCTCTGTCTCTTAGTTGATTGCTTTGCCATAGTCTCCAGAATCCAAGTTCCCAAGCCTTTAAATCCAAAATAAGGCTTCAAAATCCCTAAGTGCTAGCTTTCTCAGTGAAAGCACCAAAATTGGTCACTAACACCCAAATCCAGATGAAAGCAACAAATCACAGTCACAGATCACAGATAGAATGTATGTAGAGAGTATAAATATGAAGAACAGATAAAATTAAAAAGAAAGCAGTAGTAACAGAGGATTTATAGTGGTTTGGCTGACTCCGACCTACGTCCACTCCAGAAATTTCCTTTTTATTGATCTGAGAATCAATTATAGTTACAATCCAGAGTTTTCAGAACAACAATGGCAGAGCAGCCTTAGTATAAAAGACAAAGGGAAAAAGAATAAAGATCCTTTTTCTGAAGCCCCTCCTGTTGTATTTATAGGCAAAACCTGAGTTACTGGGCTTCCTGAGTGGTCCGGGCCCACCAAGACCATAGCCGACCCAAACCTCAAACACCACGACCGACCCCTAGTTCATAATACGTTGACCTGATATCCCCCGGGCATGACTCGAAGCAGGCCTATCAAAGACTCGGAGCAAACTAGGCTAGAACTCGGAGCATAATGAAGCCGATCCTATCCACTCATTCAATGCCGATCCCTCCATTCATGCCGACCCGAAGACACGCCGACCCGAAAAATGGAGGATGTCGACCCGAGGTAAGCGAGCTACGACTCGAAGCTATCGACCTCATTCAATATGCCGATCCCCTTCCTCACCGATCCAAAACCAAACTGCCAATCGCGTCTCCAAACGCTTGCCGAACCCAGAACGAAATGCCGACCCACACACGCCGATGGAATTATGCCTACCTACCTTGACCGAACCATAACCATACTCCAACATCGAGCCACTCCCTACTCTGATACCTCCCAAGCATGCCGATACACTGCCAAATATGACGAACCACATATGTATATCGATCCACTCGTCATGACCGAACCACCTCCACTGCCGAACCACTCCAATAACCGACCCGGCTTCCTACCGATCCAAAACCTTCACAACACCGACCCACTTGTATCGAGCCATGCTCGCCGAGCCATACTCACTGAGTCAGTCGCACCGGGCCACCCTGGCTTAAGTACCATGACTGAACCATGCATGATCTCTTCTCCTTGACCGAGCCATGTACGACCGAGCCACCATGGTCGAATGACCGACCCACATGGCCGAACTCCAATGATCGAACGCTCATGACCGACCCATGCTATGCCGAACCCCGGCTTCGTAATCATAGTTATCATCCGTGATTGATCGTCTATCCATCCAGTTGACTCAAACCCATCGTATTCCAGCCTCGATAAACGAGTAGTCAATTTAGTTAAATCTGCATATACACGGCCTTACCAAAAGGTTGGTTAACAGGAGGCACTGTCTATTAGGAAAGAGGTTCAATTATTCAATGATTCCATGTCATTGGAGTATCTATTCTTCGAGAAGGACTTGACCTTCGTCAATAGCGATGGTTAGAGTTCTTAGCCTCCTATGGATTTGAAATTTCCTGTATGTTGTATGGGAAAATATAGATGTTAGTGTTTCGAGTGGAAGACATGCTAGTATAGGAGTGATATTCCTAAAGTGGGCATTTCTTGAGCTTATCACCGTTTGACCATCAGACCTACTTTGATTAAGCGGATTAGTACTAGTTAGAGGCGTTAGGATAGACTAGTGGAGATTGTGGCTAAATTAGAAGAGTAAGTACTGTCTGTAGACGTGATGCAGTGCGCACCAGACCGAGGCTGTTGGTTTCGTGGGGATGAGAGATTATTTGTTCTCGAGTAGTGGGAGCATATATTTATAGACTGCATTGATGGATTGTCGATGACTGAGGATATGTGGTAGCATTTGAGTCATGGTCGATTGGTTGACGAATAATGCTAGATTTGTAATCCTTAAGTCCAGTAGGATGGCATCCATATTTATTGAGTGATATGTGGGATGGATGGTGTGATTCCATTGTATGCCAAGAGCATTGTTAGTGGCCGAGACCCGCTGTTCGATAGTGGGTTTTGGGAGAACTTACAAAAGGCGTTTGGGAATTTGGCACTAAATCGATTATATGATAATGACACTGGACCATGGACTTTAAGACCTCATTGGCTTATTCATACCGATAGATGTGTTATGAATCAGGTTAGGAGGAGGGCAGTAGAGTACTAGAGGTTCAGTGGAGTGAAAGCGAAGACGATTGTATATGGTAGACCGTGGGGAGCTTGAGAACAGGTTGTCCAGAGCACATCAGATGATGGGATTTTATTTTTATCACCAGCTTTCATATTGGATATCATATTCGATGTTGTATACTGGATAATTTAGTATTCTATATGCTAGGTTAGGCATGGATGTTACTTTTTGATGATAGATCTCATGTATGCATGTTTGATTGTATTGTTAGCATCTAAGATGATAGCCTATATTTGTATGGTTGTTAGGCATGCAGGTTAGTTATGGTTTGATATAGCATACTTATTTAAGACGATTGCTATATATGGTCAAGTTATTTAAAGATATGAGCTATATACATATCTTTGTTGTATTGGAATTTTTCCCGGACCTAGCCCCGCAAAGGAGGTTTTGCCGATTGTTTTTGAAATCTTATAGGCTTTTGAGGTCTTGGGGGTTAGGATACATTCTCTTTACTTTGTGATTTTGAGGACAAAATATTTTTAAGAAGAAGAGAGCGTAACGACCCGTATTTTTAACGATTGGTTATTTAAATAATTGATTTAAATATTTAATCGTTAATTAAATAAAGGCCCAAAATTGTGATTTTTTGTATATTGCCGAATTAGGACTTGAGATCGCTTCCGTTGAGTTTGGATTGACATTGCGAATTAAAATGAGTATAAGGATTGCTATATTTGGAGATCGAAAGATATGATGGTGGAAACGATCTCGAAATACGTGAAATAAGCATTCTAGGGCGCAATCTCAAATGACAACAAGATTAGTACCGCTGAATCTGGAAAAATAAGGTGATGTACGCTGACGAGTTTCGTGGCGATCGGACGCGTCGTTTGGTCGTACGGACTCGAAACGTAGAGCCATTTATTTGAGAGAATAAATAAATGGAATAAAATAATATTATAAATATCCAAATCCCGTTTCCCCCCAAATCATCATTTACTGTTCAATCCATTTTCATATTTTCTATGGCCGCTTCATTCTCTTATTTCAAAAATCAAGATCAGCTAAAATACTCCACTAAAAACATGAGATTTGATTCGTTGAGATCGTGGCGAGGAGAGCTATGCGCATATAGCCTCGATGTGGCATGTAATGTCGATGGAATCGGTTGTGAATAGTAACCATGGATCTAGGGTTTGAGTTTGATGGAGATTGGAGCGACGATAGGCGAAACCGAGTTCGCCATTGTTTTTCTCTTGTTGGTATCCACCTTCGCTAAGATTTGTAGGCGATCCGATCACCCATAGCAAGATGCATCCATGGCCATGGAGGGATTGAGGTTGTTAGGTTGTAACCTATAAGAATGGATCGAGCTTCACTTCTTTAAGTCGGATGCGGAGAGATCGTGTAGCGGGATTCATCGGCGAAGACGGATCTCGATTTCATCAACTATTGAGTGAGAAATCAACGGAGAGGGGAATAAGATATGCATGGCCATTCTCTGTGCATGTATAGGCAATAGAGGAAGAAGAAGGATTAGTAAGTAATTAGGTAATTAACTTGGTAATTTGTTAATTAATGATTTAAATAATATCGATTATTATTATATCCATATCTTTTCCATTTTGGATGCGGTTTCTTGCATTGCGCATGTGATGGGGAGATCTACATTTTGGTGCTAGTTTGGATTGATTTGGATAAGGTGAGTGATATTGTCTCTCACCCTACTATGATTGATTGTATAGTATCAGATTGATGTCCGGGAATGATTTTTGGTTTTATAATGTTACTTACATATCTACTAGATTTTTATAAAAGAAAATAAAATTATTTTAAAATCATTTATAAAGAATATCACATATTTTCCATCGACGTACCATAGTGAGGGAAATGTTAGATTTGAGCTATTATTGATATGATTTCCTAAATTAGTTGATATGGATGGATTATACATGTTGTATGTATGTTTTTTAGATGGATGTATGGTTGTTGGATGTGTGTTTGGCTGTTTAGCTTGTTTGGCTATTTCGGATGAAAACGCTGATATTAGCGGTGATCGGGTTTTGGGTAGTATCTTGTACGTTAGGGTTTCACACACACGAAAATCTAATTAACGAGATAGGCTGTAGAGGAGGGTTAGGATATGTGCCGACAGATCTTTTGGTAGAGGATGAGGCTTCGGACTTCAGGATGGATGTCAAACGTTTCCATTTAGTTTGTACTTATCCATTCGGTTAAGTACAAGACCAAAGTGGTTGGTATTGACCATTGTAGAGTGGTCAATGTCCATCACTATTAATGATTGGCAATTTGGCCAATCTTTGACTTGGACGTTGATGAGATTTCACGGTGCACGATTTGATGGTTTGTTTGTGCGATTGATTTAGAGTCTTGATGTTATTGCTCTATGGGAAAGTGATTTAGATGGCGAGGCGATGATGGGATGCTTCAACATAAGAGTTGATACTTCAGATCTTGACTCGACGGTGTATGGAGTAGGTTCCGAGGTAGATAATTCAGGACTTTATAGATCATGCTGGAGATGTTGGCTCATTCGCATCATGGGGGATGGCGATGTACAACATGATGGACTTATGTCTTCGGTTTAAGGCACGTGGGGGTAGCAGCTGTCGAAGATTAGACACTTTGTATCTTCGGTTGGTGACTCGAGCAAGGAGTAGGTGCCGAAGAGGTTCGTACCGGGAGTCGTGGAGTAGAGGAATGTGGGGGTTGTTCCTCGTAGATAGTGGAAATTGGATTGAGCCAGTAGGGCATGGATCCGGATTGAGCCAGTAGGTCTCGGATGAATGTGCATGTGCAAAGGGATTGTTGTTGACTCAAAGAGTTTTCTATTGTACTCGAAGCCAGGGTATTGTATAGTGGGGATGCCCATGGATTGGTAGCAAGGATCTGTATACACTGGACCCTTAGGGGTTGGTTCTAGTGCCTAGCTTTAGGCTCTGAGACACGTATCCAGCTTTGGGTTGCGAGATACGAGAGTACGACGAAGAACCGGGATACCACCAATCCCTGACTTGGGGGTCATACGAGTTATCATATATTTAGAGCGCACTAGGTGACAACTAGTATTGTTTAATGGATGCTATGTTTGTTATGGTTGCTTCACTAGCGACCTATCACCCTAGAGATGTCACATGAGGTAGGTATTATGGTAGGGATACCTAGACATCTCGACTTGACTTAGTGTGGAGTAGGTATTGTGGATGGAGATACCTAGACACTTGGATAGTTACTTAGTATGGAGTAGGTATTAAGGATGGAGATACCTTGGCACCTCAACAGATACTGGGCAAGGTGTACCCATTTTATGATGTTGTAGGGTAGCATATTATCTATGTTGTGTGCTGACTCTTTGTTTGCAGAGACAGGTCAGGTATGATTTGTGTACCCTCTGTTCCGTATATTATATCGACTTTTATATAATTTTGGGATTTGATATCGCTCATAACAAACTGTTGTCAAACTCGAGGTTTTATGATGTGCTTCTTATTATCTCAAGTACTCTTAAATGAGTAGATCTAAGAGCAGGTGTGGATGACATATAGAGTTTTGCAGATGGATTAGCAGGAGGTGACGTTTACTCATACTTATACGCGAGTTTGTTATTGTATATTCCGTTGTGTGACACTGTGGAGCCTTGACAGTGTGACTTATTATTATATGAGACAATGTATCAGTTGAGTTTATTTTCCAGTTGTATAAACTCTGTTATTGTGTTGTATAACTCTGTGGATCTTATATTTAGATGATTAGTTCACATTTTTATTGTTGTCTCTACTGTTTTATACCTGTGTTGATTATTATATTCACTCTGATGCGATGTGAGATATATGATAGGTTGTGTTGTTATTTGATGGTTCATTTTTCTTCTTTTTCATTCTCTTCTCTTCTATTTCCTCTTTTTTATTTCTTTTCTTTCCTTTGACAATCGTTCTACACCATAGGTGTATGGTGGTCATTACAATATATTATAGTTTTCTTTTGTAAAGATCTGTTGTATATTATATATTACTCATCACGATGTGATATTTTATTCCGTCATTCTTTCTTTTCCCCTAATAATCTATCTTTCTGGCACTCGGATGCTCGGCACGTGAATACCGTGGATATATTATTGTCGACTTCTGATGATCGAAAAGGTGGGTTGTTACACATGGTATCAGAGCTTAGGTTGAGCGAACACCTATGCTTTGGTGGGGTAGACACATTAGAGATAGGGTTAGAAATACCCTAGAATGAGTTTTAGTGTGCGTGTGTGTCTACACACACACACACACACACATATATATTTATATATGAGCGAGCATTTGTTAGTGATATAAAATTATTTTATATTGTGTTGATTTATCGGTTTAGTGGTTTATGAATTCTAGTCGGTAGAGAAGGAACAACTATATCGATAGGGGGTTTCTAAACTCTTGAATAAGGCAAATCCAATACAATATTGTTTTGAAAATTGGGTAAATGAAATAATTTCACCTAGATTATATTTTATATATAAAATGAATAATTTTTAGAAATTGATATAGTGATTTATGGTGTGTTAATTGTTAGGTAATGATAATATTCAACTATTATCATTTATTGGTTGATTAGTTATGTTCGTCCAGTTTAGAAGCAGTGACTATTGTTTGTTAATTTATTAGTTATGCTCAAATAGCTTATGAGCATTTATTGTTTTGGTTAAATTAAATACTAATACCTTGTGAATTAATTTTCACGATTTTACTATAAGGCGTTCGATGATAATGTTGGATTAATATTTAATTTTTATAAAAAAAAATTATTGTAATTCTAAAGAAAAGTATACATTTGAGAAATGAAATTTCATAAGTGTAATTTATAAATATGCTTTATAAAATAAAAAGGGATTCAAATTGAGAATTTGAGAACTTAAATCCCGATGTTTTGGAAATTATTTTTCAAAAGCTTTGAGAAAATAATAATACATTATTTGGAAGTATTTATGTATAGAAATATTTTAAATGGATTTTAAAAGAGATAGAAAGCACTGAACTCTCTTTTGTCTCTGGAAAATAATTCTGTTGATGACTGTAGCATCATCGGCGTTCATTTTCGAGTTTTTAAGTGAGGAATTACTACCATAATAGTTTTGCTATAGAGTTGTTTGGTAAAAAAAAGTTTGTTGTAGATTTAAAAGGTATGGTTGGATATACAAGAAAGAGATATGTATATAATATTACTATTATTTCAAAATGATTTGAAATAGTACCGGGTGTTTAGTTCTTGAATTTTCAGTTATGTGATATTATAGACTCATGTATCTTATCCATTAGATAGTTGGGTTTGTGTATCTCATTTTGATGTGTTTTTGGTAATTTTCGTATATTGAAATGAAAAGGAATTTTTGATGATTTTGGACAATAAAAAACTTTCGGGTTAATTAACTAGAAGCTATGTGTTTTGTGGAAACATAAGAAAATAAGTTTTATAACTTATAAATTTGAGAAATTAGTAAGTTAAAACAAATTTTAAATTTATTGGACATCCTGATTAGGTAAAAAAAATTGGATTTGTATATATACTCTTAAGATGCAAAAGATTGTTATACGAATATGAACTTAAGCTTTAAAGTGATTAATAAACATAAGTTGTGTTTCAGAAAATGTTTATAAACTTAAGTAATGTTTTTATGAAATGATTCATAAACGATTTAATATTAAATGAAACACTATTGGTGTAAATGAATATGAATTAAAATAAATTGGTATAATTAATAAACCAATTGGAATAAATACGTAAGTTATACGTAGATCATTTTATTTGCATAACTATTCGGGATCTGGATTCGACTGCATTATTTCGAGGTGATTTACGCCAGTCCGAGGTAGAATTTTTTACTCGATTCTTGACGGCAAACACTTAATACAGATTTTTGATTGATCCTGGAGTTTTCTATCATAATTTATGGCTATGAAAGGAGAACAGAGGTTTCTAATCAAGGAACCGGATCAGAGTCCGCACTAGGGAAGTCGAGTGAGCGATACTAGTTCGGAAGTGAAATTTGTATGATCAAGCGAGCGATCAGATTTGATATTAGGTACGAATGACATATATACATTGTACGGGCTTTAATATAATTATATGCTTTTTTCATTTATAAATGTAAGTTATACGGTTGGATTTTATTTGTAAGTAAAATGCAGGTTTATGAAAGTAAAGGCAAGTTGATGCATTTGGTTTCATGAGTAGAGTTGGTTGCTCGACTAATATGTACACGTTTATATTATTATCGATGGTTATATGCCCCAGATATGGAATGCAACTTTTAGGCTTTTGTTTTCTTTTGTAGGTTTGGGCCCGTAGTGGCGATTTGTAGTTTTTCCGATTGAGCCGCGCAAAGGAGGTATTGTCGAAATTTTCCGTAACCTTAAGAGACTTGGAAATTTAATAACCCATTTCAACTAATTTATTGGTAAATATTAAGGGTTTAGAGACATTTTTCTTACCTTGGAAATTTCAAGGAGGAGAATGTAACAATCCAGAATTTTGTCGTTTGATTTGAATATTTAATTTATTTTAAATATTTAGAAAATTGGTTTTTAAAGTTTAAAACTTGAATTCAAATTTAGGGATTATTTAAATATTTGGATTTGTAAATTTAATATTTGAATAGTGGTTTAAAATATCTGATTTTGAATTGAATATTAATTAAATGGAGTTAATGGTCTTATTTAACTCCTTTTAATTTTTAAATAATAATGGTGAATTCATTTTGTAAATTTATCTGCAATAATAAATAATAAGAAAATCAATTATTAATATAACGACTCGATTTTTATTAATGTATTTTGAATTTAATCTATTTGATTTTTCCATGATATTTAATTTGGAAAATATTTAAATTATCGTTTGATGCTTTTTCGGTAAACAACGGTATTTTTGTGATTTTACAGAATCAGTTAATTAGTGTATATTAATATTGTTTTAAGATCATATCGCATTTCTGAGCGGACCGTATTTTTGTTTTGTCATTTGCAGCCCATACGCGAACGAAAATCTGTACGTTGAGATGCCAGAATTTGCAAATTAAATTTATATCAACACCTAGACCAATCCAATATCACACGTTTCCCCTCTTTCCTTCTACTCTTTTATTGCTTAAAAAATACATATGGATCCACTTCCTTGAAAATTCAAAAAAAATCAAATAAAAATAAAAAGGAGGTGTCTTTGAGTTTGTAATGGGTAGATCTACATGTTGATGGGATTTTGGAGGTTGCGGCATCAATTTAGTGGGTTCGACAGTTGTAAACGAGAGCAAATAGGACTAGAGTTTGACATTTCTTGGAATTGAGGCAGAGTTAGCTTGATTCGAGGGCAGTTTTGGATTCGTGGTGGGAAATAGCACCTGCGGCCGACTTTTGGTGGTGTGCGGTTCATGGGGGAGGTGCGACATTTTCATATCGAAGTCACGACCCTACAGGTCAGAACCCGTACGATGGCGATGGAGGCGAGATGGTTGGGTGGAAAGTGATGCCCTCGTGAAGTGAAGCGCAATGGTGAAGTCGATGGGCAAATTCGTAGGGTGTGGTGGAAGTTGAGGCGTGGGTGCACGATTTGGTTGCCGTGTGTTCATGTACACGAAAGGAGGAGATTAAGGATGAGGAAGAAGGATTAAGGTTTTAGTTAAGGGTAATTAACTAAATGTGTAATTAAAGTGAAATAAATTTATATTTAAATTTCGTTAACTTTTAAAGTGAATACCTTTCCCATACAAGGTCCAATCGAGGCGTGGTCTTTTGCGTTGCCTTCGTAATACTGATAGCTACGCATTGAATTTGGAGCAAGTGAAAATCTAGGCTAAAATTGAACGTCGTTCGATTTTAGTTCAAATTGTAACACCTTAGCATCTGCTAGAATTTCGGTGAGTTAAACTCACCTTTCTGGATAATTAGTATGTTATATAGTAGATAAAAATTTACTATCTATGTTTGGATGAAATATTGTCTAGTTCGGTTAGATATCCGTTTTTGAAAAGCGATTGACATTTAAATAAAATGCAGAGAAAATTCGTTGAGAAATTCGGATTCTCACCGTAGTGATTTTAATTTCCAGTCCTTTACCTATTAATTTTATTTCAGTCATATTAGATTGTTAAATGCTGAAATTTGATAGTTTGACCATATTGAATGTGACACTAACATATGTTAAAAGTTGAACCTTTTTAGCGAAAAGGGTAGCAATAGCATTGGTTAAGTGCTATAGTAACTATTGGCTTTGTTATAGTATTCTGAAGAAAAGTATACTATTAAGTGATGTTTGATTTGGAAATGGTTTCATTGGGAAAATGATATTTAAATCTGACTCTTTTGAAATTTTTATGATATTTTAATTAAAAATGAGTTTATGAACTTCTCTATTTTATTTCTTTTGCTATTCTTATCTAATATGTGTGTGTGTATATATAAATATATATATATATATATATATGCGTGTGTAAATGTTTTAAATTTATTTTGGAAAGTACCGATCTTCATAAAAGTATTATAAAAATGGATGTTTAAACGTTTTTGTGTTTAAAACAAGATAGAAATATTTTGAGAATAAATATTTGTGAAAACATTTTTATATAAAATGTTGTAATAAAAGAAAAGATTTAAAAATGGTATTTTATAAAAGGGAATATTATTGATAAATTGGAGTTGTTGGCGTCAAAAATGGCCACCAACACCCAGTTATGTGAAAGCACCAATATCTAGTCACAAATATAAGATAATATAATGTAGAAAATAAAAACTGAAGAGTAATAAAGTTAAAATAGAAAGAAAGTAAGGAGAGACACAGATTTATAGCGGTTCCGCTAACTCCGGCTTACGTCCACTCCAAAGATTTTCCTTGTATTAGTTTATATTGTTGTTATAGTTACAAATCCATGAAATCCAAGAATAAAATTGGCAGAGCATAACCTAGGTAGAAGATAAAGTGAAGTAGAAAGAAGAAGAAGATCCCTTTTCTGATGTCATGCCTGCTGTATTTATAGGAGAAGACGTGAAAATATCTTGCTCAAACCCTGGATCTGGAACCCTGCAGCCAAGATGAGACTTCCTAGAAAGTTTAGGGCCCACCGAAGCCCATAATAAGGATCGGTGCCGATCCCTATTTCAGTGGAATCATGGGTTGCGATCCCTATGGTGGGTTTTCCATGATGTTATCTCCTTGCTCTTCAAATTTCATGTTGGTTGCACTTACAGATCTTGAGTAAATCGATCAATCATTACTGCAGATTCAACTAAACCAATCCCTGAATAGGGATAGGGCGATCCCTCCAAGTTGCTCCTTTGGGGCTACGATCCCTATAGTGTGTTCCTTGTGTTGTAATGTGCTTGTACTTAAAGTTTCATGTTGATAACATCTATAGATCTTGAGTTATTGATCGATCATTGCTCCAACTAAACCAATCCCTGAATAGCAATAGGGGCCAATCCCTTCAAAATCCTTCATATGATGCGTGATCCCTAGGGAGCTTCTTCATATTGTATTACATTTAGCCTCCAAGTTTCATGCCAATTGGATTAGTAGAACTAAAGTTATTGATCGACCTTTGTTGTAATATGTTGTGAAGGCTGATTATAGCTGATCCTTATGGAGGGAAGAGGGTCGATCCCTCCAACTTGCTCTATTTGATGTGCGATCCCTAGGGTAGAGTCCTTAAGGTCCCCACCTCTTGTTCCTAAAGTTTCACTTCAATCTGCCTTGTGTTTGTTGAGTTATGGAGCGATCATCATTGGGTTGTGTTGTGCGCATCCTGTTTAATCTGGTCCCTTTATTCCGATCCCTCTATTCCAATCCCTTTTTGTAGAGTGAATATTCCAACCCAGTCCCTCTTCTAGGGGGAGTGCTAGTTATATACTTAGGCATTTTTTAAGTGTTGTCAATCCGAATCTATTCAACTATAGTCCATAGTTTTAAATATAATCGATCTCCAATCCTGGTAACCATCTCTTCGGGATTTCTGCCTTTATGATCGTGAAGTCTGTTGGGTTAAATCCGCCTATGTACTGCCTTGGCAAAAGGCGGTTAACACTTTGCCCCCTAAAACATGCCTTGTGATAAGAAGGAGTGTTTTGAATTGCCATAATTCCAAAATTCAAAGTCCATAATCCATCGATAGCTATATCATCCAATTGGAATCCAATCCATTGACAATCCAAACCATGATCTTTTTTATCGTTAGTGAAATCCATGACCATTTTGAGTTGATATCCCATTCTGAATCCGCGATCTCTCCAGATCATTTTATCCAAATCCATATCCATCCGAAGCCAAATCCATTGTCGTTCGAGGCTGATATCCAAATCTGTGACCTCTCCAGGTCATAAACCAATTCCGGGACCGCTCAGGCCCCATATCCAATTTCGTGACCTCTCTGGGTCAGTGTCCAAATCCATAGCAGTTCGAAGCTGATATCCAAATCCATGACCTCTCCGGGTCCTTGTCGGGCACAATCCATACTCGATGACCAAGTAAGCCCCCCTCACTCTCCGACGAAGCAGCGTTACTTCATGTACTCCGGTTCAGCGTCCCTGAGCATTAAGTGATGTCTTGGCCTAAGTCCTAGGCCGATCGTGGTCTCTTCGGATCCTTTCCGAGAATAATCCATACTCAACGACCTGAGTAGGCTGATCCTGTCGCTCTCTGGAAAAGTGACCTACCCCTTGCCAAGCATAATCCATACCTAACATCCTATTGGGTTTTATTCTCCGACCTTGACTCTCCGATCGAGGACTTAATCCATGTATGAGTCCATTCTATCGCTCTTCGGTGAAGGGACTCACACCTTGCGGTTACCGCCCCGTTACTCTAGTCGGGACAATAATCATGTCCTATTTTTTTATCTTAGTAATGCAGATCATAAACCTATAAATAAGAGTTCGTACATCCAGAAATCCAAAAAAAAAACTAATAAAGTCAAAGGATGCCTCTTTGGGCATGACGCTTCACCATCATCTTAGAGCACGCCTAGGGACCGTCCTCGATCCAGCACATGTGTAAGTGACTTAGCCGCCTTATTATAAAGTTTATTATTATTATTATGGTCGGAGTCCATGTCCTGAACTCTGCCCTTACCATCACTGTCAATTAATGATGATCTGTGATCCCAATCTGGAGTCCATGTCCTGAACTCTGCCCTTACCATCACTGTTAATTGATGATGATCTTTGACCCCGATCCAGTGCCATTCCTGTTTCCATTCGATGTGGACGATGGCTGCTCCTATTCCACCACCATTGTCTGATTCCTCATGTACTGTGACAGTCTGTCGTTCCTGACGTGCTCCTCAATCATATCATTTAAATGCATGCATTCATCCGTAGTGTGCCCGTTCAATTCGTGGAACAAGCAGTACTTTCTATACATACGCTCTCGCTCCGTGGGATCCCTCCTTGTCGGTTTTCGATAGAGGAGTTGCCCCCTAGTGTCCAGATAAATCCATTCTAGGCTTTCCATCAAATCCGAATAAGAGGAGAAATTTGGCTCCTACTTTTTCCATCACCTTTTTGTCCCATCAAATCCATCATCCAGTTTCTGTTTTCCTTTATCATTCTTGTTTACATCTCCTGATGATCCTCCGCTTTGCACAGCGTTCACCTCCGGTTTGTCGGCTCGTGCATCTTCCTACTGCAGGAACCTTTACGCTTTATGATAAAACACCCCAAAATCCATAGGTGGATCCCGTGCCAATGAATCCTTGAAATCCATGCCACCGGCAATTCCTGATTCAACTGTCATCAAAATCATGTATGGATCTGGCCGATCAACCGATGCCGCCTCGACATTAAATCTTGTTAGAAAACTCCTTAGAGGCTCTCCAGTCTTTTGTTTCAGTGTTGCCAGACTCGTCACATTTTTGGGTCTCGAAATGTAAACCCTGAACTGCCTCATAAATCTTTCAACCAATTCCGACCATGTGCCAATAGAACCGCCCTCCAACTGCTTAAACCACGATGCAGCTATATTTGTTAGATGCAAGGGAAAGCATCGTGCCATGACTTCCTCTGATGCCCTCAGTACTTCCATGTGTATATCTCATCATATGCATAGTTGAGTCTGATTTTCCATCATATACTACCAGCATTGGTAGTTTAAATTCCGGTGGATTCCTAGCATTCCTAATATTAGAAGTGAATGGACTTCTATTTACATTCTCCAGATCCTAGTTCACCAATCCTCCATGCATAGCTCGTGTCATCATCTCTGCAAACCTGTCATCTAGTGGTAGTCTCCTATCATCATTTCGAAACTACCCCCAAAGTCCACGAGGGAATTCTGGAACATACTCCTTCGTACGAGCATCCAAAATTCGATTTGCACCAAACTCCATAGGATCGACTGCATGTCCTCTAACATCGCAAGACCAGACCCGGGGGCATGCTCCCAAGTCTCTGGGGATCGGGGTCGATCCATCTAAGATGGCCGAGGACTACCCCGGTTGCTATGTTTTTCATCCCTTTGTCCAATAGTTCCATCTCCATGGTCCCGGTTCCGATTTCTAGCGATTCCTGATGCTTCAACTCCTTGATCTAGGTTGTCATTGGCTTCTACTATTATATTCCCTTGGTTCCGTGCTCCAGCTTGTACAATCTATCGGAGTAAATTCTACATCATCTCCTCATGTCTTTTTAGCATCCTTTACTGCATAGCATCCATCATCATTTCCATTTAATCCTTGGTAATATAGATAGATGCTTGATTAGCTCCAGCTCATAAGGAAACCTCCTGACTCCCTCTGTGGTGGCTCCTTCCAATAGCACTCTCCTTGTTGACCGTCTCACCGTTGCTCCAAGTCTAAGCCCTAGATCTTTTCCAAACTCTGAATTCCAAATCTACGGGGGCTAGATTTTTTAGTGAAAGCCCTAAAATGTTGGCGTCAAAAATGGCCACCAACATCCATTTATGTGAAAGCACCAATATCCAGTCATAGATCTTATATAATATAATGTAGAGAGTATAAATTGAAGAATAAAAAAATTAAAATAGAAAGTAAGTAAGGAAAGACATAGATTTATAGTGGTTCGGCTAACTCCGGCCTACGTCCACTTCAAAAAAAATATTATTAGTTTATATTGTTATTACAATTACAAATCCGTGAAATCCAAGAATAAAATTGGCAGAATATACGTAAGGTAGAAGATGGAGTAAATCAGAAAGAAGAAGAAGATCCCTTTTCTGATGCCATGCTTGCTGTATTTATAGGAGAAGACGTGAAAATATCTCGCTCAAAACCTGGATCTAGAACCTTAAAGCCAAGACGAGCCTTCCCAAAAAGTTTAGGGCCAACCATAGCCCATAATAGGGATCCGTGCCGATCACTATTTTAGTGGAATCATAGGGTGTGATCCCTATGTTGGGTCCTCCATGATGTTATCTCCTTGCTCTCCAAATTTCATGTCGATTGCACTTACAGATCTAGAGATATTGATCGATCAATACTGCAAATTCAACTAAACAAATCCCTGAATAGGTATAGGAGTCGGATCCCTCCAAGCTGCTCCTTTGAGACTAAGATCCTTATAGTGTGTTCCTTGTGTTGTAATATGTTGTGCTCCAAGTTTCATGTGTTGATTCATGAGTTTTGATTCATGACACAAGCTTCAGAGATCATACGATGAGAATACTATATGAAAGCGACAAAAAGAGAATAAGTGCATATTGTGCACTACAAAGGAGACAATACTACAATTCAGAGATTAGTATGGATATTTTATTTTATTGAGTCTTAGAATATTGTTAAAATCATTCCTCAAATAGTCACACACGCACACAAAACATTTTATATTAAAACTGTGTTCACTGTGCAAATAACACCAGGTCGGCCGACCGACCAGGATCCTCGGTCGACCGACCCTGTATCATATGCACAGCTACTTTCTGTTTTGTATACGTTTTCAAACTCAGCTGACCGGCCAGGTTTTCCGGTCGACCGACCAGAGAATAACGGCTAGTTTACTGAAGAGATGCGATCATTTCATGAAGAGGAATGTCCTCTATTTTAAGAGGTATGGACACAACTGTTAACTAAAACTCTTCATAAAAGATTACAACTCTTCTACAACTATATAAACATATTCAATTCACTTCTACAATCACCGATTCTTGTTTATATTTCTGAAATCTAATCTCTATTCATTTCTGCAAATAAAAGTTTTCATTCTTAATTAATATTACTAGAATCCTTGTTTTAATTCATATATACTTCGATTCTACGTGATTATCTTCCTTCTAAATCTTCACACACATACATACTCTTGAGGATTTGATTATAGGAAAATTGTACTATCAAAAGACTATCAGTGTTATTTAGAACACATTCGTCAACAAACATTTTGTATTAAGTTGAAGTCCTCTTCGGTTGTTGAGGCGGAAAAATTCCTGTTCGGCTGCTCAGGTGTCGTATACATATTCCTTCGGGTTAAGTGAGGGGTTTAGTTTAAATCCAGAGGGTATTCTGGGACTGGACGTAGAACGGGAAGTTCGAACCAGTATAAAAATTCCTGGTGTGCTTACTTTAATTTTTACTTTACTGTTATTACCAGTTTCCGCATTTATATACCATATTACATGATCCTTTGTACTACACGTACACTTTCATTTGGTATCAAAGCAAGGTCATCTTATAACCATCACAAAGTTATTTGATATTTACTTATTTTTAGTAATATGGAAACCACACAAATTAACGATGTTAACACTCACACTAATTCTAGTTTCACAGAAGGTCAATTGACTTCACGACCTCCACTTTTCAATGGTATAAATTACAATTATTGGTCAACTAGAATGAGAATCTATATGCAATCAAGTGGATTTGATATCTGGAATATTATACAAAGAGAATACACAATTCCTACTGGAGAATACTCAACTTGGAGTAACACACAAAAACTAGATGCTACATCAAATGCTAAGGCTATGAATATTTTATTTTGTGCATTAGATAGAAATGAATTCAATAGAGTTAGCATGTGCACTTCCGGTTATGAAATTTGGAGAACTCTTAAAGTTTCACATGAAGGAACGAACAAAGTTAAATTGAGCAAAATTTCTATGTTGAAACATCAATTTGAAAATTTTAAAATGAGGCCAAATGAATCTATAAATGACATGTACTCTAGATTTCAGGATATTTATCATGCTTTATTATCACTAGAACAAAAGTTTACTGATTTTGATGTTGTTACAAAAATCTTAAATTCTTTAACGGACGAATGGGAACGAAAAGTCCTAGCTATTGAAGAAGCGACTGATTTGTCAACATTAAAACCAGAAGAATTGATAGGTAATTTAATGTCCTACGAAGTAAATTTGCAGGCAAAACGAAATGGTGCACAAGAAAAGAAAAATGTGGCATTCCAAGCAGAAAAAGATGATTCCGATTCAGATAATGAAGATATGGCAATGATCGCTAAAAATTTCAAAAAGTTTTTGAAATTCAACATAAACAAATTCAAGGGAAACAAAAATAATTCCAACAACAATTCCAATAGCAGCAAACCATCATCTTCAACAATGGAATGTTATGAATGTTATAAGAAAGGACACATGAAGAAAGATTGTTCAGATCGTAAAAAGAATAATTTCAAGAAGGATAAAACCAAACGAAAAGCTTTTTCAGTCACTTGGGATGACACTGACTCATCATCCTCATTAGAGAGTGAAAGTGATAATGAACAAGCAAATGTATGCTTCATGGCTTCATCAGACGATGTAAGTGATTTTACTTTTGAAGATTTAATTGAAATAAATTCTGAATTAGTAAATTTAACAAAACAACTTAAAAAGAAAAATAAGGAGTTACAAAGAAAGTTAGATAGAACAGTTTTAGAAGTAGATATGTTAAAAGATGAGAAGGTAATATTGGAAGAAGAACTTGAAATTTCTCAACAATCGAATTCTAACTTATCTTCTCAAATTACGTCAATATCTGAGGAACTAGAAATTCAGAAAAATAAAAATGATGTTTTACTTTTCGAAAATAATAGTTTAATATCTAAGATTAAGGATATAGAGTTAGAAAAATCTAGTCTTAAAATAAAATTTGATGATATTTCTAAAAATGTTTCTAATTTCAATAAAGGAAGAGAAAATATTTCTAGTATACTAGAAAACTCTCAAACTTCTAACAATAAATCTGGACTAGGATTTAAGAAACAAAATAATTTTGCTAAAAGTAAAATTAATAATAAAATTAAGAAAGATATTAAGAAAACAGTTTATTCAAATACTAAAACTATTAAGATATGGATTCAGAAAACAAATAATATATTAATAAGGAATAAACATATCAAAAGTTTTATGGAAACTGTTCATAATAACAAAAATTAGGTCTATAAAGGGAATTCTGAACCCGTATGAGTTTGGCTTCCTAAGATCTAACTCTTAGGACCCTAAAAAGATTGGGTACCAACTTTTTATAAACTTTTTGCAGGTACCACATAAGAAGAGAGGAAAATGGATTTTAGATAGCGGTTACTCAAAACACATGACTGGAAACAAAGAAATGTTGTCAAACATTATATACTCAAATGGAGGAGCTGTCACCTTTGGAGATAACTCAAAAGGATATATCATCGGCAAAGGCAATGTCAATAGCAACGGTACATCTAATTTACCTCTCATTACTGATGTTTTATTAGTTAAAAATTTAAAACATAATTTATTAAGCATTAGTCAACTTTGCGATAAAGGTTTTAATATAACTTTCTCAGAAAATAAATGTAACATTTTTGATAAAAATCATAACATTATTTTTGAAGGAAAAAGAGATAAAAAATATTTACATCTTAAATATGAACGTTAATAATAATTCAAATTTGTGTCTAGTGGCTAAAGAAAACGATTCTTGTCTTTGGCACAAAAGATTTTGTCACATTAATTTTAATACCATCAACAAACTATCTAAAAATAAATTAGTTAAAGGGTTACCCAATATAAAATTCGAAACTAACATATTTTGTGATGCATGTAAATTAGGAAAATTAACAAAATCTTCTTTTAAATCAAAGAAAGTAATATCTACAGAACAACCACTTGAACTTTTACACATGGATCTTTTTGGTCCAACTCAAGTGCAATCTATTAATCATAATAGATATGTTTTTGTTATTGTAGATGATTTCTCTAGATATACTTGGATTTTCTTTTTGAAAAATAAAAGTGATACTTTTGATAATTTTAAAGTTTTTGTTAAAAGAATTCAAAATATTAAAACATTGAAAATTAAAAATATAAGAAGTGATCATGGAGGCGAATTTGAAAATGAAGTTTTTGAACAATTTTGTAACAAGAAAGGTATTAACCATAATTTTTCGTTTCCTAGAACACCACAACAAAATGGAGTTGTAGAAAGGAAAAATAGAACGTTACAAGAATGTGCAAGAACTTTACTAAATGGAACAACTTTATCGAAACATTTTTGGGCAGAAGCTGTAGCTACTGCTTGTTATGTACTGAATCGCGTTTCTATTCGACCATTAACTAAAAATACCCCATATGAACTTCTAAATGGAAGAAAACCAAATATTTCATATCTAAAAGTTTTTGGTTCCAAATGTTTTATTTTAAATACTAAAGATCAACTAGGCAAATTCAATCCAAAATCCGATGAAGGTATATTCGTTGGATATTCGGAACGAAGCAAGGCTTATCGAATTTATAATAAACGAACTCAAATTATTGAAGAAAGTTTACATGTTTCTTTCAACGAAAATTTTAAAAATATAAATCCAAGTGTTACTATTGATTCTGATGATGAATCTACTCAGAATGAAAATAATAATACAAATGAAAATCTTGATATTCATGAAACCAATACAAACGTGACTTCTAATATAATAAAATCTCCACCTAGAATTTTAAGAGATCATCCTGTGCAAAATATAATTGGAGAAGTTAATACGAATGTTAAAACCAGACATCAATTAAATCAAGTTGGTCATGTAGCTTTTCTCTCTAACATAGAACCTAAGAATATAAAAGAAGCTTCAACTGATGACTACTGGATACTTGCCATGCAAGAAGAATTAAATCAATTCGAACGAAACGAAGTTTGGGAACTCGTTCCTAGACCCAGTGATCAATCAGTCATCGGTACTAAATGGGTTTTCAAAAATAAAGCAGATGAACTAGGAAATATAACAAGGAATAAAGCTAGATTAGTTGCACAAGGATATAATCAAGAAGAAGGAATTGATTACGAAGAGACGTTTGCTCCAGTCGCCCGACTTGAAGCAATACGAATATTATTAGCTTACGCGTGTTTTCATAATTTTAAACTATATCAAATGGATGTTAAAAGTGCATTTTTAAATGGATTCATAAAAGAAAATGTTTTTTTTGAACAACCATCTTTGTTCAATCATGAAAAATTTCCGGATCATGTATACAAACTTAAAAAGGCGTTATACGGTTTAAAACAAGCACCACGTGCTTGGTATGATCGTCTTAAAGGTTATTTATTAGAATCTGGTTTTGAAATCGGTAAAGTAGATCAAACACTCTTTATTAAGAAAACTAATAAAGATATTTTAATAATTCAAATATATGTTGACGATATTATTTTCGGTTCGACAAATGAAAAATTATGTCAAGAATTTTCAACTATAATGACAAATGAATTTGAAATGTCTCATATGGGAGAATTGTCATATTTTCTTGGATTACAAATTAAACAAATTGAAAATGGAATTTTTATTAATCAAGAAAAATATTGTTATAATTTAATCAAACGTTTTGGTATGGAAAACACTGCTGCCAAACCAACTCCTATGAGTACAACGATTCATCTCGATAGAGATGAAGATGGCAAAAGTGTTGATCAAAAGTTATATCGTAGTATGATAAGTTCTTTACTTTATTTAACAGCGAGTTGACCCGATATTACGATGAGTGTTTGTTTATGTGCTCGATTTCAAGCAAATCCCAAAGAATCACATATGAGAGTAGTTAAACGCATTATTCGTTATCTAACTAAAACCAAAGATTTCGGACTATTTTATCCGAAAGAATGTCCTTTCGAATTAGTTTCCTATAGTGATGCTGATTTTGGAGGAAGTCGGACGGATCGAAAAAGTACGAGCGGAACGTGTCACTTCATTGGACGTTCCTTAGTTTCTTGGTTTAGTAAGAAACAAAACTCTATTTCTTTATCAACGTGTGAAGCAGAATATATATCTGCTGCTTTGGCATGTGCACAAGTCGTATATATGCAACAGACACTACAAGATTTTAATTGTCATCTTGAAAAATCAATAATTTATTGTGATAATACTAGTGCAATAAATCTTTCTAAAAATCCGGTCAATCACTCACGAACAAAACACATTGATATTCGTCATCACTTTCTTCGTGATTGTTTGGAAAAAGGATTAATAACTTTAGAATTTATCAACACTGAAAATCAAATAGCTGACATTTTTACTAAACCGCTAAATGAAAATACTTTTATAAAACTAAGACGTGATTTAGGTATAATGTCGTTTAAAGACTTATAAATAAAAATATGTAAAAATATGGAAAAACAAAAAAAATTATTTTATTTCTGACCAAAGCGGAACTCGAACTCATGCCCTTTGTTTTATATGTTAGATGTTGTATTATAGCCACTTGAGCTATGGGTGTTTCTTGTTCCAGCTCTATTTACAATCTGTACCATTAACCTTAATTTCAGAACAAACTATTTTTGACTCTAAAGCATTCTATATCATACAATTACAAACAGTTTTTGTTTAAAAAGTTCTGTGATTAAAATTAAAATTTGTTTTAAACCACTATTTTTTTTAGAAAATAAATGGTTATATATATTTACTATGTTTATTGAATAAAACATATAATACAAAAATCTTCTTACAAAACAAAACTTGAAACAAAAATGTCTTCTAACAATGACGTCTACAATTCTAAAAATTCTCATCTTTCATACACATCTCCGGACGACGACTGTTCTGATCGCATCCCCGAAAATGGTCCCTATCCCACTTTTCCAATGCCTAACCGTGTTCTAGAATTCTCCTCTCCAGATAATGACCCCCGACACAGGTGGAAACCATGGGAAGACTCCCATACAGGCTATACACCTGATAAAAAGAAAGGGAAAAATGCAATGGTAGTATCTCCATCAACCAAACAAAAGATTGATGAAATACATCACTACCAACAACAGCAAATGAATATGCAACGGGAACTTTATTACGAACAAAAAGTCACGGCAAGACGTTTAAGTTTTCTTGAAAAGATTGCCATGAAAATTTGTTCATCTAAGAAGGATGATGTTGCTGAACCTTCTTACAGAACTCCATCTCCTTCTGACCATGTTCAAACTCCAATAGCTCCAATATGGTCACCGATAGAAAATGTTCCGTCTCCAAATTCATGGGAACGTAGATGCTGATGAACCTTGGCTATAATTAAATAATATATATGTTATTATTTTGAATAAGATGTATAGATATAAATGATGTAATAATATAATTTTATTTCTATAATTCTTTTTTGAAAATCAGCATAAATTTGTCTGTTCACATGCCTCGGTCGACCGGAGAGACTGAGTCGGTCAACCGAAGCTATCCCGAAAGTTTCAGCACTATTGTGAACCACAAGTCGGTCGACCGACCCAGGTATTTCAGCCGACCGAACGTGCTATTCTGCTGAAATTGCCTACATATTTTAACCCATCCATTCACCTTTTTATCTCACCCCTTCACTTTTACTCTCCCAAAACAGATTTTAACCCTCGCCCCCATTACAACATCCCCAAACTTTTTCAAATTCTTCAAAGAAAAAATGGCCCCTAAGAAGAAATCTAAGACTACTGCTGGCTCATCTTCATCAACTCCTGTAGACTCTCAAATTGCTTCTTGGCTAGTAAGTGACAAAGCTTTAGAAAGATGGATAAGGCTTCAAGATGCCAAAATCTTTGAGGAGTCCTTTGTAAGTTATCCTGATTTTACCTCCTACGGTGTTGAAAATGCCGCTCTTAAAAGTGGTCTTGATGCATTTCTTGACCATAGGAAAAACAACTTGAAAATTAATCATATAATGGTCAAGTTATTCCTAGCAAATCTCAACCTTGTAAATCCACCGAGAAACACTGAAAATTGTGTTTGGACATCGGTTTGTGGCACTTCGATTTTTCTCTCCATTGATCGAATGAATCATATTTTAAATGCTCGATCGGGTGGAATTTTGTTACATGATGTAGACTGTAATACATTGACTCATGATCGTCTAAGTCATCTATTTTTTGAAGATGACGCTACCGATTTAAGGCAAACTTCATCCCTCCGACCTAAAGCCCGACTCTTTCATCGATTCATGATGAAGTCTATTGTTCCAAGAGGAGGGTCATACCACTTAGTATATCCCGAAAACTTCAAGGCGTTATATGTTATGTGTGGAAATATTCGAGTAAATTGGACACAACTTCTTATGGATGAATTCCTTACGTTCAACCAAGGAAAGATGCTCCATATTTATTATGGAGAATACATAATGCGGTCGATTAATAACTTTGTCACCCATGCTCCGGAATCCGAAACATCCAAAGTTCGTACCTTTGACTCACGAACCATAAAACTAATGAAGTTACCCGATGCACCGTCCCAAATTACAACTTTTCAGCAATGGCGTAATGCTCCGCAAGAACAACTACGTCGCAGCTATTCTACACCTCAACCATCCACTCATACTACAGAACGTATAACTCGTCAAACCTCAATTCAACGACCACCTCCCGGTACTAGCACAGCGGCTGCCATTGATATTTTGGCTCAAAATCAACTAGCTTTGGATTCTCGCCTTCAAAAAATTGATGGGCGTTTCAAGAAGATCAAAGGCTTCTTCGTAAATTTATGGGATGCCTTATCATGTACTTCTGAAGCCAGTGCTTCATTTGTTGCTCCTGGAAAAAGACCAGCACCAAATTTCTCTTGGTCTACATCCGATAACACAAGTTCCAGCACATCAGCAACTCCCGCACCTACCACTCAAAGACGGGGTAAGGAACCGACTCCTCTCGATGAAAATATTCGTCCAGAAGAGTGGGATACCGACGATGATGAGGAGTAATTGTAGTATTTTACAATTTATTTACCTTCAAAAATTTCTGTTCTTGCACTCTATTTTTTTAATTATTGTTATGTACTAAGCAAACATCTTTAAATTATTTCTATTTAGGCTAAAATATGTACTATATAAATTTAAATGTTTCGCATTACTTTAATATGTTATAAGTATTCCTTTTTATCGATGACAAAGGGGGAGAAATGTATGCAAACTAACAAATTTTTGCAGAAAAGTCGCCATATATTCAGGGGGAGAATTATAATATATATATGTCAATATTACTTCGTCACATAAGTATTGTCATCAATCAAAAAGGGGGAGAATGTTGATTCATGAGTTTTGATTCATGACACAAGCTTCAGAGATCATACGACAAGAATACTATATGAAAGCGACAAAAAGAGAATAAGTGCATATTGTGCACTACAAAGGAGACAATACTACAATTCAGAGATTAGTATGGATATTTTATTTTATTGAGTCTTAAAATATTGTTAAAATCATTCCTCAAATAGGCACACACGCACACAAAACATTTTATATTAAAACTGTGTTCACTGTGCAAATAACACCAGGTCGGCCGACCGACCAGGATCCTCGGTCGACCGACCCTGTATCATATGCATAGCTACTTTCTGTTTTGTATACGTTTTCAAACTCAGCTGACTGGCCAGGTTTTCCGGTCGACCGACCAGAGAATAACGGCTAGTTTACTGAAGAGATGCGATCATTTCATGAAGAGGAATGTCCTCTATTTTAAGAGGTATGGACACAACTGTTAACTAAAACTCTTCATAAAAGATTACAACTCTTCTACAACTATATAAACATATTCAATTCACTTCTACAATCACCGATTCTTGTTTATATTTCTGAAATCTAATCTCTATTCATTTCTGCAAATAAAAGTTTTCATTCTTAATTAATATCACTAGAATCCTTGTTTTAATTCATATATACTTCGATTCTACGTGATTGTCTTCCTTCTAAATCTTCACACACATACATACTCTTGAGGATTTGATTATAGGAAAATTGTACTATCAAAAGACTATCAGTGTTATTTAGAACACATTCGTCAACAAACATTTTGTATTAAGTTGAAGTCCTCTTCGGCTGTTGAGGCGGAAAAATTCCTGTTCGGCTGCTCAGGTGTCGTATACCTATTCCTCCGGGTTAAGTGAGGGGTTTAGTTTAAATCCAGAGGGTATTCTGGGACTGGACGTAGAACGGGAAGTTCGAACCAGTATAAAAATTCCTGGTGTGCTTACTTTAATTTTTACTTTACTGTTATTACCAGTTTCCGCATTTATATACCATATTACACGATCCTTAGTACTACACGTACACTTTCATCATGTTGATAGCGTCTATAGATCTTGAGTTATTGACCGCTCATTGCTGCAAATCCAACTAAACCAATCCTTGAATAGGGATAGGGGCCGATCCCTATATAGGAATAGGGTTCGATCCCTCCAAAATCCTCCAAGTGATGTACGATCCCTAGGGGAGCTTCTTCTTGTTGTATTGTGTTTAGCCTCCAAGTTTCATGCCAATTAGATTAGTAGAATTTGAATTTTTAATCGGTCTTTGTTGTAATATGTTGTGAAGGATGATTATAGCCAATCACTATGGAGAGAAGAGGATCGATCCCTCCAACTCGCTCTATTTGATGTGTGATCCCTAGGGTAGACTCCTTAGGGTCCCCTCTTCTTGTTTCTAAAGTTTCACTTCAATCCACCTTGTGGTTGTTGAGTTATGGAGCGATCATCATGGAGTTATGTTATGTGCATCTTGTTTAATCCTATCCCTTTATTCTGATCCCTCTATTCCGATCCCTTTTTGTAGAGTGAATATTCCAATCTGATCCCTCTCCTAGGGGGAGTGCTAATTCCATACTTAGCCATTTTTTTAAGTGTCATCCATCTGGATCTATTCAACTATAGTCCATACTTTCAAATATAATCGATCTCCAATCTTGGTAACCATCTCTCTGAGCTTTCTGCCTTGATGATCGTGAAGTTTGTTGGGTTAAATCCGCATGTGTACTGCCTTGGCAAAAGGCGGGTTAACATGAGTAATAAATCACAGTTGTGAATTTATTGTAATATATGGAACGATCGGCTTATGGAAAGTATATGAGTGTATAATTGTATTTTGGGGTTTGTTTTATAGTTGGGTTTTGGTTTTATATTTGGAGTTTGGTTTATAAAAAGGAGTTCTATAAATGAATTTGGGAATTTATAAAATGTGTCTTCTTAATACGTTTTTATGAAAGAAGTTTTATAAAAGAGTTTTAGAAAAAATACAAAGGATGTTTATAAAGGAGTTATTAAATATTTGAAAATTTATAAAAAGAGATTATTATTATGGTTAGATATTTATAAAGGAATTTATAAATAATAGTTTTATAAAGGAGTTTGTAAATATAAAAGAGTTTTGTAAATAGAAAGAAGTTTTATAAAGGCATTTTATAAAAGGGATTTATAAGAAGAATGAGACCCGATATCTATAAATTATCATTTCAAATTACGGTGGTATGGAAAGTATTCTTTCTATACTTAACACCAATTTCTGAAGTATGGAAACTTGTCTCTATCTTAAGAATTAAGAATGTGTATTGAGGCAAGGATAGTTTTATAACTTGTCTGATTTCCATAAGTTATCATCAAAATATGGTGATATGGAAATTATTCTTTCTATACTTAACACCAAGTTTTGAAGTATGGAAACTTATCTCTATCTCGAGAACTAAGAATGTGTATCGAGGCAAGGATAGTTTATTGACTTGTCTGATTTCATTGTTAATCGAGAGATAGTACTGTTTGAAATCGTGAAGTGGTGGTAATTATATTTGGTCTAATTTCTCTACGATCTATTAACTTACACCAAAAGTGTTTTGGGTTTATTGTTGTCAATATTTTTAAATGTAACGGTCTAGATTTTCGGACTAGTCAAAATCGTCGAAAAATTTCATCTGTTTTAAAACTACGAATGAAAACTACCAATTTAACATATCATAATGTGATAAGTATATAATACTGCTAAATGTATAGGATACAATTTTAATAATACAACTTATCAAAGAACTCATTTATTCCATAGGTGTGCTTTAATACATACCAAAAATGTAATAATATAAATCAACCACTGCACAACTCTGATGCAAGAGACAGCAATAGCTATTTTTTCAAACTCAATAAACATGTCAATGTAGAATAAAATGCTAAGCTTGAAAGATACAACATCACATGATAAATAGCAAACAATAAATTGGAAAAAGATATATTATTATTGGGGCTACATCACTACCAGTTGTGACTGCCTACGTACCCCTATCTAACTGGATACCCAATTAGATACAAGATCAAGCCAACGCAGTTATCCTATTTACAAATAGGACTCGTGGAGCCTAAAATGCACAAACAACAAATATGCAATTCCCAAACTACCCCTTAGGCTTAATCTTCATATTTAGAGTTCTGAAATCTAATTATCTTTATTATTTTCAAAATATAATCTTTTTGAAAATAATCTCTTCAAATTAAATTTCAGGTTTCATTTCAAATCCTTTTGAAATAATAATATATATATTTTGTAACAAATCATACTTTCGAGTTTAAATCAAAACCTATAATTTGTATAAACCAACTTCCCAAATATTGTTCAATCAAAATACATATATAAAGTGCATCAAAATAGATTGGAAAATACCACTCAAGGTAAGTGTCGCCAAAGGCAAATGCTCACTAAAATAATAAACGTCCCTTAGGACAATACCCCTCTTGGGTATATAATTATGGCAATTGCCAATCGCTGCATGAAAGCAGATAAACTCGCAAATACCAACTGACGACAAATCCTATTGAAAGAACAATACCTAAAAAACCAAATCAATAAATATGAGTATACTTTCACTAACAAATTCATATTTCACAATAATAATATCTCATAAATACTTTCAATTATTCTATTATCATTCTTTCCAAAATATTTTCGAAATCAATTTCGAACCACTAGGATTTATGTTCTCGAAATTCTCTTTATTTAAAAAATCCATTATGTAAACCATTTCTATATAAATCTATTTTATATAAAATCACTTTAAAATATTTATTTCCAGATATTATATAAACATCTTTATATAAAATCACTTCAAAATATTTACTTCCGAATATTTTTATTTCTTTTCAAAGAAACCATTTCATTTAAAAGATATTATAATAAGCATATTTTATTATAACAATTACTTAATCAAAAAATTTCATTGGACATCTTATAGTCAAATTGTGAAATTCTAATCACAAGGTGTTCGTATCTACCCAACCCATGCATATGGAAATTAATTGCTCATAAACTAGCCGAGCACAATTCAAACAAATAGTAATAACGAACACGTTATTATAACCAATAAATTAATATAACAGCAAAATAGAGATTTATTCTGCTAAATAAATGTCCAATATAATCTACTCATTTTAATTATAGCAGAACGGTGTTTTATTCTGCTAACTAAATTTCACTAATGAAATGTAATTATTTAACTACGTTAATCGTAATTAAATTCAATAACCAATATTTTATCAATATTTTATACTTCATCAAATTGACAAATACTAATGTGTTCTACTAGTGAATACAAATATAACGCCGAAGACCGCGGGTTAACCAACTCCATAAGGGGAAGTTAAACATCTTTAAAGTTAAGCTATTTAATAAAAAAAATCAAACTAACTAAATTATCAACTAATATTACTCTCACCCCATAGGCCTAAGCCCACTCACGCATCCAACATCCTACCCCGCGCATGCAATTGACCATATTGAATTGGACCTAAGTGCAAATTCCTTTGAAATGAATAGTACTCCATCTTTCTTTTCTAATACCTGCACATGTACTTCATCTTCTAACTCATGGCCATGCACACAAGAACTCCAACACTACCCTCCTCCATGAATGCAAACCCAAACACACACATTGACTTGCATTCTCCCACATACATACACACGGCCAAACACACTCCCACTTACTCACATGAACGGCCAAAAAGAGTAAGAAAGGAAAATTTATTTAACATCCCAAATTTTTGTGTCATATTAATAAATGAATTTTATTAAAGTAAAAGCGATTAAAGTTGATTAGTGATGATTTATAAAATTGATAATAAATATTTAATGAATTAAATCCTATTTAATAAAGGATTTTTATCATAATTAATTCGAACTAAATCAATTAATCTTTTTCAAATAATTTGTAGAAATCAAATGAGATGTTACAATTAATATAAAATATTTTGAATTATAAATAATTTTTATATAATTAGCCAAAAGAAAATATATAAATTTATTTTGTTGTAGAACGATGAGTTATTAAATAAAAATAAGAGAGCGTTGGACTGAATAAAACTATCCAATCCAATTATTGAAATATAATTTGTAGACTGTTGTGTAAATTAACTAATAGTAGATTGAAATTTATTTTTAGGATTAAAAGTTAAAAATTTAAGTGCATTGTTAATTAACTGAGATTGTATTGAATTAAATAAGATCAAACATTAGAATCCGACCCAAAACGTATAGATCCAAACCTATACTCCTTTCTCCGTTCTTCTCGAGACCTCTACCCCTTCTTCACACTACCCAAACTTGTTTTTATTTGGATTCTGCCTAATCTCTTAATGGAAAAAAATTGCGAAACGCATGAGGCGTCGAAGTTCAACGATCGATATAGCTAGGGGGAGAACAACCAAAGGCGAGTGATCGATGGAAGCTTGGCAAGCCTCTAACAGCAATCACAAGCTGTTGTGGTTAAGTCGGTGATTGCCAAGGGGGAGAGAGCTGTGACGGGCGACTTAGGGCAGAAGCATATCGCGATTTTGTGGAGATTGAGAGCAGTTCGCGTTCAAGAAGAAGAGTGTGACCCGAGGTTTGTGTTTGCATCGATGTGGGGAATTGGTGAAGTCGTCCAATGACTTGGCAAAGAGGGAGGAGCGGTTGTGATCTCTGGTGAAGGTGGAGGCCACACAGGTGGTGAGCAACGTTTTGGAGTGACCCAAGCAAGTTATGGTGGCCGATTGTAACGCGCACTAATGGCTATTGGATGTCGTGACGTGTGTAACTTGGCTATGTTCAAGTCTAAGTGATGTCAACGACTGTAGGTTGGAGTAGTTATTCAGTGATGAGGTTGAGGCTGCAATTTTTTGCTTGGGAATTCCGGTGAGTCTCTCACTCACACTATATTTAATTTATCATCTGATAATTATATAAATATTTATCTCGATTAGATTATATTGCTTGAAAGAATTGCTTGATATATTGGTTAAACATTTGGTTGGATATTGGATAGAATTGTGTTACATTGGATGAAATTGAATTGTTAGATGTTATTTTGGTTGTTAACAATGGAGTTTCATGTTTATTGTATTATTAAAATAATAAGGACATGTTATCCGTTTGTATTATAGTGTTTGAAATTTATTCATATTATGTGTACGGTTTATCGATGGTCGAAATTCGATGAAACTCGACTCGACCACGTGATATATTAATGTTGATAATTTGATTGTTGAATTAGGAGATTATTTGTTTCATAATTCATATTTTTGGTCATTAATTGATTTTCTGTTCCGAAATATTTTTGAAATTTTGATAAATTATTATCAGTAATTTTAAAAATTAAATTGAAGTTTATTACAAATAAATAATAATTGATTGGAAAATAAAATGAATTCTACGAAAGTATTTTGAATATAAAAGTTGATTTGAAAATAATTCATTTCTAACTGTTAAAATATAAAGCGAAAGCTTTGAATTATAAATTATAATTTAAAGTGAAAAGAAATAATTTTGAGATTTATAAATTTATTGTGAAGTTTTATTTAGTTATACAAAGGTATAGTATAATTTATATAAATATACTTATTATCTATTCTATTGATAAAGTATGTTAGTTGTTTTGAAAGTTATTTAATTATGTAAAAGCTGCAAATGACTTTTATAATAATATTAGACTTATATAGCAATTTGGAAGTTAAATCATACACTTATGTAATTATACGTATGGACTGTAAAGGAATTTCTATATTTAAATCGTATATTGTGATTACATAAATTAATTAAGGGGGTTATCTAATAATTAATCATAATAGTTGTATGTTCTAAATATTTGGTTAATGTTATCGTATTACATCTTAGTATTTCATGTTCCTTCAACATTAATTTATTTGCTAAGAATGATTCATTGTTGATATATATTTGTGATATAATTTAAGATGATACGATGATGGCATCTTTCTGTATGATTTATTGATTTATTCTGTATGACGAGAAATTTAAATAAACGGTTTGAATAAATGGACTAGTAACACGCGGTGGTATGCGTCGTTGCTGTATTATTTATTCAGTTATTTTTTGCTTGTGGATGACACTCATATGGGGGTATGTTTTGTATGTGGTGTATGTGACACGCTGCGGTGAGCACGTATGGAGGCTACTTGTTAGCCTCATTGTTTGTGTACATAATATGTATGTCTATCCTAGTCCAGCTCCCTTTATGTTTCAGGAGTGAACCAGATTGGCCAGTATCCACCTTGGCGGCCTGATCATGGGGTCGCCCCCAGATCTGCGACACCATTATTTATAGTCTTTGATGCGCATCACGAGATTGGTAGTTAGTGACCCCTTATGTCGCATAGGTCGGCAGTCAGTTACCATATAGAGGCACATGTCGGTAGTCGTGACCGAAGAGGCTACGCGTTGTCGAGCCTATGGTAGATCATTGTCACAATACTAAAAGGGGAGAGGTAATGGTAATCGATGACTGTAGGAGTAGTCATATGGACCATGTGTGGCTCCTAGAGCAAGCAGACGTGTTGTCAGTCTTCCGTCTGGTTCCGGTATATGTGGATATATGTGGAAGTATGAGAGTAGTATATAGACATATATTATGTTTAGATAAGATTATACCTAAGACTGTGTCCAGATTATGGTCAACCCCATATCCTTCTTAGGCAGACGGACTATCTTTTATAGGCAGAGGGCCTACTTATTATTGATTATATTAGGATATTGTTATGAGCTAGCTCAGATCTTCCTTATTGATTTTAATAATTTGATATTGGTATTTTATAATATGAGATTGAGAGAGAAAGAAGGCATTGCTTTATTACTGCCCGACTTCCCTTTAGGATGTCTCATTATTGATAATTTTGGATTTGATGTGGATTTCTAGATATGTATGATTCACCCATTCTATATTGATATTGTGATTATGATTTGATCTATTTTACACGGGTGATGGCATCTTTATGTCGGGTTTGTGGTGTTATGTTTATGATATCTGAATTGTTGAAATAACATTATTGTAATTATTTATACATATTATTTATACCCACATATATTAAGATCTATATATCTATTAATTAACCTTGGATTTAGATATAGTCTGGCCCGTTTATTATTTACATAATACTCGGGTCAGTTCGAGACATTGCAGGTACAGGGACGACTTGACCAGCATGTGTTTCATTGGGCTTAGAGGAGTTCTATAATAGGATTATTACATGATATTTGTGTGACATTGTTTCATTATACGTGTATATATATAATTGACATATGAATTATATTGTATAACATTAATGTATTTATATTATATGTCATCGCTGCGATTGACTCTGTGTTCTCTATGCTGCTCAGTATATTATGTATTGTTCTGTCCTGGAGGCACGCGTGTTTATTGTTTTGTACTGTCACTGTGTACGTACTGATTAGTTTTATATTTAATGTTTTAATATGTACCAGTGTTAGTCCAATAGAATATTCACGTGTGTACCCTATGTAGCCTCTTTCTCCGTATTATCTGATAGTATTACTTTGTACTACTCTTGGATAGTACGGCTATAGAGATGGGTTGTTACAATTTAGATGTGTATATACTTATGTTCCTCCCTTTATGCGTGCTCTCCTCTCCCTTATTTCTTGCACGTGTTGTCCTCCTCCTATGTGTGTCAATGTATTTATAGGCAAATGGAATAGAAAAAAAGAGTGATGGAGAAGTGAAAGGGAAGATACATGGAATGGTGAAGTGAAGGGTTAAGGTGAACGTGGGAGAGAAGTGAAGGAGTATGGTATATGTGTATGTGTAGTGTGTGTGTGTAAGTTTGTGTATTTAAATTCCTTTAAAAGGAAAGTCCTATGGATACTCCGCCACACAGTATTACGTTCGCGTACAAGCCGCGAATTATAGAAATAAAAATATGGTTGTGCATAATAATGCGACATGATCACAAAACAGTGATAAAATATACCGGTTAACATATTTTGTAAAGTTTCAAAAGTACCGACGTTTGTCGCAAAAAGCATCAAACGAAAATTTAATTAATTTCCAAATTAAATTTTTTTGAAAAATCATATAAATAAAAATAAAAATACATCATCAAAAATCAAGTCATCTTATTACAAATTGATTTTCTTATTATTTATTAAATTTAAATCAAATTTGAATATTTAAATAAATTAAACATTCTCATTCAAAACGTTAAAAATTCCGGGTCGTTACGTTCTTTCCCCATTAAAAGAATTTCGTCACTGAAAGTCCAAGGATAGAAAAATATAAGGAAAGCCAAACAACCAACAAAAAAATTAAGCACACCAAAAATAACAATATCACCCATAATCTCGGTCGGAGGTACGGTGCATTATTCTATCCATTTTATTTAAATTAAGGTAGTTTCATTTTAACAATCCAAGGTTGATTTACTAACCATATGTGAAATTTTACTTAGGCACCTAGCATAAGCTCTGATACCAAGTTGTAACAACCTGGATTTTCGAACCAGTCAAAATTGTTGAAATTTTTTGTCCGTTCTAAAACTACGAATGAAAACTACCAATTTAACATATCATAATCTGATAAATATATAGCACTGTTAAATGCATAGGATACAATTTTAATAATACAACTTATCAGAGAAATCATTTATTCTACAGGTGTGCTCTAATATATAACCAAAATGTAATACTATAAATATACCGTTGCACAACTCTGATGCGAGAGACAACAATAGTTATTCCTACAAACTCAATAAATATGTCAATGCAGAATAAAATGGTTAGCAGAAAAGATACACATCACATGATAAATAGCAAACAATAAATAGGAAAAAGATATATTATTATCGGGGCTACGTCACCACCACTTGTGACTACCTACGTACGCTTATCTAACTGGGTACCCAATTAGATACAGGATCAGGCCTACATAATTCTCTTATTCACAAATAGGACTCAAGGAGCCTACAATGCACAAAAAAAATGCAATTCCCAAACTACCCTTAGGCCTAATCTTCACATTTAGATTTCTAAAATCTAATTAACTTTATTATTTTCAAAATATAATCTTCTTGAAAATAATCTCTTAGAACTAAATTCCCGGTTTCATTTCAAATCCTTTTAAAATAATAATATATATCTTTTGTAACAAATCATACTTTCGAGTTTAAATCAAAACCTATAATTTGTATAAACCAATTTCCCAAATATTCTTCTATCAAAATACATATATAAAAGTGTGTCAAAATAGATTAGGAAATACCACTCAAGGTAAATGCCGCCAAAGGCAAATGCTCACTAAAATAATAAACGTCCCTTAGGATAATACCTCTCTCGGGACTGAAATCATGGCAATTGACAATCATTGCATGAAAGTAGAAAAAATCGTAGATACCAACTGACGATATATCACATTGAATGGACAATACCCAAAAATCCAAATCAATAAATATGAATATACTTTCACTAACAAATTCATATTTTACAGTACTTTCGGTCATACTATTATTATTCTTCCCAAAATATTTTTGAAATCAATTTCAAACCACCGGGATTTAAGTTCTCAAAATTCTCTTTATTTATAAAAAAAACATTTTATATACCATTTCTATATAAATCTCTTTTATATAAAATCACTTTAAAATATTTATTTCCAAATATTATATAAACACCTTTATATAAAACCACTTCAAAATATTTACTTCCGAATATTTTTATTTCTTTTCAAAGAAACCATTCCATTTAAAAGGTAAACATCTTTAAAATTATAATGAACATCTTTCATTATAACAATTACTTAATCAAATATTTTTATCAAACACCTTATAGTCAAATTGTGAAATTCTAATCACAAGGTGTTCGTATCTATCCAACCCATGCATATGAAAATTAATTGCTCATAAACTGGCCGAGCACAATTCAAACAACCAAATAAAAAGTAATAACGAACACGTTATTATAACCAATAAATTAATATAATAGCTGAACGTGGATTTATTATGCTCAATAGATGTCCAATATAATGTATTCATTTTAATTATAGCAGAACAGTGTTTTATTCTTCTAATTAAATGTCACTAATGAAATATAATTATTTAACTATGTTAATCGTTATCAAAGTTAATAATTAATATTTTATCAACATTTTATACTTCATCAAATTGCCAAATGTATATTAATGTGTTCTACTAGTTAATACAAATCTAACGCCAAAGACCGCGGGTTAAACGGACATCGTATGGAGAAGTTAAACATTTTTAAAGTTAAGCTATTTAATAAATAAAATCAAACTAACTAAATTAATAACTAAATTATCAACTAATATTACTCTCACCCCATAGGCCCAAATCCACTCACGCATCCAACATTCTACCCTGCACATGCAATTAACCATATTGAAATGGATTTAAGTGCAAATTCCTTTGAAATGAATAGTACTCCATCTTTTTTCTACTAATACATGTGCATGTACTTCATCTTCTAACTCACGACCATGCACTTAAGAACTCACACTCCTACCCTCCTCTATGAATGCAAAACCAAACACACAAACCCTGTTGCATTCTCCCACACACATACACACGGCCAAGCACACTCCCACTAACTCACACGTATGGCCAAGAAGACAAAAAAAGGGAAAACGTAGATGTGTATATGTTTGTGCTCTTCCCTTTATGCGTGCTCTCCTATCCTTTATTTCTTGCGTGTGTTATCCTCCTCTTGTGTCTGTGAATGTATTTATGGGTAAAGGGAAAAGAAAAAAAGAGTGATGGAGAAGTGAAAAGGAAGAGACAAGAAATGGTAAAGTGAAGGGGTAAGGTGAACGTAGGAGAGAAGTGAAGGAATATGGTATATGTGTATATGTAGTGTGTGTGTGTGTAAGTTTGTTTATTTAAATTCCTTTAAAAAGAAAGTTTGGTGGATACTCCGCCACACAATATTATGTTCCCAAACGAGTCGCGAATGATAGAAATAAAAATATGATCATGTATAACAATGCGACATGATCACAAAACAGTGATAAAATATACCGGCTAACTTATTCCCAAACTATCCCTTAGGCTTAATCTTCACATTTAGATTTCTGAAATCTAATTAACTTTATTATTTTCAAAAAATAATCTTTTTGAAAATAATCTCTTCGAATTAAATTTCCGATTTCGTTTCAAATCCTTTTGAAATAATAATATATATCTTTTGTAACAAATCATACTTTCAAGTTTAAATCAAAACTATAATTTGTATAAACCAATTTTCTAAACAGGAAAATAGGCACAAGGACAAACTTAGAGAAAAAAATTATGCTTAAGGACAACAAGTTTATTTTTTAGGCTAAAGGACAATGCTAGTTATAACTAGCATTTTGTATAGTGTAAAACTGAATATAATGCTAGATATAACTAGCATTTTGTATAGTGTAAAAGTTGAATATAATGCTAATTATAACTAGCATTTGTCCTTCAGCCTAAAAATAAAACTTCATACCCTTCAGCCTAATTTTTTTTCAAAGTTTGTCCTTTACCATAATTCCCTCTTTTCTAAATATTCTTCAATCAAAATACATATATAAAAGTGTATCAAAATAGATTGGGAAATACCACTCAAGGTAAATGTCGCAAAAGGCAAATTCTCGCTAAAATAATAAACGTCCCTTAGGACAATACCCATATTAGGTATATAATATGGCAATTGCCAATCGCTGCATGAAAGTAGAAAAAATTACAAATACCAACTAACGATAGATCCCATTGAATGGACGATACCCAAAAAATCCAAATCAATAAATATGAATATACTTTCACTACAAAATTCATATTTCACAATAATAGTATCTCATAAATATTTTCATCATATTATTATTATTCTTCCCAAAATCTTTTCGAAACCAATTTCAAACCACCAGGATTTAAGTTCTCGAAATTCTCTTTATTTTTAAAACACATTTTATAAACCATTTCTATGTAAATCTCTTTTATATAAAATCGCTTCAAAATATTTATTTCCTAATATTATATAAACACCTTCATATAAAATCACTTCATAATATTTACTTTCGATATTCTATTTATTTTCATAGAAACATAAAAAAATATCTTCAAAATTATAATAAACATCTTTTATTAAAACAATTACTTAATCAAATATTTTCATTAAACATCTTATAGTCAAATTGTGAAATTCTAATCACAAGGTGTTTGTGTCTATCCAACCCATGCATATGAAAATTAATTGCTCATAAACTGGCCGAGCACAATTCAAACAACCAAACAAACAGTAATAACGAACACGTTATCATAACCAACAAATTAATATAATAGCGGAATGGGGATTTATTCTGCTCAATAGATGTCCAATATAATGTATTTATTTTAATTATAGTAGAACGGTGTTTTATTCTGCTGATTAAATATTAGTAATGAAATATAATTATTTAATTACGTTAATCATAATTAAATTTAATTGCTAATATTTTATCAATATTTTATACATCATCAAATTGCCAAATATCTTATACTAATGTATTCTACTAGTTAATACAAATCTAACATCGAAGACCGCTTGTTAAATGGACTTCGTATGGGAAAGTCAAACATTTTTAAAGTTAAGCTATTAAATGAACAAAATCAAACTAACTAAATTATCAACTAATATTACTCTCAACCCATAGGCCCAAGCCCACCCGCACATCCAACATCCTACCTTGTGCATGCAATTGACCATATTGAAATGGACTTAAGTGCAATTTCCTTTGAAATGAATAGTACTCCATTTTTCTTCTTCTAATACATGCACATGTACTTCATCTTCTAACTCATGGCCATGCACTTAAGAACTCACACACCTACCCTCTTCCATGAATGCAAACCCGAACACACACACCCACTTGCATTCTCCCACACACATACACACGGCCAATCACACTCCTACTAACTCACATGCACGGCCAAAAAGAGAGGAAAAAAATGGAAAATGTAGACGTGTATATATTTGTGTTCCTCCCTTTATGCATGCTCTCCTCTCCCTTATTTCTTGCGTGTGTTTTCCCCCTCTTGTGTGCGTGAATGTATTTATAGGCAAAAGGAAAAGAAAAAAGAGTGATACAGTAATGAAAGGGAAGAGGCAAGGAATGGTGAAGTGAAAGGGTAAGGTAAACGTGGGAGGGAAGTGAAGGAGTATGGTATATGTGTATGTGTAGTGTGTGTGTAAGTGTGTATTTAAATTGCTTTAAAAAGAAAGTTTTGCGGATACTCCGCTACACAATATTATGTTCGCGTACGAGCTACGAATGACAAAAAAAATACGATCATGCACATTAATGCGACACGATCACAAAATATTAATAAAATACGCTAGTTAACTTATTCTGTAAAGTTTCTGTTTGTACCAAAATTGGGAACAACACTCTTCGGAAGTCTTTGAAGAGATAAAGTGAAGAAATTAAATGTAAAAAGAAGATTTATCTAAGAAAAACTCCAAATTTCAGAAATGAGGATAATTAAAGTGCAAGGAGACACAAGAATTTAGAGTGGTTCGACGTATTGCCTACGTCCACTATGAAGTAGTTTGCTTTATTGATCTTTCTTTGATGTTTACAATTGATTTCAGCAAGTTACAATGAATAACAGTGATTTGCAGCAGTGAAATTCGTTGGTAGCAACAGCAATGGAGTTCAGATCTGGATCTGGCGAATTCCGGGCGTTGGAGATCTCAAAAAGGAAGAAGAACCCCTTTTCTATTGGCTTTGGGGGTCTATTTATAGGTGTAGAAGGCTGATATTTCGCTCAGATCTCGGGAGACCCTCTCTGGCACGTGACCAGGCCCGCGCGCCCAAGCCCGTGAAGTTTTGGTCCGATCCATGATCGATACGAACAGATTTCATATCGATCGAGATTTCATCCAATGGAGTCAAAATTTGGCATGGACATTCTTTAGCATGCACGTAGTCTTCTGTGAAAATTCCATAGCATTTGGACTTGTAGATTAGGAGATATGATCGATACGAAGTGGAATTCTCGATGGCTGTTTGGTTCGACTCGCTCTCGTTTCTACTCGCTTCCATTCGACTTGGTGATGTGGCACTTGAGTCTTTGAATTGATATGCCTTTGATGCCATCTCGAGCGAGTCGAAATGTACATCGATTGAGTGAGTCGATGTGTGCCCAGATTGAGCGAGTCGAAGCGTGCACTGGTCGAGCGAGTCGAAGTGGAGTGTCCTGAGGGATTCGAACTAAGGCTCCGTGATGGACACGAAGTAAAGCGAGTCGAAGGAGTCACTTCTGAGGGATGCGAAGCAAGTCGAAGGAAGCGCTTCTGAGGGATGCGAAGCGAGTCGAAGGAAGCGAGTCGAAGGGAGCGAGTCGACCGGTGATTGGTTTTCATCCAATTTTGTATCGTTCATAACTTGAGCATACGAACTCGGATTAACTTGAGATTTGGAACATTGACTCTCATGGCTTAGCTTGTCATGTCCTACCAATTTTGGCTCGATCCGAACTCGGACCAAATTCATCGATATCTGTTGTGAGCTTGTGTATGACTGGCCTCTAGGACGGACCGTCATTGGTTACTAGTCAATTCCTTGGTGTCACGGCCTTGCTAAAAGGCGGGATAACATTTGCCCCCCAAAGTACGTCTTGTGAGAACATGATGTGCTTTGAAGTGTTGCAGTCTTTATTCTGAATAGTTATCGTCTTTTCGATGAAAGCTGTAATCTTCGACTGTTTTTTTTGACAATGTAAACTGTTGACTGTTAACTGCTGTACCCTGTATTGTTGTAACTAACTGCTGCATGCTAGCGATTAGCTGTTCTCAGTTGTAATCGTTATTAGACGAGTTTCTGTTTCCTGTAAATCTGGAATATTGAATATTTGTCCGACATACATGCATATATGTTAACCTGACTCTCGTTGACGTTTGTACGTTCATGAGTCGTTGTCAGTTTATTTTATACGGAACTCCGTATCGATCCTCTTCTGAACCGACGTGAGATTCGATGTAACAACGATCGATGGTTCTTTTTGAATGTTCCTTCATAACGATCCTCTCCTGAATCAATGTGAAGCGTTGAAGCATTGAGGACGTCTTTCATTGAATTTATGGACGCGAAGCGAGTATTTCGATTCGATGGAGTTGGCCTCAGGAAGCATTGATTTGATGGATTCGAACTGACCGTTCGTAGCGATGCTCTAGGGAAGGAGTTGGAAACTATGGACATGAACAGGGATTTTGCATCGATGGATGCAGGGTTCGATGGATATGAAGTGCTTGTTCGACTCGGTGATGGACACGAACTGAACGAGTCGAAGTGGAGCGGGTCGAAGCTAACTTCCCTGATGGATGTGAGCTGAGCGAGTCGAAATGGAGCGAGTCGAAGTACACTTCCCTGATGGATTTGAATTGTTTGTTTTGCTACACCGGAGACGAAGTCAAAGTCAAGCGATACGAAGGGGAGCTTCACATCGATGCACTGGAGACGGAGTCGAAACGCGCGTTCGAATCCACCGGCATGCGAATCGTCTATTCCTTTTGTTTTCGAGTCCATATAAATAGTGTGTACTTAGCCATTTTTTTACATTTTACTTTTCGTTTTCCTGCCTTGCCTTCGTATCGCTCTGAGACTCGAGAAAACAAAGAAGAAAAACACTCTTGCCTTCGAACTGATTCACATCTTCAACTACTCGAAGTAATTGATAGATTTAGGTAATCCATTGAGCGAAACCATCGTGTAAACGATGAGACTCGATTCTTAACACTAAATCAGTCAGAGTCATGATCGATCGAAAATTCCTTGGCCTCAGCTTCGTGTCGATCTAGAGTAGGGGTTTCGAGATGATGAGGCAGAGGCCTTCGTATCGATCGATGGTGGAGCTTCGCATCGAGTCGAATGCTTTGAATCCGTAGATCGATACGAAGGGGGTGTGTCTGATGGACTCGAAACGATGGCCCTGGATCGAGTCGAAAAGTATGTCTTTTGATCGAGTTGAAATAGTGACCTTGGAACGGTTCGAAGTGGAGTGCCTTGGGATCGAGTCGAACTGAAGGTTTGGGACCGAGTCGAACTGCGTAGTTTTTGATCGAGTCGAAGCAGAGGCTTTGGATCGAGTCGAAGCGCATGGTTTGGGATCGAGTCGAAGCACGTGGTCTTGGATCGAGTAGAACTGCGCAACCCCGAACGATCGATTCGAACTCGAGCCTTAGCGAGCGATTCGAACTTGAACCTGAGTGATTATCTTGAACTTGAACTTTTGATGATTGACCATTGATTTAATTTCGACGATACCGAAAATTCTAGTGCCTTTGACCACTTAACTCCGACGAGCTTCAAACTTGCTTAACTGGACTTACTTGTTTCACTTCACACCTGATTGCCTATTGAAGTTCGTCGATGAAACTGGAACCTACTAAAATAATAACACATTTTAACTCGGACTGATAGCTAATAAATGGATGGCACGGTTGTGACGGTCAGCGATGATGGTCCTTCCGACTGAATTCCGAAGTCTCGCCGTTTACATGGTTTCCTTAATCATGTAGATCTTCTCCAAATGATATAAGTACTGCACCGCACAGCACACACTCACACACTTTACACTGAGGGATGTACGAGCGTTATCATTTGTTTAACAATGATTTTTCATAAGCTAGTTATTCATGGAACCCTCAAGTTCTCAACAGCAGGAACTCCCGAGTTCTATTCCTCCAACCATAGAGATACCGGTTATAGAAGTTGAAGTTATAGAGCCAGCTCCGGACGAGCGTCTAGGGGCTCGGTTTATTTGTAATCCGCAAGATTCTGTGCCGTCGGGTATCTCTGAAGATATGTTAGGACGGATTTGTTTAAGGCACGATTTGTCGCTCGATGACGTGCTACTTCCTGGGCCGAATGACAGGCCGCATGATCCCCCGGAGGGGTTTACTGCTTTCAACCGTCACGCTTGCACAGCGGGGACACTCCCTCCCTTCAATCAATATATAAGGGAGATGTTATCGTTTCTTGGCATAGCTCCATCTCAGCTACATCCCAACGGGTATGCCTTGTTAAACAGCACCTTTGTCCTGTTTATGGAGATCCTCTTTCGACCGTCGAAGCCGATCGAAATCAGATATTTATTCAACGTCAAGAGCCGTAGAGACAGCCCTTCTTTCACCTTCTTGGAAGCGGTCAGAAACTGCCACATTGTACTGGGCTCTTGGGGAAGGCTAAGTTATTATAAAACTGAATGGTTCTATGTTCGGTGCCCCCCTGGATTTGCTAGGCGGTGGTTGGATAGACTAAGTGTTGCCATTTCTCTCTCGAATCATTGAGATGTTAGTAACTGACTTCAAAACTGATATACTTTTTCCTTTTTTATAGCTGCAATCTCTCGTCCTGACGGCGCATACTTCAAAGAGCTTGTTCGGATTCTTCAAGCATATCCAGGCGAAGAGAGGCATATCGACTTGGTCCTGACCAATATAAATTTGAGGACCGTCGGGCTGATAGAGTGGAGGCAGAGCATACAGCTGGAAGGGACACATAGAGTGGTCCCGAAGAAACGGGTGAAGCGCAAAGCGCCCGCAGTCGTGATAACTGAGGAAGTTGATCCGGAGAGAACGCCTACCGACACCGAGCTCCCAGCTGGGCCTTCTTCCAATGTTCAGGATTCATGAGGAAGAAGAAAAGGCAAGGCTGCTGCTCACAAACGCTATAAATCCAAGAGATTTAAATATGTTGTTATGTCCTTGCCTGCTCAGGGGATTAGAATTTCGGAGGCTTCTTCCCCGCCAGTAGAGAATCTTTTTGACGGGCTTGCCGATGTTCCGATTCCGGATTTTGTGTCGTCTCAATACGACGCCGGCATAGAGGAGCTTGACAATGCTCTTGAACCGAGCGGGTCGCTTGCTACGAGTGCGGCCGAAATTTTTGGTTGGTCGAGGGATTGCACATGCATACACTTCACTACACTGCATGATTCACAACTGTAAATCGTTTGCCTTAGGAAGTCACTAACTCTTTCTTTGTTTCTCATTTTCAGGTACTATGTCCGGAAGAGGGTCAATGCTTGGGAATCTTCGCTCAGCCTGAAAAACTTCTGGTTACTATGATTCCCGTAGGAGGGATTCAGATAGAGACCGCGATCGCGAGTACTCTAATCAAGATAGGTATGGGCGCGACAGGGATAGAGAATACTGACATCGGTCCAGATCGTGCTCTCCTCCTCCTAGACTTCCATCTCCACCTCCCGTTCATGTTCCACAGCCGCCAGAGCCTCCTCATCACAGGCCTTCTTCTCACACTTCTAGATCTGAGACTCATCTTCAGAGAGTCGAGACTACGGCTTCCATGATTACAGAGCAGGTCCCAGCTGAATCCATAGGAGAAGGGGCTCTTAAGTTGGCTCAGATGAGGAAGTATTTTCCGAATATCTGCTTTGACGGCTATGTCTTCCCACCACATTTAAAAAGAATTCCATCAGGGGTGGAAAACACGGTGCACGATTTCGTTCATGACATATACACCCAGTACCGAGAGTGGGCAAAGGCTGCCGAAAAAGCTGCCAAGGTGGCCTTTGAGCGAGCCAAAGCGCTCGAGAAGATGGAGACCGAGCTCGCAAAAAGGGATCGGATTATTCAAGTACTCACCGCTGAGTTCGAGTCTTTTCGGAAATCTGAGATTGAGGCCATTAAAAGGCCGACAAAGCGAAGGCGGTAATGGAGAGGTTGGGACAGACACATGTCGCCTTGGTGGAGGAGATGGGCCACTGGAACACTACAGTCACCGCCGAGCGGGACGCAACGGTCAAGGAGCTTAATGAACTCAAGGCCAAATTTGCTGATATGGCCAAGGAGAAAGATGATGCGAACAACGCAGCCCAGGAGGCGTGCGAACAAGCTGTCCTGCTCAGGGATGAACGGGATGGCCGTGGCTAAAGTCCACAAGGTGGAGGCTGAGGTGGAGGAAAAAGTGAAGTTGGCCGAGTCCAGGCTAGAGGCTGACATCGAAGACCTCCTCGTTGTTTACAACGCTAACGTGCTGAGGCACAGGGGTCTAGCCTGGCTCGATGATTTTTCAACGCATCTCTATAATGCTTGGAGCAGACTGGTTGAGGAGGAGAAGGAGGCGCATCAGGGCGAGTTTGTGGATGAATTCGAACTCGAGAATCGCATTCTGACTAAGGATGAAAAGAAGATTCTCCACGAGTCGATGATTCTGCGTGAGAAGGAAAGACTTGGCGCCCAGCACTTTGAAGTGGGAGAGGGTTCTGGAGTGGACCACCACGATGCAAGTCTTGAACTTCCGGCGTCAACCCAGCCTGAATCTTTGCTTGCGGTTAATCCTCAAGCTGTTCCCGCCTATAATCCGGATCAGCCGCAGATGTCTTCGGCCACAGCGCAAATGACTGAAGCTGCCCCGTCGCTTACAAGTCATACTGAGGAAGGTACTCTGAACATTCCACATACCTTTCTTAAGTCGAAATCTTCGATCGAGTTAAGTTCTAACAGTTCTCTTGTTCTTTGTCTAATGATTGATGCTGCACCGGCCGTGCCTTCTGCTACTCAAGAATCATATCAAACGCAGGAGGCTATCGTGACCGAAGCAATCACCGTGAGTACAGCTGCCCCGCTCGACGATATGCAGGGGAGTGCAATAGTGTTTGACGAGCAATTGATGGATGAACTCTTTCGCTGTCACGACGATCCTCTTGTTGACTTGTCATCTGTCATGAGTGGAACTGATCCTGCTACAAGCTCTTCAATGCCGACTGCCGATGCCCCCAGCGGGGCTCGAGCAGTAACCGAAGAGGAGATGTTCGCTCAGATTGATGCTGAAATGGTAGCGGCGGCTCATGGCGGCAGCTTTGGAGGTGGGATGGCAGCATCGGGACCTACTCCGCTCGGAATGATATCTCCTGGTGGTACTGTTTTCCACACCAGCGTGCCCATTCCACCTTCTATAATTGATCCTATTCCTCCGACTCCGCCTGCAGGGAGCATTCTTATTCCCACGAGTTCGGAGGAGGACGTTGACATAATGCCCTCGCCTGAAGACCAGCCGCCAAAAAGCAAAGGTTCGAAGAGGAAGATTAGCGGTGGCTCCAGCGGGTCTACACCGAGGAGGAAGCCAAGGAAGAAGAAAGATTAATCATGCTTCCCCGGTGTATTTTGACTTTCATTTTGTTGGCCGTGTATAGATGCAGGTTCGGCCCCTGCTAGTAGGAATTTTTTGGAAACTTGTATACGAACTTCTTTTATAAACAATAGAAATGAAACTTCTCTTTTTTGGCTTCTTTTATGTCATTATGTATTTATCCAAGTGTTTCAATATCTGAAGTGTACTTGTGAAGTTTTAGCTTTCGAATCAAGTTTGTTTTTGTTCGCCAAGTTCGGAAACTGTGGACATGGTTTGTGACCGGGAAGCGAGTTGAATTTTGACGTCGCATTGCTTTAGTCGATGGTTGATGCTCAATTCTTGCCCCCCAGTCTTGGTGGTGTGTTGTAAAACATCAGTCAGCGATCGCTCTTTTCTTATAGCATGTCGAGTCTAGTGCCAATGAATGGGTGTTTGAGACGAACGGAGATTGAGTAATTCCTCCATGCTTGTCTGATTGTCGATAATCAAACCTGCACTCCGGGGATTCTCATTTGTTTATCGGTGGTTGGTCACACCGGCTTAAGTTTTAATCACATGCCCGCGATCTAGGGACTTGGAATTGTTGTTTGTACTCCGACTCTCACTCTGGGAGTTTTGGAGTTGATATCTACACTTCGATTCATGCTCCAGGAACTTGAAGTTGGTGTCTATGCTCCGTTTCGCGCTCTGGGAACTCGGGGTCGATGTCTACGCTCCGACTTGCACTCTAGGAGTTCGGAGATGATGTTTATACTCCGGTTCGCACTCTGGGAACACGGAGTTGATGTTTATACTCCGCTTCGCACTCTGGGAATACGGAGTTGATGTTTATACTCCGATTCGCACTCTGGGAACTCGGAGTTGATGTTTATACTCCGCTTCGCACTCCGAGAATACGGAGTTGATGTTTATACTCCGGTTCGCACTCTGGGAACTCGGAGTTGATGTTTATACTCCTCTTCGCACTCTGGGAATACGGAGTTGATGGTTATACTCTGCTTCGCACTCTGGGAATACGGAGTTGATGTTTATACTCCGGTTCGCACTCTGGGAACTCGGAGTTGATGTTTATACTCCGCTTCGCACTCTGGGAATACAGAGTTGATGTTTATACTTCGGTTCGCACTCTGGGAACTAGGAGTTGATGTTTATACTCCGATTCGCACTCTGGGAATACGGAGTTGATGTTTATACTCCGGTTCGCACTTTGGGAATACGGAGTTGATGTTTATACTCCGGTTCGCACTCTGGGAACTCGGAGTTGATGTTTATACTCCGCTTCGCACTCTGGGAGTACGGAGTTGATGTTTATACTCCGGTTCGCACTCTGGGAACTCGGAGTTGATGTTTATACTCCGCTTCGCACTCTGGGAATACAGAGTTGATGTTTCTACTCCGCTTCGCACTCTGGGAATACGGAGTTGATGTTTATACTCCGGTTCACACTCTGGGAACTCGGAGTTGATGTTTATACTCCGCTTCGCACTCTGGGAATACGGAGTTGATGTTTATACTCCGACTCGCACTCTGGGAGTTCGGAGTTGGTGAAGGATCGTCGTGTATCAATCCTTTTTTGACTTTGATGTGATGGCTTGTCCCCGAGCTCGGGTTTCACTTAGCGAGTGATTGGTTGCATCACAGTCACTCTCTATTTGAATAAATTCCACCGTATGGTGAAACTTAGCTCTCCGTGCATAGTGATGGTCATATGAAGCATTTCAAGTAAATCACAGCTCTGGCTCGAAGAGATTGCATTTTATTGCTGAAATAAGAAAGTATGGCAAAGTCAGTTGCCTTATTACAAGTTCTAATTTCGAAATGCAAAAACAAATTGCAAAAAAGGAAAGTAAACTAAATGGATAAAGATAGCCTGTCATGTGTAATAGCGATGAAGGCTCTCGCTATTCCAAGCTCTTGGCAGAATAAGACCATCGACGGTCGATAACTTGAATGTGCCATCTCCGAGCTTTCATTCAATAGCATATGGTCCATCCCACGTCGGCTTCATATGCGAAGGAATCAGATAGATTCTTTTGAGTACGAGATCGCCTAGTTCAAAGGTTCGTGGGCGAACCTTGGCGTTGTACAATCGGGCGACTCGACTTCGATGTGCAGCTGCCCTCAAATCAGCTTCTTCATGCTTCTCATCTAGTAGGTCAAGAGATTCAGCAAGTAATATAGCATTTGTCTTTGGATCGTAGTACGTCACACGATGAGAAGATACTTCTAGCTCGACTGGAATAACGGCTTCTGAAGCGTAAGAAAGAGAGAATGGAGTGTGACCGGTCGCAGTCTTGTGGGTTGTTCGGTAAGCCCATAGAGCCATAGGAAGTTCATCGACCCACTTGCCCCCGACCTTTTCCAGTCGTTATTTCAAGATGGATTTTATAACTTTATTAACTGCCTCGACCTGTCCGTTTGCCTGAGGGTGTGCAACCGTAGAGAATTTCTTTTGGATGTGAAATCATTTGTAGAAATCTTTAAATTCAGCACTGTCGAATTGGGTTCCGTTGTCAGTAATAATGGTGTGCGGGAGACCGAATCGACGGATGATGTTACGAACCACAAAGTTGATTACTTTCTTCGTTGTAATGGTAGCGAGAGCTTTGGCTTCAGCCCACTTTGTAAAGTAATCAACTACGACGATGGCGTACTTCGCACCACCTTTTGCCAGAGGTAGAGCACCGATGATGTCGATGCCCCACATTGCAAATGGCCATGGGCTGACCATTTGTGTTATCTCGGTAGGAGGAGCTCTGGGAATTCGGGCATATTTCTGGCACCTATCACATTTCTTTGCATAGTCTAACGCATCACGATTCACGGTAGGCCAGTAATATCCGTAGCGAAGTATTTTCTTGGCAAGTGCTTGCCCCCCGGTGTGATCGCCACATTCTCCCTCGTGCACATCACGCAATACTTGTTTAATTTCATCGTGAGCGATACACCGGAGTAAGGGGACCGAGTACCCCCTTCTGTACATGAGTCCATTCTGGATGGGAAATCGTGAGACCTTCCGAAGGACTTGCCTCTTTTCACTCCTGCGCTCCGGCAGGGTTCCGTGCTCAATGTAATTTCTGAGTAGGGTCATCCATGAATCCTTTTCGGGAACGACTTCGCATACCCAGTTGATTTCTGTCCGGTCGATGCTTGGAGAAGATAGCATTTCTATAGGAACGAGTCCCATTTGCTGAGCTTCACCCGTGATGGCTAGCTTTGCCAATGAATCGGACTTTTGGTTGCGCTCCCGAGTTATACAATAGATGGCGTAGTAATCGAACTGATTCAGTACTTCCTAAACTCGAGCTAAGTAGGCAGCCAACCTTCGATATCTTGCTTGATACTCCCCCCGTACTTGACACACGACTAATTGTGAGTCCCAATAAATTCCCGCTGCGATAATTCTCAGATCTCTAGCAAGTTTCAAGCCGGCTAAGAGGGCTTCATACTCAGCTTCATTATTAGTCGCCTGAAAATCGAACTTCAAAGCATAACATATGGATCGGCCTTCGGGAGTTTCGAGTACAACACCAGCGCCCGAACACCGGTCGTTTGATGCACCATCAGTATACAGCTTCCAGACGTATTCAGGGGATTTACTGGTTTCGGGCAAGTCCTCTGGAATGGTAAATTCAACTATGAAATCAGCGAGGACTTGTCCTTGGATTGCTCGTCTTAGAGTGTAAGTAATATCAAACTGACTCAGTTCGATGTTCCACTTGAGTAACCTACCAGATGTCTCAGGCCGCGAAAGGACCTGTCGTAACGGTTGGTCGGTGTAAACAACAATGGGGTGTGCCTGGAAATACGGTCGGAGTTTTCTTAACGCAATTACAAGGCAGTAGGCCAACTTTTCTAGCTTCGGATAGTTCCTTTCAGCCCCGGTCAATCGTTTGCTGACGTAGTATACTGGCTTCTGTATCCCATCTTCTTCTCGAACCAAGGCAGCGCTGATAGCGTTTTCTGATATCGCCAAGTATGTATACAACTTCTCATGATCAATGGGCTTTGACAGTATTGGAGGTGTGGATAGATGTTGAACTAGTGCTTGGAAAGCGCCCTCACACTCCGTGGTCCATTCAAAGTTTCACTTCCCTTTTCGGATCAGATCGAAGAAAGGAATGCATTTGTCAGTGGACTTTGAAATGAACCTGCTCAATGTCGCTACCTTTCCATTGAGACTCTGGACTTGCTTTATAGTCTTGGGAGTTTCAAGATTTCTGATTGCCCAAATCTTTTCAGGATTAGCTTCGATTCCCCGGGCATTAACGATGAACCCAAGGAACTTTCCGGATGCAACTCCAAAGTGACATTTCAGTGGGTTGAGCTTCATTTTGTATTCTCGAAGTATGTTGAACATAGTTTCGAGATCTTTAACATGGTCGGTGGAGAATCGTGACTTCACAAGCATGTGGTCTACATATACTTCCATTGTTTTCCCGATTTGATTGGCAAACATCCGATTGACCAATCGTTGATAAGTGGCCCCGGCATTCTTGAGTCCGAATGGCATAACTTTGTAACAGTAAAGTCCCAGATTGGTTACGAAGCTGGTATGTTCTTGATCGGGTAAATGCATCGGTATCTGATTGTAGCCAGAATACGTGTCCATGAAGGATAAGAGTTCATGCCCAGCTGTCGAATCTACTAGCTGATCAATTCTGGGAAGCGGGAAACTATCTTTGGGACATGCTTTATTCATATCGGAATAATCGACACATGTTCTCCACTTTCCGTTCGGCTTTCGGACGAGCACGGGATTCGACACCCATTCAGGATATAGCGCATCTCGAATAAACCCGTTCGCTTTAAGTTTTTCTACTTCTTCTTTAAAGGCGGCAGATCTCTCTGGATCCATACCACGCCTTTTTTGTTTGACCGGACATGCCACGGATCAATATTCAGGGTGTGGCTCGCGATGTCCGGCGAGATCCCACACATATCGGAATGTGTCCAGGCAAATACGTCAAGATTTGCCCATAGAAATTTGACCAATTCCTCTTGAGTTTGCTGGCTTAGCTGAGATCCAATCTTTATCACTTTCGAATCATCGTTATTGTCAACTGGGACATCGATCGTCAGTTCGGCCGGGGATGCTTGACTTTCTTTGGATTCTCCTTCGTCTTCAGTTTCTCTTGGGTCAAGATCCTTGAGGAATTGGCTGGGGTGCCCGGGCCTGGGCCCGGGCGTTAATTGTCAATTATCGGTAAAACGGACGTAGAGAGATTCCTCCACGCCCTTTCCTTTTTCCTTTCGTTGCGCCTCCCTCAGCTCAACAACATAGCAGGCTCTGGCAGCAGCCTGATCTCCATGAATGATTCCTATTCCATGATCAGTGGGAAACGTTAAAGTCAGACACCACGGGGCGATGGCTGCCCTGAATTCAGCGAGGGTCGGTCGGCCCAAGAAAGCATTGTAAGGGGAGTCTATGTCCAAAACAATGAACTGCAACATCCGTACTCTCCGACGTTCTCCAACTCCCAATTCTACTGGCAGTTCCACCATTCCAGTGGGTATAGTAGCACTTTCGTTGAAACCATTGACTCGGGATTGACAAGGCTTCAAGTCCGTGGCTTCCATTTTCATTTGATCATAAGCTTGCTTGAACAAGATATTCACAGAGCTTCCACTGTCAACTAAGATCCTCTTCATCCAAGCAGGACCTACTTGCGCTGAGATGACCGGTGGATCGATAGTGGGGGCTTCGACTTTATCAGCGTCTCTGTTCCTGAACACGATGTCATCTGCCATCGTTTTCTGTTGCTTGGCCGAAGCCCTTCATCAAAGCTACTATAGCATTCGAAGTCCGCATGTCTGATAGAGCTGGCATACGACTCCATTTCCTTCCAGCTTCGATCTGCTGGGTGAGGACCACCACTTATTGTATTAATAACCAACCTCCCGCCTGTTCGAGCTGGTTCTTCTTGTCTTTACTGATTCAGCGCACGATTCTGATTTGATGGACCCGGGCCACCAGACTGCGGTGCCCGCACATACTGATCCAACTTCCGTTCACGTATCAGTTTTTCAATGAGGTCTTGCAAGTGACGACACTCATTGGTGTTGTGGCCATAACTCTCATGGAATCTACAGAATTTTCCTGTTTGGATTTGTCTTTTAGTCGGTGGTTTCGGGGCAGGTTTCTTGTACTGCATGGTATTGCAGGTCTGCAAATACATGTTTTCCAACGACGTGTTCAACGGAGTGTAATTATCGTACATGGAAGCTCTACGCCGTGGACCACGAGTCTGATCACGTTTTTTTTTATTCCCATTGTCCCTCTGCGGATTCTGTTTGTTTTGTACGTTCAACTGAATTTTCCCAGAACTATCTCCGGATTGTTTAACAGCAATGTTACTTTGTATTCCTTCGATGTTGGGCCCTGCGTCATCCTGCTTCCTAGACTGTTTCGCATCCTCCCTTCTCAGGAATTGGGCTGCCTTGGAATAGAAACGGTCAAATGATGCAAGTGGTTTTCCTGCTAACCAGTTTCCGAACTCGGAATCAACATCAATCCCCTTAGTCAATGCCATCAGGATAGAGTTATCATTGGGATTTCTTATTTCTGCACACGCAGCATGGAATCGCTCCAAGTAACGCCTAAGTGTTTCTCCGGGAGCTTGTGTAACACTAGACAGAGTGTTAACGTCCTTAGGCCTCGCCATGTACATACGAAATTGTTCGACAAACTTGGTGGCCATCTGGTCAAAGTTAGAGATGGATCGTGGTGGCAAACGAGTGAACCCAGGCTTTTAAATCTCCCCGAGATGGCCGAGATGAAAAATCCGAGATATCAGCCAAAATCCGAGATTTGGCAGCCTATTTAGTTATAAGTGTTTTAAATATCGCCCGAGATAGCCGAGATATTTTCCCGAGATATTGGCCAAAATCCGAGATTTAAAACACTGAGTGAACCACATGGTAGCAATGCCCCCTAGGGAAATGGGGAAACTGTGGCACTTTACTGCGTCATCAGCTCTCGCAACATTCATCAGCCATTCGTATTTCAGGACGTGTTGATTGGGATCAGAACTTCCTTCATAAACTGGCAAAGCTGGCATCCTGAAGTGCCGAGGTGGTTCTACATATAGTACGTCATCGGTGAAAGGGGTATGACTCCGGGAGATTCCCCAGTCGTCATTACTGAGACCTTGACTTTCACGGATCATCGTTGGTATATCTGGCACTCGGATACTTGGACCATGTTGTGCCAAGGTGTGGTCGGGTTCCACAGTGCGAGTCTGGACCGGACGTGGTCGACGGTCCATTCCTCGCCTCCTTGGTTCAACATCCTTAGGGACATAAGGCTCAGGAGTCTGCTCTCATTGGTTACGCTGAGGATAAGCTTGGTTTCTAGCATCACCTCCTCGTCCGGCAGTGGTGGTAGTGGCAATGTTGCCGGTGACATGGTAAGGAGCAGCACCTCCCCGAGACGAAGTTTCTGTACGGAGACTAGCGGATGGTCCAGTTCTAGGTTGCCCAAGATTTGAAGTAGGTTGGTGTCCCATGGCTTGGTTGTAGCTTACACCTAGCCGTGGGCGTGTGGATCTGGTTTGGCCATCAGAGGAGGCTGAACTCTCCGTGGAAGAATAAGAACCTTGGTCTCTTCTGGATCTTCTTCGTCTTTGGCGATTTAGCTGGTTAGTCAACTCTGTGTTAGCGCGCAGTTGTTCAGTTAGCTGCTGTCGACTTTGGGCCAACTCTTGAAGCAATGTCTGGAATTCTTGTCTAGTGATTGGGCCTGATGGATCTGAAGGTCCTGCCGCATTTTGGTTGGATGGAGGTGATTGCACGGGATTTTGTCGGTCCCGTGCTCCTTGACCAGCAGCTGTAGAAGTGGTACGTGTGCTCACCATAATGAATTGATGAAGTCATTTCCTAGATCTGATTGCAAATCTGAATAGAATGGAAGGGCTTCAAAGTTCTAGATCTGGATCTTCTTCTTAGATTTATGCAATCCAATATAGATAGGAGATCCAAAGAGCAGGAGAAAAATTGGGTTTCTCTTAATGAAAGCACCAAAGTGTTTGTACCAAAATTGGGAACAACAGTCTTCAGAAGTCTTTGAAGAGATAAAGTGAAGAAATTAAATGTAAAAGGAAGATCTATCTAACAAAAACTCCAAATTTCAGAAATGAGAATAATTAAAGTGCAAGGAGACACAAGAATTTAGAGTGGTTCGGCATATTGCCTACGTCCACTATGAAGCCGTTTGCTTTATTGATCTTTCTTTGATGTTTACAATTGATTTCAGCAAGTTACAATGAATAACAGTGATTTACAGCAGTGAAATTTGTTGGTAGCAGCAGCAATGGAGTTCAGATCTGGATCTGGCGGAGTCCGGGCGTTGGAGATCTCAAAAAGGAAGAAGAACCCCTTTTCTATTGGCTTTGGGGGTCTATTTATAGGTGTAGGAGGCTGATATTTCGCTCAGATCTCGGGAGACCCTCTCTGGCACGTGACCAGGCCCGCGCGCCCAAGCCCGTGAAGTTTTGGTCCGATCCATGATCGATACGAACAGATTTCGTATCGATCAAGATTTCATCCAATGGAGTCGAAATTTGGCGTGGACATTCTTTAGCATGCATGTAGTCTTCTATGAAAAATTCATAGCATTTGGACTTGTATATTAGGAGATATGATTGATACGAAATGGAATTCTCGATGGTTGTTTGGTTCGACTCGCTCTTGTTTCGACTCGCTTCCGTTCGACTCAGTGACGTGGCGCTTGAGTCTTTGAATCGCTCTGCCTTTGATGCCCTCTCGAGCGAGTCGAAATGTACATCGATTGAGCGAGTCAATGTGTGCCCAGATTGAGCGAGTCGAAGCGTGCACTGGTCGAGCAAGTCGAAGTGGAGTGTCCTGAGGGATTCGAACTAAGGCTCTGTGATGGACACGAAGTAATGTGAGTCGAAGGAGTCACTTCTGAGGGATGCGAAGCGAGTCAAAGGAAGCACTTCTGAGGGATGCGAAGCGAGTCAAAGGAAGCGAGTCGAAGGGAGCGAGTCGACCGGTGATTGGTTTTCATCCAATTTTGTATCGTTCATGACTTGAGCATACGAACTCGGAATCACTTGAGATTTGGAACGTTGACTCTCATGGCTTAGCTTGTCATGTCCTACCAATTTTGGCTCGATCCGAACTCGGACAAAATTCGTCGATATCTGTTGTGAGCCTGTGTATGACTGGCCTCTAGGACAGACCATCATTGGTTACTAGTCAATTCCTTGGTGTCATGGCCTTGCCAAAAGGCGGGATAACAGTTTCAAAAGTGCCAATGTTTACCGCAAAAAATATCAATCGAAAATTTAATTAATTTCTAAATTAAAAATTATGGAAAAATCCCATGAATTAAATTAAGAATACATCATCAAAAATCAAGTCATTTTATAATAAATTGATTTTCTTACTATTTATTAAATTCAAATCAAATTTGAATATTTAAATAAATTATATATTCTCATTCGAAACGTTAAAAATTCCAGGACATTACACTAGATGACGTTTGTTTTAACCCAATTAAGTATGGTTTTGGAAGTGAAATCTTTCTTAAGATTTTTTGAATATGTTTATACCGTTGAGCTAAGTATATGAATACAATTTTTAAGTATTTAAAATGTAGTGTTTTTTGAGTATACCTATACTAATATAAGTATATGGGAAAGTTTTTATAAGCTTTGAAAGTGAAATGTTTTCTAAGTATACTTATACAGTTGAGATAAGTATATTAATATTTTTCAAGTATTGAAAAGAGTAGAAAGATTTGGGAATATATCTTTGTAAAAGTACTTTGATATAAGTTTTTACAAAGTGGTTTAATTAACGTGATGATTAATTAAAGAGGCTTAGTTGTTGCTTTGTGCTTAACCATGCTTGGTTAAATCTCTAGATGAATTTTTGTTATTTGATAGTTAAATAACTGATTATCAAGATCTTGGCCAGTTTTAAAATTATCATTGTCGATTCGGAGAGACCGGGATCAAATATATTATTTGAAAACCACTTCGAACCAGCATAAGTGTTCGAACATGAGACATCTTGAAGATGATCGAAGACTTGGTTCTTTGAAGTGCAAGGGCTGCTTGCTACTAATCCTGAGGGTGATTCCAAAATGGATGTAGTAGAAGTAATGCCTTCGGTTTGTTCTTATCCCGAACAACTTGTGTGGATGAATGCTGGCATTGCATTGTTGCTTGGAGAGCAGTGTTAGCATTCCAAGCGGGATTTGCTAAAACGGTAAGACATAGCTTCTAGCCTCATCAACCGTGAATGACTAAAAACAAGGGATATGCCGCAAGGCTATGTGGGTCGCACCCATTAGGGTATTGTCATCACCCTTTTAGATTATTATTTAAGGATTTGATTGTGCATGAGAGCTCTCGGAATAAGGTTGTAAAGCAATCGGGCTGATGAAATATGTAACGACCCATGTTTTTCGATAATTAAAACTATTAAATTTAATAAGATTTTGAAAATATTAATATTATGAGAAATTAAAATTTATGATTTATTAATGAGAAAAATAGTTTGAATATGATTTAATATTATTGTTTGAATGTTATTGACAACTATTTTAATGTAATTGCAATCAATTGAAATAATTGTAAAGTTAATTTGGTTATAATTGTAAATAAAGAAATAAATAAAATGTTGGATTTAATGTTGAAATTATATATAATCAATGGGAATTGGTTAATATAGACTTTGAAATCAGTGATGTGGTAAGTAGTTATAATATCTGTTTGTAAAAAATAAATTTATAAATGTGATTAGATTACTTAAAAGTAACCATTGTTTATTTATCATCTCATTATTTAATATGTTTGGATTTAATTTGGTAATCAATGAAATTAAATAAAATTAAATAAAATTAAATATTGCAGTTAATATGAATTAAGATGATAACTGAAAATATGAATGTAATAAAATGTAAACTAATGTTAATTATATTCATAAGTAATAGTTGATTGAATATAAGAGTGGAAATCAAATTAAAGGAATTTATTTGAATTTAAATTATAATAAATTGGGGTTTGTGTTACAGTTGTAACTTAACGTTAAAATCTATGAAATATTTAAATATTGAATTTGGCACGGAAAATTTATTTTAAAAAGATTATAAATTTATACGTAATCAAGAATGATAAATATGTTAACTTTTAAATTTTAATTTAAATGGGATTAAATTAATTTAATAATAATTTATTTCATGAACGTGAAAATTTGCCATTTTGGCCACAGTTTCGGATTTCGACGAAACTAGTTTTATCGGATCCGTAATAGTGAATTATTGTAGGATTTTAAGTTTCGTAGCAATCAGACTTGTCGTTTGATTGTGCGGGCTCGAAACGCGTAGAAATCAATTTAATGAATTCAATTAAAAAATTTGATTTTAAAAGCTAACTTCTGCATACAATGGAATTGGGACTTGAAACTAGTTCTATTAAGTTTAAAAATATCGAAACCTATATTTCGATATATTGGATGACCCACTTTCATTTCTGAAATAAAATGGGCTTTTCGGGTTCGCGTAATCGTTTCGATCAATTCTATTTGTCCATTCATTCTTATCTAGTTTTGTCTATATAAATAGATTTTGTTTCTCAAACCTTAGCAGCCTTTCAGTTTATTCTGTACGTACATCAACTTCTTATCTGTTCCTTCCTTCCAATGGCAGAAACCCTAAATCCCATTTCAATTTCAAATCAAAATCAATTTCAAAAATTTAAACTCTCCAAACCCTAGCAAATTATGTATCGTTGGAAAGCTCTCGACGAGCGCAATCTACTACAATAATTCGTTTTTCGATTTGTGCATCGTTTGGCATGAAATCTGCAAAGTAGTTTCGGCCGTCCGTTGATATGGTTTTCGATCCAACGGCGGATCGTCGACCATTCGACGATTGGGGAGTGACGTTGGAAAGAGGTCGCGAAGTAGGTCTCAGGGGTAGTAGCCGCTCGTCTCAGAGGTGTTCGACATCGCTAGAAATTGGCTTGAAAAGGGCAGCGCCGCGGAGGAGCTAGGCTGGGCCGAGATGGCCGGCGTTTGGCATGGATGGGCGGCGTGGCGAGGTGGAGAGACTGGTGGTCACTGATCTAGGAGGCGGCGTAGGAATAGGCGGAGGCGAATGTAAATAGAGTGGCGGCTCTAGGGTTTTGGTCGATCTCGTGAACGTGGTTGTAGGGTTCGGCTGAGGTAAACGTATTTTATTATTTTATTTATTGGATAATCTAAATCGTATAACTTCAAATTTTTTAATACCTTTTGCATACGAACTCGGAGTCACGCGCGGTTTTATTGGTTGCGACCGTATCAAAATTCCGGACATTATGGAACTGGTTTGGCTACATTTCGAGACTATTAAATTTTGGGCCAAATTTGGATTTTTAAATCATCGATAAACCAAAGGTGAGTGATTTATCCATTCACAACTACTAAACTGTCTTATGTTGGTTAAATTAAATTTATGATGTAATTAGAAATTTTGATTCAAATCTTTGGATTGATTCTTTCTTAACTGCATCGGGAGGCGTCTTGTGCTCTTCATGGTGTTTAATTATTTGTGTCCATTATCTTATGCTTGGATGTTGTCCTTGTGAGGGGAAACCCGTTCTGCGTTTTTGCGACGTGGTCTCACAGGTTATTTTGTATGTTCTATTTTTTTATTTGAAGTTTACTCATACCGAACTTATTGTCTGACCCGAATTGTTTGTTTTTCCTAAACTCTCGGGTACTCATTTATATTTGAGTAGTCCAAAAATGACAGGTTTCTTTGGGCTCTTTTGAAGATGGTGGACGAGCAGGAGGCTCCTTATCTATCTTGCTATTTATATCCGTTGTTATGAGATGTTAGCTTTATGTATGTATATTTAAAGGCAGGTTTTTATAACTACCTAGACTGATAGTAGTACTTTTGTTGTGACTCTGATAACTCCATGTTAGGAGTAACCTTATGTACTATCTTATTTTATGTTATATATTAAACTGTTCCATTGTGAGATTATTGTTCTGTTCTTATATTTTACCCCATGACAACTCGTCTTTCAGATACTTGGGCAACGGCACATGAATACCATGGATGTATTAAGTGTTGTTCTTAGGAGTCAGAAAGGTGGGTCGTCACGGTTGGTATCAAAGCTTTGGTTGAGCGAACACCTTAGCTTGATTGGGGTACAACTAATTAGAGATAGGGTAAGTGATGCCCTAGAATGAGTTAATCTTAAGAGAGCGTATTTGTAATTTTTATAATAATAATATTTATCCTCTAAAGTCTCGTTTTAGATTCTTTGGTGTTATTTCCTTAAACCATTTTAATCCTATTTTTTATTATCTAAAGATACCTGTTATTTGTTCAGATAATAGAAAATGAATACAAGAGGAGGAGGAAGAAGAGGATCTGGAACTAGCACGGCTACCAATGGAAGGGTACCTAGAAATGCTACTATCTCAGCTGTAGATCCGGTAGAGGAAATGGTAGTGCAAGTTCAGACCCCTATGAACTTTGCGGCTGTGAGGTTTGAGGCTCTTGATATTAAGGAAGGAGTCCAGAAGGGTGTAGTACCACCAGTAAGTGCCAAGCCCTTATCAGTTATACCATTGAAGGAAAGCCAAACTTCAAGCGTAAGTTTAAGGAAAAGAAGCAGGGTGCAGGGAAGAAACCCGAAGATGGGGCTCCAGCACAGAAGAAGCAGACCAATTTGGCCAACATTATTTGTTTCAAGTGCAATAAGATGGGCCACTTTGCAAATCATTGCCCAATTGCCACATGTTTTAATTGCGACCAACCAGGACATATGAAGAATGAGTGCCCTTTTCCTAGAAAGGGATCTCAAGGATAGACTTTTACCATTGAAGAGATACCATCCATTTCTTCAGATCAAAAAGGGAAGCAAGTGTTGTAAGGTACGTTATCCATCTATGATATTCTTGTAAGAGTGTTATTTGATACAGAAGCTTCCCATAGTTTTATTTCTTATGATCTAATGGACAAACTAAACCTTAAATATGTTATCATAAGTAATCCTCTTTATGTGTCAAACCCAATTGAGGTCCGACAAATCTTGACACTGTGTGTCTAAATGTACCTATTTCTTGTCGAAATCAACTCTTTCCTTTTGACTTCTTTGTTCTTGGGTTTATGGGTTTTGGAGTGTTCCTGGGAATGGATTGGTTATCTAAGTTTAAAGCGATCTTGGATTGTGGTAGATGGCTCATCAGAGTTAGTGATGCTGGAGATGTTGGTGTTGATATTAGTTGTGAAGAGCCTAAAAAGTTAACGAGCAGTTTTCTCTATTTACTCGAAGTGGCTAAAGCGGAGCTAGGAGATGTGTCGGTTGTTCGAGATTTCATAGATATTTTTGATGAGGTGCAAGGCTTACCTTTTCATAGTGAAGTCGAGTTCTGTATTGATTTGGTTCCGGGAAGCAGACCTATTGTATAACCCTTATGAAGGATGGCTCCGAAAGAGAAGAGGGAGTTAGAAAGCCAGACTTATGATTTGTTGCAGAAGGGCTTGATCCGACGTAGTACCTCGAGTTGGGGTTCGCCAGTCGTCTTTGTTACAAAGGCGGACGGTTTTCTAAGGTTATGCGTAAACTATCGGGAGTTGAACAAAAGAACTATCAAGAATAAATATCCATTGCTAAGGATCGACGATATGTTTGACCAACTCCACGGTGCTCGGATATTTTCTCAATTAGATCTTGCCACCGGTTTCCACCAATTAAGAGTGGCAGAGGAGAGTGTTCCCTTAATAGCTTTTTAGACTCCAAAAAATTTCTACGAGTGGTTAGTTATGCCGTTTGGATTGACTAATGCACCCGCTTATTTTGTGGACTTAATGAATCGAGTATTTCGAGATATTCTCAATAAATTTGTTCTCGTCTTTATTGATGACATTCTTATCTATTCAAAGACAGAGGAGGAACACAAATATTATCTCTGTGTCATACTCGATACCTTAAGGAGCCGTGTGTTGAAGGCTAAGTTTTCCAAGTGCCATTTATGGAAATCCGAAGTTAGATTTTTAGGGCATGTTATTTCGGGAGAAGGCATATCGGTGGACCCAGCTAAAGTTGTTGCGGTTCAAGACTGGAAGAACCCCGAAAGTGCGACGGAAGTTAGAAGTTTCTTGGGATTGGCTGGTTTTTACCGTAGGTTTATCAAGGACTTCTCGAAGATTGCTTCTCATCTGACGAAGTTAACAAAGAAAGACGTTAAGTTTGTTTGGACTTCTAAGTGTGATCAAGCATTCAATGAATTGAAAGAGAAGTTGACTAGCGCTCCTGTTTTAACCATTCCAGATGGGAGCGAAGGTTTAACCGTGTATACAAATGCTTGTGGAACCGAATTGGAAGCAGTTCTGATGCAGCATGGGAATGTTATTGCCTATGCAAGTCGACAGCTAAAGCCGCATGAGAAAAATTATGCTACGCACGATTTGGAGCTTTTTCATGTTGTCTTCGCACTAAAGATGTGGAGGCACTATCTTTTGGGTGAAAGTTTCGAGTTATACATGGACCAAAAATCCTTAAAATACCTTTTTACCCAAAAAGATTTGAATTTGAGGCAGCAGAGATGGCTGGAGTTTCTCACTTCTTATGATCTAGAGGTTCTTTATACCCCTGGAAAAGTAAATGTCGTTGCTGATGCACCAAGTAGGAATGTAGCAATGGTTGCAAACCTAAAAGTTAAGCCAGTATTTTTAGAGAGAATTGCATCCAGTCAAGAGGCAGATCCTATTTTTGCTCGACTTAAGAAGGATGTTGAAGAATGTGTTGTTTCTAGCTTTGAGATTGATCTCCGGGGCATATTTAAAATGAATGGGCGTATTTGTGTTCCAGGCTTTGATGGACTTAGGCAAGAAGTGTTAGCCGAATGCCACCATTCAAAGTTATCTTTTCATCCAAGAGTGACCAAGATGTTCAAAGATATGAAGAGGGTATTCTAGTGGAAGGGGATGAAGCGAGATATTTCAATCTTTGTGAGTCGTTGTGCAAACTGCCAACAAATTAAGAGTGACCAGTAGAAGACAGCTGGATTGCTTCAGGCACTTGAGATCCCAAAGTGGATGTGGAAGCAGATCTCTATGGACTTTATTGATGGACTTCCTAGGTCAAGAAGAGGTAATGATGGCATTTGGGCTATAGTCGATCGACTGACCAAGAGTGCCTATTTCATTCCTATTAAGCTGACTAGGACTGCTACGAGTCTGGCGAGTTTGTATGTGAAGGAGATTGTGAGACTCCATGGGATTCCTCGTATTATTGTAAGTGACTGAGACCCGATATTCACTAGTAGGTTCTGGGAGGGAATGCAGACTGCTTTAGGATCTGAGCTAAGTCTAAGTACAACTTACCATCCCCAAACAGATGGACAGACGGAGAGAGTGAACCGGATCTTGGAAGATTTATTGCAAGCATGCATTTTAGACTTCGGGGGTTCTTGGGAAGATCATTTACCCTTAGTCGAATTCACTTCCAACAATAGCTATCAAGCAAGCATTGGTATGGCCCCTTTCGAAGCTCTTTATGGTCGTCCATGTCGTTCTCCTTTGTGTTAGGTTGAATCTGGAGATAGACTTGATCTTGGACCCGACATAATCTTAGAAGCCAATGAGAAGGTAGTTGATATTAGAAGAAAGATGAAGGAAGCGCAAGATCGACAAAAGTGTTATGCAGATCAAAGGCGTAGGGATATAGAGTTCTTAGTCGAGGACTTGGTATTTGTAAATGTCTCTCCTTTGAGAAGTGTCGTGAGGTTTGGGAAGACAGGGAAGTTAGCCCCTCGGTATATTGGCCCTTTTCCCATACTGAACCGGATTGGTAAATGTGCATATAAAGCGGAGTTACCAGATCGACTATCAGATGTGCACAACGTATTTCACATATCTCATTTACGTAAGTATGTACACGACCCTTCGATGATAGTAGAACCAGGACAACAAGTTGATTTGGAGGTTCAGCCTAACCTAACCATTATTAGGCGGCCTATTCGTATTGTCACTCGTGATTTAAAGTGATTAAGGAAGAAGGTTGTGAATCTTGTTAAGGTTCAGTGGAGTGGAGATGCTAGAGATTGTACTTAGGAAATTGAGGACTATATTAGGGATTCTTATCCCTAGTTGATATAGTTGTTGTTCGTATTTTGTTGTTTCTTTTTAGTGTACTCACCAGTTGTGTTGTGGTCACTTTCCTTGTATCTTTGTGTGGTATATATGATATCATTTGGGTTTCTTTGATACCTTGAGTTTATCTGATTAATTTCGAGGAAGAAATTTCCTTTAAGGAGGGGAGGATGTAACGACCCATAATTTAATCACTTTGAACTTGAATAGTTAATATGTTTTTAAATGATTAAATAATGGATTTTATATCTAAAATAATTTTTTGGATAAAACGTCTCGAATTGATTTTTAAAAACTGATGTAAAATGTTAGTTTAAAGACGGTTCGAGTTATAAGGCAGTTAGGGGTACTGATTTATTTAAGAATAAGTTTGCCTAATAAACCAAATGAGAATGATTACTTAAGAAAAGAATTTGCCTAATAAAACAGAATAGTATAATTACTTGCCTAGTAAAACAAGAAAGAATTATTAACCTTGTCTTATAAAATAGAATAGTATAATTAGTTGCCTAATAAAACAGAATAGTATAATTACTTGCCTAATAAAACAAGAAAGAATTATTAACCTTGCCTAATAAAACAAAATAGTATAATTACTTGCCTAATAAAACAAAATAACATAATGATTATTATATTCCACATGGATGGTTGCCATTGGACCAAAATCTGGTCGAATCAGGTTATGCCATGCGGATGGTTGCCATTGGACCAAAATCTGGTTGAATCAGGTTAGGCCATAATTGATAAGAAGGATTCTTATTGGACCAAAACGTGGTCGAATCAAATTAACCCATAAGGATGTTTTCTACTCGACCAAAATGTGGTCAAATCAAATTAGGCCATAAGGCTGGTTTCTATTGGACCAAAATCTGGTCGAATCAGGTTAGGTTATAGGAAATTACTAAAGTACCCTACTCTTCACCTATAAATAACCAAGTCCATATCTCATTTTAATTCATTCACAAACTAAAGAAAAGAACTAAATTTCATTATCAAAGGCAAAGTATTCCAAGTCTCCAGCAAAGCAAATAGGATGTGAGTATATTCCTTGTTTTCATAGTTTAGTGGGTATAAATTATTCTGTGAGTATAATTTGATTATTTTACAGTGAGTGTAATCTTAATCTCTTTCCTTTGACTCATTCACATTTTAATAAATGTTGTGTTAACTATTGATTGTAAATTGTTAATAATAACGGGTCTGTTATTATTCTTATTTGATTGTTTGATTTGTGCTCGGCCAGTTTATAAGCAATAACCTTGACGTTTAGTTAAAGGGAACTTACACCACCTTTTAACTTAGGATTGACATTTAGTGAGTTTTTGGTTAAAAGGAAATAACACCCCTTTTAGCTATCTCATTTGATTAAGAGGGAGCTTCACCCCTCTTGAGCGTATTCTCCTTTAAAGATGATGGGTTTAAGTTATGATTTGAATGGAAGTTTTAAATCTTGGTTTTAAATATTTTAAAGGAGTTTCAAAATTTATATAATGATTTAAATGGGTTATTTATGGAAAGTAAGTAGTCCTATACTTGGAACTAAAAGCCGATGAGTAGATTGATCCTCTATCTGTGAGATCCAGAACCGAAGTGTCTAGGCAAGGCTAGGAGCAACCAGTGCCCTGACTTACCTGACTTGGGCAAGGGATAGAGTAATTCAAGAATATCGAAAACATGACAAGTGTAGGAGATTTGATTTCCATAAATTATCTTTACAATTATGATGGTATGGAAAACATTCACCTTTCTTGTAGACAATTGTTTTTGACCCATTTAAGTATGGTTTTGAAGTATGAAATCCTCCTAAATGTTTTGTGAATATACTTATACCGATGAGATAAGTATATGGATATTTTCCAAGCATTGAAAGAGTATAAGATTTAATTTCCATATACGATCATTTTGTTATCCCGGATAATTGATATCTTATCTATCAATTTTGATACCCTTCTTCCTTTTGTTTTTGTTTCATCAATCTGAGACGATTTGTTGCTCATTTAGAGCATTGACATCCTTTATCGAAAATGACTAAATAAAGAGCGAGTGGGGGCCAAGCTATGTGGGGTTGCTCCCATTTGGGTATTGTCACATCTACTCTAGATTGGTTTCGATAGTATGCGCACGGAGATGTGAAATACTTAGATACTCGGTAAGGTTGGCGGGGTCCGGCTTGGAGGTTTCCGAGAGCCATCGTAGTTCTTAAGTATATTTTTTAAAGGTATACTTTCGATAAGGGGGCGTTCCCTCCTAGTCGTTGTTGGAAAAATTCCTTTTCCTTATTTTTGATTCAAATCTTTGGATTGATTCTTTCTTAACTGCATCGGGAGGCGTCTTGCGCTCTTTATGGTGTTTAGTTATTTGTGTCCATTCCCTTATGCTTGGATGTTGTCCTTGTGATGGGAAACCCGTTCTGCGTTTTTGCGACGTGGTCTCACCGGTTATTTTGTGTGTTTTATTTATTTATTTGGAGTTTACTCATACCGGACTTATTGTCTGAACCAAATTGTTTATTTTCCCTAAACTCTCGGGTACTCATTTATATTTGAGTAGTCCGAAAATAACAGGTTTCTTTGGGCTCTTTTGAAGATGGTGGACAAGTAGGAGGCTCCTTATCTATCTAGCTATTTATTTCCATTGTTATGAGATGTTGGCTCTATGTATGTATATTTAAATGCAGGTTGTTATAACTACCTAGACTGATAGTAGTACTTTTGTTGCAACTCTGATAACTCCATGTTTGGAGTAACCTTATGTACTGTCTTATTTTATGTTATATATTAAACTATTCCGTTGTGAGATTATTGTTCTGTTCTTATATTACCCCATGACAACTCGTCTTTCAGATACTTGGGCAACGACACATGAATACCATGGATGTATTAAGTGTCGTTCTCAGGAGTCAGAAAGGTGGGTTGTCACATTTTTCCTTCTTTTCTCTTATTTTCTTATTTACCCCATTAATAATCCTCCATTTTGAATGGTTTGAGTTGACATGTGTGGTTTATTGTCGATTTAAACGATCCAAAAAGGTGGGTCGTTACAGTTGGTATCACAGCTTAGGTTTAGAGATACCTTAGCCTGTTGGGGTTAACTCATTAGAGATAGAGTTAGTAATCCCCTAGAATGAGTTTGAGTGTGTATATACATACGAGAGCGCATATTTGTTAGTGCTATAAAATATTTTCTATAGTTTTGAAATGAATTTTTTTTCTAATATTATATGTTATATATAAGGGAATAATTTTTTTTATAACTAATATAATTATTGGTAATGTGTCTGTTTTGGGAAATGATAATATTTAATTATTATCATTTATTGTTGATTAGTTGTATTTAGTCAGTTTACAATTATTGTTGATTTGAATTTATGAAATAAACACTAATTTAATAATGGTATATTAAAGAAAATAAAGTGAATGATTATATGAACATGTTTTCTAAGTTTAGTCTTAATAAAGAGAATTTAAACTGAAAATTTGAGAACTAAAATTCCGATGTTTTAGAAACTGATTTCCTAATATTTTGTAAATAATAGTAGTTTATTCAAAGATGAATAATTAGGATATTTGTTTATGAAATTGAAATGTTTTGTTGTGAATCTTGTTGTTTTGTTGATTGGTGGTTTCAACTATTGAAATAAAATGGAATATCTGGATATTTTGGATAGTCGAAACTTTTGAATTAATATATGAGTTGAAACTTAGTAATTGTGTAAAATTATGCAGTTGAATTGGATAATCTTAATTTGAAACTAAGTGAAACAAGGTTTAATTTGTTGTATCTATGTTTAGCAAATGAATAGAATTGTTGTATGCATTCTTGGCACGTAATGTAATAATATACCAGTGTGAACTTTAAGCCTTGGAATGTTTAAATTGAAATTGTGATTAAAGAAATGTTGTAATTGTGAACTTAGTTAACAATTTATGGAATGTGTTATAAATAATTTGGGAAGTAAACGTGAATACTAATTGGATAAACAAATATGGACTAAGATAAAATGATTATAAATAAAGTCATGACCTGTAAACTGTTTATGAAATAAATGGATGTTGCAAGAAATGGTTGTAATTAAAGTTGTGATAACTTTAAACTCGGATAGTGTCTTATAAAAGAAGTTAAGCTTTATAAATTGGTTATAAACTTAAGGAAATTTCTTATGAAATGATTCGCAAATAAATGTAGTATTAAATGAGAAATACTATAAGTGAAAATGAATGTGATTTAAAATGAAGTGAGATGTAGTAATGTTATTTATTAATGATTTTGTCATTAAATGGAGAAATTTTATTATTATTATTATTCATTGATAAGGGATAAAATGTGTATAGATGAATGAGATTTATAATGTGAATTGAAAATGTAATTGCGATGAAACAAATTGGAATAAATACGTAAGTTATATGTATGTTGTTTTATTTGAATAATTAATTCGATCCGGATTTGAGTACACAAGTTCGAGGTGGATTACACCATTTCATGTTAGGATTTTTCATTCGATTCTTGATGGAGAATATTTGATATGGATTTTTGGTTTCATTCTAAAATTATCTATCATGGTATATGGCTATGCAAGGAGAATGATGGTTTCTAGTCAAGAAACCTTATCAAGTCCGCACCAGGGAAGTCGAATGAACAATACTAGTTCGAAAGCGAAATTGTGTGATCGAGCGAGCGATCGAATGTGATATTGCGTGATGATGACATATGTACATCTTAGGTTCTACTGTAATTGATACGCTTTGACGCTAAAAATGAAAGTTGTTGGGTTGGATATCCTTTGTAATTTAAATTGGAAAAGAAAATTTTTCATTATGCAAAACCACTTTTAATTCAAAACCATTTTTACAAAACCATTTTACAAACTATCTTATACAAAACTATTTACAAACCATTTATATACAAAACTATTTTTATTTTATTTTATTCAAACTATTTTGCAAAACTACTTCAGTCCAAAACTATTTTATATACAAAGCTATTTTACAAACTATTTTATACAAAACTATTTTATAAACCATTTGTATACAAAACTATTTTTATTTTATTTTATTCAAACTATTTTACAAACTATTTTATACAAAACTATTTTACAAACCATTTATATACAAAACTATTCTAAATTCAAAACCTTTTATAAAGCAAAGATGTTCAATCCCATATGGCTCTTCATGCAGCGTAATTGATTTTGGGAAATTTTTTAATTCTTATATAAGATGGACTTTATATAAGTATAAGGTGATTTTGAAGACTATTGATTTTGGAAGGTATTCGATCTGAAGAGATAAATCTTATATACAACGGAATTTATATAAGAATGAATTGATATATTCGAGACTATTGATTTTGAAAGGTACTCGATCTGAAAATGAAACCTTGTATATAATGGAATTTATATAAGTGTAATATTTGAAGTTATGATTTTGAAAGGGTACTGTATATGGTATGATATATTTTGAAGTAAAAGGTATGGAAAGGTACCCTCCGTGAAGAAGTATAGAATGATATGCTTCGACCCACATGGACTTGGGGAATCCAAGAATGGATTCGATCGAAAAACCCTAATATACTTGGGTGAATTCAGAAATGGATTCGAACCGATATGGTTGTCTAGACTTAAACTCATGAGTTCCTCGATTTTTTTCAAGGTAGATGGTTCTTTAGTTTACCCAACGGAGGCACTTTCGATCCCAAGATCTGTTGTTTATGGATCTTCCGGGAAGGAAGTGCATCCATTGCATAAATCATTGAATCAACACCGTACCACTGTAGCATGGGTCAATGGTCTCTGGTTTACGAAATGGCTATGATATTTTTCTGGAATCCGGAAGGTGGAAGGATCTTCTGGAAAGTTTTGTGTCCATTGCGTAAACACTAGATCAGCAATGGGCCACTGCTATCGTAACATCATCATTCGACATCAGATTTTGAGCGGTACTTTTCATATCTGTTTTTAAGTATTTTCACTGTATGTTGAAACAGGTCTACTAAGTACTTAGAGAATTCTAGACTTGTGCCTGATCAACGCATGACCAGGGTCTGTAAGAACAAGGATAAACTTGTTAAGACATCGAGTTATAAAAGTATTATATAAAGGATATTGAGGTCATTTTTTTTCTTTTCTAAATACTTTAAAATGTTTAAAATATTGTTTATTCATGTACAGCATGGTTTAGTAGTTAATTATTAGTGTTGTAAATATTGTGAGAAGTTATTAATTAAATAAAACATATTTAAAGTTAATGAATATTGGTTTATTAATAATGTTTGAAAAGTATTTTGAGATTTAAAACTAATAAAATTTATAAATAATGGATTTAAGGTTTTGAATAACTCCTTTTTAAATATAAGTGATGATGTAAATAATTATTTTCAAACAGTTTACATATATTTATAAAGATGTTATTTAAAAAAATTAAATGGTATTTATAAATGAAGCAAGAAATTTTACAAATAAATATTTGTAAAGTATTAAAGTATTAAAGATGATTGATTTGCAAATGAAGTTTTCAAATGAATATTTCAAGTAAAATTTATATAAGTTTCTTTGAATGTATAATTTAAAGATATTACACAAATTGGACTATATAAAAAGAAATGTGTTTTACAATTTTATAAAAATAAATGATTTGGGAAATTTATCTATAGTAATATGTTTGAAAAATAATTTGGAATCGCTATTTTTGAAAGTATGTTTTGAAATATTTACTTGATCTCGAAGTACTAATAGAAAATTTAAAGATTTATTTACCATTTGAACCCTGTATTAAACTACAATATATGTTTTTCCATGATTTGAATATTCATTTTAAAACAAGTGTGTAAAATTAATTATGAAGATATGAAATTTTATACTTTGATTTGGAAATTTAATGTAAGATTTGAGTATACTATTAGTTTTAGTTTAATAATCTCGAGTTTATACTTATTTTAAAATAATGAGTTTAATAAATTATCTGATTTAAGGAACTTTATTTTTAAAGCTTGTTATAATGTTTTGATATAAATTTCTAATATAGTTTTAAACTTTTTGGAAACTTTTTGCATAATGCTATGAGAATGTTTTAAATATATCTTATATTTTTACTAAGTAAATGAGTTAAAAGTTTTAATTGAATTTTTGATGTATTGAAACATTTCTTCTCTTCAAGGGCGAATACCAAAAACTTAAATTTTTTCTTTAACCGAATCAAGTTATAAACTTAACTAAGGCAGTAGAAGCTTAAGTAATATTTTATGAAATGATTCATTAATGACTTAAATCTTTAATGGAAAACAAATTATGTAAGTGATTGATCTTTGTATAAATAAATGAATGAAAAAGTAAATGGAAAAAAACCAATCGAATAAACTTAAATAATATTTTAAAATCCTATGTGTTTGGCTTATGAGATGTTTGGGGAATGATACGTTAAACTATTTAAGGTTATATGAATAATCTATTAAGTAATTACCAAAGGCTGTTGAGCGTAAGGTGCACTTGGTAGTTTATTTAGCACACTTGGATGATGAAAAGTGTCTGAACTTGAACAAACCATGAGTTGGTTGCTATGGATGTTTGATAGTTTCTTTTGTTGCATATATAATGGTTGTACTTCTTTTTGTTTACATATGATTGTGATATATTGTATGTTGCTTGTGCTATTGATTTGAAACAACTAGTATATTACTCTTTTACATAATTCTCACTATTTTGGATTATGTAAGTGAAATACAAGTTTATGAAAGCAATAGCTACTGCTTTTGGTTTCATAAATAAAGTTTGTTTGCCCGACAAATAGGCACGTTTTTGGATTACGGTTTTGGAACGATATTTTATGTTTTCCTGTGGTTGGGATGTTTTATTTTGAAATATGATATATATATATATATATATTGAAATTTATTGATATTATTATTTTTCCGGACTTATCCGTATAAAGGAGACTCTGCAAAAAAAATTCGTGAATTTAAGACTAAGAAAATTTTTGTGGAAGTGAAAATATCTTCAAACTTTTATTTAACTTGAATATGAAAGATTTAATTATTTATAAATTGATATATTTTATTTAAAATACTTAATTATGTAAGTATAAAGTGTTTATAAATTGATTATTTTGAATAAAAAATATTAGTTTCTAATTTCCTTCTTGTTCCTTTTCGAGGACGAAAAGTTTTGAGTGGGGGAGAGTGTAACGACCCGTGTTTTTTGATAATTAAAACTATTAAATTTAATAAGATTTTGAAAATATTAATATTATGAAAAATTAAAATTTATGATTTATTAATGAGAAAAATAATTTGAATATGATTTAATATTATTGTTTGAATGTTATTGACAACTATTTTAATGTAATTACAATCAATTGAAATAATTGTAAAGTTAATTTGATTATAATTGTAAATAAGGAAATAAATTAAATGTTGGATTTAATGTTGAAATTATATGTGATTAATGGGAATTGGTTAATATAGAATTTGAAATCAGTGATGTGGTAAGTAGCTATAATATCTGTTTGTAAACAATAAATTTATAAATGTGATTAAATTACTTAAAAGTAACCGTTGTTTATTTATCATCTCATTATTTAATATGTTTGGATTTAATTTGGTAATCAACGAAATTTAATGAAATTATATATTGTAGTTAATATGAATTAAGATGATAACTGAAAATATGAATGTAATAAAATGTAAACTAACGTTAATTATATTCATAAGTAATAGTTGACTGAATATAACAGTGGAAATCAAATTAAAGGAATTTATTAGAATTTAAATTATAATAAATTAAGGTTTGTGTTACAGTTGTAAATTAACGTTAAAATTTATGAAATATTTAAATATTTAATTTGGCATGGAAAATTTATTTTAAAAAGATTATAAATTTATATGTACTCAAGAATGATAAATATGTTAACTTTTAAATTTGAATTTAAAATGGATTAAATTAATTTAATAACAACTTATTTAATGAACATGAAAATTTTCCGTTTTGGCAACTGTCTCGGATTTCGACGAAACTAGTTTCATCGGATCCGTAACAGTGAATTGTTGTAAGATTTCAAGTTTTGTAGCGATCGGACTTGTCGTTTGATCGTGCGGGATCGAAACGCGTAGAAATCAATTTAATGAATTCAATTAAAATAATTTGATTTTAAAAGCTAACTTCTGAATACAATGGAATTGGGGCTTGAAACTAGTTCCATTGAGTTTAAAAATATCGAAAACCTATATTTCGATATATTGGATGACCCATTTTCACTTCGGAAATGAAATGGGCTTTTCGGGTTCACGTAATCGTTTCGATCAATTCGATTTGTCCATTCATTCTTATCTAGTTTTGTCTATATAAATAGATTTTGTTTCTCAAACCTTAGCAGCCTTTCGGTTTATTTTGTACGTACATCAACTTCTTATCTGTTCCTTCCTTCCAATGACAGAAACCCTAAATCTCAATTCAATTTCAAATCAAAATCAATTTCAAAAATTTAAACTCTCTACCCTAGCAAATTATATATCATTGGAAAGCCCTCAACGAGCGCAATCTACTGCAGCCATTCATTTTTCAATTTGGTGCGTCGTTTGGCATGAAATCTGCAAAGAAGTTTCGGCCGTCCGTTGTTAGGGTTTTCGATCCAACGGTGGATCGTCGACCATTCGACGATCGGGGAGTGGCGTTGGGAAGAGGTCGTGAAGCAGGTCTCAGGGGTAGTAGCTACTCGTCTTAGAGGTGTTCGACATCGCCAGAAATTGGCTTGAAAAGGGCGGCGCGGCGGAGGAGCTAGGCTGGGCCAAGATAGCCAGCGTTTAGCGTAGATGGGCGGCGTGGCGAGATGGAGAGAATGGTGGTCGCTGATCTCGGCGACGGCGTAGGAATAGGCGGCGGTGATCGTGAATAGAGTGGCGGCTGTAGGGTTTTGGTCGATCTCGTGAATGTGGTTGTAGGGTTCGGCTGAGGTAAACGTATTTTATTATTTTATTTATTGGATAATCTAAATCGTATAACTTTAAATTATAATATCTTTTGCATACGAGCTCGGATTCACACGCGGTTTTCTCCGTTGCGATCGTATCAAAATTCCAAACATTATGGAACTGGTTTGGCTGCATTCTGAGACTATTAAATTTTGGACCAAATTTGGATATTTAAATCGTCGATAAACCAAAGGTGAGTGATTTTACCCACTCACAACTAGTAAACCGTCTTATGTTGGTTAAATTAAATTTATGATGTGATTAGAAATTTACTGATTACTGTTTGGTATTTTATATTGTCATTTGAATTTAATTTGAATTTAATTTGAATTAAATTGCCATTTAAATTAATATTGAATTTAAATTGCTAGCTAAACACCTAATAATGATAACCAATTAATCATTGCAATTTATTGGTTGATTTGGATGTTGATTGTGATGAATGCTATCGGTTGACATTTTGGATGATTCGATGTTTATTTATGTCTATATCTCTGTTATCACTATGGGTTGAAATGATACATACCCGAACGATCTTATAGATTAGGGAAAGTCGTTATGAGTTGAAATGATAAGCCCGAGCAATTTTTATTGATTTGGAAATTTTGATTTGGGATACTGCTTGAAATGATATATATCCATATTATTTCTTGAATTTGGATTTATGTATTGGAATTGAATTATTTGAAAGGTTTAAGTTTTCATTTAAACTTCGGATTTATTTTAATTAAAGTGGTTAAAATTGGTATTTCGAATTATTTGAAATCTCTTAATAATTATATTCACCTTGTACACTTGATAGGAGATGGAAAATCCTGTAACATCTCTGAAGCCATTGCACTAATATCTCTATTTTACTTATATTGATTTGACTTATATTCTTTTAGTTTTGACTCGAGTGTTTTGTATTTTCATTACGCTCGGGTCAGTCTGAGCTTTTCAATGTATTGAAGACCATTTTATTTTGGGGGATGAAGACGGAGAGGAGTCTACTATTTATATTATTATTATTATTATTCCACTATATCACGTTGATTCGTTGCATTATTTATTTATTCCTACTGTATGTATAACTCTGATATATTGTAAAGTGTAATCAAATGTTATTTGTAAAACAGCTTCATGAACTATTTATTTGATTATTATATTTTATCATTCCGGTGCGAGATTATGTGTTTTGTTTTTACTTCTTTTCTCTTATTTTCTTATTCACCCCATTAACAATCCTCCCTTTTGAATGGTTTGAGTTGACATGTGTGGTTTATTGTCGATTTAAACCGTCCAAAATAGTGGGTCGTTACAAAATATTCAGTACTATCCAGTATGGGGTAGGTCGGTCTTGCTATGTAGGGGTCGATAGGTTCGACCTCGATACATTTTATCTAGAGATGTACTGTGACGGACGGTACCCCAGTAGCCCAGTCATTGATGGAATCCATTCTCCAATAAGCACCGTACGGACTTAGTTATGCCAAACTATGCTGGAACGTGAGATGCAAGCATTCCAGCTATATTCATAGTTTACTTTAAACCCTAGACATTACTATAATATCAATGTGGACATTACTATAATATCATTGGATTTTCTATAGAAATGTTTTGGTTATTGTAAGGTAAAAACTCATCCGTGTTTATGTGTGGCATGGTCTTACGAGATACCTTTATTTTGAAAGGTTTTATAACATTAAAATCCATTTGGGGTGTGTTTCTCATGATGGTTTCCCAAACTGATCTGGGTGTATTGTCTTATAATGTTCGGGTCAGACCGAGCATACTTTTAGATACAGTTATGGATGCTTTGGAGTTTCAGGTGATGAGCTTGAGTCCTCCAAGACGTATTCACATATGTCTTATTTTCCGCTGCATTGATTATTTATAGTTATCAACAATTGCGAGGATGGTTTATTATAACTGTCCAAGTTGATGATAGATTAATGTACTCAGAATTGATGTATGTATATTACAGTTTTCTTTTATAAAGATCTGTAGTATATTATATATTACTCATCACGATGTGAGATTCTGTTCTATCTTTCTTTATTTTCCCCCAACAATCTGTTTTTCCGACACTTGGATGCTCAGCATGTGAATACCGTGGATATATTAGTGTCGACTTCTGAGGATCGAAAAGGCGAATCATTACATACTTCACCATGTATTTTACTCATAAGTTATATAGGTCTCAGCATTGATGCATATCCAAAGCCAACAGATATATTTGCAGATATACAATTAGCTAATTAATATAGGATTTTGTTAGTAAAGATTGAACTGTTGCCTAATTAATGTGATGTTTGGTTTTTAATAATTGAACTGTTGCTATAGTATTTGCCATAGAGTTCGAACTCATAATTCAAGCATAAGGAAAGACGGTCAGAGCCCAATAAAAATGAGCATGATGCTGATTAGGCAGAACTTTTGAATTCAAGGGTGCAAAAAAATCGATTGTCATCCCAACTCTTCTATATGGCAACAACTTATAGTTACTTTTAATTAAGTTAATACTTTGACTTGAAACAGTTAAGAATATTTACTATTCCATGGGATGCAACTACTAATTATATGTATATTCGTATTCCTCTCCTATTTCTTCTTATAATACATTTAAATAAGTATTTATAAGGCTTTAACAGTTTTACAATGCATCTTTTTTGAAACTATTCATTCTGTGTCATGGTAATGTTTTCTGTTTTTTGATGATACAGTCTTTCAATTGTACAAAACTAGAATAATAACTACGGTAATTTAAACCTTCATCTAATCTTGGATAGTTAGTTGAAGAGTTGAAGCCTAAATCATGAGTCAAATTAGAAGGGGAAGAAACACAAAGGTTGTTGAAGTAGATACTAAGAGAATTGTATATTAATAATAATTTTGGTTTTATTCCTATGTAATAGTTTATACTGAGATTGTTCTATCTGGGAATTCAAAGCTTTCTGTGCAAATTTTATACATATAAGACAATGGGTTGTATTTGTATGAACTTCCGCAGTAAAAAGTAGTTAGTTCTTTTTTTTACGAATATATAACTTGCCTTGGTACTTTATGATAACAGAAAAGAACCAACACAAGAAGGATGGGTGCAGGGTGGCAAATATCAATTTGATGACAGGTATATTTATCCAAGGTGAAAAGAGTATAGAAAAACAATATGCGCTAAGAAAAGTAGATCGTGTTTTCTTCTATTTTAATACTCCATGAAACAAATATACCTAGGACATTTCCATATTTGAACGTTCGCAGTTACTATTTTTTTACCCCATAATTAATACAAAGCATTGGATAAAAGGAATAACTCCCATTCAAAGTTACAAAATTTAACAGCTAAGGCTTTTAAAAGAAAAACCTTGGCTTGGATAAAGCCTAAACGATTAACAAAAAGTTTCTGACATTTTGCATATGGTTTATATTAAAATTGAATTTCGTTCTCTCCTTTTGATGATTAATAGGTTTACAACATGACCGAAGTTCAGGGTTGTTATTTAACTGTTACTTCTTTTATTATTTAAGGGGAATATTTATTTTTGTCATTCATTGTTATTGTTGAGAAATTGCAGTTCGGTAAATGTATGCAAATTGAATATGAATTCGCAAGGATTTAGCCATGAAGGGCACTAAAAATCTATAGAGGTGTACGCTGTCAATATCAAACCATGTCCCTTGACAATAAGATTTAATACAAATAATTTGTATCTCCATTAACATGATCCAACTATGAAACAGTAGGTTAAAGACAAGGCAATGATTGTCCAATTAAAATTAATTTCCAAATTTGATCAACATTTCCCTATGCACACGTCCATTGGACATGCATATGTACTGGTGGGGGGGTATATGTGTGTGTGAAAATAATTTTTTTGATCCGACCATGATGTTCCAAAATACTCTTAGCATAAACAAATAAGGACCATAAAGTCACAAGTTTGAATCCACTCACTACGAAAATTATTTGGAATATTATTAAGGTTACGGGTTGGGCCTAATTTATGATAATCTTTCACATATTTTTTTCTCCTTTTTTATAGTGTCATCTCTCATATAAGTTTCAACAAAATAAATATCAATATTTAATTTATTTTAAGCTATAACAACTGCTCTAATTATTTTGACTTTTGTATAATTTTAGCTTACTTTGTGATTTTTTTTCAAATTTGAAATAAAACTATTTTACCTAATCATACATAAAATCATTTTTAGGTGCCATTTTGAGCATTCGATTTTTTATCATACTTGAAGGATTTTTGGAACATAATATTTCGATTATTTCTAACTATACATTTTTGTAAAAAAGATCATCAAAATAAAAACAATTAAACTACATGTTAATGTTTAGCCGACGTTATGATGCCAAAATTTGAAATTGAAGCTTTTTTAATGAAAATGACGTTGAAGTTTTTGAATTTCAATTCGTAACCTTTCACCTTTCCCATGTATAGCTGAGTAATATCTACTTTTTACTAATGTATTTCACACACAGAGTCTTGTAATTTGTATTTTATTTTATTTTAAATATCATTCTTATTAATCATTTGTCTTGCATGCGCAAAGCGCGTGCCATCGGATCTCGTGTGTGTGTAATGTAACTAAAGGATTTACCTTGTCCAAAGTCCAGATGAAACACCTAAAATGCTGAATCAAATAACTCCTTGAACTAGTATCCAAAATCTAAAAAGAGTTATCAATCTGAAAGCAGCAACCACCGATCTTCTATTTATATTTAAATTATGTTTTTAATGGCTTGAAAAATTAGATAAGGGAGTAATTGGGTGGCCAACCTGATGCAAGGAGAGAGGAGGCAAAAATAAAGTAGTGAAATGAAGGGGTTATGAGTGTTTAAATAACAAAAGAGAAGAGGAGCTAAAAGTGGATTTGGATCCACTTTTCTCCCTTATTATTTCAAACTCATTTTAAAAAAAATCCAACCCCTTCTTTCTACCCTAGTGTGGCTGGCCATGCTTGCCCTTATATGAGCCTCCAAATTATTTCAAGCCTGATCAAGTAAATGTGCATTTAAATCCAATTCAAGCGCACATCGATATCGTATATCGATACGTATGTTTATAACTATTTTATACACATTATTTAATATTGATCAACACAAATTAAATAAAATTTTATAATTAATATTTCATAAATATTAATTAATTTAATTAATTTATAACAATTATAATTAATTAAATCAGGTGGTAGTAGAAGTATTCAACGTTTCGGCTGTGTGACTCTTAGGTGTAAATTTGATCATCGATTAATGTCGAATAATTTGAGTATTAACATTCATACATCACTTAGAAAATAGTTTAACATTATAGCCAAATTTATCGCTTATATAGTTTCGGTAAAATCAAATTTTACTTATTTAAGCGTTACCCAGTGGTGGCAATTATTTACAGCAATTCTCTTCGTCAAAACTATACCACATTAGGACTTATGGAAGTAATGGTCAAAATTCCAATATCGTCCATAGTTAACTTTATAGTCCAAATACAAAGTCCTTGTTTCAATAATAACAATTATTATTAACCGAACTGCTCTGACCAAAGACTTTGACTTTGAGTTGACTTCGGCTGACCGTGATAATAAACCATATAACTGAGTAGATGAATTCTCTCTTGAAGGATGTTTCACTTCCAATACCTCTACTCAACCCAATATAATCATTCGATGGATGTTGTGCCATGATTTAACTACAATCCAAGCGGAGCTTCCCCATTTAAGCTCGACAGTATTCTTAAGTCGAGTAAATTGTGTAATATCATCACATCGATATTTTCTGTTTGACCTTGGTTATATTAACCAGCAGAAAACTATCAAGTGGGTCATTTCATAGTTATCCAATAACTATCAGTATGTAATCCCTTGATGGCCCCAACGGCCCTGAGTAATACATTATCTAACATTTGAAGAGCGTTACGTACTCTAGTCTCAACAGATGTATCGATATCCAATCTCGACACATCTTGATTAGAATTATTTAAAATAGTATGCTTATTTTATTGTGATAAATCACTCATGGTACAATACATTGTGAGTTGCGCTACTATCACAAAACATATCATTTATGAATTTTCTATTAAATATATTTTTAGTTAAGTTAATTAATTAATATAACACATTATATCAAGCATATAATAAAAAGCAAAAATCTTTCATTACAAACGAGATTAGTTATCGAGTTAAATATATGTAACAATTACATAATTGACCATAGGGCATATCTCTAATTCTATCAACAGTATCATTTAGACTTACTATCACATGTCATTTTACAGGGTTTGTAAAAATGCTTTTACTGTGTTTAATAGCGTTTTTAAATGCTATAAAAAGGTTTTATTGTTTTAGTGTTTGGAGATTAAAGTAAAGCATAAAACAACGTAAGAACACCCCTAATTAGGTCTGTCAACGGATGCTTTTGGATGCGGATGGTGTCATATTCGCATCCGCATCCGCGGATACGGACGGATATCGGATAATTATCATATCCGCTAATGACCAACAAATCAAGAATTATAAAAGGAAAATTTTAGTTTAAAATAAATATTTTTCAATGCCATTGATTATAAAAGTGTTAAATATTAACAAATATGATGATAATAAATAGTTTCAAGCAGTTAATAAACATTAAATGCATATAATATAGACTACCAACTTAACAAAATAATAAATGAATATCTTTCATTGCATCAAAATGCACATGATTTGAACTATAATTTTGACAAAAACCGGACGGATAATTTTCGAATGTGAATGTCTTCGTATCAGCATCCGCATTCGTTTTTTCGGATATCGGATATTTATCCCTTTTTCAGATGCGGATGGGGACGAATTTCGAATTTTTTGAGTATACATTGACAGCCATACTCCTTAATAAGCATGTTATTGCATGATTTAGTCGGAATCATATTAATTACTTGCAATACACACGACTTGAATGGTACAGTAGAAACGGCTATTGCAGTTTTTATCGAAACACAACCTGTTTGAAGTAGTACAAACTCCAAACCCATCTTTATTTTCACGGAACATTAACTATATGGTTATCCAATAAATCATCCCAAAACATAATCTGTTATGCGGTGAGTTGATCAAAGTTTTGTTATGACATGTTGAACCGTGAGTAGGATGGTAAATATAAAATTACTCAACATATCAAACTCAAACATAACATTAATGTATACATGAGACGCGTTGGACTTTAAACTGCAAGTTAAATGATATAAAACATTATACCACTACTCGTTGCTTCAGTAAATCATGTATTTATGCTCTGTATTGCTAACCAAAGCGTAAACTAATTTACAAGAAGGGGAAAATGTATGTGAAAGTATGCAATATATAGAGTATAATAAATACAACTAAAAAAAGGATACGTACACGCATGTGCTTGAGCCGTTAACCATAACGATAGCCTGTCCGTTCAAGGACAAATGGACGATGATATCAAAGGACCATAGACGATTGTTAGCACGATGCATATATATATAGTTGGAAGGTTAGAAATGTAGAAAATGAATATTTAGTAATCCCATTACATGCCATTTTCTTTCGAACCATAAGCTGACAATCGAGGGAGGTATAATTTGTACCTGCCAGTTACCTTGTTTGAAGATTTATGCATGGTGGAAAACAACATTAGAAATCTATCTAAATTGATTCATGTGCAGTCAAAAGCAAAGGGTGTGTGAATGGTAAAAGAATTTATTCTAGCGTATTTTGTTTATCATGAACAACAGTCCGAGAACCTGACAATGGACCAAATCTAATTCACAATTTTAACGTCGTATGAAAAGCGGCAGGTTGCTTGGAATACCACCAGTACATTTTGTGTACTATTGGTGTGGTTCATGCGATTCATATAAGTGTATATATGGTTAGAAAAATATCCATAGTAGGCACAACACATTGTTTAACAAAAGCTAGCTAACTGAAAGCAGACAAAGGAATAATAATAAAATCAATGTTCAATATAGCATAAATAACTAAGCAGTTTACTATGCATTTAAAATCCCAACAAATGCAGCAATACAAAACCGAAGCTCTCATTTGCTAGCTCTTGGAGTCATTGTAATGGTTATATTGATATGTCAACTTCTTACAATAATAAGTCTTTTTATATGTGGTAAATTTATTAGAGTTTGAATAAAAATGCTCATTATGGCTATAACATATCTTACCAATAATAACATTATAGTAATAAATAAGTTTATGATACATTTCTTTAGTTTGTATTTTTTTTCTTACATTTTGTTGGTGATAAAGTTGCATATGCACTTTGAAAGTGACTACGGATTGTATAATATGACGTATTAACTAAGTTATATAGTAATGCAGAATATAAATATAAAGCTACATAATAAATTAAATGATACCGGAGATTTTTATATTAGTTCGAACTTCCCGTTCTACATCCAGTCTCGGACTCATTTTGGAATTCAACTATAAACTCTCACTTGACCCGGAGGAACATGTATTACACCGTCTGAACATCCGAACATGACTTCTACCGCCTGACCAACAAAATAGGACTTCAACCGCCTGAGAAACCGAACAGGTTTTCTAATACAAACGGTAAAATTGCTTCTAACTGAGTATGCTCTTGAGTAGCACTGATAACTCAATAACGTACACTCTTCCTATAATCTTCTTCTTTGTGGTATATAGTGTGATTTGTGAAGATAGGAAGATTATTTAATCACTAATGAAATTTGCTTGAATGAACAAGTGATTAGAACGAAAGTATTGAATGCAAATGACAAGATTGTTTAGACAATAACAATGAGAAATATAATCAGAATTAAGTGATTAAAACAATTGAATTCATGGCTATATATAGTGATTTAAGAGTTGCGATCATTCGTGAAAAGTAATCATGAAAGAATATGAAAGCAACTCTTGAATCAAGAGTTGTTTCTATTCGCTGAAATGAAGTGTCTTTTCAAAATATAGCCGTTATGAAGATTTAGCCGCTTGATTGGAATAAGTCAGCCAACTGAATCAATTGAAAATCGAATCAGAAAGAAAATGGTGCAAAAGTCATGTAATTCAGTCGGCTGAAACATATAGTTCAGCCGTCTGAATATTCAAGTGTAATTGTGCACATGCACAGGCATTCAGTCGACTGAACTACATGCTTCAATCGGCTGAATGACTTGTTTTTGCCATATCAAAGATTTTTTTTAAAATTTTTTGTATATGAACTACGTTATGAAATCTTTAGCATATGAACTATTTTCTGAAAACAAATTAGATTATGTGTGCGTGCATATACCACTTCGGAGAGATTTTAACATGTATTAACTACTAGACTCGGACCGTAGACTAAATGTATTATTGAAGCTTCTATCTGGAATCTGGTCTGCAATCTGTTAGATTATTTCTCGAGTAAAATAGTATATTCTCCTGCAAATATGGTTAGTTCATTTAATATATACTTATATAGTTGTCACAATCAAAATATCAAAATTCAAGGTTCTAACATTCTCCCCCTTTTTGATGATGACAACTATGTAAATTTGTAAGTATATAAAAGCATATTTACTCTCCCTGACTGAATGCTCCTCTTATCAATCATATTCTCCCCCTTTATCATCGACAAAAAGAAACAAATAATTGATATGAGAAATATAGACATATAAGCACCTAAATATCATAAACATCATAGACATTAAGTATATATGAGCATATAGATATGATAAATAAATGAGCATTCTTTATACTTTTTTTTTAACTTCTTTTAGTTTATCCAATAGCTCTAAGTTTATATCTATTAAATCGTCAAAAGTTAGATCACTTACATCGTTAGTCGAAGCCATAAAGCAGACATTTGCTTGTTCATAATCACTGTCAGTGTCATTATCTGATGATGACGACGATTCTGAATCATCCCATGTAACACAGAATGCTTGCTTCTTCTTATACTTGTTCTTTTAATTTTATCTTTCTTTCTTTCGATCAGGACAATCCTTCTTTATGTGACCCTTCTTATGACATTCATAACACTCGAGATTTGAAGCTGATGGTTTATTGGTATTGTCTTTTCTGTTATTTCTGAATTTCTTGTTCTTTCTAAATTTCAAAAACTTTTTGAAATTCTTTGCTATAAATGCCACGTCATCTTCATCTAAGTCCAAATCTTCTTGTTCAGCTTGGAAAGCTATGTTCTTTCTATCTTGAGCTTGATCTCGTTTTGCTTGCAAATTTACTTCATACAACATGAGATTTCTTATAACTCTTCAGGTTTGATGGTAGAAATATCGTTAACTTCTTCAATAGCTAAGACTTTTCGTTACCATTCATCCGTTAAAGAGTTTAGGATTTTTAAAACAACATCAAAATCAGTATATTTTTCTCCTAGTGTTAATAGTGAATGATATATGTCGTGAAATCTAGAATACATATCATTTATAGTTTCATCTGGTTTCATTTTAAAATTTTGGAACTGATTTTTAAGCATAGAAATTTTGCTTTGTTTAACATTTTTTGTTCCTTCATGTGTAACTTTAAGAGTTCGCCAGATTTCATAAGCGGTTTTACACATGCTAACTCTATTAAATTCATTCTTATCTAAAGCACAAAGTAACATATTCATGGCTTTTGCATTTGAAGTAGCATCTATTTTTTGTGTGTTTGACCATTGTGAATAGTGTAGTAGGTATAGTGTATTCATTCTGAGTGATATTCCAAGTATCATATCCATTTGCTTGCATATAAATACTCATGTGAGTTGACCAATAGTTGTAATTCAAACCGTTAAATAGTGGTAGTCGTGCAGTGTATTGACCTTTAATAAAACTTGTGCTAGTGTTATTTTCCATATTAACTGAACATCAAATAACTGTGTTATGGTTATATAATGACCTTGCTCCGATACCAAGTGAAAGTGACTAAGGATCGTATAATATGGAATATTAACTAAGTTATCTACTAGTGCAGAATATAAATATAAAGGTAATAATAATAAAGTAAATGACACCGGAGATTTTTATACTTGTTCAAACTTTCTGTTCTACGTCCAGTTCCAGACTCCTTCTGGAATTTAACTATAAACTCTCACTTGATCCGGAGGAACATGTATTACACTGTTTGAGCAACCAAATATGACTTCTACCGCCTAAGCAACAGAATAGGACTTCAACCGCCTGAGCAACCAAACAGGTCTTCTAATACAAATAGTAAAATTGCTTCTGACTGAGTATGCTCTTGAGTAGCACTAATAAGTCAATAACGTACACTCTTCATATAATCTTCTCATTTGTGGTATATAGTGTGATTCGTGAAGATGGGAAGATTATTTAATCACTAGTGAAATTTGCTTGAATGAATAAGTGATTAGAACGAAAGTATTGAATGCAAATGGCAAGATTGTTTAAACAATGAGAATTAAGCGATTAAAACAATTGATTTCATGGCTATATATAGTGATTTAAGAGTTGCAATCATTCGTGAAATGTAGTTATGAAAGAATATGGAAGCAACTCTTGAATTAAGAATTGTTTCTATTCACTGAAATGAAGCGTCTTTTCAAAATATAGTCGTTATGATGATTCAACCGTCGGATTGGAATAAGTGAGCCGACTGAATCAATTCAAAATCGAATCAGAAAGAAAATAGTGCAAAAGTCATGTAATTCAGTCGGCTGAAATATATAGTTCGGCCGTCTGAATATTCAAGTGTAATTGTGCACGTGCACAGGCATTCAGTCGACTGAACTACATGCTTCAGCCGGCGAATGACTTGTTTTTTTGCCATATCAAAGATTTTTTTTAAAACTTTTTGTGTATATGAAATACGTTATGAAATCTTTAGCATATGAACTATTTTTTGAAAACCAATTAGATTGTGCGTGCGTGCATATACCACTTCAGAGAGATTTTAACATGTATTAACTACTAGACTCGGACCGTAGACTAAATGTATTACTGAAGCTTCTATCTGGAATCTGGTCTGCAATTTGTTAGATTATTTCTCGAGTAAAATGGTATCTTCTCCTGCAAATATGGTTAGTTCATATAATATTTACTTATATAGCTGTCACAATCAGAACATCAAAATTCAAGGTTAGTTCATATAATATTTACTTATATAGCTGTCACAATCAAAACATAAAAAACTACCAAAAACACACTCAAATCCGATGATCCCACCCGCTAAAAATATCTTTATCCAAAAGTAGAGTCCCTTTAACATGACCTAAATAATCACCAAGGAATTAATACAATATTTTCGACCTTGGAGATGTAGATATAAACCATATCTTATGTATAATATCCACTTCTCCAAAGGACAATAGTTTGTCTATTTTGGAATGATTCAATTTTGAACTGTTATTTGCATAATGAATACCCAAATCAATCTCTATCAAGTCGTCTTTTGTATGGAACTTATCTACATAATATAGTGCTACAATTTGCATAAAACTATTGATTTTTATTGTATTTATACTTTTACATAGTGTAATATTAGAATAAAATCTTTATGAAACACCTACACATGAAAATTATAAATGATGACGACGACTTTAGCAAATCATAGATGTAAGAGCATATTGTGGGCCGATAGCCATGAAAATATGATTTGCCAATGTATGAATATAGTGTGAGTTCTTTTTTTTAAAATATTTTTGATTAATCATATTGGTACAAGTCAAAATTAACATGAAAAAAAAATATTTACATAAAACAAAATTCTAACGTCTATGCACCTTTATAATCTTAATTATTTTAACGGTTTAAGCATATAAATAGATGAAACTAGACATATGATATCAATTATTGACCTGATAAGATATGCATACAACCCAAAATTTCCCATTATCAATGCAAAAAACCTCAATTCACTATAAGATATTTCAGTTTGTACAATTTGACATTATTTTATTATAATTACAATTTAACATATAAACACTTAGAACAATGATATCAATAACTAATATTTTATCATTCACTAAAAACATCCATTCAAAAATCCTACGCATGGTCATAGTTTAACGTTACATAATGAAAATTTATTGAAAAAATATACACAAAATGGTTTCTACGCCAACTTTTGTTAGAAATTAATAGGACAAATACTACCTAACCCTAAATTAGTCTATCTCTTCATCCGTCTTGATGTTAGAGTGTCTTGACTATCGGTGATGCTACGTTGATGATTGCAACCTGTAACATAAGAGTCGTATAGTTACCCGATGGCTCACAACTAAAAAACGAATTAATTTTCAACAATACACGATAAAGCTATAATAAGTGCATTCGTATTTGATTGCTCTTTGATGAATAATGATTTCTCCTAGTATCATGCCATCAATTCTTTTGTACTATCATGTTTTATTTGTCTAAGCCCATAAATGCAATTCCAAAGCAACAGTTACAACTTCCATTACCAATGTATAAGACATAGTTAATGAAGTTGAAGATTTAACAAAAATATTGCTAAACTATTAAAAAGGTAATTTAATTATGGAAGAAAAATTCGTATTTCATATGCAATAAGGGTGATTTTGCAAGATTTGAATTTTACTTGAAGTAAAATAAAAATCGCACGAATTCACAATCTATCCGAATTTGTGTAGCTAATTTCTACCGTGTTATCATATTATCACCCATACAAATAAATAAAACAAAATTGTATGAGTAATAAAAAATTGTTTTTATGTTTTCGGAATATGAATTGAGTATATATTCAAGGATTGGTTAAGTCAATATAACGGTCGACTTATTAACTAAAGGGAAAAAAAAAATTTGACAACTGCAAATAGCGGTTTTATATAATGCTCACTAAAAAGGCATTGTTTTATCACTTCGTAAATCTAATATAATATATGTTTGATTTCCTTTCTATATGCATTACCAAACCTGGACTATTTGTTATGATATGATTTTCTGTTAATTTTTTATGTAACCAAATCAGTAAAGTCAATCAATATTTAACCTTGCAGGACATAAAAAACGAAAAAAAAACTCATATAGATGTTATATATCAGAAAATAAAAAACAAAGATTGCAAATTAAGAAAGTTACCCTAATATACTAATATGGTGAATTAAGTTCGTCGATGAAAGGATTCAACTACACAAAACATTCAGCTCCAAAATAATCAAAGTAATAAAAATCTTTGAGACTCTAACGCCAATAATAGAAACCAAACAAAAAACATATTACTACAAAAATCCGCTTAGAAAACCAAATAATCTTTACAAATTTAGTTATAAGAAGAAGGTGGCTCCAAAGTTGTGCGGTTCTCTGCAAGTAAAAGGAGTGGTATTGATGGGGTAACGGAGGGATATGAGTTCAGCGATTTATAAAGAAACATAAAGAGTACATGCGGACGGAAGGTGAAATAAAAGATTGAATGTAGGGTAATATTTAGGATGGAAATGATAGTGAAGAAGATGCAAAAAAAAAAAAAAAACGATGACCAAATTTCGAATCAGGGTTAAGCGGAAGAAAGAAAAAGAAAATGAAGTAACAAATTATTTCATATGAAAAAATAGTGACTTTTGAATTTATAAATAGACATAGCAAAAACAAATTAAATTTCTCCAAGAAATCGAAGGGGCATCAAAGCTAATGACGTTGCCAGTAGTGCTACAGTGAAAGTACTTGTTCAACCGGGAGAGATTACATCCGGCTGCTGTGGGTCTCATCTTAGCCGCTTGATTTTTAACCAGCCCGTAATTTTCACCCTCTATTTCCACCGCCGTACTCCCAGTTGCCTTATTCCCCCGGTTTCCACTTTTACTGCGAACCATTCTAACCGTTGTCTTTATAACTATGAAACATCCTCTCCTGCTTGCAACAACCCAAACCCTAGAAAATATCCTTTTCTTCTTACTATGGCGGATTTATATACTAAAAAGCGTAAATCTGACCAACCAACACCGCAGCCAATCTCCTATGTCCCAAAACACGACGTGGAGTCGGATTCCGATTCAGATTCAGAATCTTCGATTTCCGAGCTACTTGAACCTTTAACTCGCGACCAGCTCATTTCTCTCCTCCGCTTCGCCGCCTCAACATCATCTTCACTTCGCGCCAGTATTAGAAACCTTGCGGATTCAGACGCCTCTCATAGGAAGCTCTTCGTTCATGGCTTAGGTTTCTTTTCTACTGCAGATGGTTTGCGTGCCGTCTTTTCTCAGTATGGAATCATCGAGGATGTGCGGATCGTTACAGATAAAATATCCGGTATATTAATTATTTATAAAAATGATTCTGAAATGAATTTAATACTGACCGTAAAAAATCTAAAATTGAAGCGGGAAAGTTGTTAACGGCGTGATTTCATTTTGATTTGTCTATAAACAAGTGTGTCAATTTGTAAAGTTAATGATTACATAATGTGATTGTTAACGCTTTAGAAAGTGTAATTTGAACTACATTTCTTTACAATTTTTGGCTTATCAGAAACACCTTCTAGTTCAGCTTATTACTAGTTTAAGAATTGTTTAAATCCCTGACTTTATGTGAGCTTGCTTATGCAGAATTTGGAATGGTTTGGAGAAGGTGTAGATCAAGAGAGAACACACACACAATTAAGGAGCCTAAAACTTCACAATTCAACATATCAGTTTTTTATGGTTAAATATTTTTGGCATATTAGTTTAATGAGGGAGAAGTTTCTATAATTTGAAAATTATGGAGATGAAAATGTTAAGCTACCCGAATTTTTCGGGAAAGTAAAAATACCGGAACACGGAACCTGGCACATGGGCCCTATACAGTCCCTCTGTTTCCGTAATTTTGTTTTCTGGATGTTCCGGGATGTGTAGCAAAGCTCATAAAAATGGCTTATAGACATTTTTAGATATGGAAACAACTGGACTGATCATTGTTGTTAAATGACTGATTATTTTTATCACCTGTGATTGTGAATATTACCTTTTTATTATCAACTTTTACTATTTTGTTTTACAGGTAAGTCCAAAGGTTACGGCTTCATTCTTTTCAGAGATAGAAAATCGGCAAAAAAGGCTTTACAACAACCTCAGAAGGTAATTGATGGAAGGACGACTAGTTGTCAGCTGGCATCACTTGGTCCACCACAAAATGCGAGTGTCAATGCTAACCCTAATTATAAGGCTAAGGCTGTAGAAAATATGGAAAGGAAGATTTACGTGGGAAATGTTCACGCAGACATCGATCCAGGGCGGCTAAAAGCATTTTTGTCTCAATTTGGAGAAATTGAGGAGGGACCATTGGGACTAGACAGGATTACAGGAAAGCCTAGAGGGTTTGTAATGTTTGTGTACAAGACATTGGATGGTTTCAGAAAAGCAACTGAGGAACCAAACAAGAATTTTGAGGGGCACGTAATTTTTGTGCACAAGGCGTATGAAAATAATAATGGTAATAACAGCAATAGACCAGTGATGCCAGGGGATGGACAAATAGGATCCATTCAATCTAACCCAAACCCTAATATGAATATGATGATGAATGCTAATAATCCAAACCCTAACCCTAATATGAATATGATGATGAATCCCAATCTAAAAGCTAAGATGAACCCTAATCCTAGTATTGCTCCTCCAAACCCTTGTATGGTACCTGGTAACATGTGGCCTGGGTATCAGATGCCTGATATGACTGCATTATTAACTCAGGGCCTTTTACAACAAAACCCTGCATTTTTGGCAATGCTTGCAGCCGCTGGGCAGAACCCTGCAACCCTTGGTTTACTGAATCCTGCAATTGTAGCAGCTTTAGGTGGAGTCGGTGGGGCCCAAGCTGTTGTTCCCAACACTGGTATGCAGCAAGCAGCGATGCCAGGATCAAGTCAAGGCTTTACTGGAATGGGCAATGCTGGGTATCAGCAGGATACAAATGTAGGACCACCTGGTTTTCAAGGGCCTCCAGGTTTTCAGAATAATGCACAAGCAGGGGCACAGCAAGGCGGGCTTATGAGTGGCACTGCTCAGAATGCGGCTTTGGGTCAAGGACAAATGAAGAGGCCGCCAGTTGGACAGATCGGTGGATATGGGCAGCACTAGGTAAATATTTTGAGTTTGTATGGTTAACTTTATTTAAAATTACTAACGGTGCTGGTTTAAGTGTAATATAGGTAGTGGGAAGTTTCCTTGCCATACTAACATTTTCTGCTTATTATAACCTTACTCCCATACGGCACTAGATACTTGATTTGCCTTTGCACCATTAACTTGGTTATTACCAACTTGATTCACCAGAGTAAGTTAAGTTTTGAGGAAGAGTGATATTTCCATTTATACTGAGCATAAACATTTGGTTGTCTAGCACGGATTATGAAAGTTGTTTGATCACATAGTTTAAGATACAATAAGCTTGTATATGATGGAATCTAGTAACACATTTTGGAGATTTTCTTTGGCCTTTTTGGCATTTTTTTATATTTCCTTTTTTATTTCTATATATTGAGAACTTAGTTATGCCCAAGTTAACTTTTCGTCTAATCTCTCTTTTCATTAAAACTTAAGTGTCTGTGAATTTGACTTGTATAAGTTTTCTTTATAAGTGTGCTCTGTGATCTTGCCCTACATATATAATTGCATAAATTTTTTAATGGTTAAAAATTTCTCTAGGCATAAACTGGTTCTCTTTTTTCTCCTCAATTGAACTTGAGGTGTTATGCATTCTTATTTACTTGAAAACTAGATTGATTTGTATTTCTTACTCTTATTAAATTTCTAATGCTAAATTATTGCTTCACTCTGAGCTCATGATTATTCATGTTAGATCAGGTGGATTTTCAAAATATTTTGGAGTTTGGAGATGCGAGACTAGTCAAAGAAAGACATTTACGCCCCCTTTGTTTCTTTCTGAATGTGGCTTTTAGTTTTCATGTGGTTTGGTAATGTATCTATTTGCCTGTATTGGGAACTGTGGTTCTAGTTTTCTTCAGAAAGTACTTCCAGCTTTGCAGACTTGTTATGTTTTTAGTTGGAGCTTGCTGTATTGATGGAATTTTAATTATAGATCAACTATCGTGGTTTTAGACTGTTATTATTGTTGCATTTGTACTTTGTTCATGCAGAGAAATTTCTGGATTGATTTCTTTAGTTTCCCACTGACATTGTACTTTGTAGTTTTACTGAATTTGCTGCTTCATGTTTCCTGTGTTTGCAGTTTTGTTCTTTGAAATGTATTGTTGATTCTGAAAGGCACCCTTTCTTTGGCAATTGTTGTGCCATTTTTAGCAGATTGCAGATGGTTAAGAATTATTTGTTTTAAACTATTACTCTTTTCCTATTTTTATATCAATTTTTATTTCGGTTGTTTGCTGCTTGTCAAAGATATGCAAGCTGAATATTTTTAATTGTTCAGCAAGTGTTATGCAGTTAGTTAAGCAGTGTTTTGGATTTTAAGATGATAACTTTGGTTTGTAACCTTTATATTTATCAAAGTAGTTGTTTGGTAAAGTGAAGATTTCATTTGAAATCAGCAGTGAAAACGATCGCATGTTGGAAAACATGAGTATGAAGCCTGATCATTTTCTGGATCTATATTATATACCCTTTATTTTATTTTATATATCATTTTAGTTGTAATTATAATTTGTTTTACGAGTTTAATTGGTTTTATGTATTCAACCTGAATCTTTTTTGTTTTCAGATTTCAAACCAAACCTGTTTTAGTTATTAAGTTCTGACCATAAATTTTGATCTGTGGAACTTCGACTGGTTAATGCACACACATACATATGCATGCATGCATACATAAACACACACACACAAAAATGATTTGTAAAGATTAACCTTATAAATTTGAGAAGTTACATTTTAAAAATTGCGTCACAAAGTTGTAATAAACCATACTTTCAAATAAATAAATTTAGATGATACTTTTTAGCAAGATGATAAAATATAAACATTAAAGAAATTATAATATAATTTAAAATAGAAAGTATGAAGACAAAGTTTGTATTGTTAGATTTGGAATGTTTATAACAATTGTTTTAAAGAGGTTAAAGTTAAAAGAAAATCGAAGAGATGATAAAAAACTTGATTTGATTGGGTAAATGAAATAACCAAAATTATGTTATGTCGCGTTTGATCTGTCTCTAAAACACCCAAAACCGGTGGTTTGCCTTTAAAACAATCAAAACTGTGTGAAAAGAAACTCTCAAGCGTAGTATGAAGCTGCTTGGAATCTCAAGATTTTCAAAATGGAATTCAAATGGCAATGTGGTGATTATGTTTTGATGTTTTTTTTCCCGTTTCTATTCAAAAATGTTTGTAGCTTTTCATAATATCAAACGGACCCTTGTTAATTTTGAGATCTTGATTTAAAAGTTTCATATTTTTCATATCATTATCAAATTCGTGTCAATTATACAATTTTGGTGATTTTTATTGTACCTTGCACCATTTATAGTGGAAGATACTTGAAAATTATGGATTCATTTATTTTTGCTAGAGTTTATTGCATTATATTAAAATGACATGTTGTGTTGAGATAAATGATAACAAAATTGTTATATGTTTAACGTCGTGTCTTTGTGCAATTTTTATTGCTTTTATTGTACCCTGTATTACTACGATACAAACCAACATTTTTTCTTTTCTAATTTATTGACACGTTTCATGTAGATAAATGATATAAAGTATCAAGCGTTCAGTTTCATGATAGTCCAATTTTGGTGGTTGTTTGTGTGTTGCATTGTTTATAATGCATGTTACGTGAAGATTTTAAATTTATTTGTTTTTGCTAAAATAACTTGGATTATATCACAGCACATAATTGTGTTTTTATACAGGCAAATCATATAAAAGACTATATACAACAACAACAAATCATAGACGTAAAATTAAGAAAGTAGCACTTTGATTATAAAAGATTATATGTTTGAAAAATAATGTTCACTTTTGGAATTTCTGTAACATATTGTATCTTGCATATTAAATAGTGCAAGTTGCATGTTATGTTATAATTTGTGTTGCACTTTGATTTAGAGAATTTTGATTCAAATTTATGATTTAATTTTTTTTGTGGTGGTGAATTCGTACTATGATTTCATTATATGTTATATTTTAAAAACTAAATTTATTTGTTATATTCCAAGGATTAGTTTTACAATATGAAAAAACATGAGGTTCATTTCCACTAATACAATAAATTATAGAGACGTAAAACAAAGAAAGTAGCACCCACCAAAATTCTCCCTAATGCTATTTAATATAGTGAATAAAGATAAATTCATAAATTATATTTCCTAAAAACACCTTTCAGAGGTTGTCTGATGTGCAAACAATTTTTTTACTTAATTTATATTAAAAATAATACAACCGTCAGATTTGGAGAAATCGAAATATGTAAATTAGGGTTTCTAACATTAAAGACCAAGTGATTGGAAGAGTGTTGGGAGATTTTCGATTCAAGCCCATTGAATGGTCAGTTTTATTTTTATATCGAATATAAATTTGATCTAAATTAGCTTAAGTCGAGATGCGGGAATATAAATATGGAATTAAAGGTAGAAGCAAGAGTTGTATGCGAAGCCTTGTAGATTTTGATTTTGATTTTGACTATTATCAAGCTCGTACAATATAAAGAAATAGAAAATTCATGTATTTTTTTTTCTCCTAAATATGAGACGAGTGCAAGTGGGTTGGGGAAAATGTTTAATGTTTTGAGTGGGTGAGTGAAGTAGTGAGTTTAGTGAAAAGAAAATGGGTGTAGATAGTTGCATTTGACAAAAAGGCCCTGTCATAGCACTAGAGTCAAAATTTTGAATTGAAGTTAAATTTAAGTTGTGGATCATATATTAGTAAGATTCGTCTTGTAATGTTTATATATTCTCATAAGAGAAAATTTGCCTAGTTGTCGAATATTCAAATGACATTTGAGTATGTAGACATGTCTTTTTTTCTCCACGGCAATAATTATGTTTTTGAATTTGATTTTGATACTTGAATTTCTACAAAACCTAAAGTTGTTTTTCTTTCTTGGTTTATCTCCCTCCCTCTCTCTCTCACTCCATTTTTTCTAGAAAAAAGAAATTAGTTGGGAATTTGAATAAATATTTTGATATTATTTATTTTCATCATAGGTTGAAACGTTGAATGATTGTTTGGATTTAAGGATTGAATGGAAATTGGGAACTATCAGGTCATAAAATTCTAATGCACATTTGGTTTGAAAACGAATTGTGTTTTCCATTTTCTATTATGCATTTCAAATGGTGTAGTTTAGAAGGAAAAGTTGAAAATCCTAGTCAATACAATAAAAAATAAAAGGGAGAAGGGGAAGAGAGAGTATAGTTTGTAATATTTCCCAAAACGGCAAAAAACATGAAAAAATCATTTTCTATTTTTAATGTTAAAACCATTTTCCAAATTGATTGTTTTCCATTGCCTTTTTCTCGTATTTTGAAATACATGTTGAAAACACAAAACTTGTTTTCAACCCGAACGGACCTTAATATTTTTGTAGTCATTGTTTGAATTATGATTTTTGTACCAGTGACAATTAAGCAGCCTACCATTACAACTTACAGTTATTCATCGTCTCTTATCCGTGTCTATGCATTGATTCCTTTATATTTTTGTTTGTTTTCCTCTAAATATCTTCATATCCTATATCTCTCTTAGCCGCAAAGGTGTTCCTTCCCTATATATATATATTCTAAGAGTATGCACTTGCACATTTCAGTCTCATAGATCTCTTCATGCATTCTTATATGCATGTATCCATTGTTTTCGGTTGTAAGGAGTTGTTCAGCCTAAAACTATGTATTTAAATGTCTCATTGCAACATCTATTCTATTCTTCTTAATAGAAGTAACACATAAAAGACTTGGTAGCTGATTTGCTAATGTATCTTGGCTTTATTTAATGTTCAGAAAATCTGAAATGGAGTTTTTTACAGCCAGAGGAGTTGAAAGCATGTAGGTCTGTTTTAACATTGTAACTAATATACTTGGCCTGCACCTTCCGACGAAGGTTTGTACACTCCATTTTTGCCTTACGTGTAAACTAGTTGTTTACAGGTTAGGGATACCTTTTTCCTGTTTTTGTTTTGGTAATACTAAAAGAACAATTCACTATATATACCATCTAGGTTAGGTTTAAGGAAATCGTATGGTATTTTAGCCTGAAGGAGTCCTTATATGTTGACATGTCAACTGGAGACCATTCAATTTTAACCAATAGGAACTGTTATCCAAGATGCCGCCACTGTATACTGCAAAATATAGAGTGCTTCGAAAGGCACCGAGTAAAGTGTATTTTTTTGGTGCCTTCAGCAACAGTAACAATTAAAGCAAGTATTCTTTTGATTTCCAATCTGTAGGGTTGCAGTAGGTTTTGTGAAAACTTGCAAAATATATGATGATGGGTATAAATGTGGATTTTACTGGTGACGTTATGAATCAATCAATGTAAATTTCTATGGCGTCCTTAGAAGAGAAATCCATTCTAGGTGTATTATGAATTAGTGATTTGGTTCATTTAGATCTCTTTTAAAATTTGAGACTTTTTTAAATTGGGTATTTATGTGGTGGTATATAGCAGTACCACTGGTCTTAGGTAGTACATATTGCATAATACATGTTAATATGTGCAGCGGTTTGAATTTTGTTGCGTCAGTTTCGAAGATTTGACTTCGCTAGGACAGTGGCGCTGAACCAAAAATTTGAAACTTGTTTCCGTACTATGAATTAGTGATTCTGTGCATTTTGATCTCTACTCTATCATCCAAATTACTGGTAAACAATATTTGATGTTATTTGGATTTATTTGGTGCAATAAACATCTAAAAACTAAGATGTTTATTGAAAGAGATATTATAATTGGAAAAAATGCAGTAATTAGATGTAAAATGAAGATGTAACTCAAAGAGCTCATATATCATGGTTCACAGCCAGGTTGATTGTTTTGGCATCCCTAGTCAATTAAAGAATGATGATCCAAACCTGGATGAGAGGTTTGGCAAGGCCGATAAACCAAACTAGTCAACCAAGTTTAACTCAGTCGGTTCACATTGGTTTACAATTCTGATTTTAGTTTGGTTAAACAGTTCTTATTATTGACCCACTAATCTTCAAGCAGTATTAAGGGAAGTGGTTATGCTTGTCGTATGAAAGGGTTTCTCAAATTTTTGAAGAGAATAAATAAATGTTGAAATGCTAAAACCCTAGAAAGGGAAGCATCATAAGTTGTAGCACCGGTATTTGAAGCTTTATGACATGAACTTCAATTAATATAGAATGGTAGTCTCCATATTTTCTATTGATAAGATCAACACAAAGCGCTATAGAGGGTGCTGAAACTGTGTGTTTTTGTGAATCACATGAAGTTTGTGCTCAATTGTAGGTTAAGCAGGTGAGAGCAACAGATAGCTTGTGATTCATGTTTGTTTACATACATATTGACAAGTGCTGGAATGAATAATTTAGAATTTTATGCCTGACACTGCATATTCATTTTTTGTTATTTTTATTATGTCATCTGGATTACTCCCCATGCTATCATTTTATTGTATGTAAATGACGTTTTGAAAAAAAAGTGAATCTGGAGGTTTGTGATCAGGAAAATATGGGTGCGATAAAGCTTTTGCAGTATAGTTGTTTAATCTCCCATGTGCCAACATTGATATCCCAACGAAAATAGACACCCCTATAGGCCACCCTTCTCATGGTAAGCAACCAAAAGATTGCAATTTTTGGAGAGGAAGACAACAATCAGTGGTTTATATTGATGTACAAGAGAGCATCAATTCATCATTCTTCCTACATGTTGAATATTGCTAAGCAATCCACCTTCATGTCTTTTGTAACTGGGAATTTGTTGCTCTAACCGGGCAAAATTATGTCGACTTCGCCTAATGAGGTGGGTGTGTTTTGATATTGTGTGTTGCTGAGGTATTTTATTTCTCTTTTTAATATCATTGCTGAAAAATAACATAAAATTTTATACCATACTCTTTTCAATACCGGACTTTTTAAGGGCTACTTTAGACTTTATTTTTGATATTTTTGCACGGTGAATAATTGTCGATCAACATAATTTTCCAATGACGATCAACCATCGGACGATAGTAGTTCGGTGGTTGATAATTGTGGAAAATGGTGTTAGTTAATGGTGTTAGTTAGTGGTTATTTGCTGTGCAAAACGACTTTATGTTATTGTTGATTGTCATGTGAAATGATTTTGGTATTAGGAAACATAAAATTTTTATTGCGTTTATTATTATTTTCTATGATAGTAGAAAGAAAAAAAACTAGATGCCCTTAGCGGCATACTTGATATTTGCTTTGCCAGTGAGTAAACCCGTGCATTGCACGTGATACTATTGTGAAATATGATATTTATACTTTTAATGTGAACTTTCTTATGCAATGATAAATTAAGTGAAATAAATAGATTATAAATTAAAATTGTTATTGTTTGTGTAATTTATTAACTGTGGCATGTGTGTGTTGGTTATACTTCAAATTACCTTCGATTTCAATCATTTATTCTGATTTAATTAATATGATGAGATGGCAAAAGAGTATTATTTAAATCGGAGAGAATAGAGGTGTAACAAAAATTAGGTGTAACCGATCTTGCCTTATGTATGTATGTGACGTTAGGATTTATTAGAAGAATAGATAAATGTTCATTGAGATTATTTAAATTTGGAATTTCATAACTAGTTTAAATATAGATTTAAACATAAATATCATGAAAGAATTGGGGATTAGTAAATAATTGTACAAATGTTAAAATGTAGGTATTTGGAGCTAAAGACTAAACATGATTTATGTTAATAAATGTTCGAATCACGCTATTTAAGTTTCGAACTTGTGATCTCTCGTACCAAAGTCGAATCACTTAACAACTGGGACAATGGTGTTTGTCATATTTTTTAATATTGTATATGTATATTATTTATGTTATGTGACATATTTGAATGTAAAACTAATTTTGTCATCTTTGTTGATATAGATATGGTTAACATGTTGAAACCGTCATATTTTAGCATTGACCAGATGAATTAACTAATATTTATTAATTGAATTTATTTATTAAATTTAAGTTCATATAATTTGAATATATTGACTTAAATGAATAATGTTAGATGATATAGAGGATTGTTTTGTAAATAACTGAATAATTTTTATAGTGGCGTACAAACATAGAATTTTATAATGCAACGCATGCGAATATATTAATAAACTTCAAATTTGTAATTGCTATTTATGTATATTACTTATAGTTATGAAATTGAAGTATTTATATATTTGAGTGAATTTTTTTGTCATTTTTGTTAATATGAATACGGTTCATATTAATCTGATTTATTATATGAATAAATAAATAATAGTTTATTGAAATTATTTAAGTAGTGTTAAGATTAGGTAATTAATTATAATATATGGTCTTAATTATAAAATATCAAAAAGGAATTGAGGGTGTACGTATGTATCTTGTTTTAACGGAAAAATAATTTTGCAATTTTTGTTAATATGAACATAGTATATGTATTGAAATTTTTATATTTTCATAATCTAGGTAATTAGTTTAAAGCAAAAACTTTAAACTAATTTTAAATCTAGGATTCAATTTTTCAAATTTAGGCAAAATGATAGAAGTTCGTTTTTTCAATTTCCCGACTTCGACTTTTTTCTCCACAACCATCATCTACCTTTAGCCACCGCTTGCTTTAGCCATCGTCGTCCAGGCCGCCACCGTCGTCCAAGTTGTCGCCGCCGTCCAAGCCGCCACAGTCCATGCCGCTTTATTGTCGTTGCCATCATGAATCTCATCGAAACCTAAATCTCACATCCCTTGCCGTTCTCACTCCGTCGGTCAAGCAATCGTCATATGAGCCGCCGTCGTCCAAACCACCGTCCAACGTCTTCTGTAACCGTTATCACCTTGAATCTCACTAAAATGATAGTTAAAATTAGCATTTGTTTTTTTAAAGTGCATTAGAATGAATGAAATGTGCTGAATGATAGTTAAAAATAGCATTTGTATTTTTGAAGTGCATTAGATTGAATGAAATGTGCCGAATGATAATTAAAAATAACATTTATATTTTTAAAATGCATTAAAATGAATGAATTAGGCCGAATGATACTTAAAAACATCAGTTGTATTTTTAAAATACATTAGAATGAATGGAATGTGCCAAATACTGAATGGTAGTTAAAAACAGCATTTTTATTTTTAAAATACATTAGAATGATTCGAACATGTCAAATGATAGTTAAAAATAACATTTCTATTTTTAAAATAGAAACTGTATGTTTAAAGTACTTTAGAATGTATCTATGAATGATAGTAAAAACAACATTTGTAATTTTAAAGTGCACTACACTAAACCGAATATGCCGAATGATTGTTGAAAATAACATTTGTAATTTATTGTGCATTAGAATGAATCAAATGTGTTGAATGATAGTTGAAAATAACATTTGTATTTTTAAAGTGCATTAGAATGAATCAAATGTGTTGAATGATAGTTGAAAATAACATTTGTATTTTTAAAGTGCATTAGAATTAGGGATGGCAATGGGGCGGGTCTAGGGTCCAAACCCGGTCGACCCGCCCCTGTTTTGGCCCGTCAAGACCCGCCCCATTGGGTCATTGGGGCGGGTAGACCCGTGACCCGTTCTTGAGTACTCCGGGTCTAGGGTCGGGTTGGGGCTTGGCCGACCCGCCCCAACCCGACCCGCACTACTAACATCTCATAAAACCGCTTTATTACTATAATGATTTATTAATATTTTTAGTTATAAGTGATTCTAGCATGGATATTAAAATGTTCCAATCAATATCTATAGAAAAAATTAGAGTATTAAGTTGCGTCATTGATAATTATACAATAACATATGTATATATTTTCTGAATTGTTATTGTAGACATCATTTTTATTAACTTCACATAGACACATTGTTATTTGTATTTCATATATTATTTGGTGATAACGAGTATAAAAAAATAAATATATGTACGTTGCTACATAATTTTCAATCAATACATAGAGACTCATCGGGTCTTGGGGCGGGTCGGGTCTACCCTGACCCGCACGGGTCCCGGGTACGGGGCAAAATTCCAGACCCGCACCGGGTCTACGGGGCGGGTCTGGGGCGAGGTCTAAAAAATCCGGGGCGGGTATGGGGCACTAAAAACCCGCCCCAACCCGCCCCATTGCCATTCCTAATTAGAATGAATCATATGTGCTGAACGATAGTTAAAAATAACATTTGTATTTTTAAAAGCACGAATGTGCCGATTGATAGTTAAAAATAGCATTTTTATTTTTAAAATACATTAGAATGATACGAATGTGTTGAATGATAGTTGAAAATAGCATTTGTATTTTTAAAGCGCATTAAAATGAACCAAATATGCTGAATGATAGTTAAAAATAGCATTTATATTTTAAAAACATCAAGTTGAATGAAATGTGCCAATAATAGTTAAAAATATCATTTGTATATTTAAATGAATCAGGCTACATGGAATATGCGGAGTGATAGTTAAAAATATCATTTGTATTTTCAAAATGCATTACAATGTATCGAATTGCCAAATGATAAGTAAAAATATCATTTTCATTTTTAAAGTGCATTAGAACGTATTGAATGTGGCGAATGATAGTTAAAAAAGTTAAATGTAGCATTATAGTTATGAAGTTCGCTATCATGTTTTAAATATTCAAAATGATATATTAATATAGCATTTTAATTATCAAGTCTATTAGCATGCTTATAATATGCAAAGCTATAGTTTAATGTAACATTTTAATTACAAAGTCCACTATCATGTTTATGATATGAAAAAAATAGTTTAGTGTAGCATTTTAATTACAAAGTCCACTAGCATGTTTAGAATATTCAAAATGATAGTTTAATATATCATTTTAGTTATAAAGTACACCAGCATTTTATTTATGATATCTGTAATATTCAAAATAAAGCAACTCAATAAACAAGTAAACAAACAATATATGCATTTGTTATATGCATATTTTATCATCTTGTGAAACATATGAGTAATTTTATCTAATTAAAATCACATTTTGTGCAGATTCTTAAAATAAAACTTACTCCAGCTGACAAGCACCATTGTCCTAGTGGTTAAGTGATTCGACTTTGGTGCGAGAGGTCACAAGTTCGAAACTTGCGTAGTGTGATTCGAACATTTATTGACACATGATTTGTGGTTTGTTGTCTTAGTGATATGTTGTATCTAAGTACCATTTCAAAAAAAAAAAACTTACTCCAGCTCCTTGAAATTTAGGAACATTTAATCATGCTATTACAAATGCATAAAATGCATAAACTATAAAAACAACAATACAGAATATAACAGTCAATTACGCGTTACACATAATTATAATAATAAGTTCATATAGCATTTTTTTTCTTAGTTCATTTCAACACATTTAATCGTCGTCGTTATCTTCGACACCACCAGCAACCTTAACCTCCACTCCACCGCCGCTCATCTGAACTCGGCCGTCAAAGTAATCGCCCAAGTCACCGCAAACCTTCAAAGTAGTCGCCATCATCTGCAGTCCACCGATGCCACCACCCATAGTCCATCGCCTTAGCCTGAAGGAGCTCCGCTTTCGCCTGAACGAGTTTCGCCTTCGTCCGCGCTTGCACCGCTGCCATCTGTCCTTGTGATGCCGCGTCGCCTGTTCTCGTGATGCCGCCACCAGTATTAGAGATTTGAGAACGAGATGAGAACGATCTAATTTTTTTGTAAAGAATTTCCTTCAGGCGAAAGTATAAAGCGCGCGTCCCCAAAACGTAAAAATAATTGTCGCGTCCTTCATTCCAAAAACAATGTTATGTTTTTCCTTCAGTCGATTTTCCCGTATTAGTTAATTAGCTTTATCCAATTAGTTTAAATTTAAGATTTCATGATTAATTTAAATATATGAATTGTAATGTAAAATGTGTGAACAAAAGTGAGATGGTTGGGTAAATAAATTTAGTAATTTTAAATATTGGCATTTGAAGTTAAAAATATAATTTTACAATGCAATTTGAGATAAGTTAATTATAAATTAAATTTTTTATTTTTAGGTGATTTCTTCATAGTTGAATGAAAATTTAATTTTACCACTTTGATTGATACAACACTTGTATACATACTGAAATTGTCATTTTTTAGTACTTATAAGAAATATTAATGAATTTTAGTAAACTGAATTTGTTTAAATAGCTTAAATTTTGAATTTCAACCTAAATGGATGGACTTGAATATAAAATATTATATGGTAATTGATTAACTTTTTGTAAATAGTTGCATAAATTTTAAAATATCTAAAATGATGGAAAAGAATTAGTAAAATGTGTGCAAATCGAAGGGATTGAAAATAAGATAGCAAGAGAACGAATGCGAAAAAGTGAGAACTCTTAGAATCAATAATAGAAGTACGACTATGTTATGCAATGTATGATAAAAATAGTGAAATAAATGAATTATAGTATAATATATGTTTTTATTATTGTTTATAGGTATAACTTATGTTATGCAGGTTATATACATTTATATTTGAGTAAAATATTATCGTATCATTTTTGTTAATTTGAATATGGTATACATATTGAAAATGACATATTTTAATGATTTATTAAATGAATTAATAAATAGAATCTAATCGATTTTTCTTAAGTATGTTAAATTCAAAATTACGCGAATAGTTGTGTAATGAGTTTTATAACGGTAATGTTTTAAAGCGCGACCTAATAAAAATGTTTAATAAGTTTTATAATGGTAACTTACAACTAGAAAGATTTAACTTCGCTAACATAATTCTTTTGCAGAAGAAAGTAGGGCGATAACACCTAAAAATTTTAAACCTATCTCGTTAATTAATTGTTTTATTAAAATTATTTCAAACGTCTTAGCAAATAGGTTAAACATTAAAATAATATTTTAATCGATAGAACACAGTTCGCTTTTATCAAGGGTAGAAATACTACGGATGCTCTCGCAGTGTAGGAGTAGATTAATTACTGTTGTAAAAACATCACTTGTGCTCTTTTACGACTTGATTTTGCCAAAGTCTTTGACTCTTTGGATTTTCCTTAAGGATTTACCTTTGGTCGGAGGTTTTAGTTTTAAATGGGTAAGTTAGATCATGTCCTTGCTAAAAGTTGGAAACTCTAGTATTATGGTAAACCGTATTCTAGGAATAAAATTCAAGTTAAATGTGGACTTAGACGAGGACATCCATTGTTATTTTACCATTCAACTTAACAGCGGATGTTTTCATTATGATCATTAAGTTATCTATCACAAACGGGTCCTTTAGTAATATAGGTAATTGATGTGCACGTAAAAATGTATATTTTTACTCACACTTAATCTCATTTTAGTAAAATAAATATCATAACTGGGGTGTTTTTACATGTTTAAAACCAAAATTTGAAAATACTTTCAAGTCGTCATTCATGCATGTACGTGGGGGCAAAACGGTAATTTTCATGTGTGAATTAATTTGGAAAAAAATTACTTGCACATTTTAATTTGTTTTGTAGGCATTTGGATTCAACTTTGAAGTGGCTTCATGGAAATATGCATATACAAGAGTTGGAAGCCAGAGAAATAAAAAAATAAAAGAATTCATGTAATCATGGAGGATCCCACCTACCCACTAATTAATTAACCACAATTAAAAGTTAATGCACATGTTAGTGAGGATTAAAGATACATGCACATTTAATGGAGGATTAATTTCATACTAATGATAACTTGAAGACCACACTACTCAAGGGCATTTTAGGAAATTTCCTAAAAATGGATTAGTGTTTTAATCATGTATAAATAACCTCTTATGTTCATATAATAGAAGTTTCATTATCTTATCATATTATTCAAGTCGTAGCCACAAAATTAATGAGAAATAAAACGGCTTTCTAAGCCTTCTTTTCTTCTTTGTTCTTTATATGCTTTTATTTTATTTTATGCTCATTTTTATTTACATGCTCTGTAACGACCCGTAAATTTCAACTGTTTTAATAACGTAATTAGTTGAAATTTTGTGAAATTTTAAACGATAAAATTTTGAAATATAAATTTGATATTTGAAATGCGTTTAGTTAAACATGGCAACCGGTAAATTTTCGTCCGAAAATACGAAAGTTTATTTCGCGCGTAAATTTACTTCAATTTAATAAGTTAAAAAGCGATGAAATTAAATGTTTTCGGAACTTAAATATTTTTACATAGAAAATTCTAAATCATCTTCTGAGCAAACGCTATTTTTCGTTTTTCCAAATTCGGACTTCTTTGGCTCCGTCGACCTTATTTTTCTACGTTTTTCTTGCATTTTCTGACAGTAGAAAAATTCGAGTTTTTATAATTAAATCAAACCCCTGATATCTTTATACCATTTTGATCGTCTCGTCGTGCTGATCTCTACGGTATATTCGATTGTCAAATTCAGAGTCCGGTGTACGTTGCACTTTGCAAAACGTCTACCGTATCGGTTTCGAAATTTTGACTTTTAAATTCTTTGTGACTATTCGTTATCCCCGTTTAAAATAAATGGACATTTGCTGTTATTATTTACTGAATTTAATTCGTGACCATTATGTTCCCTATTTCAATCTGTCTCACGTCTGTTCGTTCATTTTCTTTATGTCCCTTTCCATTCTGAAACGTTAAATTTAAAAGGGAAAAATAAATATATTTAGTCTGTTGCCTTCTGGAACTTGCATGAAATCTTTTTTCCCCATTTTGTGATACTGACGTTTGCTTTGCCTGGTCTTCCATTTGAGAAGCTTACATATTTGCCTTCATAAATATATGTTCATATATCTGCTCATTCAAAATAGTGATAGTCTACCTCCTTAACCAATCGATCCATCTTCCCCTTCACGCGACATGTCCCCATCTCGACCGTCGTCCGCCTCCACTTTCTCGCCACCTTCCACCATCTCTCTAACATGCCGACACCTACTTCCACGTCCACCGTCCCCTGACGCCTACCGCCAGGAAAACCCCGAGCACAGCAGCCTAGCTGCGCACAACCATCGCCATAAGCCTACCACGTCTCACTGCATCGCAGCCAGACCAACCCCTACCGTGACACTCTCCTCCGCATAACGGCAGCTGTCCTCAACCCGAGCAGCCATGCAGTCGCCCACGTCAGCAGCCCTTACCCACTGCCCAAGCCGAGCCCCTGACCTCCGCCGTTAAGCACCTCGCCCTTGCTTCCTCCTCCCTCCGACATCCGCATCTCCACTCACCCGAACGCCTTCGGCCATTAAACAGCCAAGCCCAAATCGCCTGTTGCCTTCCTCCAACTTCACCGGGCTTATCCTTACCCGCCATCACAACTTCAGCCTTTGCACCGTTCTTGCCTCGGCCCCACCGAAACCATGCTCGAGTTACCCACTTCCTCTGCGTGCCGCCTTCCTTCATCACCACAGCACGCAACGCAACCCGCGTTCTCCTCCCCTGTTCGCTACCTCACTGCAATCACCTGGCACTCGCCTATTAGCTTCTCCCGACCGTGCCTTCCCCTCGAGCTTCCATTTTGTTTTCAGGTAATATATGAGATATATTGTATATTATAAGTTTACTGTATAAAATAAAAAAAAATTTAGTTTTACTGTATAAGTTAGTTTTATATATATGTCTTATATATACAGATTCTAAGTATAATATATGTTTGGTTTGAAAACTTAAGTTACATATGTTGTGTACTGTGCGATGTGTACATATATTTGTTTATAAATATAGTTTATATTATATTACAATAAATAGTATAGATATATTTTAAGATCGTATATTTCTAAAGCATATAAGATTAAGTGTATTTGTATTATACTGTAATATATTTGAATGATAAGGGGAGTCATGTATATAACCTGTCTATATGTATGTATGGGATTTGACTGGGTTTCAATTATATGTTTTACAGTTAGTTTACCTATATTTATAACGCATAAAGTCTATGTAACGTATTTTTATGTAACCGTCTCGTTTCCAAAACTAAATATTTTATGGTTTTGTTTATATGGTATATATTATATTATATTATAAAGGATAAGAAAAGGGTTATTACACGCATATATTATATTTGTTTTTAGGAAAAGATTCAAGTAGCGTACATTTGATACATACCTTTCTTGTGATATTAGCATACCTATAATAGTATATATATTGGAAGCATATAATGTACTAGTTTATGCATTGCTTTGATTTGCGTAATATGCATGCTGATTCAGTATTAATTTTTAAAATAAGTATATCTATTTACTTATGAATATATATGCATACAGTTTTCGTTGTTTTGTTTTTTTGGTTTTGTAAACTGTATATTGAAAAGCTATGTTATCCTGTAGAAATTGTTGTTTGTATGCGAAAGACTTGTAGTACGTCTATTATAAACGAAACCATGTGTTTACAGTATAAATGATTACAATATGAAAGTTGCAGTTTTATAAGTTTTACGTGTATTAAGATTATGTTAGTTTTATAATGCATTGTCTATATTATATGTCGTTTCTCTTATAATTGGCTATATATATACACATATAACAATTTTGATACATTTGTAAGTTGAGTTTATAAATATATATATATTATAGAAATAATGATTTTTAAAGTAATATAGTTGTATGTGTTTTAAACTTTATATTTTGATTTGGGAAAAATGTATAGCGATATAACTTACATTTCGTTTTAATTTATATCAAACTGATTTGATTTGTTTACATTGATTCCTGTTATCAGCATTCTCCGTCGAACTCAAATCCATCTTGCTTTGCTTCAAAATTCGTGCTTGTATCCGTAACGCATCTCATTCCGTTCATCTCTCTAGCCTCGAAAGGTGAGCACTCACTCACGATTAACGTTCTTTTATTTATTAAATTTGATTTCAATTGAAACGACAATTGAAATATGCTGCTGTTAGTTAATTACACTGTTATATATGCTATTGCCTGTATCAGTTCACCTGTGACATTTGACACCATTATCTGTTAATTATTTATATGATAATAATGCAGTTTGGCTGATAATTGATTGATTGTTGATGTTTATATTGGACGTTAAATTGTTAGTGTTAAATAATAAATAGTATGCAATTGAACTTGATATAGGATAGTTAAATGTTAAATTTGATTAACTGACATTGTATAATATGACCCCTTTAACTGTCAAAATTTATTGACACGTAGGATTTGTTTAATTATATCTTGAACCACTGAATGTATGTTGTTAAATTGATGATGGATGAAATTGTAATAGATGACAAGTGAAAACCGTAATGTAATAATCTTTAATCTACATGAAATGATAGTGTAGATTCTAGAAATAATTATATTAATTCGCACAAACAACAATGCGAATTAATACGGTTATTTCGGGATTATTTGAATTGATTATTGGATTGTTATTGATTGTTGTTATTGCTTGTTTGTTTACTTTGACACCATCCCAGTTATCACACTGCAAGTTTCCTTTGTTATGCTTTGATTTTTGAATTGAATTGGAATCGGGTTGAAATGATAAATACCCAAATTGAACTTTGACCTTGGATATAGAGAATTAAATAAAACCCGATTGGTCAAATAATTTGATTTAAAAATAAAATGAAGATTTTATTTGAATAAACAATATGGTTTTGAAATGAAGTTGAATTTGAATTTTTAAATGAAAGGAAAATGTTAGTATTTAAAAAAATCTGAAACAAAATATTAAAAATGAAATTGATTAAAGAACGATGTTTAATTTGAGAAATTATTGAATTAAGTTTGAAATTATAATTAAGTTTGAAATTATTAAACTTTGAAATTATTTAATAATTAAGTTTGAATTATTTAATAATCAAATAAGATTGGATTATTTAATGATTAAATTGAATTGAATTCTTTAATAAGAGAAATTGAATTTTTGAATAAGTGAATCTTTACTTCGTAAATAATTGAAATTGAGTTCCTTTATTAATTAAGTTTTGGAAAATTATTTAAGTAATTAAATAAGTGAAATTGAATTTCTTTAACAAGAAATAAAATGTGATTTATTGAAATTAATGTAAGACTTGAAAATTAAAGGATTTGATTTGATGAATTTAATTTAATTCAAATTGTAAGTTTTGAAATAAGAAACTTGAATTTAAATAATGGATTTAATGAATTGGAAATTAAACAGAAATTGTTTAAATGAAAATTTACTTAACGAACATTGAATGAAATTGATAAATGGATTTAAATTGATTTGAATATTAAGTTAATTTAAATGATTTTGGGAATGAAACTTATTTGCGAACTTGAATCAATATTTGAATGGTTTTAAATAGATATTGAAATTGAATTATAAGATTTTGAAATGGTAATTATGAAGTTTTGAAACGTAAATTTTGGAAATTGATTTCGAAAGAGAAATGAAATGTTGGTTTACAAATTCTAATTGAAACTGTATTTGATTTGGTTTTGAAATAAATAAACGACCAATCGGTGTAATAATTACGAAAGTTATTAAAGAGACCGGAATCAGTTATGGATATACTCTCTATCTAAACCGAAAATCCACTTTAATAACTATACACGGAGTGATGATCCAGAATGAAGTGGTTGGAATGATGTACGTGATGACTGAAGAAAGAGAACGATGATGGATAGCCTTGACACTTGTGTCAAATTGGAAATCACTAAAACAGGAGTCGTGCCGGGCCAATGGAGGATTAGCTACCTCAAGTGGACACACTTCTTCGAACTACTCATTACTTGTTGTCGATTGGTGCACCCTTGATTTTTGGGAGTGTTGTTTCACGGTGTTGCGGGCGCTGCGGCGTTGCGTTCTCACCAGTCCGGATCAGGCAAACGGTAGTATCACTACCTTGGGTATTGCCTCATGTGCCTTGTCATACTTGTATCCCTTTATTCGCGACCACTACGAATTTGTTTTGTACCTTTAGTATATGGATTGCCCTCTGGTGACTTCCGATTTTGGGGAAACTACGGTCTTGTATATGCTTTTGGGAATAAAAATGTGTTAAGGGTGGAATGGGCCATGACTTAACACTATTTTGATACCTTATATTACTGATAGACATTATCTACTTATCGTACATTACTACATAGTAGATAGTTTAACGGATCCTTAAAGGATGGTTATTCCAACATCCTTTGAGTTACTTGTATTTCAATTGCTATTTCACTTGAGTTGGATTTATTAATATAAGAATGTTAATCCTGTCTCGAGTGTCTTGTGTTTTTGCTTTACGCTCGGGTCAGACTGAGTGTACCAGTATTCGAGACTCACCTTTGAAGTTGGAGCTTTGCTCGAAGATCCAGCCATCTATTCTGCTTCCAGTATTCGATGATTCCAGTGATGTATTCTGATTTGTATCTGATGTATCGTGTTACTCTTCCGTTGTATCTGGTTTAACTCTGATGTATCGTATTACTCTTCTGTTGTAAACTCTGATGTATTTTATATATTCATATAGTAGCTTCATGAACTACTATCTCTTTTATTTCCGCTGCACTTATTACTCTATGTCTGTGATCTGTGGTTATTTATTTACTGTATATGTTCAGTTTTGCCAAATTTAAATTAACAACGCGGTATTTTGAGCAATTCAACTCCGGCATGAGTGTCTACCTATACACTTATAATGGACGCGAATGGTCCAAAATGGCGGGTCGTTACATGCTCTCTTTCCTTTTATGTTAGTAGATTAGATTTTCATTTATGCATTTTGTTTAGTTTTATTTTTATACGAGCTTGCACTTTCTTTTTTTGTTCTATGTTGGAATTTACATGTTTTGAAATGATAACACAAATCAGAAGTTAAATCTCTTTAATTTATGGGTAATGAAGCTCTCTCAAATTATATAGATTCAACATATTTTATTATTTATGATCTCTTTTTAGTGCTTAATGAAAAGTTAGATTATGATGTAAGTTTATTAGAGAATTTGATAGCCTATGTTGTGTTTCTAATCACAAATGGGCTATGCTTAATCCAACATAACCACAATTTATATCATCATCCACCTAAGTGATTTTGATCATGGAATTAAAATAGAATCTAAATTTGATGATCTATGTTACTAATCGAAAATAGTAAATAGATCATGCTTAAAATATATTTTGTTTTAGTTTCATATTCATTTTCATGACATTTAACAAAATGATTTTAGTGTTGTATTAAAGTTTAATGGTTTAAGTTATGTTAATTAATAACACAAATAGATTATACTTATGATAAATACATCACTAATACTACTAGATTAAAATGAGAGATCATAGATTAAGTTTTGTGTTGATTTATGTGAGAGTATGAGAGTTGATTTGTCTTTAAATTATCTCATGTTTTTATTCACTTTTGTTTTTGTTAGTTTTTACACTTTTCTTAGCTTAAAACAATTTCAAACTCTTTGGGCTAATTTGATTGAGTAAATTTAAAATTAATTCATTTTTCTGCGGATCGACCCGTACTCGCATACGTATTACAATTGTACGCCGTGCACTTGCGGTATTTTAAATATATTTTTAATGACAATTTTCTAACCGATAGAAAGTTTCGCCATTATCAACATGTTTTTGGAGTCGTTGCCGGAAAATTGCAATTTGATTTTAATTTACTCTTCGAATTATTTTTATTTGATTGTATTGTGTGTTCATTTTGTGTGTTCATTTGCATTTTAAAAAAATAAAGATATTTACACTTCATTTCATCGTTTGCTCACTTCACATTTCTTTATATTTCATAATATATATATATATACACATATACATATACATATACATACGTACGTACGTACATATATATATATATATATATAACTTTGCATTTCATTTCAGAAACAAAAATTTACATTACAATTCTGCATTTTATAAGATACAAAAATTTGCCTTCAACTTACTGCCTTTCATAATATACAATTCTGTGCATTTCATAATATACAAAAACTGTGCATTTCTGTGCACATAACCATTTCTATGCATTTCATTCATCTCTGTTACTTGCCACTGCCTCCTTCCTGCTACCTTCACCAACAGCCGCCTATAGAACCATCCACTTCAGTCACTTCAAACTGCATTTCATTCAACATACAAACCACTGTGCAAAATATACTTATCATCAAAAACTTCTGCCTCCATCTGCACTGTTGCCATTCATTTGTTATCACCAGCAACCATTCACATCCTCCTCACAGTATCATCAGAACCACTGCATTCACCACACTTCCAACAACAGTGCACATCCATCCCACTTTTTCCACAACATCCACTTTTAAATCATCCACTGTCCATAACCATCCTTCAATCTCTTCACCACTTCCTCCTTCTCCATCATCAATACTACCAGCACTTCCACCATGCACATAGCATTGCAACTGCCACTGCCTCATCATACCATTTCAAACCTTCTACTACTCATTGCATGACGCAACACCCACTGCCTCAGCAACCTGCCAACTGACTACTCTACCACCTCCAAACAACCCACATCAACCAGCAAACTATCACTGCCCACTTCATTCAATACCAACATCCACTTCATCCAAAACCAAAACTGTGTCACAACCCACCAACAGTATTTTCCACCATCTCCTATCTCAACCGTACATCCTCAATCCATCAGTCATCAAAAACACAACTGCTTACACATCCTCACTACACCTCATCACCATAAACCTACCATACCAACATCACATTCTCCCATATCAAACTACCATACCAAACCACCCCATAAACCCACCAGCGCACCATGCCATATCAAATACCTGAACAACAACATCAAATACCATAACTAAACCAGCTGCTCCTTACTTTCTGCTCCACCCAAAACATCAATCCACCCACCTTATCAAACTTCACCAAACCCAACCGCTACACCCCTCTGCCATCCACTAAACTTCAATAACTCCTCCTTGACCAACCAGGAACCACCTGCTTAACACCTACATCCTCCTAAACACTGAAATTCCTTCATCAACATCCTCCTCTGCATACTGCTGTCCCACTGCCATCAACCAAGCATCATCATCACAAACTTAACCACTGCCTTTTGTCTGCCATACACCATCCATTTCTGCCATTGTCAAACCATCCTCCTCCTACCAACTTCCACAACTTCACATCGAACCAATATCCATCACCTTCCTGCAAACAACAAGCCATCCTTTACCACTACTAACCACCAACCTTCCTACTGCAATCTGTCTTCCACTTTACCCAAACAACTCCTTTGCCAGCTGCCTCGATCACCTTTTCCTTGTCCCACCTCAATCTCCAAGCACGAACCAACCTGCTATCATCTTTAACCCTTCAATCACCTCCCACCACAAGTTTCACTGCCTTACCACACCACAATTGCCTCCTCACTACATCGTACAATCCTACAAACCCGAACACAAATCCCTAACCACCACAACTTCAACTCAAATCGCCCAAATTCCTATCGATTTCCTCAGCCATGACCCAATTTCTTCAATCGCGACCAACGGTTATGTTTTGAACACTAAATCGAATGAATTTTATTTTGATTTTTTGTTTTTTTTGACTTTTGTTTTGATTTCGATTACGTTTTGTTTTGTTTTGAAGTAAGTCTCGGTTGAAGGGATTTACGGTGAGTTTGGGCTGTGAGTATACTTTCCATTCTTTTACCATCAAGAAAATTTTTTGTGTTAAAGTTTCTTCTTTTAATTTTTCTTTGGGTTTAATTTTTGAAATTTCTTTCTCCTTTCTAACAATTTTTGTTTTAAAATGGTATAAAAAAACAAAATAAATTTCACTGCATATATTTTGTTTACATTTTTCAGGTTGAAAAAGCAGAAATTGCAGGAAATTGAAAGGAATTACTCGTAAAACTACTCTGCTTAGCTTACTTATAAAAAATAACCGCTGCTTTGAAAATTAAAAAATAAATTGCTAATAATTCTGCACGCTCTGGTATCGTGCTCTTATCTCTTGTTTTTTCCTTGCATTGTGGTTGCTTGCATTTTAAATTTTTGAAAAAAACAAAAACAAATACCATTCGTAGTTGCATTTTTAAATCACGTTTAATTTCTGTTTTGCATTCATATCATCTTATTTTCTTTTCTAAGAGCAACACCCAAATCCACATAAAGTGGGGGATTTCATCACCCCTTCCTTGGCCCCACTACAAAAAATGGTCTATTAATGGCAAGTGATAATAGCATTGAAACATGACTTGCTATTGTTAGATATTTGATAGCCATTTAGACTAAAATATAACTCCCATTCATGCTATTATTAATCAACATGAAAATTTGGCGGTCCAATTTTTATTCTCCATCGCTCTTATTCCTATCTCGCCACGAATCCCTCTTTTCACCCTTCACTTCTTAAACCCTAAATTACTAGCTCTCATTTTCACTTTAAACTTCGCTAAAGCTCCAGTGCCACTTTTCTTCTCTTATCCAACCTACTGAAGTTCTGATACCTCAACATTGTTGAATGGATCATTCGATACTGAACTTTCTCGATATCGAAGGTTAACCAAATTAAATGCCTTCCAACGCAACCATCGACATCGATTGCTCCACCTCTGTCGTTTGCCTTGAATTGTCCATAGATCGCCTTGACCAGCTCAATCGTGTGAATCTAGTCCATTGCCTTCTGCGTTTCATGTTGAACTAGAGAGAACCGTTCAAATTGATGGTACACCTGAGTAAATTGGAGTTAAGTTTGTTCAAACTAGAGAGAACCGTCAATAGAGTTATTCTTTTATTTGAGTAGGAGTATAATATATGTCACTCAATCATCAATCGATAGGTAAGCAAGATGGGCCATTAGCAATTAAGGAGAAAGCACATATTTGAGTAGGATTGCTAGCCTGTTGTTCCCCACCCGGTACTAATTAGATCTGTTAGTTCTTCCATTTAAGCATTTGCAATTAGTTTGCATCTTGAATTGAATGAAATAGCTTTTGATTGTTAATCTGATCTATTCCCATTCAGCTAAAAAAATATTACCACTATCTACCTTTTTGTGCCGCTTAAGATTTTGATATATTACTTCTTATTTACTGTTGGTTGAATGAATTTATTGTCTTCTTCAGTTACATATTTGAATCAGGCATTTCAATTAGTTTCCATCTGCATTATAACCTATTGATTCACTGAAATATTCCTTTGTTATCTTAATACTGCAAATGGTATAAACTACTTAAACTTGTGGTTTTAATAGTAAATTATTATATAAGTGTTATTTGTTCTGTTCTACTAGATTTAACTGTTGATGGAGGGTCGTAGTGGATTAGATTTCTTCAACCTGAGCTAAATTTCACTAGTTTCGTTGATGAACGAATTCCATTGTGCAGTTTGCTAGTCCCTCTCATCTATGCTAAAAATTATTATCCTTAGGTTGCCATTTTCAAATCTCATTGTTCACGTGATTTTGTTACAAATTTTGTACAAAATCAAGGATAGATTTGTCCATTTTTAATGGGTCTTGAGTTCCAAAGAAAAAATGGAAAATTGATTTGTTATTTTCCTGGTACAGGGAGCTAAAACTTTCATCAGACTGGTTATTTTGGAGTCTTGTGAGATTTCCAAATTGAAGGCGACTTCATCATATCCAACAAAGAACCTTGGAGGGACCCAAACATAATGAAGGAATCTACTAATACATAAAATTATACTGTACTAAAATATCTTATGCTGCATTTAAGCACAATGTCGATTACTGTATGGTACCTTATAATAGAGTACTAAATGAAGTTACATGTTTTATATCACAAACATTTTGTTAAAAACTTCATAGTTCATAGCTACAAGTTATGTAGGTCTTTTAGTTTTCAACAAATTTGATACAGTAGTCCCTTGGCACATTGCAAGTAAATAAATCTAGTTAAATTTCACCGAATGAAACATGATACAATATTTATTAGATACAATATGTTTTCTATTTTAGGAGTAGAGTAAAATAAATCGGTATTAGAGTGCAATCTATTGATATTTTTGCACTTTTTATTTTAGGTTAGACAATTTGTGGATCTGTTACTATAGCATAGTATTTATGGTACACAATGTCTTGTCAAACGGAAATATTCTTAAAAAATTATCATTCAATATAACTTATTCTGCATCCTTAGTGAATAAAAGGCTTAGTACGTTTCATCATCTTTTCTTGGTACCATGTTTGAAATCTGAATTATTTCCATCTTTTGAAAGTTCATGGTATATTTATGGAATTTGCAACCCAAAAAAGTGCATAGGAAACTGTGATGGTTTTAGAAACAATGGAAGTTGTTCTTTATCTCAACATAATCTAAACATGTGCCTTTTGCATTTTGTATATAACATCATCATTGAAGTTTTGTTAGATGATTTTACATGTACAGATTTATGAAAATATATTCAAGTTTATATGTAATATTTTGTACAACAGGAGTCAAAGCACCAAAATCACTGCATCGATGTCCAACCTTGGATTTTAGTAGAGAAATTCAATTGATTGTGTAAAATCATCAAAGGTAAATATTTGGTTTATGGAAGCGGTTTATACACATTGTAGTTCCATTATACTCCAACAACCATTTACATCTTATTCGGCACAAGTTTGATATTATGTTCTTTAGGTTCATGATAGATAAATAGGTATGTATATCACCCATTTTTCTATTGCAGTAAATTCTTCTTTTAGCTAAACATCCATTGCTTTGCGCACTGTTTTCCATTTGATTTGTTCATTATTTTCAGGTTAATTCTTTCCATTCTTCTAATCCATGTTATTCCCATTAAACACCTCTTTTTTCTCTAGGCTTTCTACATGTTCATTGCAACAGAGCTAAATGATAATGGGTTTGATTTAAACTAAAATATGCTAAGATAGAATTAGATACATCATCCTAAATGAGTTCAATATATTGTTATATGATCCCGATGGTGGAATAAATACATTCAAGCAAAGGTTTCCCCCCATACACACATCTTATATTATAAACCAAAACCCGGGCGCATGCGTGCGCGCACACACACACACATAGACACAGACACACACACACACACATATGTATGTATATACATATATTTGTGTGTGTGCAAGCGCGCACACATATATAATTTTCATTAGGCATTTTCACTAAGTTGCCAAAAGTTTATGCATTTATTTCTTCCTAAATACCAACCAAGTGAGTCAAATTCAATGGAGAATATTAGGTTGAACAAGATAGGAAACAATATAATTTGAGTCATCTATAATTTTATGACAGTTTTTTTCGTGAATACAGTGCTAGATATAAGTTGGATAAAAGAAAATAGCAGAGACATACACCAAAAGAAAACTACAAAACGTTATTTTTAGTCAATTTGATAGTTAGATTTATTTTGAACATGAGATGTTTCAATCCTAATTCATAATAAGTTAATCGTTCTATATGGATACATGATTAAACAAGCTACTTTACTGTGCACACATGTGAGTTTAACTAAAGACATGTGAATCATTAAATGATGAGAAGTTACATTTGTTGAGGTTATGTGCATCTTATTAGTCACCTTTCTAATTTTAAATATGGATAACTTATTAATTGATTTTGTACGTTAGCGGTGACTTCTGGAATTTGTTAGATCATTCAACAAACACAGAAGGTTTAGTTTGGACAAATTACAGACTAGATTTCATAATAATCTATTTTCCTTAAACTTTTGATGTCATGTTAATACCTTCGATATTGAACATGTACAAATTTGTTTGAACCTAAAAATGTTTTGAAGTCATGTAATTTTTCTTATCTTAATATATTTGGCATGTTATTAGGCTTCATTTTTTAAAATTCCATAGATTTCAATATGAGGTTCCTACCATTCAAAAACTTTTTCCTTACTGACCAGAACGACTTAAAAGGTAAGCATACATTGTACTTTTAATCAAATATTTTATGCATGAGTTCCTCATATATCCTAACTTGGAATATAAACCAGCCTACTGACTATTGCATTAAAGGTATACTTCAAAGAGCTTGGGTAAAGAGTCATGTCAAGGTCTATTTTTAATCCACTCAACTACAGCTGTCATTCACGCAAACTATGTATATTATTTCTAATATCCTTACAAATAACATATTATCTTCGATCAAATCATTTAATGAACTTTTATCCGAACCACTACTATTTCTCTTCCATTTTCCATTTAAAATGTTTGGATAAATTTAAACTGTGCAATAGGATTATTTCATTTTATTAAAGCTTTCTTTCTTACTGTTATGCATGTTGATTTAGAGTTCTAATACCATATTGGCACATACTGTTATAATTTGTTAGTCATATTAGTAGTAGATATGAATATCAAATACCATATGAAACCTTTATTTATATTTTACATGATTGTAATCCAATAATTTGTTTAAAACTATTTATCTCTAAACAAGTCCATGTGTAAACTAAATATGTGAAACCGTATTTGAATATACATATGCACAGTTGAAAACTAAGCAAATTACATTCATATCTAATTTTTCTTTTTAGTGTATGTAATTTCAAATGTACTATGTGATAATTATTTGAATGCTAATTACTTCTGTTTCTAGCATTGTTTTTCTCATGCACACCATTTTTGAAATTCGCTATAGCATAATTGCCGCGAAAACAAAATTATTGCAAATTATTCACTCATAAATAATTGCCACGAATGATTTAGTCTACAAAGTTGCTCGGCTAATTATCATGCTCTATTACAAAATTTATTTACTACTAATTTTTTTAGTGATTTGCTTAAAGAAAATTAATTTGGCAAGTTACCTCAGCCAGTTTTTTACAGTTTCAGCCATATTTGTTTTGGGATGAAGAAAGAAAGCCAATCAAACAATTTCATTTACTAATCAAACAATTTTATCACTAATTCATGATATCTTATATCAATGCTTTTTTTGGGCTTCTTATACAAGATGTTGCAGCTGGACTCATGAAATTGTTCGGAATTTTCTCCCCCGATTTTTGCTTCTACTACGTTTTTGGAATGTTTTCAAAACTATACTAGCTATTTTAGTATGCTATTATAATAAAGATTTTAGTGCATATTTTAGTATACGATTCCATAGTACTACAATTTATAGTCCTTGTCATAGCACTATTGATTAAACACTTTTTCCAGAAAATACCAATCTTTAATGCATACCTATAAAGTCTCATATGTGATGAACGCTCAGTATAATTCTTCTTTACATCGAGGCTATTACAGATATTGATTAAACACAGAGTATAAATTCAACCGAAACTCTCACTTATGTAGGTAACTTGGTAAGTTCTTTCGATCGACGTGTTTGTCATATGTTATATCTCATATGAACCAGTTGGGATTATCTGAAGAAACCGAGAAATGTAGGTGATTAAATAAGTTCAAAAAGAATCATTGAAGGCTGTAGGGGATGATCTAAATATATTCATGTTTGGTTATCATTTTGCAATTAATCTTCTTACTTCTCAGGTTTCCATTAGCACAATCACTCAAATAGATAAATGTTTGGTACGTATATTTGGGTTAACTGTGTCACTTTGCTGTAGTTTTATATATGCTCGTAGTACTTGTGCCCGTACAAGGTTGTGCTACAGTTAATTTATTTACACATACCACATGTTATTTACAACACTATACAAGTAAAATATCTGAACTAACTGAACTTGTTCTTAATGTTGCATAATAGAACTTAAGCAGAGTTTAAAAAAAGCTGAAAGCTTGAAATCACTACTTTTTGTGTGGTTCTTTGAAATAAAAGATTATACATTTTCTTTGATTTCAATTTAGTTTTCTCTAGTTTGTACTAGTTAGGTCATACAAAATTTTTATACTGCAAATGATATTGTTCAAATGATATTTGCAGGATGACAAAGGAATTTACTGCCATGGTGTTGATGCATTTAATACTGAGATTCAAGAGGTTGCACAACTGATATCAAATTCATCATTGTTCATCCCTTCTCTATGGCATTTACAATTTTAACTTGTCAATAATATGTATTATATATCAGGTTGCTCGGTTCATATCAAAGGTAACCCTGCTTGCATCAAGGGGAGTTGGGCATATCTATCTCTCAACTAAAAATTTAACCATATCTTAAATAATTAATTTGTATTATGTAATATGTGATTGACTTTATTCTCTCTCTTTTAGTACCAGAAATACTAGAATGGTGGACATGATACCATCATCTTGGATGGTGCAGAATAAGGAAGTGGACGCTCTCGTGATTGGGAAGCAGAAGTCTTCACACTCAGGTATTTTCTAAATTTCCACCCTTTAAATTCTTATGTTGTTAAGTTTTTATTGATCACTTCCTTCAACTTTTGGCTCAGGTCGCATAATGTTACACCCACTTTCTACTCTTTGAGCATGCATGTGTAGCCTGCGTTCATTACTCTTACCCATACCATACAAACACTCTTTTTGAGTCTCCACTATGCATCAGATCTTAACACATCCATTCTAGTCTTTCTCTGTACCTACACAGCCATTATTGCACAATATTGGACCAAACTCTATGAACATCGAGCTGACCCAAACTTTACATTTTGTATGAGAATGAAGTAAGATGTATATATTGTTGTAAATAGAAACAGACCATAGTGTTGTAAGAATTAATAGAACTATAGTGATATCATTATTTAACTCAGACAAATATGTCGTTTATTGCATGTGAGGAAATATTATGCAAGCTAAAATAATCTACCATATAGATTAGTAGTTTATGCGATGATTTTTTATTTACTAGGATTATTATCACCATTATCAACATTGAATTATGCACGTGTTTTGAAAATTAAGTAGTTGAATTCTATTTTTAGGAAACTGGTTGTCTAAGGTTTCAGTTTATATATATTACAATGTGATGCATCATCTTTTTTATTTCCTTCCATGAAACGGGTTTTAGGGAAATGCCATATTAACAACCGTTTAAGTTCTCTCAACGATGAAGGTCGGGATCTAATAAATCAGTTTGCTTTATTCAGAATTCAATATATTAGAAGGGTAGAAAATACCCTCTTAATCTTTTATTGATTTATGCAGGTTCCGCAAGGATAGATGATCCATATGAGCACCCATTGAATTATGAGGTAAGCGAGTACTTCACTTATTCATGATTCTAAAATTGCTCTGTAAGTTCTGAAAATAAAAGAAGATAGGCCAATAAAAACTTCAGAGGCGTAGTTTAAAATTTAAGGACTTGTCTATACTGCACAAAATGTTGCTGAACAAAATTAAAGCCTGGTAGTCTGGCAACATATTTTGATCTGACTAAGAGCATTAACGACAGTTGTGGTACATTTTCCGAGTTGGTATTGTGGCACTAGCTAGCACATACGAAAAGAAAATAGTGTTTATACATATGCTGCCACAATATAGTCTGGGCAACATTAAAATTTATAATCTATAAACACTGGTTGTAATGTATTTTGTACCAATAGGACAAAGGCATTTGGACACTGGCTGAATTGTAATTATTGACACAAGAACACTTGTTGCCGGTTTGATGGCACTAGCAACGTCAATTGGCAAGGTTGAAAAAGGGCATCAGTACGATCACCAACACCAAGCAGCAATTTTGCTAATAGTTGGAATGAAGGTTGATTCTTTTTTCAATTTTTCTTTTATGCATTTCTCATTTCACAGCTCTGAATTTAGTTAACCTTAGCTGCAATTTTTTGATGAACTAATTACTTCATTTTTATGACATAGCCTGGTTCAGATTCCATTAGAATCATTGCTGTATCATACAACTATTGTAGTGTTGCAGCAAGAGCATGCAGTCTTGTGAGTCTCAACCCCACAAAGGTGATTCATACTTCTTTAATATTTTTGATTTATGGAATATTGTTTTTTAGGAATCTTTCATAGTAGCTCCACTAGTTGCTCAAACTCTAAGTTATGAAGTGAATTTAATCTATTAAAAAACCCTAAAGAAACCCAAAGCTCGCATTTTATTTGTGTATTATTTTAAAAGAGCATCATCTTATTTAATTTCATGTTGGTTTTACCGAGATCTCTACAAATTTGAATTAGTAATATAAATACAAAACATTAACATTTAATTATTTTTGACACAAATCATATGTGAATGAATTCGCTTTTTTTAACATTAACATTCACTTTTATTGGGGCATTGAATGTGACTAATAACAGAGTTTGTGAAATCCGATAAATTTGTAAAGATTAACTAAGTTTTATAGAAATTTTACTAACTTGATTTTTTATTAATATTAACTAAGTTTACAAAATTAAACCAAGTTAACTAAATTTATAAAAATTAACTACGTTAACTAAGTTTTAAAAAAATTAAATAATTTTCTAAAATTAACTAAGTTTTAGAAAACTCAAATAAATTTATAAAAATAAACCAAGTTATATACAAATTTAAATAAGTTAAACAAGTTTTATATAAATTAAATAATTATCTAAATATTGAATTTTTTTATAAATGTAAATAAATATATAAAAAATAACCTAGTTTAAAAAAATTTAACAAAGTTATCTAAGTTTTATAAAACTCAACCTAATTTATAAAAATTAACTAATTTTATAGAAGTTAACTAAGTTTTATAGAAATTAAGCAAGTTTATAAAAATTAACTAAGTTTATTAAATTTAATTAAGTTTTTAAAATAAACAAATTTATAAAATAACAAAGTTAATAATATTTAATTAATTTTTATAAAAGTTGACCAAGTTTTATAAACATCTGAATAAATTAATTAGTTTGTAAATTTTAACCAAGTTTTATAAAAAATTAATTATGTTTTATAAAAATTTAATTAATTTAAAAAATTAAACTAAGGTAAATAAATTTATAAAAATTAAGTACGTACCAAGTTTTATAAAAATTATATAATTTTCTAACATTAGCTAAGTTTTAGAAAACTAAAATAAATTTATAAAAAATAACTAAGTTGTATAAAAATTTAAATAAGTTAAACAAGTTTTATATAGATTTAATAATTATTTAAATATTGACAAAATTTTGTAAAAAGTAAGTAAATTTATAAAAAATAATTAAGTTTGTAAAAATTTAACAAAGTTATTTAAGTTTTATAAAAATTAAATAAATTTATAAAAATCGATGTAATTTATAAAAATTAACTAATTTCTATAGAAGTTAACTAAGTGTTATTGAAATTAAGCAAATCTATAAAAAATAACTAAGTTTATAAAATTTAATTAAGTTTTTAAAATAAATTAAGTTTATAAAAATAACGAAGTTAATAAAATTTAACTAATTATTATAACAGTTAACCAAGTTTTATAAACATCCGACTAAATTAATTAAATTTGTAAAATTTAATCAAGTTTGATCAAAAAAATTAACTATGTTTTATAAAAATTTAACTAAACTAACAAGGTTTTAATAAAATTTATTAATTGTCATAAGCATTTTTGCTAAGTTAATTAAGTTATCAAAAATGAAACAAGTATTAAAGAAATAATTCAAGTTTTATAAAAATTAAATTAGTTTAAAAAAATAATGGTGTCATTACTAGTTTAAATAGAAATAGTACTTTAAAATTGAATAAGTTCATAAATATCATATATTGTTGTTCAAAAGTGTCACTTTATATGCATATTTTTCACGAATCATGTCTTTACGACTAGTTATTGAACCTTTTCTTTACAGGTAAATACTATGTTTGGTGCAAGCAAGTAGCAACAAGGTGATTTGAAGTAATGTATAGCGTCGGATGTATCTTTAGGGTTTGAATACTTCTATGTATCGTGTTGTGAGAATGCTTGCGTATAATATTAGTTTTGTGTACTTCCATTTGTAATCTTCATACTTAGTTATGAAATATAATGAACACATGTTGTATTAGTGTAATTTTATTTGTTTACATATAATATATTGGTTATCAAATGTGATTTTACTGATATTTTAAATTTGTTATATATATGCATTGAAATGTACAAATGAAGCAGAAAAATTATGCAATAAGACGATAGCATTAAAAAATGCTATAAAAGGTAACAATAACATTTTTAAAGCGCTGTCGTATGCAACAATTGATAGCATTCCAAAAACACTATTGTCAAGGACTTTTGATAGCGTTGATAACGCTATCGTTAGGAACTTTTTAGCGTTTACTTCTCGTTATCCAATAACCATCACTATTTGGTACATGTTTTTTACAGCATGCGAAAAACGCTATTAAAATAAGCATATTTCAAACGTTATAAAAAGTACTTATTTATAGCGTTTTTGATGTTGCTTCGTGGGTCACTGATCTATAACAATATGTTGATATATAGCGTTCATAAAAACGCTACTAAAACCTTTGATAGTGTTTTTAAACGCTGTTAAAAGTCCAGATTGTTGTAGTGCCCACAAACTGCATATCATCGTAGACTTTGCTAATAATAACGGTTAGACATTGGACTTAAGAGAGTCACGAGCTCACCTAGGGCTTAATCGTATCTTGACAAATTGTCCTCTTTCGACAATTTAATTTTTTGGTGTCTAGGCTACGACAAAGCAGTGATCATATATAAATATTACGGTGATTTGTAAATATTATAGTGATTGTTTCTCTAAAGGTACTTAAACCTTCGGCTGCATTGCTATGGTGATTCATGGTGCACCGATAACTCCAGCCCGTTACCTGGCTAAGAACTATTTTGTTGAATTAAGACAAAGTGTGATTATACAATTTTGTGTTAGGAGCTACTATGGACAGAAAATTTGTAATTAAGTCCTTGCATTCATTTAGTTGCATTACTTCATGCATATTAAAAAAGAAAGAAAAAAAAATCAAAATCCAAAACTAAATTTTTTTGTACATTTTACATAACTTAGTTTTTTTTAATCCAAAAAAACTTTCTTTAAATCTTTTCCTTTATAAAAAAAAGAGAAAAAAATTCCAAACAAAATCAGAAATCCAAAAACAATATTTTTTAGAAAAACAAAAATCTAAAAGAAAAATATAATCTTTTCAAAAACAAAAAAAGAGCAAAAACATATAAAAAAAAGAAAGAAAAGATTTTGAAAATCCAAAAAAAAAAACAAAACAAATATCAATCTCCCTTCTAAAAAATCAAACGTTTTTGATAAATATTTTGCCTTTCAAAATACATACATACATACATACATATATATATATACACACACACAAAACAATTTCTCACTTGATTTCATTTTCTAATCCTTGTTCTATTCTCTTAACTCGATTCTCACTTCTTTCTCTCTATGACTTTTCTTGTGCATGAGTACTTGGGCTCGTGACACAACAACAAATCGTTTAACTCGAATAAACGACCCTCCAACGATGGCGAACGAGAATGCCGCTCGAACTCTCATGGATAGAATCTTTCCCGATGGAGTTTCTATTTGTTTTTGCATCACTTTATCCACCCCAATGGGTAACCGTTTCGAAATTCATTCCAACCATACTGCCACGCTCCCAAAATTTGGCAATTTTGAACACGATGACCCATATATTTTCTTAACGAAATTCGAACAAGTTTGCGCAACCATTAAACTATAACAACTTTGTGATGATGGAATCAAACTTCGGATAATTCCATTCGCCCTTACGATTGTGCTGAAAAATGGTTGTATAGCTTACCATCAAACTCGATCAAAACTTGGGTAGAATTCGTTAAAGTTTTCTTAAAAAGTTCCACCCCTTGGAAAAAACAACTAAAATCCGAAACGAAATTGTCATTTTTCATCAACTCAAGGGTGAACCATTCGGAAAATATTTGAAAGATTTAAAGAGCTTTTGATAAAATGTCTATACCATAATTTCGAAAAATGGACTCTTTGCCAAATCTTATACGATGGACTTGAAAATAATTCACGAACCATGCTTGAATCGATGTGCCAAGGCAATTTTCTTGCCCAACATCATGACGATGCTTGACAATTTCTTGAAAACCTAGTCGAAAAGTCATTCCAATGGGAATGTTCAAATGAAAAATCAATTTACTCACGATCGAGCGCATACTCGATAGGATCATCTTTGGCTTTGAAAGCTAAATTCAGTGCAATGATTAATAAATTCGACAACGTTTTTTCATCTAACCAAATGAACGAAGATTCCCAACCAATGTGTTATAAATGCAACGATCTGAATCACATTGCTGATCAGTGCCCTAATTCGATAGAACAACTTAGTGCTTTCAATAAAGTTAGGAATGACCCGTTTTCTCCAATGTACAATCCTGGTTGGAGAAATCATCCTAATTTTCTTGGAACCAAAATAATTCCAACACGAATTTGGTTCGTCCCAATTTTCAAGCATTTTCGAACAGTGCTTCGAATCCTCCATTTCAACCCAATCATTTTCAACAAAATTTTGCGGGTCTGTCTCAAAATCAACCGCAATAATCTTTTGCTCCTCAAGAGGATAAACGATTAACTTCTCTTGAATAAAGCCTTGAAACTTTGGCTAAAGTAACTACTCAAAGCCTTCAGTCAAACAGTAATTTGCAAAATTTGTTAACCTCGTAGATGCATAATACGAGTCAATCGACTGCTAAACTTGAAATGCAAATGAGTTTATTAGCCACGTCTGTGAGTGAACGTGAACGAGGCACATTCCCAAGTCAGCCTGTTCCGAATCTCAGAAATCAAAACACGAATTCAAATCAAGCCCATGTTGTTCAAGATAGCAATGTAATCCAAATGAATGCTATCATGACTTTGCGTTTTGGTAAACAATTCGATAATCAAGTTGTTAATCCAAACAATTTATCAAAAAATCCTCTCGACACTTCTAAAAAAATAAACGAATATGAACAAAACGTTGAGCCAAACATCGAATCAAACTCCAACCCAAATTCTTCTTCTACTCAAGTAGACCCACCTACTAAGTATCGTGTTCCATTTCCACATCGTCTTCGACCCAAGAAACACTCTACCCAAATGGAAAAGATGTTGGAAATTTTTAAACAAGTCAAAGTTAACATCCCGCTCCTTGATATCATTCAACAAGTCCCAACTTACACTAAATTTCTCAAGGACTTGTGTACTCAAAACGACACACTCATGTACCTAAGAAAGTTTTCTTAGCTGCCGGACTTAGCGAAGTCTTGTCCCAATCAATTACTGTTAAATACAAAGATCCTGGATGTCCGATAATCTCGTGCACGATAGGAGACAAAACGATTAACAAGTGCTTACTAGATTTGGGTGCGAGTGTCAATTTGATTCCTTATTTAGTTTACCCGCAACTTGGCTTGGGTGAATTAAAACCGATGAAAGTAACTCTTCAAATTGCTGATTGTTCAATAAAGAAACCCGTAGGAGAAATCGAGGACGTACTCATCAAAATCAGTCAATTCATATTCCTCGTCGATTTCATCGTTTTGGAGACTCAACCCATGAATAATCCGATGAGTCAAATTCCATTAATTTTAGGCCGACCTTTCTTGGCTACTTCAAATGCTTTGATCAATTGTCGAAATGGTTCGATGAAAATTCCTTTTGGAAACATGACTTTGGATCTTAACATCTTCAATCTTGAAAATCAATCGAATGAACCTTGTGACCAAACATTGGAAGTTTACTCCATTCAAGAAAATTTTGATAACGAAACAGTTGACCTAAACCACGAACGCGAGACCGAATACGAACAATTGTTTCAAGACGAGCCTAACGAGATTGAAAATGCGCTTCTGTTTGAACCCCTCACCGTTGAATCAGAACTTCAACCGAATTCTTTGATTGAGCAAGCCCCGAGGTTGGACCTTAAACACCTTCCCGATCACCTTAAGTACGCATACTTAGGTCACAACGAAATGTTTCCCATCATAATCTCTTCAACTCTCTCTCTTGATCAAGAAGCTTCCTTACTTTCTATTCTATTGAAAAACAAAGAAGCAATTGGATGGTCGATCATCAATATAAAGGAAATTAGTCTCGCTCTTGTTCAACATCATATCCATTTAGTTGACGATGCCAAGCCTGTTCGTGACATGCAACGAAGGCTTAACCCAAAAATGAAGGATGCAGTTCGTGATGAAATTCTTAAACTTCTCGGTAACGGAATCATATACCCAATCTCTGATAGTTCATGGGTTAGCCCAATTCATGTCGTGCCTAAAAAGTCCGGACTTACCATTATCAAGAACGATTCTAACAAACTCATTCCAACTCGTACTCAAATGGGTTGGCGTGTTTGCATTGATTATCGAAAATTAAATGCTGCAACACGTAAAGATCACTTTCCTCTTCCTTTCATCGACCAAATGCTTGAACGTTTAGCTGGCCACGAATTTTATTGCTTTCTTGATGGTTATTCCTGCTATAACCAAATTCCAATCGCTCCCGAAGATCAAGAGAAAACGACTTTCATGTGTCCCTTTGGCACTTTTGCATATTGACGTATGCTATTTGGCCTTTGCAACGGTCCTGCTACGTTTCAAAGATGCATGGTCATTATCTTTTCTGACATTATCGAACGCTTTCAGGAAGTGTTTATGGACTATTTTTCTATCTTTGGAAACTCATTTTATGAGTGCTTACACCATCTTGAGTTGGTTCTTAATTGTTGCAAGGACAAACACTTAATGTTAAATTGAGAAAAATGCCATTTCATAGTCAAACACGACATTGTCCCTGGACATGTCATTTCAAACAAAGGCATTGAGGTAAATAAAGCAAAAGTTGATGTAACTACGAATCTACCTATTCCCAAACCTGTTAAGGATATTCGTTCATTCCTTGGACATGCTGGCTTCTATTGATGTTTTGTGAAGGACTTTAGTAAAATTGCTCGACCTCTTACGACTCTTCTTGGAAAAGACGTTCCATTTGACTTTAATTCTGATTGTGTTTCTGCTTTCGAACGTCTCAAAAGCGAACTCATTTCCGCTCCCATCATTTGCTCACCAAATTGGGATCTTCCCTTCGAAATAATGTGTGACGCTTCTAACTTTGTAGTTGGTGCTGTCTTGGGACAACGCATCAACAAAATTCTTCATGTCATCTACTACGCTGGTATGACTCTTAACGATGCTCAACTCAGTTACACAACCACTGAAAAAGAGCTTCTAACGGTAGTCTTTGAGCTCAAAAGATTCTGACCTTATTTGGTTGGCTCACACATTACTGTTTACACCGACCATTTCGCTCTTAGGTACCTTTTCACTAAAAAGGGTGCTAAGTCTCGTTTGATCTGTTGGATACTATTACTCCAAAAATTCGACCTTACGAATAAAGACAAAAAAGGATTCGACAATGTCATTGCTGGTCATTTGTCACGTCTTCCAAACCACTATCTTCTTTACCGATCAATGAGAACTTTCCTGATGAACAACTCTTTTCTGTTTCTATCGATCCATGGTATGCCGACATAGTGAACTATCTAGTCGCTAAGGAAACTTCTTCATTTTGGTCGAAACAAGATAAATATAAATTTCTTTCCCAAGCCAAATACTTCTATTGGGATAATCCATACTTGTTTAAATATTGTTCCGACTAAATCTTTGGACGTTGCATTCCGGATTGTGATATCAAAAGTATTCTTTCGTTTTTTCACGACCAAGCTTGTGGTGGTCACTTCGGTCCTATGAAAACAGCCGAAAAGGTGCTTCAATGTGGTTTTTATTAGCCTACGCTTTTTAAAGATGCATTTGCATTTTGTAATACTTGCGATCGCTACCAAATGTTAGGAAGAATCTCTCGATGAAATATGATGTCTTTGAACCCCATTCTTACGATCGAAATCTTTGATGTCTAGGATATTGACTTTATGGGACCATTCCCAAACTCTTTTGGAAATCTGTATATTCTCCTTGCTGTCGATTACATATCTAAGTGGGTCGAAGCCGTTCCGTGTAAAACCAACGACCATAGAATTGTTGTGAAATTCCTTAAAGAAAACATCTTTTCGAGGTTCGGCACACCTCGCACAATAATAAGCGATAACAAAACCTATTTTTGTAATCGATCATTTGAACTCTAATGAAGAAATACTCGATAACCTACAAGCTATCCACTCCTTACCATCCTCAAACCTGTGGTCAAGTTGAAGTTTCAAATCATCAAATCAAACAAATTTTGGAGAAAACTATAAATACAAATCGAAAAGATTGGTCACAAAAATTGACAGATGCGCTTTAAGCTTACAGAACTGCGTATAAAACCAATATTGAGATGTCTCCTTTTGGGCTTGTATATGGTAAAGCGTGCCATTTGCCCATTGAACTTGAAAATAAAGCGTTGTGGGCAATTAAGAACATAAACTTTGATCTTGAGAAAGCTGGCAAAAACAAAAAATTGCAACTCAACGAGTTAGAGGAGACTAGGAATGACGCGTATGAAAACAAAAAAATTTACAAAGAAAGAACAAAAGTTTTTCATGACAAGCCCATCCTAATGAAAACAATTTCACCAAATCAAAAAGTTCTTTTGTATGACTCTCGACTTCATTTGTTCCTTAGGAAGTTAAAATCAAGGTGGACAGGATCGTACATCGTGCATACTGTTTTTCCGCACGGTGGCATAGAAATAGAAAATCCTAGGGATGAATCGGTTTTTAATGTCAATGGCCATCGTTTAAAGCCTTACTTGGAATTGTCGAGTGATCTAGAGGAGGAGCTCATGACTCTTCATGAGCCATACTACATCTAGTAAGAAATGTTAATCATCTCTTGTAAATATGTACATATTTTTCCCCGTTACACTCATTAGATCATGCATTGACTGTGGGGACACAGTAAAATTAAGTGTAGGGGGAGTCTCATGTTCATTTATGATTTTTCATAGTTTATTTTTTGCATTTTCTTTCCAAAACTCAAAACTTAAAAAAAACAAAAAAAATCCCAAATTTTTCTTCTTTTTAGCATATTGATTTACTTTTGAAGAAACACTATAGGATAAGTATATGTTATTGGTTATTAAATTGAAATTTCTGAAAATTTATTTATCTCAAAAAAAATAAAAATAAAGTTTGATTACAAGTAACTATGCAACTAGTATATAGGAAGGTTCATGGGTGATAATTATGAAGTATATCCGAATTGTAATCTTTGTTAAAAGAGTGGTCGATTTAAAGTAAAGGCTATAATATGTTCAGTCTTCTAAGTTAAGTGGTGCTAAGATGATTTTGCGTAAAACTCTCTCTCCCTCTTTAAAAAAAAGGAAAAAATTATAAAACATAAAAAAACGGTTTTTTTGAAAGCGAGAAACCCCTAGAGTCATGTGTTCACGCGTAAGTGTGTACACCGCCATCCTCTGTACCCTTCTCACATAAGCCCGAAAGGCAGTGCATGATCGGTATATCTGGCCTCAATTTATCTGAGTTAGGTGTATGTAAATAAATTTTTAATAAGAATAACCACCTGGAGTCATGTGTTCATACGCAAGTATGTACGCTCGCCATGCTCTGTACCTTTCTCACGTAAGTCCTAAAGGCAGTGCATGATCGGTATATCTGGCCTCAGTTTATCCGAGTTAGGTGTGTAAATAATAATAATGTTAATACATTTAAAAAATAGAGAGAGGAAGCAATTGTAATCCAAGCACTATTTTCACTTAGTTGGTTCGACTTGTTATTCAAAAGAAATAAAAATTACCACTTTGAAAAACTTTGATAATCAACTAAGGATCCATTTCATAGTTGCACTATGTTATTAATTGAAACAACTAGCCAAACTAGAGTCTAATTATGATGATAACTTAATCTTTGTTGGAAGTTTTGACGAGTAAAAGGACTGAAATTTCTTGATAATGACCAGAACTTATATTTAACTTATTCGTGTCAAACTAAAAGTAAATTCTTCATTTGTAAATATTTTTAAAAACTTGCATTCATATCTTTGTAATTAAATCTTGCACTTAGGAATTTTTCATGTTGCATTTGGATTTTGTGGGTAGTATCCGCTGAAAACCCTTACGAGACAACACTCGTCTTATTAGGGACACCTAAAGGTTTAATGGCTTAATGCATATGCTCAATGCAATCGTGCTCCTTATGAAAGTGGATTTATCTTAGTTTTTCTTTATTCGAGGACGAACAAAAAGATAAGTGTGGGGGTATTTGATGTGCATGTAAAAATGTATATTTTTAATCACATACTTAATCTCATTTTAGTAAAATAAATGTCATAATTGGATGTTTTCACATGTTTAAAACCAAATTTCAAAAATGCTTTCAAGTCATCATTCATGCTCTACATAGAGGCAAAACGGTAATTTTCATGTGTGAATTAATTTGAAAAAAATTACTTGTGCATTTTAATTTGTTTTGTAGGAATTTGGATTCAACTTGGAAGTGACTTCATGGAAATATGCATATACAAGAGTTGGAAGCCAAAGAAATGAAGAAATAAAAGAATTCATGTAATCATGGAGGACCCCACCTACCCACTAACTAATGAACCACAATTAAAAGCTAATGCACATGTTAATGAGGATTAAAGGCACATACACATTTAGTGGAGGATTAATTTCATGCTAATAATAACTTGGAGACCAAACTACCTCAAGAGCATTTTAGAGAGTTCTCTAAAAATGGATTAGGATTTTAGTCATGTATAAATAACCCTCTTATGTTCATGTAATAGAAGTTTTATTATCTTATCATATTATGCAAGTTGTAGCCATAAAATTAATGAGAAATAAAACGAATTTCTAAGTCTCTTCTTCTTCTTTGTTCTTTACATGCTTTTATTTTATTTTATGCTCATGTTTATTTACATGCTGTCTTTCCTTTTATGTTAGTAGATTATATTTCCATTTATGCACTTAGTTTATTTTTATTTTTATGCAAATAGTTAGTTCTTTTTATTTTAATTAGCTTGCACTTTCCTTTTTTGTTCTATGTTGAAATTTACATATGTTGAAATGATAACACAAATGAGAAGCTAAATCCCTTCAATTTAGGGGTAATGAAGCTCTCTCAAATTATGTAGTTTCAACATATTTTATTATTTATGATCTCTTTTAGTGCTTAATGAAAATTTGGATTATGATGTAAGTTTATTAGGGAATTTGATAGCCTATGTTGTGTTTCTAATCACAAATGGGCTATGCTTAATCCAACATAAACACAATTTACATCATCATCTAACTAAGTGATTTTGATCATGGAAGTAAAATAGAATCAAAATTTGATGATCTATGTTACTAATCAAAAATAGTAAATAGATCATGCTTAAAATAGATTTTGTTTTAGTTTCATATTCATTTTCGTGACATTTAACAAAGTGGTTTTAGTGTTGTATTAAAGTTTGATGGTTTAAGTTGTGTTAATTAATAACACGAATAGATCATACTTATGATAAATATATCACTAATACTACTAAATTAAAATGAGAGATCATAGATCAAATTTTATGTTGCTTTTTAAGAGGGTATGAAAGTGGATTTGCCTCTAAATTGTCTCTTAATCTCATATTTCTTTCACTTTTGTTCTAGTTAGTTTTTACACTTTTTTTAGCTTAAAACAATTTCAAACTCTTTGTGCTAATTTGATTGAGTAAATTTAAAATTAATTTATTTCCCTGTGGATCGACTCGTACTCGCATACGTACTATAATTGTATGCCATGCGCTTGTGGTATTTTAACGAATATATTTTTAACAGCAATTTTCTAACCGATAGAAAATTCCTTTGTTATCAATAATAATGAATCATTGGTGATGGTTTATCGATGCTTCAATTTGCTGAAGACTATGCACTTTATCTCTCATTTACCCCACCACATTTCAGCACTTAAATTTATTCTATATACCTTTGAAATAATTTCCAGGCTTAAAGATTAACTTTAACAAAAGTTCTGTTTTAGTATTGAATGACATCAACAACATGGAAAATCTTGTAGCTAATACACTTACTTGTAAAAACCATGACGTTTCCAATCCATTATTTAGGATTTTGATTAGACCAGCTAAGCTAAAAAAGGAAAACTAGAAAATAATAATAGACAAAATTAGTGGAAAATTATCTAACTGGAACTATAGATCTATAATAGATAGAATCGTCTTGATTAACTCTGTTTTATCGACACTACCGATTTACTACATGTCATTTTACCTCTTTCCCAAATGGATTATTGATAAAATAAGGAGAAATTTCCTTTAAAGTGGGCAAAATTTCTTAGTGTTATTAACTACCTTGTTAATTAGGAAACGATATACAAATCTGAAGAGGAAGGAGGGTAAGGAATTATAAATCTACATAACCTTAGTATGTCCTTACTTCAAAAATGACTTTGAAAGTTTAATAATAATAACAAAAATCTTATCTAAAAAGAAATGATTTCAATTCAATTTTATGATAGAACCCATAACCTTAACCATATCATCGCCAATTCCAACAACATGTCTTACTTTTGAAAAGCCATCTTAAAATAGTCCAATATTATTAACCTAGGCATTTGTAATATAGCGCAGTCTAGCAACAACACATCCTTTTGGCATGGTATATGGATTTCTGTTGTACCTCTTAGAGTTGAATACTCAGAGCTATTTGACATTTGCAATTTTGAAAAAGCATTAATTTCGAAAGTCTTTAGATCATAAAACAAATTTCCTTAGAACTTTAATTAGCCACTTGAAGGTATTACTTTAAGCCAATTTGATTCACTACGTACCAAGTTAGAATATTATAACCTAAATAACGAGAGTGATTCTAAAACTTGGTGTTGGGATAACAACAAAACTTACTCCTCTAACTCGGCCAACGAGTTCGCAAATTTCTCAAGGACTAAACCTTACATTTTGAAATTTTTTTGGACAACTAACTCTCCCCTTAGAACAAAGTTTCATATATGGGTAATCATTCATAACTATAACATCCTATAATTTTCCGTAATTAAATAGTTAAATTAAAAAGGTAAAATCGTAATTTTACTTGAAGGGCAAAACAGTAAATTTTTATAGAAACTAAATAAGGCTTCAGGACCTAGTCCATTGCGTCTAGAATGCCGTTTGCAGTCAGAAAACATATATAACTTATTAAATATGGTCTAACAAACTAAAAATTAGAAGAAGTCAAACACAATGTCATTTTTGTAATAGAATTATTATGAGATTTTAGACTAAATGTGTGTTACTTCCAACCTATAAATAGAAGTGCAAACCCTATTTTCGAATTCTACTTTAATCTAAACACATTACCAACAATCTCCATCAAATTCTAAGCAAATTCAAAACAAAAATCACAGTTCTTTAAACTGTTTCTGTTAACTTGTTTTTTAGCAAACCTCGGAATGATACGACTGCGTTGTGAAAAACAAAGATTACTTGCTATCACTACGCTTAAAAACACAGAAAATGAGGAGTTAATCACGCACCTGAAAGGTAAATAACACAAGATGTAAAGTGGTTAAGTAAAGCGGTCTACGTCCACTGTGAAGTTTTCTTGCTATATATTTCTTTTACAACTACGTGGAATTATAAGAGAATAATAAGAAAAACGGGGGACTTAAGACTAACAAAACTATCTAATCTTAAGGACTTATGTGGTAATAAGAGCGCTAAGTTGTGCGTTGTATACGAGATTCTTGAATGTTTTCAACTAGTGTTCAATCCCTTTGTAGTTGCAAAGTAGCGGTTATTTATAGTAACTGAAGTGGACGATGGATGGTTGAGATCGTGTTGTAGAGCTGGCGGAAAAGTGTTTGATCGTTGATCTGACCGTAGAGGTCAATGGTTGACAGCTGTAAAGTGTGCCAGAAGATGGACGGTGGATGAGAAAGTACTCATTGCCTCTCTGTACCAAGCATGAGCTTACATTTAATGCTGATGGTAAGCTACACCAGTTCAGCCGAATAGATATATGGACAATTTATCGTTCACTTAAGCCCCATATGGTTGAGCTGGCGATCGGCTGTCGATAATACGGAAAAGACTTGGAATCTTGTTGAGGATCATGTGGGGAAGGCAGATAAATGATCGGGCATGAGGTGTTCGGATGGAAGACCTGATGCAGGTTGAAGTTAGCTGTACTGAAGCCATGCTTAAAAATGGGCTATGCTTAGGCCATTCTTGCCTGATGTGCTGTCTACTTGGGTGGGCTTGGATAGGAGCAGAACTTCATCTAATGTGATGAAAGATGAACTGCATTGGTTTTTAGCCATTGCTGGAAGTTCGATATAGGGGAGCCGATCGGGACCGAGCCGGGGCTGGTCCAAATCTTGTCTATGTGTGAAGGTTGCTTTAAGATGAAATAACCAGGCCTCATCTTGGCGCCTTTCTGAGTAGAAAGGTTGACTTGAGACTAAGAGCATGGACCAGTGGGCCGATGGATGATCAATTGACCTGGCTTTGATTGGGCCGGATTGTCTTTAATTGGTCTGCTAGCTACTTGCAAATAATTTAAGCTACATTTCACCCTCTAAGTCTTTATCTGCTTGTGAGTGCAGGCTTGAAGAAAAATCATACAAATCTTGTCGATTGACGGCTCTATAACGCATTTAATGTGTTTTTCAAATGACTGTGCAATTGGTTGTGATGGTTAATTTTTCCAGATGTAGAAGAGACGTGTCACGTCTCCTCACATGCATAACTTGACTTAATATTAATTTCTCTTGAACGGTTGAGATTATTTTTGCCTTTTGAATTCAATGCATGCGTTTGAAGGCATGGGTAAAGATTAAGTTAATTCAGTATATATAGACACAGACACAAATATACACACACATATATAAAATTACAAAAAGCAAGTATTTTATTTTATTCTATTCATATTTATATAAGTATATAATGTTTTTCAAAAATTAAAAGAGTGTGTGTACATATATGTATATAAATCCGATTATATGTATACCACTTAATTTAAATTTGAATTTAATTATCTATAATACATACATGGAAATATCATAAAATATGCTTGTAAATATTTTGATACAAAATGTATATATTCAAATTATTTTTGGAAATTTAATTTTTTTCATTTTATTTTTTGTTTGGAAATTAAGTTAATAAAAAAAAAAACTTTAAAACAATTTAAAATCGAAAAAAATATATCTTTTTATGGCTAAAAGCATATTTGTGAATATATACGTATATATTTAACTATTATTTTATTAAACATATTTATATGTACTTATACTTACACACACACACTAATATGTATATGTATACATATATATTATATATATACATAAAAATATTCTTTTTCATATTGAATTATTTAATACATATATATGTATATATGAATTTATATGTAAAATTAATTTATTAAATTAAATTCAAAATTATGTAGATATGAATCAAAAATATAAAATTTAAATACGGTGTTTGATTTTGAAATTATAAACCATTTATATTAAATTTAGAACTGTTTTGCAATATAATTCTATATATATATTACATTTTTTAATAATGCTTTATAATATTCTAAATTTATATGTGTTTGTACATACATATCTATTGACAACACACATGTATATAGAGGGGCTAACATGTGTGCTGCAGTGTAAATTTCAATATCTATACACGGTGTAACGACCCGTAAATTTTAACTGTTTTAATATCGTAATTAGAAGAAATTTTGTGAAATTTTAAACGATAAAATTTTGAAATATAAATTTGATATTTGGAATGCGTCTAGTTAAACATAGCAACTGGTAAATTTTCGCCCGAAAATATGAAAGTTTATTTCGCGTGTAAATTTACTTCAATTTAATCAGTTAAAAAGCGATGAAAATAAAATGTTTTCGGAACCTAAATATTTTTATATGGAAAAATTCTAAATCATCATCTGAGCAAGAAGTCATTTTTCGTTTTTCCAAATTCGGGCCTCTTTAGCTCCGTCGATCTTATTTTTCTGCGTTTTTGTTGCATTTTCCACTAGTGGGAAGTTCGAATTTTTATAATTCAATCATACCGCTGGTATCTGTATATCGGTTTGATCGTCTCGTCGTGCTGATCTCCGTAGTATATTCAATTGTCGATTTCAGAAGCCGGTGTGCGATGTAAACTGCGTAACGGTTAAGTGTACCATTACCGTATTTGAGCCTTTTTGGTTCCGTTGTGTCTTTTCATTAACCAATGTCTATTAATAATTTTGACGTTTGACTGCTGCTTTTCCCAAGTAAATTTATATTTCTGGTTCGCTTGCAATTCTCCTTTCTGTTCATTCTTATTCTTACAAATGAAATAAATAATAAGTTTATATTATACAATTCTTATTCCCTGAGCCTACTCATCTTCTTTCCTCAACAACTCACTTGTACGTTCTTGCACCTCCTCCCACTTTTTCCTCCATCAACCTTTCAGTTATATAAAAAAATAATAATAATATATATAACTGAGCTATATATTTTTGTTTCCCTGAAGCTACTCAACATCGCCTCTCCAATTTTCGTTTTAGCCGTTACCATTCCCATTGTCAGCTCCAACCCATCACCCTTAAACCATTTTCCCCTCCACCTACCCAATGCCTTGACTCGCAAGCCGTTTCCGAGAAGCCACCGAAGCCACAAGCATCCTCCTCCTTCATTTGCATGTCGTTCGCTCGTAGCCCGAAGCACCTGCTCCACCTCAGCCGAATCCACTTCTCAGATCCATGCACACAAATTCACACCGAAGCCCAACACAATCAGCCCCTGGCCGCACCTCCTCGAACCCGACAGTGCTACCCATGCCACTAGTCGCGCTCAAATCCTGCATAGTAGAAAATCGACACCCCTTCTCCCTATTACTTAATGTAAGCTGGGTAAGTTATTTATATAACTGTTTGTATCTATATTCATATAGGTTATATAAAGTGATACTATCAGCTAGTTTATATGTTAGTAATATATATTTATAAAATATGTTATGTTTTGTTTAAAGTGTCTGGATTCCTGGTATATATGTATATGTTTATAACAATAATAATAATATTATTATTAAATAAAGCATGGTTTCGATTCATTTGGCAGTGGCTTCCTTGTTATATTCGGGTTTGTAGTTGAAGGATGTTGGAATAGATTTTGTAATGATTTTTAAACATATATAGAGTGGGAAAGGAATATATATTACATGTTATATATATACGAAATCTTTTGTTTTACCTTACCAATTTTTGTCATTGTTTTAAATATATAATACATTGGTTTAGTATATTTTATATATATAGAGTATGCGTCGGGATATATACGAATGTTAGTTGATATGTATTAAAATAAAGCAAGTTGTATATATATATTTCCTCTGGAAGCAACCTTGTTTGATTTGTCTTATATTCTGCAGTTATGCATATGCTCTATTTTGTGTACACATATAGATTTTTGTAAGTTTTATTTGTGTCAGTTATATTATGTGTTGACTTATATTTCGTGTTGAGTTTGTATACAAGTTATATTACGTGTTAAGTGTATACAATATGGAGCCGTCCCATATATTTATACCATGTGAGTATTTAGATGAATTTTGATTTTAAAGTCATTGATGTTTATATATTTATATATGTTATATGAGTTTATAACGTGCCTGGTTATATTGGTAGGTATATAATTGTTTGTTTATCTAAGTATAGGTTTGTATATGGATTTTATAGCTTCTGAGTTGGGAGTGTACATATATTATATATGAAAATTTTATACGTCAGTTTATTTATACATATATATGTCTGTTAGCTTGTCTATATATGTGTATGATATTATATTATTACATCACATTTTTAAAGTGTATTTTATTTTAAATTTAGCCTATGTGTGCAAGTATTTTGCATTTTCTTTTAATACATATATGTATGTATTTATTTCAAAGTATATATTATATATATTGATATTAATATATGTGTTTTAATTTGAATAATGATTTATATATCTTTATAGTATTTAATTCTGTCTTAAATTAAAATACTAAATATATATATTAACAGTGTATCTATTTTCAGTTATATCGAAACTGATTCTGATTAGTCCTCATCGATTTCACATTATCAGCTTTGTCCGTCGTGCCTGTTCTCTTCATCAATTCGTGTCCATCTGGCGTTCCTTTGGAATTCGTAGCTCTTTCTTGTCAAATCTATCTAGCTTCGAAAGGTGAGCAATCACTCACGATTAATGTTCTTTTATTTATTAAATTTGATTTCAGTTGAAACGACAATTGAAATATGCCGCTATTAGTTAATTACACTATTATATATGCTATTACCTGTATCAGTTCACCTATGACATCTGACACCATTATCTGTTATATATACAATGATAATCCAGTTTGGTTGTGAAATGATTGATTGTTTGATGTTGACATTGGACGTTAAATTGTTAATGTTGTAAGTGATAAATAAATTGAAATTGAATTGACGTAGGATAGTTAGATTTGATATATGTGTTAAATTTGATTTGATGACATTTGCATAATATGACCCCTTTAAATGTTTAATTACTTGACACATAGAAATATAGATAATTACACCTTGAACCATTTGAATGTATGTTGTATAAATTGATGTAGAATGAAATTTAATAATGGATATCAAGTGAAAACCGTATAAATATTTGTGTAATAATCTTTAATCTACATGAAATGATAGTGTAGATTCTAGAAATATTATATTAATTTGCACAAATAACAATGCGAATTAATATGATTATTTCGGGATTATTTGAATTGATTATTTGATTGTTATTGATTGTTGTTATTGCTTGTTTATTTACTTTGACACCATCCCAGTTATCACACTGCAAGTTCCCTTTGCTATGCTTTGATTTTGAATTGAATTGGAATCGGGTTGAAATGATAAATACCCAAAATAAAACTTTGACCTAGGATAGAGAATTAAATAAAACCCGATTGGTCAATAATTTGATTTAAAAATAAAATAAAGATTTTATTTGAATAAATAATAAGGTTTTAAAATGAATTTGGAATTTGAATTTTTATGAAAGGAAAATGTTAATATGTAATAATCTAAAACAAAATATTAACATAGTAGTTGATGAAAGGATGTTGTTTAAAATTTAATTATTAAGTTTGAATTTATTTAATAATTAAGTTTTTGAAATTATTTAATAATTAAATAAGATTGAATTATTTAATAATTAAATGAAATTGAATTATTGATATATGAAATTGAACTTCGTAATAAGTGAAATTGAACTTCTTTAATAAGTAAAGTTGAGTTATGAAATAATTAAGTTTTAAAATTTGTAACTAAGTAAATAAATAAGTGAAATTGAATTTCTTTAACAAGAAAAAAAAGTGTTTTATTGAAATTAATGTAAGACTTGAAATGTAAAGAATTTGATTTAATGAATTTAATTTAATGCTACTTGAAAGTTTTGATACAATGGAGTTGAACTTAAATAATTGATTTAATAAATTGGAAGTTAAATAGAAATTGTTCTGAAGGATAAATTTACTTAACCAATATTGAATGAACTCAAAAAAATGAACTTAAATTGATTTGAATATAATTAAATTAATTGAAATGATTTCAGAATGAAACTTATATACGAACTTGAATCAATATTTGAATTGTTTTACATAAAAATTGAAATTGAATTATAAGATTTTGAAATGGTAATTTGGATGTTTGAAACGTAAATTATGGAAATTGATTTAGAAAGACAAATGAAATGTTGGTTTACAAATTCTAATTGAAATTGTAATTGATTTGGTTTTTGAAATATATAAACGACCAATCGGTGAAATAATGACGAAAGTTATTAAAGAGACCGGAATCGGTTAGGGACATACTCACTGTCTAAACCAAAAACCACTTTAATAACTACACGCGGAGTGTGATCCAGAATGAAGTGGTTGGAATGATGTACGTGATGACTGAAGAAAGAGAACGATAATGGATAGCCTTGACACTCGTGTCAAATTGGAAATGACTAAAACAGGAGCCGTGCCGGGCCAAATGGGGGTTAGCTACCTCGAGCGAACACACTTCTTCGAAAACTACTCATTACTTGTTGTCGATTGGTGCACCCTTGATTTGGGAGTGTTGTTTCGCGGTGTTGCGATCGCTGCGGCAATGCGTTCTCACTAGTCTGGATCAGGCAAACGGTAGTTTCACTACCTTGGGTATTGCCTCATGTGCCTTGTCATACTTGGATCCCTATATACGCGACCACTACGATTTGTTTTGTGTTATACCTATGGAGTACTCCCTGATATCCCACTAGTTTACGGTGGAGTTTACAGTGCTGTATAGACTATAACGCTTATATAAAATGTGTTAAGGGGGATAATGGTAACACCTTAACACTATTTTGATACTTTATATTACTGATAGGCATTATCTACCTATCGTACACTACTACATAGTAGATAGTTTAACGGATCCTTAAAGGATGGTTATTCCAAACATCCTTTGAGTTACTTGTATTTCAATTGTTATTTCACTTGAGTTGGATTTATTGATATAAGAATATTAATCCTGACTCGAGTGTTTTGTGTTTTGCTTTACGCTCGGGTCAGACTGAGTGTACCAGTATTCGAGACTCACCTTTGGAGTTGGAGCTTCGCTTGGAGATCCAGCCATCTATCCAGCTTTCAGATATCCAGTTGATTCTAGTGATGTATTCTGATATTGTATTTGAATATTGTATTCGAGACTTCTGCTGTAACTTATTTAACTCTGATATGTATATAGTAGCTTCATGAACTACTATCTTTTATTTCCGCTGCATTTATTACTCTGTGTCTGTGATCCGTGTTCTATTTATTTACTGTATATGCTCATTTTTGCCAAATTTATATTAATAATTCAGTATTTTGAATCATTCAAGTCCGACATGTGCGGATGCGAAGGGTCCAAAATAGCGGGTCGTTACACGCGGGCATGCCAAACCATGTACACTGTTTATGTTGCATGTGCACATACACATGTATATGTATATGATCCACATATCATATAAAATAATATAAACTTAAAAATAAATAAAACTTTATTTATAAACTAAATAAAACATTGATTTTGTTTAAAACAAATTTATGTAAGATCTAAATAAATTTAGACTTCATAGGCCCAACAAAATCCAAATAGAAGAACTTTTTTTTGAAATCTACCAATTTACCCTGCTATGTGTTGGTCTAGATCTAACAATGGTATCAGAGCTCAATAGCTCATGCGCTCTAAATTATTCATGTTAGTGCTAATAATTAAGCTTGTCCGTTTAGTAGGATGTCTAAAAAGGTAGTTTCGAAGGATTGTGTAATAGCCCGTGTTGAGAAGCAATTAATTAAAATTAATATCAATTTAATTAATTAAAATGGATTTTAAAGATTTAATGAGAATAATTTTGCATTTGTTTGGAAATATTGGAATTTGATGATAAAAATAATCATTGGTGAAAACTACTTATTTTGAGAGCAATTATTCGTTAAAATGATTATGGAATGAATTATTTTGGAAATTAAATATTTTGAAGTTATGAATTACCAATAAATGGTGAATTAATTCGGAGTAATATTGATATTTGAAGTTTGAAATGATTTAAATGTACTAAAAGTGATTGAAGAATTTTATTAAAGTTTAATATTGATAAGAAATAAGACTAGAAATTTATTTTAAAATGAAAAGAAATTTCATTTTATATAAACAAGGGGTTTTGGAATTTATTTAATGTAACGGTCCGAAGAAATTTACGACCCCGAAAATCGACACTAATACGTTCACTGTATAGAGTGCCGGAAATTCCAGACTGTTAAGGATAAGAAGAAAAAGAGATAGAAGAAGAAACGGAAATGACAGCACAGAATCTCACAATCGCAGCGGAACAAAATATAATATAAAATAACAGCATTTATACAAAGAAAAGCTGTAACTGTCAATATACATACAAGATATCAGAGTACAGAAATCTGGAACAGTTAATATAACTTGTCCCAGGGTACTGTCTATACAGCCTATAATACACAGTGGAAATAAATCAACACGTCTCTGCCATCCAGCTCATCTCTTGAGCTCCAGAACGTCTAAACCTGAAAATATGTAATACTCGGTCTGACCCGAGCATTACAATAAAGTAACACCCGAGTCAGGCTGGAAACCAGCGTGAGTAAACCCATTTAAATTGAAACACTTAAGTTATAAAACGTCTTCGAAACCAAGGTAACTCGTACAACACTACGAGTTTTTATCTTGTTATAGCCAAACACTTGTTACAAAATCCATTGGCATTTAAAATAATATCCAAGTACGGTTGCTTATTTAAAACAGTCAGATTTACTTAATTTATCTAATTCCGGCCTATTAGACTCTATATTCAAACCCGCAAATATTTATAGTGCTTATTAAATCGAAATGGTTGTGGATATCACTGATATCCGATCCCGGCCTCTTCGAATCCAAATAATAACCAAAAAGGTAAATTGTTAAGATAAACCATTTTATTACTTAGGGTGACAATCTTACTTATGGTCATTTGTCACAGATGTCTTATTTCAAAAACGTACTGCCATTTCAATTTCATTATTTTAATTCGAAAACAAATATCCTACAGAAATAAGCATAGATATAGATCATTAACCCAATTAACGAGCTATAACCAATATCCAAACGATTTGCTCATGGTTTTATACCACTTCGATTAACCGTATTCATTTATATTAAAACCAAATTAATTACAAATTGAACAATTTATTAAATAATAAATTTATAATATTATTAATTATTCATAAGTTAAGTTAAATAATAATAATAATAATAATAATAATTTCCATTAAATTATAAAATATCACCGTCCTTAATTTACAGATTTAAAAATTAGATCTTTAGTTAAGGAAATGTATACATATATATCAATATAAACTCCATTACTTTTTTTTCTCTCATTTTCTCTTATTTTCCTCTCCTTTATTCTTTTTTTTCCTTATATTCTTTCTTGCTTCCTTTCTTTCCTTTCTTTTATTTCCTTTTCCTATTTTCTTTATCTTATTCTTTTATTGGCCCAACCCGGCCCAACTCCCCTACTTCTCTTCTTTTTGTTCCTCCAGTTCCCTCTTCTTCTTTTTCCCCTTTCCTTTTCTACCCGAAGACCACTATGCATCCGGTGTGAACATGCACAAACTGCTCCGGCCCATTCCTTCACCGCCAACCATCTCCCCAAATCCCACTCGGCCACCCCAATGCCCTCCACCATCGGAAACTCGAAACCCAGCCTTATTCGAGAAATCGAACACTCAACCCTTCCCAACATGAACGAAGACGGCAAACTCCAACCACCTCAAATCACCTCGCAGCGACGCCTCCGGCCATAGTCCTTCACCAAAGTTGACCACAAGCTCCGGCACAACCGTCCCCACCTAATCCCCCTGGACCGCACCCTCATCAAGTCGCCTCTCTGACGCCATTTGACGTTGAACCGAAGCCAGTCCAAACCCAACACAAACCCCTACTTCTACCTCGTCTCGACCCCTCACTTTGCCCGCAAGTGCCGCACCATTTTTCCCTTATGCGTTACCGCCCCAAGCTCCTCCAAGCCAAACGGCCCGCCTCGAAAACCATCATGATGTCGGAATTTGGATTTTCACCCAATGCCGTTCATCCCAAAATTTCTACTCCCATACACAACTAAAAATATCCAAACCACCACCTAAACTCACTAATTTCAATAACAAATACACCCATGAAATCAAAAGGTTAAATTGTGACATTCGATTTATAGTCATTTGTACGTGGTTTACAGTAATTTGGGTTTTTCTACCTTCATGCTTATCGAATATTTGATGAATTAATTTTTTAAAACAAGCTATACTCGAATATGAACAAATACCCTTCAAACATCACAGCCTAAAAGTTTTTAGATAAAGAGAACTTGAATTTTGAAAGCTTGAGTGAGATGGAAAGCAATAACAGAGGCAATAAAAAAATGTATATATACATGCATTCATACTTTCCATATACAGGCATATATATGCATATTCAAACTGATATTTCCCTTTAATTTTTAACACAAACATATTATACAGAAGATTAAATTTTATAAAGAAGAAGTTTACTCACTAACTATCGTTTGAACAGAGAATAATAGTCTAGGAAAACCGCTGCTTGCTTGATTTTGATCTTCTCTGCTTAGTTGAGTTTAGTTTGTTTTAAGTTGTAAAAATGCAGAAATGTTTATCTTTTTTTACCTTACTTAGTTTCGAATGAATGCAAAAAAATGAAGAAGGCAGTGGAGGTATAAATAAGAAAAGGTAGGCTGTATGCTTGTATATAGTGAATTCCTTTTTCCACTTTTCTTTAAAATTTTAATTACTTAATTTCCTTGGGTCAGCAAATGCTTTTGACCTGATTTTGATTTTTGAAATTTGAAGTGATTTATTAAAGAGAAGATTAGACCTTTTATGTGCTTGAGAAGATGGCATTTAATGTGTGTGTTCCCTCTTTTGTTTACATACGTATATTCATTCATATACATATATATGTATACAAATATGGTTTTGTCTTATTTATCTTATATATATATATTTATTCATATACTCAATCTTGTCTCCTTGTATACATACATACATACCTCACATATCTACTTATATATATTTGTCATCAATATGTTTACACTTATTTATATTTACATGCTTATCTACACATTTCTTATTCAATATGAACATGTATACATATACTATACTTACCTTTTCTTTTACAATTTCCATGTACATTTATATATTTTCCCACTCTCTACATACTTATACATATTTTATCATTAAATACTTTCATATTTAAACATCATAAAACTTGTCTATATATTTATATATATTTATGGATATTTTATCTTGAATTTACATGGTGAAGTATATATTATTTATTTTCTATGGAATTTATCCTATCCAGAGATTTATAAGCCAATATTTTTTTATAGTTTTTAAGCCATTTATATATCCAATATTTTAATTATCAGAAATTTATATATTTGACTAATTTTAAACTAATATCTTGATGATTAAAATCAGTTAATTACCCAATTATCCGATGTCAAAAATCCGGGTCGTCACATTCCTCCCCCCTTTAGAACTTTTCATCCCCGAAAAGGAACGAAACGAAAATCTTAATTTTAATGTTTATTATTAATTAAATCATTCTTTAAACATTTTAACTTTTTACTCTTTTATTTTAGAAATTTTAAAACACTTTAGACTCTACTTAATATTTCCAAACTAGCTTTATATAAAAATACTTTTTTTATAACTCGATGTTTAAACAAGTCCATCCTTGTTCTCATAGAAATTCAATCATACGTTGATCAGACGCAGGACTGAAAATCTATAAGTACTTAGTAAACCCATTTTCAACACCCAGTGAAAACAATTGGGAAAACGTTTGTGAGAATGCTCTGGAAATCATCACTCCCTCCATGGATCACAGTTAGCCCGATGATTACGTCGCCATCCCGGCGAAAACCATAGAAAACTGTAGGCATCCGCACCCCTCGATTTCACCATGGAACCGCCACAGATCACAGCTACACCCAGGGTTACGTTGCCATCACGGCAAAAACCATGTAACTGTAGGCATCAGCGCCCTCGAATTTCGCTGCCAAATGAAACTTCACCACATAGATCGCAGACTACACCAGTCGAGTCCCAATGTAGCCTGTGGGCACTCACTGCCACACGACTTTCGCTATGGACCACATAGATCGCAATCTACCGATGTTATGTCGGTCTCCCAGCAAAATCAAACGTAGACTTTAGGCAATCACTGCTCCTCGACTTACGCTATGGAAACGTAGTAGATCGCAGTTACACCAGAGTTACACTGCCGTCACAGCATAACCCCAATGTATCTGTAGGCATCAGCGCCCTCGACTTTCGCTACCCCAATCACAATCCACAGGAACTACAGTTTGGTACGGACGTCCTCTGGGATCAAAATTTAGAACCCTCCTTAGGGCTCAAGGCAGAACCACCCAGTGGATCTCCTATTATAAGTTTCAACTCTAAGTGGGAGCGCCTTTTTCCCCATAACATTCTCAAAACATTTTATACTATACACATATAGTATCTTCCAATTCATACTCTTTATATGCATCACATATAAATCTCATTTACACAAAATAGATATCTTCAAAATCGATAATCCACAAACTTGGCTTTCCAAATTCCTAAAATTTATTTTTCCCAAAATCAAAAGCCTTTAAAATCAAAGAGTTCCAAAACCCTTTCAGTTCCCTTCTCATAAAAATCATTTATATATATATAAGTTTATTCTTTCAACTTGAATAATTTTTGGATCATTTCCTGCTTGTATAAATCCCACTTTATATTTCAAATATCCTTTAAAGATCTTTTTTTCTGGTTATAATCTCAATAAGGGGTTTCAATATAGAACACATATATATACCCTCAATAACGCCAAATCAAAATTTTGTTCAAGTCCGATTTCCTTTACAAAGCCATTTATCACATTCCTTACTCTTTATAAAGTAAGTTTTCAGTTATAGTGCTATCCAACTTTCAGTTTTCTTTTTCATCATATATTTCTCAAAATATACTTTTCCATTTCAAAATCATTTTGCCTTAATATTTGATTCGGTTCAGTTTCAGAATTGCTTCAATTTTCCCTTTGGTTAAAACTTCAATTCAACCCAATTAGTATTTAAATCCATGGTTTTAAATATGAACAATTTCTACTTTGACCAGTTTGAATTTTAGAAAATAGTTTGAATAGTCGTGAAATAGTTAAGTAGTTGTGAAATAGTATGTAAAATAGTTGTAAAATGGTTAAATAGTTAATATAAGATAGTTTGAGCTTTTTTTTAAAAGAAGGGTTTTTATAGTAAATAGCTTGGAAAAATAGATCTAAGATAGTTTATATTAAAACAATTTATTTGAAGATAATTTCTGAGTCAAACTGGTTCAGTTCCCAATCTCCACTTCAATCAATCTCAATTTCCACTTCCCTTCAATTTGATTCAATTCCGATTTCAATTCGAATTATCATCGATTCCATTCCACTTCAACCAATTCCTATTTCGATTTCAAATCGATTCAACTTCATTTACAATTCCAATTAATTTAATTCCTACGTTAATAATTAAGCAATTATACATTGTCGTTCAAATAGATAAAAAGTGATTTTATATTAGATCGTACATCTACAAAATATTCCACACATTGATAGACTACACACTACTAGGTTCAAACATTACATCCACAAAGAAAGCCTTACAAAAGTCATATATCTAGATGCCTTCACCACCACCTAGGGGTTTAGAAAAGAACAAAGCCCTAACATTCTTTATAAAAACCTCCCTATGGACTTCCTCCCAACGGGAAAAACCCGTACATGCAATTTTCAACCGGATGTCCCCTTTATAGCATTTACCACAAAAGGTTTCTACCCTTCCATCTATCTGGATAACCTTCACGCCTCCCGCAGGACGTTCCACAACCTTGATTTTCTTCCGTCCCTTGGGATTCCTAGCGATGTGTCCCGTCATCTTACAGTGATAGCAAATAGTCGACTCGTCGACTGGTCTTATGGGCTTACGTTTCCCTTTCCTCGGTTCAGGGCAATGGTTCAGAAAATGTCCTTTCTCATGACACTTAAAGCATAAGATTTCAGAGTGAAACCGTTGGAATGTACCCTTCAATTCCTTCCTTGTTTTACTGCACTTAGCTACGTAATGACCCTTATTGAAACATCTGTAGCATGTGACATTATCATAAGGCCCTGGTCCAGCCCTTTCCTTAACCTGTTTCTCATACTCCAGTATTGCTTCTTCTCGTTCCTTACGTGCAGCTGCTCTCCGCTCCCTACGTCTTGCCTTCCATTCTTCACTTTTAGCCATCACTTACTCTTGGACTGGATTCTAGTGGGACTTCCTAACCTATAATTTAGACTTCGATTAGTCGAATTTCAGCTTTTATTCTTATTTTCCGAATATATATATATATATTTTCCCAATCCACTAATGCGATAATCTAGTTCATTATTTTTTTTTCCAAAATTCGAAATCCGTTTTATTTCAAATCAACTTTTGATATTATGTATATCCACATATATACATATTTATTTCATTTGTATACCAAGTCACACGATCAATTTTAAACTATTCTTGGTTTTTAATTCAAAACAATTTCCTTTGAAATTTTCAAAACAACTCCTGTTTTAAAACAAGATTCCTATATTCAAAATATTATTTATTATTCTTTTAACACTTTGAAACAATTTCCAAATTCTTTGGACTTAAACTTACAACTTCACAATTTTAAATCCATTTTTAATTTTATTTTAATTTCATAAGTCCCACTTATAAATTCGGCTTATAACATTTCATTCTGTTTTATTATTGTTTATTCTAAAAATAAACATTCCTTTATTAAGACACGCCAACCAATTTATGATTATTATCATATCTAGAAACCATACACACTATATATTCCATCATAATTTACTGAAAAAATATAATCAGGGTGGCTTATTTCCAAATACTTTGAAAATCCTTTTAAATTTTCCGGGATTTAAATTCAGGTTTGGATCCATTTCTAGCTTAACTTATTTGTATAGTTGATCCTTACCCAAATTTCTACTTGGTTATATATATAATGCCACTTAAATCTAATAATCTTACTTGATTTCAATAATAACAACCAATTACCGTAATATACTATAATCAAAAAAGATTATTTCTTTTATATATCAAAATATAACCTTTATGTAAAAAAATCCTTTTTAAAATGGTTTTTTTTCATTTTATAAGAAAACAGCAAGTACGCCCTCATATAATACTCTCAACTCATTCTAGGGTACTACTGATCCTATCTCAAATGAGTAATCCCCACCAGAGCCAAGGTTCTCGCTTAACCTAGCTCTGATACCAAATGTAACGGTCCGAAGAAATTTTCGACCTAGAAAATCGACACTAATACGTTCACTGTATAGAGTGCCGAGCAATCGAGTGCTGGAAATTCCAGACTGTTAAGGATAAGAAGAAAAGGAGATAGAAGAAGAAACAGATTCGACAGTACAGAATCTCACAATCGCAGCGGAACAAAATATAATATAAAATAACAGCATTTATACAAAGAAAAGCTGTAACTGTCAATATACATACAAGATATCAGAGTACACAAATCTGGAATAGTTAATATAACTTGTCCCCGGATACTGTCTATACAGCTTATAATACACAGCGGAAATAAATCAGCACGTCTCTGCCATCCAGCTCGTCTCCTGAGCTCCAGAACGTCTAAACCTGAAAATCTGTAATACTCGGTCTGACCCGAGCATTACAATAAAGTAACACCCGAGTCAGGCTGGAAACCTGCGTGAGTAAACCCATTTAAATTGAAACACTTAAATTATAAAACTTCCTCGGAACCAAGGTAACTCGTACAGCACTACGAGTTTTTATCTTGTTATAGCCAAACACTTGTTACAAAATCCATTGGCATTTAAAATAATATCCAAGTACGGTTGCTTATTTAAAACAGTCAGATTTACTTAATTCATATAATTCCGGCCTATTAGACTTTATATTCAAACCCACAAATATTTATAGTGCTTATTAAATCGAAATGGTTCCAGATATCACTGATATCCGATCTCGGCCTCTTCGAATCTAAATAATAATCAAAAAGGTAAATTGTTAAGATAAACCATTTTATTACTTAGGGTGACAGTATTACTTATGGTCATTTGTCACAGATGTCTTATTTCAAAAACATATTGCCATTTCAATTTCATTATTTTAATTCGAAAACAAATATCCTACAGAAATAAGCAAAGATATAGATCGTTAACCCATTTAACGAGCTATAACCAATATTCAAACGATTTGCTTATGGTTTTATACCACTTCGATCAACCGTATTCATTTATATTACAACCAAATTAATTACAAATTGAATAATTTATTAAATAATAAATTTAGAATACCATTAATTATTCATAAGTTAAGTTAAATAATAATAATAATATTAATTTCCATTAAATTATAAAATATCACCGTCCTTAATTTACAGATTTAAAAATTTGATCTTTAGTTTAAGAAATGTATACCTATATATCAATATAAACTCCATTACCTTTTTTTCTCTCATTTTCTCTTATTTTCCTCTCCTTTATTCTTTTCTTTTTCCTTATATTCTTTCTTGCTTCCTTTCTTTTATTTCTTTTTCCTATTTCTTTATCTTATTCTTTTATTGGCCTAACCCGGCCCAACTCCCCTACTTCTCTTCTTTTTGTTCCTCCAGTTCCCTCTTCTTCTTTTTCCTCTTTCCTTTTCTACCCGAAGACCACTGTGCATCCGGTGTGAACGTGCATGAACTTCTCTGTCCCATTCCTTCACCGCCGACCATCTCCCCAAATCCCACTCGGCCACCCCAACGCCCTCCACCATCGGAAACTCGAAACCCAGCCTTATTCGAGAAATCGAACACTCAACCCCTCCCAACCTGAACGAAGACGGCAAACTCCAACCACCTCAAATCACCTCGCCGCGATGCCTCCGGCCATCGTCCTTCACCAAAGTTGACCACAAGCTCCGACACAACCGTCCCCAACTAATCCCCCTGGACCGCACCCTCATCAAGTCGCCTCTCTGACGCCATTTGACGTTGAACCGAAGCCAGTCCAAACCCAACACAAAATCTTACTTCTGCCTCGTCTCGACCCCTCACTTCGCGTGCAAGTGCCGCACCATTTTTCCCTTATGCGTTACCGCCCCAAGCTCCTCCAAGCCAAACGGCCCGCCTTGAAAACCATCACGATGTTGAAATTTGGATTTTCACCCAATTCCGTTCATCCTAAAATTTCTACTCCCACACACAACTAAAAATATCCAAACCACCACCTAAAATCACTACTTTTAATAACAAATACACCCATGAAATCAAAAGGTTAAATTGTGACATTCGATTTATAGTCATTTGTAAGTGGTTTACAGTAATTTGGGTTTTTCTACCTTCATGCTTATCGAATATTTGATGAATTAATTTTTTAAAATAAGTTATACTCGAATATGAACACATACCCTTCAAACATCACAGCCTAAAAGTTTTTAGATAAAGAGAACTTGAATTTTGAAAGCTTGAGTGAGATGGAAAGCAATAACAGAGGCAATAAAAAAATGTATACATACAGGCATTTATACTTTCCATATACAGGCATATATATGCATATTCAAATTGATATTTCCCTTTAATCTTTAACACAAACATATTATACAGAAGATTAAATTTTAAAAAGAAGAAGTTTACTCACCAACTATCGTTTGAACAGAGAATAATAGTCTGGGAAAACCGCTGCTTGCTTGATTTTGATCTTCTCTGCTTAGTTGAGTTTAGTTTGTTTTAAGTTGTAAAAATGCAGAAATGTTTATCTTTTTTTACCTTACTTAATTTCGAATGAATGCAAAAAATGAAGAAGGCGGTGGAGGTATAAATAAGAAAAGGTAGGCTATATGCTTGTATATAGTGAATTCCTTTTTCCACTTTTCTTTAAAATTTTAATTACATAATTTCCTTGGGTCCGCAAATGCTTTTGACTTGATTTTGATTTTTGAAATTTGAAGTGATTTATTAAAGAGAAGATTAGACCTTTTATGTGTTTGAGAACATGGCATTTTGTGTATGTTCCCTCTTTTGTTTACATACGTATATTCATTCATATACATATATATGTATACAAATATGGTTTTGTCTTATTTATCTTATATATATATATTTATTCATATACTCAATCTTGTCTCCTTGTATACATACATACCTCACATATCTACTTATATATATTTGTCATCAATATGTTTACACTTATTTATATTTACCTGCTTTTCTACACATTTCTTATTCAATATGAACATGTATACATATACTATACTTACTTTTTCTTTTACAATTTCCATGTACATTTATATATTTTCCCACTCTCTACATACTTATACATATTTTATCATTAAATACTTTCATATTTAAACATCATAAAACTTGTCTATATATTTATATATATTTATGGATATTTTATCTTGAATTTACATGGTGAAGTATATATTATTTATTTTCTACAGGATTTATCCTATCCAGAGATTTATAAGCCAATATTTTTTTATAGTTTTTAAGCCATTTATATATCCAATATTTTAATTATCAGAAATTTATTTATTTGACAAATTTAAAACTAATATCCCGATGATTAAAATCAGTTAAATACCCAATTATCCAATGTCAAAAATCCGGGTTGTCACATTTAATAAGTGAGCTTAGAATATAATTAAGGAATAATTAAATTAAAACGAGTTAGAATATACAAAATAATATTCTAATGGATGAGTAATATAAATTTGAATAAGAATTAATTTTTATTTGGAAACTGAAGTTAATTTGAGTTAATAAATGAATTTTTGTTATAAAAGGTCAAATATGGCAATTTTGGGAAATATAATCAAAATAGAAGAATTTTTGAATAAATAAATTATATAAAAAATTCATGATGCTGTGTAATCGTTTAAGTATTAAAAATATGATTTTTATGTTGGAGTTTGATATTAGTTTGGGTTAAGTAAAAACACTACAAGAGACAATAGTATTTCTGACGGCTCTTAACCATCGGCCACCGTCGGAAAATACCGTCGAAATGAAGGTCGTCGAAGAATGGTCTTTCCGGCGGCTTTTCGATAGCTTCATCAATTTATTTTTGACGGCCTACGACAGTATTTCCGACCGTTTTTGACTACCCGCCATATACACGTGGGAAAGTACGTTTACCTAAATTGGTGTCGGAAGCCATCAGAATGTTTGGAAGGTAAGGCGTTGGAAGCCATCGGTTAGTTTTTACTAGAGAGCTGTTAGAAGCCTTCGTAAATCTAGAGGTTTTTTATTTCGGCAATCTTTCATCCCCAAACAATACATATATATCAATATGTATATCGCAGCTCAATTTCACACATATAAATCATATATATCAAAGCCCATATCACATATATAACATCAATATTTACAATAAACCAAACTCAAATAACCCACAATATACTCAAACATCCAGGAGCATCTCAAAATACATCCCAAATGTATCAAACATATCCAACAACATCTCAAAACAACTCAAATCAATTTCACACATCCAACATCTCAAAATGTATCAAACATATCAAATCAATCAAACTCGCCCATCTTATAGTATATGTAACTCTCAAACACCATAGCAACAAAGTCAAACTACCTAACTCATCTCAAAGTGCATATATGTATAATGCCCCAACATTAACAGAAAAAATGATACCTATCAATCCTGATCAATTCATCCGGATCCCCTTGATGAGGGAAATGTGTCATGCTCCTACATATATGCAGCAATGCACTCGTCCAACTTGGCCATCTCCACAGCCTGACGCCTATCTTGTTCCTCTAGCTCAGCAATCGTAGCTCTCAACTCTTGAATCTCCGCGTTGTCTTGGGCTTTTTGTACTCGCTTTGCCTGCATCTAGCCTGTAACATTATTTAACAAAGTGTATGAGTTTCATATAGTGTGACTAATAAAATCAATATGTTATACGTTATTCATAAATATATTATATATAAGCATTACCTCTTGTTTCCCAAAATCATAACGCCTATTCCACATTTGCGGCTCCATAATTGCGTAAAAGACCTGGTTCTCCTCACCAGCAGTCAGCTCTTCCCATCCCGATGCCTCAAGTGTTTTCGATTTGAATTTTTTCTGGAATTCCAAATAAAATAACAATCAAAATTCAACTTTAATTATTTATAACTTATTATTTAAAGTAATTATTAATAACTTATAATTTAAAATAGTGAAAATAATGGACACATCCCTAAAATCAAACTTAATACATAAAACATCCTCCAAAGAAAGATATAAATTACATCCCTGTTTTCAAACACTGTAATTTTCTTTCCTAAAATACCCTTCTGCTCCATGGCTGAAGGTTGGTTCTTCATATGTGGATGTTATTCTCACATCCATAATTAAAATTTGCCCCATTAATTATCAATCTTTAAAACACAATAACTTTTTGTAGAAACGACGGATTAACAAACTGTTTTCACTATCAAATCATAAATTTTATTATCTTTCTAATGAGTGGCATTATGCATATGTATAAACAACGACATGCCAAGTTATTTTGGGGGATTGCAAATAATTCATCAATTATATGGTATGATTGTAGACAATTCAGCAATTATATGCAATAATTGCAGAAAGTCTACAATTATATGGTATAGTTCTGCTTTTCTGCGATTACTTGGAATAATTGCAGAAAAGTCTGCAATTATTCCACTGAATTGCATAAAAGTCTGCAATTATTCCGTATAATTGCATAAAAGTCTGTAATTATATGGAATAATTGCTGACATTTGAAGAAAAATTGATGATTATTTCATATAATTGTAGAAAATTGCAAATATACAGAATAATTGCATAAAAGTCTGCAATTATATGGAATAATTGCTGACATTTGAAGAAAAATTGATGATTATTTCATATAATTACAAAAAATGGCAAGAATACAGAATAATTACAGAAAATTCGGCAATTATATGGAATAATAGTAGAAAAGTCTGCAAATATTCCATATAGTTGCATAAAAGTCTGGAATTATTCCATATAATTGCATAAAAGTCCGCAATTATATGGAATAATCGCTGACATTTGAAGAAAAAAATGATGTTTTTCAAAAATTGTAGAATTCTCTACAAGTATATGGAATAATTGTAACCTTACTACAAATATGATTTTTTTTAAGTATCAACAATTGGTCTCATTTTAAAGATTGTAAAATTTATGATTTTTTGGTGAAAACGATATGCTGATGCGATGTTTCTACAGAAAGTAATGCACATTTGAAATGCTAAAAATGTAAAGGGTATTTGGGCCTTTTGGCGCAGGCGGATTTGAAAATATGGACTAGAAACGTAAGTTTATTTTGAGGAGGATGTTTTCTCTATCTTGAAACTTAATAGGGATGTGAGCCAAAACATCCTTACCATGGGCTGTTGTGATTTCGAGTCATGCCATGTGTATATTACTGTGCCATCTTCATTTTCATGCTCGATGGCATGAGTACGAGAAAACACGTCCATGTAGGAACGGGTCGACTATGTCACTTTCCTAAAATTATTATTATGTATTATTATTATATATATATATATATAATTATACAATGTAATAACTATTTATAACCACAATTAATAAATTTACCAGCTCTTGACGGTAACGTTGGAATGACTTCAAACCCCCGTGGTGTGTGATTGGATTTTTATTTCTATTTGCAGAGTTCCTCACTGACTCTGGCTATAAGTTTAAAATGAACATTATATTCTACATTTGTAAATTGATGCAATTATTATATTAATTCTACTAAATTTTTAATAAATATTGGAGACTAGTAAACTTACCTTTGCTTCGTCGCTTTCCCAGAAACAACCCAAGCTGCCATACGCTTTCACTCATCTGGTCAAGCTTTTTCCCTTTTTTTCATGGTCGATATCGTATTGCGGTAGTGTAACGATCTGGATTTTCACGTTCGAAAATCGACATCCATACTTTACATCGTACTCGAATGCCGTAGATTCGACCGTTCAAATCCGAGTCGCCGGAGCTTATAACACAGTTAAGTAAATAACATAGCGGAATAAAAAGAATATAGATATACAACAACTGATACAATATCCAGATACAATGATGATACAATGAATATCTATATACATCAGAGATATGATACAAGAAATAGCAGCGGAAAAGAAAACGATAGATAACATCAGCAGCGGATAATCTCCATCTCCAAAGCAGCAATCCAGATATAGCTCGAACTCCCAATAACGAGGCACAAAGATAAGCAAGTGCAGTCCGATCCAAAGACTGAACTAGCTCCAGATAACCTACTAATCTGACTATCTGAAAAACCAAACTCTAGACTGCTCGTGTAGAAAAATTTTGAGCATCCAGAGTTTAGGAAAGAACAATAAACTCCGGATCAGTCATGGGACTGGTGTGAGCAACAAAAACAGTTTATCTTTAAATAACACAAAAGAATTTAAACATTGAAATCCGCAATGCTTTTGGAAAATGAAACTACCATAAGACCTCCCACCACACACACAATGCAAATGCAGGCTTGGAGGAGATTTCTTCTTATGTTAGTCAAAGATGCTTACTACGCAAAAAATCAAATTCTTTTGATTATTATTACTAGTGCATAGTGTAGAAAACATTTCGAAAGTATAATATTAATCTTAGCCAGCATAGGTACCATTATAGTATGCCTACTATAGCTACCATATTAAATGGCAGGTTCTACAACTAAAACCGTACAAGGCTCGTATTGTTTTGTTTGGATTTCCAACAAATGGTCAGGCTAAGGAACTTCCTATGCCACGATGGGTGCGTCCCTGGAATAGACGACCCGAGAACCTAACCGGATCTCTGCCAACACAAGGCCGGGTTACCTCTGCAAAAATAGGTAACTACTGACACGCGTATGCCATCCCCCGATCGTAACCGATCTTCCCGAGGATCCCCGATTTCCAACAAACCACAAAGTAATAAATTTGCAGCAACCACAGAGGTTAAGTATCTGGGCTCCATACCATGATACCACCTTTATCCAGAAGGAATGACATACACTAAGGGGCGCTACTCCCTAGAACCTTGCTGCATCTTTCCTGTTTTGACCATTTCCGGGGTGTGAGGTTCGACGAAGTCTCGTCCACAAAGCTACGCTTTTTCAAAAAGCCACGCTTTGGGTCAACAGATGATCAACCTATGATCACAAAGATAAATGATCAAACAAATGATCATATCACAAATGATCAAACACTGATCATCACACAGCAACACTCAGCATGCCACATTACCAAATTGGGATATATCGCTGATAAATTTCAACTACATAACCTCTGAGCTCGTACGTCTCAGAGAAGGGTGTTAAGCTAAGAGAATAAATTCTCCGCCACCAAACAGAAATGTATTTGAAAGAAATCGGCTTTATATCTCAAAGTGTAATGTCAGACATGTAACCATACAAGTCTGTTCCGGGTTCGAACAGAACCGAAGGCACTTCTCACGAAGCCCTTGCAATTCCGGATAACTTTCAATCACGTCCGGACTTCCCGTCACAAAAGAGTGATAAAAATCTCTATACCGGCGCGACTCAGTGCAGAGACATTCGACAGGTTGTCCTTTCATTTTCGAAAAATATCCGGTCTTCAACACCGGTCTTCAAATGCTATCCATATACGACGTATCACTATTCGGAATGAGTTATACGACCCAAAGGTCCTTTCCCGGCTAACCCGAATAGTGAGCGAAATATTTAAAAACATACGGATATTGGGATTTCAATTAAGTCACAACTTAAACCCAAACTTTCTTTACAAATGGTTTATCAAATTACCATTTTAATCTTTTTAAACAAAAAAGATTCAATTCACAAAGTTCACTTAATTTCACAAAGATTCATTCACAGATTTTCCAAATCGATTCCCATTTCAGTTTAATTAACTCGTTAAATCTTTAAATCAAAGATTTAACTTATAGTTTTCAAAACAATTTCATTTCGAATGGGTTAAACAAATCATCATTTTAAATCTGTTAAAAATAGACAGATTTAATTCATAGCTTTCAAAAAGAATTCATTCATAACTTGGAAAATCCATTTTTCAATTCATTTTTTTGAAATTCCTTTAATTAAACTGGAATTTCATTTCTTATCTGAAAGCTTTTATCATTTTAAAACAACAGTTTTCAATTTGGAAATCTGATTCATTCATACGAGTTGAAATCCTTGGTTTAAATTCAAATTCCCAAATTAATACTTTAAAATGGTTTAAATTCATATGAACACATTTATAATATTTTTAACCGTAATTTCAAATCATAGGATTCAATTTCAAACTTGAATTCAAATTTAAATCAAATTATTTAAATTTCAAAACTCGATTAAGTTATTCAAAATAACTTTTATCTTTGAAATTCCATTTCAAAAGCTTTTCATTTAAAACCCCAAATTTCTAACTTCAAAATCAATTGAAATTAAAATTTCAATTTCAAAAACATCAAATTTAAATTATCTGTGACTTAACCGATTTCCACGTGAAATCCATATTGGTGTGTGTATAAGTGTGGTCCAGGGGTTCAACACAATAGTGCAACACAATGAATCATCACAGATCAAAATACAGGATATAGTTGATAAGCGATATAGACTATAACGCTTATCGCTCATTCACAGATCACAGATATATATCACAGATAAGTAAATTACAGATCACAATATAAATCAGGAGGTATCACAAAATATCACGAATCAGGGATATCAAACAATTCAATCATCCAATCAAATTCAAATATTCACAAGTAAGGTCAGTTAATCCTTTGATTAATTTTAAGTTAGATTAATTTCTTATGAGTGTAAATTACTAACCCTGGTTAATTAATGTTAATTAATTACAAATTATTTTGATTAATTATTCTTTAATCATTTATTAATTAACCATTTATAAATAAATTAATTAACCTTTAATTTTTAATTCATCAACCTTTAATTATTAAATAATTAACCTTTAATTATTTAATTCACTATTTAATTAATTATCTTTAATTAATTACTTTGATTATCCTTTTAAACCTTGTTTAATAAATCACCTTTATCACATTAGATACCTTAAAAGGTTAAGATTTAGTTTAAACAACATTTTATCTTAATTTTCATTTTAAACTACATTATTTATTTATTAAACAATTTTGTAAAATAATGTATCTTGATTAAATAAATTTAAAACTTAATCATTTTGAAATCCTTTATTTAAACTTTAATTTATTTAAAACTTTAATCATATCCTTATTTTAAAACTTGGGTTTTATTTAAAATTGTTGAAAAGTAGAAAAACCTCAAAATACAAACTGTTTTTGAGTGGCTCCTGTAACTACTTCGAGTCACCCCCGAGACAAACTTGTCTTTGCTTTGGGTTACTCAGAAATTTAACCCGAGGGAAAATATTTTCCTTTATTTTTCTAAGTCCCAGAAACCTACTCGACATTCCACTAAAACGACACGAGTCTCCCTTCGAGTCTAAGCCCAGTTCCCCCGAGAAATACTTCGAGTCTTCCACCATGCCACTTCTTCTTCCACAACCCAAAACTATTCAGATACACGATGATACGCGTGCACGTGTACGCCTGAACAGTGATGCTCCGACCCACCTCGCGACCATCGGCAAGTCGATGACGACTATCTCAACCTAGCCGACCACCCAGAAGTCTTGATATCACCGTGGTTCAACTTCAGGTGATTCGATCGAACAAACCCAACGACACAACACCACGAAACCGTCTCGTCTTCCCACGTATGGCCATCAGAAGCCACGAAAATCTAACTGAAGCTTCATCGAGATGTGACGCCTCGACTGGCATCGGAGACGTGAATTCCGATCACCCATAGGCGGAGCGGCGATCCCATTTACAACGTGAACCGGAAACAGTTCTTAAACCCTAGTTTAGATTCGAATTCACAATTTATGCTATAGAAAAATTCTTCAACATTTTTCCCGAACTCAACGATGATCAATCTTGCTTTAAGCAAAATCCTAGCATTCGATTTCGATTCGATCACCAGATAATGATCAAAATGCTATTTTTGTTCATATTCAAACTGCACGTGAAATACTCAATTAAAAATCACCCAATTTGTTTTAAAAATATTGTTTTTGATTGTTAATCTGAGTTATATAACTGAATCGAGATTTTGCAACATTCGAAATTACCCGAAAAGTTATATCTCTACTGTAAATCAGTTTATAGAGTCCATTGTTTAAATATTTAAGCCTAAAATAATTTCCAGGCCTCAAGTTAAGTTTAAATGAATCTATCATATTTGAATTTCCAAGCTAAATATGGTTTGTATGAAGAGATGTTAATTTTCTTTTCTTTTTCTTTTACTCTATAACTAGAAATCAGGAAGAACAGTATATAGGATACCCTGTACATCTACACATATATTTACCAAACCATGTTCAATGATAAACATATTCAATATCAAGAAACAGAGAATCATTTCAGTTAACTAAAAGATTTCAAGTTTAATGCTTACTCACAAGCGACAAGAAATCAAAACAGTTAAGCCTCGGAAAAATAGGAGTTGCTCACCTTGTTTACCTAGAAGAAGAACAGAGAAAAATGTTGAAACAGGTTTTGATAATTCAAGTTGAAAGCCTTCTGGTTTTGATTTCTAGTTTGTATTGTTTTGCTTGAGTTTTAAATGACGTTCTTTTTCTCAGTTTCTTTCTTAGCTTTTTTTTTCTTTCTTTTTCACAGTTTTGAAAAATCGAAACTGAGATGAGGTAGATGGAGATAAATAAAAAGAGAAGATGTATATGTGAAGGAACAGATTATAGGGAAAGGTGATGTTATCTTGTACTAGAGTTATGGGCTGCCTTGTTTTATATTTCATTTTTAAATTTACATGCTTTGTTTATTGTTTTATTTTTATCTTTTGTTTACACTTATTTCGGCTGGAGACATTATGGTTTGATTTCACACTTGCTTGATTTTATCTTCATTTCTTTTATTATTTGGATGTATATTTCTTTTGTTTATACTTGTTGTTTATGGTTTGTTTTAGATTTTGTTTTTATTCATAGCTTAGGTATTAATTATCACTTTATAGAATAAGTAAACTTCTATTTTTATCTTACTTTATATTTTTATAACTCAAATTATTATCAAATTCATTTACTTGAGATTTTTATTTCAAATCAAATGTATACACATATATATATTCACATATATATACAATATTTACTTTATTTATAAAAATAAATGATTTACACAGAATTTATTCAAGACTCGGGGAAACTCGCTATCAATTTATCAATTGATTTTTATTATTTTTATTCAAAAATTTATTTAATTATCAATTTAAATATTTATAAAATTCGGGGTCGTTACAGACTTCCCCCCTTAAAAGAATTTCGTCCTCGAAATTGCCAAGGAGACAAAAAGATAGATGAAATAGGATTTATCAAATCAACTGAGCATCTGTTCTGCATTTGGCTTACCAAATCAGAACATCAATAACAGATACAAGAACGAATCTGTTTGACACTTCACAAGATACTCGGGTTATCCAGATCTACGAAATATACAGTGGCATCGGTTAGTCCGAAGGGATAACTAACCATTCGTAGAACATATCGGGACCCAAAGATAGATAGACATATGGATATAATTTCAAAGCTTTTAGTTCAGAACTAAGTATCTATCAACCATAGCAACCAAAACAAACAAGGCAACCAATACATCCAAACAACAATTTTGGTCCTTCCGGAGTTTATGTCCCATTTTAATACATCGAATCTTCTTCCTGGATCTACCAGAAATCATCGAAGAATTGAGGAAAAAATGCTGAACAAAAGAGATTGATAGAAAAAAGATTACTTCCTTGTTGTTACAGAGTATTGACCATTTATAGTCGTATTCCCCTGTCCCCTATCTCGTCCTCTTCTTGCACTCATACTTACTATCAGTGGATAGTAAGAGAATTTACTGAGACGTTCAGACGGATATCTTAGAGATTACTCATTCTAGAGTTTACTTCACTCTATCTCTAATGAGCTACTTAATGTGTTATACTCCTGAGTTAAAGTTCAACCTTAGCTCTGATACCAAATGTAACGATCCGGATTTTCGCGTTCGAAAATCGACATCCATACTTTACATCGTACTCGAATGTCGTAGATTCGACCGTTCAAATCCGAGTCGCCGGAGCTTATAACACAGTTAAGTAAATAACATAGCGGAATAAAAAGAATATAGATATACAACAACTGATACAATATCCAGATACAATGATGATACAATGAATATCTATATACATCAGAGATATGATACAAGAAATAGCAGCAGAAAAGAAAACGATAGATAACATCAGCAGCGGATAATCTCCATCTCCAAAGCAGCAATCCAGATATAGCTCGAACTCCCAATAACGAGGCACAAAGATAAGCAAGTGCAGTCCGATCCAAAGACTGAACTAGCTCCAGATAACCTACTAATCTGACTATCTGAAAAACCAAACTCTAGACTGCTCGTGTAGAAAAATTTTGAGCATCCAGAGTTTAGGAAAGAACAATAAACTCCGGATCAGTCATGGGACTGGTGTGAGCAACAAAAACAGTTTATCTTTAAATAACACAAAAGAATTTAAACATTGAAATCCGCAATGCTTTTGGAAAATGAAACTACCATAAGACCTCCCACCACACACACAATGCAAACGCAGACTTGGAGGAGATTTCTTCTTATGTTAGTCAAAGATGCTTACTACGCAAAAAATCAAATTCTTTTGATTATTATTACTAGTGCATAGTGTAGAAAACATTTCGAAAGTATAATATTAATCTTAGCCAGCATAGGTACCATTATAGTATGCCTACTATAGCTACCATATTAAATGGCAGGTTCTACAACTAAAACCGTACAAGGCTCGTATTGTTTTGTTTGGATTTCCAACAAATGGTCAAGCTAAGGAACTTCCTATGCCACGATGGGTGCGTCCCTGGAATAGACGACCCGAGAACCTAACCGGATCTCTGCCAACACAAGGCCGGGTTACCTCTGCAAAAATAGGTAACTACTGACACGCGTATGCCATCCCCCGATCGTAACCGATCTTCCCGAGGATCCCCGATTTCCAACAAACCACAAAGTAATAAATTTGCAGCAACCACAGAGGTTAAGTATCTGGGCTCCATACCATGATACCACCTTTATCCAGAAGGAATGACATACACTAAGGGGCGCTACTCCCTAGAACCTTGCTGCATCTTTCCTGTTTTGACCATTTCCGGGGTGTGAGGTTCGACGAAGTCTCGTCCACAAAGCTACGCTTTTTCAAAAAGCCACGCTTTGGGTCAACAGATGATCAACCTATGATCACAAAGATAAATGATCAAACAAATGATCATATCACAAATGATCAAACACTGATCATCACACAGCAACACTCAGCATGCCACATTACCAAATTGGGATATATCGCTGATAAATTTCAATTACATAACCTCTGAGCTCTTACGTCTCAGAGAAGGGTGTTAAGCTAAGAGAATAAATTCTCCGCCACCAAACAGAAATGTATTTGAAAGAAATCGGCTTTATATCTCAAAGTGTAATGTCAGACATGTAACCATACAAGTCTGTTCCGGGTTCGAACAGAACCGAAGGCACTTCTCACGAAGCCCTTGCAATTCCAGATAACTTTCAATCACGTCCGGACTTCCCGTCACAAAAGAGTGATATAAATCTCTATACCGGCGCGACTCAGTGCAGAGACATTCGACAGGTTGTCCTTTCATTTTCGAAAAATATCCGGTCTTCAACACCGGTCTTCAAATGCTATCCATATACGACGTATCACTATTCGGAATGAGTTATACGACCCAAAGGTCCTTTCCCGGCTAACCCGAATAGTGAGCGAAATATTTAAAAACATACGGATATTGGGATTTCAATTAAGTCACAACTTAAACCCAAACTTTCTTTACAAATGGTTTATCAAATTACCATTTTAATCTTTTTAAACAAAAAAGATTCAATTCACAAAGTTCACTTAATTTCACAAAGATTCATTCACAGATTTTCCAAATCGATTCCCATTTCAGTTTAATTAACTCGTTAAATCTTTAAATCAAAGATTTAACTTATAGTTTTCAAAACAATTTCATTTCGAATGGGTTAAACAAATCATCATTTTAAATCTGTTAAAAATAGACAGATTTAATTCATAGCTTTCAAAAAGAATTCATTCATAACTTGGAAAATCCATTTTTCAATTCATTTTTTTGAAATTCCTTTAATTAAACTGGAATTTCATTTCTTATCTGAAAGCTTTTATCATTTTAAAACAACAGTTTTCAATTTGGAAATCTGATTCATTCATACGAGTTGAAATCCTTGGTTTAAATTCAAATTCCCAAATTAATACTTTAAAATGGTTTAAATTCATATGAACACATTTATAATATTTTTAACCGTAATTTCAAATCATAGGATTCAATTTCAAACTTGAATTCAAATTTAAATCAAATTATTTAAATTTCAAAACTCGATTAAGTTATTCAAAATAACTTTTATCTTTGAAATTCCATTTCAAAAGCTTTTCATTTTAAACCCCAAATTTCTAACTTCAAAATCAATTGAAATTAAAATTTCAATTTCAAAAACATCAAATTTAAATTATCTGTGACTTAACCGATTTCCACGTGAAATCCATATTGGTGTGTGTATAAGTGTGGTCCAGGGGTTCAACACAATAGTGCAACACAATGAATCATCACAGATCAAAATACAGGATATAGTTGATAAGCGATATAGACTATAACGCTTATCGCTCATTCACAGATCACAGATATATATCACAGATAAGTAAATTACAGATCACAATATAAATCAGGAGGTATCACAAAATATCACGAATCAGGGATATCAAACAATTCAATCATCCAATCAAATTCAAATATTCACAAGTAAGGTCAGTTAATCCTTTGATTAATTTTAAGTTAGATTAATTTCTTATGAGTGTAAATTACTAACCCTGGTTAATTAACGTTAATTAATTACAAATTATTTTGATTAATTATTCTTTAATCATTTATTAATTAACCATTTATAAATAAATTAATTAACCTTTAATTTTTAATTCATCAACCTTTAATTATTAAATAATTAACCTTTAATTATTTAATTCACTATTTAATTAATTATCTTTAATTAATTACTTTGATTATCCTTTTAAACCTTATTTAATAAATCACCTTTATCACATTAGATACCTTAAAAGGTTAAGATTTAGTTTAAACAACATTTTATCTTAATTTTCATTTTAAACTACATTATTTATTTATTAAACAATTTTGTAAAATAATGTATCTTGATTAAATAAATTTAAAACTTAATCATTTTGAAATCCTTTATTTAAACTTTAATTTATTTAAAACTTTAATCATATCCTTATTTTAAAACTTGGGTTTTATTTAAAATTGTTGAAAAGTAGAAAAACTTCAAAATACAAACTGTTTTTGAGTGGCTCCTGTAACTACTTCGAGTCACCCCCGAGACAAACTTGTCTTTGCTTTGGGTTACTCAGAAATTTAACCCGAGGGAAAATATTTTCCTTTATTTTTCTAAGTCCCAGAAACCTACTCGACATTCCACTAAAACGACATGAGTCTCCCTTCGAGTCTAAGCCCAGTTCCCCCGAGAAATACTTCGAGTCTTCCACCATGCCACTTCTTCTTCCACAACCCAAAACTATTCAGATACACGATGATACGCGTGCACGTGTACGCCTGAACAGTGATGCTCCGACCCACCTCGCGACCATCGGCAAGTCGATGACGACTATCTCAACCTAGCCGACCACCCAGAAGTCTTGATATCACCGTGGTTCAACTTCAGGTGATTTGATCGAACAAACCCAACGGCACAACACCACGAAACCGTCTCGTCTTCCCACGTATGGCCATCAGAAGCCCCGAAAATCTAACTGAAGCTTCATCGAGATGTGACGCCTCGACTGGCATCGGAGACGTGAATTCCGATCACCCATAGGCGGAGCGGCGATCCCATTTACAACGTGAACCGGAAACAGTTCTTAAACCCTAGTTTAGATTCGAATTCACAATTTATGCTATAGAAAAATTCTTCAACATTTTTCCCGAACTCAACGATGATCAATCTTGCTTTAACCAAAATCCTAGCATTCGATTTCGATTCGATCACCAGATAATGATCAAAATGCTATTTTTGTTCATATTCAAACTGCACGTGAAATACTCAATTAAAAATCACCCAATTTGTTTTAAAAATATTGTTTTTGATTGTTAATCTGAGTTATATAACTGAATCGAGATTTTGCAACATTCGAAATTACCCGAAAAGTTATATCTCTACTGTAAATCAGTTTATAGAGTCCATTGTTTAAATATTTAAGCCTAAAATAATTTCCAGGCCTCAAGTTAAGTTTAAATGAATCTATCATATTTGAATTTCCAAGCTAAATATGGTTTGTATGAAGAGATGTTAATTTTCTTTTCTTTTTCTTTTACTCTGTAACTAGAAAACAGGAAGAACAGTATATAGGATACCCTGTACATCTACACATATATTTACCAAACCATGTTCAATGATAAACATATTCAATATCAAGAAACAGAGAATCATTTCAGTTAACTAAAAGATTTCAAGTTTAATGCTTACTCACAAGCGACAAGAAATCAAAACAGTTAAGCCTCGGAAAAATAGGAGTTGCTCACCTTGTTTACCCAGAAGAAGAACAGAGAAAAATGTTGAAACAGGTTTTGATAATTCAAGTTAAAAGCCTTCTGGTTTTGATCTCTAGTTTGTATTGTTTTGCTTGAGTTTTAAATGACGTTCTTTTTCTCAGTTTCTTTCTTAGCTTTTTCTTTCTTTCTTTTTCACAGTTTTGAAAAATCGAAACTGAGATGAGGTAGATGGAGATAAATAAAAAGAGAAGATGTATATGTGAAGGAACAGATTATAGGGAAAGGTGATGTTATCTTGTACTAGAGTTATGGGCTGCCTTGTTTTATATTTCATTTTTAAATTTACATGCTTTGTTTATTGTTTTATTTTTGTCTTTTGTTTACACTTATTTCGGCTGGAGACATTATGGTTTGATTTCACACTTGCTTGATTTTATCTTCATTTCTTTTATTATTTGGATGTATATTTCTTTTGTTTATACTTGTTGTTTATGGTTTGTTTTAGATTTTGTTTTTATTCATAGCTTAGGTATTAATTATCACTTTATAGAATAAGTAAACTTCTATTTTTATCTTACTTTATATTTTTATAACTCAAATTATTATCAAATTCATTTACTTGAGATTTTTATTTCAAATCAAATGTATACACATATATATATTCACATATATATATACAATATTTACTTTATTTATAAAAATAAATGATTTATACAGAATTTATTCAAGACTCGGGGAAACTCGCTATCAATTTATCAATTGATTTTTATTATTTTTATTCAAAAATTTATTTAATTATCAATTTAAATATTTATAAAATTCGGGGTCGTTACAGGTAGTTTTTTCCGCAATATTTTCATCTAATATTAATCCTTCCACCCATTTTAACACAAGTTTTACTTGGTTATTGTCTAATTCATAGCATGCTCTGTGTTTTTAGTGTCCTTTGGCTTGATATTAAGATCGGGATGCTTACATAATTCTTTTATATCACGTCTTGATTTCAAATCATCTATAGTCTTCCCTTTAACATTCAAAATTGTATTAAACACATTATCAAACACGTTTTTCTCATTGTGCATCACATCAATATTATGACGAAGTAAGAGATCTGTCCAATAAGGTAACTTCCAAAATATACTTTGTTTGCACCAATTATGAATCATCGATTTACCTGGAATTTCAATTTGTACTCCAGTTTTATGTATCTTTGGATAATCCTTTGAAATGTCATATATTTCTGCATTTGACCAAATCGTTTGTGTTTGTCTAGTCTCTGCTCTATTAGTTGTAACATGGAGAAAACACCAATGACAATTAAAACATGAAATTTTCTTCTCATACAGTAAAGAAAATGTTCGTGTTTTTCCATGCAATAAGGACAAGCTAAACGATCGGCTGTACTCCATCCTGAAAGCATTGTATATGCAGGAAAATCACTAATAGTCCATAACAAAGAAGCAAACATACAAAATTTCTTTTTTCTTTTCAAAATGTCATATGTTTCAACTCCTTCATGCCATAGTGTTTTCAACTCTTCAATCAATGGTTGTAAATAAACATTGATTCCTTATGTCGGTTCATCAGGGTCAGGGACGGCAATAGTGAGAAACATATATGGAGTTCTCATATACATCTACGGAGGTAAATTATAAGGTGCAACGATAATAGGCCTAGATGAATATTTAGAACCAAATTGAGAGAATTGTGAAAATTCATCCATACACAAACCAAGTCTAACATTATGGCTCTCTGCTGCAAAAGCGGGATAAGTCTTATCAAAATGTTTTCATGCTTCTCCATCAGCTGGGTGTGTTAAGGTACCTTCTTCCTTTTTCTCACGCTGTGCCATCTCATATAAGGTGCGGTTACAGAAGATGCATATAACCTTTGAAGTCTAGAAGTGATGTGTAAGTAATGCATTCTCTTGTATAGAGCTTCCTTTCCCTTCTTTTTTCTTGATTTGTATCTTTGCTCATTACATAATCTACACTTCTTAAGATTAATGTCCTCTTTCCAAAATAGCATGCAACCATTTAAACATGTATTTATCTTTTGGTATGGAAAATCGAAAGCAGACGTAAGTTTTTTCACTTCATAATGATTTTCACACATTAAATTATCAAGTGACATATGCCATTTTGCATCTTGTACAACAGCTGTAAATCTGTCTTATGTGAAGTTGAATTTAAATTTCATAATAATGTATTCTGCAGTTACTGATAATTGTGTGCCATTTTTACAGCCATTCCAAAGGGGTTTCTTAGCAGCATCCGATAAATCATAGATTTTCTTTTCTTCATTATTTGGTTCTTCTTCGATATTTATATCGTCCTTATAAACCTCAACCGTATGGAACATTGATCATACTACATGTTCAGCCATATCTTCTAAAGGATTCACCATAATATTGTCATTACCCACCTCCTCCTCTGACACTACCTGATTAGTGCAACAAGTTCTCCATGACAATTCCACACGAAATAATCGGACACGAAACTGTTTTGACACAAATGGACTTTAATCATATCAAGTTTCAAATGCTTCGAATGTTTGCAGTTACTACACGAGCAATGAATTTCTTCATCGTTTCAATAATTATTTAAAGCGAATTCAATTTATACGTGTATACCGTTATAAAAATGTTCCTTTATTGAGCATCGCTTGTTCATACGTCCAACTCCTCCGATTAACAAAATAATTAACCATTTTTCCTATTTCAAAAAATATGATCGAAATTCAAAAAATTATTGATCATTTTATGAATTGACATTTAAATTTTCAATTCATTTACCATTTTAATGTTTTAATAATTATATAATATGTTATCGTTATACACTAATTTCTTTATATTTTAATATTTTATTAAATATATAATATATTATTCTTTTAATTTTTTTTATAAAACCTTATATATTTTCAATTTTAAAAAATTATGAATATAATATTATATTTTCACTTTATTATTTTCTACTTTGATGGTCGGTCATCCTACTTTCGATTACAAACACAATAATAATTACATTCTGTAAATCATTTCATTTTAAACGATTAAACAAAATTTCGGCAGCACTTCCCCTTTGTTCTCTGTATCATACACAAATGTGTGTACACAAGGAACTAAAAAAAACGTTGTCGAAATTTTATGAACCGTTTAACATCAAATGATTTACAAAATGTAATTACTTTATTATGTTTGTAACTTGTAAAATATAGGATAAATCCGACAAATATTGTATCAGATGAATATCGATGTCCGTTTTATATTAAAAACGAATATTTATATAACGATCATATACGATCTTGTTAGATGGAACCAAAACTCTCTAGGGATCTAAAAAATAAAGTACATTATACACTAATTTTTTTATATTAGCATTAACACTAATTCATTATTTAAATTTCTTAACGATTAAAAACTGATAAAAAATTGTTTTATTTTTTAACATATTTTAGCTAACACTAATTTTAATTTATTACACAATAATAAAAAGTTAAATTTATACACTAGTTTGTTTATATATATTGTCACATACACGTAAACTAAATTTATATATAATTAAATATGTATAAACTAATAAAGGGATCATGTAAATAAATTATTTTTGTTGACATTTTAGATAACACATAGACTAATTAACATTTAATTATGTTACACTAATACACACATACATTAATCGACCCAAAGTAGCCCTAACTATACATTAAACATCGGATTTAAACACTAATAACCCTAATTAACAATTCTCAATCAACCAATATATGCAATTACAATCAATCAATGGGCTATTATCAACAAATATACACACAAATTAACACTAATTTAATTATAATTCAGATTAATTAGTTTGGGAAAGCATATACCTGATTTTGGATGAGTTGAAGGCGTAGATGGTTGGAGATTGTAAATTGATGAAGAACTTGATGGATTATGGCAGCTTATGGCGGCTAGGGAAAAATTTGGTTCGATTTGGAGCTTTGGGTTTTTTTAGTAAGGGTCTACAGAGGGAGAATGAGGAAGAAATGGGTTCGGTGGTAGCTATATACGTGACTTTCCAAAGGCTATTGAATATAATAATTTATCCTTTATCCCTATTTAAAATAAATTTAGTTTAACTTAATTTATTATCAAAATTTAATTTGCTATAATTTTTTTAAAAAGTTTACAATAACGTAGTTTTGTTTCTAACTATTAAAATGGCTACTTTTATTTTGTATATAATAACTTTTTGACGATTGGATAATTAATTGTGAATTTTAAATGTATTTAACATAATAAACACATATAAAATAAAATATTTAATAAAAAAAATAAATTTCTTACATCTTATATCTGCCCAAGGTATTTTGAGCATACAGTCGAAATATGAAAGGAAAATAAACAGGTTTATGGTATCAAACTTGATTTTTCAAATTTATTATCGTTCGTCGACATTCAGATTTAAACCTTTTGTTCGAAGGTCAAATGATCTACAAGCGAGACAGAATTCAAATCACATATGCTATATTATGTATTTATTCAATCCATATGGTTGGATTTAATAAAACATACAGAAAATAGTTTTGATTTCAAATAGGTCATTTTCATAGAAGTTGTCCTAACAATATATCAAATTTTATAAAATTCCTTGAAAAATGATATATTTTGAGTCTAATTTTTCTTCTTCCATTTTTTTTATTCTAGATGTTCGGATTGGATAAATACATTACAAAGTATATGTGACCCAAATTTCATCTCGTTTGAAAATCGTTTGGCCTTTGAATGAAAGATTATTGGTCCGAATGTAGATGAACCGGTATAAATTTAAGAATCAAGATCGACACCCTAAATTTATTTACTTCTTTTATCATATTTTGGAAGTTGGTCCAAAATACTTTGGATCGACATAAGATTCAAAAAAATTATTTTTTACTGAATATTTTCTTTTATATGAATTTGTAATGTTAATACATTTAAAAATTCATAATTACTTATATAGTGGTTAAAAAATACGTTTAAATTCATAAAACATTACACATTATAAATTTCACCAAAGTTGTATAATGAATGAACTAAAAGTTGTATAGATTGATCATTTGAGTTCGAGTTTCAATAAAGTTAAATATTGAATTACACAATAAAATATTATCGAAAACACTAATTTAATTAACCACAAACCATCACAAAATTGCAGAATTGAATATAAATATCTCATTTAATTTTTAGGAATTAAATTAGTATTTTTAAACAAGTTTCAAACTTCTATAAATAATAAGTTAAAATAACGTGATAAGTTAAATTACTTAAAATAGGTGGCCATCAGAAGCCATCGAAAATCATATGACAAAGCCATTGGCGGCCGTCGGAAGGTTCCGTCGGAATTCCTGTTGTTCCTTGTAATGAATTGTTTTGTGGAAGTAAAGAAGAATAATTAGTTTAAGTCCAAAAATATGAAGCCCAAGCTACTATCCTCATGTCTGGACTTTTCATAAGTACATAAATCTCCTACTTACTCATGAAAGATTTTCACGTTTACACACTTTTCTACCATTTTAGCTTTCCTCTTCATGAAACAAAATTTTGAAAAACCCTTCCCCCCATCTAAAATTAAATTAAAATAATTAAATTCTTATAAATTCATGAATTAATATATGTTCATCACAACACCATATTACACCACTAGCCATGAAGAAATCAGAAATTTGATCAAGTTTTGGAGCAATAGAAATTTACAAAGAAGAGAAAAGAGGGAGAAAGATGGTGAAAACGAAGAGTTTGAGGCTTGGCTATCTAAGGTGAGTAGATATAATTACAAAACTATGTCTATCTTAAATCCTTGATTGTGTAAATCACTGTTTTCTTATGTGTGCATTGATGAATTGACTCTAAGCCATTTACAGTCAATCAAGTTTCTCCTATATTTTATAACTATGATCGTATTATTTGATAGATGCATGTATGCAATGATTTATGTGGTGTTTCAATTCGTTTCCATGTATATGGGTTCATATAATGTAGATAATAACTCAGAAATCGATCGAAGTGGATAAATGTAGCATCTATGAGAAGAAGACGGCTGTAGAAATGTGCAACACCGGTGCACCAGTCCATCTATAGGCACAAATTTTCTGTATTTTGGGCTTTTTAAAAAAAAAGGTAGTTTTAATATGTATTAAATAAAATATATTTAGAGTTTATATGTATATTTAATGGGATATATTTTACATATGTCATTGCTTAAAGATGATTATATTTAAATTCTTGTATTAAATATTATTAAAGTTATTAATTAATTAGTAGAAATCTAATTTTGGTTCTAAATTCTCATAAAATTTCTGAAATATACATTTTAAATGATTTTGAGTATAAGATGAAATATTTTGAATTGTTTTCTATGGTTTGAAATAAAAAGAAATGTACTTTGAAGTTTATAAATTTATGTTACAATTGTATTTAATTATGGAAAATTGAGGAATGACCTCTATAAATTGTATTTGACTTGTAAAGGGATTTTGAAAGATATATATATATATAAGTTTTGGAAGTGAATTATAAGTATTAAAATCTTTATTTTGGTATTATATGAACAAGGTGAATGAATTATTTAAATATATAAAGGTCTTAGAGATTTTGTTATGTTTTTATAGATCAAGTCTCTTCCCTAAGTCATATATGTATACTATGTTTGTTTATATTTCTATGCAGCGAGAAATCTGAATAAATGGAGTTATAATATCGTTTGATATGAGACTTTTAGTAATATTTCTTTAGTTATTCCTTGGATTCGTTATATAGAATAATATTGTGCGGAAATTCTTGATTGTGAGGAATTTGAGTAAACAAATTAGTAATACCATATGGTATGTGACGCTTAGTAATATTATTCTGGTTACTCCTACGACTCTTGATATAGAATAATGTGGAGATTGAGTGTAGTTTATGAGCATTGAATAAACAAATGAGTAACACACTATGGTATGGGATGTCGTTGTTATATTTGTTCTATTATTCACAGTAAGTAGATGGCACTCATGTAAGGTGATGCTCATAGTTGTGAGTAAAGTTGGTGCCTATATATGCAGATAATATGTGTTTGTCAATCATGATGTACTTCTATTATTAGTGCTAGAGAGAACCAGATTGGGCTAGCATCCATCCTAGTTGTCTGTTCTTAGGGTCACACCCCAGATCTGTGATACATTTGAGTATACCAGGGTAGGTGCCCTTAGCCCCTGTATCAAAATAGGCCAACAATCTGTTACCTTTAGGGCACTTGCAGGGTCGTGATAGAGTCCTCGTGTTGACGAGCATACTGAGAGATTTGTGTCCCGATGACCGTCAAAGTAACTAAGACTGTAGAGCATAGTTAGGTGACCCATGTGTGTGGCTTTGGAGTGGGCAGACGACCATTAATCTTCCATTTAATTCTATGCGGAGTGATAATAGGCATATACTATTTATACACCTCACCCAAGCATTGAGATATTGAGATATGACTCTACTTCGGACCTTGTGTCTGTCGTACAACCAATTCTCATTGCTACCTATTGTGAGATATATATGATTAATAGAAAGACGACCTATTCTTTATTGATCGATTATTGATATTATTTATTTTAGTATAAAGAACCTAGGAATGTCTATTTTGTGTCTATCTTGGACATTGCTGTATGCTACTCTAATATTTACTTAGTGGTTTCTCGTACTTTGATGACAATTATATGTATGGATGATTCTTGCATTTGAATTTGTTTCTATGATTTATTATTTGACTTGATTTTATATGGGTGATGACATTTTTTATGCATGGTTCGTGATGGTTGCTATTTTTGAGATATTTTGACGTTGTTTATAATATCACTATTACACCACACATGTTATTATGAAATATTGACATCTACATTTTAGACATAGACTGACTCGTGTGTTATTCATATAATACTTGGGTCAATCTGAGACATTTCAGGTTCAGGAACGATATGACCAGCTTGTGGATGTTGGGTAAGATAGAGGACAAAAGTATTATTGTATATCATTTTGTATTATGCAGCCTCATGTATGTGTGGTGTTTATTGAACTCTCATAGTGTATTATATTGAGATAGTGAGAATATACTCATTTTGTATCTCATGTTAATTATTTATATTTTTATCATATATTTTTGTTGCGTTAATGCCTCTATGTTCTCTCTATCATTTATTGTATATTGTGTATTGTTTTATCCTAGAAATACACATGTTTATTGCTTTGTACAGTTATTGTGTACGTATAGGTGAGTTGTTTATTTGACTTTGAAATATGTAATAATGTTAGCCCAAGGGAATATTCACACGTGACACCCCGATATTTCCTCATTCTCTATATTATCAGACAATATGACCCATTGATACTCATTGATAGCATGGGTATAGAAGTTGTGTGTTTCATTTGGTAGCAGAGCAAGTTCAGAACAATACATTATATATATAAGGCACGAGCCTTGACCTTAGATGAGACTTAGAGTCCATTTTCCTTGGGTGTATTGGGAAGTTACTCTATAATAATAGTATGTATATATGATGGTTACTGGAGTAATTATTTGGGGACTTATTTGTTATTTTTATATATATTATTTTTACTACAATTACTTTTGAATATAAACCTTTGTATGTGATATATAATGGTTGTTATGGTAGTAAGGATGGAAGAAGTTGGTCCAACCAATAGTGTCGGCATCGGTAGTGAATATTAGACCCATGGTGACTTAGTGTAAAAATTGTTGTATTTTGATTAGCTATTGATCAGAGTGGCACAATGGAAGCTGATTGATTGCTTTCCGCCGAGCGTAGTAATTGATTTGTTTCTTTTGTATTCTTTTGGTTGTAGGAATTTGAAATGATTGTTTAAGAGTTATATTGAGTAGGAATCATCACTTGAAGGTTAGAAACCTACTCAAATACTGATAACAATACCTTACGGTGACATCAGTGGTAAAGGTACCACTAGGAATATTAAGAAATGTATCTTATGAAAAATAATATAATGAATTAAAATTGTAAGATGAATTAAAATTTGAAGTTTGCCTGATGATGTGTGATGTTTGAATTATTGAAAGTGATTCATTATTTTTAATGTGTATATAGAGACTATTTGTAATTGTTCCAACATAAGCAACCATATGTTTTATATAAAATTTTTTTTGACTCATGTGTGTGTGTGTGAGAGGTATTAGAAATTGTGTATAAAAATAAGTAAATGTTTAAATTAAAAATCTTTTGATAAAATATATGTATATAAAGGTAGTTATTGATTATGTTATAAAATATAAGCCAATAATTGTTCTATAAAGCAAGACTATTGTAAAAGTATATGTATAAAATATTTATAGGAATTTTTGAAGTAAGATTTGTGTTAATTTATCCGTTAGGTGCTATAAGAATTCTAATCGATGCATTTGGCCAACGTTATCTGTAGGGATTCCTAAGTAATAAGACGAGATATTTGGACATAATGTTTTGTAAAAATTTCAATGTGTTGTTAATTTTTCAATTTTTTGAAAAGATTAAAATGTTTTGAAAGGATTAAATATTTTGAAAAATATTAAAAATAATATTTTAAGAAAAGTTTATTATTTTGAAAAAGTGGATCTTTTGAGGAAAATATTTCTAAAGATTTTGCAACAGATGTTTTGAAGATAAAGTTACATTTTAAAGAAATACTATTAGCTATATTTCGAAAGAAGAAATTACATAGTGTTTCGATAAGTCATATAAAGAAGTTTGATACGAAATTGTATATTACTTGGAAAAGTAAAGTATTATTTGGAAATATATATTGGTAAATATTTTGAGATGAGAAACTATAACAACCGGCACCTTAATGCGTTTGAATTTTCACTAAATCGAAACCCAAGTCCATTAAGACACGGATCGTTGGTTTTGGTACAGTAAAGGATATAAGTATATCAAAGTGCGTTAATGTAAACTCACAACGGAATTGAAAAATATAATATAACATATGTATCAACTATGGCTGTTACCTCGAAATATTATTCCTTGGATATTTAATTGCCCTGTAAGCGCAAGAATAAATAAGAAGACTTCATTATCTACCATTCCCCTCTTGCTCCAGTATCCATTCCTTCTAAACATAACCTGTAGGTTGTTATGAGGAGGGGCGTCAGAACTACGTTCTGGTGGTTGGAAAATTATATACTTTACCCATAACATTAATTTATGTCAAATGGTTTCCATTTAAATGTTATGTCTATTATTCACGGCTAATCCGCTAAATCTTATGTGTGCATACGATATGCTTAACCTAACCTTCTCCAAAGTATCAGTATATATATATATCGGTGTTCATATGTATCTAAACATTTCACTATCCAAAAACCCCAGCCATTTAATACTTCTTAAACATGAAGCGGGCCCTTTGCATCGTCAACGCTAGTCTATCAGTTCTAGCTATAGAGACAGATGACTCTTATATACAGCTTTATAATATAATATATAATTTAATTGTCGTACTGCTACCGTAACTTAAAGATTTATCTAAGGGTTAACTAGTCCACCTCCGCCAAACAAACAACAAACAAAAAATTAAATAAAACTTTGAGGCCTTTGCATATCCCATATGGATTCTACACTAGTAGGAAGTGAAATCTGTCAGGGCATAACCCGAGTCTTTGTTAATGAACGCGCGTGACCGCTTGTGGTCAAAGCCTATATGCTATCTCTACTACTAAATATCGGCACAACAATAACATTGACATAGCCCATCTATCTCCCATAGCCTAAATCCAATTTAGACTAACTCGAGTAAGTCAAGGAAAATGCTCCTTTCACTTACTACCTCTTATTGGATATGAAGTAGCACCTATTTCCCAAATGGTACTGGGCCATTTAGTACTTCAAATTCGAGGTGAACCCTAGGTATATTTTTCCCTTTCTTATCCACAACGCATATCTTATTCCCCCGAGTTTTATGGTTGGTGTATCCCACATCAGTAGTAAGTGTACACAACTGCTGATAGTCTCTGAGTGAAGGGTGTACTTCTGTTGTGTAACTCTACCGACCTCGCATCCCAACCTACTAAATCAAATTGATCATCCTAAGTTTAAGTGTTGGGCTAAGGCAACTAATCTTTGTTTATATAATTAAGGCTATATAATTTACCATAACGACAATTATACTTCCTTATAATATTTAATTACTACTTAACATATTTATTTACTATTTCTAAAAATGTCACTTTGCCTGTAATAAATGATTATTATCTTAGCCGAACATTTCCTAATGACATTTATTTACTTATTCAAATTTTACTTATTATTCCTTCCTTATCTCATTAAGTAGTCCCATTTATCAATTTATAATCTATTTAAATTCTTGTAACTCCTTATTTATTGTACACTTATTTCCCTATTGATTTTGGAGTTACAAATCTTTCCACTTTTATTTCCTAATCTTATCATTTATTACACGATTTATTCAAATGTTCTAATTATATCTGATATGAATATTAACATGTATTACGCTATATTAATTATGTTTTTATTTTGAATGTTTAACGCGTTATACGTATTTATATCTTTATATTTATGTCCCTAGTTATTAATCCCTAACTAGAATATTCCTTTCCATATTTTAATCAATTAGAATTATCCTTCCAAAAAGGTTTTCCGTTATAACTTTACATAAATTAACCTAAAATGAGAGATTTGTTTCATTTGAAATTACAAGGGATTATTTAATTCCTTTTTTATTGAAATAGACAATGTAAACTACGGAGAGAATATCCACACTTTACATATCTCTTTCCCTTCTTGTGTATATTCCTTGTCAATTCAAATGCTGCACTTTTTCTATGTATTTAAGAAATTAAACAAATTTATGGAAGTTTACATGGATAATATTTCAAACATATTAAAATATAGAAATTCACATTCCAATAGATTTAGGGCAAATCTAAATTATACTAACACCTTTACAACCAAATTGTCGATCTAGAATAAATTATACACCTTATCACTATCAAACTTTTAATAACTTAGGGACTAATTTCCAAATCTAAGTGATATTCCAAAATTGCAGAATATGTAGGCAATTTATTTACAGGAAATTATTGTCAAGGACAAAATTTCTCAACATTTTAGCCTCAAGGACAGACCTTCAGTATTTTAGTCTAAAGGACAACTTTCTCTGGGTATCAGTTTTTACAGTTTTTAAGTATCAGTTTGTAGTTATCGGTAGCAGTTTTTAGGTATCAGTTTTTAGTTCGGTAGCAGTTTTGGAAAAATCTTTGTCCTTATGAATAATTTTGAAAGAATATTTGTCCTTATGAATAATTTTTAGGAGAATGTTTGTCCTTGTGGTTAAAATATTGAGGTCGAGTCCTTGAGGCTAAAAATATACAAATTTTTGTCCTTTAAATTAATTCCCCCATTTATTTATGCGTTTAATTCAAGTCTATAACTCTTAGATCTGTATTTGGACATAATAATTAAATAAGAATTCAACATGATAAATTTCAGAGTTATAATTAAATTATACAATTTCCCACTCACCTTTTAAGCTTTTCAAATCCCCAGATATGAACTCAATCCTTTATTTGACTCATTTTTCCATTCTTTTTTCGCAGTATTGATTTGATTCTTCTCTTCTTCTCTTTTATTTTTCACCATTCTCCAATTTTGTATATATATTTATATTATTTATATTTTTATAAATAGTGGAGAAGAGAAAATGACAGAGCTTAGTTGTTTGGATTGGAAAATATGAGAAGAGAAGTGACGAGTTAAACTTTTATTTATAGGCGGACAAATCAATCGTATCCGTTAGATTGAAATTATCAAATCCGAGCCATTGGACAAGGTTCAAACCCTAGCCGCCACGTTCTAAATGGTCGACCGCACCCCTATGAGCGGTCAACCGACCCATAATAGGGGTCGACTGGTGGGATCCAGAATTTAATGGTATTTATTAATATATTTGTTTTTTAATTATTTTCGCTCCCGAAATCTCAAACGCTAATAACCTTTTCATTTCATCTTCGGTCGCAAAATTCCATATATGAAAGTTGCTCAGAAAATCACCACGGATGCAATAGTGACAGTTTCTTGGCTATATTCCAACGTTTGCTCGAATTCCAATTTTGGAGCTTTATCAATTATTTATTAATTATCATAAATTTTACGGAGTGTTATAGAAACCACTTGTTAATTTTGATATTGTATTGAGTTGATTTGAAAATAATGAAGATATTTTATAATTATAGGTATTTTAAGAGACGATTGTCGCCAATCGACAAAAGAAGCCACTAAGAGATTATGGCAAGGCAACGTCTATATATTATATTAATAATATTTGTAAATTTAAAATACATAGATATATAGTGTATATTGAAATAGATTATGTGTATAATTTTTTGGATGTTTACATGTGACTTGATATGGTTTTTATGAATGTTAAGATTTGATTGTAATAACGTATAGTGAGAAATAAAAATTATATATATGTGTGTATGTTTTTGATTAAAAATGAAGTTAGAATAAAAGTATAATTCATTTATATTTGGAATAAATTATTGATTTTGTATACAAGAAATAAATTTATGAATTGTATGCTTTGGGTTTAGAAAGAATATTTCAAAGGAATTGTGTATTATTATATTGACAAGTTTTAGTAAATATTTTTGTTAAGGTGATCCATAAGTGTGATTTATTAGAAGTAGTTTACAAAGATTATTTTGGTATAAACAGATATTATGAATTTAAAATGAAGTTCGAAATGATGAAATATTTTATCTTAAAGAAAAGAGAATCACTTTAAGTAGAAAAAAAAATTCTTTATGAAATAATTTTGTGATAAAGTATTTTAAAGATTATAGAGTTTATAATATTTAATGAAGATATATATTAGAGGGCTCGTTTTGGTAAGAAATTTAGTTTTAATTTTGAAGTGTTAATTTGTATAAATGTGTTTAACTCCTTTGTAGTAATCATATTTGGAAAATTTTGACATGAAGTTAAACATTTAAACACATTGAAGTGAGGGAATTAGGCACAAGGACAAACTTTGAAAAAAATTTAGGCTGAAGGACACAAAGTTTCATTTTTGGGCTGAAGGACAAACTTTGAAAGAAAATTAGACTGAAGGAAAATGCTAAATATAGTTAGCATTTTGTACAGTGCAAACATTGTACAAAATGCTAATTATAACTAGCATTATATCCAGTTTTACATTGTACAAAATGCTAGTTGTATTAGCATTGTCCTTCAGCCTAATTATCTTTCAAAGTTTGTCCTTCAGCCTAAAAATGAAACTTGTTGTCCTTCAGTCAAAAATTTTATGAAAATTTGTCCTTGTGCCTATTTTCCACCATTGAAGTTTTAGTGCTTTAATTGAAAAGGTGCTTTTATTATAAATGAATGTAAAGTGAATGTGTAAACTAGTTTTTCAAATTATATAAATGTTGGAACTTGGCCCGTCCGTAGAAGAAGAAATGGGTGAATTTCAAAAAATTTACCATTTTGGATCTTTAATGGTCATATGAATGTAATGTGTTTAAAATATGTATGTAATGTAATGAATGTATCAAATACATTCATGTTATCAAATATAAGTGTAACATATAAGAAGTGTATATTTGTGTAACTAAGCATGAGAAATTTTTTGTTAAGGAAAACCTTTGGTTTTCTTTCTCTTGACATGTATAATAAATATAAAAAAGACGAGGCTAAAAATGTAGAGAAAACCCTTTCGTTTCTCTCTCTCTCTCCAATTACATTGAGTAACATATTAAATGACATTTACAATAGAATTTGCATATGTCTTTGTTGTCCAAGTTTTTTTAATATTTTATTCAAGTAATAAAATATACATGTATATAATTGATAAGTTTATACATATACATGTTAAAATAAGTTTTCCTATGTATATAAGTTTGCCAAATCAAGAATTAACAATTGTAACAATGGTTTCTGTTTGCACAAAAAATGGACAAACACCTCAAAGTTGTATGATTTAGTAGATCTTATGTTGTTCTTAGCGATTTGAGTGATTTGCGCAAATATATAAAAAGCAGGGGCTAAACTGTAAAAAGACACGCAAATTTATAGTGGTTCAGCCAGAATGTGCCTACGTCCACTTTATATATTATTTCTCTTCTCTTCTTTTGATTACAAGTACAAAGCTTTGATACAAGTAAAAGAAAGTTGTTTGAAAGTTCCTTCCGTGCTCGAGCTCTCCAACTTGTCCCCCATTGTTGTACCCCTGCCTCTCTATTTATAGAGTGAGGTTGGGGGCAGGGGTCTTGGATATATACAGCTGCTGGTGGACCTGGGCTGAAGTGATCTGGCCTGGCAGTCTGGTTCGGCATCCTCTTGGTTCGGTCATGAGGTGGTTCGGTGATAGGTGGAGGGGATTTGGTCCGGTTGTATTTGGTTCGGTGGTAGTTTGGATCGGTGGGGGGGATTTGGTCCGGTTGTATTTGGTTCGGTGGTAGTTTGGATCGGTGGAGGGGATTTGGTCCGATTGAGCTTCATTCGGTGGTGAGACTCGGTGGATCTGGTCCGGTGGTAGACAGGGAGTGGGTTGATTAAGTGTTTGAAAACTTGGCCAACATTTGCCCCCCAAAGTAGGGTGTATGTTTACCATATATCGTGCTTTGTTTTTTGCCCATCCATTCTCGACGTCTGCGTGTGTTTCATGTTGCCGATCCAAGTGGTCCGGTACACTACCTTCGCCTATAAAATAGGGGACTAGGGCTTCTATCTTCCCACTTGCCGAACCATTCCCACGAACCTCAGCGTTAGCCGAACCAAACCCTTAACCGAATCAGTCAGCGTTAGCCGAACCAAACCCTTAACCGAATCAGGTGAGATCTTTAGCCGGACCAAGTCTAATCCTTTTTGCCGAATGAACTTGCGTTTGTACGTTTGCATGCCGAATGAACTTAATCCTCTGATACCGAATGACACATGAACGTTTAATACCGAATGAGATTATTGAAGTGCTGCATCTGTTTGCCGAATGAATTGTTGTACTGAGTGAACATGTGTTTCATACTTCGGACTTTTAAGTGAAATTCCAAATTACATTGTTCGTATATTCTAACGATATACTTTCCCGTGTTTGCAGATAAATGTCTCGCAAAGTGGAAACTCGTTCGGATAAGAAGAAGTCCCATGGCGAAGGAGAGTCCTCGGCCGTGCCCCCAGCTCAATCAGGATCGGAGCGTCATGGGCCCGCCCCAAGGTCATTAGTGGATGGACATGGTCCCCAGGAGCTGCTGGATTCCCCGCCTGACTGCTTTCCTAGCTCTCTCAAAGAGGAGCAGCTCGATGTTATATCTCGTTCCTTTGGGATCGATAGAGCCCTCATGCTGTTGCCGGGCCCAGGAGTCATGCCATACAATCCTCCCGAAGGGTACTTTGCTTATAGTAGGTACCATTGTATGTGTGGTGCTATCCCGCCTCTCAATGCTTGGGTAGTCAGCTTCCTCACGTATCTGAAGGTGGCCCCATTCCAGCTTCAGCCCAACTCCTATGCCATACTGGCGAGCCTCTTCGTTATCTTTCAGAGGAAGTACGGGCGCCCTCCTTCAAACCGGGAGATCCGGTACTTATATAATTTGAGAGGCTACAAGAAAGGATCCCCGTACATTAGCTTGGAGTCAGCCGTGACCTTCAAACCGGTCTTGGATCTATACTCTAAATTCAGCATGTTCAAGAAAGAGTGGTTCTTTGTTAGGGACGAATCCGTTTCAATCCGGCGCTTTACCTCTGGATGTAAGTTGATGCTTTTACTTATAATTTCTATTCCGATTGCGATGCTTCTTCTCATACTTTCTCATTTTTGCTAGCGACAGGTGGCTTTCCGGTTGTGGAGACTGACCGCCTGGTTCAGACGGCGGCTGAGATAGAAGCCATTCTTGGGAAATATAGATCATCTGCCTTCTTGATTAGAAATGCGATTCTTCTGGAATATAACCTAATCCTTCCGCAGCAGTCTGTAGTTAAGTTGAGGGAAACGGCGGAGGAGAGGGCGGCTGCTCAGACCAAGGAGGGTGTTACGGCAGAGGGTAGCAAGAGGAAACCTTTCACAAAACCTCCAGCTGTCGGAGGTAAGAAACTCAAGAAATCGGACGGTCCTTCCCCCAGCAATTGTCCACTTACCCGGGAGGAGGAGGACATAGAGGAGGAACGAGGCGAGGGTGGAGATGGTCGGGATGGTGACAAAGGTGGCGATGGCGTCGGGGCCCTACTTCCTGGGCAAGCGGGCGAGATTCAGGAGTGGACGGATGATGCGTTCCACCAGGCTTTTGAGGGGTTGGATGAGGATCCGGCTTTGGCAGAGAAGACCGGGAAGTCGGACAAAGCCGGGACTGGTGCAAGTGAGTCTTCTCCGACCATTCCAGCCAAGGTGGCTCCGACGACTCAAGGTGAACTCTTGACTCCTGCATGCTTCATTAATGATAGGGACTTAGGAATATTTTATGACCCGCTCCCGTCCTGGAATGAAATCCAGGACTTATTGCAGTATCCCACTCCTCCCCAGGGTTTGTACAACCACAGCTGTGTTTCTTTTCCTTTTTTAACTTGTAATTTACCGCGTTTCTTGAATCGTATAGTAATGTAAGATTGTGACGCTTGTTCTTTATATCAGGAGCAGGCAAGACGCCCAAAGCTTCAGACCTTCGACACAGGCTTGAGCAATATAAACTTTCCAAAATTTCTGCTAAGCCGAAGCCCTCAACCCAACGCTCCGGGGATGTAGTCGGATACCGTCCTCTTCTTGGGGTCATCGAAGAGGGTATTCAGCAGAGAAGAAGAGTCATCCTTTATCCGAAACTTTGCCCGGTCCTTAGCCTCCGGCTCAGCCTATTCATGATATTACTGAGGAGGGTAGCGAGTTTGCACCTTCTCCGCACCCGTCCGGAAACCCTTCTGTTATTCATATCGACCGTCCCGACTTGGCCCGTAATCCATTTGCGGGTCATCCTGATCTGGATCCAAGTTCTCATGATATTACTTTTGACGAAGTCACTGGCGAACACCTTCTCCCCCGTAACCCCATGGTACGAGTACTTGATGAAGCCAAGTCCTTAGATCTCGATCTACTCACTACTCGTATAGTCACTATGGGAGACGAGGCCAAAGCTAATATTGATCGGGTGGCAGAGGAGACCAAGAAGCTGATGGGGCATCATGCTCGGCTGGTTAAGGCCGGAGAGGAGATTGGGAGCGCCAATATCCGACTTCGATTGGTGGTTTCGGATCAGGCCAAACAGCTTGCGGATCAGGCTATCCAGATTTCTCAGCATGAGGCTGCTACTGGGCGACTAAGGAAAACCATGGAAGAGGCCAGTCGGGCCGAATTGCGGAAAATGGAAGCTGCTTGCAAAGAGCGGATTGACATGGCTATTGCCACGGTGGATGAGGTTCGGAGAGCGGATCTCGAGTAGGTGGAGGAATTGTCCGAGAAACTTGAGGCTGCAGAGCTTGCTCAAGCTAAGTTGAGGGAAGAGATGGAGGTGATGCGGAGGTCCCTTCAGGCTGATTGCTCGAGATACAGATTGGAGAGAGATGCTGCCGTCGAAAGGTTGTCGGCTTCCGATGCCCGGATGAGGGAGTTTGAGGAGAATGAGGGAATGATGGATGACATGCTCCAGGACATGTATTTCCGAACTTGGAAGCAGGGCAATCTCTCTTGGATGGATGATTATCCCAGGGTCATGGCCAAGATCTATCTTCGGGCTTTGGAGGAGGCTAAGGCTGATGCAGATAAAGAGGGTGGAACGGTCTTCAGTATGGATGTGGTCACTGCCCAGTTCACCAAGGAGGAGAAAGTGGCGGTAAAGGAGGGTATGCGGCTGCTTGCTGCTGAAGAGGCAGGTGTGCAGGTAGAGGATGACGACCAGGACGGTCAAGAAGCAGGTGCTGGTAAGTCTTCCTTTCTAGTCTTTCCGTTAATTTGGTTACTTATCACTAATGAATCCTTTTTATGACCGGACAGGCGGGCAAAAGAGCAAGGACAAGACTTCGACGCAACCGGCTCCCTGATTAGACCTGGCAAATTCTTTTTGTAGGCTCGGCATTGTTGTATCTGTTAGTCTTAAGACAGTAGAGTAACTTCTAAGTTGTAATTCTTGCTACTTGTAATAATCAACATTATTCTCGACGTGTAATTTTTTAACTTAAGCTGATTTTGTCGTTTCTTGAATATGTGTTGTTATTTCGACATATCGTATGAGAATTGTAGCTATGTATATTCTAGTAATTAGATTGTGTTTGATGTGAGACTCTGGTTCTACACCATAATTTTATGACTTGCAATATTAGCGTGTGGTGTGAACAAATTATAGTCATGTATTTGTACATAAAAGAAGAAAATACCGCCTTTCATGTTTTAATCGTAGATGGTAGTCTTGAATATCTCGTAGGACCGAGCATAGAATGTAGTCGAATGTCCTGCCACTGTGAGTCCCTACACCCATTGGCGAGTATCTCCTACTCTGTATCATGTACTTTAGGGATTGTTATAGGGGATAGGAAAAAAAAAACTTTTTAAGTAAAATTGAAATATGTGAAATAGTAAAACTTCCAATCACGGAAGGCCTTCGATGTGCTTAAGTTCGTGGCAAACGGGTTTTGTAGTCACTTTCCCTAGCTGTGGGTCTTGGAGACATTTGTCACCCATCTTACGCCTCCGCGGGGAGTTAATTCTTTTTTACCACAGCCGCACTTAAGACACATCGGAGCCGAGATCGCGCACAGTAACTACCCGGGCCATTATGGCCCGTAATCGTGGGTATTATTCGATTTACTGTGGCCGGCTAGCGTGGGTGCCGATCGTCAACTGTGAACTGCCCCTGGCTGGCCACACCTTATGTTGGGGCTTATAGTCGGTTCACAGTTGCCGGCGAGCCTAACGCCGTAATGAGCTGCCTCGGCTATAGTCGGCCTTCTCGGTAGCTTATAAGCGGCTCATTACAGTTGGCTTTAAGGGCCGTCGCGAGCAATGAGTTAACCCGTAGCAGAGGGATGCTGGAGCAAAAGTGTCTCATTGGCGAGGGCATAGATTCACATAGTACCTGTTAGGTCTTGTCCAGGTGAAGTTGTGTTGTGGAGCGCTTTGAATAGAAGTGCTGTATACTCAGGATTTTGTTCAACAGAAAAGGATAAAGTTAACAAGCAGCCAAGATACAAAGGAACAAAAAAAAAAGAGACAAGGTTTTTTAAAGTGGTTCGGCACGAAAAGGCCTACGTCCACTGATTCTCTTTGTTAATTCACTTCATATGGGCAATACAAGTTAAGAAAAGTATCGACGGAGGTGTTGGATGTTCCATGCCCTCTGGAACACCTCTCCGTCCACTGTTGACAAAATATAGGCTCCGTTGTGGAGATCTTTATGAATTACATACGGTCCATCCCAGATTGGGTCTAGTGCTCCGGGGCGAGGGAAGATTCGCTTGAGGACAAGATCCCCTTCTTGTAAGGTACGATGCTTGACTTTGGAGTTGTATTGTGCTGCCACTTTTTGCTTGTGGGCTGCTGTTTTGAGGATTGCATCGTTTCTTCTCTCCTCGATTAGATCCAAAGACATGTGAAGGAGTTCTTCGTTCTCTTCTGGGTTATAGTGGATCCGACGATGGGAAGGCACAATAGTTTCAACTGGGAGCATAGCCTCCGATCCGTATGCCAAAGAGAAAGGAGTGTGCCCTGTCGATGTTCTGAAAGATGTGCGATAGGCCCATAATGCCGTAGGAAGTTCATCCACCCAAGCGCCCTTTGACTTTTCGAGCTTCTTTTTTATTAGAGTTTTCAGAATTTTGTTGACCGCTTCGACTTGTCCGTTTGCCTGGGGATATGCTACGGATGAGAAGCTTTTATGAATTCTATGTTCTTGGCACCAGTTGGCGAATTCCTCGCTGTCAAATTGAAGTCCATTGTCTGATATGATTTTGAGTGGGACTCCGTACCTGCACAGAACATTTTTGATCAAGAAGTTAATAACTTTTGCTGAAGATACTTTATTTAGAGGTTCCGCTTCCACCCATTTGGTGAAATAATCAACTGCCACTATAGCATATTTGGCCCCGCCTCGGCCCATTGGTAGCTCGCCGATTAAGTCAATTCCCCATATCGCGAAGGGCCAAGGGCTGGTCATCTGAGTAATCTCAGTTGTTGGTAGCCGAGGGATCTTAGCAAATTTTTGGCATCTGTCACACTTCTTGACGAAATCTAAGGCGTCAAGGTGGGCCAGAAATATCCGTATCGGAGTATCTTTTTTGCTAATGTTTGCCCCCCGGTGTGATCTCCACAGCTCCCCTGATGGATGTTGGATAATATTTCCTTGGCTTCCCTTCCGGCGACACACCTTAATAATGGGTTGGAGAAACCGCGCCGATAGAGGATGTCTTCTTGTATCGTATAGCGGGACGCTTTCCTCAAGATTTTCTTGACTTCATTGCGCCCGTTGGGTAGTGTGCCACCTTGTAGGTAGTCTCGGATGGGAGTCATCCAAGTTGCTTCTTCGGCTGCGGCTATCAGATTCACTTGTTCAAAACTTGGGACCGTTTGCTTTGAGATGGTCACTGCCCCGAAGATGGCGATGTCTCTCATACTCGCTTGCTTTGCCAATTCGTCGGCCTCCTGGTTCTCTTCCCGAGGGATGTGTTTGACTAAGTACTGATCCAATCGGCTGAGAAGCAACTTGGTCTTCTTTAGATATGCGATGAGTCGTTCCTCTCGAGCTTGGAATTCCCCTAGTATTTGATTAACAATAAGTTGAGAATCGCTGTGAAGACACAAAGAATTGGCTCCGATTTCTATGGCAATTTCTAGTCCAGCTATCACTGCTTCATATTCTGCATCGTTGTTGGTGGCAGCGAACTCCAACCTTATAGCATAGTGCAGTTTATTTCCCTTGGGAGTGATTATTACCACACCTGCTCCCGAGCCTTGTTCGTTAGATGCACCGTCCACAAAGAGATTCCACTTGATATCTTCCGTTATTTCCAGTTGCTCCTTATCCTCGTTGGTAGTGAATTCTGCAATGAAATCAGCCATGGCTTGTCCCTTGATGGCGGTGCGAGGGTGATAGGTGATATCATATTGACTCAGTTCAATACACCATTTAAGTAGTCGCCCGGAAGTGTCGGGACGATGGAGTACCTGCCTCAGTGGTTGATCGGTCAGAACTTTGATGGAATGGGATTGGAAGTAGTGACGTAGTTTTCGTGAAGTGATTAGTAAACAGTATGCTAACTTTTCAAGCTTAGGATATCTGACTTCTGCCCCAGTAAACCTTTTACTGACGAAGTAAACTGGTCGTTGCGTGCGATTGTCTTCCCTTACCAAGGCAGCGCTTAGAGCGTGAGATGACACAGCAAGGTATAGGTATAATTCTTCGCCTTCGCTTGGGGTCGAGAGTACCGGTGGTTTCTGGAGGTGTTCGATTAGGTTAAGGAAAGCGGTTAAGCATTCGTCCGCCCATTCGAACTTTCCTTTATCTTTCTTTAGAGCTTCGAAAAAGGGGACGCACTTGTCCGTTGCTTTGGAGATGAATCGGCTTAGTGCAGCCACTTTTCCATTTAGGCTTTGCATTTCCTTTCGGGTGGAAGGTATCTTGATGTCCCTTAATGCTCGGACTTGTTCAGGGTTTGCTTCTATCCCTCGGGCATGTACGATGAATCCTAAGAATTTTCCCGATGACACTCCGAAGGAGCACTTTAGTGGATTCAACTTCATTCCATACTGTCGAAGTACCTGGAACATTTCGCCTAGGTGGCTTACGTGATCTTTGGCTTTCCGTGATTTTACCAGCATGTCGTCTACATATACTTCCATTGTTCGTCCTATTAGCCCTGCAAACATTTTGTTGACGAGGCGCTGGTAGGTGGCTCCTGCATTTTTAAGTCCGAAGGGCATCACTTTGTAGCAGTATAAACCCCGGTCGGTGATGAAACTAGTGTGGTCTTGGTCGGGAGCATGCATAGGAATTTGGTTATATCCTGAGTATGCATCCATAAAAGACAGGAGCTCGTGCCCGGCTGTGCTGTCTACAAGTTGGTCGATTCTGGGAAGCGGGAAGCAATCCTTTGGGCAGGCGTCGTTTAGGTTGGAGAAGTCAATGCAGGTCCGCCACTTCCCATTAGCCTTCTTTACTAGTACCGGGTTGGCGATCCATTCTGGGTAAATAGCTTCTCGTATGAAGTCATTGGCGAGTAGATTCTTTACTTCTTCATCGAGGGCTGCTGATCGCTCTGCCCCCATACTTCTCTTTTTTTGTTTTACAGGCGCCTTGGTAGGATCAATGTTTAATACGTGGAACGCTATGTCGGGGGAGATTCTGGTCATGTCAGCGTGTGACCAAGCGAATACATCCAAGTTGTGGCGGAGAAAATCAATGAGTTGTTCCTTCAATTCAGCTTTCAGCTGGGACCCAATTTTCAGTAGCCTACTTGAGTCGTGCTTGTCTACAGATATAAACTCCATAGCCTCTGCAGGCTCGGCGGTGGCCTCCTCCTCTTTGTCCCTAGGATCTAATTCGTTGAAAGGGTCGCTGGTGTATCGAAGAGGAGGGGCTTTCTTTAGTTGCTATGCTTCAAGGTTTTTTGTGCAGAGGGCAATCTCTACACCTTTCCCCTTATCTTTCTTGTGGTTGTTACGAAGTTCGGTTATATAGCAGTCTCGTGCAATATCCTGGTCTCCTTCCACTTCCCCTACCCCATTGTCTGTTGGAAATTTCATTTTCAGGCACCATGGGGCTAGGACAATCTGGAAGTCAGACAAGGCTGGTCTTCCTAAGAAGGCGTTGTAGGCCGAATGGTTTTCTACCAGCACAAACGTTTGTTTCCTTACAACGAAGCGGGGATGGCTTCCAATCTCAACAAAGAGGTCCAGCTGCCCGAGGGGCATCTTCGCATCCCCAGTGAAACCGTGTAGTGGTTTATCGCAGGGAGATACATCCTTCATTGATAGCTTCATTTTGTCGAATGCGTGCTTGAACAGGATATTTACAGAGCTTCCAGTGTCTACCAGGATTCGGTAAACTTCGGCGGGACCGAGTCGGGCAGAGATAACCATGGGATCCATGTGAGGGTACTGTCTTCCTTCTAGGTCGCGTTTACTGAATGTGATGTCATCACTTTCTTTCCGCTTTGGGTGGCGCTCTTCTATAACCGTATTGACACAGTCTCTATTGTCTCTAAGCGACTTCCCATATCTTTCCATCTCTCTCCAACTTCTGTCTGCGATGTGTGGACCTCCTGAGATGGTATGGACCACTATCTTCTCTTGACTAGAGCTGTTAGCGTTGCGGTTTCCTCTGTCGGTCCCTGGTGAGGGTAGCCTTGGGTTTTCATTGGCAGGAGCTGGAGTTCTGTCTTGACTTTTTACATAACGCTCCAGTTTCTTCCTTCTGATGTGTTCCTCAATCAGATCTCGGAGATGATGGCATTCGTTGGTATCATGTCCGTGAGATTCGTGGAAGCGGCAGAATTTTCCAGACTTCTGTGCGTTATCTGATTCCTTCTTGTATGGTGGGCGTTTGTATCTAACTTCGCCTTGGGTGGCAAGGAAGATATTTTCGACGGTCTCGTTCAAAGGGGTGTAAGTGTCGAATCTTGGTCCTGGCCGATATAGGCGCTTTTCTACCTTCTTGCCCCCAGCATTGTCTCTGGAATCATTTCTTCGAACGTCCCTCGCCACAGCAGGGGCGTTGCCATGGGTCGTCTTACTTTGCTGTCCTGACTGCCCCTCAATGGCAGCATCCTCAAGCCTCATGTATTTCCCGGCTTCATGGAAGAAATCGGGTAAAGTAGCTGGTTTTTCTTTTGTCAACCTTCTAGCAAATTTAGTGTCCGGATGCACCCCGCTGCAGAGGGCCATTAGGATAAGCTTCTCATCGGCATCTTGAACTGCGGCTGCTGCGGCGTTGAATCTGGTTAGGTATTGCTGCAGCTTTTCTCCGGGTTTCTGTTTGACGCTGGATAAGGAATAAGCGTCCTTAGGTTGCTCCACATGAATGCGGAACTGACTGATAAATTTTTCTTTCAACATTTTCCATGAGCTGATGGATCCTTGGGGTAGATGACAGAACCAGGAGGTAGCAAGATCTGCTAAGAAGAGCGGAAAGCATTTGCACAGTACTCCCTCTGTTGCTCCACTCATGAGCATATGCTGCGTGTACCTCTGTAAGTGTACAACAGGATCGGAGGTTCCTTTGTAGGGTTCCATTGTTGGCATCTTCCATTCTCGGGGGGTGATGGCAATTTCGATATTGCGGGCAAAAGGGCTGGTTACCCTAGCGCCTATCCCTCGATCTCTTTGCTCCCGCTGGACACACTCTCTGAATAAGCGTGCCATCCTTTCATCAGAACTTGGAGCAGATAGAAATGAGTTTGGTTCTGTTATGTGGGATTGATTCCGTCCAGACGACCTGTAGGGATGGTGTCGTCTATCATTCCTCATATTTTCCCGTGGCTGCCTTTGGTCTTCTGGGAGCATGCTTGGGTCAGCTACAGTTGGCCCTTGCCTTGATCTCCCCCTGTTGGATTCTGATCTAAGCACTTCCTCGGGTCCAACTTCGGGCTGAACTCTAGCTCGGCCCCGTTCACCGGTGTTTCTGTTGTTAGGCAGCATGACAGGCTCAGCTACAGTTGACCTTCGCCCGGTACCTTCCCCGTTGGGTTCGGTACCAAACATTTCCTCAGGCCTAACTTCGGGCTGTGCTCGGTCTCGGCTCCTACCACGACTACTTCTGCCGTTAGCTCCTTCGAAGAAGGAAGATCTTTGCTGTCTCTGAGATCCTCCAGACTGGGACTCGCCCCATGATTCAGTGTTGCGGTTGGATTCTTCAGTGTCCCTCAAGCGTGACATGAGATGGTCCACCAAGGCTTCCTGCTGGGACGTGAAGCGGTTAGTTACTTCAACCACAACTCTGTCCAGATCTGCTCTAGTAATTGCTGCAGGCTGTTCTGCGTCGGGAGCAGTTGGGTTAGCCTGTTCTCCATTTGTTACCGTTGCTGGAGGAGGACGGTTTACTTGATTCGTGACAGCTGGATCTGGAAGACTGCTGGATGCGATGTTTTTTCCTTTGTTAACATCTTTTCTCTGTTTGGGAGGCATGTTTTCCAAGTGGCGGATGATGCTGTTAGGAAAACTTGTTAAGTAGATGAAGCTGAAGCTTCGAGCTTCTAGCTCTCAGTGAAAGCACCAAAAATGTTTGCACAAAAAATGGACAAACACCTCAAAGTTGTATGATTTAGTAGATCTTATGTTGTTCTTAGCGATTTGAGTGATTTGCGCAAATATATGAAAAGCAGGGGCTAAACTGTAAAAAGACACGCAAATTTATAGTGGTTCAGCCAGAATGTGCCTACGTCCACTTTATATATTATTTCTCTTCTCTTCTTTTGATTACAAGTACAAAGCTTTGATACAAGTAAAAGAAAGTTGTTTGAAAGTTCCTTCCGTGCTCGAGCTCTCCAACTTGTCCCCCATTGTTGTACCCCTGCCTCTCTATTTATAGAGTGAGGTTGGGGGCAGGGGTCTTGGATATATACAGCTGTTGGTGGACCTGGACTGAAGTGATCTGGCCTGGCAGTCTGGTTCGGCATCCTCTTGGTTCGGTCATGAGGTGGTTCGGTGATAGGTGGAGGGGATTTGGTCCGGTTGTATTTGGTTCGGTGGTAGTTTGGATCGGTGGGGGGGATTTGGTCCGGTTGTATTTGGTTCGGTGGTAGTTTGGATCGGTGGAGGGGATTTGGTCCGGTTGAGCTTCATTCGGTGGTGAGACTCGGTGGATCTGGTCCGGTGGTAGACAGGGAGTGGGTTGATTAAGTGTTTGAAAACTTGGCCAACAGTTTCAATTAAGGAAGAGTTTGAAAATAAATTATACAGTTTCACACAAAAGTCCATTTTTGACTTAGATTAAAATAACATAAACACATGTATATCTACATGTATAAATAATTGCAAGTTATGTATTAAGTTTAAAATAACACACACAAACACACACACACACACTCTTATATGTATGTATGTATGTATGAAGATTGCAATTTAAGTAACATATATGTTTAAATTTAATGCTAACAAAATGATTCAATCATTTAATCTTAGGTATGAAATAAAATTCTATAACTTTACATAAATGACCACTTATGATTTCTAGAACAAAAATAAAACTTTTACTTTTATGACTAAACAAGTAAAAAGAAATCATTTTGGAAATGTAATTATGCAATATTGGAAATTAATTTTAATGTAGTTTTAAACAACCAACAAATATAGTTTATTAACGTGTATATTTAAAAATGTTTCAAAATTTTATATATAATATAATAAATATTTTCACATTTACTTTTTTTTCTCTAAACAATGAGAAAAAAATATTAGACAACTTGAGCATATACAAATTTGTTGTATGATAAATCAGATCTGACTATACAAAAGGGACAAATAGTAAAAGAGATAAAGATTTGAACTATGTTAACCATACTAGTGCGAACCCGTGCTTCGCATACGGTCTATTATAAAATAACTTGTTAACAATTCAAATTTCAGTATGTTTGTGATTGCACTGTTTAAAGTTCTAGTTTTTAAATTCGACTTCGTCGATGGATCATATATTTTATATCACTTCAGAGTAGTGCTTTGCTTTAAAGTATACACTGAAAAATTATTGTTGCTAATGCACAAATTTTCATCTGTAAGATAATATTATGCTTAATAGAAAAAATTAATTAAATCACATTACGTTGAAGTAAGTGCTTTCTATGTAACAGTTAACAATTCAAATGCAGTAGTAAAAGTACATCACTCTGCTTTCTAAGTGGTCTTAATATCAACTATGATGGTTTCTAAGATTACCCAGCACTCTTTCAAAATGTAAAAGAATCATATCAAAAACAACACCATTTATATTTTGGTATTGTTACATATTGGTTCAAAACTTCGACTAAAATAAAAAAACATATATGCCATGAAATAGGAAGATAAGATAAAACTTGCGACTATCCTGTATGTGCAAATGAAAGTACAGACTATGCAAATATAGCTTCAAACATTTTCCTTTAGCTTATCTTCTTCTCCAATATTGATTTGTTAATATTAAGACTGAACATCTATTCAGTGTTTGCCTATCCTAAATAGCCATCCTAAGAGTTCGATTTTAACTTCCATTACATATGTCAACCTTAAAAAATTTACTAATCATAAATTGCTAATGTCTTTGATAGTCTTCTCATCTTCTTAATAGAAACTTCATCGCCTATTGAATGCAAGCATTTAATCTCAGAATCTTATTAGTAGGCACCATAATTCAACCTGTAATGAGCAAACAAATAGCAGTTAGTTTAACAAACACATTTAGCAGTTGCCTTTAGAGAACTTCGTCTCGCCTTTCCTTTTTTGCACCAGCACGTTGGTCATGGCGTATAAAAAATAGATAACATTGATCAAAGCTATGGAGATAAATATTTCCTTTAGTTTGATTGTTTGATAATATTATAGAAAAATATAATTTTTCTTAGTGGAAAAAGGTAAACAGTTGAAAGTCTAGTGCTTCTCATTTTATTCTCAATGGGTAAAAAATTCTATTACTTTATTATTATTTGACAGCTGCAGTACAAACACATGGAACATCTAGCCTAAACAACACTAATATCTGAAATAGACAAATAGAAATTTTTAGAATTATAATTTTTTTCTATGTTAGTGAGCAATTCGGTAAGGGATTTCCATTTGCATTATATTAAATGCGTTCGAAACAGAAACAAAATCATACACAATCATAAATTTAAATTATACATAAAAAATGAATTTTGCCACATCAATGTCGAGGCCATAAAATAAAGAAGATCAAAATCACTTCTCTCTCCACTTACAATTTACGATAATTTAGTATAGTTTCCACAAAAATGTGTCGTGTATTAATGATTTATATATGAACATTAAAAAACAAATTAATATATGATATCTTAACTAAACAATACGGAAAACAACAAGTAGAATAATAGGAAAGATAATCCAAAATCAGTAAAAAAAATGAATAAAAATGTCGTAGCGAAAATAAAGTAATATAATACGTACAGCTGGATGCCCATTAAAAAATTGATCTCATTTGAATATGTAAAATGGATAAGGATAAAACAAATACTTGCAAAAATATATTTTGACACACACAGAAACTTAAAGTATGAATTAGAATTCACAACTTGGAACATAAATTGAAATCAGCAAATCAATTTCGTAATTCAAATCAATCTTAATATTAACTAAATTATTTTATGAATTAACATGTGTTTTCATGTGGCAAACCCCAATAATTTATAAAATAGGCAATAATGGTGATGACGAACATTGCATATTCATAAAAACACTCATTTCCAATAGCATTTTATGGATCACACATTTTGATAAAGTTGAATAAGTTAACAAATCATATACATGAAACAAAGCACTCAATATTCTAACGTGCATCATTCAGCACATACATAGGAGTACATTTTTTCCTTTTCAAAATGTATTTGAAGCAAAGGACTTTGATGTTTTCCAATAAAAAGCAAAATTTAACTACAACTTGTAGCATAGGTTTTAAATGCTTTTTATTAGTAAAGAAAAAAAGCATGTTTTGACGTATTTGTAGAAAAGTTTATATGACAGTGAATACGAAATTAGATTCTTTTTCTTTTCATGTATTTGCAAGAAAAGTTTATATGCCAGCAATGGATACGTAAATTAAACCCTTATTTTCTAACAATGAAAAGAGAAAGTTAAGTTAAAAGGGTAACTTGGGCTTTCCAAAAAGATTTTTGAAATTTTTTCTAAAATTTGATAATAGTAAAATGATGTTTTTGATAATAATACATACTTAAGCAAAACCGTACATACATAAAAAAATGCAAATCAGCTCTTTAGGTTTTGTAATATGTAAAAAACAAATGTTAGCTTGCGCTTTTTGTGTTTCAAGAATATGAATATTTTATATTCATTGGCACATTGACTTTCTTCAAATTCGTAGGATTAAATAATAAATCATGCACCTCTAAAAACATACAAAATAAAAAAACACCTTAAAACTCTTAAGTAGCTTGACTGGGGAAATTTTATTGCATATTATTTTGCAGGTCTCTACGTTCTGTAAAATATTAAATACAAAAATACAAAGAGTGACTGTAAAAAGTATTAAAATTCATGTGTTATAAACAACATTTTAGATAAATGACTAAAGAACTTATTCTTAATCCCATATCCACCCATTTTCTTTGCCATCCACTATAATCAACAGGAATGAAATTGTCTGATGCATTAAAGGATGTAAAAGTTACTCCAAAATTTACAGAAATTGATGGTACCATGATAAAAACCATATTTGTTAAAAGGCCAAATTTGGTATTTCGCAGATTGCCTATAAATATACGTACTTATAATAATTACAACTAAAATCCATTGAAATACCAACGTAAACCAAAAGGTTAAGGAGAAAAGTCCCGATTTCCCTATATTCCAACCTTAGCTATCATATACTTCTCACGCAAAGCTGTCTACAGTGGTTGTGGTGATCCTGATCATGGATTTGATGATGTATAATGGAAATAAATAGAGCCAAATTTAAACTGATGAACTTGGAAGCAACTCCTAGAAAAGACACTGAAGAGTTTGAAAATTATTTGGGTCGAGCATTTAATTTGGACAGTTTTAACAGCCTACAATAATATTACCAGCAAAGAATACAACTTCCAAAATAGTTGTGTACATGGAAGATTTATAGAAAAACAATAAATTAATGGTATTCAAAACATAATTATGATAGGTTAATGTGAAGAATCACGGGTCTTAGATCAAATAATTATAGAAAAAGTCTAAGACTAAATTTCAACTTGCATTATCAACTTGCTCTTGGATGAATAAGAGGTAATAATAACTTTACAAAATTTCATCTAAATTATTTAAAATACGATTATGTTCAAAAATGTATTTTATTTTCTAGCATCTGCATATATTCAGTATGAGTTAAGCCACCGTAATAAGTACATTAGTTTGAAGTAAGTAGTAAAAATCGGAATCTTGTTGTTTATCATATTTGATGGATAAAGTTTTTCTATTCAACTAAACAAAATAATGTCAGAAAACAAATTTAATAAATTACCGCTTATGCTTTATGAAACTAACATAGATACAAATAATTTATATGTTCTATATGAATACAGAGTGCATAAGATCAAGCATGTCCCTACTTGTATCTTAGGAATCCCAAAAAGAGAAAACCATAATGATGATAATGATTTGTACAGTTAAAATTAAATCATGTTATCCATATAAATAATATAATTACAAACTAACTCGACATTATTAAATTTATATGAATAGAAAGTTGAAAATCTAATGCATCCGACATAACTTCAGCTATCTATATAACACTAATGGCTTACTAAAAAATAATAAAGTTAGAAATTCAGACCATTTGAAATAATGATACATTATCGATTTTCAAAAGCATACAAATATTATCTACTACTCTTATGTTTATTAAATAACGTGTATTGAAGGGTTTTTTTATCCGATAATAAGTGATGTTTTAGTTTTCTTAGGTGGAAAACAACTTTGAAGCATGGGTAAAGATGAATACACGTTTGTAGGTTTCAAAAGAAAACAGTAAAAATTTACCAGTATTTAATTATAGTTGTTGTAATAGAACTAAGACAATTGCAATTACAATACTGATGTATTGTTTAAATTAATTGTTTTCATCTTGGATTTTCTAAAAGAGAATGGATGATTTAAATCATAAAATTTTACCATGCAAATAAGCCAAATGATTTTATTTATGTTTATGAAAACTAAGAATAATAGTTAAATTCGGTTAGGAATTTACCTCTAGGAAAAGATTCCAAAGTAAGTTTTTTTAAAATTACCATTTGTCAGTTAAAGAATTCATAAACCAAAGTTAATGAATGGAGGTGCTATGGAACTTCAGTACATAATACAGACAAAACATGATCATTTAATTTAAGTAATCTTACCGAGACATCAGAAAACGATAATTTAAAACAAAATCTATATAATAGTAATCCTGAAATGTAATATTAAAGTATAAAGAGCATAAAAGTCACTTCATGTTGTTTTTGAAGATGTTGAAATAACCAAAAACAATAAAGATGCATTCTTATAAATTTAATGCAGAACTAAGTAAATTAGAAAAAGTTTAGAATGAAAGTGTATGAAGTAAATAAACAATGGAATAACAGAATTAGAACCAAAATTTTCTCATAAACCATAGTTAAATATTTGGTGCGAAATTTCTCATTGGCCATTTTTTTTCTTAGTTAAAATTTATCTTCATGTTTTTTTACTTCCATATTATGTCAACCGTGAAAGAAAATAAAATTTCAGCTGAATCAATTCAATGGACCCTAATTGATATAGTTTTATCCATGCCACTATACATAACGATGTTTGCTACTCATGTTAACTCGAATTAGATGGCTGTCAAATTTACATAGCAAGCAGCTGCTGGGTTCAATGTGTATCATTGTTTAAGCTACTAAATCAATATTAATAATAATAACCGACTATAGTGGAGTTTAAATGAAATCAATATTGAAGATGAAGAAGTTCGTTACCATTTTCATTGAAATATTCTACTTCTTATAGAGCACTATGGTGATAAAGTTTCAGAACTCTCTAACTCCATCTACAACATGTGAAGAAAGTGAGGTTAAAAACTAAGTTAGCTATCAATCATTATAGTTTCTTGCAAAATCCAGTTACCAATAAACAATTAAAACTTCTTTAAACTGAGTTTACTAAACCTTTAATTTTTTAGTATAAATGAATGAATGATATTACAGCTACATACTGTAGGACCACAACAGACATACTAAACTACTTCTACCTATATATAAAATAAAAAAAATAAAAAAACTTATTGATTATTAATGGCAGAAGTAATTTTAAGACTTCCTACGAAACCAAAAAACAATGTCCAAAATTCAGTAATTTACTCTTTATATAGACATCATCATTTCATAGCAAGATAGTGAATACATAATTTATATAATTATGCTAAAGGTTATGTATTATTCTTTTATAAGGCATAACCAATCTATTATAACAAAAGCTTTTCTAGCCTGCTAAAAAAAACAGCATGTAACAACATGTGCCAATATTAAAGGAGATAAAGGCATTCGATAGTTAAGAGTAATTAATTAAGACGGGCAGTGGGTTTTGCAATAGAGGAAAAGATGAACAGAAAACTAATTGAATGGGAAAATGCGAATATCTAAATTAGCTAATCTGTAATGTGTACTAACCCATAAAATGGCTGGCTACTTGTCGGAATCAGATTGAGCAAGGGTGGGGAAGTAGCCGGAAAAGAGCAAGGGAGAAAGATGGAGGACGACCGAGCTTCCATCTAAGAACAGCCTTCTGAGATACCCACTCATGACGATCAACGATATGCCTGAGATTTGAGAAAGAAAATGTTGGATCTAGGGTTAGGTTTAGGGTGGAGAGAGAGCAGAGAAAGGAGATGCACATAGCAAAAAGATAAGGGCAGGAAGATAAGGAAAATAAACACGACTGTTCATTTCAAAAAATCCCTAGAGGCTTGTGCGCTCTTGAAATGCAACTCAGTAATAATATAATAGTATAGATTAGTCAAGGATATGTATAAAAGGAGAGATTCAAATTAAATCTACATGATGATCATATGATCAAATGAGATTTACAAAAGGGGATCTGAGTTATATTACAAGATGAATATATAAGATAGAAGAGATACAATATGAATAAATCTAAACCATTTAAACACGATGAGATAGAAGAGATATAATATGAATAAATATGAACCATTTCAACATGATGAGTATACAAATAAATGAAATAAGAATTACCAAAAATGAAGCCAATGATTTGCACTTTGAATGATGAATAAAACCCCGATTCGCTTGAATCAGCCTCTAGATTTTGCAAGGATCTAGAGATAAGAACCACCTTTAATTTATTTGTTTTGTTTAAATTTGTTTTTTTGAATCATATTTTTCATGGAAGCCATTAAGGGAGAGGAGAAGAGCTTGGGAAAGGATAAAAATTGTCTGTCTGAAAAAGAACGTGTAAAAGGATGAGAGAGAGAATATGTTTTAAAGGAAACATCAAAACCTTTTCCATTTCCTCCTTTAAAACCTTCCCTATTTAATTCCAAAATTAAATCACCAAATCCTCTTCCATCCTCTTCATATTTTCGGTAGAAGAAAATGAAATAAAGAAAAAAGGACAAAGTTCATTTCATATATGGTATTTAAGTGATTTATAAAGGTGAGATTTATTTACTTCTTTTAACTCCTCCTTTAGATTTTCAAATCTTATTTGAAAATTCTCCCTTTTTTTCATCATGCATGTGGGCCTTAATAATAAATTCCAAAAACACTTAGCAATTTATCTATTTAAATCTAATTTAAATATTTTATTGATATCGAATATCAATACGTGCGTTTATAACTTTTATAGATGCACTTTATTAAGTGCTAATGTTATTTAGAAAATCAAATAAAGTTTAATAATTAACATTTCATAAATATTAATTAATTTAATTAATTTATAACAATTTATAAATTAATAAATCATGTGGTTTATTTAGAGTGTTCATCATTATGGTTGTAGGACTCAAAGTTGCAAATTCAATCGGTGATTAATATCGAACTATTTGGATATTAGCATTCACACATCACTTAAAAAGTGGTATGGCATTTTGGCTGAATTTATCGCTTACACATCTTTTGGTAAAAATCCAATTTTACTTATTATAAGCGGTACACGATAGTGACAATTATTTACACTAATTATCTTCGTCAAAACTATATCACTTTAGATTTATGGAATTTGATAATGGTCAAATTCCAATATCATCCACGTTCAACTTTATAGTCCAAACACAAAGTCCTTGGTTCAACAATAACAATTATTATTAATCGAACTGCTCTGGCCAGAGACTTTGAATTTGAGTTGACATTAGTTGATCGTGATGCTAACCTCATATAACTGAGACGAATCGTCTCTTAAATAGTGTTTCGCTTCCAATGCTCTCACTCGACTCAACAATAGTCGTTCGATGAACGTCATGCCATGATTTAACTATCATCAAAGTGGAGCTTCCACATTGAAGATTAACAGTATTCTCAAGTCGAGAGAACAATGTAAATTAGTCACATCGATATTTTCTGTTTGACCTTAGTTATATTAACTAACAGAAAACTATCGAGTAGGTCATTCCATAGTTATCCAACAACTATCAGTATGTATCCCCTAGGTGCCTCCAGCAGTCATGAATAATACACGACCCAACATTTGGAGAGCGTTACATACTCTAGTCTCAACGGATACATCGATAACCAGTCTTGATGCATCCTGACTAGGAACATTCAAAATGGTGTATTTGTTTCATTGTGATAAATTACTCACGGTTACAACACTTTGTAACTACTATCACAAAATATACAATTTATGGATTTTTTATTAAGTATACTATTAGTTAAATTGATTAATTAATATAACCATATTATATCAAGTATATAATAGAAAGAAAATAGCTTTATTTCGAACAAGATTAGTCAACAAGTTAGATATATGTAACAAATTACATAATTGCCTTTAGGGTATGTTAAGGCATACCCCTAACCCTATTAACAAATTAGAAGATGTTTGAAGAAAGAAATTTTATATAATGGTATTATAAAGTTAAAGAATTATTTTGTAGTATTGATTTATATTAACAAAGTTTATCTGAAAAGTGAAGAATAGATTTTTGTAAAATGAATTCTTGGAAAGAAATATTTTGAGAAATGTTTATACTATTTGTAAAGTGAAAATTTAAGAGAATACTATTTGGAATGGGCTTTGATTTAGATGAATTATTTTGAAACGAGTTAATGTTTACTCAATTTTAATTCTTCAAAGTAAGATGTTGATTTGAAGAGTAAATTATAAGTTAATGTTCTGATATTTTGAAGATAAATAAAGTACTTGATATTGTAAATATAAAAGAATTTGTTTAAGAATCAATATGATGATTTTATGTTTTATTGAGTATTATGATTTTTGGGATATACTTCGTGCAATAAAGTTTACTCCGAAGTTTCATGAAAATTAGGTCATATGAAAATATTTTGGTTGATTAAGTGTTGTGATCTTCCAAATGAGATTGTTCAAACTCATAGTCCATGATTATAGACATTAGGCACGGAAGATAAGTCTTAATCTTATGGCAAGCCACTGATAAAATAACCTAATCATTGAGTGGGGTTTCTCTATTTGTACTTATTGAGTCGATGCAGATTACTATACGTGCTAACCCAAAATGGTAAAATGAAGCATAATGCAATATGTTGGTTGGTTGATTGTTTGTATTTGTGTGTAAATTGTAAATGATGTAGTAAGCTAGAAGATATTAGCTTAGTTATAGATTTTCCCTAAGAAGAAATTGCGAGGACACAATTTTCTTAAGCGGGAGAGTCTGTAACAACTTGGAATTGAGAAGTAATTAATTAAAATTAATAATAAAATGGATTTTAAAGATTTAAAGAGAATAATTTTTGATTTGTTTGGAAATACTGGAATTTGATGATAATATAGTGAATGGTTAAATCTATTTATTTTAAGAGAAATTATTCATTAAAATGATCATGGAATGAATTATTTTGGGAGTTAATATTTTGAAGTTATGAATTATTAACAAATGGTGAATTAAATACTTTAGAGTAATATTTATATTTTAACTTTGAAATAATTTTAAATGCATAAAATGTGATCGAGTAACTTTTATAAAGTTTTATATTGATGATAAATAAGATTAGAAGTTTATTTTGAAAGGAAAAGAAATTTTATTTTATGCAGACAAGGAGTTTTGAAATTTATTTAATAAATAGGGTTAGAATATAATTAGGGAATAATTAAACTAAAATGAGTCAAAATATAGAAAATACTATTTTAATTGATGAGTAATATAAATTTGAATTAGAATTAATTTTTATTTCGAAATTGAAGTTAATTTGAATTAATAAATGAATTTTTATTATAAAGGGCCTAATGTGGCAATTTTAAGAAATTAATTAAATAAAAGAATTTGTGGAAAAATAAATTCTATAAAATTTTTATAATGTTGTGTAATCTTTTAAATAATAAAAGTATGATTTTTATTTTGAGTTTGATAGTAGTTTGGGTTAAGTAATAATGTTTTATGGAAGTAAAGAAGAATAATTAATTTATGACCAAAAATATGAAGCCAAAGCCCAAGCCTACTATCCTCATGTCATGAGTTTTCTTAAGTCTAGAAATCTCCCTCTCATTCATGAAAGCTTTTCACATTTACACAATTCTCTATCATTTTAAATTTCTTCTTCATGAAACAAAATTATGAAAAACCCTTCCTCACCATCTAAAATAAAAATAAAATAAATAAATTCTTATAACTTCCTAAATTAATATATGTGCATCTCAACACCATATTACACCACTAGCCACGAAGCAGTAGGAAATTTAATCAAGTTTTGGAGCAATAGAAATTTACAAAGAAGAGAGAAAGAGAAGAAAGATGGAGCAATGAAGAGTTTGAGGCTTAGCTATCTAAGGTGAGTAAATATGCTCACAAAACTATGTTTATCTTGAATCCTTGCTTGTGTATATCATTGTTTTCTTGTGTGCGCATTGATGAATTGACTCTAAGCCATTTATGGTAAATCAAGTTTCGCATATATTATGTAACTTTGCTCATATTAGTTGATAGATGCATGTATGTGATGATTAATGTGGCATATTTAATTCATTTCCATGTATATGGGTTCTTATAATGTTGATAATAACTAAAAATATCGGTCGAAGTAGATAAATGTAGGATCTTAAAGAAGAAGACATCTACATAAATATGTGACACAATGCATCGGTCCATCAGTGTGCACATATTTATTGTATTCTGGGATTTAAAAAAAATATTTTAATATATTAAATATAATACATTTAGAGTTTATAAATTTATTTAACGGGATATATTTTATAGACGTCATTGTTCAAAGATAATTATATTTAAAGTATTGTATTAAATATTATTAAAGTTATTAATTGATCATTAGTAGAAACCTAATTTTGATTTTAAATAATTATTTAATATTCTCATAAGATTTTTGAAAAATATGTTTTAAATGATGCTGATTATAAGACGAAGATTTTCATTTTATATGGTTTAAAATGAGTAGAAATTTTTGAAGTTTATAAATTTATTTTAAAATAGTATTTAATTATGGAAAATTGAGGAATGGTTGCTACAAATTATATTTGACTTGTAAAGGGATTTTTGAAAGCTATATGTGTGTGTGTGTATATATATAAGTAAGTGTTTGGAAGTGAATTTTAAGTACTAAAATCTTTATTTTGGTATTATATAACAAGGTAAACGAATTATTTGAATATATAAATGTTTTAGCGATTTTGTATGTTTTTATATACCAAATCTCTTCTCGAAGTTATATATGTATATTATTTTTTTGTTTGTATTTCTATGTAATGAAAAATGGGAATAAATGGAGTTATAATACTGTATGATATGGGCCTTCTAATAATATTCTCCGGTTATTCTTTAGACTCAATATATAGAATAATATTGTGTGGAAATTCTATTTGTGAGAAATTTGAGTAAATGGATTGGTAATACCATCTAATATGGGACACTTGATAATATTATTCCAATTACTCCTACAACTCATGATAAAGAATAACGTGGAGATTAATTATAGGTGAACAAACGAATGAGTAACGCATGGTGGTATGAGTATATCAAGGTAGGTTCCCTTAGCCCTTGTGTCACAATAGGCCAACAGTCTGTTACTTATAGGGGCACTTGTAGGGTTGTGATCGAGTCCTCATGTTGACGAGCACACTAATGGATATGTGTCACGATGCCCATCTAGGTAACTAAGAGTATAGAGCTGGGTCAAGTGACCCATGTGTGTGGCCTTTTGGAGTGGGCAGATGAACATCAGTCTCCTGTCTGGTTCTATACAGAGTGATAAATAGATATATTCTTTTTATACACCTCACCCGAGTATTGAGATGTTGAGATGCGACTCTACTTGGAACCTTATGCCTATCATATAGTCAATCCCCATCACCAACTATTGCAAAATATATACGATTGATAGGCGGATGGCCTATTCTTTATTGATTGATTATTTATATTACATATTTTAGTATGACGAACCTACGAATATCTATTTTATATCTATCATGGGCATTGCTATGTGCTAGTCCAACTTTTACTTGATGGTTTCTCATACTTTGATGATGATCATATGTATGGATGATTCACCCATTTGACATTGTTTTTATGATTTGCTATTTAACCTGATTTTATATGGGTGGTGACATTTTTATACATGTTTTCATGGTAGTTACCATTTTTTGAGATATCTTGATGCTGTTTATAATATCCCTATTACATCATGCATGTTATTATTATATATTGACATCAACATTTTAGACATAGTCTGACCCGTGTGTTATTCATATAATACTCAGGTCAATCTAAGACATTTCAGGATCAGGGACGATATGACCAGCTTGTGGATGTTGGGTATAGATGGAGGATAGAATATTATTATATATCATTTTTTATTATATAGTCACATGTATGTATAACATTGTGAGGTTTATTGAACTCACAAATGTATTATATTGAGATAGTGAGAATCTACTCATTTTGTATCTCATATGAATTATGTATGTTTCTATTATATATATTTGCTACGTTAATAACTCTGTGTTTTATTTATCATTTATTGCATATTATGTAATCTTCTATCCCGGAAACACACATGTTTATTGCTTTGTGCCGATGCCGTATACGTATATGTGAGTTGTTTATTCGATTTTGAAATATGTACCGATGTTAGCTCAAGGGAATATTCAACCTCAATATCGTCTCATTCTCCGTATTATCAGGCAGTATTACTTAGTTATACTCTTTAGTGGTATGGGTAATCAAGCACTCTTCCCTACCTAACTATCGGCCTAGCCCGAAAGGTGAAGTAAGCCAAAGGTTGCCCCTAATAAAAAAGCTATATTTAAATTGGGTCTTGGGTTAATTTTCAAAATTGTTTTGAAATTGAAACAATTTTTTTTTAATTAAAGATAAGAAATATATTATGAAATGCTATAATATAATTTTTTAAAGTGTTTGAAAACATTCTAAAATTAATTTAGAAAATTTTAATTCTTAATAAGATTAATAAAACAAAATAAATTAAATAAATAGTTAATTAATTAAAATTTATATGCATATAATATAATGATATATATATATATATTTCTTTGTCTTGAATTGTTTAAGACAATGTAAGTGTATATGTATGTAAAACAGAATTTTAGAAACTAGTAATATTTAATGTTAAATTAATTAAGATTTAATTAATAAACTAAAAAATACACACACACATATGTATATAACTATAAATGTTGTGGAATACGTATTGAATATAAAATGTTATAATCGAATAATATAATATAAATTAAAATGCTAATTTATTAAATTAATTAAATTAGATTCAATTAATATAATGTTATACATAAGGTTATTATGTAAGATTAATTAAAATATAAAAGTTATATGATATTAAACCTATATAATATGAATGTATAAATTAAAGGTGGAAAATTAAGAAACCATAATTAGACTTAAGGAATACATGCATAAAGTATGTATATCGTGATTTCAGATATGTTTGACACTTGAATCACGAGGGTATTTCAAAAGAAATACATTATTCCATAAGTCAATATCACTCAATATGATATATTAAAGATTATGAATCTTTAATATAAAGTTGTCCTTTACCATTTATTTACTAATAAATTACTTGCATACTCGTAGTTGTTGAGAAAACTCAAGCTAGAGATGTTTTTTTGAATATACTCAGGAGAACCTGAAGGTAGAGATTTTATATGTGGTATTATTAATATATTGAATAGACGAGGCAAGATCACTATGTATATTTGTTGAGCAAACTGAGGCCATCGCAAAATGGTAGGTACGAGTGAATAATCTCTTTCGATTTGTTGAGCAAACTCAAGGTCAAAATGAGACTAGGTCATGGAACTATGGGTTAGGAGTTATGATGCAACCGATAAGGAGTTATCTATCGTCTAAGGGGTTATAACTTGTTGAGCAAACTTAAGGTAAGAATCCCAAGAAAGACGAATTCTAACACTGTAACGACCGTGATTTTTGAATTACTGTCAAAATAAAAATATAAAATAAAAGAAAAAGAAAATATTGATACAAATTCAAATTGCAAAGTCAGTCGCATGCCTCTAAGTGGTAGCAGCTGAATTGGATTGCAATTGGCTTTGGTTGTGTTGAATAATATCCAGGCTATGTTGTAATATCTTTTGTCTTCTTCACGTGTGAGACTTGGTCCAATTTAATAGCAAAGTTGGAACACATTTTGCCTTTGCTGTTAGCATGTATTGTGAAGCAAAAGTGGAACCTATTTGTTGTGCTATCACATTCTTTTTAAAGCAAGTGTGAACACAATTTGCATTTGCTGTCACCAATTTTATAAAGCAAAAATGTGAACACTTTTCACCATCTTTTTATATATGCAGCATGTCCTTTTTCTTCCCATAGTGCACGTTTCCTTTGATGCATTTGTACAAATTACTGCCGGCATTAATTGCATTGACTTGTTTACAATTTCAAAAAGAGGAGTAGCTTCATCCTTCAATTCGTTTTCATTTTTCTGGTAGACTTCTTCATTCTTGTTTCATATTTCCAATAGCTCAGCAAAAAGCTTTAATGGCAGTCAAACAATTTTGTTCTCTGTTGAATTCTTGTTGCAAACTGATTTCGAAACAAATCTAAGGTGAGTTCAAAACTCACACATCTAATTTACTCACCATTCCTTTTGCGTGCGTAAAAATTTGTTGCCCTGGTATTATTATTTCGTTCCATTCTTATTTCATTGTTCGCATGCAAAATTTTTACGGCCAGATCTTTGTGCACGAGTATTAAATGCACATTTGTTTGTGTGTCCAGGCTAGTGAGCAAGAATGTAATTTCTGACCATTCTATCAATTCATGCGTGCAGAGTAGTACCCATTCTTTTTGTGTGTTATAGTTTTATTAACTTCATATTTGCGTGAGTGTTGCATTTCACAAATTAACATGTGCGTGATAGTGTAGTGTGCGTGCATCATTGATTTTACATGCAAATAGCATATACACGAAAACCATGCCCAGGCAAGTATGCATTTGTTGTCAGGTTACTTTTTTGTTTTTTTGTAATTCCTATACACGTATGCATGAAAATGAAATACTCGAAGATTTGCCTGGTCAAATATTTTTACTTCATATATTGTGTGCATTTGAACTTTGCATGAAATCAAGTTGAAGTTGCATTACACAAAGTAATATGGTCCTGGTCATTGTTGCATTCACTAAATTTTGGTTCAAGTCCTATAATCCATTCACGTGATTGCAAGAAATACACGAAAGCATCATCATGCGCCTATATAACTTTGCCCAGTTTTTTTTCTTTTCGTTATTTTTCATGCACAGTGTGAAGCATACAAAATTTGTGTCCAGGCAAATGTTTTCACTTGTGTGCAAGTTGCGGTACATGAAATTGTCAGGTCAGTAGGTTTTCGTGTAATTCATACATGCATATGGAGGTAAAACAGGGGAGCTAAGACCATCATCTTATATTTTTGCATGTAAATAGTCTATGTGCACGAAGTATATGCCCAGGCAAAGTGGTAGTATATTATATAGATTCATGTCCAGATTGTTTTACTTCGTGAGTGCGTGTAAACTTTGTTACCCAGGTCATTTTATATTTATACGTGAGGGCAATTGCATTGTGCAATTCTTTTTATATTTGTTAAGTAGGTGTGTGTTCCAGGCACTTAATTTTGGTCTATATTTACGTGTGTATGAGAATTGTATATAAAATTATGCCCAAAACCAATATATTAATTCTTGCGTGCATGAGTTAGTCTAGACCCTCATTTTACAACTTGTGTGCATGAAAATTTATTTACCTGGGCAGTGAAGTATTTGATGAAAATATAGTAGTGCAGTCTACTATTTAATTTACGTTGAACCGGTGTTTGGTTTTAAAACGTATTTTGTTGCCGTTATTTTTATAACGAATTTCTACTCCGGTGTTAAATTTATGAAGCATGTTGTTTTGATGACACTTTTGACGAATAAAAATTACTGTTGTTTTGAGTTCAGTAACCGTCAATTTTAAAATGAATTTTTAAGCGGTTATCCCGCAACGCTGACTTGATATCCATTTTTACGGTGTTTTGTGAAACGCAATTTCTTTGTCGAAATTGCTATAGATGTTGCTGTTTTATTCACGTGTTTTTTTTATCGTTTTAAAATGTAATTGTTTCTAAAAATTTCAGAGTTTGTGCTTTCAAAAGAATGAGGAAGCGATTTAAACGCTTCAGCAAAATTAAGGACTATGAACCCTTACTTTTACTGATTTGCTTAATTCCGGACTTGTCCATTTGAGAACGTAAACTTTATTTATATAAAATACACAATTTTGTACTTTCAAGGAAACGATGAAGAGATTTAAACGATTTAGCAAAAGTGCGGAGTATGGAACCACACTTTTACTATTTCGGTTAATTCCAGACTCGTTAATTAAAATATTTGTTGCTGTTTGATGATTTTGTTGGGCTTTCGAGCTACTATGCTGTACCTTCGGGTCATATGATGGACCTTCGGGTCAATTACCAGTACTAGACCTTCAGGTCATTTATTGGACCTTCGGGTCATTTGTTGGGCGCCAAAAATTATAGTACTTGGTAGGCTTCAGCCATATGAGATGCATGTGCAGCGTAGCTAAAACTCGCCATCTGCTGGGATCGATCCACTTTTATGTTGATTTTTTAGTTATCTTATTTTGATTTCTAGATTTTGTGAATGCTGATTTTCTAGTTATCTTATTTTAATTTCTAGATTTTGTGAATGCTGATTTTCTAGTTATCTAAATTGATTTCTAGATTTTTGTGTATTGTTGCTTTGAATTCAATTATGAATTTGGAAGTTGATTTTGATGGAGTTTAATGAGATTTCTTCATTTAAACAATGTTGATTATAATTTTGTGTATAGCCTCATCCAAGATTATAATTTTGTGTATTGTTGTTTTGAATTCAATTGTGAATTTGGAAGTTGATTTTGATGGAGTTTAAATGTAACGACCCGACATTTTGGACCATTCGCATCCATTATAAGTGTATAGGAAGACACTCATGCCGGAGTTGAATTGCTCAAAATACCGCGTTGTTAATTTAAATTTGGCAAAACTGAACATATACAGTAAATAAATAATCACAGATCACAGACACAGAGTAATAAATGCAGCGGAAATAAAAGAGATAGTAGTTCATGAAGCTACTATATGAATATATAAAATACATCAGAGTTTACAACAGAAGAGTAATACGATACATCATATACAAATCAAAATACATCTCTGGAATCATCGAATACTGAAAACAGAATAGATGGCTGGATCTTCAAGCAAGGCTCCAACTCCAAAGGTGAGTCTCGAATACTGGTACACTCAGTCTGACCCGAGCGTAAAGCAAAAACACAAGACACTCGAGTCAGGATTAACATTCTTATATTAATAAATCCAACTCAAGTGAAATAGCAATTGAAATACAAATAACTCAAAGGATGTTTGGAATAACCATCCTTTAAGGATCCGTTAAAATATCTACTATGTAGTAGTGTACGATAAGTAGATAATGTCTATCAGTAATAATAAGATATCAAAATAGTGTTAAGTCATGGCCCATTCCACCCTTAACACATTTTTTATTCCCAAAAGCATATACAAGACCGTAGTTTCCCCAAAACCGGAAGTCACCAGAGGGCAATCCATATACTAAAGGTACAAATCAAAATCGTAGTGGTCGCGTATAAATGGAATACAAGTATGACAAGGCACATGAGGAAATACCCAAGGTAGTGATACTACCGTTCGCCTGATCCGGACTGGTGAGAACGCAACGCCGCAGCGCCCGCAACACCGTGAAACAACACTCCCAAAATCAAGGGTGCACCAATCGACAACAAGTATAAGTAGTTCGAAGAAGTGTGTCCACTTGAGGTAGCTAATCCTCCATTGGCCCGGCACAGCTCCTGTTTTAGTCATTTCCAATTTGACACAAGTGTCAAGGCTATCCATTATCGTTCTCTTTCTTCAGTCATCACGTACATCATCCAACCACTTCATTCTGGATCATCACTCCGTGTATAGTTATTAAAGTGGTTTTCGGTTTAGATAGAGAGTATATCCATAACCGAATTCCGGTCTCTTTAATAACCTTCGAAATTATTTCACCGATTGGTCGTTTATTTATTTCAAAAACCAAATCAATTTCAATTTCAATTTCAATTCGTAAACCAACATTTCATTTGTCTTTCAAAAACCAATTTCCAAAATTTACGTTTCAAAACTTCAATTTACCATTTCAAAATCTTATGATTCAATTTCAATATCTTTATTTAAAACCATTCAAATATTGATTCAAGTTCGTATATAAGTTTCATTTCGGAAACATTTAAATTAATTAAATTTAACATTCAAATCAAATTTAAATTCATTTATCGATTTCAATCAATATTCATTAAGTAAATTTCCATTCAAAACAATTTCTATTAAATTTCCAATTCATTAAATCCATTTCTTAAGTTCAACTCCATTATATCAAAACTTACAAATTGAATTAAATTAAATTCGTCAAATCAAATTCTTTAAATTTCAAGTCTTACATTAATTTCAATAAATCACATTTTATTTCTTGTTAAAGAAATTCAATCTCACTTATTTACTTACTTAAATAATTTTCCAAAACTTAATTAATAAAGAAACTCAATTTCAATTATTTACAAAGTAAAATTCCCTTATTCAAAAATTCAATTTTCTTATTAAAGAATTTCAATTCAATCTAATCATTAAATAATCTAATCTTATTTAAGTATTAAATAATTCAAAACTTAATTATTAAATAATTTCAAAGTTTAATAATTTCAAACTTAATTATAATTTCAAACTTAATTATTTAATCATTTCAAACTCAATTCAATCATTTCTCAAATTAAACAACATTCTTCCATCAATTACATTGTTAACATTTTGTTTCAGATTATTAAATATTAACATTTTCCTTTCATTTAAAAATTCAAATTTCAACTTCATTTCAAAACCATATTATTTATTCAAATAAAATCCTCGTTTATTTTTAAATCAAATTATTGACCAATCGGGTTTTATTTATTTTTCTATCCTAGGTCAAAGTTCAAATTGGGTATTTATCATTTCAACCCGATTCCAATTCAATTCAAAAATCAAAGCATAACAAAGGGAACTTGCAGTGTGATAACTGGGATGGTGTCAAAGTAAATAAACAAGCAATAACAACAATCAATATCAATCCAAAAATCAATTAAATAATCCCGAAATAACCGTATTAATTCGCATTGTTATTTGTACGAATTAATATAATTACCTCTAGAATCTACACTATCATTTCATGTAGATTAAAGATTATTACATTACGGTTCTTCACTTGTCATCTATTTACAATTTCATACATCATCGATTTAACAACATACATTCAGTGGTTCAAAATGTAATTAAACTAATCCTACGTGTCAATAACTTAAACAGTTAAAAGGGGTCATATTATACAAATGTCATTTAACCAAATTTTACACATATATCAAATCTAACTATCCTACGTCAATTTCAATTTTAAATTATTCACTTACATCATTAACAATTTAACGTCCAATATAAACATCACAATCAATAAATTATCAGCCAAACTGTATTATCATCGCATAAATAATTAACAGATAAAGGTGTCAGGTGTCACAGGTGAACTGATACAGGTAATAGCATATAAAACAGTGTAATTAACTAACAGCAGCCTATTTCAATTGTCGTTTCAATTGAAATCAAATCTAATAAATAAAAGAACGTTAATCGTGAGTGAGTGCTCACCTTTCGAGGCTAGAGATATTCGACAAACGAGTTACGAATCCCAAAGCAAAGCTAGATGGACATGATTCGATAAAGAACAGGCACAACGGACAAAGCTGATAAATAGGAATTAACGAAGTCAAATCAGAACGGCATCGATGAAGATAAATTTTATGAATGAACTTATATGCTATATATAACTATATATATATTTCAAAGTCATTGTTTTAAATTAAAACACCTACATAAAATAAACATATCTACATGGTATTTGAAACAAGTACATAAATATACCTATCGAAAATGCAACATACTTAAAAAGGAATGTCTTCTTGTCATATAAAATTTCCAGATCTCATAAAGCAATATTACTTTAAACACATATTAACTAATTATATATACATCAAAATCATTGCTTTAAATAAGACACATATATTACAACAAACATGTCTATATGATAAAATTTTGAAATGAATAAATATATATACATGTATATATCCCTTTCAACTGTTAGTATAAATGTAAGTACAACATATTATATGAATATAAATTTCAAAACACTTATATAACAGATATGCAACAACACTTGAAACATATATATATACTACTGTATGAAGAGGTATTTATTTTTAAACGGCATAATTACATATATTACGTAATATAGGAAAAACAGCTTGCAACATATACAAATCAACAAATGCATTCGAAAGTAAATGCAGACAACTTGAAATTTATATGTAAACATATATAAACACATATATATAGTATATATACATAACAGAAAAGCTGCTCGTACGACTTGTACATTGTAAAATATACCATCATAAGTAAATTTCCCTTTTATAGTTCACATATACTTAAAATATACAACAGTATATAATATATCCACACACTTATATATAATATAGACAATATGCTTTTTCATAACAGATCGAACATATAAACTTTCGTGCATATATATAAACAACTGCAATATATGTGGCTGTACAACATACATATAGAGTATATACTTATATATGGACATGAACAGGTTAGAGGCAAACTTGTAAATTCAAAGCTAAAAAAATATATAACATGAACACCGTATTACATAACCGATTTGTACATAGTTTATAAGAAATATGGTTCGTAAATCTTTATACATCTAAATATCTATATATATATAATTGAGAAATCAATACTTAATACTAGTATTATATGAAATATCTCAAGTCAGAGCAAAGCTTCAACATAAATATATGCATACTTTAAACCAATATCCAAACGAAAATATATAATTTTATAACTCAATAGATCCTACTCTACAACCAAAACAGAGCTAACAAATAATACAACAGATTTATGTATCCCCTTATATATAATACCCCCTTATGATATAACTTCTCTCAGCAATATACATTTATACTCAAAAATAATTATAAGTACATAAGAAATATGCAGACTTTAAACTATATATATGCTGCAACAAAAATGCAGACACTGTTATTAAAATATTCCTACTAGATGTACTTAGTCATGCTATAATATATATATATAGCATATTATATAATACATACATACAAGTGGAGCTGCATGATGCATGGAAGGACATGGCCACGGCTGAGGCGAAGCAAGGCAGAGGAGGTCACGTGCGCTGCGGTGGGCAGAGGGTGCTATTCTCATGATGGGGTGGCTGCACGTGAGCACGGTGGCACTTGCTGGAAGGCGTGGGACTTATGGTGATTTCATGCGAAGGGAGGAGGTGAACCAAGGTTGGGCGAGAGGAAGGAGGAGGAGCACGTGGGGAACGGGTCCGTGAGTGGAAATCTTGGTGGCGGGTGGGTGGTGGTTGCCTCGGGCCGCTCGGTGATAGGAGGGAGAGGGTGGAGATTGCTTGGCGACTTGGTGGGAAGATGTGTGGCTTGGGAAGGAAGAAGACGTGTATAATTTACCTCAGAGAGAAATGAATACGAAACGAAATAAAGTTTGAACGAACCCGAAGTAGCAACGTTGGGAATCTTGAAAGCCAATGTGAATGGTCACGAAAATAAATCCTCTTTTTTTTTCTCTAGGAATGAAAATGCAAATGGCTATTGGTTTATATACGTTGGAATATGAAAGGCAAGGGAAGCTAAAGATCGAATACGGAACCGATACGTAATCGTTCCATAAATTTCGCCATTTTTCGAACTCCGAAAACATACAAACAAATATACCAACGAGACCAGCACGATGAGACGATCACAATGGTATATAAATGTCAGTGGTTTGATTGAATTATAAAAATTCGAATTTTTCTACTGGCGGAAAATGCAAGAAAAACGTAGAAAAATAAGATCGACGGAGCCAAAGAAGTCCGAATTTAGAAAAACGACAAACTAACATCTTGCTCAGAAGATGGTTTAGAATTTTTCTATGTAAAAATATTTTGGTTTTGAAAATGTATTATTTTCATCGCTTTTTAACTGGTTAAATTTGAAGTAAATTTACGCGCGAAATAAACTTTCATATTTTCGGACGAAAATTTACCAGTTGCTATGTTTAACTAGACGCATTCCAAATATCAAATTTATATTTCAAAATTTTATTGTTTAAAATTTCACAAAATTTCAACTAATTACGTTATTAAAACAGTTGAAATTTACGGGTCGTTACACTCTCCCCCACTCAAAACTTTTCGTCCTCGAAAAGGAACGAGGTAGAAGAATAGAAACAACCAGAAAGAAAAACAGATTTGAAATACAAAATAACAATTAATTTAAACCATATAAATTCAAATTTAAATTAATTGATATTCAATAATTGATTTAATCCATTTGATTTCACTAAAATCAATCTCAACTATTTCTAAATTCATTATCTTATTATCCAATTATCTTAAATTTACAATTTCTAAAACCATAAATTTGAAGTGTCTTTTATTATAATCATATTTTTTCAGTAATTTAAATTCTTCTTTATTCCAAATTATTGTTAAGTTTATTTCACTTAATATATCTTATTACATATATTTAAACCATATAAATTAATTTAAACCCTATAAATTTCAATTTAAATTAATTTATATTCACTAATTGCTTTAAAATTCAAGGTATTTTCATAAGTTGATCAAATTTCAATTTATTAATTCTCCTTCAAAACAAAATTTATTTTTCAATTATCTTATTATTCTATTTATCTCTATTAACATTTTATAATTAAAATTTAAGTGTATAACATTTATTATAACCACTCAAATTTTATTTATAAATTCAATTTATATTATATATTATCCAATTACTTATTCAACTTCTGAATGATTTAGGTAAGTTGTATTAGAATGCAGTTGAACAATATACAAATAAAATTTTCCCCATTCAATTATTCAAGTTCCAATATTTATTCCAAATTTTGGTTTTATTTATAATTAAAATCATCCTTTAACAAAATTTAAGATTTAGATTTCCGATTAACTTTAATCAATTAGAGATATATATAATATATTTATATCAAATCAAATTAAATTTTAAAATAAGATGCCTATATATATATATAACTCAAATTATACTGAAGAAATTCAAATCAAAATATTTTTCAAAACAAAACCGTAGCAAAGCTACAGAATAGTATCTCCACTTCGAAACTCGAAAATGAATGTCGATGATGCGGCCGTCATCACCGAAATTATTTCCCAGCGACAAAATAGGATAGCACTGATTTAAACATTTAAAATTCTTTGAAATGATTTTAATTTGAAAATATTTTAAAACTATACACCTAAAACTTTCAAATAAAAGTTGGAAATCACCGAAAATTAAATTCTCAAATTCTGATTTAAATCCATTTGAATTCCAAATTAAAATTTTAAACCATGTTCTATAATTTCATTTATTTATCATATTAGAATAATCAATGGTTTACCAAACAATAGATAAAATCAGATATTATTATTTCCGACACAACTTCATTAACAATTTGATTACAGAGAACTTTATACTATAATATAATTATACAAAATTATTTTGTTTACCAAATTTGAAAAAAATATTATGTCAGTTCGTTCTGCTCAAGTGTTTTGGAAATCCTATCGATAGCGTTAATCAGACGAATCGATCTAAAACCCAAATCAACATCAACAACTCAAACAACATAATATATATTAAAACATTTTAAGTATTTGTTTACAAATACATTTCTTTGCTCGACGATACAGGAATGAATTTTCTAAATAAGGATAGGGTTTCATATTTGATGGACTCAAATCAAAGAGAATTTTGATTCGAAAATAAGTTTGAAACAGAAGATAAGATAATTCAATTACCACAATCGGGAGATGGATGAGTTTATTTAATTCACGGGCAACCTTAACCGGGTCGTCCGTAACTTCAAGAATAAGATCGATGCTGAATTCCGAGGTAAATCATTACTCGATCTCAAGAGATGGAATTCAGGTATAGCGGGAATAGATAGCATCGTAAACCGAGGATACAGAAATCTCTAGTAAATCGACGCCTATTATAAAGGAGTTTTGCTCCTTTACGAATTATTCGAAGATTGGCGAGACCGCGGATCTATTATAGATTTCATTCAAATGTAGTTATGGGGTGCTCCAGAATTGAAAGAAGACGAATAGTGAGGGACAGGAATGAATTTTTGGAACCGCAGGGAACGTTCCAAAATTCAAAGGAATTGAATCAAAAGAAGAGATTGAAGCTCGAATGAGAGTGATTCTGTAAATACATTTACCCTATATGCTAAGTTTTGCCTAGAGCTACCAAAGCTCTGATACCAACTGTAACGACCCGACATTTTGGACCATTCGCATCCATTATAAGTGTATAGGAAGACACTCATGCCGGAGTTGAATTGCTCAAAATACCGCGTTGTTAATTTAAATTTGGCAAAACTGAACATATACAGTAAATAAATAATCACAGATCACAGACACAGAGTAATAAATGCAGCGGAAATAAAAGAGATAGTAGTTCATGAAGCTACTATATGAATATATAAAATACATCAGAGTTTACAACAGAAGAGTAATACGATACATCAGATACAAATCAAAATACATCTCTGGAATCATCGAATACTGAAAACAGAATAGATGGCTGGATCTTCAAGCAAGGCTCCAACTCCAAAGGTGAGTCTCGAATACTGGTACACTCAGTCTGACCCGAGCGTAAAGCAAAAACACAAGACACTCGAGTCAGGATTAACATTCTTATATTAATAAATCCAACTCAAGTGAAATAGCAATTGAAATACAAATAACTCAAAGGATGTTTCGAATAACCTTCCTTTAAGGATCCGTTAAACTATCTACTATGTAGTAGTGTACGATAAGTAGATAATGTCTATCAGTAATAATAAGATATCAAAATAGTGTTAAGTCATGGCCCATTCCACCCTTAACACATTTTTTATTCCCAAAAGCATATACAAGACCGTAGTTTCCCCAAAACCGGAAGTCACCAGAGAGCAATCCATATACTAAAGGTACAAATCAAAATTGTAGTGGTCGCGTATAAATGGAATACAAGTATGACAAGGCACATGAGGCAATATCCAAGGTAGTGATACTACCGTTCGCCTGATCCGGACTGGTGAGAACGCAACGCCGCAGCGCCCGCAACACCGTGAAACAACACTCCCAAAATCAAGGGTGCACCAATCGACAACAAGTATAAGTAGTTCGAAGAAGTGTGTCCACTTGAGGTAGCTAATCCTCCATTGGCCCGACACAGCTCTTGTTTTAGTCATTTCCAATTTGACACAAGTGTCAAGGCTATCCATTATCGTTCTCTTTCTTCAGTCATCACGTACATCATCCAACCACTTCATTCTGGATCATCACTCCGCGTATGGTTATTAAAGTGGTTTTCGGTTTAGATAGAGTGTTTATCCATAACTGAATTCCGGTCTCTTTAATAACCTTCGAAATTATTTCACCGATTGGTCGTTTATTTATTTCAAAAACCAAATCAATTTCAATTTAAATTTCAATTCGTAAACCGACATTTCATTTGTCTTTCAAAAACCAATTTCCAAAATTTACGTTTCAAAACTTCAATTTACCATTTCAAAATCTTATGATTCAATTTCAATATCTTTATTTAAAACCATTCAAATATTGATTCAAGTTTGTATATAAGTTTCATTTCGGAAACATTTAAATTAATTAAATTTAACATTCAAATCAAATTTAAATTCATTTATCGATTTCAATCAATATTCATTAAGTAAATTTCCATTCAAAACAATTTCTATTAAATTTCCAATTCATTAAATCCATTTCTTAAGTTCAACTTCATTATATCAAAACTTACAAATTGAATTAAATTAAATTCGTCAAATCAAATTCTTTAAATTTCAAGTCTTACATTAATTTCAATAAATCACATTTTATTTCTTGTTAAAGAAATTCAATCTCACTTATTTACTTACTTAAATAATTTTCCAAAACTTAGTTAATAAAGAAACTCAATTTCAATTATTTACGAAGTAAAATTCCCTTATTCAAAAATTCAATTTTCTTATTAAAGAATTTCAATTCAATCTAATCATTAAATAATCTAATCTTATTTAAGTATTAAATAATTCAAAACTTAATTATTAAATAATTTCAAAGTTTAATAATTTCAAACTTAATTATAATTTCAAACTTAATTATTTAATCATTTCAAACTCAATTCAATCATTTCTCAAATTAAACAACATTCTTCCATCAATTACATTGTTAACATTTTGTTTCAGATTATTAAATATTAACATTTTCCTTTCATTTAAAAATTCAAATTTCAACTTCATTTCAAAACCATATTATTTATTCAAATAAAATCCTCGTTTATTTTTAAATCAAATTATTGACCAATCGGGTTTTATTTATTTTTCTATCCTAGGTCAAAGTTCAAATTGGGTATTTATCATTTCAACCCGATTCCAATTCAATTCAAAAATCAAAGCATAACAAAGGGAACTTGCAGTGTGATAACTGGGATGGTGTCAAAGTAAATAAACAAGCAATAACAACAATCAATATCAATCCAAAAATCAATTAAATAATCCCGAAATAACCGTATTAATTCGCATTGTTATTTGTACGAATTAATATAATTACCTCTAGAATCTACACTATCATTTCATGTAGATTAAAGATTATTACATTACGGTTCTTCACTTGTCATCTATTTACAATTTCATACATCATCGATTTAACAACATACATTCAGTGGTTCAAAATGTAATTAAACTAATCCTACGTGTCAATAACTTAAACAGTTAAAAGGGGTCATATTATACAAATGTCATTTAACCAAATTTTACACATATCAAATCTAACTATCCTACGTCAATTTCAATTTTAAATTATTCACTTACATCATTAACAATTTAACGTCCAATATAAACATCACAATCAATAAATTATCAGCCAAACTGTATTATCATCGCATAAATAATTAACAGATAAAGGTGTCAGGTGTCACAGGTGAACTGATACAGGTAATAGCATATAAAACAGTGTAATTAACTAACAGCAGCCTATTTCAATTGTCGTTTCAATTGAAATCAAATCTAATAAATAAAAGAACGTTAATCGTGAGTGAGTGCTCACCTTTCGAGGCTAGAGATATTCGACAAACGAGTTACGAATCCCAAAGCAAAGCTAGATGGACACGATTCGATAAAGAACAGGCACAACGGACAAAGCTGATAAATAGGAATTAACGAAGTCAAATCAGAACGGCATCGATGAAGATAAATTTTATGAATGAACTTATATGCTATATATAACTATATATATATATTTCAAAGTCATTGTTTTAAATTAAAACACCTACATAAAATAAACATATCTACATGGTATTTGAAACAAGTACATAAATATACCTATCGAAAATGCAACATACTTAAAAAGGAATGTCTTCTTGTCATATAAAATTTCCAGATCTCATAAAGCAATATTACTTTAAACACATATTAACTAATTATATATACATCAAAATCATTGCTTTAAATAAGACACATATATTACAACAAACATGTCTATATGATAAAATTTTGAAATGAATAAATATATATACATGTATATATCCCTTTTAACTGTTAGTATAAATGTAAGTACAACATATTATATGAATATAAAATTTCAAAACACTTATATAACAGATATGCAACAACACTTGAAACATATATATATACTACTGTATGAAGAGGTATTTATTTTTAAACGGCATAATTACATATATTACGTAATATAGGAAAAACAGCTTGCAACATATACAAATCAACAAATGCATTCGAAAGTAAATGCAGACAACTTGAAATTTATATGTAAACATATATAAACACATATATATAGTATATATACATAACAAAAAAGCTGCTCGTACGACTTGTACATTGTAAAATATACCATCATAAGTAAATTTCCCTTTTATAGTTCACATATACTTAAAATATACAACAGTATATAATATATCCACACACTTATATATAATATAGAAAATATGCTTTTTCATAACATATCGAACATATAAACTTTCGTGCATATATATAAACAGCTGCAATATATGTGGCTGTACAACATACATATAGAGTATATACTTATATATGGACATGAACAGGTTAGAGGCAAACTTGTAAATTCAAAGCTAAAAAAATATATAACATGAACACCGTATTACATAACCGATTTGTACATAGTTTATAAGAAATATGGTTCGTAAATCTTTATACATCTAAATATCTATATATATATATAATTGAGAAATCAATACTTAATACTAGTATTATATGAAATATCTCAAGTCAGAGCAAAGCTTCAACATAAATATATGCATACTTTAAACCAATATCCAAACGAAAATATATAATTTTATAACTCAATAGATCCTACTCTACAACCAAAACAGAGCTAACAAATAATACAACAGATTTATGTATCCCCTTATATATAATACCCCCTTATGATATAACTTCTCTCAGCAATATACATTTATACTCAAAAATAATTATAAGTACATAAGAAATATGCAGACTTTAAACTATATATATGCTGCAACAAAAATGCAGACAGTGTTATTAAAATATTCCTATTAGATGTACTTAGTCATGCTATAATATATATAGCATATTATATAATACATACATACAAGTGGAGCTGCATGATGCATGGAAGGACATGGCCACGGCTGAGGCGAAGCAAGGCAGAGGAGGTAACGTGCGCTGCGGTGGGCAGAGGGTGCTATTCTCGTGATGGGGTGGCTGCACGTGAGCACGGTGGCACTTGCTGGAAGGCGTGGGACTTATGGTGATTTCATGCGAAGGGAGGAGGTGAACCAAGGTTGGGCGAGAGGAAGGAGGAGGAGCACGTGGGGAACGGGTCCGTGAGTGGAGATCTTGGTGGCGGGTGGGTGGTGGTTGCCTCGGGCCGCTCGGTGATAGGAGGGAGAGGGTGGAGATTGCTTGGCGACTTGGTGGGAAGATGTGTGGCTTGGGAAGGAAGAAGACGTGTATAATTTACCTCAGAGAGAAATGAATACGAAACGAAATAAAGTTTGAACGAACCCGAAGTAGCAGCGTTGGGAATCTTGAAAGCCAATGTGAATGGTCATGAAAATAAATCCTCTTTTTTTTCTCTAGGAATGAAAATGCAAATGGCTATTGGTTTATATACGTTGGAATATGAAAGGCAAGGGAAGCTAAAGATCGAATACGGAACCGATACGTAATCGTTCCATAAATTTCGCCATTTTTCGAACTCCGAAAACATACAAACAAATATACCGACGAGACCAGCACGATGAGACGATCACAATGGTATATAAATGTCAGTGGTTTGATTGAATTATAAAAATTCGAATTTTTCTACTGGCGGAAAATGCAAGAAAAACGTAGAAAAATAAGATCGACGGAGCCAAAGAAGTCCGAATTTGGAAAAACGACAAACTAACATCTTGCTCAGAGGATGGTTTAGAATTTTTCTATGTAAAAATATTTTGGTTTTGAAAATGTATTATTTTCATCGCTTTTTAACTGGTTAAATTTGAAGTAAATTTACGCGCGAAATAAACTTTCATATTTTCGGACGAAAATTTACCAGTTGCTATGTTTAACTAGACGCATTCCAAATATCAAATTTATATTTCAAAATTTTATTGTTTAAAATTTCACAAAATTTCAACTAATTACGTTATTAAAACAGTTGAAATTTACGGGTCGTTACACTCTCCCCCACTCAAAACTTTTCGTCCTCGAAAAGGAACGAGGTAGAAGAATAGAAACAACCAGAAAGAAAAACAGATTTGAAATACAAAATAACAATTAATTTAAACCATATAAATTCAAATTTAAATTAATTGATATTCAATAATTGATTTAATCCATTTGATTTCACTAAAATCAATCTCAACTATTTCTAAATTCATTATCTTATTATCCAATTATCTTAAATTTACAATTTCTAAAACCATAAATTTGAATAGTCTTTTATTATAATCATATTTTTTCAGCAATTTAAATTCTTCTTTATTCCAAATTATTGTTAAGTTTATTTCACTTAATATATCTTATTACATATATTTAAACCATATAAATTAATTTAAACCCTATAAATTTCAATTTAAATTAATTTATATTCACTAATTGCTTTTAAATTCAAGGTATTTTCATAAGTTGATCAAATTTCAATTTATTAATTCTCCTTCAAAACAAAATTTATTTTTCAATTATCTTATTATTCTATTTATCTCTATTAACATTTTATAATTAAAATTTAAGTGTATAACATTTATTATAACCACTCAAATTTTATTTATAAATTCAATTTATATTATATATTATCCAATTACTTATTCAACTTCTGAATGATTTAGGTAAGTTGTATTAGAATGCAGTTGAACAATATACAAATAAAATTTTCCTCATTCAATTATTCAAGTTCCAATATTTATTCCAAATTTTGGTTTTATTTATAATTAAAATCATCCTTTAACAAAATTTAAGATTTAGATTTCCGATTAACTTTAATCAATTAGAGATATATATAATATATTTATATCAAATCAAATTAAATTTTAAAATAAGATGCCTATATATATATATAACTCAAATTATACTGAAGAAATTCAAATCAAAATATTTTTCAAAACAAAACTGTAGCAAAGCTACAGAATAGTATCTCCACTTCGAAACTAGAAAATGAATGTCGATGATGCGGCCGTCATCACCGAAATTATTTCCCAGCGACAAAATAGGATAGCACTGATTTAAACATTTAAAATTCTTTGAAATGATTTTAATTTGAAAATATTTTAAAACTATACACCTAAAACTTTCAAATAAAAGTTGGAAATCACCGAAAATTAAATTCTCAAATTCTGATTTAAATCCATATGAATTCCAAATTAAAATTTTAAACCATGTTCTATAATTTCATTTATTTATCATATTAGAATAATCAATGGTTTACCAAACAATAAATAAAATAAGATATTATTATTTCCGACACAACTTCATTAACAATTTGATTACAGAGAACTTTATACTATAATATAATTATACAAAATTATTTTGTTTACCAAATTTGAAAACAATATTATGTCAGTTCGTTCTGCTCAAGTGTTTTGGAAATCCTATCGATAGCGTTAATCAGACGAATCGATCGAAAAACCAAATCAACATCAACAACTCAAACAACACAATATATATTAAAACATTTTAAGTATTTGTTTACAAATACATTTCTTTGCTCGACGATACATGAATGAATTTTCTAAATAAGGATAGGGTTTCATATTTGATGGACTCAAATCAAAGAGAATTTTGATTCGAAAATAAGTTTGAAACAGAAGATAAGATAATTCAATTACCACAATCGGGAGATGGATGAGTTTATTTAATTCACGGGCAACCTTAACCGGGTCGTCCGTAACTTCAAGAATAAGATCGATGCTGAATTCCGAGGTAAATCATCACTCGATCTCAAGAGATGGAATTCAGGTATAGCGGGAATAGATAGCATCGTAAACCGAGGATACAGAAATCTCTAGTAAATCGATGCCTATTATAAAGGAGTTTTGCTCCTTTACGAATTATTCGAAGATTGGCGAGACCGCGGATCTATTATAGATATCATTCAAATGTAGTTATGGGGTGCTACAGAATTGAAAGAAGACGAATAGTGAGGGACAGGAATGAATTTTTGGAACCGCAGGGAACGTTCCAAAATTCAAAGGAATTGAGTCAAAAGAAGAGATTGAAGCTCGAATGAGAGTGATTCTGTAAATACATTTACCCTATATGCTAAGTTTTGCCTAGAGCTACCAAAGCTCTGATACCAACTGTAACGACCCGACATTTTGGACCATTCGCATCCATTATAAGTGTATAGGAAGACACTCATGCCAGAGTTGAATTGCTCAAAATACCGCGTTGTTAATTTAAATTTGGCAAAACTGAACATATACAGTAAATAAATAATCACAGATCACAGACACAGAGTAATAAATGCAGCGGAAATAAAAGAGATAGTAGTTCATGAAGCTACTATATGAATATATAAAATACATCAGAGTTTACAACAGAAGAGTAATACGATACATCAGATACAAATCAAAATACATCTCTGGAATCATCGAATACTGAAAACAGAATAGATGGTTGGATCTTCAAGCAAGGCTCCAACTCCAAAGGTGAGTCTCGAATACTGGTACACTCAGTCTGACCCGAGCGTAAAGCAAAAACACAAGACACTCGAGTCAGGATTAACATTCTTATATTAATAAATCCAACTCAAGTGAAATAGCAATTGAAATACAAATAACTCAAAGGATGTTTGGAATAACCATCCTTTAAGGATCCGTTAAAATATCTACTATGTAGTAGTGTACGATAAGTAGATAATGTCTATCAGTAATAATAAGATATCAAAATAGTGTTAAGTCATGGCCCATTCCACCCTTAACACATTTTTTATTCCCAAAAGCATATACAAGACCGTAGTTTCCCCAAAACCGGAAGTCACCAGAGGGCAATCCATATACTAAAGGTACAAATCAAAATCGTAGTGGTCGCGTATAAATGGAATACAAGTATGACAAGGCACATGAGGAAATACCCAAGGTAGTGATACTACCGTTCGCCTGATCCGGACTGGTGAGAACGCAACGCCGCAGCGCCCGCAACACCGTGAAACAACACTCCAAAAATCAAGGGTGCACCAATCGACAACAAGTATTAGTAGTTCGAAGAAGTGTGTCCACTTGAGGTAGCTAATCCTCCATTGGCCCGGCACAGCTCCTGTTTTAGTCATTTCCAATTTGACACAAGTGTCAAGGCTATCCATTATCGTTCTCTTTCTTCAGTCATCACGTACATCATCCAACCACTTCATTCTGGATCATCACTCTGCGTATGGTTATTAAAGTGGTTTTCGATTTAGATAGAGAGTATATCCATAACCGAATTCCGGTCTCTTTAATAACCTTCGAAATTATTACACCGATTGGTCGTTTATTTATTTCAAAAACCAAATCAATTTCAATTTCAATTTCAATTCATAAACCAACATTTCATTTGTCTTTCAAAAACCAATTTCCAAAATTTACGTTTCAAAACTTCAATTTACCATTTCAAAATATTATGATTCAATTTCAATATCTTTATTTAAAACCATTCAAATATTGATTCAAGTTTGTATATAAGTTTCATTTCGGAAACATTTAAATTAATTAAATTTAACATTCAAATCAAATTTAAATTCATTTATCGATTTCAATCAATATTCATTAAGTAAATTTCCATTCAAAACAATTTCTATTAAATTTCCAATTCATTAAATCCATTTCTTAAGTTCAACTCCATTATATCAAAACTTACAAATTGAATTAAATTAAATTCATCAAATCAAATTCTTTAAATTTCAAGTCTTACATTAATTTCAATAAATCACATTTTATTTCTTGTTAAAGAAATTCAATCTCACTTATTTACTTACTTAAATAATTTTCCAAAACTTAATTAATAAAGAAACTCAATTTCAATTATTTACGAAGTAAAATTCCCTTATTCAAAAATTCAATTTTCTTATTAAAGAATTTCAATTCAATCTAATCATTAAATAATCTAATCTTATTTAAGTATTAAATAATTCAAAACTTAATTATTAAATAATTTCAAAGTTTAATAATTTCAAACTTAATTATAATTTCAAACTTAATTATTTAATCATTTCAAACTCAATTCAATCATTTCACAAATTAAACAACATTCTTCCATCAATTACATTGTTAACATTTTGTTTCAGATTATTAAATACTAACATTTTCCTTTCATTTAAAAATTCAAATTTCAACTTCATTTCAAAACCATATTATTTATTCAAATAAAATCCTCGTTTATTTTTAAATCAAATTATTGACCAATCGGGTTTTATTTATTTTTCTATCCTAGGTCAAAGTTCAAATTGGGTATTTATCATTTCAACCCGATTCCAATTCAATTCAAAAATCAAAGCATAACAAAGGGAATTTGCAGTGTGATAACTGGGATGGTGTCAAAGTAAATAAACAAGCAATAACAACAATCAATATCAATCCAAAAATCAATTAAATAATCCCGAAATAACCGTATTAATTCGCATTGTTATTTGTACGAATTAATATAATTACCTCTAGAATCTACACTATCATTTCATGTAGATTAAAGATTATTACATTACGGTTCTTCACTTGTCATCTATTTACAATTTCATACATCATCGATTTAACAACATACATTCAGTGGTTCAAAATGTAATTAAACTAATCCTACGTGTCAATAACTTAAACAGTTAAAAGGGGTCATATTATACAAATGTCATTTAACCAAATTTTACACATATCAAATCTAACTATCCTACGTCAATTTCAATTTTAAATTATTCACTTACATCATTAACAATTTAACGTCCAATATAAACATCACAATCAATAAATTATCAGCCAAACTGTATTATCATCGCATAAATAATTAACAGATAAAGGTGTCAGGTGTCACAGGTGAACTGATACAGGTAATAGCATATAAAACAGTGTAATTAACTAACAGCAGCCTATTTCAATTGTCGTTTCAATTGAAATCAAATCTAATAAATAAAAGAACGTTAATCGTGAGTGAGTGCTCACCTTTCGAGGCTAGAGATATTCGACAAACGAGTTACGAATCCCAAAGCAAAGCTAGATGGACACGATTCGATAAAGAACAGGCACAACGGACAAAGCTGATAAATAGGAATTAACGAAGTCAAATCAGAACGGCATCGATGAAGATAAATTTTATGAATGAACTTATATGCTATATATAACTATATATATATATATTTCAAAGTCATTGTTTTAAATTAAAACACCTACATAAAATAAACATATCTACATGGTATTTGAAACAAGTACATAAATATACCTATCGAAAATGCAACATACTTAAAAAGGAATGTCTTCTTGTCATATAAAATTTCCAGATCTCATAAAGCAATATTACTTTAAACACATATTAACTAATTATATATACATCAAAATCATTGCTTTAAATAAGACACATATATTACAACAAACATGTCTATATGATAAAATTTTGAAATGAATAAATATATATACATGTATATATCCCTTTCAACTGTTAGTATAAATGTAAGTACAACATATTATATGAATATAAAATTTCAAAACACTTATATAACAGATATGCAACAACACTTGAAACATATATATATACTACTGTATGAAGAGGTATTTATTTTTAAACGGCATAATTACATATATTACGTAATATAGGAAAAACAGCTTGCAACATATACAAATCAACAAATGCATTCGAAAGTAAATGCAGACAACTTGAAATTTATATGTAAACATATATAAACACATATATATAGTATATATACATAACAGAAAAGTTGCTCGTACGACTTGTACATTGTAAAATATACCATCATAAGTAAATTTCCCTTTTATAGTTCACATATACTTAAAATATACAACAGTATATAATATATCCACACACTTATATATAATATAGACAATATGCTTTTTCATAATAGATCGAACATATAAACTTTCGTGCATATATATAAACAGCTGCAATATATGTGGCTGTACAACATACATATAGAGTATATACTTATATATGGACATGAACAGGTTAGAGGCAAACTTGTAAATTCAAAGCTAAAAAAATATATAACATGAACACCGTATTACATAACCGATTTGTACATAGTTTATAAGAAATGGTTCGTAAATCTTTATACATCTAAATATCTATATATATATAATTGAGAAATCAATACTTAATACTAGTATTATATGAAATATCTCAAGTCAGAGCAAAGCTTCAACATAAATATATGCATACTTTAAACCAATATCCAAACGAAAATATATAATTTTATAACTCAATAGATCCTACTCTACAACCAAAACAGAGCTAACAAATAATACAACAGATTTATGTATCCCCTTATATATAATACCCCCTTATGATATAACTTCTCTCAGCAATATACATTTATACTCAAAAATAATTATAAGTACATAAGAAATATGCAGACTTTAAACTATATATATGCTGCAACAAAAATGCAGACACTGTTATTAAAATATTCCTACTAGATGTACTTAGTCATGCTATAATATATATATAGCATATAATATAATACATACATACAAGTGGAGCTGCATGATGCATGGAAGGACATGGCCACGGCTGAGGCGAAGCAAGGCAGAGGAGGTCACGTGCGCTGCGGTGGGCAGAGGGTGCTATTCTCGTGATGGGGTGGCTGCACGTGAGCACGGTGGCACTTGCTGGAAGGCGTGGGACTTATGGTGATTTCATGCGAAGGGAGGAGGTGAACCAAGGTTGGGCGAGAGGAAGGAGGAGGAGCACGTGGGGAACGGGTCCGTGAGTGGAGATCTTGGTGGCGGGTGGGTGGTGGTTGCCTCGGGCCGCTCGGTGATAGGAGGGAGAGGGTGGAGATTGCTTGGCGACTTGGTGGGAAGATGTGTGGCTTGGGAAGGAAGAAGACGTGTATAATTTACCTCAGAGAGAAATGAATACGAAACGAAATAAAGTTTGAACGAACCCGAAGTAGCAACGTTGGGAATCTTGAAAGCCAATGTGAATGGTCACGAAAATAAATCCTCTTTTTTTTCTCTAGGAATGAAAATGCAAATGGCTATTGGTTTATATACGTTGGAATATGAAAGGCAAGGGAAGCTAAAGATCGAATACGGAACCGATACGTAATCGTTCCATAAATTTCGCCATTTTTCGAACTCCGAAAACATTCAAACAAATATACCGACGAGACCAGCACGATGAGACGATCACAATGGTATATAAATGTCAGTGGTTTGATTGAATTATAAAAATTCGAATTTTTCTACTGGCGGAAAATGCAAGAAAAACGTAGAAAAATAAGATCGACGGAGCCAAAGAAGTCCGAATTTGAAAAAACGACAAACTAACATCTTGCTCAGAAGATGGTTTAGAATTTTTCTATGTAAAAATATTTTGGTTTTGAAAATGTATTATTTTCATTGCTTTTTAACTGGTTAAATTTGAAGTAAATTTACGCACGAAATAAACTTTCATATTTTCGGACGAAAATTTACCAGTTGCTATGTTTAACTAGACGCATTCCAAATATCAAATTTATATTTCAAAATTTTATTGTTTAAAATTTCACAAAATTTCAACTAATTACGTTATTAAAACAGTTGAAATTTACGGGTCGTTACATTAAATTGAGATTTCTTCATTTGAACTATGTTGATTATTTATGTTGTCTAATCTCAATCGAGATTATGATTCATTTGTTTAAGTGTTGTTTATCATGCACTTAATTCCGAGTTTAAATTAGACTGATCCGTTTATTACTTTCTTTTAAATAATACTCGGGTCAGACCGAGTTATTTCAGGATAATCGCTATCTCTGATTCAGTTGCTGCTTCAGCTTTATGGGATTTCACATCATCTTTTGTCTAGACTTCGAGGTGTACTTTTGGTGTATTGACTCTCGTCTCATGTATGGTGATGACATGTAAATGTACATTTGGTTTATGTGAACTATCGATTGTTGTAGCATGTATCTAGACTTGTCTTCCGCTATATATCTGATATTTTTATTCTGATGTGATTGTACTTATCAATGTTGTTGTTATTATGAGTTGTTTTGAATTTTTCGTAAGCCACCGTAGTTTCGTTTTAGATTTGGATTGAACATATATCTATGGGAGTAATTTACACAACTCCTATCGATGTAATCAATACTCGTCTAAGGTATAACTTACGGATGGTCGCTTCTAACAAGCCTTATTCTTCGCAATAGCAGACGTTATTCCTAGTAATAACCTTTGTTATTGTGAGTATAGAGGTGGGGCGTCACAAACACCTACTGGTGAAGTCAAAAGACTTCTATTTTTATTTTAGTGTTTGGAGAAACATAAAAGACTAGTGGGAGATTAATAATAAAATGAAATATAAAGTTTAACCCTACTAATATTATAAGGACATCCACATGATATTGTCCAAATGTACAATATTAAAACTTGTAGAAAATGTCTACACGAAAACTATTTTATGGAAGTGATAAACTTACCAGACCCAACTATATCGATTAGCTAAGAGCAATTAAGATAGCATTGACTTATGAGTGTCCTTGGCGTCTGTTACTTGTAATCCTAAAGAACAACCCACTGATGCAGACCCCAAACTAAGACTTGCTTATGAAAAATGGGTTTCGGACCTGGAGATCGCCCAGGTTTTCGTGTTGTCTATGTTAGACAAGCCTATGCAGAGGCATCATGAAAACATTTCTATCCATTAGATATTTGGTAGTTTTAAAGTCCTACTAGGCGAATAGTCTAGTTCCTCAAGGTACGAGCGTACAAAGAAGCTCTTCAATAAAAAAATTAATAAAGGACAAAAAGTGGACGATTATGTTTAGATGATGAAGGGCTATGTTGATAGACTTCCATAATTGGATGTAGTGATAAGAAATGAGTTACAATTTGATTTCCTTGGGTCTCTTATGCCCCAGTACGAGCCATTCATATTGAATTACAATATGAACCAGTTGAATGTTAACCTTATGGAGCTCCCTAATATGTTGAGGTCGGCCAAGTCAATGTCTAGGGATCAAGGGAATGTACTTGTAGTTTAGGCTAATGCATCATCTTCGAAAGGTGAATGTCATCATTTTCACAAGAAAAGTAATTGGAATGGAATTATCTGGGGTACTTGAAGATTGATAAAGAGAAGAAGCAGAATGGTTCTGCCATGCCATCAAGTATATTTATGATTCAAAATTGTTTTGCAATCAATAAATCATATTGGATTTTGGATAATAGATTTGGAACTTATATTTGTAATTCGTTATCAGGGCTTAGAAGCTGGCATCGTATGGCAGAGGGAGAAATGAGAGTTCAGGTTGTTGATGGATCCATCATAGATGCAACAATAGTAGGATATTTTCATTTGAGTTTGCCGAGTGGTTTTGTATAGATATTAAATAATTGGTACTTTGTGAAAGACTTAATTTATGGAATTATATCTGTGTCGAGATTTTCTAAGACTGGTTATGTTTTCACTACATTAATAATGTTATGAACTTTAATTTAGATAGTAATAAAGTCCGTGATGGTATTTTAGAAAATGGAATTTACATGATCAATACAAATTATATCTGCTTTGTGGGTAGTTCTTCGAATGACAATACAAATAATAATTATCTTTGGCATTGTTGACTTGGTCATATAAGTAAGAACGACTATGCAAATTAAAAGTCGAAGATTTTCTCCTATCACTTGATTATGGATCATTTGATACATGTGAGTCGTGTCTTAAAGGTAAAATGACCAAGCACCCCTTTAGTGGGAGCTATGAAAGAGTCGATGAACTCCTGGGTCTTGTATATAGATATATGTGGCCCGATGCTTGTAATCACAAACAATAATAATTGTTACTTTGTAATCTTCACTAATGATTTCTCAAGACTAGGATATGTTTATCTTATGAAGAAAAAATCTGATGTCTGTAAGATATTTATTAAATATAGGAATGAGCTAGAAAACTAGACGAACCAATAGATTAAGATTCTTTGATCCGATCGAGGAAATGAGTACATTGGACAGGTACTCCAAAAATTCTTAACAAATAATAAGATTATCTCTCAGGTTACTCTATCATATACTTTGCAACACAACGGTGTGTCAAAGCGAAGGAATCAAACCCTATTAGTTATGGTTCATTCTATGATGAGTAAGGCAGTGTTACCTCTGTCCTAATAGGGATAAGTGCTAGAATCCGCAGCGCATATGTTGAACTTGGTGCCCACTAAATCTATTCCTAAAACACCATATAAGATATGGTATGGAAAGAAACCCCCAACTCAAGTATTTGAAGATGTGGGGTAGTCCGGTCTATGTTAAGAACGTTGGTCTGAATAAATTCAAGGTAAGATCGGTATTGTGTAAATTTATGAGGTATCCCAAAACCTCGATGGGATATATTTTCTACAATGCCAAGGAACAAAAGGTTATTGTTTCTCAACATGCTTTATTTTTAAAAAAGGAATTTCGTTCAAAAGAAATTAACAGCGAGGTTGTAGACTTGGACGAGGTCCAAAAAATTAATACCGAGCACGAACCATGAGAGAACTAAATTCACCCATATATGAAAATATGCAACCTATAAGAAGGTCTAGTAGGAAATCTTAAGCACTAGATAGATACTATGGTTTTTCCATGGATGGCGAGGAGGAGGATTGTGTCTTAGATGATGACACTCCTCTATCATTCCAACAAGCACTGCATAGTAAAGACTCCCTAATCTTGCTTGGAGCAATGAAATCCAAGATGGATTCACTTTATGAAAATAAAGTATGGACTTGGTTTGACATACCTAAACGAATAAAACCCATCGTCTGCAAATGTATTTTTAAGAAAAAATTAAATGCAGATATACAAGTGGAAACTTATATAGCCAGGCTAGTTGCGCATGGATTTCACCATATTTAAGGTGATGATTATGAGGAGATCTTTTCGTCCATAGCTATGTTTAAATCCATTCAAGTTATGCTAGCTATGTTTGCATTCGATGATTATGAGACATGGAAAATGGATGTAAAGATGGCAGTTATAAATGGTGATTTAGAAGTGACCGTTTATATGTCGTAGCCCGAGGGTTTCGAAGTCAGTGGGAGTGAGGGTAAGTCTTGTAAGTTGTTAAAGTCCATTTATGGACTTAAACTTCAAGGAGTTAGAATAAGTGCTTTAATAAAGTAATCAAATAGTTTGGTTTTTATCATAACATAGACGAAGCGTGTGTATGTCGGAAGGAACAACACAATGCTATTATATTCTTAATACTATATGTCAACGGTCTTCTGTTGATTACCAATGACATTTAGTTATTGCAATCAGTGAAAGCTTGGCATTCCAAGAACTTTTCATGAAGGATTTGGGAGAAGCAGCCTATATACTGGGCATAAAGATTTATAGAGATATATCCAAGAGGCTGTTGGGACTGTCCTAATCCTTGTACATAGATACCATGCTAAAAATGTTCAGTATAGAGAATTTCAAGCGTGAAAATGTTCCAACACAATCTGGAATTATCCTTTCTAAAAAGGACGCTCCTCATACTGATGAGGAGGAGGAGCATATGAAGAGGATACTGTATGCTTCGGCAATCGGTTCCATAATGTTAACTATGCTATGTACTAGAGCGGATGTGGCATATGCATTAGGATGCGTAAGTCGATACCAGTCTAATCTCGGAGAAAAGCAATGGATGGCTATATAATGTATACTGAAGTATTTAAGAAATACTTGAGACTTATTCCTAATATACGAAAATAGGGACCTCCTTATGAAAGGGTATACTGACTCCAGCATTCAAAGTGATGTTAATGATAGTTAGTGTTGGGTTATCTTTTTACACTTAACAGTGGGGTTGTTACTTGGAAAAGTTCCAAAAGGAAATAGTAGTTGATTCTACGATGGAGGCTAAGTACATCGCCCTCAATGAAGCAGCTAAAGAAGCGGTCTAGATGCGCAAGTTTTTAAGTGAGCTTAGAGTGATTCCCAATATGGAGAATCAAATGACATTGTTCTACGGAAAAAATGCAACGTTATTGGTTACCAAAGAACCAAGAGCGCACAAGAAATCATGACATATTATTTGAAAATTCCATCTCATCAGAGAATTCATAGAGAAGATAGAGGTCGTGATACATATGGTAGATACCGAGGACAACATAGAAGATCCATTCATGAAGGGTCTAGCTCAATTGGTTCTCGAGAAGCTAACCAAGGGATGAGACTGAGATTCCACAATTGGCCCTAAGTGCAAGTGGGAGATTGTGCATTCGATCACGGGAAAAGATGTCGATGCAACTCATTATGCAAGTAATTAATTCAAGATAGAGGGGTTTCCTCATTCGTCGGTCTTTCCTCCAGAATCATTGGTAGGGTGATGCTAAAAAATATTATTGGATAGTTTAATTGTATGCGTAAGCAAGTACAAGTTCCTTCTTTACTGTTAAGAATAATTGTAGTAATAGTTCTAAGACTGGCTCCTAGAAATATTTGTAACAACACTTAGACCTAATCCAAGTACGTCACTAATAGAGATAGGGATATGCACTAGAGGATTTTCTATAATATATTGTAAATTATTAACTCTGCAATTAGTTCTAAGTCATAATAAAAGGTGTTTTGTTTCTGGTATGTGCTTGTTATAATATGTTATAATTAAGTAATAATTTAATTTAATCATATTTAACAGAAATTCCATAAATGGTGTGTTTGTGATAGTAATTACAAATAGTTGTAATCATGAGTATTTTATGACAATGTAATAGACACCCATTTCAAATATTTCTAGTCAAGATGTATCAAGACTGGATTTTGATGCATCCTTTGCAACTAGAGTATGTAACGCTCTGCAAATGTTGGATTGTGTATTATCATGACTATTGGGAGCACCTAGAGAATACGTACTGATAGTTATTGGATAATTATGGAATGACCCACTTGATAGTTTTCTGTTGGTTAATATAACTAAGGTCAAACAAAAAATATCGATGTGACAATACTACACAGTTCTCTAGACTTGAGAATACTATTGATTTTAAATATGAAAGCTCTGCGTTGATTACAGTTAAATCACGGCATGATGTCCGTCGAACGACTATAGTTGGGCCAAGTGAAAGTACTAGAAGTGAAACACTATTCAAGAGAGGATTTGTCTCCTCGGTTATATGAGTTTAGTATCACCGTTCATTGAAGTCAACTCAAAGTCAAAATCTTTGGTCAGAGTAGTTTGGTTAATAATAATTGTTACTATTGAACCAAAGACTTTGTATTTGGACTATAAAGTAGAATATGGACGATATTGGATTTTTGACCGTTACCAAATTACTTAGGTCTTAATGTGATATAGTTTTGATGAAAAAAATTGGTGTAAATAATTGTCAGCACTGGGTAATGCTTAAATAAAGCAAAATTAGATTTTAACCGAAACCATGCAAGCGATAAGTTTAGCTATAATGTCATAGCACCTGCTAAATGATGCGTGAACATTAATATTTGAATTGTTTGATATATTAATCATTGGCCGATTTACACCTAAGAGTCATACAACCAAAACTTTGAATGCTCATGTTACCGCCTGATTTAATTAATTATAAATTGTTATAAATTAATTAAAATAATTATTTTTTTGAAATATTAACTATAATATTTTATTTTATTTGTGTTGATCAATATTAAATAGTGTGTATATAATAGTTTTAAATACACTTATAAATAAACGATATCGATATGCATTTAAATTGGATTTAAACGTGTTATTTATTAATTGGGCTTGAAGGGATTTTGAGGCCCATATAGGGGCCAATTGTAGTCGGCTATGAGAAGGCAAGGGAGGTTGACCATATGATGGAAAATAGGTGTTGGAATTTCAAATTCAAAGAGATGAATCGGTAAGAGAAAAAGTTGGATCTAGATCCTCATTTTACTTCTCAAATCTCTACTATACATATTCATCTTTAACCCTCCTTTTATTTTTTACTCTTTTGCAATCCCATAGTCCAGCAAGGGCTGGCCGTATATTTGATCTATCCTCTAAATTTTCAAGCTAAAACATTAAATTTAATACACTTGGTGGTAGCAACATTCAGGACGGTAGCACTTTCTAGATTTTGAAATCATTTCAAAGAATTCCGATTCTATGTTTCAAAGTGTATTATCTAGGCATTATGTGAAAGCTAATGTTCTCCATTTATAATGATATATTAATATATAATGTTTATTGTATCATATATGTGTTGAGATAGTAGTTGAATATATAACGAATATGTATAACATTACGTTGTCTTCATTGGATGGCATAAATATATATATATCTTATATATAAAGCAAATACCTGAGTGGGTGAAGCCTTTTTCGAATTGCCATAATTACCCTCTGTTTTTTTGGATTGCTAAAATGTAAGAATAAGGGTAGATTCTGTCCCATACATTTATACCACATCTTTCGCCCATTTTATCACGTTCACAATCCACATTTCAAAACACGTTCATTTCCCGGTACGTTTCTTCCCCATTTCAGTTTGCTAGCCCTATTTCTTTCTCACCCCACTTCATGGCTTTATGAACCGATGAAAAAACAGGAGGAAAAAAGGTCCAAAATCAAAATATACATCAAGTATTACGCGTATCGTGTTTTGTAATTTTCTAGATCGATGAATTCGTGAGACTAAGAGGCTCTCTCGGTGGAGTTACAATAGATGCAGAAGTCGAAAAGATCCAATGATGATGATGTATTCTTCTTTAGATGTGCTCACAGTAATATAATTCGAGAAGGATTTATATCTTCGTTTGTTACTATCCATTTTTCCAAGGTTAGTTTCTTAAATTACGTTCAGTTTTTTTTATATAAGTTTTTCGAAGTTTATACCATTTCATTTATATATTGCACGACATGTGTTTGATGAAATGCGTCTAAAATAAATAAATGCAAAATAGCTGAACAAAGACTCTTTTTAAGTTTTATTACCTTTTTAACATGAATTTTTTTTCAATTTTCCTTTGATCGCGACTAAATTATGTATGCTTGAATTTCTGCAGGTTAGCAAACCAAAATTGCAAAAGAATATTTGCTAAAGAATTTACTTTTGTTTTTGAAGAAAGATCTACTCTATATGCTTGAATCAGATTTTGCTGCATACTACCCATATTTGATGGTGTTGGTGTTAGGACTCATTCACAATTTTTCCTTCAAATATTAGGCAGAATATCAGGGATAGGAAAAGAAAAAAGCCAATACTGAGGTGAAATCTACAAAAAGGATGCTACTAAAATGTAACTTTTGTTGAACTGTGTAACTTTTCTCAACCTTTATTACTTGCATGGTTTAGTTAATAATACAATAAATTAATTTGAGATCGTAATATAAAAAAATGATTTGTTTTGCTTCAGGTGGAGAGAGGAAGATGAAAAAGTAAAAAAAGAAGATGTTGCATTAGAAGGAAAATGTTCCTATAAAGTAAGTATAAACAACTAAAGTTCCTAACAAAGATGTAATGCCTAGAGAATTTCTTTTTTCAACTTGCAAAAAATAAAAATATTGATTTTGTTACTTTAGATTTTGTTCATCTAATATTTTTTTATAGAGAACTCGAGGATATTAAACTATTGCTAATACAATTGACCGTGCATTAATAAAAAAATGCTTAACTTTTCATTCTCATAGGTTCCTCTGGCACAAGATGCAACAAACTTCACCAATGATTTAGCATCCAACACTACAAGAAAGTGGCTGTGGAACAAGCTGCAGCTCTCTGATATGGGTAAGAAAATTAATTTGTTTGTTTGAATATATCTTATTTTGATTATTACCTAACATCATTCTTAAATGATAAAATATATTTGCATTCCATTAAAATATACATTTTGATAAATTATTTTTTTGTATGCTTGCCGAGTAATAGAATCGGGCTAGATTTGTCAATTTCTTTTCTTTTTTAGAGTAAAATCGTATTAAAAATCATTGTATACCTTTCAAAAAGTTGCAAGATGTTCACATCAGCATTATTTATTATAGTTTCTAACAATGATCGTATTCACATTTATTGCAAGTTGTACCATTGACCGATGTAAGTTACTGTTCAGTGCAAACTGATTGCTTGCCAACTGACCCGTCATTACCTTCAACCGTTTTTTCCCCAACCCGGACTTCCAATGACTTCGCCTTCTTCATTGCCACTGACTACTGCTAAGGTAACCTTCTGCTTTTAACTGTCTGTTGTTCAAATTATGCTTATGTTCTTCGTGGTTCAAAGCTACTATGGTTGTGATGTATAATTTGTAACCTTTATGCAATACAAAATTACACATTATAGTCCAGTTTGTGTTTGGCTAATTGATTTTTTTCTCTATTTTCATATCTGATGTATGTTTATTTTTAATGCTCCTAACCGTATTTTGGTTTGAATTTTTTTTTAGATGAATGACATGTTCTGGACTGTGTTAAACCTTAAGTTGTCACCTCCACTTTGTTATGATATACATAACTTAGAAATAGCATAGTATATACTTTTTAATGTTATTTTCATTATAATGTCACAATACAACTGATGCGTTGAAGTTCAGCTTTGTTATTATTTGTGTGCTGTTGTTTAGGTATTTTAGGATTCATCTGAAGTTAAGTTTACTTTCAGTACATGATCATGTGTAGCTAACTGTAATATGTTAGATTATGCAATTGCTCTGTGTTCACTTAAACTTGAATTTGACATTATCGTATTATATCCCCAACCTTGCTAATCTTTGTGTCATATTAGTTGTAGTCCAAAATCAGTCATATTATGGAGCCCATCGTTCTATTTTTTAAGAAATTCTCAACACAGTGCACGCGTTACTACACTAAATTTCGTTCAAATCATAAATGTTCATGGTTTTTGTAGTTAGACAAACAAATGTTCATTTTAATAAGTATTTCCCATCATTTTTCTTTTCATATCATTTTTATTTCTTCTGTTTTTATGAAAGACTTTGTCTGTCAATAAGATAAATAATGTGGATACTTATATTCCTATAAATTTGTCAATAAGATAAATAATGTGGATACTTATATTCCTATAAATTTATGTTATGCTTCTCTCTTATTTTTGGTGGATTTAAAATATCAATTAGAAATAAAATGTATATGGTTTACTTTCGTTATGGAAAAAATGGTGACTTAGAAAAAATAAAAGATACAAATCAAAGATGAAAGATCAACTGATTTTTTATTTTGTTAGCTTATCAACTGTTATGACTTATGCATATGTGTCTATGGAATTTAACTAAATCCAACCAGGTTGGTATAAAACACAGAAATTCAACATGATATTACAGTAGACGGTGGTGACTTTGCAATGCACACACATTAAATTACACAAATAGAACTCTTAACAATGACACAAATAGAACTCTTAGCAATATGAGTCAAGGGGAATATCTGTAGGACCTATCTTGCATGTATTACATTGAATTAGTTGAAAAAGGAAAATGGTCACAATCAGCTACAGTTTGAAGGATACGTGTATAATTATGAAGTAGACATGTAATACGAAGAGTTTTTTATGTTACAATAGTGTGTAACAGCTTTTATGCATATGTTGAGAGTTGTTGGGATTAAATACTACTGTGTTGGTACGAGATACCAAAATTCAATTCAACATATTGTTTGTTTGGATAGATGGACTACCATTTGAGAGTTTATGCAAGTTTTTTTTTAAAAACAATTTGAACATAGTGTAGCCACCTAAAAATAATTTTTGACATGTGAATTGCAGGAGGTTGCAAAAAAAGTTGGTGAAGCAATTGCTAAAAAAATGTGTGTCAATATGTGCAATTGTCAATAAGTTTTTATCTTCTAATTAGCTATTAAGTTCAAAAAGACATTAGAAGATGGGGATCCAGTCACCTTCCATTTCTTTCCAGTCAGTCAATCAGCAGATAGTGTAGAGCACCATAGGTGGTGAGGTCGCCTCCGTTGGTAAGTCTGCCGATGTGGCAGTGGCAGCTAAGAAGAGCAAAAGGGGCCTATGCTCGAGGAGTTCTCAATACAGAGGTGTTACTTTCCATAGAAGAATAGGGAGATGGGAATCTCATATTTGGTTAGTCTTATGTCTTCTAACAACAATTTTTTTATCTTTTAGTAGAAATATTTATCTTTTTCAGACATATCGCGATTCTTCTGTTTTAATATTTATAAAGTGAAGTATTAATTTGTTTTATATTTTATCTATCTCCTAATTTATTCTTTGACTACTGTTTAAGTTCACGAATTAAGAATATCTTTTATGTACTTTATCTCAATTTTAATAATATTTTTTTCACTTTAGCTATGTATGTTATATATAAACTGGTTGTACAACATATACTGAAAGCATTAGTGCTCACAGTTTACCTTATCGCTATCTTCAAATCCGATTACTGGTGTAATTTTTTTTTTACATGTGATTCTTGAAATGATTTGTATCACAAGCTGATGATAATTATCTGTAGTTGCTTTGCATAGATTTTGAAGTACTTAGTAGTAGAGTGGTAAATTTGATATATTTGACTTTCTTTATGTAGTTTTCTTCCTCTGTCATGAAGTTCCTTCAACTAACGAAGCTAAAGAGGTAATACAGTGCATAAATCAATGGATCAAACCAAAATTTTAACTTGGACATTGCGTACCATTGTGCTGACATTGCTCAGAGCGGGTAAAGTTGAAAGTTGAAAGCGATGATGAAAGTTTGGGAGAGACAGCCAGTGGTCATCAACATATGATGCTCAAAGCAGGTTCGTCTGTCATTTTTGCATGGAATATGTTTATATGACAGTTATGTAGTCACTGTGTACAAACGTGTTAAGTACAACTTGGGATTCCCAAAAGCCGTATGTAATTGTTTCTTATTGTTATGTTAATTTGTTTCTATTTTGTTAAATGAACTTAATCATTCACTTTTGTCAGTTTTGCGTGGAATATGTTTATATGAGAGTTATGTAGTTACTGTGTACAAATAAGTGTTAAGTACAGCTTGGGATTCCCAAAAGCCTAAGATAGTCGATGTATAAATATAGTGCTTATTCTACCGCTTCTCTGTGATGTTTGAAATGATGATCTCAACTGTAAAAAGTTTTCTCCTACGATTCTATAGTAAAGAGGTATTTTCATGCTGGTTTAGACGACTTTTTAAATATATTTACCAATGCATTAGTATTAAGGTATATGATCTTTATGAACTATTTTTAGTTAAATGCACTCATAATTTCACAGATCTTATGGCAAGTAAACATCCAACTGTTTAGTTCATGCTGACAGTTTTTCATATATCATGGTTATATTTTTTTAGTTCTACAGAGTATTTATTAATTCACATTAAAACTGCTTCGTACACTGTCCTTCGGTTCAAATCATGCAACCCCACAAACATTTTATTGCTTTCATATATATATGTTTGTTTAGAAAAAAAATTATGTATATATATTGCAAAATATGCACATGGCCAGATGAAAAAAATTATTTATATTTTCGAGTTCAATAATATTATTGAATTGATTTTTAATGTAACGATTAAGTTAATACAATATGTATATATAATTACATAAAGCTTGTAACTTATTTTATATTTTTTTTGAAGAAAACTTATTTTATTAATATATGTGTATATATATATAATTTTTTTATTTTTTTATTATACATATATATATAAGTTCGACTATCTATATAGACCACTTAATTTAAAATTGAATTTAATTTTATATATAATATGTACATAGAATATCATAAAATAGGCTTATAAATATTATGATATAAAATGTATTTATTCAAATTATTTTCAGAAATTTAATTTTTTTAATATTTTAGATGTAGATTTCCGTACGGAAATCAATTTAATAAAAAAAATTAAAACAATTTAAAACCCAAAAAAAAATATCTTTATATGGCCGAAAGCATATTTGTGAATATATACATGTATATCTAATTATTATTTTATTAAACATATTTAGATGTACTTACATATATATACGTGTGTGTGTATATATATATATTCTTTTTTATTTTGAGTTATTTAATACATATATATGAATTTATATTTAAATTTAATTTATTAAATTAAACTCGGAATTATGTAGATATAAATCTAAAATATAATTACTATACTATATTTGATTTTGAAATTATAAATCATTTATATTGAATTAAGAATTGTTAGACCAAAACCTGGTATAGCACCCATGATGCCAATAGTGATGAATTAATCCTTGACTTGAACAAAATACAATGAAATGATTAAGCATAAATCAATCAATGTTGTTTTAGTTGTGCTATAAACGACTTATTTATCACTTGAGACTTTGTGTATAATGGAATCATTAAAGGATGGATTTATAATGTTAATAGGCCTTCTTGGAGTGAAATATATTAGAGTCCATATGTTTTCGTGTATTATTGTTCTCGATATCCTCTAAGGCCATTTGAAGTCAACATATTCAAGAGTCCCTATGGTCTTAATGGAAAAGATGTTCCAGAAAGGGCCTATGTTATGTCATATGTTCATAAGAGATAAGACAACAAGTAATAAATCTTGTGCAATAGTCCATTAGGCTCGACATCGAGCTATGTAATTCATTCTTATATTCAAAGTCTAATGTCCATATAATTGTGTAGATATCACTCGTCATAGTCCAAAGCACCATTTAAATAATGGTGTCGAGTTTTGAACTTAAGGAGTCCGAATATATGCACATCCAATTCAATAATGTTCGAAAAGGCATAGTCGAATATGATATGCATGTCTAAAGGTCCTTGTTCATGTTGATTATACAAGGTTACAGTCAAATAGAGATTGTCCCCAGTTTGATTTAGGGTTTACAATGATTTGATTTCAAGAAATAGAGAGAAGAAAATTTGCCTCTCTTTGCGCGCCCCTAGGTCCATATTTATAGAGGTGACGCGGCTCCACTTCGCCTTTCGTGTCTTCGGCATGCTTGGCTTTAATAGTGTCGACATGGTATTAGCTTCACCGCTGAATAACCTATATAAGAGGCAGCACCGTCTTGCTTTCAGTGTCTTCAACATGCTTCAACATTAGCTTTGGTGATGGCATTAGTAACAAGTTCAGTGACTTCAATATTGCTATATGCTAGCTTACTTGATGATGGTGATATTAGAGCTTTGATGTCGCCTCAGCAATGATGACTTTCGGTGTTGATTATCTAGTTTACTAAGGCACACTTAATTGGTTACTAACGACATTAGTTGATGAAGAGCGACCACATTCCATATGGTGTCGGCATTGACGATCTCAATAGATGTTGATGATTCTCGATATCAACATCGCACGATTACATGTGCGGTATTTCAAAACACAGTATTGGTTGTCAACACCATTCATGATAGTGGTGCTAAATATTGATGAGAAACGACAGTGTTGTGAAAGATTGACTTCATATAGTTTGTTGAAGTTGATGACCCTTGATGTTGATGGCCTCTATTGTGATGGTTGGGGCTTCTCATTGGCTGGCAGTGTTGAATTGAAGCCATGTCAATCATTGTCCCTCCTTTGTGGACATTGACAACATTCATCATAGACATTGGGTGGATACGTAGTGACGGTATTCTTAAAATAGAGTATTAACAGTGACTTATCCCAATGAGTCTTGATGTCATTATAGGGGAGTTAATAAGAGGTGGAATGATGACTTACGGCATGGTCTATTAGCGACACTGGTTGATTGGCGTCTTTATTATAATTAGCATCCTCCATTTAATGATGATGTGCAATACCAACAAAGCACGTTATTGACAACAAATGTTATAGGTAATAGAACTTCATCGTTTGGTATGTATGAAAGGAGGTATGGATGGTACTGATGATGTGCGACGTTGCTTAATGGCGACGTCGATCCTTGGCATCATGAAAGAGAGATAACCTCGAAGTGTTGTAAGGTGCGGTGTGGATGAAGTGTGATGCCAAAGAGATACGTCACCGACTTTATTCATTATTGATCTCATGCAGGACTATTGATTTTTGACATAGAACTTAGTGGCACAGATTCCTTTGTGATGCTATCACTCGTGCCATTACTTTTGATATTGAAATTATATGGGTAACATTTGCCTCTCCTACTATAAGTATTGCTTTTTACTGCTTAGGGTAAAACCTTTAATTCCCTTACTTTGCTTAATCTTTAGCGAGATCTCCCTTCTAGTGTTATTTTCCTACAGATCAACTCATGACTCTTATTGTTAACATTTTAATCGAACTTTTTAGGAGATTATGAAAGATCTTTTGCTTGCAACCTAATGCTACTTTTGAAGTTTATCAAGTTTAGGAAATTATCTAATAAAGATTTTCAAGTATTGCAGACTAGCTAATTATCTATGAATTGTAATTTCTTAAATGGAAATATCATAGAAGGGAAGGCTAGAACTCCTTCTAGCAATGATAATAGAAAATCAATAGTCCTGTTTGATGAATATAATAGAAAAACATAGAATCCATTTAGTAATAAAATGTCCTTCTGACAATAAGAGAAGACCAGGAATCCATATCGGGCCATAATAGGACTCTCTAAATCCATATCGGCAATAGTAGCAGAAGTCTAGAAACCCAAATCAGACAATAATAATAGAAGATCAAAAATCCAAATCTGGCAATAATAATAGAAGAACAGAAATCCAAATCTGGAAATAATAGAAGACCACTGGATATCCAAATTTGGCAATAATAGGAAAAGATCATAAATCCATATCTAATAAGAATAGAAGACTAGAAATCCAAATCTGGAAATAATAAAAGAAAACTAGAAATCCAAATATGTTAATAATAAAAGAAGATCAAAAATCCAAATCTCACAATAATAATAGAAGACCAAAAATCCAAATTTGACAATAATAGAAGAAGACCAGAAATCAAAATATGGCAATAATAATAGTAGACCAGAAATCTAAATCTGGCAATAATAGAAGAAGACCAGAAATCCAAATCTAGTAATAATAATAGAAGACCAGAAATCCAAATTTGGCAATAATAGAAGAAAGTCAGAAATCTAAATCTGGAAATAATAGAAGAAGATCAGAATCCAATTTTGGTAATAAATATCTCATATTTGATGGACCTTCCTCTAGAAATTTTTTTTGATTTGAAGGGCAACTTGGCTCGTATTTTTGATAAATCTTCTTCTAGAAGATTGATTGATTTAGAGCACTAGTTGGCTTGGATTTTGATAGATCTTCCTCTTGAAGATTAACTTATTTGGAGCACTACTTGGCCATGATTTTGATAGATCTTCCTCTTAAAGATTGATTGATTTGGAGCACTACTTGGCTCGGACTTTGATAGATCTTCCTCTTGAAGATTGACTGATTTGGAGCACTACTTGGCCCTGATTTTGATAGATCTTCCTCTTGAAGGTTGATTCGGTGTTTTAGTGAGGTCTTTGATGACTGGCACTAAAGGCTTACTCTGTCCTTCCTCTAGGATATGCTTCAGCGACGTCTTTGATGACAACACCGAAGGCTTGGTTGGTACTTTAGCGAGGCCTATGACGACGGCGCGAGGCCATTGATAATGGTACTAATGGCTTTCCCGGTGCTTTAGTGAGGCCTTTGATGATGACATTAAAGGCTTACTCTGACCTCCCTCTAGGAGGTGCTTCACTAAGGCCTTTGATGACGGCACTGAAGGCATTCCCGGTGCTTTAGTGAGGCTTTTGATGACGGCACTAAAGGCTTACTCCGACCTTCCTTTAGGAGGCGCTTTAGTAAGGCCTTTGATGAAGGCACTAAAAGCTTAGATATGGACTTTGATGGCCAGGGACCTCTTGCAGTCATGAGTCTTTGATGACTAGGACCTTTGATGGCTAGGGCCTCTGATGGCTATGGACCACTTGCAGTTATGAGCCATTGATGGCTAGGGCCTTTGATGGCTAGGGACCTCTTGTGGTCATGAGCCTTTGATCGCTAGGGCTTTCTGCCTTAGGAGAATCCTACTCCTTTTCATGATTGAACTGATAAATTCTTTTTATTCATCCATCGTTGGAAAATTTGACCGTAAATGTTTGGCATTCCATGTTCTTGCTATGACGTTGCCATCTGGTCGGTAGTGCTTATTGGTCCAAGGCGAGATTACTTTGTGTATGATTAAGGGTCCTTCCTAATTTGGTCCTACCAGCCCGTCCACTGGATTCTTAGTATTTTCTATGACTCTTCGGAGCACTAGATCTCCATTTTGAAGTGATTTTCCTCTTACTTTAGAGTTATAGTACTCGGATATTCTTCATTGATGCTCAGTCGTGCGTATGGCTGCTTCATCTCCTAACTCATTGATTAAGTTCAAGGATTCTCTCTTTAACTCTTGATTTGGATTGAAAGCATATGCAATTCTTCGATGAGAAGGTACTTTGACCTCAATTGGGAGCATGGCTTCACAACCATATGTTAGGGAGTATGCGGTATGCCCTATCATAGTTTTAGTAGAAGTTCTATATGCCTATAGAACGAGAAGTAGTTCCTCTATCCAATTCCCTTTTGCTTTGTCTAACCACTTCTTTAAAATGGTCATTACAATTTTATTGGCTACTTCCACATCTCTATTTGCTTTGGGACGAGCTACAGATGAAAAGCTTTTGATGGTTCCATTCTTGTTACATAATCGAGTGAATTATTCACTCTTAAATTGAGTTCCATTAGTAGATATCTTTTGGTATGGAACCCGAATCTGGTAATGAAATTCTTGATTACGAATTTGAGAACTTTTTCTGATGTGATATTCGGAAGTGGCTCATCTTCTACCCACTTTGTGAAATATTCAATGGCTACCACTGCATATTTAACCCTTTCCTTAGATATAGGAAGTGGCCCTATTAAATTGAATCCCCATACATTGAAGGACCATGGACTCGAGATAGGAGTTAATTAACTTGATGGTAGGTATGAGATCTTAGAGAACTTTTGACATTTTTCATATCTTCTTACGTAATCAATGGCTTGACTAGACATTTGGGACCAATAGAAGCCTTGTCTCATAACTTTCTTAGCTAACTTTATACCATTGGAATGGTCTCCAAAGACTCTTTCATGGGCTTCCCTTAGCAATTTTCCCCCTGTTTTTGAATTAACACAACTTAAGTAAGGAAGTGAGTATCCATTTTATAAAGTATCTCATATGTCATGATAAAAGTTGGGGCTTGACATTTTATCCTTCTTGCCTCCTTTTTATATGTGGTAGCGTTTCTTTTGTTAAATATTCGATGATAGGTGTCATCTAATTATTTCCGTATTGATCACTAGTTTCCATATGAGGTTGTTTTTCTTGGAGAATCTCAGCTTCATCTTCTTTGTCCTTAATGTGTGTTACGTCTTGAGACGTGGTCAACACTAAAGCCTCACTTTCCAGATTGGGGCCTTTCTCCTCTATACTAGGATTCGCTTGGTAGCCTACTAGCACAATTCGGGCTTTTGATCCCCCTTGTGAGCTAGCTAACTTAGCCAAAGAATCGGCTTGAGAGGTTTTGCCTTTGGGCACTTGGTGCATTGAGAAATCTTCAAATTAAGTCGGCATCTTCAATATCTTCTTGACATATAGGATCGGTATGGCATCCTTCGTCTTATATTTCTGGTTTAGCTGATCCATCATTATTTGCAAATCACTGAAAACTTAACTCTTGGGATTTTCAATTGGAGGGCTAGAGTAAGTCCCGCTACCATGGATTCATATTCTGCTACTTTATTAGTAGCTGGAAACCCTAACTTCATTGCATAGTGCAAATGATGTCCATTGGGAGTTATAACCACATATCTGACTCTGGCTCCTTGTTCATTTAAAGCGCCATCTACAAATAGTTTCCACTTAGGTTTTAGGTCCTCTTCTGATTGCTCTTTAATGAATCCGGTGCGCTCGTTGACAAACTCGGCTAGTGCCTATCCCTTAGTTGATACTCAGAATAGAAATTCAATATCATATTGGCTAAGTTCAATTCCCCATTTAACCAACCGTCCTGAAGTTTTCGGTTTACTAAAAACCCGCTTGAGTGGGAAATTAGTTTAGACTTTGATTGGATTTGCTTGAAAATAACCCTTAACTTTCGTGCGGTGAGCATTAAACAGTATGCCAACTTTTCTATAACCGGATATCTAGATTTCACATCTTTGATCCCCTTATTGGTATAAATACTAGAAGTTGCATTCCCTTCTCTTCTCTTATTAGCACTGAGCTAACTGCATGTTCAAAAACTGCCATATAGAGATAATGACTTTCCCCATCCACAGGGCAAGAGAGAAATGGCAGTTTTTCCAAATGATCTTTTAGCCCTTTAAAAGCTTTTTGACAATCCTCACTCCATTCGAAGTTTTTCTTCTTCTTGATCACATTGAAGAATGAGATGCATTTATCGATGGTCTTGGAAATGAATCTATTCAAAACTATCACTCTTTCATTCAGGCTTATTACGTCTTTGCTTGTTTTAGGTACTGCCATGTTTCTAATAAGTTGAATTTTGTCAGGGTTTGCTTCGATTCCTCTTGCACTAACGATGTATCCCAGGAACTTGCCGGACTGAATTCCAAATGAACTCTTTTGTGGGTTAAGCTTCGTCTGGTATTTTCCCAATTCACCAAACATTTCTTCAAGGTCTTTTAGATGACTGCCTCCCTCTTGAGACTTGACTAACAAGTCATCCAATATACTTCCATGTTCCGACCAATTTATTCCCCAAACATTCTATTCGCTAATCTCTAGTATGTTGCTCCATCATTCTTTAATCCAAAGGGCATTACTTTGTAGCAATATGTTCCCCAATTTATTATAAAACTAGTGTTTCCTCATCTAGTTTGAACATTGGAATTTGATTGTATCCAAAATACGTGTTCATGAAAGACAAGAGTTGGTGTCCGCTTATTGCATCGACTAACTGATCTATCCTTGGGAGCAGATAGCAATCATTTGCACATGCCTTATTCAAATCAGTGTAATCAACACACTTCTCCACTTCCCATTGGATTTCATGACTAGCACTAGATTAGCTAACCATTTCAGATAAGCTACCTCTCTAATAAATCCATTCTTGAGCAATGTTTTGATTTCTTCTTTCAAAGCACTGGACCAAACTTTATCAAACTGTCTTTTCTTCTGCCAGATTGGTGTGATACTTGGGTCTATATTCAGAGAATGACAAATGACGGTTGGATCTATTCCAACCATATTTGAGTGGGTTCAGGAAAATACATCTTTACTAGACTAAAGGAACTGAACTAGCTCTCCCTTGAATTTGCTATCTAACTCTCTTCCAATTTTGACTGTCTTCGTTGTATCGACTGAATCTATGTATATTTCCTCTAGATCTTCTGTAGGCTTCATCCTTTCTTGTTCATTTCTATAGTCTAGTTCAGTGACAATTTACTCATCTTCTATTTCATCTTCCACCAGATTTGCTTCCTTCCATTTTCTTTTATTCTTTGAGAAGTCAAATTTTCTCAACACATATTTAGTCCTCTTAACGGGCTCTGTTTTTGCTTTGGGTGATGAGTTTGAAGAATCACCATCCAAAGTATCATTTCGATTTCTCTGAATCAGGACAAGAAAGGTAATCCCGTTCATATTGTTCAATAGTTGCAAAGTACATCTCGCGAGCACTGAATTATTCCCCTCTAATGGTTCCCCACCCACTTTTGGTCAAGAATTCCACCATTAGATACTTGGGAGAGACAATGGCATCAAATTCGACTAAAGCTAGTGTTTCGAAAAAGGTATTATAATACGAAGGTTGATCCATGATGATGAAAAGAGTTTCGAAAGTCCGAGAGCATCGTTGAACTCCCATTTACACACGAAGTCTTATCTGTCCAACAGAAGTTGACCCATTATTATTGAACCTAAAAATGGGCTTAAAATTTGGTTCGAGCTTTTCTTACGGAATCCCCATTAGGTCAAGTGCATGCTTAAAAATTACGTTGACAGCACTTCCGGTATCCACCAAAAATTTTGTAACCACGGAAAGTCCAATTTGCGCAGTAATCATAAGCGGGTCATTATGCAGGTGGCGGACCCCTCTTAGCTCTTGTGGTGTGATGGTCAAATTATGCATCTTGATTTGGAATCTTAGATTCTTGAGTAGTTGGTCCTCTTGAATAGAGAAAATCCCTTCATTTTCTTCCCCAACATAGCGACTCCTAGCTCCTTTACTATTTCCAATCAGGTGTGGGCCTCCGTGAATTACGTCAATTCTATTGAGAGCCAAAATGAAATCCGGCTGAACACCATCCTCTATTAGATTCGCGGTGTTGCTGGGTGGCCTTTGGTTGCCACTTTCAGAACAGACAACTTTCAGACTGTCTGTAACGAATTCTTTTAGGTGTTCGGATCAGATCATTCGCTGGATTATGTCTGCCAGTGCTCGGCACTCATCTGTTTTATGCCCATTTGATTTAGGATACATGCAGTAATTTCCCATTTTCTTTGTTCGGGATCAGTTTTAGTTTTGTAAGAAATTAGAAAGTCATCTCTTTCCTTTATTGCAGCATATATATAAGATATGGGCTAGTTCAAAGCAACATGGTTGGTACTTGAGTCTTCTTCCCATTTTGGTTTCTTATGGTTGCGGTTGTTGTTAATCTTTCTTGTTTCCTTTTTGCCTTGGGCCTTCTTTTGGGCATGATACATTTCATCGATTTGAATGAGTTTTTAGGCTTGAAAATGGAAATCTTGCTAATCCTTACATCCGTGTATGTAGAGTTCTCACCAAAATGGTGTTTGTTCAATTAACCCAGAATGTACTACCACCAGCTTATCTCTATCAATCATGTTTTTTGCCTTTAAGGCTTTAGTATTGAAGCTCTTAAGATAATCACCCAACAACTCTCCTAGTCTCTGTTTGATATTTAGCTACCATGGTGTAGTCGACAGCGGGATCTTTGTAGATACACAATTGCATTGAGAATTCATAAGAAAGCTATTTCTAAGAATAGATGGTCCTCTCCCGGTACTATCAATACCATTTAGCTGATGCTCCCTGTAAAATAGTTAGGAAAAGCCTACAACACACAGCTCCAAATGCATTTTATAGGTCGATCTAACTTTCAAAATCCAATAAGTGATCATCTGGATCGGTTGTTCCATTATACATGATGGATGAGATCTTGATATGAAAGGAATTTTTGTGGTCATAATCTTATTTGTGAAGGGAGCTTCTCGATGATTATCATTGACTCTGTCATCTAGAGTTCTTTTCCCCTTGAGATTAAACATATCTTTTGCCATTTTTCCTGCCAAGTCTCTCAAGTAAGACTCATCATTATGGTAGTTGCTCCTTTCAGGTTTATATCCTTCAGAAGTTGAGCTTCCAGATTGTTCATTGGGTTTTTCTTCTAATCTTCCCCGATAATTTACTTTAGCTTGTTGGTCATCTCTTTTCTTTTCGGGAGTTAGGGTAAATTTTCCTTTGCTATTATTTCTTAGCAAAGAAGCATTCAAGTCCCTCCTTGGAGATTCTGCTTCATCTTCTCCTACGGGTCTAGAAGTTTTGGAGGATTTTTGAGCAAGTATTACTTCCAAAAGTCCTTTCATCTCTAGCACTTGTTGTTTTAAGATTTTAATCTTGGCTTCATCATTAGCAGGTCGTGCCGACTCTAATGGCTGCCTAGACACTGTATTTCCTAAGTTGAAGTTGAGAACTACATTTTCTTCTAATGTTGTTGTTCAGTTAACCTCCTCGGTTAGAGCATTAAGTTGCTTTGATCTCATTTTCCTCAAACAACAGTTTGCTTCATTAGCTCATGGAAAGAATCAAATAGGGTTGGAGGGTCAGGTCCTCCTTCTAGCACCAAAAATGTTAGACCAAAAACTGGTATAACACCCATGATGCCAATATGATGAATTAATCCTTGACTTGAACAAAATGTGGTGACATGATTAAGCATAACTCAAGCAATGTCGTCTTTGTTGTGCTATCAAAGACCTATTTATCACTTGAGACTTTGTGCATAATGGAATCATTAAAGGATGGATTTATGACGTTAATAGGCCTTCTTGGAGTGAAATATATTAGAGTCCTTATGCTTCCGTGGATTATTATTCTCAAGATCCTCTAAGGCCATTTGAAGTCAACATATTCCAGATTCCCTATGGTCTTAAAGGAAAAGATGTTGCAAAAAGAGCCTATGTTATGTTATATGTTCATAAGAGATAAGAGAACAAGTAATTAATCTTGTGCAATAGTCCATTAAGCTCAGCAATGGGCTATGTAATTCATTCTTATGTTCGAAGTCTAATGTCCATATAATTGTGCACATATCATTCGTTATAGTCCAAAGCACCATTTAAATAATGGTGTTGAGTTTTGAACTTAAGGAGTTCGATTATATGCATGCCCAATTCAATAATGTTCGAAAAGGCATAGTCGAATATGATATGCATGTCTAAAAGTTCTTGTTCGTATTGATTATACAAGATTACAGTCAAATAGAGATTGTCCCTAATTCTATTCAGGGTTTACATTGATTTGATTTCGAGAAATGGAGTGAAGAAAATTTGTCCCTCTTTGCACACCCCTAGGTCCTTATTTATAGAGGTGACACGGCTCCACTCCACCTTTCATGTCTTCGGCTTGCTTCGCTTTGATAGTGTCGACCTGGTATTAGCTTTGTCGCTAAATAGCATATATAAGAGGCAGAATCATCTTGCTTTTAGTGTCTTCGACATGCTTCAGCATCAACTATGGTGATGACATTAGCAACAACTTCGATGACTTCAATATTGCTATGTGCTAGGCTTGCTTAATGATGATAATAGTAGAGCTTCGATGCCACCTCAACAATGATGGCCTTCGGTGTTGATTATCTCGTGTACCAATGCGCCCTTAATTAGTTGCTGATGACATCAATTGATGAAGAGCGACCACATTCCATATGGTGTCGGCATTGACGATCTCAATGAACGTTGATAATTCTCGATATCAACATTACATGCTCATATGTGTGGTGTTTCAAAATACAGTATTGATTGTCGACATCATTCATGATAAGCGGTGCTAAACATTGATGAGAAATGGTAGTGTTGTGAAAGATTGACTTCAAATAGTTTGGTGCCGAAGTTGATGACCCTCGACGTCGATGACCGCCATTATGATGGTTGGGGCTTCTCATTGGCTGATGGTAGTGTTGAATTGAAGTGGCATCAATCATTGTCCCTTCTTTGTAGACGTCGATGGCATTCATCATTGACGTCTTGGGGATACGTAGTGATGGTATTCTTAAAGTAGGGTATTAACAGTGACTTATCCCAATGAGTCTCGGCGTCATTATAGGGGCGTTATTAAGAGGTGGAAATGATGACTTATGGTATGGTCTATTGGTGACACTAGTTGATTGGCATCTTTATAATAAGTAGCATCCTCCATTGAATGATGAAGTGTGATACTAACAAAGCGTGGTGTTAAGATAATAGAACTTCATTGTTTTATATGTATGAAAGGCGATATGGATGGTATTGATGATGAGCGACATTGCTTAACGGCGACGTCGATCCTTGGCATCATGGAAGAGCGATATCCTCAAAGTGTTGTAAGGTGCGATGTGGATGAAGTGCGAAGCTAAAGAGATACGTCACCGACTTTATACATTATTGATCTCATGCAGCACTATTGATCCTTGACGTAGAACTTAGTAGTACCGATTCCTTTGTGACGCTATCGCTCATGGCGTTACTGTAGATATTGAAATTATATGGATAACAAGAATTATTTTGCAATATTATTATATATATATATATATTACATTTTACAAGTAATGTTTATGATATACAAAATTTATATGTATTTATACATACTTATATATTGACAACACATATGCATGCAGATGGGCTAACATGTCTATAGCGGTGTAAATCCCAACATATATGCATGGGTATGTCAAACCATGTACTCTATTTATGTTGTACATGCACATACACATATATGTGTATATGGTACACATATTATATAAAATAATATAAACTTAAAAATAAATAAAACCTTATTTATAAACCAGATAAAATATTGATTTTATTTAAAAAAATTTAGGTAAGACCTAAACTTAGACTTCATAGTCCCAATAAGATCCAAATAGAAGAATTTTTTTGAATTTTACCCATTTACTATGCTGCGTGTTAGTCCGGATCCAACACGCCTTGCCGCTTGGCTCAGACCCCTACTTGGTGGCCAAGGTCTTGGTAGTGGTCGGTTGTCAGTCTCAGACTAATGATCCCGGTGAAGCTAGAGCACTTTATTGCTTTGAGGCTCTAACATTGCCGTCCTCAGTTTAGTTTGGATGCTTCTGCGCCTTTTTGGAAGGAGTGAGGGCTATAGCCTCTGTTTCTTCTGCCATGACCAAAACCTTGGTCTGCTCCTTGGTGAGGTTTTCCAAAAGCTTCTTGCAACCCCTTAAGGGAATTGATGGAGATAGCGTTGTATTTGGTAGCACACTCCCCTTCCTTCATCAAGTTCTGGATTATCGAAGTGTCTGAAGTGCTTCGAAGATGGTAACTTGCCCAGTTTTTTCAGTAAGTTCTTGATCATTTGAAGTGCTTCCTCGATGAAGCCATAGGTTTTCTCAGCGGTAGCACGGGCTGGACTACCTTGGAAGAACTATTGATGTGCTTTTTCTTCATTGCTCTTTCTTCTTTTCAACTAATTAGTGATGAGATATCATAATATACCTACCGAGGCGGGAATTGTCTCTCCATGCTCTTTTGGACTGAATGGAATAGATCTTTTGTTGAAAACTTTAATTTGAAAACTTTGTTGTGTTGCTCGATCATTCGTGTGACTTGTCGAGCAGAATATTTTGAGTATCCAGTAGTTCCTATGTTTATTTTAAATAAATTTCTTTCTTTCTTAGGATTATGCTAACTAACAACATGATAATAAAGCAAGCTGGATACAGTCATTAATGCCCCTAAGTGATGGCCGGATGTAGAGTGGTAGTTTTTACAGCATGAGCTAAAATGCAAATCTGCTTGTGGGTTCTCTTGGGAGGCAAGCGATCGAGCGTAGAGTGGCGGACTAGCCCAGGGCCCGTGGATATAGGGTTGTGAGTTTATGCTGGGTGACACATTGCCTGTCACGAGGTGACCATTTATCCCAAATTGAACTAGAGTGCATTTTCTTAGCTTAGACACTCTAGTGTAAGTGAGTCGCATGATGGTGTCGCGGGTTGTACGCAACCCGCTCATAAGGACTTGATGATGAAATGGGCTATACGTAACTCGTTTATAAAGAATAGATGGATGACAAAATATTCATGTTATTTTCTTTTCAAAAATAAAGAACATCTGTAATGATGAGTCTGGCCTGAAGCTGTGATGCCCGTGACTTTCAAATGAGGCAGCTGATTATAAGAGAGTTAGGGCTATTGTCAATACCTTGAAGTTGGGGGTAGTCTTGGAAAGAACCAGTGCGTTGATTGGCCCACTGGATTTGTGGAGAAACCCTTAATTTATGGTGGAATGTTTTTGCTACAGCATGAGAACACCCTTCTTTGGTTGCCTAAGTGAAGTTCCATAACAATCCCTCGCTTTTGGCTGGTTGCCCCTGATTTCATCGACCTTGTCTTGGATGGGGAACTACATAACGAGGCGTTGTAGGAGATGATGACATCCAACTCGGTGAGCATCGGTTGTTCTATTAATAGGTTATAAGCAGAAGGGAAATCAACTACTGCAAAGTTTACCTAGATCTTTTCGGCAATGGGCTCTTAGTCAAATGTCATCATGAGCAAGGTTGTGCCTACCGAAAGAATGCATATACCCCAAAGCCATAAATGGAGAAGACACACATGGTGAGGCTGAAGGCAGGAAGACCGAGAGCTTTAAAGACATTCTTGAACATGACATTGACCGAGTTGCCCTTATCTAAAAGGCTTGATGCATATTGGAATTTGCCAAAGAAAGAGTATTGACCAAGGGATTATGATGAGGGTAGGACACTACTTCCCTATCCTAGGCTATGAAGCTGATCGACCACTCTGATTCTAGTCAGAGCGTCTTGGAATTCCAATCAGGTCATCTTAAACGTCTGGGACTCTAGTGAGTAAACCTGCCTGGTAATGCCCACTTCTATTTGATAACGAGACCGGGCCCCAGGCTGCTGTCGACCACATATTGTCCCTACATATAGTCAGGACCTCGATGACTGCTTGAACCCTAGCGTTGTTAAGCTAAGGTGGCTAATTCTTCCATTCTTCTTGGTTTTCCCTTTGCTCGACTTGATGTCGAACAAATTCTAGGAGTACTCCTTCCTGGATAAGCCTTTCAATCTCATCCTTAAGTATATGACATTCTATCGTGGAATGGCCGTTGTTTAATAGAACTCATAATACTTAGCATTGTGATGAGTTTCCTCCTGCTTTCCATCTGTAGTGGTGGTGGGCTTTTGATACTGCACTTGATTCTTAGTGGCGAGGTAGATGGTGGTGATATCCTCGTTTAAGTGAGAGTAATTATGATACTTGGGTTTGTAGGTAGAACCGGCCTCTTGGCAACTTTTGATTTCGGCTTGACGATAGCTGTTGCATCGATCGCTGTTGTTGCGAGGGTTAGTTTAGGGGGGGAGCTTTGCCTCGTTGTCACTATCTAAAAGATCCGCATCTTCCATTCTCATCAAGTTGTTCATCCATCGATAGAAGTTGGTTAGGGACAAGGCCGGCTGTTTCTAAAGCTCCCTCCACATCTTGGATTTGTAACTGACCCATAAGCATAGGGCCACGTCCAGGCTGCTCACGTATGCAACCCTAGCCTGGGTGGACTCTTTATTAAAGCAACTAGCATACGACCATAATCTTTCAGAAGGATCCTGCTTGATATTTCCCAACTCGCTGGCCAATATGACATGAGTACGGGATGTGAAGAAAAGTGTCTTGAAGTCTGTGCATAGTTGGACCTAGGATTGCATACCACCCAATCGTAGGTGCAAGAACTAGCAGGAGGATGGTCCTGCGAGGGTAGAGGGGAAGATCAAGCAAATTGCTAAATTAGAGAGCTGTCTAGCATGTGTGATGGAGTTGAATGCCATGATATGGTTGGATGGGTCTGCACTCCCATCATACTTGTTAATTGGCAGTAGGCATACCATCAATGTATGTAAGTGTCCAGGATTTCATTGGAGAACGGTTTCCCATTCTCGTTATTTAAGAATGCCTTACCTCCAACATTACAGGCTTGTGTTCTATTAAGCTATTGGTAGAGGATGTGCATTTCTTCCCTGAGGTTGGCATCGGCCTATTGCAGGATGTTCTTACCGACCACATGTTAAGGATTTAGCCTACACCAGAGTGGAGTAGGAAATCGGTGACGAGATAGAGAACGATGTGGACGAGCTAAAGATCTCCTCTATGCATGGAGAAGGATCTGGAATGCATGGCTCACTTTCTCTTCGCCTATTTCCAACCACATCCTTATGGGATTGGAAGTGCGTCGAAGGAGCTATGCATGTCCTACTGACAGTAGGGGGACCGCCGTCGAGACGGTCAAAAGCAGAAGTTCATGGACGGTTAGGATTTGGCAGTTCCACTGAAGGGGAACGACAACGGGTTGCCCTTATAAGCAAAGCCATGTCCAAGGCAAGAATAATTCGGCTAGGCACGTGCACGACATACCTGCCAGAATGGATAGAAGTGCCATTCAGTGGAGTTTCTTGCACCACCCTCTCCTATGCCTGTATATTGTTTCAGATATTGTAATCACTAAAAAGCATTGGCCTGTGAGTCAACCAGGTCAACTGTTGGAGGTGTTGGTGGGACATAGTTCATTGTGGCTTGAGCATATATCTGCATCCTTAAACGATTTACTTTATGGGCTAGTTGACCCATGTTTGATAGTTATAGTAGTACAACAAACCAGATTTCTTTGTCGGAGCCAAGATTGGGCTGGGCAACACTGGCAAGTGTGTTGCCATTAGTTTGGTGCTCTTCAGAGTTGTTACCTTCAAACGGCGGAGGATGAATTAAAATGTATGGAAAGGGAAGAGCTTTTACGGGGAGGCCTTCCTTCTCACGCTAGAATTTTGACTAGATTTTTAACCAACCTAAGAATGATACAAGTGCATTATGAAAAGCAAAGAATACTTGCTAATCACTAGGCTAAAAAAGAGAGAAAATGAGGAGTTAAACACACAGCTGGAAGGTACAAAACATTATATGTAAAGTGGTTCAACAAAGCTAACTATATCCATTGTGAAGTTCTCTTACTATCTATTTCTCTTACAACTACAGGGAATTACAAGAGAATAATAAGAAGAAAAAAAGAGGACTTAAGACTACAAAACTATGTAATGTTAAGGACTTATGTAGTAATAAGAGAGCCGAAAATTCAAGATTATTGGATGTTTCAAGCAAAGCTCAACCCCTTTGAAGTTGTAAAGCAGGAGTTATTTATAGTAACCGAAATGGATGGTAGATGGATGAGATCATCCTGTAGAGCTGGCAGGGAAAGTGCTTGACCGTTGATTTGACTATAGAGGTGGATGGTCAACAAACTTAAAGTGTGCTATAAGATAAGTGATGGATGAGAAATTACTCTTTGCCTCTCTGTACTAGGTGCGGGCTTACGTAAATGCACATTTAATTCTGATGGTAAGCTACATTAGTTCAATTGCCCAACTACAGTTCTTCAAATGGATGGACAACTTTGTCATTCTCTTAATGCCTACATGGCTGAGTTGGCCGATCGACTGTTGGCCACATGGAAGAGACTTGGAATCTTGTTGAGGGCCATGTGTGGAAGGCGAGTAAATGACTGGACATGGCGTCTGGGGATAAGATCTAGTGTTGGTTAGAGTTGGCAGTACTGAAGCCATGACAGGTTATTCTTGGGCCATTCTTGCCTGATGTGATGTCCCTAGGGGTGGGCTTGGATAGGAGACGACTATTAACTAATGTGGTGTCGGGAAAATTGTGTTAGTTTTAGCTACCCCTGGAAGTTTGGTATAGGGAAGCTGATTGGGGCTGAGTCAGACCAATGGAAGGTTGCTTCGAGATGAAACGGTTAGGACTCATCTTGGCAGCGTACTTAGTAGAAAGGTTGGTTTGTGACTATGGGCATGAGCCAGCCTTTTCAGGCTGGTGGAAGATTAATTGGTTGGCTTTAAAATTTAGCCAGATTGCCTTTAATTGGCCAGTTTTCAACTTGTGAAAAATTTGAGCAACAGTTTCATTTCTTCTTCTTCCCTCTTCTTCATCAAACTTTGAAAAGTCATAACTTCTCCATTTCACAACGGATTTCAGTGAAAATAGTGGCAAACCGAAGGATATGAAGAATACCACGATCTTATATCATTTTAGAGGTGGAATTTGTGTGATTGGAGATGTAGGAGACCCGAACAATGAGAAATAATGATTAAATCTTGTACACCATTTTCATCATTCTCTATCAAACTTCAAAATGGTGTATCTCTCTCATTTCTTATTGGATTTTGATGATCTACCCATCGAAACGACTGCCGAGACAAGCAATACGATTTGATAAAGGAATATGGACGAATTTCTGAGGAAACTAGGAACAAAAGGCACTAGACAGCGGAGACAATGTTGGGTTCTTCTTCATTCGAGAGTTTCGATGAATGGGACTCTTTATATTTGTGTATATATTGATAAGACATGTTAATTCACCCCTTACGGTCTTAAATCAAATTATAAATGATGAAACAAAATTTTTAAAAAAGTGTTTTTATATACATACATGATTAGGATGTAGTATGTCATGGCTAGATAATTAGAAAAGTGAATTTTTTATTGTAAATAAACAAAGTTTGATCTACCTTTAATTAAAAAGTGTAAAACACAAAAGTACTCCAAATTAGGCATATTATATTTCAAAATTGTATTTCTTGATGACCAGAATCTATTGGTGGTGTTCTTCGATGATATAAAGCAATATTATTTAATTAAATCATTTAATAAATTACAAAAATGCTCTTGAACTTTAACTACTTATAACTCTCGCATACAACCCCTATATCATGAGCGGTTCGCAACATCAACATCATGGCAAGATGAGAAACGTTTTGGTATATTATTTGCTATATTATGAGATATTTTAGAAAAGTGCCTTATTGTGTTAGGTTCATTATATGATTTTGCACTTACATGTTCAGGCTTGATCTAGAAGCTTCATAAAAGGTTGGGCAATGACAAGTTTTGGGCTAGCTCCCAAAAGTGCTGCAGACCATTAGCCAAATGACTAGCTTGGACTTGACCTCATATACAATAGTCGGAGGAGTTGAGTCCTCAATATACCATAGTACGAGGAGTCGAGTCCTCAATATATCATAGTCTGAGGAGCTAAGTCCTCAATATACCATAATAATCCAAGGAGTCGAGTCCTCAATATACCATAGTCTGAGGGCTGAGTCCTTAATATACCATTATAACTCGAGGAGCCGAGCCCTCAATATATGATAGTCTGAGGGGCGCGTCCTCAATATATGATAGTCCGAGGAGCCGAGACCTCAATATAGGATAGTCCGAGGAGTTGAGTCCTCGGTATTTGATTTGGCATTACGATATGGTTAAAGGAGCTGTGTCCTTAGTATACGACTTGGCGATAACGGGTGAGACTTTAGGGTCAATCGTGGGCATGTGATTGGACATGGAATAGATTTTAGCTGACTAGTTTAGTGCAAGTAACACATGTTAATGTCTGGTTTTTGAGCATAAGTGTTGTTTTACTAATTTATTAGTATGATACACTTATATGATACGTTTCACTCACCAAACATATATCTAACCCCCTATGTTATTTTCTTCTTTTTAGTTATACTCTAAGAGGTCAATAGAGAGGATTGGTGGTGACTTGGAGGCATGATGGTACGATGGCGGCTAGCAAATTTATTTATTAGCTATTTACTATTTTATTTCATTTATTTCCAGACATTATACTATTTCTGTTACAAGTATAGAGAGATGTTGTAGTTGGAATTTATTTGATATTACATTTTTTATTTGTTTGGGCTTGTATTATTGATCATTATATTTTATTTCTTTCGCTGTGAGTTTCAAAAAGTGTAGAAATTGTGTTAAAACTAAGCTAGCATGTAATGGGTTAAATGGGTAAATATCGAAAAATTTATTCCATTTTGGATCTTATTGGGCTTACGGAGTCTAAATTTATATAGATCCAATCTAAATTAATTTTATATAAAATTAATATTTTGTTTAAGTTCTAGATAGAAGTTTTATTTTATTGTTATACTTATATTATATGATATAACATGTTCATCATATACACATGTGTGCGTACATACATATGCAACATAAACAATGTAAATGGTTTAACATGCCCATGTATAAGTGTTGAGATTTACATCGCACCAGACATATTAGCCCCTCCATATACATATGTGTTGTCTAATATATATATAGTCTTAAACAATATAAAATAATATTTGTAACATACAAATATATATATATATATATATATATATATCTGTGTGTGTATAATTGACATTATAATGTAGAAAGTAATTAACATAAATAACTTTTAAATTCAAAATTCAAAATTTCAATTTCAGATCTGGATCCGTATATTAAAATATCTAGAACTTTCAAATTCAAATCGATATATTAATTTTAAAATAAATAAATATATATAATTATTATATATCGAATTCTAAAATTTTAATTTTTTTAAAGTTACATATGCATATAATTTTGTATACATATTAATATATATAACAAACTATATATATATATATGTTTTAATGTAAATAAACAATTATATGAATCAATATATATAAGTGTGTGTGTATATTTGGCTGTAATAATGTTTGTTAATTTTTTTAAAGCTTATGGCATTAAAGATTGTTTTTTAATTATTATTACAGATTTCCGTACGAAAATCATAAAAAAGTTAATTATTTTGATAATGTTAAAACATATACATAATTTTATTCAACATCTACATGTATATTTTATAACATACACATACACACACATATATATATATTTTAAATATAATCAGATATTATATTTAAAATGAATTGTATATATGTAGTATACGGATTTAGATATATATGCATATATATATATGTATATTTAATTTTAGAAAAGTATAATAAATATATATATATGTTAACAAAATAAATATAATATTTTTTATAATTATGTTTGCATTTTAAAGTCAATTTTAGTTTAAAACCCATTTTAAAATATTATTAAATTTGATTTTTTAATTATTGTTATATGGCCGTGAGCTATATGCACACACACACACACAAACATATATACATATAGACACAGGTACATGCTTTTTACTTTTATTTTTTAAAATACATAGATATATATATATATATACATACATACATATATATATATATATATTCATCCAATGTGGACAACATAGGCATATGTGGATACGTGATAATTTATATACTATCCAAGATACGTAAATGACATAATGAACAATATGTGTGTGTGTGTAAGTGTAAATAAAAGATTTACCTTAACTAAACCTAGGTCTAACAAGTTGAATCAAAGAACTTTTTGAATCAATATCGAAACTTCCAGAATGAAATTCCAGATTGAAAGCAGCAACCACCGATCCACTACAACAAAACAGTCATATTACAACTTTTAGTTTACAACTAACACAAACCGACAATTGTTATAGGTTATTTTTAACACTGTTTATTTCGAGCAGTTGTAACAAAGGTATTTTTAACAACTTTATTTGTACAGCAGTTGCAATATACGTCTATAAAAGCTGCTTTTTTTATGCCAGTTGTAAATAATCAATTATAATAACCGTCCGTGCCAGTTGTCTTTTGAATAGATACAATACCCCTTTCCACCTCATCAAAATTTTCACCTTCCCTCCCTTCATTTTTCCTGGTCGCTCAATTTATTCACTCGGTACACTAAAACTCACCATCAAAATTTCATACACCTAAACCCTAACCCCATCTCGTTTACCTCGCCGCCCTTGCCATATTCCCTGAAGCTAAACCCGCTCGCCGCCCTAGCCATCTACGAAGCTAGATCGGCCGCTCGCTGTCGTTGCCATCGACGAAACCTGCGAACCCTAACCGCGCTCTTCTCTGCCATCTGCTTGTCGTTACCGCTGATATAGGTATGGTATCTTACTTCATATTTATTATTATTATTTATATCTATTTATTAGTATGCGGTAGATCATTGCTGGTTGAGTTCTGTTTTGATTGTTTCACTACTTTTGTTTTTTAGCTATTTTACTGTTGTGTGAACCTATGAGGAAACTAGGAATATTTCTCTATTGATTGGGTTTCATTTGGCACTAAGTTCTATTTGATTTAATTCTTGATTTGTTTTTCTTGGATGGATTCTTGTTGCTGGAACTTTTATTCTGTGTGGTAATTTTAACGTAGTGATAGTGTATATCTTCACGCAATGAAAAGGAAAACATAAGAAGCTTTTTTATGATTATTAAGAATTAAAGAAGTTTGCTGCAATCAACAATCGTATGCAAATCGGGGTAAAAATTAAAGGTGCTTACTGTTACTTAATTGCAGAGATATTTTTTATTCTTAGCTGCATTCAACTTTTACTTTTATAAATCCTTTAAATTATAGTAGTTTTGGGCTATCTAATTTGGTTGCGCATGATGATAGTTCAGTGGAACGTTGGATATGGAAACTCAACGTTTCCATTGTCAAAACATGCCAAATATTTGATAATGTTGATTATATATATATATATATATATATATATATATATATATATATATCTGTGTGTGTGTGTGTGCGCGCGCGCTTGTAAAGCATTAAAATGTTCAACATTTCATAACAATAATGTCCCATGAATTAACAAACGACTTATAACAATCATATGATATTGATTCTATTTATTGGGCAAGATAACACAAAAGAAATGTAAAATAGACAACAGTGCCACAGAATCACTTCATAAGAAAAGGCTAGCTTCTTATTTCAATCAGGTGGTTAAAATTTTAATTGTCCATCATCAATAAACTGGAACAAAACAATACAAAGTTCTATTCTCAAGTTTAAATAATTCACAGAGTTGAGTTGCTAAAACATTGCTTCCACTTTGCAAGCTTCTCTTTACCCTGAAAATAATAATTTAATTAAGGTGTTTACAAATATGGCAATATGAGAAGAACACAATAAATATTTATACATAAAGTTCTTTAACTTGTGTTTCCTCCAACTGTAAAATATGAATACTTAATGAACAGACTAGAATTATGGTGGGGATGCACTACTAAATCGAATATAATAAAATGGTGAATCGGAACCTGGCTACTATTATTCATTTATCTTTGAAAAACAGAAACATGGTTCTCTATTCTTACGTGAGTTTTTTTTGAACCTGGCTACTATTATTCATTTATGTCTGCGTGTATTTTGGCTCAATATATACTCTGCATGTAGACGTATTTTCAGTCCTTCATCCAGTTGCGTTTTCTATCGTACATCCATAATTGAGTTTACCTGTTGACATGCTTGTGTGCATGGGTAACATGTAGTTATCAGTTTGTATATAATTATACATATGTAATGTATATTTGTGTCTTCTATTTTATCCTCCTTTCCACTTGTTTTTGCTGCATCCGATGTCTGCTAGGATAGGAAACTAGATGTGTGTCATTTTTTTATATATACACTTTTCTTATTTGCCCAAATATATTATATGTTTGTATATACTATATTTCTTTTTCAATTTAGTTTGAATGTATTTTTGTTCATGTACTTGTGTTTGTTTAGGTAGGAGTATCATGTATATGTAGTTGTACGTGGTTGCATCTCTAACCTGTGTCTTTCCTCTGTAAACAAAACATAGTGTCTAGGCTTGTAAGAATGGGTTTGGGGTTGAGTGATAATGTGTTGTGTTTGTGTTTCATATGTGTGTGTTTATGAAGAGGAATACAACTGCACTTACTGTTGAGTTTAGTACAACCAGGTGTGAGTATGGTGTTTGTGATAATGGCATTGTATTTTGGACACTTTTTTTAACATAACACGGTACTACATTTTTTTTGCAATTATTGTTACAAATTCCATTATAATACAATCATGCTATGAGTATCTTTTGTTTTCAGCTATGTTCAGGCATTTTTTGTTTATATTTGACAAAAGAGCGGTAGTGCTAAGCCTACTTTGTTTGGGCATGTAATGCAATATTATTTACTTATGCCTTAGGGGTAAGCTAGGACATAATTTTCATCATATGTTTTACTGTCTAGCATGAATTAAGGATTCATTTACTCCCCTTTTCCTCCTTTCCTTTGTAGAATATGGATTGTTTCTGTTACATTTCACTATCCATTACATATTTACTTGAGCTGGATGTGAACTGTAATGCTGCCATCCAAAAGATTTCACTATCCAGTACATATTTACAAAAGTTTAAGTTCCAGAATTATCAATGATATTCAGTCTTATATTTGCATTGTGTAATTATAAGTCCACGCTCAATTCAATTGAGCAACAAACTTAAATTACTGCAATTAAGCCAAAGGTCATTCAGATTGTAAATCAAAATGCTCAGTACTGGATTACAAAAACTGAGTGTGAAAGTCAAAGAAAAAAACACTTTTCTTTTTGAGACATGAATAAATGTTACCAAGACCTGCTTGCAAAAGAGTAATTGAAAATTTAGAATTTTCAAAATAAAGCTTATCAGGTGTTGTATTACATCTTCTTGAATATTGGAGGTTTCTCCTGTTTTTTTTCATATTATTCCAGAAGATAACTGTCCACATATAACAATAGCATTTTCTTCACCGCGTGTATGTGTGTTTCAACCTACAAATGCTTTTTTTGCTAGTATTCTCAAAACTACATATGTTTAGTTGCTTTATTTACCGCTCCACTTACAGCTGCATGAATTATACTTTTAACAGTCATAAAATTTACTTTTACGGTAAACCTGAATAATATAACTCAATAGTGCAATCAAACAACATAGTTTGATGCCGCTATATATGGAAAACTTTTGAAAGTAGCAGATGTTTGGATTCATTATATAAGTGAGTCGAATAAGTAGTGCATGACTTTAATATTTAAAAGGAAATGCAAGTTGAATTATACCTGAGAAAATTCAGCCTTACCTGTATGATTTGCCAAGCAAACTCTAGGTCAATTCTGCAAATATTTACTACTTAGTATTCTGTAATATGTGTCAGTTGACCATAATTCTTACCTTTAACTGAATTTAAATAAAAATACCAAACGAAATTAAACGACTGCTCAGAAATTATATCATACCTGATTATATAAGGAATTTAAGTAACATACATCTAAGGTAGAACATTTTCCTTGCACAAATCCTCGATTTATTCAATTAACATAAACCATATATTCACAATATCTCCATGAATTCCCACAGCTATCATGAACTGTTTAGCCTTGCATAATAGCAGCAGTTCAAGAAAGTTATGGAAATGTATGAAGAAATTGGGGGTTAAAGAATCTGAATTTAAATCATCAAAGTCAAGTTTTACATGTAGCATTTAAAGGGAGGGACTATTTAAAACTTACTAGTTTCTTTCTTGTTGCAGTTACTAGTTTCTTTTCCACGTGTGCCCAATCTGATCCACATAAGATATGGACAAAACATGGATCAATTTACCAAGGTTTTGTAATTTTTGATTAATAATTTCGTACTTATAACTATGTAGGGTTGACTAAGGACATGTTTATTTTTTTTAGAATGACAGAGGAATATAGGCAAGCCGCTCGAAATTTCATACATAAGCATGCTGAAAGTGAGGGTAATCCAGAAAAAATTGTTTGCCTGGCATTCTCCAAGAGATGTTGTGACACATTTGGTGTGTTTTGGAATTGATCCAACATATAATGTATGGATCTTTCATGGAGAAGCGCTTCATTCACAAAATGAAGCCGACGAAGTGGTAGATACATACAGAATGTACCTCGATGCACAAATTGAAGATGAGGAGAATGAATATCGTGTTAACGATAAACATAGGGAAGGGACTAAGAAATTGTTGGAGACGGCTGAAATACCTTTATATCCTGGTTGTACAAGCCACACAAAGTTGTCTGCTACGATACTTCTTTATAAACATAAGGCTCGAAATGCTATAACCGACACGACATTTACGGAACTTCTTAAGCTCATCAGGGATATGCTACCTAAGGAAAACAAGCTTCCTAATTCAACATACACAACAAAGAAGTTGATCAAATCATTTGGTTTAGGTTATAGGAATATACATGCATGCGTAAATGATTGTTGTCTATTTAGAAAAGAGCTCGCACATTGTGATTTTTGTCCTAAATGCGGCAAATCTCGTTGGAAAAAGAACAGGACAAGAAAAGATGGAAAGCAATCCAAAATACCTGTGAAGGTTTTGAGATACTTTCCACTCATACCAAGGTTGAAAAGAATGCTCATGTCACTGGAGACATCAGAACAATTAAGATGGCATAGCGGTAATAAAATAGAAGATTGCAAACTACAACATCCTGTAGATTCCTCTCAGTGGTCTACAATTGATAGAATGTATCCCTCCTTCGCATCCGATCTACGAAATTTAAGGCTTGGCCTTGCAAGTGATGGATTTAACCCTTTTGGTGATTGGAATTCAACATATAGTTGTTGGCTAGTGTTTCTTGTTGCTTATAACTTCCCTCCGTGGCTTTGTATGCATAAAGATAATATGATGCTATCTTTATTAATTCCCGGACCGTGACAACCAGGAAATGATATCGACGTGTATCTGCAACCACTTATTGAAGACTTGAACAAATTGTGGAATAAAGGGGTAAAGGTGTATGATGCATTCAATCATAGAGAATTTAGATTAAATGCGATTCTGATGTGGACAATAAATGATTTTCCAGCTTATGGAAATTAAGCAGGTTGCACTGTAAAAGGTAAGAGAGCATGTCCTGTTTGTGGCATTAATACATGTTCGATATGGCTACCATTTAGTAAAAAATGCGCATACTTGGGCCATAGACGATTTCTTGCACCTAATCATGATTGTCGCCACCGGAAAAACTTATTTGATGGAACCATAGAAAATAAGCAAGTGCCTCCAATACATACCGGTGCTCAAATCTTAGAAGATGTCAAAGATATGGTTAATGAGTGGGGGAAAAACAAAGGAGGAAGAGATAGACGGTAGAAAAAGAAAGCGGGGAGATTTGAAGAAAAAAGGTATCTAGATGTGGAAAAAGAAGTCCATTTTCTTTGATTTGCCTTATTGGAAGGTAAAAGATAACTAAAAATAAAACGCCTTTTCATTTGATATCCATGTCTAGTAATTAGTATTTTACTATCAATCTATTATACACATTTCCTGGTTTTCGCAGACACTTCCTTTGCATCACAATCTAGATGTAATGCATGTTGAGAAAAATATTTGCGAGAGCATTCTTGGTACATTGCTTGATATCAAAGGAAAAACAAAAGATGGAATTACATCACGTCAAGATCTGGAAGCAATGCGTATAAGGAAGAAGTTGCATCCTATAGATGTTGGAAGTAAAGTATTACTTCCTGTTGCACCATGAACCTTAACAGACCAAGAAAAAGAGATCTTTTACGATAGAATGAGGAATTTGAAGGTGCCTGATAGGTATAGCTCAAATATTGGGAAATATTTTGTAAAACAGGACAAAATTTCAAGTCTTAAGTCTCATGATTATCATATTTTGCCGCAACAACTATTGTCTGTAATGTTGAGAGGGCTTTTGTCCGTAGGTACAAGGAATGAATTACTACGGCTATGTTCATTTTATAATGACTTATGCCAAAGAGTGCTTGATAGAGATAAATTAGAATCCATGGAGAATCAAATTGCATTAACATTATGTGACCTTGAGAGATTCTTTCCCCTTCCTTTTTTGATATCATGATTCACTTGACAGTAATTTGGGGAGGGAGGCAAAAATATGCGGACCGGTACAATACCGGTGGATGTATCCATTTGAGAGGTAAATTTTTTATGAATACTTAACGTAACTAATAAAATATGCGCTTATGAAAGCATTTTATGCTTATGTCTTGATTATAGGTGTATGAAAATACTGAAGGGTTATGTTAAAAATCAAGCCCGACCTAAAGGATGCATAGCTGAGCGCTATTCTACTGAAGAATGCATTACGTATCGTGCTAGATATATTGAAGATGGGTATGAATTTGGAGGAAGAAAAAATCAAACTAAAGTGCAACAAAGTGATTCCATATTCGACGGGCGTCCGATTTCCAAAGGAAAACCCATGTTACTTTCCGAGGAGGTGATTGATGTTGCTCATCGGTATGTGTTATTCAATACCGATGAAGTGGAGCCGTACATAGAATAAGTATAAGTTTAGCTCGATCATTCTATACGAAAGCAATTAAATTTTAACTTGTACATTTGCATATGCAGAATGCACAAGGAGGAGTTGAAACGTTTGTACCCTCGGCTTTTACAAAATGATGTGGTATTGTCAAAACTGCATTCAGAGACTTTTAGTTATTGGTTCAGATAAAAGGTTAAAATAGTTATATTTTCTTTCATTAGACCAATTAAGCTTCATATATGAACATATTATTGTCCTATATCGTTATATTTAACATTTTGTATGTCCAGGTTAAAGATGAGAGAAATGTTTCAGATGTTAGCGAAATAATAAAATGGCTTTCGTATGGGCCTCGATCGCAAGTAGTTTCTTATATTGGCTATATTGTCAATGGACCACGTTTCCATACTAAAAACTATAAGAAGTCTATGCAAAATAGCGGTGTTTCCATTGAGGCAAATACAATTCGTGCAGACGGGTCCATTAAGAAAATTATTTATTATGGTATCTTGCATGAGATTTTGTTGTTGGACTACCGTCTGTTTCAAGTTGCTTTGTTTAAGTGTGATTGGGAAAATATTTATCGTGGAGTTAAGGTTGAAGATTGCTTTACATTAGTTAATTTACATCAGTTCCAAAATCAATTTGCAAGCGATCCTTTTATCTTAGCAACACAAGCTGTACAAGTGTTTTTCTCTAGAGAAAGTAGTTCTTCAAATTGGTATGTTGTTTTGAAAGCACCTCCTAGAGGTTTTCATGAATTGGAAAAATATGAGGAGGAGGAAAACTCAACGAGTAAACCACTAGATGAGTCGCTACTTAATGATAGGGATGTTGATAATGAAGATGGAAGTTACATAAGGAAGGATTGCGATGGCATTTTGGTATGAATAAGCATTCATTGTTGATATGTTGTTTTATATTAGTCATATGCGTTAAAGTGTTTGGTTATGTTGTTATATAAACCGATGAATAAATTTCTCTTCGTATTAAAAAGATACGACTTATCAAATCACATATTAATTTACTCGAGTTTTTGATAGAAGTGTATCAAAGCAATTTTTCATCGTATCACACGTGGTTTTTTCCTATTTTTATTGATATTATTCATAGTCATTACATACCAAAAAAGCCCTATACTAATTAGTATAATGTTAATTTTTTACATATTTTGATTTTTTTTCTAGGTTGATCACTTGGAGAAAGAAGCTTGAACTTATTGCACCTATGGGTAAGAACGAGCAACATCAAGGAGAGGTAAAAACTATTGCTATTTTTACCACAATTCCAACTATAACCCTAACTAATGCTATATTTATTCAAATAATTTCAGAGCTCGAAGCAAGCAAAGAAAAGATCGAAGAAGCAAAGTCTTGCTGCACTTGCAGCTGCTCGTGGTCTAACAGAGGCTAACGGTGGTATTAGAATCTATAAAATGAAATATGTTGAAGTTGAAGTTCGTTGTACTCTTAAGGATATGAATGTGACAGTTAGAAAATCTCCACGCAAGCGCGGTGAAATTCCTCCATCCATCATTCCTTGCCGTTATTCAACCCTCCTCCAAAACATTACTACCACACGCTCCTCCAATTCTCTTCATTTCACTCCCCTTCAAAACGTCGTTACCACACACACGTCCAATACTCATGTTTCAACTCCCCTTCAAAACGTCAATACCACACACTCATCCAATCCTCTTGATTAACCTCCCCTCCAAAACATCGTGACCACACAAACGTCCAATCTTCATGATTCAACTCCCATTCAAAACGTCAATCCCACACAATTATCCAATCCTTATGATCTAGCTCCCCTTCAAAATGTCAATACCACACACTCATCCAATCCTCTTGATTCAACCAACTTAGGTTTTTCCTCCAAAGAGGCGAACATGGTCAAAACTAAGAGAAAAAGAGGAAAAACAATGATGAGATTATTTTCTTTGACACCGAATGAGAAGGTTGAAATTGAGTTCAATGACCTAAATCAACCTATTGGACCAAATTCCAAATATTTATCATCGTATCTTGGGACTTTAGTAAGGGAGATGGTACATGTGACCATTAGCAATTGGAAGAAAGTCGACGACGAATTAAGGGCCGATATATGGACATGTATTCAGGTACTACAATAAATCACCATGATATATAGAAAATGAGACATAACAATAAATCACCATGATGTTATTCTATTAATAACATCATGTACTTGTTTGATAATACCTCTGGTTATACTTGTATGATAGTAGCGATGCATTGGACCTTGAATTACCATCTCTAATCAAAATATAGTATCACGTGTTAGTAAACAAAAACTAGTTCGTTAAATTAAACATCAACGATCATCACTTTGTAGCAAATTAGGTTTTGCTTTATTGCATGTATATCATAATTTTCATGCTAATGTATGTGCAGTAGAAGTTTATTAGCGCACTGAAGTTTTTTCACCTGGATAGAAGCCCAACAAACACAAAATAACCCAGGTAACTAATCTAAAAGAACATTAGTTGTATAACCTTTATAATTTTCACACTGTATTTTACCACATTTATTCTGTAGAAGTATAACATAATAAAACATCATATATTAAAATTGATTAATTAACAAGTAGTTTTCTGTATAATATCTGATATCTAAGATCCATTGTATTGTTATGCAGAAGTTACACTCAAAATAACAATGATAATACTAGAAAAAATTTGGAAAAGAAGTTATACAAATTTTGAAACAGATGATAAAATGAGCAATGAGAGTTCTGTGAGAAGAAAGAAGATGTAGACTGATGTATTCTAGTTATTAACACAGTAGATATTGACCCTAAAATTTAATTAATTATGTTGTTTTAGGGTAAAAAGACGTCAACCATATGAAATGTGTTTATTAATAATTATGAGATACTTTTTTGGGTCTGGCAACAAAGCAGTTGAATCTGAAAACCTCAAAAATGCTGAAAGCATTAGACCACAAAATACAAAAAGGGAAAGACAGTGAATAAACCTTGATGTCACTACGGTTCCAAAAATGTCTTATGTTTTTATGTCACTGATGTTCGAATTTTGTGTATTCTCTTCCACAACGTGATGCTTTGCGATTCGGCCAGTCTTTGGGGCGTAAAAATTAATGGAAGTTGGTTTCTTTATCATCCCTTGATCTGAGTAAGTTTTACATTTCTATTGCCAATTTTTATCTCCACCAATTCTTCTCTTTAACAAAAATACATAAGAAAATGATAAAGCAACAGATGTAATAACTGTGTCATCATATAAAATTCAATAGAAGTCTACCATGTACATTTCACTTTCTCAACTAGAAGATAGATTCTTTGATGAGTGGACAACCTTCAGTGAAAGTGATTATCATCTTTTGACCCCCAAACATTTTTATCGTGGCTTAGTACATCATCATCATTTTTAAAGGCTATACATTTCGCTGTAGTATTATTTCCAGTGAAACACGTATGAATACTACACTGCACTCATATCAACTCTATACCTTTAACTCTGTGCGAGGTATGTGAATTTGAAAATCCCCTACATCCGAGGCTGTAAATTAAGATTATTTTGAGAAACGTGTAAATTTTGAATCTTGATAGCAGTATTGAAGTTGTAAATGCTCACTGGCAGTCGGTATTTATTTTGAAAGTACAGTTACTTCTATGCTTTTCACAGTAACATGAATTTCTGGTAACAACCTTGTCTATTATCTTCTTTTGTAATTAAAGAAATAAAACTCTCTTCCATTTCTTGGGTGGACTTGGAGGAACCTATTGAACTGTTAAATTTTGTGTTTCTTTATTGATTCTTTTATTCGCGTATTCACGATTATTACGAAATTACGCATTTAAAATATACACTAAATCTGTGATCATCTCATAGCTTCATCATCTTCTTACACAATCGATCAATCACACCAATGTTTGTTGATTTATCTATTGATTGTTGGTTGACAATATATGTCACATTAACATTTTAACGTTATAAGAATGATGCCAACCTTTGATTCATTGCAAAGTTTCAGATCCCTAAAGTAACATACTTTCCTTCAAAATAAGTAATTCAAGAAGTATTATAGAAGGGCAAACCTGCTATTACTATGAATAGATGGTTCATCCCACCATGACAATAGATACACTTCTACACATACTTGAAATGATATTTGAAATGCAACAATTAAGGCAGTCTTCTCAGACCTTCAACATAAGAGCATCAATTTTTTTCATACTTGAAAGCTTTATCCAACACCCTCTCTGTTTACAAACAAGCAGCTAGCTATAAACATTATTGCATATGAACTTCTTCTTCTTTAGTGTGCATGCGCATATTCAAATTGTACAAGAATTCAACAACTATGCAATTTAGATTTTTCTTTTTATAAATAATGTAACTATGCAATTTAGACTTTTCTTTTTATACATAATGTAACTATGAAATTTAGATTTTATTCATACCGTACAGGCAAGATTCAAGTTGGATGATATATACCAAAATATGTTCCTTCAGATGGTGGGCCTACGATGGAAAGAGGCAAAGTCAAGGCTAGTCAAAGCTATACAAGTTGCATCAAAGAGTCCCGATGCTTCCAACAAATTAGACATATTAAAACCGAATAATATTAAAAGTGCTCAAGAGTGGAATGATTTTATCAACGAGAAATTAACGGAAGAGTTTGAGGTAGTTGGTTTTGTTTTGATGGATACAATTGAGAATTTTTCATTTCAGTTTATTATACCTAATTCTAATGAATTTCTCTTATGTAGTCGACAACCAATAAATACAAGGCCATACGAGCGTTGAATACAGTTCCACACACTATGAGTCGAAAGGGTTATGCAAGACTGGCAGATGATATGGTAAAAAAAATAACTTGTAAAATTCATTTATAATCCGTATCAAAAAAATATCCAATATGGTTTAGTATTTAGGGTTAAGCTCTTTTTGCAGAAAAAAGAAAGTGGTTGCTCATCAAATATCAGTAGGGAGGATTTGTGGTGCAGAGGGCACACAAAGAAAAATGGAGAACCACAAAATTCTGTTGTCGCCGATTACATAGTAAGGATGGATAATACATCAAATTATTTTTCCATTTTTCATTTTGACTCCATTTAACCATTTCGCCGATTACATTGTCGAATTTGATATATTTTACTTGACATGTATTTTTGCAATTGTCTCCAGTATTAAATGTTATATATAATGTTGCGACATATGAAAATGAGTATTTTTGAATTTATAGGCTAAGATAAAAGAGTATAAAAACACTCAAATTTCTCAAGGAACAATATCATTGAACGAAGATGGAGTGTCGAAGGTTTTTGGTCATGAACACAGAGGTAGAATAAGGGGGCTAGGTTTTGGGGTTACACCAACTCAGTTCGGAGTACGTATGATTAGTTCAAAAAAAGTACGTGATTTAGAAAATCAAATTACAACCTTGCAAGCTCAAATGAAAGAGCTCTCTGATTTGTTTATGGATGTAAGTTATAATTGATTCATTGTGTTAACGAGTAATTGATATACGTTTAATTTATTAGTGTGCATCTAACATTTTTTTTCAACAGAACATCATTGGTAAACAAAATGTAGCGGAAGAACCTGTGACTCCTCATGGCAATACGCCTCAGGTATTTCCAAAACAATGTCATATTTGATTCGCATGTTTTTGTGTATGACCTTCACAGTTGACAGTATCCCCATGCACAACAAAACATTCACCATAGTTAGTACCATCATCATTATCATTAACAATAAATCTTGCTTCTACATCATATTTTGTTCCATTGTTGAGAATGGAATCGTCATTGTTGTGCTAGCTTTCTAGGTACTTTTCACGGATTTGATTCCCATGTTAGCAAATATCTTAAAATTTTATGATTTGAATCCAAAATTTTGACTTGAATCTTAACTTTGATCACAAACCCATATTGAATTAGACTTATCAAAATAAGTCTAATTCTGTTTTCTTGTCTGAATCATTTTGCTCATTTGTAGTTTCAACTATTTCTAAATCATTTTCCTCGTTTGTAGATTCAACCGTTTGCTTATCTGAATGATTTTGTTCATCAGTGCTTTCAACTGTCTATGTATCTGAAAACTCTGATGTTTGCACATTAAGATTATTTTCTTCATTTTTGTCATTTTGTGCATCTGCATTATTTTGCTCATCCGTAGTTGTGTAAACTATTTCCTTCTTTGTCAATCCCTTTAATTTATTAGTGTAAACTGCCCAAAGCCCAAATGGCCCCAAACCCGTTTTTTTTTCTTAAACCATTTCCTCTGGTACTAAGCAAAAAATAACTAACTAACAACGCGACGTAAAAAAAGATTGAAAGAAAAAGGAAAAGGAGAAAAAGAAAAAAAAAATCAGTGGTTTGAGGTCGATTGGGTTTGGCGATTTGAGGAAGTGGTTTGCAGGTTTGAGAATTTGATTTTGATTTGGGAAGGTTGTCACGGTTTCGAGTTGCAGTTTCAAGTTTCACAATTGTGGTTTTGTGATTGCAATTGGTGTTTGAGGAGAAGATGCGAGTTCGGTTGCGGCGTTGTTGCTGTGGTATGGAGATGAAGTTGTGAATTGGATGAGGTAGAAATACTGTATGGAGAAGGGGATGATGAAGTTCGACATTTGTAAGTGGTTACAGTGTATGTGCAACAATGTATGGTGGCAATATGTGGTGGAGTTGCAGGCAGTATGGGAGTTTGGTAGCAAGGTTTTTGAATGTTGTTTGGATGTTTGGGTTCGGTTGACAGTAGAAATTGTAGAGGTGAACAAAGTTAATTACATGAATGTTGTTTGGATATGTGGGTTCGGAGTGGAGGAAGTGGAATCGTGGTGGAGTAGTTTGGATCAGTGTGGAGTGGTGATGTATCAAAGGAAGCAAGAGATGGAGGCAGATTGTTGAAGTGGCAAATGAAGAGGCTGTTGTGAAATGAAATGGTTATTTGACTAGAAGTGGTTTGGATAGTGATGTAGGAGCAAGTAGTTGTGACTTTGATAGGCAGTAAGTAGTTGTGACTATGTAAGGGAAAGTGGTTTGGATGGTGATAGGCAGTAAGTAGGTGCGACTGTGTAAGGTAAGTGGTTGTGACTTGGGGATGTTGATGTGGTTGTTGTCTAGTGATGTAGGGGATGTGGCACGGTTTGATGGTGATGTGAATGTGGTCTATTGCAATAGTTTGCAGTGGAGGAATTGAGTGGTATTTGAAACATAAGTGCTTGTTGTATTGGCAGAGGGGAAATGGTTGGTGATATGCGAAGTTGATGTATTGGTTTGTGAATGTGGGCAGTAGGAAGTTAAAGTAGATGTTCAAATATATGTGAAGTATGTGAAGGCAGAAATGTATTTGATGATGGTGGTGATGTGTGCAGGTAGAAGAGAATGTTGAAGAGGAGTTTGTAATGCACTAATGTTGCAATGCAGTAAGGAAGTAATGTGTTATGGTTGGAAGTGAATGTAGGCAGTGGTTCAGTTGATGGTGGAGGAGATCAGGGAGGAGATGGTTTAGTGGTATTGTTTGGATGTTACAGCAAGCACTACTAATTTTTAGTTGACGTGTTATATGCATTATCTTGAAATAATCGTTGCTTTAGTTGAACAAGCTACATGCATATACATGTCAATCCCTTTAATTTATTAGTGAAACTAATTGAATTTTAATCTGGTGTAGAAGTGACATGGTCTCTGTCAAGCTCTTGCAACGTTGCCCCTCCTTTTTCCTTTATGAGGACCTCTCCACCCTTTCATCTTTGATCACCATGGATGCAGTTTGGGTTACTTTACCAAACCTTGTCGTTATATAATTGACCACTTGCCTTCATATCTTGTCAACCACCTTTTCTATAGCTTCAGTATTTTCTTCAGTTTCTCCGTCTTTAGAATGTTCAAAATCGTTCCTATCATCTTCTGAATCGCAACACCCATATTGAATTAGACATATGACCAAAAACACCTTCATTTCTAAACAGAAAAAAAACATGACATTTCTAAACTCCAGTAGCTATCACAAACACATGACTCTTGTGTTAACAGATCTTTTGGTTAAACTCTAGTAGTTTTCCTTACATGTAAGTTTACTTTAACAATATGTTGCCTTCAGTTTCACCGTAATGATTTATTTTTGCAGTCTCATCGGAGTAGCAAAAACGTCACAACTGGTGTTAATATACAATTTCAGCAGCCGCCTAGAAAGTGCAAATTATTGAGTTGGCAAAAGAATGTTGTCGCAGAAGCAACAATCGCATCTACTGACCCTAATGTTTTAGTGCATCATGTACCACTAGGAGCAGATGCTTGGAAAGTTTGGGTTGATGCAGTGGTGGATCCTGAAGCTTTTCTATTTAGGCCTACTTCAAATATCTATACGATTGGACAAGCGGTTGGGACGCCTATTACTTGGCATAAAGAATTTATCTCTTTTAATTAGTACGTATATGTACTTTTACTAATTTATGTGACATATTTAATTATGTTTTGGAACAGAGTTATGAATTCATAAATGGTGTAAACTTGAATTGTTTTTGAATGTGAATGGTTCATGTTGTTTCAAGTATTTGAATGATTGTGGTTATTATTAATGAAATATTGGTTTTAATTATAATATTACAAAATTTATTGTTAATAGCAGTTGTGAAAAGATAAATTATAATAGTTTATAGCAGTTGTAAAAATATTTAGTGCAACTATCATCACTAGTTATAGTACATCCTACTAAAACTATTACAAACTGTTGTATAATGTTAAAGCAAGAGGCGGAAACAGTTGTTAAACTATTTATTGCAATTGTCGTAAACAGTTGTAATTAAGTCTTTTACGACTGTTAAAAGCAGTTGTAAAAGATTATATTACAACACTTGTTGACAGTTGCAAAAGAATCGTATAACAATTTATTTTGGCTCTTGTGATAAACTTTAGTACAAGTGCAAATAGCAGTTGTAAAAAGTCTTTTACAACTGCCGAAAGCAGTTGTAAATAAATCTTATACAACTGCTATTTGCAGTTGCAAAAAAACTTATTACAACTGCTTATGCAACTGTACGTGCCCCTTGTAAAATAATCCCGCGCTATTACAACTATGGATATAAAGACGGGCGGATGCCAGTTGTAATAAACCTATTACAACTATTTTTGGCAGTTGTGAAAGGATATTTTTGTTGTAGCGATCTGCTATTTGTGTTTTATAAGCTTGAATATTGAGGAGAAATGGTAAGTGCTAGAAATGGTCAAGATGGACGAAAAAACTAGGGATCCTAAAGTGGAGTTGAAGTGTTTAATTAGTAGGGATTCAAAGAAGTAAAAAGGGATCTAGGTCCACATTATCCTCTCACTATTTTCCACCTTTTGAATCATTATTTAACCCACTCCAATCCCTTATAGTCAACCACTATATGCCTGTATTTGGGCCATAAAATTACTTCAAGCCCGATCGATAAAAAATGCATTTAAATCTAATTCAAATGCATATCGATATAGTATATCAATACATGTATATAAAACTTTTATATATGCACTATTTAGTATTCATCAACACAAACTGCATTAAATTTTATAATTAATATTTCATAAATACTAATTAAATTATAACAGTTATGATTAATTAAATCAGGTGGTAGTAGGAGTATTCAACGTTTCAATTATGTCTCTTGGGTGTAAATTCGATCAGCGATTAATATCGAACAATTCGAATATTAGCATTCACATGTTACCTTATTTAATGGTGTGACATTATGGCCAAATTATCACTTATATATTGTAGCACACCAGAAATTAATAACAAATTAAAATGTTAATAAGGGTAAAAATGTAATTTTACATTAAAGAGCAAAATAGTAAATTTCTACAAATAAAGCAATTTGGGAAATCTAACTTTTCCATTGTGTTAGGTTGATTTTTCTAGCCCAATCCATATATGAATTGCTAGAAACGGAAACCGTATGAAGAAAATACGGATTGTTGCCTGTAACGCACATTTCGCTTTTTACGCCTATTCTTGAAATTAAGTATAAGAATCAATTACGAGAATAAATCAAAACTTAGCTATTAAGTAATAATTAAATATGTATAGATCGCTTTAAAAAGAGTACAAATTTGTTAATGAACATTAGAACAAAAGGAAGAAAATATTTAATGCAAAGAGAGGAAGCATTAATTACCATGTTATGGAATTTATTACTATAATTAATGGAAGTAAATGTTACCTGTGTTAGGAAGAGAATGTAACAATATATTTTAAAAGAAAAGAATATATCTAATGTTATATGTATGGAAGCAAAAGGCTATTGTAAAAGAAAATGTATTTACATGCACGGAGGTAAAGACATTAATTACCATTTAACGATGGAATTTGTTACTATACATATATTGTTTATGTTAGAAAAGAGATGCAACAATATATTTAAGGAGAAAAGAATGTATGTAATGTTATAGAAGTAAAGATAATAAAATATAGAAGTAGATTGTTATTTTAAAAGGAAGGTAAAATACGCTCTCTCTTTATTAGTGAAGATTAAAAGGTTGAATCCAATCTGAACTTGAAAACATAAATATCAATCAATTAAAAATTGAATATGTAATTAATTAGGGTAATGAAAATACTAGTAAAGGAAAGGAGTCAGGAAATAAATAGCAATTAACGTTTAAAAGTAAAGAGAACGTTTATTGATTACTTAACTTTAAAGAAAATTCTAAATAAACAAAACTTAACAATTAAGGAAGTTTTAACTAAATAAGTAAACAAGAGCCCGGATTTTATATATATATATGTATGTATGTGTGTATATATATATATATATATCTGTGTGTGTGTGTGTCTCTGTGTGTGTGTGTGTATGTATGTGTGTGTGTGTATGTAGGATATAATTTAGTGATGTTGGTTGGAATTATAATTAGTACCATTGGCTTAAATTATAATTCGAATTATAGAAAATGGCAATTAATAATAATAACGGGGAGGATAAAGGTGTTATCTTCTTTAAATGAAAAAAAGGAAATGATTTTTTTTGTGTTTGTAAAGGTAATAAATTTGTGGATAAACTTTTATTTTTCTAGACACGGTTTTCAACTATAAATATAGGCATAAGCTTCCACTCTTTACTGAAAACCCTAGCCTCCACTTCTTAAAAGTTCTTCATATCTTCTACTTCCTCAAGCAAAATTCTCATTCAAAAATAAAATAAAAGTAAATCAAACAAAAAGAGAAAAAAGTGAATTATAGAAAAAAAAAAGAAGAGAAGAGCGCAACAAACAAAAATTTAGGCATCGAGAAGGGAGGATTCACAAAGGAAAGAAGAGGGAAAAATATAAAGGTGGCCGAGAAAGTATATATTTGATATAATATTAGATTTATATCGTTTGTGAATCTGTTTCCTTTATGCCTAAATATGAATAACAGAATTGTAGGCTTAAATATATATGTATAAAATGAACTTGAGATTGTTGCTTACATATTCGATATATTGTTAATTTTAATTAAATGTTGTATACACCTAAATCTAGTATGTAAGTGTAACGACCCGTTTTTCCGTATCCTTTGAATCGACAATAAACCACACATTCCAACTCAAATTGCACGAACAAGCGGATCATTAAGTGTAGAAAGAAAAATAAAGATAGAATGGAACAGAAAAACAGAATCTCACACGAATAGAATAACATATATTATTTCAATGATAATCTTTACAGTGGAAAATTTTAAAACATATATCAAAGTCTAACCTAGATTCAACCTAGACAGTTATAACACCTGCCCTTACAAATGCTAACAAACAACAAAACAAATGCAATAGATGCAGCGGATAATAGAATACGTCCATACGATGATGAAGATCTCCAGCTCTCCTCTGGAAACTCCAAGTGTCTTTAGCTAATCCTGAAACTACTCGGATCAGACCCGAGTATTGAAAATACCCGGATCAGGCTTGATAAACTAGCGTGAGATACTCAAAATTTTAAATGCTGATGTCAATCAAAACCTTTGAAAAGAAGGGTATCTCATAAGACCACGCCCACACATAAATACAGACGGGTTTTTATCTTATGATAACCAAAATACTTTATATCAAAACATTTGATATTATTATTATTAACATTCTTTTGAAAACACTTTTCAAGTAATATATCAAAATAAAGTATCAATATCCGTACTAAGTTTATGATAATATATCCGGACTAGGTCAACGGGATACACTAGACGAAATATATGATACAAAAAGGGGTAGCTTAAATGTTTGCAAAACATTATAGCTATTTTGATAGTACAATAAAAACCATAAAACCCGTATTGGAATTGGATCTCCAACATGATAGGGAACCTCGATAACCACGCATAGCAACCGGAACCCGGTGGTTTTTCGTGCAAGGACTCACACACCATTATTCCTCATATTGCCACACTTCTTGATATCTGGTGGCTTCTCATGCAAGGACTCACACGCCACTATACCATACAATAAGGGTCCCGTCTGGACACCTTGGTGACCTTGATCATACGCCGCCAGTCACCTTGAGGGATCATACGCCACCCTCGTCATACTAAGCCTGAAATATGTAACATAATTCCCGTATCATTTTCGAGATGTGAGGCTTGGGAGTGAGGTTACACTCAACTTTAACAAAGCCATGCTTTGCTATTCACAAAGCCATGCTTTATTCTTCCACAAATCTCATTTCACTTAGAATGCCACATTGCCATTCCTTAATCACAAAACTGATTTCTACCAACATATAACGCCTGAGCTCGTACGTCTCATAAAAGGTGTTAAGCTAAGAGAAGTTTCCTTCTCCGCCACCAAGTAGATAATACGTTGATAGAGATCAATTTATGTGATCAAAAATGCAATGTCAGACACTCATCCATACAAGTTCGTCTGGGACTAAACGAAACTGAAGGAACTCCTCCTACTACCATTAGTAGCGAGTAGTCCTTGCAATCCGAAGATTTCAAAATACGATAGAACCACTGCTATAAATGTCTTTATATTGGGAGCTATCCAGAGAATGTCAATAAGCAGTCCTTTCACTATGAAGATCTCTGGTCTTCAATAATCATCATCTTTAACATGTCTTCATTTTCGAACGCATACATCGGTTCAAAGTGGTTTTCAGATAGGAATTACCCAAATCCAACCCCAGTTCCTTCGCACCAATCATCGATTAAGAAGATGTTAAGTTCATATGTGACTATCAATCATCATTCAATTTAATTTATCTTTTATTCATTCATAAATATCTCTTAGAGATATATTCATTAAATCATTTCTTTATCTTTTTAGAGTATATGGAATTATTAAGCCTCATTTTATCAAATCATTTGGTTTATTTAAGCCTTTCTTAAATCTTGGAATAATTCCAAATTATTTTCTCTTCTACTTAGGAAAACATTTCAACATTATTTCTTTAAATCTTTCACTTAAAACTCCTCTTTAATCTTGGGAAATACCAAGTCATCTTACTTAAAATCATGTTTAAACCTTTAATAAATATTTTCTATTTCCAAATCCTCATTTAAATGGGTTAAAAATGGTGTTATGTAAAACATCGTTCAACAAACCCAAAACCATTTTATTCAAATCCTTGTTTAACTCTTGGAAAACTCTTCGCTTTTTTACTTTGGGAAAACCTTTTTAGAGCATCCAAATTTTCCTTTCGATTTGATCCACCCATCGTCTAAAAGATAAAATGAAGGCCAGGTAAGTTAAGAACACTGGTTGCTCCCTTCCTAACCTTAGTTACACACCTTGTTTTACCATTTAAATCTCACAGGCGGGACAAATGTACTAGTCGTTTTCGCATACTCAATTTTTGTTAAGGATTATTTAAACTTCCCAATAATTATTTAAAACACTTAATTATTCTTCTAAGAAAATTTATAAAAGATAAGAAAGAAGATTGTTGACTTTAAATCCATAATTCATAAGTTATTACAAATTATTGCAAAAGCGTTGCAAAAAGTGCTTTAAAAACTATATTTTTCAAAATGACTTTTATATCATTTAGAAATCCATCTTTTCAACTTAAATCACTTTTAAAATATTTTTAGAATTTATTTCATATTTTTAAAACATTTAAAATATTAATTTTAAACTTTGGTCAATTTACTACAAAAGCGCGATTTTTCTGGAAAATTGTTTTGGACATATTTGAAAATCTACAAGATGAAATATTGATTTCCTTTCTTTGTTGGAAAGATATGGATATAATAGTCTGGAAAATTCTTATCTCGAAGGATTTTGAGCTATATTCCACTTTATACACTTATTTAACTTTTATGGCGCGAAATCACGAACTACCATTACGCGACGCACCTACTTTTGACTTGTTTTTCAATTTCTTTTCAAACTTCATGAAAACACTTTTAAATGCTTATAAAACATTTAAATCATTTTAAACTCATTTTAAACATTATTTTTCATATTTCAAATCCATTTTCCATTTCATTTCATACTATTATATTATAATATCATTTCCAACCTTATTAGATATTTTAAAATCATTAAGTGCTAAATAATTATCATACACATATTTATATGGATTTAAATTCTCATTTAATAACTATGGTTAATTTATAACCATTTCTCTTATCATTTATCAAACCAAGTAATCATCCATATTAATAATCATGTAAACAACCAACTTTGCATCCAAGTTATCAAACATATTAATCATCTAAGATATTTAACTTTCATATTGTTAAACTTGGAATTATTAGTTAATTCAAAAATGAGTACTCACCTTTAACTTAGTCGATTCTTTCTACCAACATTCTTATAAATCCACACTTCACCTAAACTTTTGTTAATTAATCATCACAAATGCTCCCTCCTTTCAAAACTCCAAAAAATCTGATAGCGCTTCCACGACACCTTGAATTTCTCCTAGCTCCTTGGAATGAATTCAGCGGTACATTTTTCTCTATTTCTTGCTTCGAAGCTCTACGATCTTGTTCCTCTCTTCTTGGTAGGCTCGGCCTAGAGTGGTGGAGCTTGGGTTTGGGATGGTGGAGGGCGTACGATCTTGGAGGAGGTAGGGGAAAGTATGGCGGAAGTGAGGGGAGAGGAGGTGGTGGTTTCGGCGGAGTTTTGAGGTGTTTTTTTATTAAATTTTTATCTTTCTAGAAAATGGAGATGGAAGCCATAGATATGAAGATGAAGAAGAAGAAGAAAGTGAAGAAAAATGGAGAAGAAATGTTGTGAGAAAAGAAGAGAATGGAGAGGCTATTTATAGTTGAAGTTTGCTACACAAATTACCTTATTACCCTTAACATAAAAGACCAAAATACCCTTAGTGTCTAATCACTTTTTGTCCCCCCTTAAGTACATTAAAACACACTTTTCCATGCTTGATTTATCATGGCATTAATGAGGAAGTGATGTGGAAAAGGAGTGAAAAGATGGATGGATTTGATTTTTGTACCTAAAGTAATTATTTCTTATTTTCCATAAATTAACAAATTACTTTATAAAATGAATTTGCTTCTTTTCCATGCTTGGATTAGACTCCTAAGTACAAGTCTTATGAGAAAGAAATGGCTTATTTATGAGATGTGAGTCTTGGATTTGATTTTGCAAAAGTAAACTTACTTTGTCATTTTGTGCTTTTCTTTACTTTAGGTTAATTAATCCTTTATTTACATAAGAGAGATGTTTATATCTTTGTAAATGGGTTTACATGATACTATTCAAGGTGCAAAACGTTTGTACAACTTGTATCGAACAAAACATTGATTTTCGACAAAATGTTTTACAGTCACATTTTGACGTTTTTGTTAAACTATTTATTCATGTAAACCAAACTTAAAAATAAATTTCTTATCACCTTTAAATAATTAAAACGAGTGTATTTGACTTATAAAATAATGTAAAACAATATCAAAATTCATTTGCAAATATACGACATTGATTTTGTCAATGCGCGACGAAATTTGTCAATCACTATTACATAAGAATATATACAGTTATCAAACTTTTATCAACCAATTATTATCATTATATAATGATTTTAAAAGCAATTATTTATCCTTTAAAACAATTATTAGGCTATACATACAATTTTATCGAAAAACCGGCTTTTGTCAATTTTGTCAATATTATGGTAAAAGTCCAAAATCTTTATTCAATTCTAAAAATAAGTTCACCATTCTTATTTATTATATAAAACATGATTAATTAAGTTAGAAAATTCTAAATTTGAATTTTTAAATACATTCAATATTTCATTTTCAAAGTGGTAAAATTACGGGTCATTACAGTAAGGGTAAAAGTAGCACCTAAAAGTTATTGAATAAATTATCTAAATAAGGTTGTGTAAGAATTCGTTAATTTAATGTTATAATCGTTGAACTTGGGTTGAAGATGTTCTAATCTGATTTGGGAATTAAGTCTATATTTTAATTCATTGGAATGAAGAATGTTTCTTTGTGAATTTCTATAAATTAACCAACTTTACAATTATATATGAAAGGTGTGTCATTTGAAATAATAAGGAATATGCCCAAGGGAAAGGAATGTGCAAAATAGGGATGTTTTTCGTATTTTGTATTGTCTATTTCAATAAATACAAAAGGAGTAATTCCTTGTAATTCCAAATGCATCATAATTCTTCTTTTAGATAATTTATGGGAATTTCGGTGATAACATTTTCTTTTTAAGAGATTTAGTTCCAATTCATTAAGATGTAGAAATCCCTAAATGTAAAACTAATATGTTATAAATAGAAATAATAATAACCCCATTATCATTAAATAAGCGCTAAATATGAATAAGACAACGAGTTAGACAATTAGAGAGGTTATAGTAATTTCGTTAAAATGGCCATAAATGGAAAAGAAGCAGTAAATATACTCAATTGTATTAATTGAAAAGAAATAATAAATAATACTAAATTGTATTAAATGGAAAGAGGTAGTAAATGCACTTAATTGTATTAATGAAAAAGAAGTATTAAAGGATACTTAATTAACATTATTAAAATAAGAAATAAGCTCATGATAAGTAAACGAATACTAATAATTAAACTTAGGAGGCATAATAATTTTCCAATTGAAATTATACGGCCTCAAGAATAAGTCTATGACGGGTAGGGATTAGTAGATCTAGCCCAATATTTAGGTTAATTATAAATGACATAGCCATTAGTATGGGTTGGGATGCAAGATCAGTAATGTTATTAAACAGAAGTCTACCCTCTGTAAGGGGCCATTAGCAGCTATGCATGCATTGTACTAATGTGGGACGTCTCTAATTGTAGGGCCCATGGGGAAATAAGGCGGTTCAATCGCAAGGGTGTGCTAAGCACACGACACTAATATGAGGTTCCTCGATGTATGCGTAACACTATTGGTGGATGCTTGGCACGGTGCATAGTATGACACTAACGGGAGGTTCCATGGTGCATACGATAATTAGGCCGTGACACTGATGTGGATTTCCGACGTGGTGTAATAAGTGGCATTACCATTGAGAGGTGGACATGGATGCACTAGACTTTAAGTCCACTTAGACGTAAGTCAGTATTGTGGGTTCCCCCTTAATGTGTATGTATGATATGTGTAGTCGTAGTTTGGTTATGCGAATTTGAAAATCGATATGAAGCTGTTAGATAAGTCTTTGAAATAATATAGCCTGGCATGAATGGGAGGCTCCTCGGTGTACACTGATAGATCATCCTAGACAGTGTTGTTGAATGCCCGATGCGGTGCAATAAGTTGAACTACCATTGAGGTTTGTACACATATGCAGTGGACCCTAAGTCGTCTTTGGCGCGAGTAAGCATTGTAGGCTCCTCTCAATGTGTAAGTATGATTTGTTGCAGTCATAGTTTGGGATTTCGAATCAGGTATTCGAAACGGAGCAGTTAGATAGCAAGGGTGCGATGTCTAGTTACGGTTGCTAGTAGGGAATGTATTCTTGTCCATGGAGGGACATTGATGCTTATATATATATTATACCTTGAAGTAGATTGAGTTTATCGTACGATATATGAAGTCAAAATAACTAAGCTATGAATAATAGACATAACACGTAATGAAAAACAATCGGCATAACACTAAGCTAAAAAACGCATCAGAAGATAGATGCCCCGTTGTATAAAAGCATATCTATCTGTCGTTAGATCCGGTGTCGTCTCATTACACATCAGACCTGAGGTATGCCCTTTATCTGATATGCACTAACACTGTGATATCCCTGAATTTTAGGCAATATCAATTTAATAATCTGTATTAAAAAAATTAAATTGATTTGATAATTTTGTAATTTAATTTGAATTAATTTAATAATCTTCTTTAATAAATATTTTGAGGATTAGAGACACTCTAGCTTTGCTATGTACTCGAGAAATTGCTAATGGGCAGGACATTGATCTATGGAGTGATCCCTGGATTCAAGGTGAATCACTAATTGATATTTTGGGTATGCACACATTTTTAGACTTTGGTTGTCCGCATAAAAAAGTGAAAGATTTGATTAAGGCTAATGGGTGGGATTGCTCCTCTTTACTAATAAATCAAGATAAAAAGGAAATCATTCAATACATGCCTATCTACTATGGCAGAGACATGGACGTATGGGTCTGGAAGCCTACTGGAAATGAATTCTCTACTAAGGCCACCTGGGAGGAGATTAGACAAAAAGACAGCAAAGCTTCCTGGAGCAAAATTATATGGGATCACGTTAACAATCCAAAAATGGCTTTTACAGCTTATAAAGCTATTCTGAAGAGACTGCCGACAAGGGATAGACTATCGAAATGGGGAGTAGTAAATGAAACTGTCTGTGTCTTATGTAATCAGAGCTCAGAATCACATGAACACTTATTTTTTGAATGTAGTTTTGCAAACTCGGTGTGGACCTCGTGCAACAAATACCTAAATATAAGACCTTACTCTAACAACTTAATAGAACAAGTGGAGTACCTGAGTCGGAGAGGAGGCGACAAAGACGTTGAATCCAAGCTGCACAAAATCGCCTTCACTGTGACTGTGTGGAGCATATGGAAAGAAAGGAATCGAAGAATTTTCCAGAACAAGCATAGAAAGCACACGGAAGTTAATGGATTAGCAATTGTGGACATGCAGATAATTATGAAGAGGATTAAGAGGGGGATTCTTACCAGGCAGGCACGAGACGAAGCTCATGTTGTAGGAGAGGACTGGAGCTTTCCATCGCAAGGAATCCCAAGTACGAGTCGTCAGTTCCAGCCGCCATGAAATGATTTGGGAGAGAAGCTTTTCCTTTTGCTTTTTGGAAAGGTTTAGTTTATGTCGGAATGTTCTGTACTTTGAGTTTGTACTGTTCAGCGTGGGCTGACTTTGTTCCGGGCTTTTAATGCCTTAATAAAATTTTACCAATTTACAAAAAAAATATATTTAAATTAGTGAATTTATCTTTTAAAAGCTAAATAAAATGTTTTCTATTTATAATGAATATATATATTTGTATATATATTGTAATTAGAAATCTTTGGTTTGAATTTTATAAATAAATAAATAATGTTTTTAAATTCTAATATCTTTGGTAAACTGGGAAATTATGATTTATTTAAAGTTAAAACTTTTCAAAAATATTTTATAAGTAACTATATGGTTTTAAAATACTTAAGGTAAATATTACTAGTTTAAATATCTTTAATTTAGATTTTAAATAAGATTAGCAAAATGATTTTTTTAACATTATTATTTTTATATGATTTGTAAATTAGCTATGAAAGTTTAAAATTAAAATATGAAACATTAATCCATTTAAATAATAAGTAATTTATAATCTCTTGTATAAATTATATAAAATTGTCAAGTGAGTTATTTTCAAATAATAAATATATGTATTGTTTTTATATATAAATATAATTGGTTTTACTCTTTAAAGTTATCTATATATATATATATCTAAGTATTAAAAACTAATTAATTAAGTTAAAAGCTTTTTATTAACACTTAAATTATAAATACAAATTACTTACAAGACAAGTGTAAACATTTTAGAGCTAAATTAACATGTGTTAAGTAATAAACCATTTAATGTGACAAATGTAAAGTATCTTAACAAGTGGCATTTTAAGTTTGGTTTTCTTTTTATTTTTATTTAATAAAATTTCAGCCCATGCAAATATGTTTTTCTTCCTTTCATTTCTTTTGCCATTCTTTTTCAAAAAGCTAAGGATAAAACTCAAAATCCAAACAATCTTCCTAAAACAAATCTGAAACCTTCCTCAAAAACTAAAAGAAAAATCAAAACAATTCCCAAATTTCCTGAAAACATTTTCAAGTTAAAACCTGTAATCTCTTCAAGTCCAAACCTCTTTCCTCAAGCATGAACAGATTTTTCAAATTTGCAACCTGGAAAAGCATTTCAAGCTTGTAAACAAATCAGTGAACAAACTCCTCAAAAACCAAAATTCTCAAAATAAAACTCCCTAAACAAATATGATAATCTTTCCTCTCAAAAACAATAAGTAATTGAATTCCTCAAAATCAAAACTAAGACCTGTAATTCAGTTTCCAAAATCAGATGGAAGCCTGTAGCCTTCTTCAAAAGCCTGCAATTTCTGTCTCAAACAAAATCTGGAGTTTGTCTTCTGCGATATAGGATCTTGGACCTGCATGCAAGTCTAAAACAACAGCATCACAAGTTTATCAAAAGCAAGAAGATTTGACATTATATTTTCAAGTCTTCAAAACTGTTTTCTAAAAGCTTTTTCAAAATGGAGACTCTGCTCTTCATTTCAAAATAAGGTGAGTAAACATTAAATCTTAAAAACAGTTTTCTTTAAAATCTGTTATGATGCATGTGTTGGATGTTGTAGTAGATTGTGTTGTATAATTATATGGATGTTAATGCATGTATATTATGTATATAAAATGCCTGTGATATGCCTGTTATTAACTGTGAACATATATATATATATATATATCTAGACTCTGTTTAAATTCCCAGACTCAAATCCTAGTAAAAATTCTCTAACTTTTGATTCAAGCTTTGTTAGGATTTAATTACTGAATGAATTATGTTTGTAGTATAATAGGTTTTAGTTTAAAAACTTGTTTAGATTAAGATAACATAGTATTGTTTCTAGAAATCTAAAACATCAATGCATGTTTAATAAAAGTGAAAGCTCAAACATTATAATATATATATTCAGGATAGTAAATCAAATACCCAAACTAAAATATGATTTTTAAAACTCAAATCATAGTTTGTAATGATAGGGTGTATGGGCAGTTCTGGTTTGACCAGAAAAGGGGAAATGGGTGATTTCTGAGGAGCTCGATGGTTTGGGAGTTCGTGTATCCTTCTGGAGGAAGATGAGTGGTCAGAGACTTGGAGAAAATAGTAGAAGTGTCGGTAGATCACCGTGGAGGTGGCGATAGGAAAATTTTGTCTGTAGCCCTAGTTTGTCTGGATAAAACATTTTGTATGGGTTCGACGTATATAGTGAATTGAGTGTAATGATATTTTGGGTGATGGTAGATGATGAGTTGACGAGAACGTGGCCAGAATTTCAGGAGCTACGGCGGTCGGAGCTTCGAGAAGGAGGTGTTGACAGGCTTAGATGGTGATGTCTGTTATTGTTTCCAGGATTGAGTTTGAAGTCTCGATTTAGTTTCGAGCTTTTGCATGACCAACTGATGATCGTGGGGAGTCGTGTAGTTGTTTTCTGGTGTGGGATGATCGGAGAAGATGGCCAGAGGCGATCGGAGCTCCGGTGCATGTGCACAATGCACCACTTTTGGTTTTCTGTTGATTATTGGATTGAGTGGATTGGTCTCGAGTAAACTCTCGAGTTGATAGGTGTTTTGCTCGAGGTTTTTGGTATTTGACTCGAATGGATATTGCTTATAAATGGTGTTATTATAGATCATTGCTTATAAATGGATGATATTGATTACCTTGAATGGTTTGAATCTCAGATATGAGATTTGTATTGTGTGATATGGATGTATTGGTTGCATAGTGATAATGATATGGATTATCTGTTTGTGATAATAATGTTGATATCTATTGTGATATTGTAAATTATCTATCTATGTGTAGTATAGATAAGAATTGAATTGTTTTAACCTTAAACAAATTGGCCTTAAAAGATACGTTTTGGATTTCGATGAGACCGGGATCGGGTTTCCGTATACCGGTATTCCAGGTCTGGAGACCCGAATACCACATCGATCCAAATTAAACGTTAGGTCGTTAATCCAAGAGGAGCAAGTGAAGACTCGAGGTGTAAGAACTATTCTTTGTCAGTATAACTCTGTGGGTGATTCCGTAATGAGTTGAACGGAGATGGTACTTATAGGTTCGAGATGAAGATTCAAAGTGCAAGGGCTATGGTCGTTAACTCTGAGGGTGATTCCAAAACGAGTGTAACGAGATAGTGCCTTCGGTTTCGTTCGAACCCGGAATGAACTTGTATGGATTGAATGCTTTCAGAACATCGTCAGGAGGGCGATGAGCATTCTAAGATAGATGTGTTCTATTAAAAGGTAATCGTAGCCTCAAGCGTCATCAAACGGGAATGGCTAAAACAGGGGAGGTGCAGCAAGGCTTCATGGGTAGCGCCCACTGAGAGCAAGATATATCCCTGTCTAGAGGTCCCTTCTTTTATTTCGGCTTAGTGGGTAGTTGATTCGCGACAACTACTGGGGTTGTCTTGTTCGGAATTATCCAGTAAGGGATGGTTCCGGCTTTGTGTTGCAGGGGAGCGGGCGTACTCCTCGGTACGGTGATCTAGGCCACGTACCGTGATGGGCGGTACCCCAGTAGCCCTGCCATTGTATGGAAACCCAACTTCCAATAAGTGCCAACGGACTTGATTGTATACCTATGTATGCTGGAATTTAATGAATGTAACAATTTCGGCTATTTCTTATTTATTTGAAAACCCTAGACCTATTATAATATAATCGGATTTCCTATCAACGTTTTGGTTAGCGTAAGGTAAAAACTTACCCATGTTTATTTGTGAGGAGTCTTACGTGATACCTTTTGTTTTCAAAGGTTTTGAAGTTAAACAACTTTAACCCGTTTACTCACACCAGACCCATGTCTGACCCAAGTGTTTATTTTCTGTTTTATTAAACTCTTGGGTACTCAATATTGTATTGAGTAGTCGAGGGATTCAGGTTAGTCTTGACGAATACTGGAGGAGCTGTGGAGCAGGAGGCTTCAGCGTGTAGATATATAGAGTTTCCGCTGTGTATGATGTATTGTATTGATATAGTTGTGTTGTATAATAGAAAGAAGTTTATAACTGTCTATATTGTGATGTATAAGTTGTGTACTCTGATGTATATGATACTATGTAATATCTTATGTGATATAATATATTTCTCGTTCCGCTGTGAGATTTCTGATGTGTTGTTGTTCTTTCTTTCTCTTCTTTATTCTTCTATCCCTTTCTTTCTTCATGATGATACGACTTTTTGTGGAGAAAAAGTCGGGTCGTCACAAACACAATAGAGAAAAAAAGTCGTATGTTGTCTGATGTTGTAATACCATTCCAAAAATTACCTATTAGATAACATATAAATATTGACTAATATGAATACTAACTACACTTGTATATTATTCACAGAATGAAATAAATATTTGTAGAATGAAATAAATATTTGCAGAATAAAGTAAATGAATCACAATTCTATTTAAACAAATATTTTATTTCAATTCAAATTCAAATAGTACACATTTGGTTTCCACTATATTTACATTTTCAAATATAATACAACTTTCATCGTACATTATTTCAAACTCTCATATACAACATTTTTACTCTCACTCGAATTTGTTTTTAATATCTTCTTGCTTCATCCTATGTCTAATCGTCTATTGTACCTATCAAATAAACAACGCAGTAAAATGGAAAAAGAAACAAATAGAAATGACAAAAATAAAATAATAATTGTGATTTAATATTGCCTTAGTTTTTTAGGTTGTTTGTTTTCATATTTTAAACAGGGACAAAAATTAAGTGTGCACAAACAGCTTATGATATGCACAATGTATTACTGTGAATATCACAAAGTCGAGCGTCGATTATCTCTCAGGGACAAATGCAAAGATCAACCTCGAAGGCTCAACACAGTGAAAGTGTGCACAAGGTCAAGCCAAAGCGGGCTCGGGCTTAACTCAAGTGCAGCACATATCAGTTTTTAAAAAGCATGAACAAGGCTGAAGTGCACAGGTTTGAGCACATAGTCAATACAGTGCATATGTGCGTCTATAAATTTCAGGGACAAATGAAAAGGTCAAGCCCAAAGGCTCAACACAGTGCAAATGTGCATAAGATCAAGCCTAAGCAAGCTCATACTCAACTCAAGTACAACACACAGTGTACATAGGTGCAGCTATGTTTTGGACTAAACTCTCAGTGGAAAAAGAAGACAGCAAATTACATATGCATAAGGAATACAGGTGCACCAGCCAATACATGCATACAAGTGAAACCAGAATGTATATCACATGTACAACTCAAAGAAACCACACAGTGCAGATTCCTAAAATAACAAGTACATAGTGCACAAATAAGTCCAGGCAAGGGAAGGCAAGGCAAGAAAAAATTTAGGCAGATGCACTCATGCACCTACTAACAATCAAGACCAGATCAAAAATGAAGTGCACAAGCACTACAAGAAGCATGAACTAAACAATACATCATGGCAACATATTGTCAAGCATACATCGCAGCAACAATGGACGTAAGTGCACACAAGTATACCACACAACTCAAGGAAGTCTAAGTTCTCACAAAATTAGAGCAATAAGGAAATAAGCACATAAATATACATGTGTGTGTATGTATATGCATGTATATAGTGAATCGTTGAATGAATCAGTAAATGAATCGATGAATGAATCCGTGAAGCAATCACTCAAGTGCAACACATTGGTCCAAGCAAGAAATGCTTAAGGATACAAGTATCAGAACACACAAGCAGGTGCAACATCACAAAACAATGGAGACAACAAGGACTTTCACATAGGGAAACACATGCACGACTTGAAACTAGATGCAGCAGGGTGCAAACACGGCAACGATACAAACTGCAACAACTCAAGAGATTAGTGCACACACATCACTCATGTACACAGGCGATTGGAACAACACGAACACATAAGTACATGTTAACACATTACAAAGGATAATGCAACGCTTTAGATAAGGTAGCGAATCATTCATCTAAGGCAGCGATTCAGAAAAGTATAACACATAGACAAAAAGCAAACAAAAAGAAGATAGGCATGGAAAATAACTCGAGTACAAAGATAGCAAGGGTATTAAAAATTTCAACAGAAACAATTTTGAAATAGTCAAGACCGAAGGCAAAATCATACAACCAAAGCAATATATTCGAATATATATCAACACCGAACAAGTAATTAGTTATATAATCGTTTGACTAGAAATTAAACGTAGAAAGAAAGCAGTTAAAAAATTCAAAGCCAAAAGTATATACGAAATATAGTGATTCGATCCCTATAAAAACCCATTTCATCATCAGCATCAAAACAAGTCGAGAACGATATAAAATCGAAAGAGGTAGAAATCATATCAATCAATTACCATTAGAATCTCTCGACAATGGAAGAAACTGCATCAATCTATCGCAACTAGCTATGTGCTTTTTACCGAGATTGGGGTTCATCCACTTCAATTACCATCAAAATCGTTAAAGGGACGTAGGTGATTTCATTATCAATCAGTGCTTCAATTAGGAAACCCTAATTATATATGAAGACTCGAAGATAAAAGGAAGCAGAGTTTAGAGTTATGCCGATTTGGTTTTGAGAGTGAGAGAGTATCGGAAGAGCGAGAAATGGTTTGCAAAATAAGTAAATAAGGAGAAGAAAACTGTAATGACCCAAGATTTTAGGAATCTATTCTGAAAAATATAAATGAATTCAAAATAATTTTTGAATAAATTTTGAAAGGGGAGTGATATAGCTTGATAGTGTATCAGTATGTGTGTACATGTGTGCACAGGAAATGCACATGAACTAAAGCTAAAATCCCTGAACTCTAAGAATAAATACATATTGATATGTATGGGAATATATATATATATAGGTTAAATCCTTAAAAGACTGTATGCATAAGTAAATATACATATATGGATGCTACTGAATATTTTTGAGTGTACATGTGCATGTGTGTGTCAATACAGAATGATGTATAAATATATATATATATATGTGTGTACTAATTATTTCAATAAGACTTATATAAATATATATGTGTTAATAAAATACTAGAGTTCAAATTAGTAAGATAAAATATACAGACATATTTTAGTATATAGGAAGAAAGAAAGAAAAACCAAAGATATAAAAAGGAGTATTCCTCTTGTAAATAAATAAAGGAGGTACATACCATTTACATGAAAGCTAAAAATAGGAAAAATAAGACAAAACAGGGAAATGCTTGGTATAGGCAGAATTAGGAAGAATATTTGATAAATAATAAAATCAAGTCACATTTTTAGCATGATTGTAGACAAGGGAAAAAAGTATTTTCTGAAAAGCAAAATTCTGAAATTAACCAAAAAGGATGTAACCACTTTTCTCTTCACCTAAATTAAGCCGGGGAGGGTAGAATTTTGGGTTCAAGTAAAATACAGATAACATGATTTTTCTAGTGGGCAAAAATGGCTTTAGCCAATACCCAAAACCCTAAGGAAGACCCTGTATATATACATGTATATGCAGCAGCCTCCTCTCCTTCTCAGAAAAGAACTTTGAAAAAAAAAGGAAACAACACCATAGAAATCATAAAGCAATGGAAGGAAAAGAGTTTGAGGCTAAAAGCAGAAGTTCATCAATTAATTAAGGAAGCAAAGAAGAGAGCTAGGTGAGAAAACTCACTCAAAAATCTAAGGCAATAAGTCCTAATGTAGGCAGCCAGTTATAAGTAATTTTCTTAAAAGAGTATTTTCATATATGAATGCTTATCTGTGATTTTAAATCTGAAAATGTTTTGATTCTCTTTGGTTGTTCTACTTGTTTATTTATAAGAAAGTTTTATGTGTAGTTAGTATACATATATGTTTTATGAACCCAGATCTCTGATATGTAGATGCTTAGGAACATAAAATAAATGTTGAATATAGGTAAGTAGTATTGGTTTTGGCTTAACTCAGAGAAATGAAAACAAATTGAGCTGCAATATACTCATGTATAAGTGCTGAGGCTTGAGACAAAGAGGAATTAGGGGTGCAATAGGGTTGCCTATGTGCTGATGCTCCTAATTTAATAAAAATGCATAAAGATATATACACATAGCAAACAAAATTTTGTGATTCAGTGAAACCAGATCATTCTGAGTTTAACTCAAGCACAAATGTTTGCAAAAAGGAAAAACTCTCTCAGAAGCCATAAGCTAATTTTAGTTGCCTATACCCTTTTTAAAATACCAGAATATATATATACATACAGAACCTTATTTATTTAGTCACCAATGGTTGTTTGCTTGTTTGTCTCTGTATGGTTATGAATAATATGAGATGCCGTGATATGGATGTTTTTAGTTAGTAAAATGGATCACTGAATGGTTTAGTCATGAAAAATCAAAAGAGTTATTATTAACTTAAACCTGATTAGGAAATTGGGGTCAAGAACACTACAGGAATGACTTGTTTTCTTGAGTAATACAAGTTGACACATGGCTTGTTTAAGTCCTGAGATCTTTGTGTAATGGAGTGAATTAGTTCATTACAGTGTGTCCATTGATTCATAAATATTGCAGATGAGACTAGGATAGATAAATACACCAAGGGAAAAATATTTGAGATGATGAGAAAACTAGAGTTTTTCCCAGAATTGAAATATGAGGATGGAATAAATGATTTATCTCATATTGGTTATTTTCCTGTTTGGTGTGAATGATTGTTTGATTATGACTGAATTGTATGCTTGAATGTATGTGCCATATTTATATATGTAGTCTCTGGAAAGAAAAACTAAAGTGTGCACATGCACAATGACACAGAGCATGCACACAAGTATGATCTGATTCCAAAGGGTAGAACTTCATGTATATGTACTTAATTTGATTTTAACCTAATTAACTATTTGCTTTTGTGAATTTTCTCATACCAGACATGTGTCTGACCCTAGTGTGCTAATGGCATCTGGGGTGTCTCATTTAAAATGAGGCAGTTTCAAATGCTTTTTCAGGGATTGCAGCAACTAAGTAGGAGTAGGAGCAAGGCTTTGAGAAGAGGATTACAGCATGCTAAACTTAGTTAGATAAGAGCCTAAATGATAAAATCCGCATGTATTAATGATTTAAATTGTTACTTGTATTAAGTGTTGGATATGGGATGGATATTTTGTTAAGTATTTTATTAAGAGATTGACTTATATCTGGAATTTATAAATCTAGTTAATATCTGATATTAAAGAAGTTAATCAAAATATTGTAAGTGGATTTAGTAAGAACACCATGTTTCTTGAGTCTTTAGAAAGGATTTTGGTTTTGGAAAATCTGGATAGTTGATTCTTAGAAAAATTAAATGGTTTTATCTTTCAACCATGGCATATGTGTACAAAAGATAATAGGCATAGGTTGAATGTTTTTATATGACTGCAAGGTTCTCAAATTTAACTTGTTTCATTCAAATGTTTCATGCCTTATTTTTAAATAAAGAAAGGATCTGTAATAAGGGAATTGAAAGTCAGATCCAAATAGTTGCAGTTATATACGCACATAAACTTGTTTTGTGCAAATATTAACACACCTTTTCCTTTTCCTTTGTAATAGGAATCTGAATTTTCACTCAGATTTTAACCAAATGCATTTTAAATTCCAGACAGATTTTATAAGAAGAAAATCAAACATGAATGGAATTTCTATTGCATATAACACTGTACTATGTGTGGATTGATTAAATCCAATCAATCCAATATCCTCTTGTTTTCCAGAACTCTGATTCAAACAAGAGAGGCATATACATCCTCACATGTATGTGCATATCTTTGTGAATGTACTGATATATTTATATTGGTTAATTGTTTTGATCCTGGATATATTTTGTTTATTGGAAAAAGAAAATGACCCTGGAAAATATATTTGTAATGAATGATCAATCTATATATCATCTCTGATAGATCAAAGGAAGTTTAAATCAAACTTAAAAGTGTAAATGAATGTAGGTGGACACCCAGACACATATAAATTGAATGTGCATATGCATGTACATGGAGATCGAATTTAGACGTCAGTCTAAATAATTTAGACGTTTGAGATTAAACTTAGACGTCGGTCATAATAATTTAGACGTCTGAGGTAAAATGTAGACGTCTGTCACAAAAAAAAATCAGATGTCTGAATTTAGTTCAAAATGTCATTTTCTCTCTGTTTCAATTTTAGATCTCTGAGCCGTCTGTCATAATTAGTTAGACGTCTGGGATTAAGTTTAGACGCCTGTCATAATTATTTAGACGTCTGAACTGCTGATTTTGCCTAATTTGCCTATTTAAAAAGAAACAAGTGGCCATGTCAATAGCTTGTATGGCATTTTGATTTCTACTTGATTTAAATTCCCTTTGATGAAGTAAAAAAAAATCCTTATGAAATTAGGGTAGAAATAGGAGGGTCACTTCATTTGGTATCAGAGCTATATTATTCAACATAGTAGAAGTAAAGATCAAGTTCTTAGATAGAAATAAAATTTAAAGGAACTAAATATATATATCAATGTTTTCAGTGTGAAAAAAAAACCACTGAAATAATAAAATTACCAATCAAACTAACCAGCTATGTAAATTATTATTAGCAAACTATGGTAGGGAGACCACCAAATCAGGGGGCAGGATCTTCCCATGCACCACCAATGGTCAATCTGCAAGACTTAGTGAGAGCATTTAGGGATGGGGCAGGACAAAGGCAAGAAAATCCCTATGAAGAACTCTTAAAATTACTTAAGACATATACTCATTTAGGAGGCAAAAGCTTTGAAGGGACAGAGAGTATCATGGAAATTCAAACATGGTTGAGAACATTGGAAAGAATTTTCAATGACATGCAACTTGATGATCAAAGAAAGAGGCAAGTGGCTTCAAGACAGCTAAAAGGAGTAGCTTTAGGCTGGTGGGAAGTAATCATTGCAGGAAGGAATGAGAATGAAATCACTTGGAATCAATTCAAAGAGATGTTGGAAGCAAGGTTTGTACCAGCATCAGCAAAGACTACCTTGCTAGAAGAATTTATTAGACTTAGACAAGGAACCATGACTGTCACAGAATACACTCAAAAGTTTGAGGGGCTTTCCACATATGGAGCAATGCTTGTGGCAGATGAGGCATCCAAAAATGATAGGTACATAAAAGGGTTGAACCCAGGACTTAGCAGAGCCATGTTACCCTATGCAGACAGGACTTTTGACCATGTGATAGACTTAGCTTTGAGGTTGGAACAGCATGACAAGGAAAGGGAGAAGTTCAGAAATTTTAAGAATAATAATACCAAGAAGGGTAAGGGGAGGTATCACCCTTATGATAAGAAGAAGGAAGAGGCCAGTAACAAAGGCACTGGAGATGTCAAAGCTAAGGAAACCAAGAAGAAAATTGTGTGCCATCAGTGTGGAAAAGAAGGACATATCAAGCCAAGATGTCCAGAATTGAAAGGAGGAGCTTTTAAGTGCTATCTATGTGGGAAAGAGGGGCATATGAAGAGGAATTGTCCTGAGTACAAACAGCAAGGAAAATTGGCAAATTTGGAAGGAAAAGGCAAAGCCACAGTGGAGAGTAACACTGAAAACCATAGCCAAGTGGAAGGTACATTACTTATTTGTACCATACCCATAGCAGTAGTATATGATACTGGGGCAACTCACTCTTTAATTTCTTATGAACTAGTTAAAATGCTAAAACTAAATTGCATATTGGTTGAAACCCCATTACATATAAAAAGTCCACTGGGGAGTTCTAGTGTTTTAAATATGATTTGTGTGGATGTGGAATTAAACATAGGAGGAAATATTTTTATTTCCAATTTATATGTTTTGAATTACCCAAATATAGGTGTTATATTGGGGGTAGACTGGTTAAGGCAATTTAAAGCCATAATTAATTTAGACTCATCCACCATATCATTGCAAAATTCTAGAGGTCAAAGAATCACAGTTTTGTGTGAAGTAGCTAAGGAAGGAAAACTATATCATTTAGTTGACTCAGAAAAAGATTTCAGTGAACTAACCATTGAAGAAATTCCCATAGTCAATGAATATTTGGATGTGTTTAGTGAGGTCAAGGGTGTTCCACACCATAGACCAGTAGAGTTCCAGATCAATCTAGTTCCAGGAGCAAGCCCAGTGATTAAAAAGCCAACTAGAATGGGGCCAAATGAACTAAAGGAATTAAAGAAACAGTTAGAAGAACTGGAAGAAAAGGGTTTTATAAGACCAAGTAATTCTTGCTGGGGAGCACCAGTGGTATTTGTTAAGAAGCAAGATGGCTCCTTAAGACTCTGTATAGATTATAGAGAATTAAACAAGGTAACTATTAAAAATAAATACCCATTGCCAAGAATAGATGATCTTTTTGATCAATTAGCAGGGTCAAAAGTATTTTCTAGACTAGACTTAGCATCTGGTTTTCATCAAATGAAGGTGGAAGAATCAAGCATCAAGTACACTGCCTTTAACACTAGGTATGGGTTGTATGAATTTTTGGTTATGCCATTTGGCTTGACCAATGCACCATCATACTTTGTAGATTTAATGAACAGAACCTTTAGAGATTGTTTAGACAAGTTTGTGCTTATTTTTATAGATGACATTTTGATTTATTCCAAAACAGTGGAAGAACATAAGCATCATTTGCACCTGGTTTTGTCTAGGTTAAGGGAAAAAGATTTAAAAGCAAAATTTTCAAAATGTGTATTTTGGAAAGAGGAAGTACATTTCCTTGGCCATGTTATATCTGCTCAAGGAATTTCAGTGAACCCCAATAAAGTAGTGGCTATTCAAGCATGGAAGAGGCCAAGCACTGTGAGTGAAGTGAGGTCATTTATGGGGATGGCAGGGTATTATAGGAGGTTTATAAAAGATTTCTCAAAAATTTCTACACCACTCACTAACCTAACCAGGAAAAACCAAGCTTTTGTTTGGTCAGAAAAATGTGAAAAGTCTTTTGAACAGTTGAAGGAGGCATTGGTGAACGCTCCAATTTTAAAGGCACCTCATGGAAATGAAGAATTAGTTGTATACACTGATGCTAGTGGATTTGGCTTGGGTGCAGTGTTGATGCAACAAGGCCAAGTCATTGCATATGCATCCAGACAACTTAAACCCCATGAAGTAAGGTATGCCACACATGATCTCGAATTAGCAGCTGTGATCTATGCTTTAAAACTTTGGAGACATTATTTGTTAGGCACAAAGTTTGAACTTTACACTGACCACAAGTCTCTGAAATATTTATTTTCACAAAAAGATTTGAACATGAGGCAACATAGATGGGTGGAGTTCTTAGCTGCCTATGAATTTGACATACTCTATACACCAGGCAAAGCAAACAAAGTTGCAGATGCTCTAAGTAGACAGCATGCTAAATTGGCTATGATGATAGAAGAATTTAAAGACTTGTCTTTGCTAACTGAGTTAGAAATTGGGGAAAATGGTTGTGTGCACATGGATGAGCAGATGCATGGTGCACAAGAAGATAAAGGGAAGTTAAGCTTGATGACACTTCAACCAGATTTAATTCTGAAGGTAGGAAAAATGCAAGAACAAGATGCCAACTTATTAGAGAGGAAAGTGCTCCTCTCAAGAGGGGAGGAAGTGATGAATCACCATATTGATAAAAATGGTTATATGAGATACCAAAATAGAATGTGTGTACCAGAGGACACAGAATTGAAGAAAGAGATATTGAATGAATATCACAGAAGTAAATACTCCATACACCCAGGTAACACAAAAATGTACCAAAATTTGAAAAGAGACTTCTGGTGGAAGGGGATGAAATCTGATGTAGCTAAATACATTGCCAAATGTATGACTTGCCAACAAGTCAAGGCTGAAACCCAAAGGCCATCAGGGTTGATGCAGTCTCTTAGTGTACCACAGTGGAAGTGGGAAGACATATCTATGGACTTCATAGATGGACTGCCTAGATCTAAGAGAGGTAATACAAGTATATGGGTGATAGTTGATAGGCTAACCAAGGTAGCACACTTCATCCCAGTCAAGTCAGAAAGAACAGCACCAAAATTAGCTCAAATTTTTATAAAGGAAGTGGTAAAGTTACATGGCATTCCCAAAACCATTGTGAGTGATAGGGATACCATCTTCACTTCAAAATTCTGGAGAAGCTTTCAAGAAGCAATGGGAAGTGAACTATGTTTAAGTACTGCCTACCATCCTCAATCAGATGGGCAGACTGAGGTAGTAAACAAAGTTTTGGAGGACATGTTGAGGGCATGTATACTGGATTTTGGGGGCAACTGGGAAGATTATCTTCATCTAGTTGAATTTACATACAACAACAGCTACCAAAGCACCATAGGAATGGCTCCATTTGAAGCCTTATATGGTAAACCCTGTTTGTCACCTGTTTGTTGGGTAGAAGCAGGAGAAAGGTCTATTTTAGGACCTGAGTACATACAAGAAACTAAGGAGAAAGTTGAGTTGATAAGAATAAGAATGGCAGCAGCTCAAGATAGGCAAAAGAAATTTGCAGACATGAGAAGGAGGCAGGTAGAATATGAAGTGGGAAATTTTGTTTTCATCAAAATCTCACCTATGAAAAATGTGCTGAGGTTTGGAAAACAAGGCAAGTTAACCCCGAGATATATTGGACCATACAAAATTCTGGAAAGAATTGGTCCCTTGGCATATAAGTTGGAATTACCAAAAAACATGCAAGGTATACATGATGTTTTTCATGTATCACAATTGAGAAGGTGGGTCCATGACAAGGCAGAAATTCTTGAGACCCCAACCCAAGTGCAGATAAATTCTAATTTGATTTATGAAAAGGATCCAGTGGGGATTTTGGCAAGAGAGGTGAAGAAGTTGAGAAATAAATCTCTGAAACTTGTGAAGGTACAATGGAGTCTTGATCCTAGTGATTGCACATGGGAATTAGAGGACAAAGTTAGGATGAATTATCCTAAGCTATTTTCAGATTAAAGGTAATTCTGATCTTTGATTGTTTTCTTTTTGGATGCATATGTTTTTAGTTATTATAGAACTAAAAATCTATTTGGTTGAGAATGTACTTGTTCTCTGAATTAAGTTTAAAATTTATTTTAAGCTTAGGAAAATTGTGGGACACAATTTCTAAAAGGAGGGGTGTATGTAATGACCCAAGATTTTAGGAATCTATTCTGAAAAATATAAATGAATTCAAAATAATTTTTGAATAAATTTTGAAAGGGGAGTGATATAGCTTGATAGTGTATCAGTATGTGTGTACATGTGTGCACAGGAAATGCACATGAACTAAAGCTAAAATCCCTGAACTCTAAGAATAAATACATATTGATATGTATGGGAATATATATATAGGTTAAATCCTTAAAAGACTGTATGCATAAGTAAATATACATATATGGATGCTATTGAATATTTTTGAGTGTACATGTGCATGTGTGTGTCAATACAGAATGATGTATAAATATATATATATATATATGTGTGTGTGTACTAATTATTTCAATAAGACTTATATAAATATATATGTGTTAATAAAATACTAGAGTTCAAATTAGTAAGATAAAATATACAGACATATTTTAGTATATAGGAAGAAAGAAAGAAAAACTGAAGATATAAAAAGGAGTATTCCTCTTGTAAATAAATAAAGGAGGTACATACCATTTACATGAAAGCTAAAAATAGGAAAAATAAGACAAAACGGGGAAATGCTTGGTATAGGCAGAATTAGGAAGAATATTTGATAAATAATAAAATCAAGTCACATTTTTAGCATGATTGTAGACAAGGGAAAAAAAGTATTTTCTGAAAAGCAAAATTCTGAAATTAACCAAAAAGGATGTAACCACTTTTCTCTTCACCTAAATTAAGCCGGGGAGGGTAGAATTTTGGGTTCAAGTAAAATACAGATAACATGATTTTTCTGGTGGGCAAAAATGGTTTTAGCCAATACCCAAAACCCTAAGGAAGACCCTGTATATATACATGTATATGCAGCAGCCTCCTCTCCTTCTCAGAAAAGAACTTTGAAAAAAAAAGGAAACAACACCATAGAAATCATAAAGCAAGGGAAGGAAAAGAGTTTGAGGCTAAAAGCAGAAGTTCATCAATTAATTAAGGAAGCAAAGAAGAGAGCTAGGTGAGAAAACTCACTCAAAAATCTAAGGCAATAAGTCCTAATGTAGGCAGCCAGTTATAAGTAATTTTCTTAAAAGAGTATTTTCATATATGAATGCTTATCTGTGATTTTAAATCTGAAAATGTTTTGATTCTCTTTGGTTGTTCTACTTGTTTATTTATAAGAAAGTTTTATGTGTAGTTAGTATACATATATGTTTTATGAACCCAGATCTCTGATATGTAGATGCTTAGGAACATAAAATAAATGTTGAATATAGGTAAGTAGTATTGGTTTTGGCTTAACTCAGAGAAATGAAAACAAATTGAGCTGCAATATACTCATGTATAAGTGCTGAGGCTTGAGACAAAGAGGAATTAGGGGTGCAATAGGGTTGCCTATGTGCTGATGCTCCTAATTTAATAAAAATGCATAAAGATATATACACATAGCAAACAAAATTTTGTGATTCAGTGAAACCAGATCATTCTGAGTTTAACTCAAGCACAAATGTTTGCAAAAAGGAAAAACTCTCTCAGAAGCCATAAGCTAATGTTAGTTGCCTATACCCTTTTTAAAATACCAGAATATATATATACATACAGAACCTTATTTATTTAGTCACCAATGGTTGTTTGCTTGTTTGTCTTTGTATGGTTATGAATAATATGAGATGCCATGATATGGATGTTTTTAGTTAGTAAAATGGATCAATGAATGGTTTAGTCATGAAAAATCAAAAGAGATATTATTAACTTAAACCTGATTAGAAAATTGGGGTCAAGAACACTGCAGGATTGACTTGTTTTCTTGAGTAATACAAGTTGACACATGGCTTGTTTAAGTCCTGAGATCTTTGTGTAATGGAGTGAATTAGTTCATTACAGTGTGTCCATTGATTCATAAATATTGCAGATGAGACCAGGATAGATAAATACACCAAGGGAAAAATATTTGAGATGATGAGAAAACTAGAATTTTTCCCAGAATTGAAATATGAGGATGGAATAAATGATTTAACTCATATTGGTTATTTTCCTGTTTGGTGTGAATGATTGTTTGATTATGACTGAATTGTATGCTTGAATGTATGTGCCATATTTATATATGTAGTCTTTGGAAAGAAAAACTAAAGTGTGCACATGCACAATGACACAGAGCATGCACACAAGTATGATCTGATTCCAAAGGGCAGAACTTCATGTATATGTACTTAATTTGATTTTAACCTAATTAACTATTTGCTTTTGTGAATTTTCTCATACCAGACATGTGTCTGACCCTAGTGTGCTAATGGCATCTGGGGTGTCTCATTTAAAATGAGGCAGTTTCAAATGCTTTTTCAGGGATTGCAGCAACTAAGTAGGAGTAGGAGCAAGGCTTTGAGAAGAGGATTATAGCATGCTAAACTTAGTTAGATAAGAGCCTAAATGATAAAATCCGCATGTATTAATGATTTAAATTGTTACTTGTATTAAGTGTTGGATATGTGATGGATATTTTGTTAAGTATTTTATTAAGAGATTGACTTATATCTGAATTTATAAATCTAGTTAATATCTGATATTAAAGAAGTTAATCAAAATATTGTAAGTGGATTTAGTAAGAACACCATGTTTCTTGAGTCTTTAGAAAGGATTTTGGTTTTGGAAAATCTGGATAGTTGATTCTTAGAAAAATTAAATGGTTTTATCTTTCAACCATGGCATATGTGTACAAAAGATAATAGGCATAGGTTGAATGTTTTTAATATGACTGCAAGGTTCTCAAATTTAACTTGTTTCATTCAAATGTTTCATGCCTTATTTTTAAATAAAGAAAGGATCTGTAATAAGGGAATTGAAAGCCAGATCCAAATAGTTGCAGTTATATACGCACATAAACTTGTTTTGTGCAAATATTAACACACCTTTTCCTTTGTATTTGTAATAGGAATCTGAATTTTCACTCAGATTTTAACCAAATGCATTTTAAATTCCAGACAGATTTTATAAGAAGAAAATCAAACATGAATGGAATTTCTATTACATATAACACTGTACTATGTGTGGATTGATTAAATCCAATCAATCCAATATCCTCTTGTTTTCCAGAACTCTGATTCAAACAAGAGAGGCATATACATCCTCACATGTATGTGCATATCTTTGTGAATGTACTGATATATTTATATTGGTTAATTGTTTTGATCCTGGATATATTTTGTTTATTGGAAAAAGAAAATGACCCTGGAAAATATATTTGTAATGAATGATCAATCTATATATCATCTCTGATAGATCAAAGGAAGTTTAAATCAAACTTAAAAGTGTAAATGAATGTAGGTGGACACCCAGACACATATAAATTGAATGTGCATATGCATGTACATGGAGATCGAATTTAGATGTCAGTCTAAATAATTTAGACGTTTGAGATTAAACTTAGACGTCGGTCATAATAATTTAGACGTCTGAGGTAAAATGTAGACGTCTGTCACAAAAAAAAATCAGATGTCTGAATTTAGTTCAAAATGTCTTTTTCTCTCTGTTTCAATTTTAGATCTCTGAGCCGTCTGTCATAATTAGTTAGACGTCTGGGATTAAGTTTAGACGCCTGTCATAATTATTTAGATGTCTGAACTGCTGATTTTGCCTAATTTGCCTATTTAAAAAGAAACAAGTGGCCATGTCAATAGCTTGTATGGCATTTTGATTTCTACTTGATTTAAATTCCCTTTGATGAAGTAAAAAAAAATCCTTATGAAATTAGGGTAGAAATAGGAGGGTCACTTCAAAAACGGGATGAATAGGGTTTAATAATTTGATTTTCTAGTTTGAGAGTTGAGGAAAAAATAGAATGGAAAGAAAGAGAAGAGGGAAATAATTAAGCAATACGCGACATCGAAAATATTGAAAGGGAAACCAAAATATTAATATGAAGCCAAAACTAATTTTTTTGATAACTTCAATAAAACAGTAGATAAATATTATCTGAAAACAAATGTTGTCTAATCTTTATTGTGTCATACAGCAGATGATTTTTCCATATGTTGTCTCAAAAAGTGGGATAGTAGAAAATTTACCATATGTTGTGTGATCACTGTTCTCTGATTTACTTTATGGCATAGTGTAAACTAATGTTATGGATAAAGTATGCAATTTACTAGTCATAAAACGTTGTTTTGAACCCCTCCGCATTACAACCCACAGGATAGATTTAGAGGAATGGGTACTGGTGTAAGGCGGGAACGGTGGGAGAATAGATTTCTTCATGTGTGCTCTGCGATGACAAGGGCACTAGATACCAGGGAAATTAGCCTTGGTCAGTGTGTATATATATATATATATGCATGTGTACATATATGTTTTATTATACTTTATTTCCTGCTGTGAGTCCTTATCGATAGCTCTTTGATATACTTCTGTTTATTATAGGATACCAACACCGACGATCCATACCCTAGTGGATTTGAATTTTCGATTTAGCGAAAATTTCGGGCCCATTAAGATGCGAGTTGTTAGATATAGCATCGATAAAATCCAATTTTACTTATTTAAGCATTACTCGGTAATTATAATTATTTATATCAATTCTCTCCATCAAATTATATCAAATTAGGACATATGGTATTTGGTAATGGTCAAAATTCCAATATCATCATTGGGTCCTATTAGAAATCTGCAACGGCTATGGCCATGAACTGGGGCAACAACAATGGAAATAAATGCGCCCTTAATAGACGACTGGATGACACTTATGGTCAGATATTTGGTAAATGAAGATCTCCATGTAAATTGTAGGAGGCCAAGAAGATTCTCTATTGAGCCCCTGACTGCATGATCATGAGTGAAAGGCTCTGTAAACGCGGGTATTCCATGACACTCTAGTGGTGCGTGTCTATAAACGAGGTCGTCCAGATCTGAGAGGAACCACACGACGATTCTGTAGAGACTATGTCAGGGTGCAAAGCCTAGCAAAGAAGGCTGCTCGGTAGGGCTACTATTAGCCTACTATAATCAAGGATTCTATGGAGTACATAAAGGAATGTGATCGATGCCGACAGTTTGCCACGATCCCCGAGCCACACCTACCCACCTCACCTCAATAACCTCCCCGTGGTGGCTCAATATATGAAGAATTGACCTAATAGGAAAGATGCCAAATGCCAAGGGAGGTTACAATCATGCTATAGTTGCCATCGATTACTTCACCAAATGGGTCAAAGCTAAATACCTAATTTGGGTAACCACCCCTAAAATACGATACTTCATAATAAAGAACATCGTCTACCATGTTGGCCTGCCTAAGAAGATCATCATCGATAACAGCACTTAATTTGAAATCTGTCTCTTCCAAGACTTTTGCGAAAGAAACTGAATCGAGAAATGCTTCTTTTCCATCGCCTGTCCCAAAGCCAGTGGATATGTGAAAGCCGTCAACAAAACCATCAAATCATACTCAAAAAGCATCTCACAAAAGCTAAAGGGGACTGGGCCAAAGAACTACCACTACTTATTTGGTCCTATCTTTCTTCCAACCATACGTCAATCGAACTTACTCTCTTTTAACTATCCTATGAATATGAAGCCATGTTACCTGTCAAAGTTGGCATCTCATCACCTCAGAGTCAAACCTTCGAGATCGAGTGAAACAATGAGTTACTTGAGCTCGGGCTTGACATTATAGGAGAATGAAGGGTCAAGGATGAGATCTAAATTGAAGAATATAAGAGGAAGATCGTTAAACACTGCAACCCAAGAGTAAAACTTCATCAGTTCATTATCGAAAGACTAGTCCTACATCAGGTGTTCGCTAATATAAGGGACCCAATCGAAGGGGCCCTTGGCCCGAATTGGGAAGGACCTTACCTCATACGAGAGGCCCTAAAAACTAGCGCTTACTATCTCTCTCACCCGAACGGGGAAGTCATCTCCCGCTCTTGGAATTCTGCTCACCTCCGGGCCTACCACATATGAGAACCAACTTTGACTATAAAGGTTTATAACTCTTTATTTTTACAAATACATAGAATATTTCAGGAGTCCATTGTCTAAAACTCGACCGGCTATCCATGAGAATGAATTGCCATGCATTATTTTCCTTGTTAGGGACTGCCGATCTCTATCGCAAGGTGCGTAGCGAGCTACGATCCTCGCATATTACTAGGTTATCCAATAAAGAATGAGTTTTAATGTGCTCATTTGCCTTATTGAGGATCGACGGCCTATGCCATGAAGTTTGTAGCGAGCCATGCCCCGCTTGCCAACCAGCTATTTATGAGGGTGAATTACCTTGCTTTCATTTCCTTATTGGAGACTGCGGACTTATGCCGCAAGGTGTGTGGCGAGTCATGCTCCCCGCTTACTGCTAGGTTATCTAATAAAGGATGAGTTTTATGTGCCCATTTGGCTTTTTGGAGACCGACGACCCATACTATCAGGCATGTAGCAAGCCATGCTCCCTGCTTATCAGTCGGCTATCAACAAGCATGTATTATCGTGCATTCATTTCCTTATTGGGGACTGCCGACCTCTATCACAAGGTTCATAAAGAGCCATGCTCCTCGCCTGCATCTAGGCTACCCAATAAAGATCGAGTTTTTATGTGCTCCTTTGCCTTTTTTGGGACCGTCGGCTTATGTTGGGAAGTGCATAGCGAGCCTTGCTCCTCGCTTGCTGGCCGACTGTCCACTAGGGGAATAACCGTGAATTCATTTCCTTGTTGGGGGCTGTCGACCTCTACCGCAAGGTGAGTAGCGAGTCGTGCTCCTCGCCTGCCTTCAGGCTATCCAATAAAGGATGAGTTTTTATGTGCTCATTTGTCTTGTTGGGGACTACTGACCTATGCCTCCAAGTGCGTAGTGAACCATACTCCCTGTTTGTCAACCAGTTATCCTCGAGGGTGAATTACCGTGCATTCACTTCCTTGACATGGATAGCCATTCTTACTACACTCGAGGAAATTTCAAAACAATCTCAGTTTGATCTAGGATCACAAAAACGATGCTTAAATGCAAGCCTTAGCGTCTCACCAACAAGATTGGGCTACCCAATAAAAGATACAGGAGCGAGCCATGATCGACATCCGTTACCTAACTCGGTATCTAACATTGGAGACACAACTATAGTACAAGAAACCAAATTACTAAAAATATACCCCACCCCACCAGCTAAGTAAACAAAGAAATTTAATACTTGAAATTTCGATAAAGGGAAGTTTTTTCATATACGAAAGTATGGGGACACATAGCATGCCCCAATAAGCAAATAAAGGGGATAAAAATATCTAAAAGGATGGATCCTCAACCGACCAGTGTAAGGAGTCAATTTTCTCCCTAGTCAAGATGACTAGCATAACCTCCCTAGCAGCCACCATCTCCTCTATAACCTCATCCCATGTCGCCCCAAGCAGGTTGATATCCATGCATTCATGCAAATTGGTAGAACATAGTTCTCACTGAACAAGGCTTTTAACATGTCAGTTAGTCGTATCTATCTTTGGTCCTCCTTCATTCGAGCATCCTCCATATCGGCATCGGACTTGCATTTTGTAGTATGATGGAAAAGGTCCACCTCAAGCTTGTCCATCCTCTCCTGGAATCTTTGCACCTCCTCTCCGCCCGCTCTTTGGTATCAACGGCCTTTGACACCTTCTCTACAGTCTATTCAACTGACTTTTGTCCCCGTTTGCACTCCTTAACTTTGTTCTTAAGCGTCTTATAGTCACCGCCAAAGGCAAATGGAGTGATAGGCAGCCTGTAAAAGAAAAATGTTTTAAAATGTTGCACAATGTATAGAGTTTGAAGAAAAAAGGATCTTACAAACAAAGCTTCCTTTGTATAAAGGTCCATGACCTCCTCCCCATAATGGAAGTCCCATCCAAACCAAACACTGTGAGAAGACCCTAGAAGCTCCACCGACATCTCCTGAAATGGCCACAAAAGGTGATCTTAGTCGTCATGATCTTAGGCAACATCAAGCTCCAGCAACACACACCCTACCAGTTCCTTCTTCTCTCCCAGATAGAGCCCCTCTGCATTATCAATGGGTGCCTTTTTGATAAACGAAGCAAGGGGCCCCTTGCACTCATATTCCTTGATACTCCTCCTCCTAGACTCCTCATTCGGGGGACTTTCCACCTTTCTTGGAGAAATCATGATGACCTCCTCCTCTCTATTTCTCCTTCCCTTCCCTTTTTCCTTCAAGGGGACGACAGTCATGACAACCTTAGGGCCAAAGGTAGACTGATCAAAGGCATCAAAGTTAAACCTCCTGGTTACTACATCAACAAACGAGGAAAGGTTAAACTACAATTCAAAGAAAAAACAAGTTAAAGTACAAGTAAAACTACCATTTAAACTAACCTAGCCCGTATTTCTTATAAGGGGAAGGCATGGTGAGGCTAAGCTATCAACGCTCGACCTTTATTCTCTCTTAGGACTGCTTTTTCAAAACTAGACTTAGTGCCCTAATCTATTGGCATCATTGGACGATGTTGGATAGGGACGTCAACTAGCTGTTGAGTGTCAAATTCCTCTCACTGCCCTAGCACAACATCAACTAACTTATCTGGATCTATGTGTTACCACTCTTATGTCTCCTCATCCGTATCCAGATCATCATACTACTGGTTGGCATTAGTTATCAGTCCTAAGTCAGCATTATTGAACTTAATTCAAGACTAGTCCCTCATCAGCTTGGTCAACTTCCCCCTCTCAACCACCTGTCTAGACTACTTCCTCTTATGTGACTCCCTGGACATTTTCTAGTCTTTCCTCAACATCCGGACCTATTAAAGATTGTCTTGTGTCAATAGTAGCCTCAAATCTAGGTGCTGGGTCTAGCCTGTTTTAACTGCTCTAGACTTGAGGTCAAGGTGGAGAGTCAAATGCCCAGATAATTGGCATTGCCCGTCAAAAGACAAGGTTTGCAAAGGAAAGCGGCGAAAAGAGGAAATAGAAACAGAATCAAGTGAAGACTTACGAGGGGAGCGGATGGCGATATTCTCTTAGTCGGGATTAACCTTATTGGGCGCACATAAGTAATTTGTAGACCAACTAGGGGCTACCATGCTAAGAATGCCCAAAAAAATCATAGACATAGTGGTGTCTTAAAAATGGTAAAAGGTGCTGGTAGAATGTAGAATAATTGGCCTCCTTCTACAATCTAAAGCCAACTCAACAAGGTTAGCATTTTGCTTCAGGAGACATATAGAGAACAAATAGTGTAAATACCCAACATAAAACAATTGCTTATTGGTGTCAACTACCACGGGGCAAGCTGGTATGCATTGAGAGTGGAGATAAGGAAAGGATAAAGGGGCATTGTAACTCCCACCTTGAGATAGCCGGTTGAGAATGCAAAGTAACCCGCCGAGGGAAAATAGGGACACTCATTCGGATTAGCATAACATATGCCCCTATATTTACCTCGTGACTGGCAATTAGTTTAGCCAAGTCAGAGTTATTCAGCCTTAATATAGAAGCCTAGTGGGCTATGCCATTGTTTAGGGAGGTTGGTTGGCAGAAGTGGAAGCCCAAGCAACCATCTAAAATATAAACGACTAAGTTATATAAAGTATAAACATAATGGTCAAAATTCAAGCAAAGCTCGAGGACTAACTCCCAGAAGGATATGATCTCCAAATGATCATCCCTATGGTGCACCCATGATGGATGCCCCATGTAGGCTGGCCTTCCTATCCTATACTGAGACCATTATTTGACCAATCGCCCATTATCAAAATGAGTGCTACAGAAAAAACGTCTATTCACTTGAAGGCCTATTCAAGCCCATTGGCATCGATCAACCACCACTGGTAAGGTGATGATGGTTGATCGACGTCAAAGGGACCTAGAAAAGGATGGTTTCCAAACCATTATTCGAACAGAACCCATGCATTATGATTGTACAACATTTGCAGCCATAACGATGCTTTCAAAAAAAGCATGGAATAATAGAAAGAAAAAGAACGGTAATTCCCCAAGCCCCCGCTCTAGCCATGGCGCTTACCATGGCGGAGGCATATTTACTTTCTAAAGGAAGATCTAAAAAACTCAATGTTTAGAGAGTGTGCAAGTTTTTGTGACGGTTTTCGAAGATTAGCGCAAGATAACTTGAAAGATGGGATTGGCTAAAATTTGTTTAATATTAAACTAAGAAAAGAGTGAGCCAAAATATGTTATTGTATGGTCAAAGAGAAGTGGCATTGAGAAAAATGGCTATATGTTAATGTTAAGGGCAGGGATACATTTACATAAGATGTTGCGAAGCATGACAACGCGGTTGAGTGTGAGGTTTTCCTAAAAGTTGAATAATAGAAGATTTTTGCTAGAGGAAGTTGATGATAGAGAACGACTATACTTATTTAAGGAGAGTGATGCTATATAGGCTTCTGTTAGTGTTATGACACATGTGTTTATTTTGGTTTATGGTACATCCAATATTGGTTATTTCATGGTAGATGCTCTTACATTATTGTTATGATATGCTACACTTAAGTATGTTTCCCTTGAGTTATTATTATGTATAGAGTACCCAAAGTGGGGAATCATTTCTGTATGGGTCATGGTTTTGGCATTTGTGTATGTACCATCGAGATGTGTTCTTGATATCATATAACGGTAGCTGAATGTGATAGATGTTCAATGTCATGTTCACTATGTTAGGACATTGATCCATTCTCTGATGTTCCTATATGAAGTTTGTGGAGTTTAAGGAGGCTATGGTATTTGGTGAGTCGGCGTGATATTTTTCAGTTAGTAAGGTGAGGTATGATTCGATAGTGGGTTGCATCTTCCATTATACTTTAGAAGTGAATCAATAAAGGCTCTATGTTAGGCAAGGTACTATCAAGGAATTATATGTAAAGTGTTTTTGGAGTATGGCGATGTGCATAAAGGTACTCTAGCCATATGCTAGTTTAGAGGACTTTACATGAATTTGAAGTTAATATTAATTTGAACTATCAAGTGTTATATGATTTCAAGATATGAAATAAATATCTTGACTTGCAAGTACTAAGGTATGAAGGTGATTTCAAGAAAGGCAAGATTTGGCGATTTAAATTTTATTTACTAAGGGGTAATTTTAGTTCTTTTTAGTCATCACTAGGATTGAAAGAACTATCTTATTTATTCAATTTTCCAAAATAGTGATTACTAAGTTGAATTTTAGGATAGTATAAAGTGACGTCTTAGATTCTTTTATTTAGTTTAGGACATATTAGTTGTTTGGTTGATAGCATTGTGTTCACCGAAAGTAGGACATCATCCATTTGTGATATCCATAAATTAAACGGTAATGGAGTATGGGGTTCTCCTAAGTAGCTTAATTGTTAGTCCACTTAGAGGGAAGATATCGTTAGTTATCATGTTGTCGTGTTTATGGACTTAAAGAAGGATTTTAATGAGGTATGTCAAATAGTATGAAGAGGATTTTCTATTCATCGAGGATAAAGAAGCAAGCAGTGAAGTATGTTGCATGGTATTTGATGATGGAGATATGCCGGTAGTGAAGTTTGTTTAAATTAAAGTTATACTTAGACATTATATGATAAGAGGCACCTAAGTGAAACTTGAAGTGGCACGAAAAGTGTAACACCTTGTAAAATTTAATAAGAAATTAAATAATTAAAATAAAGTTAAAAATGGAGATTTTGTAAATTTTGAAATTTGATCACCAAAGTTGCACCACTACATCCATGGTGATTTTCTGATCAATTTCCATATATAACATGTTAAAATCGGAGTTCAAACGGAGAAGTTATGGACGTCTAAAGTTTTCAAATTTAAAATTTAAATATTTGAATTTAAAAATATGAAGTTTGAATTTTAAAATGTGAATTTGAAAAGTTAACGTTAAGAGAGGCTTAACGTTTAAGTGTTAAAGTTAACATGTAACGTTAAATTAAATAAAGTAATAAATATAATAAAATGGAAACGAATCATTTACAATCATAAGTTAGGGGCCAGTCGACCGCCTAGATACAAGCAGTCAACCGGTGGAAGTCATGCGGCTAGGGTTTGGTGTAAATGAACGTTTTGGAATTATTTATTTAAATCCAATGGTTTTGGTTTTTTTCCATCTCTATAAATAAAACTCTAGTATTTTCCTTCATGAAATTATGTAGCAATGGCGAAACTCTGTCAAATTCTTTCCCTTTGGGTTTTCAGAAACAGTAAGCTTTCTGGTAAGTAATTCTAGTATCTAATTTCAATTAAATTCCAAATCTTTCTCCTCTGTATTTTGATTTTTGAAATATAATCTATATATACAATCTATTTGTTGTATATTCAAAAAAGGGGAAGATCTAACAGAGAATTAGGAGCAGTATAAATCGGATCTCTTCTTCTTCTTCTTTAGATTCCAGAATCAGTTAGGATTTTCAGGTAAGAGATTTAGATGTTTAAGTCTTTTGGTTTCTGATTCTATTCCTATCTAGTTTTGATTCTAAATCTAAGTTCTATATACAATTCACTTTGTTGTATATTCCAAAAGTGGGAGCTCTGAAAGAGAATTAGGCATAGTGGAATCAAATCCAGTTAGGAAGCAAACAATTCTCTATGAGTGGAGATATCAAGCTTTTCATATTTTTGTAATTGAATAGTATTTATTTGGATTTGATGTCTGCCTTGGGAAATTTTGGTAAACAAAAACATAATATCTAAAACCCCTAAAATTTCTCTAAATAGACGTCAATCTTTAAATATGTTGGAATTTCAATTATTTTGTATTAATATAGTAGAATCAAATAAAGTATGACTTTTGATTATTTATAGTTTTCACTGCCTATTTCCATAAATTAAAATAATTATGAATTCCTTTTTCACTCCAAGGTGGTAATTGCAAAAGTTGGATAAAATATAAAAGGTTTAAACTGTAAAGTTTGTTCCTTGAATAGAGGAGTTAATTCTGTTATATTAATATGAGGTAAGTTTGGTATTATTCCTTTTTTTATAATTCAAGTTGTTGGCTAAGGATATTAACTATTCTTTTATTTGGAGTTTGGAACTTGTATAAGTTTGACATTTAAATTGATAAGCATTTTCTTTGCATGTAACTTTAAATATTTTATTAAATCCCATGTGTGTATGTGTGTATATATATAATGTTAATGTATTGATTAATAATGATAGCGTACTAAACGTGTTGATTAGAATTAATTGGGTAGTAAATAGCATTAATTTCTTAGGAAGGTAGTTATGATAATTATGGGAATTAATCCATAATTAAAGGCATAATAAGAGGATACCTTATATGGCCTTAATTATTATTTTTGTAGGATGGTATCTTTATATAATGGTTATAAATATGAAGTATGACTAACTTATAGGGATGCGAGGTCGGTCCAAAGTTACATAAAAGTCTGCCCTGTTAAATCTAGCTACCAACGTTGTGGCTTTGCGGACTGATGTGGGACATCACCTATAGTAAATTGCCCCAGTGAACGCGAGGTTAGTCCCAATTCTGTAGGGTAAATCTGCCCAGCTAATCTGGCTACTAGTACCTGCTAATAGTCGGATTAGTTTGAGTTGTAACGGTTGGGTTATAGGTCATAAGTTACGCCATTGATACGATAGGAGAAATCTTTAGGAGGGGTGCGCTTCGATTTAGAGGTATTAAGTGGCAATGGTAGGGTCCGTCTCTTTCTTAGGAGAAGTATTAAGTGACCTAATGGGATTTCTTATGATGTCAGTTAGTGAGAACCATATGGGGACCCTTCTTGGGTTAGGTCTTAAATGACGGGGACCTGTCTATTTTATAGGTCTTAAATGGTCAGAGTATGCCTAAGTTCCCATGAAAGCGGTATTAAGTGGTTTCGAGGTTCTCGCTCTCGCATTGTTAATGATGGTTGCAATAGAATTTAGAAATGGGATAGGTATCTAGTGACAAGGGCCTGTCTATTTTATAGGTATTAAATGGTTAGAGTTCGTCTAATCTCCAATAAGAGGTATTTATTGGTTTGGCTGCTTTCTTTTGCTCATTGATGTTAGTTGTGTTGGAGTTTTGAAATTGGAATGGAAAGTCCTTTGGGCTTGTAGTTAAAGTTATTAGTATGGTATAGTTTTAGAATACGTAAGACATATTTCTTATCTACATAATAGTGTCTAAGTACAATTATAGTAAAGCTTGAGATTTTCATTTCACCAGACATTTGTTATTCTGACCCACTCCTCATTACAACACATAGGTTAGAGGAGACAATGCTGATTTAGGAGACGAAAGTGAAGGTGAAGACTTATGGTAATTATCTATCTATTTATAGTTTTTAAATATTTTTACTGTACCCAGTTCAAACAGTTATGTTATTTTGGAATATTGTACCAGGGAGGCTTTATGTAGGCATGTTGTAATATTTAACATCTTATGTTTCTAAAATGGTTTTCTTTATGAAACGGGTACTTGTTTCTGATATTATATTTTATCCAATCCGTTGTGAGATTCTGAAAGTATAAATAGACAGCTCCACTATGTATTGTTTATAATTTTATCAACTTGACAACTCACCTCGAGGTGGGCCTAAGGTTCGACGGGCCTTTGTTTGGTTGAAATTAGATTCGTTTTGGGGCAGGTTATTACAAAAAGGAATAAAAATCACATAGGATAGACATGCATAGGGAGTTCGCAGTGGGTGGAATGGTATAAGTGAAGGACTCGCTATTGAGATAATTACATGGAAAAGCTAACATCACTGGTTGTTGGGTCTTTCCCAATTATATATAGAGTAGGGAAATCAACACGTTTTCATTTGAATAGGCTTCTTGAAAAATTAACGGGTGTTCATACGCTTTTTGCTTATCCCATTTGCGAACATGCGTTGATGATTTAGTGGTTATGGTGAAGTTGAGTCATATTGTCGAGGTGAATGTGAAGATGGAGTTTAGAATACTTTATAGGCATATTTTCATTTTAGAACTTAATGTGATATAGTATATAAATTGAGAAATGGAATTGATCCAAATACGATGAGGAAAATGTTTGGATGGGAGTAGGAAACTCGAGGAGAGAATCCAAGTTTTCCATCACGAGCTTTCTTCTAATAAGTTCCTTCCTTTAGTTAGTTTGTAAGTTAGTTTGCTCCTTAAGTAGTTTGTATGTTTGCATGGTTGCTTTAACTAGCTAATTTACATAGTCGTGGATGTATGGTTGTTAGGATTTGTTATATCCACGTCATTATGACATGTTTTGGCTTTTATGGTTTCTTTGTTGAGTTATAAGGGTTTAGTTCATACCGTGTTCGCTTATATGTATATACGTACCAACTGTAATAAATACCTATATTTAAGTGTGTTCTAACTTATGCTTGATGGTGTTATATATATACACATGTATATGTATATATATATATATACATGTGTATATATATATATGTATATGTATATATATGTATATGTATACACATACACATATATATACACACATATATATGTTATTCGCTATATCTTTATATATATGTATTTATTTTATATACGTACCAACTGTAATAAATACCTATATTTAAGTGTGTTCTAACTTATGCTTGATGGTGTTATATATATATATATATGTATATGTATATATATGTATACACATACACATATATACACACACATATATATGCTATTCGCTATATCTTTGTATATATGTATTTATTTTTTTGTTTGTGGACATGTTTATTTACTGGCTTTTCGATAAGGTTGTCGCATATGGATGAATGGATGCACATACTATAGAATTATATATATATATGCATATATTCAGACGTTTTCATACATGTTTGGTTGTCATCATATATGCATTCATATAGGAGGCCGAATTAGTTGCATTTGCACTCATCTCATATCATTTATTTCTGTTTATCATATATATTATATACTCTTAGCTGTGATTGTGCTTGTATGAAGGATATTACATGGATGTAGTTGTGTTTATTTTGTATATTTTACGCTAAAAAATGAGTTGCATTGTCCATATCTTGGAATTTAAGGATGAAATTCTTTTAAGGGAGGGAGAATATACATCCTGAAATTTCCATAATTAAATTGTTTAATTGAAAACGATAAAATCGTAATTTTTACATTACTGGAAAAATAACAGATTTTTAAAACAGTTAGAAATATGCTTTGGAACCTATTCCATTGCATCCAAAATACATTTTACAGCCATAAAACATATACAACTTGTTAAATTTGGTTAAACAGACTAAAAATTAAAAGTCACACCTAATGGCTTTTTCGTAGTATAATGATTATGAGATTTTATGCTAAATATGTGTTATTTGCTGAGCTATAAATAGTATTTTCTAATCCTCTTTTAATCTAAACATATTACCAATAATATCCATCCTAAGCAAATTCAAAATAAAAATCTAATTTTTTTTTCATTTCTTCTGCTTCCTTCTTCTTCATCAAACATTGAAAATTCATAACTTCTCCGTGTTTCTCAACGGATTTCGATGAAAGCAGTGGTGAATCAATGTATGAGAAGCATACTATGATACCATATCATTTTTGAGGTGGAATTTGTATGTCCATAGGTGTAGGAGACCCGAACAGCGAAGAACAATGATGAAATCTCGTACATCATTTCATCCTTCTCTATCAAACTATAAAATCTCTCTTGTTTCTTAATGGATTTTGACGATCTACCCATGAAAACGACCGTTGAGACAGTCATTATAATTTGATATAGGAATACGGACAAATTTTTGAGGAATCTAGGCATAAAAAAGGAACATGACAACGAAGATAGTGTTGGGTTCTTCTTCATTTGAGAGTTTCGATGAGTGAGACTCTTTCTATTTGTGTATATATTGATAAGATGTGGTAATTCACCCCTCAATGTCTTAAATCAAATTAAAAATGATGAAACTAAATTAAAATAGTGATTCTTTATATATATGATTTGGATGTAGTATGTCATGGCTAGATAATTAAAAAGGTGATTTTTTAATTCTAAATAAGCAAACTTTGATAGGTACAAAAAACAAAAATACTCCAAATTATACATACTTTATATCAAAATTATATTTCTTGATGACATGAATCTATTGGTGACGTTCTTTGAAGATATAAAATAATATTATTTAATTAAATTATTTAGTAAATTATGAAAATGCCCCTGTAACAACCCGCACCTCAGTGGACCCAAATTTCGACAAAATCGAAACCCAAGCCCATTAGGGTACGGACTGCTGGTTTTGATAACCTATAGTAAACACAAGTATATCAAAAATCGATCAAACAAAAAATCATAGTGGAAAGAAAGGATAACAAGATGAAATACCAATCGAGGCTACTACATCAGAATCAACCACATCATATGGACATCCAATAGCCTCATCAAAATTGAGCATGAAGAGAAATAACTCTCCATCAACCGTTCTGTCGGCTCCAGTGACCTGTTCCATATAAATCTATCATGTGGGTTGTAATGAGGAGGGGTTAAAACAATGTTTTGGTGATTAAAAAAGTTACATACATTACTCATAACATAGAGTTTTGCCGATTGACTTCTATTTACTCTTATGTCTATTATTTACTAATATATACGTGTATGATATGTTTATTCTTACCTAAAGCACAACTACCTATATATGTTTGCCTATAACATATGTATATATGTCTAAGAGTTTCACTACCTAAAGATTCCCGACCACTTAATACTTCTTAAATGGAGAGGCATACCTGATGACCATTTAATACCCCAATCCCGAAGTGGGTTAGCTCCGACACCAAATGTAATGTCAAGTCAATCGATCTTAGCTACCGAGACCACTTAACTCCTACACACGGCTTATTAACACATAATTTAACTATCGTACTTTTACTGCTCGTTTCGCTATATCTATAGGTTCCACTGTAAGCCCGAAGGATATTCTAGTCCAATTACGGAATTCTAACGTACTATCATTTACGATGTGAGAGAGAGTACCCAAACCACTTAGTACCTCTTCTATTAGGAATTAGGAAGACTCTGACCATTTAAGACCTATAAAATAGGCAGGTTACCATCATTTAAGACCTATCCCCAACACGGGTCCCTACATGAATCTCCCTAACTGACATCGTAATAAATCCTATTAAGTCACTTAATATTTCTCCTAAGAAAGAGGTAGACTCTACCATAGTCACTTAATACCTCTAAGCCAAAGCAGACCCCTCCTAGAGATTTCACCTATCGTACCAATAGCATAACTTATGACGATAACCTAACCGTGATGTCTTGGATTAATCCTACTATTCGTAGGTACTAATATCCGGACCGGCTGCGCAGTTTTACCCTACAGAATTGGGACTAACCTCACATCCACTAAGTTTATTTATTATTGTCAACATGAAAAATGGGCATCAAAAACCAATAGAATCTACAGAGATTAAATGAAAAATTAATTAAAACAGAGCAAATATCATAAATGAACACATAGATTTTTATAGTGGTTCAGCAATCTTGGCCTACGTCCACTTCATATTTTTATTGATCTTGCACTTGATTATGATTACAAGAATGTTTAGATCAGCTAGGATCCATTAGTACAAGAATGAAGAATCAAAATTGAAGAGCTTTTCCAGTAGAAAGAAGGATCCTTTTTCTAATGCCATGCCACTATATTTATAGGGAAAGACGTGCACAGATCGGGCTGAAATTTTGGCAGAAGTTTTAGAAGACCAAGACGAGGCCACCTAAAAATTTCCAGGCCCATCGGAGCCAAAAAAAAGGGATCGGTACCGATCCCTATTAGTGTGTCCAAATGAATTGCGATCCCTATGAGGGGTGCCCCCATGATGTTAGATGCCTCCTTCCCAAAGTTCGTGCAATTCTGACGTAGGTTTGTGAGATATTGCATTTTTCGTGAAGTAGTGTTGCATGAATTCTGATTTCTTCCAATCCCTCTAAAGAGAGTTATGCAAATTCCTCTAACTTCCTCTAATTGGAATGATATCCCTAGGGGGTGTTCCACATGTTGTAGTAAGCTTGTACTCTATTTCATGTTGATAGCAAGTGTAGATTTTGAGTTATTGACCGGTCATCATTGCAAAATAGAGTTGTGGAATAGATACGATACAATCCATAGTGTTGAATACGGATCGTACCTGATCCATCTTCGGGGAGTAATGAGCTTTCATGCTTCTGCTTCATATTATCATCTATTCTTGATTTTTGGACCTCACAATCATCGCACTGGGCTACTGGCCTTGATGACAGTCGAGTCTAACTTGTCTAGTCAGTTCAGATATAGCCGGGTCAAAATGCCGAATAACATTTCCCCCCAAAGTACATCTTGTTACGTACATGACATGCTTTGAATAGAAGCAAGTTAGAGTCACCAAAAAGAAATCCATCCGGTTTCCTGCATATTCGTTATCCTTCCATTGAATTATCTTCCCAAAGTGTTGTATCTCTCTTTGATCGTCATAACGCTTAGTCGATTTCCAATAAAAATTCTGGATTGTATTCCATCAGTTGTTATCTGTTCCCGGTTCAATGGAGCTAGTAAGCTTTGGCCATCTAATCCAGTCTTTTCTTTAATAACTCAAGGTGAAAATTTAGCTTTTGTCGATTTCAAGAAATCGAATTTTTTGGATATACACATACACGTTTAGGTACACGTTCTTATCATTGGCTCGCGGATGTGTTTGTACGCTCATGAGTCATCGCCAATTCCTTCTAGTTTAATTGCAATTCGATTGCAATTTCTTGTTTATATTTTATTTTATAATGAAATAAGGGTTATAATAAGTCACTCGATGAGAGGGGACTTCTAGTTCTACAAGGATGACAACCTCAGAGCTGTAAGCAAGGGAAAATGGAGTATGGCCAGTCACGGACTTGTGGGTGGTTTTGTAAGCCCATAATACTGTTGGGAGTTCCTCCACCCACTTGCCTCTAGCCTTTCCAAATTTTTCTTCAGAATGGACTTTATGATTTTGTTCACAGCTTCGAATTGTCCATTTGCTCGAGGGTGAGCAATTGCCGCAAATCGCTTTTTAATATAATGTCGTTCGCAAAAAAGGATTCAACGCTGTCAAATTGGGTTCCATTATCAATTACAATGGTTCGTGGAAGGCCAAAACAACAGATGATTTTCCAAACAGTGAAGTTGATTACTTTTTTCATTGTGATCGCGGCTATAGGTTCATCTTCAGCCTATTTGGTGAAGTAATCCACTGCTATGGTGGCGTATTTCGCACCACCTTTAGAAATTGACAAGGGGCAGATGATGTCAATACCCTAAGTGTCAAACGGCTATGGATTGACCATTTGAGTAATTTCGGTCAGTGGGGCTCTCGGAATTTTTGCAAACATCTAGCACTTGTCGCATTGTCTAGTGTGATCAACTGCATCTTAATTGACAGTTGGCCAGTAACACCCGTAGTGGGGTATTTTCTTTGTCAAGGTTTTCCCCTTGGTTTGAACGTCGCGTTCTTCTTCATGGACTTCTCTCAAGACTCATTTGATTTCATCATGGATGATACACTGAAGCAAGGGAATGGAGAAAGCCCTTTCTATACATGATTCCTTCTTGGATAATGCAGTGTGAAGCTTTAAAGAGGATCTATCGTTTTTCATTCCTCTATTCAGGAAGAATTCCCTATTATAGATAGTCTTTGACAAGAGTCATCCATGACTCCTTTTCTGGCTCTGTCTCCAAGATCTAGTCGATCTTCATTTGTGAATGCTTGGAATGTAAAGTATTTTAACCAGGACAAGTCTATTTGTTATGCATCCCCAAAACTGGCCAGCTTGGCCAGTGACTCAGCTTTTTCATTTTGTTCTTTGAGGATGTGTGTAATGGTGTAATACTCGAAGTCGGTCAGTAGCTCTTGGACCCAGCTGAGATAAGGAGCAAGATGCTGCCCCTAGCAAGATAATCTTCCCAGACTTGGCATACTACTAACCAGGAATCACAAAAGATATGTAAAGTCTCCACTCCCAGTTCTCTGGCAAGTTTGAGCCTGGCGACCAAGGCTTCATACTTAGCTTCGTTATTTGTTGCAGGGAAGTCGAGTCTCAGGGCATAGAAGATTGATCATTCCTCAGGAGTCATTAACACAACTCCCGCACTAGAACACCGTTCATTGGATGCTTCATCCATGTACATTTTCCATCGGTTGGTCGGTTATCCATTGCTCTTCGGATCGTCATCTGATGTAGTGAATTCAGAGATGAAGTCTACTAATACCTGTCCCTGGATAGCTCTCCAAGGGAGATAAATGATATGGAATTGGCTTAGCTCGATATTCCATTTGAGCAACCTTTTAGACGTCTAAGGTTGTTGTAGGACCTGTCGTAACGGCTGGTCAGTGTAGATGTTGATGGGGTATGCTTGGAAGTAATAGCAAAGCTTTCATGATGCAATCAACAGGCAGTATGCGAGCTTTTACAGCATCGAGTAGTTTCTCTCAGCACCTGTCAATCGCTTACTAACATAATATACTGGCCTCTAAATCTGATTCTCTTCAAGTAACAGTGTGGCACTTATGGCGTGTACCGACACCACTAAATAGATGTATAATTATTCACGATCCATTGGCTTAGATAGGATTGGAGGTCTCTCTAAGTGATCTACCAGAGCTTGAAACACATCTATACAATCCTGTGTTCATTTAAAGTTCCTCTTCCCTCTTCTGATCAAGTTGAAGAAAGGAATATGCTTATCGGTGGCCTTAGAGATAAAGTGCATTAGGGCGGCAACCTGCTCTTTTAAGCTCTTTACCTACTTAATCATCTTTGGTGCCTAGATGTTTCGAATTGCTTGAATCTTCTTGGGACTGGGTTCGGTTCCATGAGAGTTGACGATGAAACCTCGAAATTTGCCTGACGCAATGCAGAAAGAGCATTTCAAGAGATTTAGTTTCATTTCATATTTTTGTAGAATACTGAACATCTCCGCTAAGTCATCGATGTGGTCGTTTGATCATTGTGACTTCACGAGCATATCATCCACATATACTTCCTCGATTGCATGATCTGGTATTTGAACACCTTGTTGACTAGTCTCTGATAAGTAGCTTCAGCATTATTTAGTTCAAACGGCATCACAACATAACGATATAACCCTAGATCGGTAATAAAGTTGGTGTGCTTCTGGTCGAGGATGTGCATCAGGATCTGGTTGTATCCGGAGTACACATCCATAAATAAAAGAAGTTCATATCCAGCGGTTGAGTCTACCAGCTGGTCTATCCTTGAAAGTGGAAGGCTATCTTTCAGGCATGTTTTGTTCAAGTAAGAGTAGTCGACGCATGTCCGCTACTTTCCATTAGCTTTTCTCATAAGAACTGGATTAGATACCCATTTCGGGTGGACGGTGTCATGGTTAAACCTATGGTTTTTGAGTTTATCCACTTCCACTTTAAGTGAAGCAGATCTCTCCGGATCCATGACGCGTTGCTTTTGTTTCACCGGGACATGCCTCGGGTCGATATTCAATACATGGCTCATGATAGTTGGCGAGATCCCACACATGTCAGAATGGGTCTAAATGAATACATCAAGATTCACTTAGAGAAAACCAGCTAATTCCTTCATCATCGCTGCACTGAGCTATGATCCGATCTTCTAGACCCGTGATGGGTCGTTAGGGCTAACCGTATGTCGATCGTTAGCTCAACGTGTGCAGCCTTGGATTCTTTAGACTCCTCTTCTTCATCTTTGTGGTATATATCTTTATAGAACCGACTGTGCTGTTGTTGCATGATATTAACCTTATGTTGTGAGCTGAAAAATGCTTAAATGGATTTGCCCAAGCAACGGGATCGGTTTCGATCCCTTGTTTTAGTGGAAGTTAGCAGTTTTTGATTTGACATGAACATATAAGACCATATGAACTCGAAATCTAACAATGGGACATGCCATATATGACTTGTATACTTGAACTGCCATATGGCCTTAAACTAGATGTTTACCACTTCAGACTTGAATAGATTAGCATATTTATACTTGTACAGACTGTAAAATGTGCCCTGAGTGAACTTGAACATGAATGTCAGATTCATATATGCCGATAGTCGATCCTTGAGTTTAAACGTAATTGTTTTGCGTAACAATCAACGTGAAAACCAGTTGGGACAATCAATGATGATGGTCACTCCGGTCAAATCCCAAAGTCTTGTTATGAACTGTTGAGTATGATAGTGATGGGTTTTAGACACTTTTAGTGATTATCTGTGATGGTTAAAGATCAGGCTTAAAGGAGCGTTGAATCAAACACCAAGTATAGTTTAATCTTGTGTATTCGAGAAATGCGCTTTACATTCAATGTACTCACGATCTGTTACTCGTTGTTTGGGTTGGAGTGATGGTCAGTTGCCACTAAGCTTAGGCATCGATTTGACAATTCTATCTCTAAGCATCCTTTCGGTTGTAACCTCGATTCATCGTATACACCAGGTATGAGTCCAGTACTGAGCTATCGCAGTCAGTCTTTGAATGATCGTAATTCTACCCCCGATCTCTAGTTGATAAATGTACTGCATAGATGATCGAGTCTCATCCTAGTTGTGTTTATACTCCCAACTAAGCTCCAAGGACTTAGAGTTGATCGATGAATGGTCGGTTCACATTCATCTTGTTTCTCACTCGTGCCCCCAAGTCTGGGGCATACGTCGATAAGTAGGAAAGGAAGCCATGTCCAATTAGTGATTGATGCTCTCCCAGCTGGACCAAGGGCAAGGATCGATGTGCGGACGGTTGAGTCACATCTGGTTCGTATTGCTCATTTAGTTGGATCATTGTAAGAGTCAACGAATGAACGGTCACGTTGCTCTTGCGAGATATAGGGATAGAGTTGGCTCAGGTGCAGTCAGGTCATGCTTATCCGGTTTTATACTCCTCCTGACGGATCGAAGGAGGGTGCGGGAGAATTAATGATCTAGTCACACTCATTTGTGGTTTATTCTCCTATCTGTACTCTGGTGATCGAAATTTTTCGAAGGACATCTAGGTCACATCCATTTGTGTTTGATATGGATCGATATTGACTATCGACCTAGTGGGATAATATGGAAAGCTTGGATCAACATTGCCTATCGACCTGGTGGTACGATGTAGTCGGTCGCCCGTAACCTCAGACGTCGTTTCGATTGGTTTTTATTGAGGCATTCTTGTGGTCGTTGCTTTAAGCTGTAAAGATCACTCAGCTGAAGCTATAGTAAGATCTCGTATTTAGCTTGTAGTAGTTTGTACTCTCGTTCCCATTTTTGGGTTGCAGAATTAGTTCGTGGATAGTCGAATTCCATCCGTAGTGAGTTTATACTCCTCCTGTCAAGTTCAGGTTGGAGTTTATGGAATATTGAGTGGTCGAACCGCACTCGTCTATTTGTTTATACTCATATCTGCACTCTGAGGATAAGAGTTTGTTGGCTGGTGGTCGAACCACACTCAATTTGTGTTTATACTCCGATTCGCACAAGGGGACGAGAGTTATTTGCTGGACGGTCAAATCGTGTCCATGTCTTGGTTTGGATTTTGGGCTTGCTGATGTCCGGGCAAGGCTTGGATAGTTCATCGTACCTCAGGCGCAAACAAGGTCATGGATGGACGTATCACATCCTCTTTGGATTGGATGGTCGAACCACATCCAATTTAGGCATGGGCTCTTAAACTGCCTCTGCATCTGAGGCACGAGTCAATGCGTGGACGGTCATACAACGTCCACTTCCATTTGGATCCAGTTTCTACCGAGCCTTGCGAGTAAGATGAGCATTCTAAAGAACTTCGAGCTCGAGCAGGGGAGGAGATGGTCAACTCGCATCCACTTTGAGTCGAGTGTTTGCCTCCAAGTAAAGGGCAAGAGCTGAGGAGCGGACGGTCGAACCGCATCCGCCTTTTGTGTTTATACTTCAGTCCGTGCTCTGAGGACCAGAGTTTTATGATGGGTGATCAGTCACACCCTTTTGATGTTTATACTCTGGTCCGTGATCTGGGAACCAGAGTAGATTGATGGACGATCGAACCGCATCCATCTTCTTGTGTATATACTCTGGTCCACGCTCTGGGGACCAGAGTTTTATGATGGGTGCTCAGTCACACCCATTTGATGTTTATACTCCGGTCCGCGCTTTGGGAACCAGAGTTGATCGATGGACGGTCGAACCGTGTCCATCTTTTTGTGTTTATCCTCCGATCCGCACTCTGGGGACCAAAGTTCTATGATGGGTGGTTAGTCACACCCGTTTGATGTTTATACTCCAGCCCGTGCTCTGGGGACCAGAGTTGGTCGATGGGTGGTTAGTCACACCCATCTGGTGTTTATACTCCAGTTCGCGCTCTAGGGACCAAGGTTGGTCGATCGACGGTCGTATCGCATCCATCTTTTTGGTGTTTATACTCCAATCTGCACTCCTGGGACCAGAGTTTTAAAATGGGTGGTTAGTCACACCCATTTGATGTTTATACTCCAGTTTGCGCTCTTGGGAACAGAGTTTGTTGATGGACAGTCTGACCACGTCCAATTTGCTTCCTACTCCTCCCGACAGTTCAAGAGAGAGAGTAGTTGGGTGGACGGACAAGTCACATCCACCTCACATTTCAGTAGTGTCCTCGTGTCGAGGGAGACAACTGATGAGTAGACGGTCAATCATGCCTATTTTAAGTCAAGCTTCCAGACCGTTTCCTATTTCCAGGGTAGGGGTTAATGTGTGGACGGTCAAATCGCGTCCACTTTAGTTGGACCTCGGTCATGTTGAGCTTCGGGAGAGGCCTAAATATTTTAGAGAACTTCAAGTATGAGCTGAAAGTGGATGGTTGGGTTGCATCCACTCCAAGTGTTTCTTCGGTCTTCAAGTCAAGTGTGGAGGTTGACGAGTGTATGGTCAGTCATGTCCACTTTGTATTAGATTCTGACCTTGTCAGGCTCTAGGTAAGGCATAGATGTTCTGTCAGAATTGAAGCACGGAGTAGGAAGTGGATGGTCGAGTCACACACACTTTCCATTTCGAGTCCTTACCCCTAGTTAGGGGCATCTGGTAGCTGATGAGGGGCTGAATCATGCTCGTCTTGTAATGCTTCGAAGGTCCGATCATGGTTCATGGAGGTTGGTTGGTGCCTAACCTTGGTACTTGGTTACTTATTGATAAGTGAAGCAGCGTTGTGTGCTTGCTATTCCACTTTGCCTCTATCTCCTTTCAGCGGGATGTCGACCGTCATCGGTCCAATTAATAATCAAAGTTCTTTATTGATAGGCATCAGATGTTCCATGCCTTCCATTTTATGGGGCTTGCACATATTGTTGAAACTTTCCTTTCTGGATCAGTTTTTTGATTACATCTCGGAGGTGTCTACAATCGCCGGTGTTATGACCGTGTGTATCTTGAAATATACAACATTTCCTGGACATCTTCTGGGTTTCGGTGGACTCTCTCGAGGCTGGTTTCTAGTATTGTTCTGAATCGTGAGTCTCCAAGTATATGATTTCGATTGAATCATTCAAAGGAGTATATAAGTCGAATTTTGGGATTATAGGTCGTCTCCTAGAATCCGAGTCCTCATCTAAGGCCTCAATGTTGCCCTTGCTCTGAATTTCTTCAGCCGATGGGCCTATATCGTTCTTTCTCCTAGTATGCTCTACCTTCTCCTTGCTTAGGTTTTAGTTCACTTTGTAACAGAAACGATCCATGGTCGATGAAGGCTCTCCAGCTTACCATTCACTAAAGTCTGTCTTGGGGTCGATTCACCTTATCAACGCCACCAGCATGATATTCTCGCTTGGATTGCTCACTTTAATGATGATGACGTTGAATCTCTCCTAAAGTCTTGGAATGGCTCGCCTGGCGCTTAGGTTAAGTTAGATAACAACATCGCATCCTTGGGGCAAGTCACATGCATTCTGAATTACTCGATAAAATCCTTAGCCAGCTGATTAAACGAGGAGATGGACCTGGGCGATAATCGCATAAATCACATGATCGATCACTACTCCCTCGAGGAATATAGGAAAGAAGAAGCATTTAATTGCTTTCGTCACTCTGGTGGAATTCATGTGCCCTTCATATTTCATGAGATGCTCTTAGGGGTTTGTGTCTCTAGAATACGCTGGCATGGTTGGAATATTGAATCTCTTGAGATACTGCATGTTGAATGGCTTCAGTAAATGGGCTTCGACGGGGGGAAATGCTCCAATCGTCGTTAGTCCGGTCTATTTTCAAGTTACGGCTGTTTGTAATGCTTGTTAATGTTGTATGCATGATTGTCCAAGTGTGACAGATTGGTGATAATTTACTTAGAGTCCCACTCGAGAAAATTTGCTATTTGCTTGGAGTCTGGACCTGCTCGCTTGGAGTCGCTGAATTTGAAGTGTTAGGTTGGTGACGAACGGTGCTGGAGTCACTGGTGTTTGCTTGGAGAAAATCTTGGTTTTGCCTGAGTTTGACCTTGGGCCAGAACTCTTGGGTTCGCTTCGAGTCGAATGGGCGACTACTTCAAGTTCGACTTTGATGATGGATAGCTATACTTTGAGATGGCATAATAAGCAGTGTAGGGCGATCGTTACACAAGCCATCGGATCATAGCTGGCAAGTCAGGCGTTTAGAAGCTGTTCAGTTGAGAGCAGTCGTAATCTACCCTATAATCCTGATCCAATAACCGATCCCAGTTCGTGTCATATTATCTTAGTTCTCCAGCCTTTGGGTGTATCGTTTGAGCAGTAGTTCCTTATCCATTCCTTGGCTGCTATTCAGAAGCTGCCGCTTGACTCTCTATGCCTCGGTCGGTCACAGGATGTAAGGGAGGCGCATAAAATGCACCGTCTTTAAGTTGAGTCCCAAATCCAGAATGTGGGGGCACTGTGCTACGATGGTGAGGGATCGCTGATATAGGGTTCGATTCTGAATGAACGTGACATAGGGATCAGTAGTGGATTGACCGATCATACGAGGGATCGGTAATATGGAGGGATCAGTCATATGGAGCGATCAGTCATATGAGGGATCAGTAATATGGAGGGATCTGTCATATGGGGGATCAGTATTGAGCATGGCTATCAGCTGAGGGGTATAGCTTGAGGGATCGGTATTGAAAATGCTATCACTGAGGGATCGGTATAGCTTGAGGGATCGGTATTGAGCATGGCTTTCAGCTGAGGGATCAGTATAGCTTGAGGGATCGGTATTGCTTGAGGTATCAGCCATTTTGGCCTTGAGAGAGGGATCAGCCATCCCCTAACTTGAGTGCAAACTTCAACATCTGATCCCAAGATCTTGCATACATGAGTGAATCTGATCCCTTCCAAATGGACATGAACACATGAACAACTCCAAACAAGAACGCTAGCATAATAAAATCGTCCAAAAACACGGGAAGTAGACTTAGTTCCTCTAACCATGGCTATCAGCTTCCTTTAGATTTCCTTCAAATCTGAGTAGAATAGGAAGTTTGTAGGTTAATAACTGGATCTATCTCGCGAATATGGGAATCCATAAGTAGACGATGAGATCCAATCAAGCTGAGAATTCGATTCTCAGTGAAAGAACCAAAATGTTGACACTAAAAATGGGCATTAACACCCAATAGAATCTAGTAGAGATTAAATAAAGAATGAAATTAAAACAAAGCAAATATCATAAATGAATACATAGATTTTTATAATGGTTCGGCAATCTTGACCTAAGTCCACTTCATATTTTTATTGATCTTGCACTTGATTATGATTACAAGAATGTTTAGATCAGCTAGGATCCATTAGTACAAGTATGAAGAATCAAAATGGAAGAGCTTTTCCAGCAGAAAGAAGGATTCCTTTTCTGACTCCATGCCTGCTATATTTATAGGGGAAGGCGTGCAGGGATCAGACTGAATTTTCGGTAGAAGGTTCAGGAGACCAAGACGAGGCCACACAAAAATTTCCAGGCCCATCAAAGCCCACAATAGTTATCGGTACCGGACCCTATTGGTGCGTCCAAATGGGCCGTGATCCCTATGAGAGGTGCCCCATGATGTTAGCTACCTGCTCCCCAAATTTCATGCAATTCAAACGTACGGTTTATGAAATATCGCATTTTCCGTTAAGTAGTGTTGCATGAATTCTGATTTCCGCCGATATGAGTTTCAGAAAGTGTAGAATATTGTAGATAGTTCTATGATCTATTTTATGTATTTTACTTTAAAAAGATCCTCCGTCTACGAGGTCAGTGATGTCCGCATAATTTTGTCCAAGGATCAAGACATCTTAGATAGATGGTTGTTACAATAACAAATTATACACTATCGTATTTCTAAAGAAAATAATTTGATTACAGATAAAACATATGCTTTCTATAGTATAGACTTCGAAACATAACGTACCTATATTATAAGTGTTCCTTAACACGTTACATACTTGTTAACGCCATAAATATCTTTGCCTGTAGCATGACTAATGATGACTTCAATTGTGAATATTACAAGGACAAGTATAGACTTCAATATGCTGAGGACTATAGAACTTTATTAGATACCATATCACCATTACTTGTTGTTACTAATGGATTGAAAGGAATCAAAAAATATTTAATCATGCTAATATTCCTCCTAAGAAGTTGATTGACCCTATTGCACTTTACAGTTACAATTGTATAAAAATTCTACATATAAATTGGCTAAAAATGTTTCCTTTAGAGAATTTCTTAAAAAGGTATAAAGTCTCATATATATCTTAAAGTTTCTAACTTTAAATAATGGGAGACATAGCAAGGCCTTAATCCATGACTTAATCGATGCTTATAATGAAGATTACTGTTATCTAAGTTTTTAACCTAGCAGAATTCAAAGGAAATCGAAACAACTTCGTCGAGTCAGCACAACTCAAGAGCAGTAACGACCCGTAAATTCAATAAATTTTATTTGTTTTATTAGTAGATTTAATTGAAATTTTGTGAATTTTTAAATAATAAAATTTTGAAATATAAATTTGATATTTGGAATACGTCTTCTTAAACATAGCAACTGGTAAATTTTCATCAGAAAATATGAAAGTTTATTTTTATGTGTAATTCTATTTTAATTCCAATCAGTTAAAAATTTATGATAATAAAATGTTTTCCAAACCTGAATATTTTTCTATAGAAAAATTGTAAATCATCTTTTGAGCGAAACGTCATCTTTCGTTTCGTCAAATTTGGACTGTTATTGCTCCATCGATCTTATTTTCGACGAATTAGCAGCATTTTCGTACCGATATCGATTTTTGATAGGATGATCGTACTACTAATATTTGTATACCGTTTTGATCGTCTCGTCGTGCTGATCTCTGTGGTATATTCAATTGTAAATTTCGAAGTCAGGAGACAACGAAATCTACGGAACGGTTTCTGTACCGGTTCTGTATTTTTGAACCTTTTGAATTTTGTGTTGATTCGTTATCCACTGGCAAACTGACAGTTAATAGCCACTTACTTTATTATTCTTTGAATTTAGTATTCGTGACTTTCACTTTTCCTATTTTTCATGCTTTACATTTTTTTTTATTTCCTTCAATTGCCTGTTCAAACTGACAGCCTCTCCTCTTCTCCACTTGGTCTTCTTCTTCGTGACCTTTCCCTGCTCTTCCTCTTCTCTTTGAAAACCAAACCCATTCCCTTGTATATCCTCCTTACCCGAAGTATGCTAGCCTTCAACCCGACCCCATCCACAACTTCACCAACAACCGGACGCCAGCCTTTCCTTCAGTTCGCCTTACCGCCTGTGCCGGCATGTTCCCGAGCCCCATTCTCCACACAACTAGACCTCCGCCTCGTCACTCCAATGAGCTAACCCATCATACCCATGCAGCCTCACACAGTTCCACCCTACATCGCCACCAAACCCTCCATTCACTTCTCCAACGCATCTCAACAGCACTGCCTTCTCCGCTGTGAAGACACCACATCACCTACAGCTGTGATCCACCAGCCCTAATCACCTCTAGCCTTCCCTCTGTCCCTCTTTTGGAATCTGCAGCTCTTTCCATCTCTTATATATATAAAGGTATATAGAGCATGTTAGATTATTTTATAATACGTCTAAAGATATATAATGTGCAAATGTCTTATATATATATATATTAAGTTTTATATACAGGTATTTATATAAGTTTTGTTGGTTATATATATATATATATATATATATATATATATATTGTTTGATAAATATTGTGTTAAGTATGGCTTCAGATATATGTTATATATATAAGGGCTGTTATGTTGTACATATGATAGTTACTTATAATATGTTAGTATGTATACGTATATATAAGTTTAATTGAGTTTTAAATAATCTGATATATATTGTGATAGTTTTGTAAAATATTAGTTATAAAAAAATATATGTTGTTTATATGTATTGCTTTGCTAGGGTGCATTTTTTATAAGGTTACAGTTTGTATGCATGTGTTTATAAAAGTTTATATATATTGTTACTTATATATTTGGTCTGTTTGTTTATATAAATTTTTTTTATGTCAGTTTTATAAGTTGCGTCTGTCACTTTTGCTAGCTGCTCATTTCCTTCTTTTGTTTTTGCTTTTGAAAAAAAAACCTAGGCTTTCATAAGTGTGTGTGCAGTGTATATATATGCGTGTGCAGTGTATATGTGTGTGTGCAGTGTATATGTGCGTGTGCAGTGTATGTATATATATAGTGACAGATTATATGAATTATACATAAAGTTTAAAATTTTGATATATATGTTTACAGTCTTTTGTTTGTTAGTTATATAATAATATATTGAGTTTATATATTTATAAAGTATATAAGTTATTGTGTTTTATGATATAACAGTTGTCTATTGGGGTACACACACACATATATATATGCTTGGTTTTAAATTCCTAATATGTGTACTTTCTTATATTGTCTATATATATATATATATTAGTGTATACATTTATGTACATATAAGTTGTATAAGATATATGCATTCACATATAGGTCTGCATGCATTTTTTTTACATATGTATGATTTGGGTATGGTTTAAATCGTGGAAAATATACATATGTAAGTTTATACAAATTATACTGTTATTATATATATGTAACGACCCCGAAATTTAAATTTATTCAAATTAATAATTTATTGAATTTTTGAGTTAAATTGAGTAATTAAATGAATTTTTGGAAAAAAATTAGTTAATTTAATTAGAATATTGGAGCGAGTTTCCCCGATTCAAATATGAGTGAATCTGTGAATAATAAATATATAGATATATTTGACTTGAGTTTGAATTGTAAATAAATAATTTAAATGGTTTAAAATATAAATAATAATAATAATTAATTTTGAATTTATTATTGATGGTTTAATAAATATTTGGGGTATAAATATATATATAGTTTTTATCCAATATAAAGTAACACATAAGATAAATATTAGAGTTGATAAATAATAATAAATTTGAAATAATATGTATAGATATATTTTTGATTGAAGTGTAGATAAATGATAATAATAATAATAAGAAGTGATGGTTGGTAATGGTTTGAATTTATGAAATAAACATGAAGTAAAATAACAATAATTAATATTTAAACTAGAAAAGGAAAAATAAAATATACATTTAAAAATGAAGCAAACAAAAGAAAGTATAAGTATAAAAGTATCTTTGTACACTTGTAAAAGGAAGAAACAACACTTAAATAAGTAAACAAAACAATGCACCAACCAGAAAAGAAAATGTAGGCAAGTACATAAACAAGCTAAGTAAAGGAAGCTTGTATGTAACCTGTAAGTGATTATGCAAAGCAAGATAAAGGAATAAACAAAGTGTAGATTGTACAAAGCAAACTTTATCACATATATAAAATAAGATACCAAAATCATTTCAGCCGAAAGCAAAGGACCATGGTGATAAATGCAACATACTTCTAGCATTTAATGCAAGTATCTCTTGCCATACCCATTGTATATACAAACAATATTTTATCACCTTGTATAAAGAAATGCATGTCACCCTGTACAATGTTTTATCACCCAGTACTAAACAAGTAAACACACTGTAAATTTCATTCCTTTGTATATCAATCTTTTTCATTTCGTTCATTCAAAACAAAACCTGGAAATAAAGTATAAATCAGAGTGAAAAATCAAGAAGTATTTCCAAGCAAATCAAGTCACAAGATTAAGGTAGAGCAATCAGTTCCAGTTTGTTTCAAACAAAATCACTTCCAGGCATAAACTTTCTCCTCTGTTCTTCATCTTCACAGGTGAGCAAACTTTCTACTTTGATCCTGAATGGTTGTATGTGATTAACATTTCTTTACTTAAAACATACGAAGCTGATTTCATGGTTAAGATCTAAAAATTAAGTATGCTGGTATATATGTATTTTCCTAGCTATATGGATGATGTTCTGTGTATTAGAAAGGACCCTGTTCCTCTCTGCTTTGGGATACAGTGTGAAAAGAATGAACAATAAGTTCAATACTACTTCATCTAGGCATCATTAGACTTAGGGGCTTAAAACAAAACAAATGTTTAAACATAAATCATGTTTTTAAAATTTGTTGAAAGCATGTTAGTGGAGTAGTTCATCTGGAACTTGGTTTTACAGAGTTTGGGGTATCATACGTTAAAAATCGAATGTTGTAAATTGTTAATTTAATTTTATAACCTGAATCATCATAGAAAATTATGATTTTTAAGACTCGAATGGTGATTTTTAGTCGAGTGTGCTTAGAGCAGTTTACAGTTGAACTGAAATGGGTTTTTATCCAATTTCTGGCGATCGGAGATTCATTGGGTGTCGAGCTTTTGATCGAGGGAAGTATGATTTGTGGCGAAGACAGGAAAAATGGTGGCAAGGGTTCCGGTTGGTCGTGGCAATGGCCGTAGGTGGAACTAGGGTTACTTACCCAGTTCTGTTCGATGTAGAAAACGAGTCGATTCCATCATCGACGATGGATAGGAGGGAATCGCGACTGGGGGAATTGAAGGAGGGGACCAGGGTGCGGCTCTAGGCGAGGTGACGCGTTGTCTGATGGACGAAGGAGGAAGAACGAGGGGTTTCTTGTGGCTGGGTTAGTTCCAGGAGGGTGACGAACAGCTCGATTTTGTTTCCGGTCGTTTTGGTCGGACTGGGTGGATCGGAGGGCTTTGGTGGGACATCGGCGACTTGCCGAAGATGTCGGCGATGGTCGGAAGCACCCCGGTCAGGTGTACATGTGCACGTGCACGTTGGGTAGGTGTTGTTTGTGCTGTGGGTTGAAGGATGGGAAGATGAAGTTTAGCTCGTGAATCCTGGGAGTTGTCTCGAGTTGATCGCGAGGATTTTGCATGGTAACTCGAAGAAAATAGAGAAGCGAGGTAGCTCGGGGATAATTCGTTGTTGTCTCGGGATTTTTTTTTGATTTTGCTCGGGATTTGGAAATTTTGGGGTCGAGTTATTTTTGAAATGTTCCAAAACAAAGAAATTTGAGTTACAAATATTTCAAGTTTAAAGCAAAGTTAAAACAGGTTTAAAAGTTATAGAGATGATTAGTTTTTTTTTAAAAGGTCTAACGAAGTTTCATTTTAATATATTTAAAGTGGATAAGTTTTAAAAATATAATAATTAGGCTTTTAAGAATAAGAAAAGTTTAAAAGGTTTTCAAAGATTTTAATGTTGGAATTGATTAAGGTAATTAATTAAAGGGTAATAAAATTATGTGATTGAATAAATGAATATGATTTATTAAAAGTTTATTTAATAAATTAAAGGTGAATTAATTAATGATTAAAGGTGAATTAAATCTAAGATGAAAATAAAATTACTTAATGAAATTAAGAGTTAGTTAAATTTTAAATTAACTTAAACTTGATTTAATTATGTGATTAATTAATGGACAATTAATTAATTAATTAATTAAGGGTAATCAATTAAGATGGATAATTAAGGATTGATTAATGAATTTCATAAATTTATATCAAATGATTCGCAATTAATCAGGATTGGTAAATTAATTCATAAGGAATTAATTAGAAATTTAATTGGTTTAATTAGGGATTGAACAATTAATTAATCCTGCTTATAAATGATTATTAAATGTTTGACCTTACTTATGAATGTTTGGATTCTATTAATTTGATTGTTTGATATCCCTGATTGTGATACTTTGTGATATATCCTGATTATGTTATGATCTGTAATTTACTTATCTGTGATGTATATATTGTTATATGAATATGCAAACCCCTTGACCCGTAAAACGACATTTGAGTTTCGATGCGACAGGGAGTCGGATTCCACTTGGTTATTCGAAACCCACATCGAATTGTAATAGTGAATCTTTGTGACTGATAAATTTATTTTATCTATGAATCTGTGAATGAAGATAAGCGTTATTGATTATACCGCTTATCGATATATCTGTGATGATTGATGTTGCACTATTGTGTGTGAAACCCCTGGACTACACTTTTACACACACAAATATGGATTTCACGTGGAAATCGGTTAAGTCACAGATAATTTAAATTGATGTTTTTGAAATTGAGATTTTAATTTCAATTGATTTTGAAATTTGAAATTTGGGTTTAAAATAAAAAGCTTTTGAAATGAAATTTCAAAGATAAAAGTTATTTTGAATAACTTAACCGAGTTTTTGAAAATTTAAATAATTAGATTTAAATTTGAATTCAAGTTTGAAATTAAATCTATGATTTGGAAACTAGGGATAAAAGATTATATAAATGTGTTTGTATGAATTAAACCATTTTAAAGTATTAATTTGGGAATTTGAATTTAAACCAAGGATTTCAACTCGTATGAATGAATCAGATTTCCAAATTGAAAACTGTTGTTTTCGAATGATAAAAGCTTTTAGATAAGAAAAGAAATTCCAGTTTAAATTAAAGGAATTTCAAGTGAATTGAAAAATGGATTTTCCAAGTTATGAATGAATTGTTTTTGAAAGCTATGAATTAAATCTGTTTATTTTTAACAGATTTAATTTGATGATTTATTTAAACCATTCGAAATGAAATTGTTTTGAAAGCTATGAGTTAAATCTTTGATTTAAAGATTTAACGAATTAATCAAATTGAAATGGAAATTGATTTGGAAAATCTGTGAATGAATCTTTGTGAAATTAAGTGAACTTTGTGAATTGAATCTTTTTGTTTGAAAAGATTAAAATGGTAATTTGTTAAACCATTTAAAAAGAAAGTTTGGGTTTAAGTTGTGACTTAATTGAAATCCCAATATCCATATGTTTTTAAATATTTCGCTCACTATTCGGGTTAGCCGGGAAAAGACAATTGTGTCATATAACCCATTCCGAATAGTGATACGTCGTATATGGATAGCATCTGAAGACCGGTGTTGAAGACCGGATATTTTTCGAAAATGAAAGGACAACCTGTCGAATGTCTCTGCACTGAGTCGCGCCGGTATAGAGATTTATATCACTCTTTTGTGACGGGAAGTCCGGACGTGATTGAAAGTTATCCGGAATTGCAAGGGCTTCGTGAGAAGTGCCTTCGGTTCTGTTCGATCCCGGAACAGACTTGTATGGATACATGTCTGACATTACACTTTGAGATATAAAGCCGATTTCTTTCAAATACATTTCTGTTTGGTGGCGGAGAATTTATTCTCTTAGCTTAACACCCTTCTCTGAGACGTACGAGCTCAGAGGTTATGTAGTTGAAATTTATCAGCGATATATCCCAATTTGGTAATGTGGCATGCTGAGTGTTGCTGTGTGATGATCAGTGTTTGATCATTTGTGATATGATCATTTGTTTGATCTTATATCTTTGTGATCATAGGTTGATCATTTGTTTGACCCGAAGCATGGCTTTGTGACAAAGCGTAGCTTTGTGGACGAGACTTCGTCGAGCCTCACACCCCGGAAATGGTCAAAACAGGAAGGATGCGGCAAGGTTCTAGGGAGTAGCGCCCCTTAGTGTATGTCATTCCTTCTGGATAAAGGTGGTATCATGGTATGGAGCCCAGATACTTAACCTCTGTGGTTGCTGCAAATTTATTACTTTGTGGTTTGTTGGAAATCGGGGATCCTCGGGAAGATCGGTGACGATCGGGGGATGGCATACGCGTGTCAGTAGTTACCTATTTTTGCAGAGGTAACCCGGCCTTGTGTTGGCAGAGATCCGGTTAGGTTCTCGGGTCGTCTATTCCAGGGACGTACCCATCGTGGAAAAGGAAGTTCCTTAGCCTGATCATTTGTTGGAAATCCATCTTCCAATACGAACTTTGTACGGTATTAGTTGTAGAACCTGCCATTTACGTACGGTGGTCACCACTGTTTAGATGGTAGCTATAGTAGGCATACGATACTGGTCGTATGTTGGCTAAGATTTATATTCTACTTTCGAAATGTTTTCTACACTATGCACTAATGATAATATCAAAAAGATTTGATTTTGCGTAGTAAGCATCTTTGACTATCATAAGAAGAAATCTCCTCCAATTCTGCGTTTGCATTGTGTGTGTGGTGGGAGGTCTTATGGTAGTTTCATTTTCCAAAAGCATTGCGGTTTTCAATATTTAAATTCTTTTGTGTTGTTTAAAGATAAACTGTTTTTGTTGCTCACACCAGTCCCACGACTGACTCGGAGTTTATTGTTCATTTCCTAAACTCTGGGTGCTCATAATTTTCTACACGAGCAGTCTAGAGTTGGGTTTTTCAGATAGTCAGGTTCAGTAGATTTTCTGGAGCTAGTTCAGTCTTTGGATCGGACTGCACTTGCTTATTCTTGGTGTATCGTTATTGGGAGTTCGAGCTACTGCTGGAGTTCTCTCTTGAAGACTATCTTAGAGTTATTTGTTCCGCTGCTGATGTTAGTTATCTATTTTTCTTTTCCGCTGCTATTTGTTGTATCATATCTCTGATGTATATTGATATTCATTGTATCATCGTTGTATCAGATATTGTATATCAATGTATTATTCTTCTATTCCGCTGTGTTATTTACTTAACTGTGTTATAAGCTCCGGCGAATCGGATTTGAACGGTCGAATCTATGACATTCGAGTACGATGTAAAGTATGGATGTCGATTTTCGAACGCGAAAATCCGGATCGTTACAATATATGTGTTGACTGGTTATAGTATATATATTAATGTAAATATGTTGTAGATTTAAAAGTGTATATGTTAGTTTATATATATAAAAGTTAGATTATTATAAACTTGTTTTATATTAATATATATTATATTTTGTTTACTGTATGATGTTGTAAATACCTTTGTTTATATATATATATATTATTTTATTTTGTAATTGTCGTATTGATTTTTAATAAAATATTAATAATGATATAATATACATTTTGTTTCTGTTATATCAAACTGATTTTTGATTCTTAATTCTCTATCTATCAGCTTTGCCGTTAAATAGTGCCAATCTAGCTTGCTTTGAAAGTTGTGCTTGCATTTCATAACTCAATTTCATTGTCTTTCCTCTCTAGCCTCGAAAGGTGAGCAATCACTCACGATTAACGTTCTTATATTTATTAAATTTGATTTCAATTGAAACGACAATTGAGATATGCTGGTGTTAGTTATTTACATTGCTATATATATGCTATTATCTGTATCTGTTCACCTGTGACACCTAACACCCTGATCTGTTATTTATGTTATTTATATTGATGATATATGCCTGTTACTGTTGTTATTTTATTATCATATCTGTTATCACTCTACAAGTTCCCTGTTAGTATAGAATTCACTATGGGTTGAAATGATACATACCCGAATGATCTGTAGAATAGGAGAAAATCGTTATGGATTGAAATGATAAACCCAAGTGATTTTCATTGAATTGAATTTGGGATTGCAGGTTGAAAAGATATATACCCGTATATATTTTAAGTTGCGGATTGAAATGATAAATATCTGTATCACTTGACCATAGGATAGAAAATTATATACAGACACCGTTGGTTTATATATATATAAATATTTTGAAAATGATTTCTATGGTTTTGAAAAGAAATATATGGTTTTAATAAATATTGATTTTAAAGAATTATTAAAGTTGATTTAATAAAGTTGATATATAATATGTTTAAGTATTTATTTAATATATATATATCTTCAAATATAGAGTTTATAATGTTTCAGGTTGAAAGATAAATTTGAAATTGATTTAGAATTTTAATTATTTAAGAATTATACTTAAATAAGTTTGATTTGAAATTTATTTAAATTCGGAATTTTAAGATATGTTTTATAACTTGAATTTGATTAAAGGTGACTTAAATGAATATTTCAAACTTATATAAATTTAAATGGGATATTTTGTTATTTAAATTTGTAAATTGAAGTTGTATTTAGATGTTATTGAAATGATTAAGTAAATATTTCAAAACTAAATAATAGTAAAGTGAATTTGATATATATATATATATATATATATAATTATCGAATTTAGTTTTGGAAATGTGGAATATTTAAAGCTTTGAAATATATGGAAATTAAATGGTTTATTTTGTGGTTCAAATATGTATTTGAAATCGATGATTTGAAATGGTTTATTGAGAAACTGAATTGAATTGAAATTTGAGGATTTGAGATTGGATTAAATTTGAATTTTGGAATCTGAGTTGAGTTGAATCGATTTGTGGAATTTGAAGAAACTATTGTATTATATAAAGTATTTTAAAACTATTTTATATTATTTCATAAACTATTTTTAATATAAACTATTTTTAATATAACTATTTTTAATATAACTATTTTTAATATAAACTATTTTTATATAACTATTTTTAAGATAAACTGTTTTAAATATACTAATTATTTTAATATAAATTGTTTTAACTTATAACTATTTTATATAAATTATTTTATTCTATAAACTATTTTATTTTATATACTATTATTAATATCTAAACTGTTTAAGGGAAAATGCTATAATTTCAAAGTGTTATGATTTCCAACATGCTATGATTTCAAAAGTGTTAGGATTTCCAAAATGCTATGATTTCAAAAGTGTTAGGATTTCCAAAATGCTATAATTTCAAAAGTGTTATGATTTCCAAAATGCTATGATTTCAAAGTGTTATGAATTTCAAAGTTTTGATTTCCAAAGTGTTTTGATTTTAAAAGACTTATGATTTCGGAAGCGTTATAACTTTGGAAAGTGATATGATTTTTGGAAATGGATATTTTTTTGAAATGAAAATGATATCGTATTGATTTGGTTTTTGGAACGGAAATGATATTTTGGTTTTGAAGTATAAACTATTTTGAAATGACCGCGGTGTTATAATAACGTTTGGTTGTTAAAGAGACCGGGATCGGATATGGACATACTCTCTGTCGATACCCAAAACCACTTTAATAACTGTGTACGCGGTAGAGATTCCAGAATGAAGTAGGATGGTGGCGACGATCCTATATGAGGTATATAAGTGGACCCAACTCCCGTGAGTTGGCATAAGGTGGCTAAAACAGGAGCGATTCTAGGCCAATGAGGTAGCTCCTCTGATCGGACACACTCCATCGTATGCCATTCTATTACTTTGTGATTGATTTGGTGCACACCCTTTGATTTTTGGGAGTGTGGCTCGAGGTGGGCGGTAGTGGCTGCTATGCGTTACCACCAGTCTGGATGCGTAATTGGTATATCTACCCTGACATTGCCTCGTTGTGCCGTGTCACCTACCATAGCGAGCCTTACTACGAGTTTGATTTGTGTCGTACCTACGGAGTATCCTCTGGTAGCCTCCCGATCTGGAGGTACTACGGTACTGTATAGACTATTGGCACTATATATGTGTTAAGGTGGAAAATGTAAAGCCTTAACGCTATTTTTAAGTAGGTTTACTTTACTTTAGACATTATTAAAATAGCGTATATTACTACATAGTAGCGGATCCTTAGAGGATGGTTATCCCAAACATCCTTTGAGTTACTTGTATTTCAGTTGATATTTCACTTGAGTTGGATTTATTGATATAAGAATGTTAATCCTGACTCGAGTGTTTTGTGTTTTGCTTTACGCTCGGGTCAGACTGAGTGATACAACATTCGAGACTCACCTTTGGAGTTGGAGCTTCGCTCAGAGTTCCAGCTATCTATCCAACTTTCAGTTATTCAGTTGATTCCACTGATGTATTCTGATCTTGTATTGAGACATCTATGTATTCGAGACTTCTGTTGTATCTTGTTTTAACTCTGTTATATTTTTTTAGTAGCTACATGAACTACTATTCTTTTGTTTCCGCTGTAGTATTGTTATATTACTCTGTGTTTGTGATTCTGTGATTATTTATTTACTGTATATGCTGAGTTTTAACAAATTTAAATTAACAATCTGATATTTTGAGCAATTCAAATCCGACATGTATGGATGCGAATGGTTGAAAATTTCAGGTCGTTACAAGAGCCAACCAAAAGGACTAGAAGAACCAACCAAGAAGGGTCGAAAAAAAAGCAAGCAAATGGATCGCCAGCGAGCCAAAGCTATGGAACGCCAGCGAGCCAAAGCTATGGATCGCTAGTGATCCATAGACAATGGGTCGCTAGCGATCCATAGACAATGGATCGCTAGCGATCCATCAAGTTGGTTCGGTTCGCAGCGAAACTTACAGTGCTCCTTCATACGATCATTTGCCAGGATCTGGCAAGAGGGCCCATCCCAGTAGTTCTCCAACCTCTATAAATACTCTTCTGTCTACCACACAAAAAAGGGATCCTCCAGACTGGTTGCTGAAACACTGCTAGAAGCTTTCTTCACTCTTTACCTCCCTCACAACAGTCTTCAAGGGTTCACTATGATTCCCTAGTGGATTCCAAGATTAGAGACTCAATCTAACTAAGGATATTCAAGAGCTTTGTAATCAAATACATCTTGTAACAACAATCAGTCAATAATAAAAACTATAAAGTGGACGTAGGCTTCATTAACAGCCGAACAGCTATAAAAATCTTCTTGTCCTCTTTTATTTCTTCACTTTTATAATTATTCTCTATATTATTGCTCTATAAGAACAGGACCGGTGCTTTCACACTCAATTCAGGGTGTTGATTCATTTTTTGGGATAACATTTTGATGCTTTCACTGAGAACCCAACTCAGGTTTAGATCTAGCTATCTACTTTGGGTTAGATAGGTTCAGAAGTTAGATCCTCAATCTCTGCTTAGAAGATTTGCTGTTGAGAACAGGAGAACGAATCGGCTTATCAAAAGTGTCATAACATATACCGTGAACTTCGGGGGTGCTGCCCATAACCCCCAAACCCGGGCGCTTCGCCCCTGGACCTCGACTCACTGACCGGTCAACGAGATCCCCGTCTAGGTTGTTCAAAGGGGATATAATCGATTACAAGGCCAAGCTCCCATGGGATATAGTGACCACTCCCAACTAACCAGCTTCTAATCTCATCATGGAGCTCCCATCAAGAATGGTCCCCATCGAAAATCATCAAAACGGTCGTTCAAAAACTCACTTCAGGATTGACTTAGAGTCGAACTTGGATAATCGCAAATTTGACTCGAAGCAAATTTTGAAAGTCCTAACTCAAAGTCGAACTCGGGTAATCACCCATTTGACTCGAAGTAAACCTAGGAAATTCTGGCCCGAAATCAAACTCGGGCAAAACTAGATTTTCTCCAAGTAAACATGCAAATGGCTCCAAGCAATGTTTGTCGCCAACCGAGAATTTCAAATTCTGTGACTCCAAGCGAACTAGTGCTGACTCCAAGCAAATGGCAAATTTCTCGGGTCGGACTGCAAGTAAAATACCACCAATTTAGCAATGCCGATCCTTCTTCTTTTGCCCTTAACTCGAACGTGCGAACTCCCAATACCTTAGAATTTGGGATGCAACCTTATGGGGCCTTCTTTGTCACCCCAGACCGATCTCACCTAGTTTGAAATATTTTAGGATCGTCATTGATCCAGGACTCCATCATAAGTGATTTGTCATTCAATTGGCATTTCCAATCATTCAAGCGTAGACAATCATGCATATATCATTCTCAAGGATTATAAACAGCCGTAACTTGAAAACGGATCGATCTCACAACGATTAAAGCATCTTCCCCAATCGAAAACCATTCACCGAAGCCGTTCAACATGCGGAATATCCAAAGAAATTTATCATGCCAACTATACTTTTATACAACTGTACAACTGATTCAAAATTTCTTCTTTACAAGTATGACTAGCATATGGACGAAGCGATGGCGACGGATGCAATCTACTACAAGGTCCTCAGGAATCATTAAAGGATGAAACAACCTGCTACCCTGGAAGAGTTCTATGAGAAGGAAAACCGGTTATAAATACTAGAAGTAGTGCAATCAGAAGAAAGCAAACCCAAAAAATTGCCAAAGAACATACCAAACGATGAAGGAGCTATAGGACCTCAGGGACCTCCTGCCCAAGCAAGGCCACTAAGACCCAGCAGAAAAGCACCATGGCTAACTGATGAAATTAGACGAAAGAATGATTATCAAATAACATTGTGGCTAACTAGCTACTAAGGAATGGGGCAGCAACCTAAAGTGATGCTTTCTCATCCATTCTTGTCTTCTTTCCTTTTCCAAATGAGCCCTACTGGGACACTAGGGGCATTTTAGACAGCACGTCAAAAAATAAATGCTTCTATGCCCTCGACGAGTCAGGTCAATCCCCCTTTTGAAAACCGACATTGCTTTGGTAATGTCGAGAAGGCTTATCCAAAGGATCGTCGTACAAACAGATCCAATCCCTTAGTCTCCAGGAACTAATAAAACTGTGTTCCCGTTAGCCGAATCCCAAAATTCCCCATGAAGTCGATGAATTATCACTCCAAGGCCATCTGGTCGTCAGACTCTGACTACAAAAAACCCTTCGCGAACATGAAAGTCTTTTACGAACTAAAGCGTTGAGAAGGTAAACTGGTAGATCAGCATTCATCTGATCCAAAAAAGCCTTTGTGAACGTGAAGGTCTTTCACGAACTAAATCGTTGTGAAGGTAAACTGGTAGATCAGCGGTCATCTGATCCAAAAAAACCCTTCGCGAAAGTGAAGGTATTTCATGAACTAAAGCATTGTGAAGGTAAATCGGTAGATCAATAGTCATCTAATCCAAAAAATCCTTCACGAACATGAATGTCTTTCACAAACTAAAGCGTTGTGAAGGTAAACTGGTAGATCAGCGGTCATCTGATCTAAAAAACCCTTCACGAACGTGAAGGTCTTTCACGAGCTAAAGCATTATGAAGGTAAACAGGTAGATTAGCGGTCATCTGATCCAAAAAACCCTTCACGAACATAAAGGTCTTTCACGAACTAAAGCGTTGTGAAGGTAAACCGGTAGATCAGCGGTCATCTGATCTAAAAAAACCCTTCACGAACATAAAGGTCTTTCATGAACTAAAGTGTTGTGAAGGTAAACCGGTAGCTCAACGGTCATCTGATCCAAAAAACCCTTCAAGAACGTGGAGGTCTTTCATGAACTAAAGCGTCGTGAAGGTAAACCAGTAGATCAGCGGTCATCTGATCAAAAACACCCTTCACAGGCATGAAGGTCTTTCATGAACTAAAGCGTCATGAAGGCAAACTGGTAAATCAACAAAATTTATGTACGACCGATATTCGCGAAGGTGAACTGGAAGATCAGCAGTCATCTGATCCAAAAATCCTTCATGAACTAGAACGTCGTGAAGGTGAACTGGAAGATTAGCAGTCGTCCAATCCAAATCTCCTTGAAGTCATGCTCCGGGGCCACAAATCGACAATCATACCAGTCACTCCACAAAATTAATGGAATCACTTCCAACGACCAATGTGACAAACAGTGCTAAATTCCAGAGCTTTAAAGTCGCACAAAAAAACTAAGCCAAAACTGAACCGAACTTGTGATTAATCGAAGGCCAACTTGAATCAAGCCAAGATTCGGCACCTAGGAGAACCGCACCCACTGGACCGGGGGCAACTAAATGAGTTGTGGAGAGACCCTGGATACTATACAAGCGCGCCAACAGCCCTGTGGCATGGGAGGCACCGTACACACTTGAATAGACATAAGAAAGGCCGAGACTAATCATACCACAGTTCTATTATGCCCGATCAAAAATTCTGGCATTCTGACAACTACGGACTTAATGACCTAGCTAGTGCAACAAACGAAATACTAGCATAATACATGCCCACTTCTTTCCAACTATTACTTTACCGCTCTTGGAGACCAATCCCTCTTCCTCTTAGATCGTATGCCAGTTAAAGACCCATTCTCTAAAGGCGGTTTGGACCAAGAGCTAAGAGTCGTGCCCTGAACTCCCATAGGCTCTTCTTCAATCCATCTTCATGCGGTCAGCTATAGATCTCTCCGCCATGGAAGCCTGATCTATTTGGACGTGTACATCTTCCAGAAACACGGAAGGATCTTCCAAGCCATGGTTACCCAAACCAAAAACTATTTAGCTTCTTGAACCAATAAAACCGTGTTCATGTAAGCAACCTGCTGAGTCGATGGGGTTAAATCGACTCGAAAATCAATATTTAGCTGCTTGGACCGGTCAAACTGTGCCCGAGTATGCTCCATCAACTCGCCAAGTCGAAGAAAGTGAATCGACTCAAACCGCCAACTCCTCACATCACCTGAACATTGGCAATGTCGAGAAGTTCCAAACCATTCTGAATCAACGGGTCGGATCCATCCCATAAGCCGCGCACCCCCGAAAGCCGTGCATACCATAAGCTACACATTTTGTAAGCCGCGCACCCCCAAAAGTCGTGCATCCCATAAGTCACGCACTCTCATAAGCCGTGCCACCCATAAGCCACACACTACCAAAAGCCGCGCATCTCATAAGCCGTGCACTCTCATAAACCATGCATCTCATAAGCTACGCAAACACTGCTCAATGTCGCTCCGACATCATTACCAGACCGTCCAAATTCTCTAAGTATCGGTGTTGTCTTGACAACACCAGGAAACTTATTTATTTCAGGATTAACAGGAATGGATTCCTACCACCCAAAAGGACCGACATTGCTCCGGCAATGCCATAAAGTTCCCAACCTAAGATTTCAATAAAGAATTCCAATCCTTGACCCAAATGTCTAAAGTTAAGACATTCAAATCACGAGCTCCCAAAGATAAGAGCCGTCCAGAACATCAAGTCTCGCATCAAGTGTTCAGAGTAATCAGCCCCTTGGACCGATGACACATAACACACTAACAATTGGTCAGGACAAAAAATCATTCCATGGTTCTGTTACGCTGAACGGAGAATTTCGGCAATCACAACAAAACTAAGCAGTATAGTAGACTGGACGAATGTGGAATTAGAAAGGAAACTGCTCCAACCTATTAAACGTCGATATTGCCTCAGCAACATCAAGAACTCCAAACTGTCATATCGATAAGAAAATCGAACTCCTTAAAGTTCACTATCGCTCGAAAATAGGCGATGAAAGGAGGGACTTACCATCGACCAGAGATAGATAATGATGTAAGACGTTTCCAGAACTAAGTCATTGACCCAGCGGCTTCCAAAGACAGAAGCAGGTGCTCGAATGAGGTCTCAAACCCTAACTTGCAAAAAAACCAGCTGTTATCCGAAGACAGACAACGGCAAGGAGAGAACGCTCAAATCGAGCAGCTAAACCATTGATTCCAGAAGATTGGAACCAACAAATAAGGTTGATATCCTCAATAACGCTATTAGTCCGGCATAATGCATATGGCCCGAAACAAGCAAGGTTAAGTGTCATGGATTCAAGACAAACACTATGGAACTCTACCGGTCCATGATCAGTATAGGAATGAATGTGGTCGTACCAGGGGCAATGTGATGACTTGCTCCACAATTTCAGATTTTCTATAAGAACCTGGAGTTTGACACCTAGAAGTGAAGGGTTCCACCTAGAAATGAAGGGTTCCGCAGACAGTCGTCAGATCATAAGAAAAACCGATGGGAGGAAGTTCGATTTTTTGTGAATAAAAATAACTATGGAATTTGTTAAGCAACAACCTTGCACCTCCAAGGGTAATACTTGACGGTTATAAACAAAGCTAGGCAGCAGAAAAGCCTGGGACTCTCACCCTTCCAGAACATGGCATCTCCCAGATTTAAGCAACGTAGAGAAAACAACCGCATTGGGTTAAAATCAATCTACTCAACTCTACAGGATCGGATGAATGATTCAACCCTCACCAACAAGAATTTAACACTGCCCGAAGACAAGCAGCACTAAGAAAATACTTTTATAATCCAACCATCGAAGTGCGGGTTTTCGATGGTCGAAACTAGTACCCAATTGGATTAAGAGCACCGCCGAATCAACAAGGAAAATCGATCCCAACCTCCTGAGTGTCGGTGTTGCCTCGCCAACGCCAAGGCCTTCTTTTATCTTTTAAGTATTGTTGTTGCCCTGGCAACGTCAGGAATATTTTGTATTTCCTAAGTATCGATGTTGCCCTGGCAATGCTAGGAAACTTTCTATTTCATAAGTACCGGTTTTGCCCCGGCAACTCCGGGAAACATTCTACTCACTAAGTACCGGTATTGCCCCGGCAATGCCAGGAAAACTTTAATCTACAGGGCTAATGAGAAACACTCATTGTAGTGAACCATCGATGCACTAGCTTTCGGAGATAGAAGTTGGTCCTCAACTAAGTTTCTACCTTCTCTTCAAAAAACTACTGTTGCCCAATAACAGGCAATGACCAGAAGATATATCCTTTCATAGGTCAGCCGGATGGTTCGACCTTTCATCACAGGAATCAACCACCACATAGGAATAAAGCAGCGTCAAAAGGAAATCCTAGGATTGAATTGCCTGTGTACTAATTTCTAGGGTTGAAAGCTGGTGCACAACCGAATTTCCTAAATTCAACTTAGAAAGAATTTAGACACGACCAAAAGATACGCACCCTCGAGGAAATGTTGCTTGGAACCAAGCAGTTAGGTTATCAATTCTCAAAGACAGGAGTTGGCATATGAACAAAGCTTCTATGACAACGTCAGCAACCAAGAAGAGCATGCATGTCCAAGGACAAGCGGGAAAAATCATGGAAGGGCAAAAATAAGATCCCTGAACTTCCTCAATTCTAGAATGGGATTGAGAGCCAGACTGGGGGTAATTGAGCAATTCGCCCCACAGATTTCCATCTCTCACAATCGCCCAAATACAGGCATTCGAATAGTTGGTCCCTCAAGAAGGGATAGAAGCACAGATACACGATCGAAAGAAATGTTTCAAAGTCCAATCACGAATAACTGCGAGTTTGGTGTATCACAAAACATAGCATTCTGGCAACAAAATTGCCAACAAAGGAAATGAAGGATTTAACGTTCAGAAACCAACCATTGCCATAGTCTGGCGATGACGAGAAGGATCGATGACCTACTTACGGTCTAACTAGATCATTTAGTTCCAACTTGCAGGAACATGCCATTACCTGAAGTTTGGTGATGCTAGGAAGAGATCCCAAAATGAAACTATCGATACATCGGCTTTTAGAAACAGAAGTAAGAGTTTGACTGAATCTTCAGCCCTACCTTCTAGCATCTCATGCTATCTGAAGATTCACAACATCAAGGAAAAATCCACAGAGTTGAGTCATCCACGTACGAGCTGCTAGAGATAGAAACTAATACATGATTAGGGTCTCAACACTAGACTTGGAGGAATTCAATTACGGTCAGGAAAAGGACATCATTGAAAAAGTCAAAGCTTGGAATCAAGCGGCAAAGTCCTAGAGATAGGAGTTATCGTGTCAATCAAACTGTGGTAACCAAACATATTTTCCAGGAGACTTAGTCTCCCGAAAACATGTAGACTTAGTATTCGGAGAAATCAACCCTATGGACTAGGACAGATACACCAACACTTTGTTGAAATGAACACAAATGAGCATAAGTAGGGATTAGCTACGGAACTGGCTGGACAAGCTACTTCATAGTTCCGAGCAAAGTTATGAAATAGAATACGCCAAAATGACCGCAAAAGTATTACTTACATGTATAGAATTATAGTGAACGAGTATGCTGCACATGAACACAAGAAGTGCAACAGTGAGAAAAAACAATGCTCGAAATCGAGCAATTAAACCAATAGTCCCCGGAGACAGAGGCTGGTGTGCATTGAATTCCGAAAAGTGCAATGGAAGGGTAATCACAATCGAACAACTCATGCACTAGTTTCCAAAGGCTGAAACTGTGCCTGATCGAACTTCAACTACAACTCTACAAGAGCAACTGTTCCTTGTAATTTAACTGTAATCAATCATCCCAATATGATAGGAAAATAAGCGAAGCCTAAGTTGCGAAGGACCCAACTTCTGGAGGAGTGGAAGTATCTCCGTCGAACTAAAGATTGGATGACCGAAAAGTCATTTTCAACAACAAAACTTGGCATTAAACCCTATCAGGTATGTTTAACTTTAAATAATATCCTCTATAACCAACGCCCAGAATCCAAGAGAAGTCGGCGGATGTTGACCTATCGGGTTCTGAGCATTGACCGAGGCAGATGCAGTGTGTTACCTATATAAGAAGAGTTCATTATCTTGAATACTGCAAACAAACAATTTAGTGTAGATAGCTTGCTTACATTTGAAAAACAATCCATATCGTCCTTTGAAATTATCTCTTCCATACTTACCCGTTATTGATCAACGATCGACAATGGAGCCGCTGTCCGAAGATAGGCGGGATGCTTTTCTTTTCAGGATCACTGGAATACATAAATGGGAAGAGCGATACGATTGAATCATCCACCATATCCGATTTTGGAATAAATCATCGCATTGGGATTCAAAAACATCGATGGGAACTTAACCAAATTCTTGAAAAGAAAAAGTTAAAGACAAAAGGCAAGACTTAACTCCAGAATGGCGTACAATCGTTCGAGACAAAACATAGCTTCACCGCCGGTCGAATTAAAACTTTATAGGACAACTCCAAACCTACATCATGCACTCACTTACCAACCTAAACCCTTGTGTAAACTACGGAGCAAAGATTGCATCATCAATACTAGGAATTGAAATTCAGATCGAAATCAAAAAATGAATGGCTATCAGAAGTCAGTCAACTGAAAACAACATCTTGAGATGGACTCCGACGATTCATTTAAATTCACAGAGTAGCAATCTAAAACTTTTCTTGTTCCAGAGCACATATTGTTTCCAACGAAAGCATACTCCGGGGGGCAAATGTTATCCAGGTTTTTAACCCAGCAGAATTCAAAGGAAGTCGGAACAACTTCGTCGAGTTAGTACAGTTCAAGAGCCAACCAAAAGGACTAAAAGAACCAACCAAGAAGGATCAGAGAAAAAGCAAGCAAATGGATCGCCAGCGAGCCAAAGCTATGGATCGCTAATGAACCATAGACAATGGGTCACTAGCTATCCATCAAGCTGGTTCGGTTCATGACGAAACTTACAGTGCGCCTTCATACAATCATTTGCAAGGATCTAGCAAGAGGGCCCAGCTCAGTAGTTCTCCAACCTCTATAAATACTCTCCTGTCTACAACACAAAAAGGGGATCCTCCGGATTGGTGGCTGAAACTCTGCTATAAGCTTTCTTCACACTTCACCTCCCTCACAACAGTCTTTAAAAGGGTTCACTATGATTCAACAGTGGATTCCAAGATTGAAGACTCGATCTAACTAAGGATATTCCAGAGCTTTGTAATCAAATACATTTTGTAACAGCAATCAGTCAATAATAAAAACTATAAAGTGGACGTAGGCTTTATTAACGGCCGAACCACTATAAAAATCTTCTTGTCTTCTTTTTATTTCTTCTTTTTTATAATTATTCTCTATATTATTACTCTGTAAGAATAGAGCTAGTGCTTTCACACTCAATCCAAGGTGTTGATTCATTTTTTGGGTCAACAATTACTCACTGAACGACCGATTTTTGATAGAGTGCTAACTATGTGGTATTTCTAACATTATTTCTTTCCTTTTTCACATATATATGTATATAACTATTAATAATATATGCATGTGTGTGTGTATGTGTGTATGTATCAGACTAATTTTTTTTATCGAGCTCTGTATTTCTAGTTCTCGATGCATATTGAACTATTTCACACCATACTTATGGGGACTAGTTATTACCTTGGGAGCTTTCAGTAGCGCTACCATAATGGACTTGATTTTTGTGTTCCTAAACATTTGGTTGTGCTTCATGTCCTCATTTAAAGTCATGACTTTTTTGGTTGACATCTCTACTGATGTCGAAGGCATATGCTTATTGCCTTATCTTATCTTTTTCTTTGGTGTACAATAGAGTTTTGATTCTTGGTCTAGGTCTTTTAGTTTTAGTAGGGAGTCTAGTACTAGAATTGGGAGTGTTTTTTTTCTTTTCTTTATACGGGGGGGGTTTGCTACTTGCTAGGCATGTTGGCAGCTTCTTTTTGGAGTGTAGAATAAAATTATACGAGTGCTCCCCTTCATTGGAGGATCACTCATTTATATATATAAAAAACGTAAATAGTCAAAATATATAGACCGGAAGGTAAATAGTAGAAAGTTAAAAATAGTAAAAATATTAATGCTTAGTTATTTGAAGTCAAAATCAAAATTTTGTGATGTAATGTATGATATTTCTGAATAAATGAGTTATAATTAATTTACAAATTAACTTTGTCATTATTGTTTATGTACATAATGTATGTTTTGTGATCTATATCTTTGTAGTTGAATAAATGATTTTACCATTTTTGTTATTATGAACATACATACATACATACATATATATGATATATATTATATAAATGTTTGTGTGTGTACATATATGTTTATGTATATATGTATATGTATATGTATGTATGTATGAATGTATGTATATTAAAACTAGCATATATTTTTAGGGATTAATTAGAGGAATATACTAAATGTTTAGTTTAAATTGTTTAAATTTGTGATTTTGTAAATAGTTTAGATATGTGGATTTAAACATAAAATATAGGAAAGAACTGAAGGGTTGTTCATTACTGTAGAAATGCTAAAAAAAATAGGTATTTGAAGCTAAAAATAGAATTTACAATGCAATGTATGAAAAAAATTTATTAAGGTAAATGAACAATAAATTAAATTTGTTAGTACCATTTATGTATATTATTTATGTTATGTGATTCATATATCGTTATATTTGAATTAAAAAATAAATTTACCACTTTTGTTGATATGAATATGATATATACATATTGGAATCATCATATTCTATGACAATAGATAAATTAACATATATTTGTTAATTGAACTTATTAAAATAGTTTAAATTCAATATTACATAACTAATTTAAACATACCATCTTGAATGTATAATATTAGGTGATATTGAGGAGGGTTTTGTGAATAACTGTAGAAATTATAAAATACAAGTAATTGATGTTGAAAAAGGAATTTCACGTGTGATTGATGTGTCTATAAATCTAAATGATTTTGTTTTTACCATTTTTGTTAATATAAATATGGTATAAATATTAAATTTTTTATTTTTGTGATTTACTAGACGAATCAACAGATAATAGTTTGCAAAAAATTTCTAAATAGGGTTAAGATTATGTTTCTAATTCCATAATATGAACATAAATGTAAAATATTATAGCGGAACCGAGGGAGCTTTGTAGATGGTTATAGAGAATTTAAAGTGTAGATATTTAAAGTAAATAAACATAATTTTGTAATGCACCGTTTGATAAATTTATTGAAATGAAATGTAAACTGAATTTGCTATTATTGTTTATGTATATACTCTAAGTTACGTGACCACTTGTTCATCTTTACATTAAAGAAAAAAATAATTTTGTCTATTATGTTAATATGAATATGGTGTACATGTTAAATTTTCATATTTCATATATTAGTAAACGATTCAGAGAATATTAGTTAATTGGATTTATATAATTATTTCAAATTAAAGGTTGCTTAGTTAATTGAAATATATGGAAGGATATGTAAAATATTAGGAGGAAAGTGATGTAAGTTTTTAAATAATTATGGTAAATATAGGTATTTGAAGTTAGAGTTAGAATTTACAATGCACTGTATGATAAATTTGTTGAGATAAATAAACTACAAATTATTATTATTTTATCATTATTTTATGTAATTTATATATCTTTATAGTTGAACGAAAAATTAATTTTACCATTTTGATTGTTGAAAGCGGTACACATATTTAAATTTTTGTTTTGTGGTCCTTATAAGAAATAATAATAAATATAAGTTAACAAAATTTATTTACATAGCTTAAATTTTGGATTATAATTAATCTAAATGTATAGAGTTAAATATAAAATATTAGGAGGTAGATGATAAATTATATGAACTTTAGAACGTCCATACCAAAATGGAAAATGATGAAAAAGAATAAATGAAATAAGTGTAAAGTGATAAACTAAAGAATTTGAGGATAAAATATTCAAAGAGAGAATTATGGAGAAGAGAGAAAACTCCTAGAATTAATGAGGGAGTCGGAAATTCTTCTATTTTTACTATTGTTTAATTGATTATAGGTTCTCTAGCAATAGCATAAAATATAGTCGTATGAATGTGTAAATGGGAAGGGAGCCATTTTGAGGTTTAATCATTATGACATATGCATTGGACTTGTTAAAACCATCATAAGAAGCCATACTTTCAATTAAATCGTAGTGAACCGAATGGTAGAAGAAAACCCTAACCTTAGCCCTCCTCCACCCTCTCAACCACCACTGTCCTTCCTTTCTATCCTCCCAAATCTGACCTCTTCATGCCTTTTTAACATAATAGACCAACAAGGTTTCATACCATCCATGTGGTTAGCAAGACAACATAGAAATTGCAAAGAGCCCAACAAGGAGCATTCCTCCCGTTACCTAGATTACAACCAAGGAAATTCAGACATTTTGCATGCCAGATTCCCCCTTATAGGCCTACACATGAGAGTTTCCCCTCTTAGATCTAGCGTAACACCCTCCATCCCAGCTCATGCAAATTCCGCTACTTCCACCCTTAATTTTGGAACTACAAGGATACCAATGCCTACTGCTAGAGCTTTCAAAGCTGTTATAGTAGATGAAAAAATTCACATGCAAAACCGTTGAAATTCTATAACTTAATAGATTTCAACCAGAGGTGATGTGCAAAAATGAAAAATACAGCGGTGGACCTAGCAAAAAAATATTGGGACAATTCCATTATGATTTATGTGGTTGGCTCACATTCGTACTATCATTGTTTTAGAGCATATATTGATAAATTTTGGAAGCTAGTTAAGGAATTTTATATTTATACTACGGATAATGTATTCTACATTATAAAGTTTGAAAACAAGGGGGATTGTAATAGAATTTTGGAAGGAGGTACCTACTTCTGTGGTAAAAGATCGATGATGATGAAGAGATGGGTGTCATATCTAAATTTAAGTAAGGAACTCTTGCACACAATCTGAATCTGAGTTAGATTCCAGGCCTGAAATTGGATTTGTGGTTAGAGGAAGGAATTAACAGAATTTCTTTTGTGTTAGGTAATCCAATAAGAATGGACCACCTCATGAAAGGTATGATCAACATTTCATTTGCTAGAGTTTTTATTGAAATTAACAGTGATTTCAACTTGACCAGCATCACTGTCCTAGTGCTTAGATGCTTCGACTTTTGTGTGAGATGACATAGGTTTGAAACTTGCGTGGCGTGATTCGAACATATATTGAGATGGAATATGTTGTATACTACCTAAGACTTGTAGTATTGATATGTACTACCATATAAGTACCTAATTCAAAAAAAATAGTGATTTCAACTTCCCTAATAAAGTGGAAACTATGAATGAAAGTAATGAAATGTTTATACAAACAGTAGAATATGAGTGGAAGCCAACTATGTGTCAAAATTGCAATTATTTTGGGCATTCGATTAAATATTGCTCTTTTGAAAAAGTATCAATTCCCAAAGCAAATCCAAACTCTGTAAACTTGAGGGGCGATATGGACATTGACGATCAGAACAATGACATATGTTCATAACAACATAAAGTGGAGAGAAATAAGCGGGAAATCAATTCTAGTGGTAGTAATGATATCGTAGCTACGAAAGTGACCACTAATGTTAAACGAAAGAGAACAATGCCACATACTCTACTGAAAAGGAAAAAGGGGCAATAAATAATTCTAGATGAATGCAAATTTTAACCAATAGTCAGATAATTTTCAAACCATAGAAAACATAGATGTAGATAGCTCGGTTTCCAATCTAGTTTAAGCAAAACATTATATTCTCACAGTTCAAAACATAATATTATCAATCTGTAGTCTCTCAAAACTAAATAGAAAACCTCCTCTCGATGTTTTAACCCTTCCATGCTCCCTCAACCTATATCTTCAAACCCCACTGTAACATGGATGAAACATAAACTCCTATTAATCACTCCTTTAAAGATGTGAGTCCCTTTGGGACGTAGCATAACCAGCTGCCAAATCAGAGCACCTTTTCCCTTATTCCTAATGGAAATATAGATCCAAAACCAGAAATAAACAGATCAAGAAGCACAAACATGATGAGACCCTATTCGAGTTCAAAGCAACTCAAAATCTCGAAGTCATAGACAACCCCGTATGGAAAAATGTAATCTCTCACCTAAAACCTAAACGTATAAAAATGAAAAATTCTAAGTCAATAGTGAGCACTCCTTCTCAAAATGAAATAAGGAACAATAACATTACTATTAAATTTACTGAATATGTTGGTTTAGAATGTAAGGGGTCTAAATTCCCCTTCCAAACAACTTAATGTCACACAAGTCCTTAAGCAAAGTCAAGTTTCTTTTCTAGGGCTACTGGAAAATAAATAATCAATGGAGAAAAATAAAGAATTCGCTCATTTGTTTAATAAAGGCTGCAGATAATACATAATAATGATCATCAGGAAAAAGGTAGAGTTTTAGTTTTATAGGGCAAAAAACAATGGGATGTTTTATTGCTTCATATGAACGAAAAGTTCATCACATGTTTCTTACACAATAAATTGGGTATGTAATACTTGTGCATTTTGGTATATGCTTATAACCAAGTAGATAGAAGGCAAGTGTTGTGGGATTGCTTAAATTTTGAATCTATTATTATAAATTCGCCTTGGGTAGTTGTAGGTGATTTCAATGCTATTTTATATGGCCGTGAAAAAATAAACAATGGTAGTTGTAGCTCAACAGTAGATATAGACTTTATTGATTATGTCGGAGAAGCCCATTTATGTGAACCTCAAAGTATAGGCGATTTTTACACTTGGAGTGGTGGTCCCAAAATGTTAGCGCATAGCAAGATAGATAGAGTTTTCATTAACAAAGAATGCTATATCAAATTTCCTCTCTTCTCAGTCTATTTGCTAACTACTCCGCTTGTGCACTATGGTTAAAACAGAAAAAATTCCCTTTTAGATATAGTAATTCTTGGCATTATAGTACTGATTATAAGAGTTTGGTGGAAGCAGAGTGAAACTCTGGTTGTTCTAGAAACCCCGTTTCTAGCTTAAACAAAATTAAAAATAATTAAGGCATGCCTTATAAAATGGAGCAAACGATCTTTTGCCACTTAAAATTCCAATGGTGAATTAAGGAATGAATTGGATTATGAATACTTCTGCATTGTTAATCCATTAAATGATGTTTAAGCTTTTGAGAAGTATAGGTAGAAAGTGGAACGGATATCTGACCTACTTTGTCGACAAGCTTTAACGACCCGGAATTTCGAATACTTTATATTTAAATATCTGAATTATTTAAATATTTGAATCTTGGAAGTGATTAAATTGATTTAATAACCTTGTTAATCCCCTTTTAAATCATAAGTAATGATGGTAAACTTGTTTTATAAAAATGTCTGCAAAAATATATAGTTCGATGAAATACAGATAAAATGACCGAAAATCGTTTTATCGATAAACAACTTTATTCTTAATGGAAGTTGTTCGAACTTTTTGTGCTTGTCCAATTAATCATTATAGAAGTAATTAGCAATTAAAAATATTTTGCACTAAAACTCTTAAGAAGCTTCTTAAAGTTAACTAGTTAGGTGTAAAAGCAAAGAGATATTTTCAAGTGGTTTAAGAGGTGTAAAGTGAAAAGCATGCAAGGCACATAGAGGACTCTCTTTGGCCAGAAATGGGAGGCAAAAGGAGAGGGTTTACATATGTTAACATTTCATAATAATCAAAAGCTTCAAAATAAATATAAACTAAATTTTTTTTGAAGCGGATTAGCACTAATACACTTTGTTCTTCACTAATCTTTCTCTAATTAGTTCAAATTAATCTCAATGGGCGGTTCCATCGTTTATAATCGAAAAGAAAAGTTACAATAGGTTTTTCAAACCAAAAATCTCCAAACTTTCACCATAGCCTTAGATCATCATAGGAAGCATGGAAAGCAAAGAAAAAGTGAAATAGGTGAAGAGGATATGGGTTTCAAATATGAGTCGTGAGCATGGAGGGTGGAGGGTGGTGTTGCTTGTGGTTTTGGAGCTAAAACTTGGATCATTAGATGTTGGTGATGGTAGGAGGTGGTCATATGTTCTTGGTTGATTTTTCTTGGTTTCTACATGGATTTTGTGGGTTTACTCGCCGTTGAATGATTACATTATGTGTTATATATGTTGTGTGCTTGAAATATAAAGTTAAAGTGATATTAACTAATTAAAGTTATAAACTTTGGACCCCTCTTGATTTTGAAAGCAAATGACAAATTTATATTATACAACATCACTTCTATTACCTTCTATAATATGTGGCATGGTCTTGATTTGATGTTTAAATGGTTGTTTGGATTGTATGTTGAATTTGGAATGGATATGTAATGGTCTGTATAGCGATAGTCGCTATAAGTGCACTTTGATATCCCTTAACTTTAACTTGTGTAAATGAAAACTTATGATCTTGATTTGGCATAACTTGTTTTGGTTGTTCTCTACATATACTTTGGTGTAGGGACAGTAAATAAATAGTTTGAAGGTTATAGTAACCGTGAAACAAAGTTGTGAAAGTTAGAAGCGAAAAGGTCACTGTGGATGCGCTTTGAAAATGCCTTGTGTTCGGCGATTTTCAAAATCAACTCCGAGAGACATTCTAGGGGCTTCTATGCATCTTTAATAGGTACTATAAGTGTGCTTACTATAGTAAAAATATGGAAAGTTAAGCCATTTATTAACTTATGAAACAAAGTTGCAAAATGTTATATTGAAAAGAAGGTCGCTATATAAGCACTTTAAAATACCTTGTTTTTGAGAATTTTTTGTAATTAAATTGAAGATATCCTTAGGGTTTTGTTTCCACTTTTAATAAGTGTTATATATGTACTTATTACTGGAAAAAAAACCAAAGTTTAAAAGGTTTTATAACTGGTCAAACAAAGTGGATAAATTTGAAGTAAAAAGGTCGTTAAACGAACACTTTAGTACATAACCTTATTTTCGAGAATTTTTATAAATAAAATGGAAAATATTCATAGGGTTTTATATCCATGGTTTCACTTACCTTAAGGTTTGTACTTGCTATAAAAATTTCAAGTCTTAAATCATTTGTTTAAGTAGTGAAAACTAGTCGCAATGTTCATTCTTTTCTATGTTGTTCTTTGTACAAGACTTTCAACGCCATTTATAAATGCTATAGTAAGTTGTTTGAGGTTTTAAGTGTTAGAAAATGATATTTAATTTTTTGTATTTTTCTCTAATCTTTTTACGGATGTTTACTCATGTATTTTGTAGTATTTTAAAGTTGATTCAGGGTTTAAATATTTTTTTTTATCATTATTTATGAATTATCAAAGTAAAGAGGTTTTATAATATAAAATATGCTTTTAATTTATTTTCATCAAATTATAATTTAGTTATTTTCAAGTAATATTTTATATGTACATTTAAAACATATTTATAAGTATTTTTTAATTATATATATATATATATGTATATATATATCTGTGTGTGTGTGTGTTTGAAAAGGTGAATTAAGTGTTTTATAAAAGAACAAAGGAAGTTTTGAATTATAACACTTATGTTGTAATAAACGGTTTTGTGAAATTATGTAAAAGTATATTATCTTGTTAATAAGTATAATTAGATCTTTAAAAAGAATGTTTTAAAGATAATGAAAAGTATGGAATGGTTTCGGGTTTGTTGTGATAATGTGTTAACAACGTTTGTCTTTGGCCCATTTTGATTATACTTATGAATGTAAATAGTTCTTTAAAAAGAATATTTTAAAGACAAGCATAAGTGAAATGGTTTTGGGTTTATAGTGACAATGTTTAAGTAACATTAGTCTCAAACCTTTTGAAATATATTTGTGAATGTAATTAGGTCTTTTAAATGAATATTTCAAAGGTAATAACGTGTATGGAATATTTTGAAAAAGATAGAAAACATAAAGGTTTAAAGTAATAAATTTTGTTAATGATTTATTAATATACTTATACTATCGAGATAAGTATATGAATACTATTTGAAGTATTGAAAGAGTACAAATGAATGGTAGTGATTGATAAATGAAGTTTTATTAGATAAAATAAGTTTTACTACTAAAAGAGGTTTCAATAATGAGAGGATTAATTAAATAAAAAAGGGATTAGAAGTCGCTTATGTGACTTAATTGTGCTTTGTATGACTTAATCATGATTTGTGTGCTCACTCATTTATGGAAAGTATTTAGTCATGTACTTATCACTAAAAGTCGATAAAGTAGGTTTGTCTATCCATGAGAGTTAAGAATGAAGTTTCTAGGCAAGGCTTTGATGCAACCAGTGCTCTAACTTACTTGGCTTCACTCTTGATTGAGAGATGGCATAAGTTGAAAAGTTCAGAAACATGGTAAGTATATGAGACTTAGTTTTCGTATGCGATCGATTTCATTGTTATTGAAATTAACCAAATCCATCGATTTAGTTTTGAAGAGTCCGGGATCGATAAGTGTTTTACTTAATGAAGACCACTTCGAAACTGATATACGGGTTCTATATTTTGGAAGCGGTTGTGAAGTCGGATGCTATAGAGTTGAACTGTCTATCATAAGATTAAGTCTAAGGGAGAGGTCAGCGTTAGCATTTATTGGAGGACTTATGCTGGAATCTATGTGGAGATTCGAGATATGTTCGAGTGATGAAGACCCATGTAAGAGATGTCGAACGTGACCTCGATATCGAAAATGACATAAAACAGAGTAGGCCTCATAGTCTACGGTTTAGCTGACCCATGACATGATATTTTCCCTCCATATCTAGAGTATGCTTATTAATGTTGTGCGTGGGAGGTGAAGATATTTGGGATTACGTTTTAGACATGGACCGGCTGTGTTTCTCCTAATTGGTATATTTTAGAGATATACGATGCTCGGAGGTAGTTTCTGACCCTTATGTAGGAGATTGGATTTGGCTTGACCGGAGAGATATCCATGGAAAATCCATTATGCGAACGTACCTTACCCGTTTTAATTATACCCTCAATATTGTTGTGGTGTGATCAATGTAAGTGTTTGCACCAAAATTGGTCACAAACCCCGAATGTCGTGAAAGCACCAGTGTATGAACACAAATCAACAGTGTATAACCACAGATCTCAGATCTAAGTAAAGCAGATAATCATAAAATGAAGAATAACAGACAGAACACGAGATTTATAGTGGTTCGGCTATCTCCGGCCTACGTCCACTTCAAAGGTTTATCTTTTTATTGATGTTCTTGCTGATTACAGTTGATTACAGCGATTACAATGAAGAAATTCGAGTTTAACAGCGATGATGAAGTGTAGAAGTGAATCTGGTAGAGTCTGGGCGCTTCCGAATCCCGATCCCTTTTCCTGATGACCTGGGGCTCTATTTATAGGTGTAGGAGGCTGATATTTCGCCTAAATTTAGGGAGACCACTTCTGGCACGTGAGTGGGCCCACAAGCCCGCATCCAAGAAATCTGGGCCCGTTCCGGGATCGATACGAAGTAATTTTGTATCGATCAAGAAATGATCCAATCGAGCTGAAATTTGGTGAGGACATTCTTCAACATGTACGTAGGCTTCTGTGAAAATTTCATAGCATTTGGACTTGTAGATCGTGAGATATCATCGATTCGAAATAGTGTTTTTCGTTAGGCTGCTTCATTCGAATCGATCCCTTCGTATCGATTCCTTCGAATCGATGGTGGCATGTGACTCTGTGATGACGTGGAGTGCAGCTTTCGTATCGATCTGCCTTTTTCGCTGAGTTGATCGAGTCACTCCGGAGATTTCGCCGCGTTCGTATCCATGCTTACCGTGTCGACTCAGGCCCTCCTGATCCAATGGATACGAACGAGTTGCCTTCTGATGGATTCGAAGGACTTCAATCCGATGGGTTCGAAGTAGGAGAAACTTGATGGATTCGAACAGACTACCACTTCAGTTCCCCGATGGATACGAATCTGATGGATTCGAACCGATCATCACCCCACCTCTTTGATGGATACGAACAGCATATCCTTTTAACTTATATCGATCATATCTCCTCCATATGAACTCCGATTAACCTGAAATTTGAAATGTAGCCTCTCCTACCATTGATCATCATCTCCAATCGATTCCGTCCCGATCGGAGCTCGATCAAATTTTGACGAGATCCATTGCAGCCTCGTTTCTAATCGATCCCTGATCCTGATATCCATCGTCCCTTGCCAATTTGTTGATATTCCAGTCTTGACCAAAAGGTGGGATAACAGTAAGCATCACAACTATTTTCAGATTTATATTCTTCACCCTAGACATTATCTATGATATCAACTTAGGTACTTATTAGATGGTGGTTCTTTTGAGGGTGTAACAACCTGCATATTTTACGATTATATATTTAAATGTTTTATTTAAATATAGCATCGTTTGTTGAATTTAAAGTCTGAAATGTTACTTTTTGTAAACAGTTGAATCAGGACTCGAGACCACTTCCATTGAGTTCAAAACGACGTTACAACTTTTTTGAGTATAAATATCAATATGTTTGGAGTTGATTAGGATTTTGATATTTTGTTTGGGCTTTGGGTTGTGTTCTAGTCCACTAACCCAATAAGAGAACCAGAACGTTCTACCAAAATACCTCCCACTCCACTCCTCTTCATTCATTCCACTTTCAAAATTCCTAACACACAAGCCCTAGAAAAATGGGGGAAAAGAAAAGAGATTAGAAATTCCTAAGCCCTAATTCTCTTAGGAAATTAAACTTCAAATTATAAATCAAAGAGAAGCTAAGGTAAGCATCCTCTTCATCTTCTCCATCTCAATATCTCTTCAATTTTCAGAAATTCCTATAACCTAACTTAGGAAAAACATTGCATTTGATAATAGATTGAAGATTCTAGAGGTGTTGTTGAAGAGAAATCAATCTTAGCTTGTTTTAGAGCTTCTCATTTCTATATTTGAGTTTAAAGGTGAGTTCTTGAACTCACATCTATGTCTATACCTTTGATAGTTGTTAGGTATGAATTCCTAACATCTATTTTATGTTCATTTGCTTTGGATTTGAATTGGTTTGGTGAATTTTCCAGATTTTCGTATTTTAAAGTCAAAATCTATGAAAATCCTACTATGGATGTTTGGACATATTGTTTGGAGTGTATTGAAGAGCCTATAGGGCTGGGTTGTCGCTTGCCATAAATCCCTAGCCACCATCGCTCATCCGATCGCTTCCGGACCGATTTGGCCATTAATGGCCTAGGTTGAGTTTTGCCCTGAGCTTCAGCTTAGATGTCTGGGAATAACCTCAGACGTCTGGGCCATCGGAATAAAAATTCCAGATGTACAGCTCAGATGTCTGAGGTTATTCCCAAACGTCTGGGCGATCTGGAAGAAAATTTCCAAATTCTCAGCTCAGACGTCTAGTGCTGTTTAATTCAGCCAATTTGCCTATTTTTGAGTGGATTTCCGTTTTATCGATTTTTGTTGATCCGGTTGGTTGTTGTCATTTATTATTGACTTTGATGACTTCTTTTCTGGATTTTTGGAATATCCATTTGATGGATTTGATATCGATTTCTATGGTTTTGATTCACGTCGTCGAATGTGAATTTTTGGTGATAGATTGTTTTTACAATCGTTTCTATGATTGGTCACTTTAAAATACAAAGGTTTCTATACTAGTAGTAAATACTCAAACTCTTTCACAAAAACGATTTCAACACTACTTTTAAATACAAAGCTCGTTTTTAAAACCGTTTTCCAATCTATTAGTATATACAAACCTTTACCTCATTCGTACGAGAAATCCAATTAAACGACCTAGCAAAACAAGTGGTATGAAATGCTTGCGTTTACTTCGTCGGTTAATTCTTAGACTTGTTCGATTGAAATCTTGTGACAATTTTCGAGTGGAAATCTACAAATTGTTCGTAAATATTTAAGTTAAGCCGGTGGTTATGGGATACGAAGCTAAACTCATTTATTTACTAGCTTGGTGTAATTTACACTTTTATTGATCTATGAGGATCATTTTGTGGTTTAGACGAGCGATATGCGATGTCTCTTTGTCCGCGTGGGGGACGGTACCCCGTTTTGTGGAGTTTCGTCTCATTTTTATGGGCTAGCGACCCTTGACTTTTTATGGAGTTCGGTTCATCGGGCGTACCGTTGTACTACGTCGTTGTTCCGACTTGTTTGATTTCAGGTTCCTCGGGCGTACCGTTGTACTACGTCGTTGCACCGGCTCTATGGGTTAGCGACTCATGGAATAGCGTCCCGTTTGTGATACACGTGTTGGTGAGTTTTCATGCTCCCGTTTGTGATAGGCCTCCTCCCTTTGTGTTATATTCATATCTATTTCCGCCTTAGTGATATGAATATCTATGACTGATTTATGATATGCTTATTTTATATTTGTTTCCGAAGGCCACATAGCCACTGTATAGTAGCTTTGAGTCTGCATTTGATGTGTCAGATTTCCTCTTGAAATGAAATGCATGACATACTATCTGACATATCGGTACTCGCACAAAGCAATTATACAGATGGTCGCTCCTCAACAGCCTTATTCTTCGTACTAATTGACGGCATTACCCAGTAGTGTCCTTGGTTAGTGTGAGTATAGAGGTGGGGCGTCACAGCTTGGTATCAGAGCCAAACTTCGGAATAATGTAAAATAATCTAGCAAGGATCATTGTCCTAAGTCTCTCTTAGGAATCGTGCCTTAGGATTTAATTCGAGTCATAGGACCCATTCTATCCTATTTTCTTTTATGATGCCTTGTTTTATCAATCTAGTTTATTTGAATTCATTCTGAGAATAACCTTTTTCCTCTTCTTTCTTTCTTTCTTCAAGAAGAGAAATGGTTAGACATGGCCGTCCTAGCATTGGTCAATCCAGTGCTACTCCTCAGGATGGCGTATTCATGCCTGCCCAACAGCTTTTGGATCTTGTAAAGAATGCCCAAGCTGCTGGACCCATTCTTGAGCATACTCATCCTAAATCCAGGTTTGCACGCTTGTGTAGTGATTATACTAATTTGGGTGGAAGGCCATTCAAGGGTTTCGAAAGCGTTATAGAAGTCCAAGCTTGGCTTAGAACATGCGACCGCATCTTTTCTCGCATGAATCGTGTGGATCTATATCGAGTCCAAGTGGCTTCTAGCATACTCCAGAAGAGAGCATTAGTGTGACGCCCCACCTCTATGCTCATAATAACAAAGAGTATTAAAGGAAATACTGTCTATTATTACGAAGAATAAGGCTGGATAGGAGCGACCATCCGTAATTGGCCTTACACTAATATTGGTTATCTCGATAGGAGTGGTACATACTTTTATTTTTTTCTCTATTATTTATTTACTCCCATTGACACACCCAATACTAGTATAAAACAAACTACGACGGTTCATAATAGTTTAGGACATTAGATATAACAATAACACGGATAATATAAATGCGGAACAAAGATAAAAACAAAAGTCTCATATATATATAACTGATGTCAGTTAATACATAGTTAATTGAAATATATGATACAACTACAACTGTCGACTCAAGAAGTTATATATACAAGTACATTAACGAATAATATACATGAATACATATCATTCTATACAATGACACGACTACTACAAAATGACACTGACAACTTCAGAAGATGTGAAAAGTCTTCATATCCTGAACAGCAACTCAAAGAAGAAAATCTACAACCTGAAATAACTCGGGTCTGACCCGAGTATTACATTTAGAAGAAAATAATACACGGGTCAGTCTAATTCAAACTCAGTTATTAGTGCATAGTAGCGATAATAATCAGATAGTCAAATAGACGACATTCACAGAAATCTCGTATATCCAACTCTCGATACGAGAATTGGATAACAGCATATGTAACACTAAATAGTGTTAAGCGATAAATCAGCAAATCCAAATCAGAATACAAATCAAATATTGAATTTAACCAACGAAAGAATTCAGCAGATCGAATCCTCCATTTAAAACTGTCAAATCTGATAGGGCTGCTGTACACGCACGCGTGTACTGCCTCGCCACTATCGTAGGAGATACACAAAAGCACAGTGAAAGTCATAAGTGATCATAAGGTCAAACCCCCAAAATCGGGTTCAACTCAAGTATGAGAACAACACAAATGTCTGAAAAGCAACTGCATGCAAACAGCCTCAAAACATGAATGTACAAATTGTAAACATGATAGCAAGTACACACAGGAAAGCAGTGAAGTGGGCAAAAGTATCAAGTCTGGAAAACAAAAATGCCCAGACTCAACAAAGATGTACACAGTGGCATATAAACAACACTGCAATACTACCAAAGTTCAAGTAACTAACGTCAACATTTCGAAGTCAACATCAATGCCGTGGGGATGAACGAAACTCAAGAGAAGCTACAACATGAAGCACTGCATTTCAATTAGCAGTACAACTAGAAGTGATCTAGAGAACAATATCACAACAGATCAACATGGAAGAACTCAGAGATGACAAGCATATCAATGCAAAGCTTCAACATACGAAACATCAACATGGATGCAGAGACTGTCACAAACAAATATAGACAGTGACACAGTGAAATGCCGACATCACAAACTACTGAAATGGCAAAGATTGGAAGATAACAAACTCACATGCAACAAGCATCAACAACAAAGAAATGCACATGTCCAGTTTCAAGTGACTCGAGTTCAACAAATTCAGAGATTAGGCAGAAGATACATGAAAATGCAGCATGGTTCAAGCTGCAGTGACTCGAAGAAATTAATCAACCCAAATCAATAGAAATGTACAGATTCAGGTTGAATCAAAAAGACAAGCTAATCCAACAAATCACGGTTCCACAGTTTCAAATATGATATACAGTGAACCAACTGCAACATGTATGATTCAATATGAACAAGATAAAATGTGTACAACAGAGATCAAGCTCAGAGCCGAGAAAGTCATCACACAAATCAAAACTGTGGTAGTCGAATAATTCCAAAGCCGATCAAATACAATTATACATGTATGCATATATATATATATATATGTATATGCATACACATATATGTCTATATCAAATGAAACAAAGAGGAATATATCAATGTGTTCAGTAGCTAACAATGGCAAGCTACGAGTACAGTTAACCTCAATGCAATCACGAATGCAACTGTACACGGAAATATCAGACACCAAACATCCTAGTGACGAATGAATGCAACACACTCGAAGTACCATGGACAGAAGTAAACGCAGACATGTACCAGAGTACATCACAAGAAATATATGCCACTGGGAATACGCTTGAACAAAGGTTTCCCATTTAAGAAATGAAATGTCAAAGACAATAAATAATATGATGAGAACAACCAACCCATGTCAAAGACTGTTGCAGAACCAAAAACCCAGAAATTCCCACCACAAAATCGGAGTGACCGAAGTCAAAAATAAAGCAATGCCGAAGTCCATAGAGAATTCAAAATTTCCAAACTGAGAAACCCTTATCACGAAAATAAGTGAATTCATACCAAGTCCAGTAAACAAAATTGGAACCAATGGTTTCAACATCAACCCAAAATCGAAGCAAGCCAAGAATCACGACTGAAACAAAATCACCAATACACGAATTCGAATTAGATGTGAGGGAATTAACCACTCACCTTTGTCGAAGAGCACGCGACGAGATCTCTCGATCGAGTAAATTGAAGTCGACAGCCCCCAATTTGTTTCGAAGAGCCAAAATACAAATCACAGAGGAATGAACTAACTGGAATCGACTGCAAGCAACAAGAAGTAAGGAACAATCGAAGGAGTCGGGATCGAAGCATCGTTCGATCGAGTTGCACGAGTCGACCGAAGCCCTAGCTTTTCGAACGAACGAACAAGGAAAATTGTGGCCGCCATGGTTCTTTCTTTCGCTCGTATGATTTTAGGGTTATGCCAATTGAAATGGGGAACGGGTTTCTCCTTGACAAAATAGAACGGCAACAATGAAATATAAACATGGGCTAGATTCAAAAGCCCAACTCAATCATTTGAAAATTGTTTAAAGAATATCAATTTGATTCAAATTCCCAAACAACGCTTTACAATTCTTATTAAAGAATTTTAACCCGAATAAATCTCAATTGCAATCAAACAATTTTCACATTTCAAATCCGATTCGAATTCCAATAACAATTATCAACTGAATTAAATCGTCATTTTGACGATAATTGAAATTACAAAAATCCCGGTTGTTACAGACTCCCCTCCTTATAAAAATTGCGTCCCCGCAATTTTCCTAATCAAGATTGTCTATAACAATTTTCTTCTAACCTAAACTAGTTATGCTAGAAAAATAAGAATTGAGAACACAATTATCAAAGAAATTGCGTCCACGCAATCATAGGGAATAAATGGATAAAAGGTAACAACCAAAAGAGCATGGCAATGTCGAATGTACAAGCAAAGCAAGTGTCAGCGGGGAAGTATTAGATAAGAAATCAAAAGGTTCGACTGCTTCAAATCAAAAGAATCAACATCGTGAGAATCAGGGTTCAAAATCAGACGACTAACAAAAGCAAGAACAATCGAGTTCCAGCAACTAAAAGAGAAGGAAAAACAGAGCAGAAATCCCATACAGAGCACGAATTGAATGTGAGTAAATCAAATTACTCACCTGAATCGCCAGAGAAAAAGACGAAGCTCAAATCTCAAAAGTCGCAAATATTCAATCATCAAAAACGATAATTGAATTTTCAAATCGCAAATATTTACTTATCTCAAACGATAATTAGAAGACAAAACAACTATCTGATTATCTCAAACGATAGTCAGAAACAAATATTTAATTATCAAAAATGATAATCAAATTTCTCAAATCAACAAATATTCGATTATCACAAACGATAATCAAATTTCAAATTCAACAAATATTTAATTATCAAAAGCGATAATTAAATCTCAAATAAGCAAATATTTAATTATCAAAAGCGATAATTAAATCTCAAATCAGCAAATATTTAATTATCAAAAGCGATATTTAAATCTCATATCAGCAAATATTTAATTATCAAAAGCGATAATTAAATCTCATATCAACAAATATTTAATTATCTAAAGCGATAATTAAATCTAAAATCAACAAATATTTAATTATCTCAGGCGATAATTAAATCTAAAATCAACAATTATTTAATTATCTCAAGCGATAATTAAATCTAAAATCAACAAATATTTAATTATCTCAAGCGATAATTAAATCTCAAATTACAAATATTTAATTATCTCAAGCGATAATTAAATCTAAAATCAACAATTATTTAATTATCTCAAGCAATAATTAAATCTAAAATCAACAAATATTTAATTATCTCAAGCGATAATTAAATCTCAAATCACAAATATTTAATTATCTAAAGCGATAATTAAATCTCAAATCAACAAATATTTAATTATCTCAAGCGATAATTAGAAACAACAAATATCCGATTATCAAAAACGATAATCAGAACTCATATCAACAAATATCTAATTATCACAAGCGATAATTAAATCTCAAATCAACAATTATTTAATTATCAAAAGCGATAATTAAATCTCAAATCAGCAAATATTTAATTATCAAAAGCGATAATTAAATCTCATATCAACAAATATTTAATTATCTCAAGCGATAATTAAATCTCAAATCACAAATATTTAATTATCTAAAGCGATAATTAAATCTCATATCAACAAATATTTAATTATCTCAAGCGATAATTAGAAACAACAAATATCCGATTATCAAAAACGATAATCAGAACTCATATCAACAAATATCTAATTATCACAAGCGATAATTAAATCTCAAATCAACAATTATTTAATTATCAAAAGCGATAATTAAATCTCAAATCAGCAAATATTTAATTATCTAAAGCGATAATTAGAAACAACAAATATCCGATTATCAAAAACGATAATCAGAACTCATATCAAAAAATATCTAATTATCACAAGCGATAATTAGAAACAACAATTATCCGATTATCAAAAACGATAATCAGAACTCATATCAACAAATATCTAATTATCACAAGCGATAATTAGAAACAACAAATATTTAATTACCGATACGATAATTAAATCTCATAACATCAGATATCTAATTACCTGCAGATAATTAGAAACAACAAATATCTAGAAATCAATTAAGAAGACTAGAAAATCAACATAAAAGCTTGGATCGATCCCATCAGATGGCGAGTTTTTAATTCGCCGCACGTGCATCTCAGAGTGGCCGAAGCCTACCAAGTACTCAACATAATTTTGGCGCCCATCAGATTGACCCGAAGGTCCGCAGAGTGACCCGAAGGTCTAGTACTGGTATTTGACCCGAAGGTCCGCAGAGTGGCTCGAAAGCACACAAAATCATCAAATATTTCAATTAACGAGTCCGGAATTAACCGAAATAGCAAACGCACAAGTCTCATACCACGTGTTTTACTAAATCGTTTGATTTTCTTCATCGTTTCCTTGAAAGTGAAAAATAGTGTATTTTGTAAAAATACATTTCACATTCTCAAACGGACAAGTCCGGAATTAAGAGAATCAGTAAAAGAAAGGGGTCATAGTCCTCGATTTTGCTGAAACGTTTAAATCGCTTCCTCATTCTTTTGAAATCGCAAACTGTAAAATTTTTGAAAACAATTTTATTTATTTTGTAAAAATAACAATTCGCATTCTCAACTGAACAAGTCCGGAGTTAAGCGAAACAGTAAAAGAAAGGGGTCATAATCCTCGATTTTGCTGAATCGTTTAAGTCGCTTTCTCATTCTTTTGAAAACGCAAACTGCTAAAATTTTATATTTTAAAACGATTTTCCAATCACGTGATTAAAACAGCAAATCAGTAACAATTTCGATAAGGAAATTGTACTTCTCAAAATACCGTAAAAACGGTTACAAATCAGCATTGCGGAATAACCGCTTGAAAATCCACTTTTAAAATTTGACGGTTACGGAAGCCAAAGCGACAGTAGTTTTAAAACGTCAAAATCACATCAAAACAATCTACATCAAAAGGTAATGTCAGTGAATTCTCATTCATCAAAATGCCACAAAACATCGTACTTCAAAATATAGCATTGGTGTAAAATTCCGTTGTAAAAATAACGGCAACAAAATACGTTTCATAACCAAGCATCGGTTCAACGTAAAATAAATGCAATAACGTGCAATTTAAATTTTTGCACGTACTACAAAATGAACAAAGAATCATTCAAATGTATCTTCAATGAAGATAATTTAAAACAACAAAAATCTAATCAATAGATGATTAGTACAAAAGAAAGCCAGCGGAAATTTCAACAAAAATCACATATCTGCAACTTCTTCGAATCCTCAATTCGGATTCGAAGTTCTCAAAGAAATAAAATAATTACAGCTATGTAAACAACAAATGAAATTCATATCAATTTCGTATTTTGATTTTTAAATCAAAAAGATTATCAGTTGTACTCAGCGAAGACAGTTTCACTGTTTCCGCTGCGCACTCTGATAAACAGATTACAAATCAATCAAATCATCAGAACACAATTTCATTATTATTTTTAAATAAAGTTATTTAAAAATTTCATCCAAATTTCAAAACTTTAGTTTTGACTCAAGCACAAATAAAACATCGACCAATAGTTGTAACATATGTTCCTTCCGAGTTAAGTTTTATATTATGTCCATAAACCCCAAGCTCCGATACCAACTGTGACGCCCCACCTCTATGCTCATAATAACAAAGAGTATTAAAGGAAATACTGTCTATTATTACGAAGAATAAGGCTGGATAGGAGCGACCATCCGTAATTGGCCTTACACTAATATTGGTTATCTCGATAGGAGTGGTACATACTTTTATTTTTTTCTCTATTATTTATTTACTCTCATTGACACACCCAATACTAGTATAAAACAAACTACGACGGTTCATAATAGTTTAGGACATTAGATATAACAATAACACGGATAATATAAATGCGGAACACAGATAAAAACAAAAGTCTCATATATATATAACTGATGTCAGTTAATACATAGTTGACACAATACATATGATACAACTACAACTGTCGACTCAAGAAGTTATATATACAAGTACATTAACGAATAATATACATGAATACATATCGTTCTATACAATGACATGACTACTACAAAATGACACTGACAACTTCAGAAGATGTGAAAAGTCTTCATATCCTGAACAGCAACTCAAAGAATAAAATCTACAACCTGAAATAACTCGGGTCTGACCCGAGTATTACATTCAGAAGAAAATAATACACGGGTCAGTCTAATTCAAACTCAGTTATTAGTGCATAGTAGCGATAATAATCAGATAATCAAATAGACGACATTCACAGAAATCTCGTATATCCAACTCTCGATACGAGAATTGGATAACAGCATATGTAACACTAAATAGTGTTAAGCGATAAATCAGCAAATCCAAATCAGAATACAAATCAAATATTGAATTTAACCAACGAAAGAATTCAGCAGATCGAATCCTCCATTTAAAACTGTCAAATCTGATAGGGCTGCAGTACACGCACGCGTGTACTGCCTCGCCACTATCGTAGGAGATACACAAAAGCACAGTGAAAGTCATAAGTGATCATAAGGTCAAACCCCCAAAATCGGGTTCAACTCAAGTGTGAGAACAACACAAATGTCTGAAAAGCAACTGCATGCAAACAGCCTCAAAACATGAATGTACAAATTGTAAACATGATAGCAAGTACACACAGGAAAGCAGTGAAGTGGGCAAAAGTATCAAGTCTGGAAAACAAAAATGCCCAGACTCAACAAAGATGTACACAGTGGCATATAAACAACACTGCAATACTACCAAAGTTCAAGTAACTAACGTCAACATTTCGAAGTCAACATCAATGCCGTGGGGATGAACGAAACTCAAGAGAAGCTACAACATGAAGCACTGCATTTCAATTAGCAGTACAACTAGAAGTGATCTAGAGAACAATATCACAACAGATCAACATGGAAGAACTCAGAGATGACAAGCATATCAATGCAAAGCTTCAACATACGAAACATCAACATGGATGCAGAGACTGTCACAAACAAATATGGACAGTGACACAGTGAAATGCCGACATCACAAACTACTGAAATGGCAAAGATTGGAAGATAACAAACTCACATGCAACAAGCATCAACAACAAAGAAATGCACATGTCCAGTTTCAAGTGACTCGAGTTCAACAAATTCAGAGATTAGGCAGAAGATACATGAAAATGCAGCATGGTTCAAGCTGCAGTGACTCGAAGAAATTAATCAACCCAAATCAATAGAAATGTACAGATTCAGGTTGAATCAAAAAGACAAGCTAATCCAACAAATCACGGTTCCACAGTTTCAAATATGATATACAGTGAACCAACTGCAACATGTATGATTCAATATGAACAAGATAAAATGTGTACAACAGAGATCAAGCTCAGAGCCGAGAAAGTCATCACACAAATCAAAACTGTGGTAGTCGAATAATTCCAAAGCCGATCAAATACAATTATACATGTATGCATATATATATATGTATATGCATACACATATATGTCTATATCAAATGAAACAAAGAGGAATATATCAATGTGTTCAGCAGCTAACAATGGCAAGCTACGAGTACAGTTAACCTCAATGCAATCACGAATGCAACTGTACACGGAAATATCAGACACCAAACATCCTAGTGACGAATGAATGCAACACACTCGAAGTACCATGGACAGAAGTAAACGCAGACATGTACCAGAGTACATCACAAGAAATATATGCCACTGGGAATACGCTTGAACAAAGGTTTCCCATTTAAGAAATGAAATGTCAAAGACAATAAATAATATGATGAGAACAACCAACCCATGTCAAAGACTGTTGCAGAACCAAAAACCCAGAAATTCCCACCACAAAATCGGAGTGACCGAAGTCAAAAATAAAGCAATGCCGAAGTCCACAGAGAATTCAAAATTTCCAAACTGAGAAACCCTTATCACGAAAATAAGTGAATTCATACCAAGTCCAGTAAACAAAATTGGAACCAATGGTTTCAACATCAACCCAAAATCGAAGCAAGCCAAGAATCACGACTGAAACAAAATCACCAATACACGAATTTGAATTAGATGTGAGGGAATTAACCACTCACCTTTGTCGAAGAGCACGCGACGAGATCTCTCGATCGAGTAAATTGAAGTCGACAGCCCCCAATTTGTTTCGAAGAGCCAAAATACAAATCACAGAGGAACGAACTCACTGGAATCGACTGCAGGCAACAAGAAGTAAGGAACAATCGAAGGAGTCGGGATCGAAGCATCGTTCGATCGAGTTGCACGAGTCGACCGAAGCCCTAGCTTTTCGAACGAACGAACAAGGAAAATTGTGGCCGCCATGGTTCTTTCTTTCGCTCGTATGATTTTAGGGTTATGCCAATTGAAATGGGGAACGGGTTTCTCCTTGACAAAATAGAACGGCAACAATGAAATATAAACATTGGCTAGATTCAAAACCCAACTCAATCATTTGAAAATTGTTTAAAGAATATCAATTTGATTCAAATTCCCAAACAACGCTTTACAATTCTTATTAAAGAATTTTAACCCGAATAAATCTCAATTGCAATCAAACAATTTTCACATTTCAAATCCGATTCGAATTCCAATAACAATTATCAACTGAATTAAATCGTCATTTTGACGATAATTGAAATTACAAAAATCCCGGTTGTTACAATTAGATTGGTATGAGCTTTTGATCTCGGAAATTATTGAAGCGGATCTTACTTGGGAGCAATTCCGGGAAAGGTTCGAGTTGAAGTTTGTGCCGGAGGTTGAAAAAGTAACTTTAGCCTGACGCTTTATTGACCTTGTTCAAGGTGAATCTTCTATGACTGACTATGTCGCATCTTTTGAATCGCTCTCTAAATATGGGGTCGTGTATATTAATACCCCATTGAAAAAAAATCAGAGGTTTATATACGGGTTGAATAAGAACCTCAAAAAGCCTTTACTTCTGAAACTAGAAGTTTCTTTCGATCAGCTTGTTGATATAGCTCTTCGACTTGAAGAGGCCGATAAAGAGAGTGATGTTGAAGTTGTGAGTGCCAAACAGAACTTCAACAACAATAAGAAGAGGCCTATTAAGTTCAAACCTAATCCTAACAAGAAAGGGAAGCAAGCAACTTCGGTAGCAAAGACTCCTACCCCTAATCGTAGAGAGGGCTACAATTGTGGTTCTAAGGACCACTATGCAAATAAGTGTCCAAAACCCTTTTATTGCCACTATCGTAAAAGTTCGGGTCATCTTATATCTTCATGTCCCAAACTTCAAGGCAAGAAAGAGGGAAAGATGAATGTTGTGCAAGCCCCTAGTAACACTTCAATTAGTCAAGGTATTTCTCATTCTATCCTTGATGGCATTATTATGTTCCGTGGTCATCCTATTCGAGTTCTCTTTGATACGGGTGCATCTCACTCTTTTATATCAAAGGAACTTGTTGATACTTTGTCTTTAAATGTTATGGGCTTGATGACTTCACTGAGAATTGCGAATTCGGTTGGTGCATCCGCAACACTCAGTTTATTTTGTAAAGATGTCGAGATTATTTTATGTGATTATGTTTTCCGTGCCGATTTGCATGTTATGCGTTACTTAGGTTTCGGAATGATTTTGGGAATGGATTGGCTTAATTATTATGAAGCCCACATCCTATGTCCCAAGAGGACTATCCATCTTCGACATCCCCAATCTGTTAAGCAGATTACTATTGTTCTTAAAGATTCAGATTCCAATTCGGTGGCATCCTTATATTCTCTAAATCCACATGATGACATAATGATGATGAGGAAGATGTCATTTCCCTCATTTACATTGTTTGTGAATTTCCCGACATATTTGAGCCCGTTTTAGGATTACCACCTAAGCGAGCAATTGAGTTCAGAATTAATCTGATCCCTGGAGCTCTACTTATCACTCGTCCTCCTTATCGCATGTCTAATAAGGAAAATGAGGAGATGCGTAAACAATTATCCGAATTGGAAGCAAAACAGTTTATTCGTTCTAGTTCCTCTCCATGCGGAGCTTCAGCTATCTTTGTGAAGAAATCTGATGGTGCACTCGGGCTTTGCGTTGACTATCGCAAGCTTAATGATCTCACCATCAAGAATAAATATCCCTTACCTCAGATTGATGATCTATTCCATCAACTTAGTGGTGCTAGAGTCTTTTCACAGTTAGACATAGCAACCGATTTTCATCAGCTTCGAATTGCAGAGGATAGTATTCCATTGACGTCGTTCCATACTCGTTATGGATCTTATGAACGGCTTGTTATGCCATTTGGTTTAACGAATGCTCCAGCTTATTTCGTTGACCTTATGAATCGAGTTTTCAAAGACTTCCTCGATAGATTTGTTCTCATCTTTATCGATGATATTCTTGTTTATTCTAAAACCGAGGAAGAGCATGAAAAACATCTTCGAGTTGTGTTGGAAACCCTTAGGAGCAATCAATTGAAAGCAAAATTTTCTAAGTGCCACTTTTGGCAATCCCATGTGAAATTTTTAGGACATATTATTTCTGAATCCGGAATTTCCGTGGATCCTTCAAAGATTGAAGCGATTCAAAATTGGAAGAGACCGGAGAATGTGACGGAAATCCGTAGCTTTCTTGGATTGGCGGGCTATTACCGTCGGTTCATAAAAGACTTTTCTAAAATTTCCGTACCTCTTACTAGTTTGACAAAGAAGGGAGTTAAGTACATTTGGTCAGACAAATGTGAAGCTGCTTTTTGGAAATTAAAAGAACTCCTTTCCGATGCTCCTATTCTTGTGATTCCCAATTTGCTTTTGATTTGAATTGGTTTGGTGAATTTTCCTAATTTTGGTATTTTGAAGTCAAAATCTATGAAAATCCTACTATGGATGTTTGGATATGTTGTTTGGAGTGTATTAAAGAGCCTATAGGGCTGGGTTGTCGCTTGCCATAAATCCCTAGCCACCATCGCTCATCCGATCGCTTTCGAACCGATTTGGCCATTAATGGCCTAGGCTGATTTTCCCCTGAGCTTCAGCTTAGACGTCTGGGAATAACCTCATATGTCTGTGCCATCGGATTAAAAATTCCAGATGTACAGCTCAGACGTCTGAGGTTATTCCCAGACGTCTAAGCGATCTGGAAGAAAATTTCCAGATTCTCAGCTCAGACGTATAGGAAAACCACCAGACGTCTAGTGCTGTTTAATTCAGCCAATTTGCCTATTTTTGAGTGGATTTTCATTTTATCGATTTTTGTTGATCCGGTTGATTTTTGTCATTTATTATTGACTTTGATGACTTTTTTTCTGGATTTTTGGAATATCCATTTGATGGATTTGATATCGATTTCTATGGTTTTGATTCACGTCGTCGAATGTAAATTTTTGGTGATAGATTGTTTTTACAATCGTTTCTATGATTGGTCACTTTAAAATACAAAGGTTTCAATACTAGTAGTAAATACTCAAACTCTTTCACAAAAACGATTTCAACACTACTTTTAAATACAAAGCTCGTTTTTAAAACCATTTTCCAATCTATTAGTATATACAAACCTTTACCTCATTCGTACAAGAAATCCAATTAAACGACTTAGCAAAATAAGTGGTATGAAACGCTTGCGTTTACTTCGTCGGTTAATTCTTAGACTTGTTCGATTGAAATCTTATGATAATTTTCGAGTGGAAATCTACAATTTGTTCGTAATATTTAAGTTAAGCCGGTGGTTATGGGATACGAAGCTAAACTCATTTATTTACTAGCTTAGTGTAATTTACACTTTTATTGATCTATGAGGATCATTTTGTGGTTTATACGAGCGATATGCGATGTCTCTTTGTCCGTGTGGGGGACGGTACCCCGTTTTGTGGAGTTTCGTCTCATTTTTATGGGCTAGCGACCCATGACTTTTTATGGAGTTCAGTTCATCGGGCGTACCGTTGTACTACGTCGTTGTTCCGACTTATTTGAGTTTCAGGTTCCTAGGGCGTACCGTTGTACTACGTCGTTGCACCGGCTCTATGGGTTAGCGACTCATGGGATAGCGTCCCGTTTGTGATAAATGTGTTGGTTAGTTTTCGTGCTCCCGTTTGTGATAGGTCTCCCCCTTTGTGTTTTCTGAATTTCTAATTATTGATTTCTAGAATTTGTGTTTCTCCAATTTTTGTGATTTGCATTGATAAGCTTTATCAATATTTGAGGTTTGGTGTATAAAAATAAAGAATATGACATTCTTTTTTGTGTATGAGAAAATTTGAGATATTGTATGATTTTTGTGGTTATCATATATATTTGTCATATCTTTTATCCTATCTCATCTTATCTGATATTTATAGCTAGACTGATCCGTTTATTATTTTTCTTCTTAAATAATACTCGGGTCAGACCGAGGTGTTTCAGGTGCTTCCACTTGATTTCTTATCATAGATCGTCATCTGACTTTTGGCTAACTACTTTAGCTTAGTAGTTTTTGTTTCTATACATTCGAGATAGAGACTCCATGATGTATACATATTCTTTTGTCTAGCACTTGTACCTATTCTTTTGTGACGTAGTGGATCTTGTATGACCACTACTTTGATGGGCACTTCTATGTGTTATATTCATATATGTTTCCGCCTTAGTGATATGAATATATGTGACTGATTTATGATATGCTTATTTTATATTTGTTTTCGAAGGCCATATAACCACTGTGTAGTAGCTTTGAGTCTGTATTTGATGTGTCAGATTTCCTCTTAAAATGAAATGCATGACATACTATCTGACATATTGGTACTCGCATAAAGCAATTACACAGATGGTCGCTCCTCAACGGCCTTATTCTTCGTACTAATTGATGGCATTACCCAGTAGTGTCCTTGGTTAGTGTGAGTATAGAGGTAGGGCGTCACAGAGGGTATAACCATTACAGCATCGTGAAAGTCTCAAATGTTCTGTTATATGTGGCTACATATTTCTTGAGTTTCTCATACCAGACTTATGTTTAACACATCGTTTTTGTTTTTCCAAAACTCCTCGTGTGATGTTTTGAGTAGTCTGAGAAAGGCAGATTTTTTATTGATGTTTATTGGAGCTCGAGGAGACAAGCTGGTTGTTTCACCTACCATAGTATTCTTATTTACGTTGCATTACTATATTGTACACATTAGCATTTGTGGTGGTTGATTGCTATAAATGTCCAGGCTTATAATAGTATTTAGAATTGTAACTCTGAAATGTTGTTTATCTTATAGTGACAGTTTTGTATTGTCTTTTGATATTTTATGTTATCGTTTCGCTGTGAAATTCTTATATTGTCTTCCTTCTTTTATGTTTTGATTCTTTTTATTTTTATTTTATACTAAAATTATGTCTTTCCAACACTTGGATGCTCGACACAAGAACACCGTAGATATATCATTGTCAACATTTAGGGATCAAAAAGGCTAGTTGTTACATCTGGTATCAGAGCTGATGATTAAGCGAGAACCTTGGCTTTGGTCAGGTATGACTCATTAAGAGATAGGGTAATGGAATGCCCTAGCATGAGTTGAGTGTATTATACATATGAGAGCATATTTGTATTTGTTATAAACCCTTAAAAGTAATTCCATCTACAAAAATTAAAGACCTTATATATGGTAACTTATACAAGTATAAGTTGATAGTGTAGTTTAATTAATGTAGGGATTAATGATGTTCATTCTTTACCCTTATTAATTAGTTTAGCCATGCTTGGCCAGTTTATGAACGTTGCTATCCATTGTAGAATGATTTGACATGCTCGACCAGTTTATGAGTATCATTATCATTTGTAGAAGTATTAGCTTAACATTGCTCAGCCAATTTACTAGCATTGTTATCATTTGTTGATTGATTAGTCATGCTCGGCCAGTTTATGAGCATTAACTATTATTTGTTAATTGTTGATTTGTGTTCGACCAGTTTATGGGCAGTTTTACCTTTCAACTTCATGGATTGGTAGACAATATTGGTGAGTACATTAGAATGAACACTTTATGAATTTAGTTTCGCAGTTTGACATAATGCATTCGGTAACAATGTTGGGTTAAAAGTTAAATATATTAAAATATGTGTTTTAATTTAAAGGAAAGATAAGGTATTTTGTGAATAAACATTTACGAAAAGTTTTATATAAGAAAGTGACTTTATACAAGTATGATTTATAAACGAAGAGAATTTAAATAGATATTTTGAGAACTTAAACCCAGGTGTTTTTAAAAACGTTTTTCAAGATTTTGGAGTACTATTATTTGAAAGTGTATATTTAGGAAATTGGTTTGTCAGATTGAGATCATGATACCTAGTAATATTTACGAAGTATTTGATACCCCTTTGAAAATGATTTTGGTTAAGTTCAAAATGTATGATTTGGATATAATAAACCCTTCTGTCGCTTGAAAATAATTCTGGTGATGACTGCATCAGCATCGACATTCATTTTCGAGTTTTAAAGTCGGGGATACTATAGAGTTTTTTTAGTAAAATAGATTTTGATTTAATCCTGAAACTATGATTTGATGTACGAAAGATATATGTATGTATTATTATTTCAAAATGACCTGTAATAAAACCCTATGTTTAGTTTTAAACTTTTCTTTAAAGAGATTTGATATAAAACATAGAGTAGTTTAATAAAGGTTTTAAAATAAACTTTCTATATGGAAAAGATTTGTATGTATGCTATGTTGGGGGCCCAAGTGGTAGTGGCATGTTGGAACTTTTCATGTTTTCCTTTTTGGGTAAGGTATGCATAATAAATAATTGAAACTTCGTTAAGTTATTTTATAGACACATGTATCCTATGCATTAGGACGGTATGGTATGTGCATCATGTTATGGTATGTTATTTGGTAGTTTTCATTTGTTAAAATGAAACAGGATTTTCGACGATTTTGGATAGTCGAAAACTTTCGAATCATTATAGAACTTGAAGCTAAGCGTTTTTGTGAAAATATAGAACATGAGTTTTTGTAACTCCTGAATCGAGAAGGTAGTAACTTAAAAAAATTTAAATGGTTAAACATACTTTTTAAGTAAAAGGAATTTGATGTTTGAGGTAGTGGAGATTATACTAATGTGAACTTAAGTCATAAATTGTTTATAAACTTGAAGTTATGTTTTAATGAAATGGTTCATAAATGATGTGGTATTGAATAAGAGTTATTATTTGAATAGAAGAATGTGTTAAAAAGGGATATTGGTGTAGCTAAGAAACTAATAGGATAAAATACATAGGTTTTACGTAGATCATCTTATTCGCATGATTGTTCTTAATCCAGTATTCGAGTACATGGTTTCGAGGTTATTTACATCAGCCCGAACAAGGATTGTTTGCTTGATTCTTGATGTGAATGCTTGATATGGATTCTTGGTATGATCTCGAAGTTTTCTATCATAGTATATAGCTATGTAAGGAAGACGAAAGTTTCTAATCAAGGAACCTGATCGGAGTTCGCACTAGAGAGGTCATGTGATTTATACTAGTTTGGAAGTGAAATGTATGTGATCAAGCAAGCGATTTGATCGGATATTGTGTATTGATGGTCCATTTGCATCGTACAAGCTTCAGTATGTATTGTTGGATTATGGAGAGTTTAAGTGATGAATCTTTTATTTGTTCTGAGGTAGAATGAATAATCGTCTAAGTAATAACCTAAGGACGTTGAGCGTAAGGTGCGCTTAGTAGATTATTTATCATCCTTGTGTGATAAGAGGATTTGTCAACCCGGGTAATCCGTAAGCTATGGTTGCTAGTGATTGTGAATACTATTATGTATCACTATGTGATTGTTTCCATTTGTTGCTCATTTCGGGATTTCGAGGATGAAATATTTTTAGTGGGAAAGAATGTAATGACCCGGAATTTCGGACTCCCCGTATTTAAATATCTGAACCTTGGATTAGATGTGATTAAATTGATTTAATAACCTTTTGACCCCCTTTTAAATCATAACTAATGATGGAAAACTTGTTTTATAAAAATGTTTACAAAAATGTATGGTTCGATGAAAAATTGATAGAATGACTGAAAATTGTCTTATCGATAAACAGCTTTTTTTCAACGGAAGCTGTTTGAACTTTTTGTGCTTGTCTAATTAATCATTATAGAGGTAATTAGCAACTAAAAATATTTTACACTAAAACTCTTAAGAAGCTTCTTAAAGTTAACTAATTAGGTGTGAAAGCAAAAGGATATTTTTAAGTGGTTTAAGAAGTGTAAAGTGATAAGAATGCAAGGCACATGGGGGGAATCTCTTTGGAAAGAAATGGGAGGCTAAAGGAGAGGGTTTACATGTGTTAAAACTTCATAATAATCAAAAGCTTCAAAAGAAATAAAAAAACTCAAAAATGTTGGCAGTGGATTAGTACTAATCCACTTTGTTCTTCACTAATCTTTCTCTACTTAGTTCAAATCTTCTCCAAACTTCATAAAACTTTCACCAAAGCCTTATATCACCTTATGAAGCATGGGAAGAAAATAAAAAGTGGAATAAATGAAGAGGATATGGGGTTTCAAATTGTTAGCATGGAAGATGTAGGGTGGTGTTGCCTTGTAGTTTTGGTGCTAAAGCTTGGATCTTTGGACGTTTGGTGATGACAGGAGGTGGTTCTATGTTCTTAGGTGCTTTTGCTTAGTTTTTGCATGGATTTTGTGAGTTTATTTACCATTGAATGATTACATAATGTGTTATATATGTTATGTGCTTGAAATATAAAGTTAAAGTGACATTAACTAATTAAAGTTATAAACTTTGTACCCCTCTTGCTTTTGAAAGCAAGTGAAAACTTTATACTGTATAGCATTACTTTTATTACCTTCTTTAACATGTGGTGTGGCCTTGACCTAACATTTAAATAGTGTTTGGATTGTATGTTGAATTTGGAATGGATATGAAATGGTCCATATAACAATAGTCACTATAAGTGCACTTTGATATCCCTTAACTTTAACTTGTGTAAATGGAAAATTTATGATCTTAGTATGGCATAATTTATTTTGAGTATTCTCTACATATATTTTGGTGTAGGGATAGTAAATAAATGATTTGGAAAGTTATAGAAATTTGAAACAAAGTTGTGAAAGTTAGAAGCAAAAAGGTTACCCATGGATGCACTTTGAAAATGCCTTGTGTTCGACAATTTTCAAAGTCAACTTTGAGATACATCCTAGGGGCTTCTTTGAATTTTTAATAAGTATAAGTGTGCTTATTACAGTAAAAATATGGAATTTTAAATCATTTATTAACTTTTGAAAAAAAGTTGCAAAATGTTATAGCGAGAATAAGGTCGCCATGTGAGTACTTTAAAATACGTTGTTTTTGCGAATTTTTGTAATTCAATTGAAAGATATCCTTAGGGTTTTATTTGTATTTTTAATAAGTATTATATGTGTATTTATTACTGAAAGAAAAACCAAAGTTTAAAATATTTTATAACTGGTCAAAAAAGTGGCTAAAGTTGGAGTAAAAAGGTCGCTAAACGAACACTTTAGTAGATACCATGTTTTGGGTATTTCTATAAAATTAAAACAGGAAAAATTCTTAGGTATTTATTTCCATGGTTTTTAAGTATCCTAAGGGTTGTACTTACTATAAAAATTTCAAGTTTTAAACCATTTCTCTTAAGTGGTGAAATCAAGTCGCACATTTCATGCTTTTCTATGTTGTTCTTTGTATAAGACTTTTAACCGTGTTTATAAATGCTGTAGTAGGTTATTTGAGGTTTTAAGTGTCTAAAAATGATATTTATTTTTGTATTTTTCTCTAATCTTTTTAGAGATATTTTCTAAAATATTTTTCAGTATATTAAAGTTTTTTTGAAGTTTAAATATATTTTTAATCATTATTTATGAATTTCAAATTAAAGGGATTTTATAATATAAAACATGCTTTCTATTTATTTTCATCAGATTATAGTTTAGTTATTTTCAAGAAATATTTAACATAGTTATTTAAAACGTATTTATAAGTATTTTTTAAAGTTATATATATATGTGTGTGTGTGTGTGTTTGGAAAAGTGAGTTAAGTGTTTTATAAAAGAACAAAGGAAGTTTTGAATTATAACAATTATGTTGTAATTAACGTTTTGTGAAGTTATGTAAAAGTATATTATCTTGTTAATAAATATACTTAGATCTTTAAAAAGAATGTTTTAAAGATAATGACAAGTATGGAATGGTATTAGGTTTGTTGTAATAATGCGTTAACAACATTTGTCTTTAACCCTTTTTTATTACACTTATGAATGTAAATAGATCTTTAAAAAGAATGTTTTAAAGATAAGCATAAGTGAAATGGTTTTGGATTTGTAGTGTATTTAAGTAACATTAGTCTTAAACCTTTTGAAATAGATTTGTGAATGTAATTAGACTTTTTAAATGGATATTTCAAAGGTAATTACAAGTATGGAATCTTTTGAAAAGATAGAAAACATAAAAGTTTAAAGTAAGAAATCTTATTAATGATTTATGGATATACTTATACCATTTGAAATAAGTATATGAATACCTTTTGAAGTATTGAAAGAGTAAAAATGAATAGTAGTGATCTATAAATGAAGTTTTACTAATAAAAGAGGTTTTAATTAATAAAAGGATTAATTAAATAAAAAAGGGATTAGAAGTCGCATATGTGATGTAATCGTTCTTTGTATGACTTGATCATGCTAGTGCATTCACTTATTTATGGAAAGTATTTAGTCGTGTACTTAGCACTAAAAGCCAATGCAGTAGGCTTGTCTACCTGTGAGAGTTAAGAATGAAGTGCTTAGGCAAGGCTTTTACGCAACCAGTGCTCTAACTTACCTAGCTTCACTCTTGACCGAGGGATAGTGTAAGTTGAAAATTCAAAAATGTTATAAGTATACGAGACTTAATTTCCATATGCTATCGTTTTCATTATTGTTGAAATTAACCAAATTCATCGATTTAGTTTTGAAGAGACCGGGATCGGTAAGTATTTTACTTATCAAAAACCACTTCAAAACTGATATATAGTTTCTATATTATGGAAGCGGTTGTGAAGTGGGATGTTATAGAGTTGAAATTGTCTATCCTAAGATTAGGTCTAAAAGAGAGGTTCGAAGTTTGCATTTGTCGAAGGACTTATGCTGGAATCTATGTGGAGATTTGAGATCTATTCGAGTGATGAAGACTCATGTGAGAGATGTCGAACATGACCTCGACATCGGAAATGACATAAAATAGAGTAGGCCACATGGTCAGGGGTTTAACTGACCTACAATAGGATATTATCACTCCATATCTAGAGCATGCTTATCGATGTTACACGTAGAAGATGATGATATTTGGGATCACGTTTTAAACGTAGAGGGCTATGTTTCTCCTAATTGGTATTTCTACCTAGAGATATACGACACTCGGAGGTAATTTCTGAGTCTTGTGTAGGAGATTGGATTTGGCTTGACTAGAGAGATCTCCTTGGAAAATCCATTATATGAACGTACCTTAGTGGTTTTGATCGTACCCTCAATATTGTTGTGGTGTGATCAATGTAAGCATCACATCTATTTTTTGATTTATATTCTTCAACCTAGACATTATCTATTATATAACCTTATGTACTTATTAGATGGTTTTTCGAGGGGATAACTGCTACGACATTTTGTGCGATCTCAAAAGTACTATTATTGAGTTTCTTTTACTGGTTTTATGTTTGACACATGGTTTTTGTTTTTCGTAAATTCTTCGTGTGCTCTTTCAAGTAGTCTATGAAAGGCATGTTTTCGTTGATATTCATTGGAGCTTGAAGAGATAAGCTGGATGTTTCACATACCGTAGTATTCTTATTTCGCTACATTATTATATTGTATATATCAATATTTGTGAGGATGGGTTGTTATAACTATCCAGGCTGGGGATAGTATTTAGAATTGTAACTCTAAAATGTTGTGTATCTTAGAGTCACAATTTTGTACTGTCTTTTGATATTATATGTTATCATTTCGCTGTAAGATTTTGATATTGTGTTCCTTCTTTCTTGTTTTGCTTCTTTTTCATTTTACTTTACCTAACAATCTATCTTTTCAACACTTGGATGCTTGTTACAGGAATACCATGGATGTTATATTGTCAATATTTAGAGGTCGAAAAAGTCGGTCGTTGCACATGCCATTTATTACATTCAAAGATCTAAAATGAAGTGGTTAACTCAAGGTTCTAGAGCTACTCGTTTCTTTCATGCAAATGTTTCACATGTAAAACCAATCACATCCAACAAGATAATGATGGACGAACAAGGAAATTGGGTAAATGCAAATGAAAATCTCAATAGGGAGCTACTTGTTACTTTTCAAACTTATTTAACACTTTCAATTTAAATCTTGATTTTGCATATATTACTTGTAAAATAATTCTTTCAAACAATGCTAGAAACTCTCTAAAGAAGTCTTTTAACGTGGAGGACGTAAAAAATGCAGTTTTCAAATTGACAACAACAGATCCCTAAGACCAAATGGTTTCAACTCAAAATTTTACAAGATTCACTTAGAAGTTATTAAATAAGATGTTTATCAGGCAATACCAGGCATTCGGTAGTCGGGTAAGATTATAAAAGTGGTAAATCATACCTTTATTTATCTGATCCTAAAAACCATAGACCCACAAACCTTTTTAAATTATAGACTAATTTCTTTATGCAATGTCTTATACAAAATTTTGGCCAATCTACTATGTAACGGAATTGTTAACCTAAAAAATGGATCAACGCCCTGGATTGAGTGTGAAAGCACCAACCGTATTTATTAGAGCAAATAAAATAGAAAAGAAATATAAAAAGAGCAGAAATAGTAAAGAGACAAAAGAATTTTATACTGATTCGACTGTTAACAAAGGCTACATCCACTTTATAACTTTTCTTATTAACTGACTGCTATTACAAGTTGAATTGGATTACAACATGATAGAATATCCTAAGTTAAATCAAGTCACAAGTACTTAAAGATGATTGGAGAATCACAGTCGCTCCTTGTTGACTATTCTGTGGGAGAAGAAGAGTGAAGAATAACCGTGAAGAACAATCTCTGCAGAGTTCCAACAGCCAGTCCAGAAGATCCTGTTTATGTTGCAGGTATAATTGTATTTATAGAGGTTGAAGAGCACTTAGACCAAAGCTTCCTTGCTAGAAGCCTGTACTCAGTGTCATAAAGGAGCTCAGAAAGTTTGAAGGCGACCCGAGCTAACCGGATGGATTACTAACAATCCATAGGTGATGGATCGCTAGAGATCTTGGTTGTCTTCCTATCTTCTATTTGAGTGTTTTGTCCAAATATCAAGTCGTTTGGAGTTTTTTTGATCATCTATTTTGATGGGTAATCTGGTCTAAAAGAATCAACCATAACCCACTCAAAACTTAAAGAAATCAGACGAAACATTGCAGGTACACTCTGAAGGGTGTGTGGGACCTACAATATGTATTTTAGGTGGTGGACACCAACCTGCATGGGTCGCTAGCGATCCATCAAGATGGGTCGCTAGCGATCCATCAAATCTTTTCCAATCATGCTCATTTTTATTGTGAGCCTTCTTTTATGTCTTCTAAGTGTTCTCTCCAAATTTCAAGTCAATCTGATTACGTATGATTTCTCTAGGTCTAGTTTAAGATAGCTGCTTTGGTCGAAAAGCGGATAAACAACAGCTTGAATCAGATGAGTCTTTACTTCTTAAACTACGCTGCTTAGGATGCTATGAAACTTGGCAAGTATTCTTAGAAGAGATAGTATATCATGAGGCAAGAGGTTAGTATGACTCGCAATGCATCCTTATGGATCGCTAGCGACCCATCCACTTAGTATATTCTTGCATTATTTTTCTTAAGGTCCATTGACTTGTATTTGTTGATCGCTTTGGTCAAGTTTCAAGTCATTTTGCTTAGTCTGAATGTTCTAACTCCTTAGGTAGAATCCCAGTTAACATTTTCCCCCTAGAGTAAGCTTTCGTTTGAAACAAAGTATGCTCTGGAATGAGACAAGATTCAGATTTCTATCCATATGAATCCTAGTTGATCGCTGAATTCCATTTTGGAATGTGGTTTTCATCTTGGCCGGTGGTGAAGCTTAGTATTTCCTTGGATGAATAAACACTGTTCTGGAGCCAAGTCTTGCTCTTTGTCATTAACTGTTTCTTTTCGAGATCTTGACTAAGTTTCTATCACAATTTGAATTCCAGTTTGATGATTTATTCCAATATCAGATATAGTGGATGATTCCATCATTTTGCTTTTCCCGCTTCTGTACTTCCAGTGATCCTAAAAAGAAAAGCTTCCTGCGTCGCTTCGGACAGCGTTTCTCATCAATAAATGATAAGTCCCAAGAAAGATAATGTTAATGTACGACGTGACTCATTTTTCTAGCACGAGCAGGCTATCAACACATAATGTTCCATTCGTGGTGCTCTAGACACTAGACTCATTTTGCAGAGACAACATACTACACTTGCCCCGGTCAATTCTCAGCATCCGACTGGTCCACGAACGTTGACTTTCCTTCGATTCCGGGCATTGGTCACATGGGGATATTATTCAAAGTAAAACATACCTAATACTATTGAACGCTAAGTTTAATTATTCAAAATGACTTTTCGGACATACTACTTTAGTCTGGAGGAGGAACTTCCATTCCTCCAAAGGCTGGATCTTTCACAGCTTAGGCTTCACTTTTTATTCCTGTCATGTCAGGATGATTGATTACGGATGGATTACAAGGCACGGCTGCTCCTGTAGAGATGTAGTTGAAGTTCGGTCAGGCATAGTTTTAGTCTTCGGAAATTGGCGCATGACTTGTTCGATTGTGATTATCCTTCCCTTGCGTTTTTAGGAATTCAACCTGCACACCGGTCTCTATCTCCCGACACTATTGGTTTAATTGCTTTATTCCAAGCATTGCCTTTTCTCGCTGGTTATTCGCCACTGCGCCTCTTATGTTCCTGTGCAGCATACTCGTTTACAATAATTCTATACATGCAATTAATACTCTTGCGGTCATTATGGCATATTCTATTTCATAGCTTTATCCAGAACTATGAGGTAGCTTGGTATAGCTAGTTCTGTGGTTGTTCCTATTTATGCTCCGTTGAGTTCGTTCGATAAAGTGTTGGTGTATATGCCCCGGTCTATAGGGATGATTACTCTGAATACTATGTCTATATGTTTTTGGGAGACTAGGTCTCCTAGGCCATAAGTCTAATTGCCCCAGTTTGATTGACACAATAGCTCATATCTCCGAAAACTAGGGACTTTGCTGCTTGATTCAAAGGTCTAATTTTTTTTCAATGATGTTTTTTTCCTAAGTGCAATTGAATTCCTCCAAGTTGACATTGTCAGTCGATGTCATTCTGGCTACATGTGCTGGAAAGACATGTCACCGTCATCTTTTGCTAAAGTGAATCCTTCCAAGTCCAGTGTTGAGATCCTAATCATGTACGAGTTTCTATCTCAGAAACTCATGTGCGAATGACTCAACTCTGTGGATTTTTCCTTGACGTTATGAATATTCAGATAGCATGAGATGCCAGAAGGTAGGACTTAAGATTCAATCAAGATCTTGCTTCGGTTTTTAAAAGCCGATGCATTGATAGTTTCATTCCGGGGGTTTCTTCTTAGCACCACCAAACTTCAAGCGATGGCATATTCCTGCCAGTTAGGACTAAATGATCTAGTCGAACCGTAAGTAGGTCATCAATCCTTCTCGTCATTGCCAGACTTTGAGCGAGGGTAAGTTTCTTCCAGTTATTCATGTTAGGACTTGGTGGCATTTCTTTCAACCAAGTATTTGTGTGACTATCCTCGTTCGAGGGGCTATCTATTTTGAATGCCAGTATTTGGACATTAAAGGTGTGGGACAAATGATTCAATTGCCCTTAGCCTAGCTCTTAATCCCATTTTGGGATTGAGGAAGTTTGTTGATTTTGTTTCCAACCTTCCGTGATTGCCTCTGCTTGCCCTTAGCCATGCATGCTTTGCTTAGCCGCTGACGTCGTCGTGGAAGTTCTATTTATATTCCAATTTCTGTCTTTGGGAATTGGTAACCTAGTTTCTTGGTTTCAAGCGGCATTTCCTCAAGGCTGCTTAACTCTTTCTAAGTTGAATTCTAGAAATTTGGTTGTGCACCACCTTTAATCCCTAGAAATTAGCACATGAGCGATTCGGCCTTGGGATTTTCTGTTGGCGCTGCCTTATTCCCATGTAGTGGCTAATTCCTGCTATGTAAGGTCGAACCATCATGTTGACCTATTAAAGGTTATGTCTTCTAGTCGTTGCCTGTCACAAGCAACAGTAGTTTTCTTAAGACAAGGGTAGAAACTCAACTGAGGACCAAATTCTATCTCTGGAAGCTAGTGCATTGATGGTTCACTACGATGAGTGTTTCTGATTGACCCTATTGATTAAAGTTTTCCTGGCATTGCCGGGGCAATATCGGTACTTAGTGAGTAGAAAGTTTCCCGGTGTTGCTGAGGCAACACCAGTACTTATGAAATAGAAAGTTTCCCAGCATTCCCGGGGCAACACCAATACTTAAGAAATAGAAAATTTTCCCAGCATTGCTAGGGCAACACCAGTACTTAGAAAATGAGAGAAGGCCTTAGCATTTTAGGGGCAACACCGACACTCAAGTGGTTGGGATAGATTTTCCCCGTCGATTCGGCGGTACTTTTAATTTAGTTAGGTAATAGTTTCGGTCTTTGGAAACTAGCACTTCGATTATTGGATTGTAGAAGTATTTTCTTAATGCTGCCTATCTTTGAGCAGTGTTAAAGTCATGTTGGTGAGGATTGAATCATTCATTTGATTCTGTAGAGTTAAGTAGATTCCTTTTAACCCAATGTAGCTATTTTCTCAACGTTGCTTAACTTCGGGATGCGCCATGTTCTGGAAGTATGAGAGTCCCAGGCGTTTTCGTTGCCTAGATTTTTTTTTTAACCATCAAGTATTACTCTTGGAAATGCAAGGTTGTTGCTTAACCAATTCCGTAGTTATTCTTATTAATGAAAAATCGAATTTCCTCCAACTTGTTTTTGTTATGATCTGACAACTACCTACGGGACCCTTCATTTCCTGGCGCCAAATTTTAGGTTCTTATAGAAAATTAAAAGCCACGGAGCAAGTCATCACATTGCCCCCGGTACGACCATGCTCATCCTTATCCTAATCACGGGCCTGTAGAGTTTGGTAGTGTTTGTCTTCAATTTGTGATACTTAACCTTAGCTTGTTTCAGGCCATATGTGTTATGCTGGGTCAATAGCATTGTTGCGGATATCAACCTTATCCGTTGGTTCCAATCTTCAGGAATCAACGGATTAGCTGCTCGATTTTGAGCGTTCTCTCCTTGCCATTGTCTGTCTTTGGATAATAGTTGGTTTTCTGCAAGTAGGAGTCAAGGTGTTTTTTCGATCTCTACAAGGCTGATTATTCCAAGAGCGGCTAAATTCCAAGCCGCGATGAATCTATGATGGTCGAGGGTTATCCTTCTTGATTTCTCTAGTGTCCAAGAAAATTTATATCCCTGAAAGACTAGTCACTTCCTCCAGACGTTAGCGACCTTCGGCTATGCTGGATTCTTGCAAGTTGGAGTTTCAAACCTCAGTCGAGCATTTGCTTCTATCTTTGGAAACCGATGCATCGATAATTTGATTCTAGAAATGCATTTCGTCGTCATCTATCTCTAGATGACAGTAAGTTCCTTTTTTTATCGCCAATTTTTGGGTGATGCTGAATTTCAAGGAGTTTGATTTTCTTGTCGATATGACGGTCTGGAGTTCTTGATGTTGCCGGGGCAATATCGATGCCTAGAAGGTTGGACCGGCTTCCTTTCAATTCTACAGTCATTCAACATACTATACTGCTTAGCTCTGTTGTGATTGTCAAAATTCTTTGTTTTGCACAACAGAACCATAAAGTGATTTTTTACAATGACTAAGTGCCAGTGTGTTATGTGCTTCTCAGTCCATGGGATTGATTACTCTGAACAATTAATGCGAGACTTGATGTTCTGGATGGCTTTCCAGATGCCCCCGGTCAAAGTCGCATCGCAACTCTTATTTTTGGGAACTCGTTACTTGAATGTCTTGGCCTTTGACATTTGTATATTAACTTTGGTCAAAGAATGGAATTCTTTGTCGGGCTATAAGTTCGGGAAATTTGCGACATTGCCGCGGCAATGTTAGTTCATTTGGATAGCGGAACCGATCCCTGTTAATCCTGGAATGAACAAGTTTCCTGGTGTTGTCGGAACAACACCAGTACTTAGAGAATTTTAACCGCTCGTTGATGATGCCGGAGCAACATCAAGCAGTGTTTGCATGGCTTATCAGATGCGTGGCTTATGAAAGCGTGCAGCTTTTGAGAGTGTGTGGCTTACGAAATGCACGACTTTTGGAATCGATATGACCCATCGATCCAGAACAGTTTGGAACTTCTCGATGTTGCCAATCTTTGGGTAATGTGAGGAGTTCGTGCTTCAAGAGCATGGTTCCATGGCTCAAGAAGTGATGCATGGCTTATAGGTGGCACGGCTTATGAGTGTGTGAGGCTTATGGGAGTGCACGGCTTATGGGATCGATACGACCCGTCGATCCGGGACAATTTGGAACTTCTCGACGTTGCCAATCTTCAAGTAACATACAGAGTTCTTGCTTCGAGAGTGTGGTTCCATGGCTCAAAAAGTGATGCATGGCTTGTGGGTGGTACGGCTTATGAGAGTGCACGGCTTAAGGGAGTGCGCGGCTTATGGGATCGATACGACCCGTCGATTCGGGACGGTTTGGAACTTCTCAACGTTGCCAATCTTCAGGTAACGTGAGGAGTTTGTGCATCGAGAGTGTGGTTCCACAGCACAAGAAGTGATGCGCGGCTTATGGGAGGCATGGTTTATGAGAGTACGTGGGTTGGGGGAGTGTGCGGCTTATGGGACCGACACAACCCGTTAATCAGGAACGGTTTGAAACTTCTCGATGTTGCCAATCTTCGGGTAACGTGAGGAGTTTGTGCTACGAGAGCGTGGTTCCATGGCTCAAGAAATGAAGCACGACCTATGGAAGTGCGTAATGGTTTGGGCTTTGCCGGTGTTGTAGGAACGACACCGGTTCTTAGAAGGCGGGGATCGAGTTCCATCGATTCGACGGGTTGCTTCTGAACTAGGTGTTCACCAGTTCAAGGACAAGGCATAGCTTACGAGATGCATGCAATCGTTTATGGATCGGGTAATCATGGCTTGGATGATCCTTCTGTGTTTCAGGAAGATGTGCACGACCAAACAGATCAGGTTGTCGTGATAGAGAGATCTACAGCTGATTGCATGAAGATGGATATGAAGAAAGAGCCTATGGGAGTTTAGGGCAAGACTCTTAGTTTTGGTCCAAACTGCCCTCAGAGAATGGGTCTTCAACTGGCATATGGTCTAAGAGGAAGAAGAACCGGTCACCAAGAGCAGTAAAGTAGGAGTTGGGAAGAAGTAAGAAAGTATTATGCTTCTATTTCGTTTGTTGTGCTAGCTAGGTCATTAAGTCCGTAGTTGTCAGAATGCCAGAATTTTCGATCGAGCATAACAGAACTGTGGTATGATTAGTTTTGGCTTTCCTTGTGGCTATTCAAGTTTTTGTGATGCCCCCCATGCCGCAGGCTGTTCGTGCACTCGAACTGTATCTAGGGTTTCTCCTCAACTTGTTTGGTTGCCCCAGGTCCAGTGGGTGCCGTTGTGTCTTCTAGATGATTAAAGCATGGGAAAGCCCCTATCTTTAAAGACCTATATATTTGTGATCCAAGATACTTGGTTCTCGTGGGTATCGAATCCTAGCTTGGTTCAAGTTGGCCTATGTTTAATCACAAGGGTGGTTTAGTTTTGGTTTAGTTTCTTTGAGTGACTTCGAAGCTCTGTAATTCAGCGTTGTTTATCTCGTCGGTCATTGGAAGTGATTCCATTAATTCTACGTGATGTCATTTTTGATTCATGTCCCCGGAGCGCGACTTTACTGAATTCAGGGATTTCTAGAGTAGATGACCGCTGATCTTCCAGTTCGCTTTTGTGTCGCTTTAGTTCGTGAAGGATTTTTGGATCAGAATACCGCTGATCTACCGATTCGCCCTCACTATGCTTTAGTTCATGAAGGACCTTCACGATGCTTTAGTTCATGAAGGATTCTTTATGGTCGGATGTCCGATGACAAGATGGCCTTGGAGCGACAATTCACCGACTCCACGAAGAGTTTTGGGTCATGTGTTCGATGGCATGATAGTCTTAAAGCAATGAATCATCAACTTCAAGAGGAATTTTGGTCAGATGTCTGATGACCAGATGGCCTTGGAGCGATAATTCATCGACTCCTAGAAGAGTTTTTGGGTCGTGTGTTCGACGGCTCAGTGGTCTTAAAGCAATGATTCATCGACTTCAAGAGGAATTTTGGTTGGATGTTCGACAACCAGACAGCCTTGGAGTGTTAATTCATCGACTCCAAAAAGAGTTTTTAGGTCATGTATCCGACGGCCTGGGAGTCTTAAAGCGATGATTCATCGACTTCAAGAGGGATTTTGGTCGGATCGTTGGAACATAGTTTTATCTGTTCCTAGATACTAGGGGATTGGATCTATTTGTTCGAAGATCCTTTGGATAGGTCTTCTTGATGCTACTAGAGCTTTGAATGATGTTTGAGGTCTTTATTTTGTTTAGCTGTAGATGGCAAGTTAATGTTCGGAATGAGATATGATGGCTTGAGTTGCAATCATTGTATGACTTGAGTTGTTTGTAATGATTTAAATCACACAATGTTGAATAATCGCTGTTTTTTTATTAAGTGCCTAACCATATCTGCGATATATGCTTTGCTAGTTTAGTCATCCACAAGTCGGTTATCAGTAGCTCCGACATGTGTTTGACTTTGCCAACAGTCTCAGTTGAATGGCTGAAACCTAGGCTCTCTATTCTTCGGGAGAGCCATTTCTGCAGAATTATGTTGCCTTGTAGTCGGTCTCACAGGGCAGTTTGAACTTCCCTTCTGGAATTCTGGATGTTAGCGTCCAAATTCAAGTCATCTTCATCAAGTTGTAAGTCATCTTCAGAATCTGAAACATCCATTGCCATGTCTTCTCATGGAGTTTTCACTCCTAAATTTAGGTTTGTAGCAGGTGGTTTTACGACAGGGGAGTGTTCGCATTTTCTTCTATGACAATTCATGCGGTTCCACCCATCACTTCTTTTTGCTTATGTCTTATGTTTCTTCTGTTCAAACCAGAAATAGAGGAATTTTCTTGCTTCGCAACAACTACGGCCTCAGGTACCATTTTGGGAGTAGTTAGTGGTTGGAGTGCTAATGAAGCATTTATCTTGTCCATAAGAGCTTTTTGACTGTTTGCCATTTTTCGGTTGTTTTCATCAACTATCATGTTCAATTCCCCCTTAGTTACAACATCATGCTGAGTGGAGGATCCTGGCACTTGATCTCCTGTTTTAGCTCCAAGTTGCACGTTGTTGGGGTATTGACTTTAGTTCACTGAGGCTTTGCTTCTTCTTCAGCAATGGTAGCCCTTATGGATCTTTTAGAGGTAGTTCTCTTTTCTTCCTGGTATCGCTGATTCTTAACAATAAGTCTTCTAAGTAGAAATTAAGGATCCAACATCTGTACCTATCCGATCCAAAGTAGATAGCTAAATCTAAGCTCGAGTTAGTCTCTTAGTGATTGGGTTTCGATTGAGGAAGATGCTCCAATCATTATCAATCCGGTCCATTTTCAACTTACGGCTATTTGTGATGCTTGCAAATGATATATGCATGATTGTCCAAAGCTTGAATGAATGGAAACGCTGATCGAATGGCAAATCAGTTAGGATAGGGTCATGGATTAGTGACGGTACCCAAAAAATTTCAAACTGGATAAGATCAGTATAGGGTGATAAGAAAGGCCTCATTAGGCTTCATTCCAAATTTCAAGGGATTTGGAGTTTGTATGTTCGAGTTATGGATAAAAGAAGATGGATCGGCATTGACGGATTGGTGGCATTTTACTTAGAGTCCGACCGAGGAAATTTGTCGTTTTCTTGGAGTTAGCACATGGTTTGCTTGGAGTCACAGAATTTGAAGTGCTGGGTTGGTGACGAACGGTGCTTGGAGTCATTTGCATGTTTACTTGGAGAAAATTTTGGTTTTACCCGAGTCTGATTTTGGGCCAGAATTTCCTCGGTTTGCTTCGATTCAAATGGGTTATTACTCGAGTTTGACTTCTAGTTAGAGCTTCCAAAATCTACTTTGAGTCAAATAAGCGATTACCCGAGTTCGACTTCGAGTCAACCCTGAAGTGAGTTTTTCGATGACCTTTTCGATGACTTTAATGATTTTCGATGATGATCACTTATGACTCGACGATGAGAGTTCCATGATAGGATTGGAGGCCGGTCAGTTGAGAGTAGCCGCAATCTACAACGGGAGCTTAGCCCAGTAATCAATCCCAGTTTGTGTCATATCTTCTTGGTTTTTCTGCCTCTAGGGTACTTTTTGAGTACCAGTTCCTCGTCCCTGCACTACGGCATGGGTTCGAGTGTCGGAGCACTTCTATAGAATAGGCCGATCCTCTATTGGAGTGATTGGTCATAGGTGAAGCCGTGTATGGGTCGGGTTGAAAATTTTCCAAATGAACCTCCAAAGCACGACGACCCAACCTACAAAATTCCAGGCCGATCGCACACTTCTACATGGATTGACCCCGATCTAATAAAAGTGCCACGTGGCATGTGTGATCCATAGCCATATTACTCCGATTCGATCCATTGTTGTATCGTGTTCTCTACTGCTTCACCAAGAGGTCGCGAGGATGTAACAACGATCTATTTCTTCCTAGGAGGCTTCGTAGTTAGTTTCCTTGTAGGCTTTTTCCAAGTTTGAATAGAATAGGAAACTTTGTAGACAAAAAACTAGATCTTATCTCACGGATAATAGAATCCAAAGTAGATGATAAGATTCGGTCATGCTGAGAATTCATCTCTCACTGAAAGCACCAAAATGTTAATCCAAAAAATGGATCAACACCCTGGATTCAGTATGAAAGCACCAGCCTTGTTTATCAAAGCAAATAAAATAGAAAAGAAATATAACAAGAGCAGAAATATTAAAGAGACATGAGAATTTTATAGTGGTTCAATTGTTAACGAAGCCTACATCCACTTTATAACTTTTCTTATTAACTGACTTCTGTTACAAGTTGAATTGGATTATAATATGATAGAATATCCTAAGTTAGATCAAGTCACAAGTACTTAAAGACGATTGGAGAATCACAGTCGCTCTTTAATGACTATTGTGTGCGAGAAGCAGAGTGAAGAATAATAGTGAAGAACAATCTCTGCAGAGTTTTAGTAGCCAGTCCAGAAGATACTATTTATATTGCAGGTAGGATTGTAAATATAGGGGTTGGAGAGCACTTGGGCAAAGCCGCTTTGCTAGAAGCCTTTACTCAGCATCATAAAGGAGCTCAGAAACTTTGAAGGCAACCCGAGCTAACCTGATGGATTGCTAGCGATCCATAGGTGATGGATCTCTAGAGATCCATGTACTTAGTCTATTTTTGAGTGATCTCCATTTGATTGTCTTCTTATCTTCTATTTAAGTGCCTTATCCAAATATCAAATCGTTTGGAGTTTGTTTGATTATCCGTCTTCATGGGTCATTTGGTCTAGAAGAATCATCCATAACTCACTCAAAACTTAACGAAATCAGATGAAACCTTTTAGGTACAATCTAGAGGGTGTAGAACCTACAATACGAATTTCAAGTTAGGACCAACCTACATGGGTCGCTAGCGATCCATCAAGATGGATCACCAACGATGCATCAAATCTTCTCCAATCATGCTCATTTTTTCTGTGAGCTTTCTTTTATGTCTTCTCTCCAAATTTCAAGTTTATCCAATTCCGTATGAATTCTCTAAGTCTAGTTTAAGCTAGATGCTTTGGTCGAAAAGCGGATAAACAACAGCTTGAATCAAATGAGTCTTTGCTTCTTAAACCATGCTGCTTGGAATGCTATGAAAATTGGCAGGTATTCTTAGAAGAGATAGTATATCATGATGTAAGAGGTTAGGATGACTTGCAATGAATCCTTATGGATCGCTTTGGTCAAGTTTCAAGTCATTCTTGCTTAGTATGAATTTTCTAACTCTTTTGGACTCTACTTGGGTGAAAACCCAATTAACAAGGATGAAGCAATATTCAAATAATTTAATTTCAGTAAACCAAAATGCTTTTATTCCCGGTAGACTCATCTCAGAAAACTCACTTCTTGCATATGAAATGGTGAGAATATTCAACAAAAAAACTTTTGTTTAAAAGTGGGCTTACATAAAGCTTATGAAAAAGTTAGTAGGGAATTCATATACCATATGCTTCTTTGTATGGGATTTCCCTTAAGATTCGCAAATATGATATATGAATGTATATCTACTACTACTTTCCTAGTTCTAATTGACTGTAGTCAACTAGGCTATGTTAGTAGTAAGAGGGGAATAAGACAAGATGACCCTTTGTCTCCTTATCTCTTTGCAATCAGAATATTGTATTTTCCAATTTTACTTGACATGGATTTTATGAAGGTAAAATAACCCATGTTCTCTCTATCGAACCACTTCTCACTCTTTTACTCTATGCTGATGATGTTTTAGTTTTTACAACAACAAGCATTACAAATGTATAAAGTATTGCTAAAATCCTAAAATACATAAAGAAGTCTGTGGGTTTATAAATGAATAAAAAAGTCGACATCGTTTTTCATCACAGGTGCCAAAAATAAAGATCAAATCAAAAATCTCGTGAAAGTCCAAGCTTCCTATCACATATTTGGGTATTCCCTTATCTTGCATTAAACTAAAATTTGGTGATTTTGGAGTGTTGTTAGATAAAATTAGTAGCTGAATGTAGTTAGCGGTATTGAATTAATTAAAGCATTAATATATCCTTTAATATGTTTGTATTCAATTTTTCTGGTTATCGGTCTCCATCATAAGCCAATTAAATTTAATTTGTTCCAACTTTATATGGAAAAGTAAACATCAAAATTTAAGTTGGAATGACATGGGTAAACCAAAATCTAAAGGGGGTGTCAGTTAAAGGAGAACTAAAGATAAAAAATGTCGGAGATAACTCTAGAACTTTTATGGAGACTTCTGCAAAATGACTATCTATGGGCTCCATCGATGGATAATAGATACTGTAAATAAAAACTTTTGGACGATTCCCGAGGATAACAATTCTTTATACATATGGAAATTACTACTCAAAACACAAATTCAAGCATGTGGAATCAAGGAGAAGAAAATAGTTAAAGGAGACAGTACTGGTTTATGGTTGGATCATGGCTCAATGGACAATCTTTAGAGATCTGTTGGGGGCATCAATCTTCTTCCATCATTGGAGGCCTCAACAGAAGTGCCTGCTCTCTCATTTCCAATGGACAATAGCGAGTAGAGAACTCCAGTTTGCCTCCTCATATAACCCAACAAATATCTAGTATTCCTATTAATCAAAATCAATGAAGACTTTTGGATATGGAATCTTCAAGGTAATGGTCAGGTTTCATTTTCGTCTACATGGAAATTTGTCAGAGTGAAATGTAGTGTTTCAGAAAGGTGTTCTCATATATGGAATGTTGCTTGTTCTCTTAAAATGTCAGTTTGTGCTTGCAAAGTTAAATAGACTAAAGACAACAAATAGAATATGCAAGCGGAACACTATTATGAATCAGTAATGCATATTATGTAAACAAGGGGATGGAACTTGAAATCGTCTCTTTTTTATTATTCTTATTCCAATACCCTATATCAAACTATGAGGGGCAAACATCAAATAAAAATTACTAATAGCTACATCATTGATAGGATATTAAATTGGGTTCTAATTAATAGCAGTGGAAACAATCCTTTTAATAGAAAATAGGATAATTGCTATTATAGTGTTGATCTGGTATGTATGGGTAGAACGTAACATTAGAATATTTCAAAACATTAAACTCCCTTCCCATGTTAGATTGGAAACTATCCCAAATGAGTGTAAACAAATACTTAAAAATGCAAGATTAAAGATGACAAAGTAAGAGGCAAAGAAATTATCTTCTTGGAATTTTGCCATGACCATATCCGAGACACCGGCGATGGGCAGCAATCAACCCAATTCGTCAGCTAGTGTTCGTTGACCAGAAAGTTAACTGCAATTGCACTGTTAAAAGCTCCAAGGCTAAGACGTTATTCTTTAATTTGAAATTTTTAGTTGATGTCGATTGCATTTTGAGTATTAATGAAAGGAGATCTACTATGGTTATCTCAAAAGGGGAAAGTAGTTGATGAAGTTCTCAATGAAGAGTCCAGTTTCATTTAAATCGGTGTTTTGTTTTATTTGTGTGTTCGATCCACCCCTTTATCTTGTTTTTGACTCTATTGTCCTTTTTGTTTTTATGTTCAAGTATTTTGGAAAGGTACGATGGTTTTTAAGTACATATTCTATTCATCACTCCTACCATAGTTTTTTCCTTAATATTTTTTCTTTATTACTTTTTCCCATTAAATAAAGTACTCGATTTCAAAAAAAATCGTTATGACACGATGGAATATATAAAAGGGTCACAACACAATAGAATAAAACTACTGCAATATGTAATGGTTTAACGAAAACATTGCATGTTCTAACTCATTCTAACCATTATTCCTTTACTTCGCTTTCATTTCCATTTTTCCATCCATTAAATATAATAATTTTTCTAATTCCTACAACTCTAACCCTTAGAACTCAAAAATCTAGTGAATTGTATTTTTTGATCTATTTAAATCCTTCTTATTTACTATCTTAAGCATCATCTCCACTTCAATACTATTATTTTAATCTAACATTAAACCATTTCATACAGTGAGTAGAGAAATTCTGATGAATTGACTTGAGAGAGGTTAAAAAAATAAAAGTAGACCTTTGAATCGATGAAGTACCAGACATCTGGATATGGAAGTTGATACATAGGTATATAAGTCAATTAAAACAAAACAATCAAAAAAAGAAGCATTCTCGATAAAGTGGTGAAGGCTCTTTAAGTTGGGTATTCCGTAGATGTATAAGTCAATTGAACCCAAAAACTGATCAAAAAAATGAAGCATTCTCGGTAAAGTGGCGAAGGGTTTTTAAGCATGGGTTTCCACTTGTTTTGGGTTTCATTTCATTTGATAGACAGATTAAAGCCTGGAAAAAATACATAAATTTGACATAGTTACAGAAGTCATGTTTGTCTTTATTTATATAGTTTGTACAATTATAGTGCTATCATTTTTATAGTGATTAGTTAGTAATATTTGTGTTTAAACAATTCATTGTAGGACCGGGATAAAATGGATTGTTATAGATCATTTATAAACTTGATTTTGGAAATTATTGTCTACCGTTATATCAATTAGAGTGTCTGTCCTGATATCCCAGAGTTCGTGAATGTTGAATTGAGAAGTAGGCTAATATATGCATTCTAGTTATAGTTGAGCGATGATGGTCAACAACATACAGTTGTCTTCTTATGTTGAATTAGGTATAACTTTGCAACAACCCGAAATTTAACCCGTAATAACTAATTTGTTAATTAATTAAATAATAAAATAACTTTGTGAAATTATCAGAATTAAGCATGAAAGTTGCACCATTGTGTCCGTGGTAATTTTCTGGTCAATTTTCATATATAGAACGTCAGAAACCGAGCTAATATGACCAAGTTATGAAATAAATAAAATAAGCAGAAATATAACGAATATATATATATATGGTCAGGTCGACCTGGGCAAGGGGGCGGTCGACCGCCCGGTCGACCCGCCTTGTAATTTGACAGGTGAACGAACGTAAATTTGTTCAAACGAATTAGAGGCCTCGGAACACGTCATTTGCACCCTTTAGTTTAATCATGTCCCTCCGTTTCTGCATCCGATGGCTCCTATTCAGTCTATGACGTGGTTGCATCTTATTCAATCTCCAAATCCAACGGTCCGAGATCCAATTCTACACATATAAATAGACCCCTAGACCTAACACTTTTTCTCATTCTAGATTTTCTCCGCTTGGGTTCACCTTTTCAGGAAGGACCCTAAAAGGAATAATTTTCCAAGGAGAAAATCTTTTTAATAAAAATTATTGTACAACTCCAAGTGGATCCGGGAAGACCAAAGAAAGAGCTTAGGACCGGAGGTGAGTGATTTTAATTATTTTAAGATTTCTTTAAGTAATTTAAAATAATAGGGCTTCCAATAGTTGTAGTTTTACTACGATTTTGGGAATAGCCTTTTTAAGTAATTATTTATAGTTTTAATTATTTTCGGTCTATTCAGCTATTCCTTTCAGTAATTTTAGTATTATTTCTGTTAATTATAAATTATTACTGTTAAGCATAACTTTTTATTAATTTACAGTCTATTTATAGTATTTAAGTTTATTTACTATTATTTATTTCTTATTTATATCTTTTCGACGTTTTGGATTTTATGCAAGCGTCTATTCACTTCATTCCCCTTTTTGCGCGTATGGATTGGAATAAATTAAACACGAATATGGATTTTATAAGTAAGAATATTAAATGAAGAAAATAAGATGTAAATTATAAAGACTGTAATAAATAATGGAATTGGACTGAAATTACGCCTAATTATAATTAGAATTGGACTAATTAAAGATAATTGGCATAGTTATAACTTAGAATTATAACTAAATGAAGTAAAAGATGAAAGAAGCTTATTTTCACACTTAAACCTTGGGTTAAATAATAAGCATGATTATAACGTAGGTTATAATAAGAAAATGAACAGAATGGGGCTTATTTTAAGGCTTGGGATAATTAATAAGCGTAGAAAGTAAAAATGGTAATAAAGGCTTATTTAAATAATTTATCTAAATTAATGAGCAAATATGAAAGTAGGACTTGTACCAAATAGCATTCCCTAGGGCATGCTTTTGCTAAGAATGGTAGTAATTGGTCAAATAGAAGTCCAAATCACGGGGATTTGGATAAGGGGCGCAACTAGATATTGTTTGGATGAAGGGCCAGTACCAACAGCATTTCCCCTATTTTTCTATGGACACACGGTGATCTCACATTAGCTTGAAGTGAGATGAGGGGCACGCTATGCTGGACGTTGGAGGTAATAAGAAGACCCAATAGGTGGAGCAAAAGGTAGCATGGGCATGGTGGCAGTTACGCGTGCGACTTCCATTCGGGTGCTCAGTAATAGCTATGAGTTCCAAGCGCTTAGTATGGTGTCTTAGTAGACACCATAGCCTTCTATGTGGGGAGCTATATATGACGTCCAGATCCACAGTAGTTGCTCTGTGCATCGTAGACACCATTGGTTGTTGTGTAGGGAGTTATATAGCGGCTGGTCCACAGAAAGGTCTATGGAGTAGCAGGCCAATCAAAAATGGTAGAATTAGGGTCATATCCTAATTATAGGATTAGTAATTCAGCCTAATTAAATCAGAACAAGTGCAGGCAATCAAAGTTAACCTATCTTGAGCAATATTTAATCGTACTTATTTCCAGTTTATCTCTTTCCTATTTCCTGTGTTATCCTTATTTATGCTAGAACTGTTGTAGAGTCTATTACTCTTATCTTGCTTAAAGACTTTAGTAATTACTATCATTCACTAGACTTTTAGTCTAACTCACTCCTCTATTTCCCCTTTAGGCAATCAAGGAAGAAGCTAGTAGATTGCTGCAGCTTGGAGTTCTTCTTGGAGGAGACTTTTTCTATGTACTTCTTTTATTTTCAGCTGTTGTCTTGTATGCACTGGTTATTTATGAGGAATATTACAGACTCTGATTTTGAGACAATGAATTTTCATTTTATAAGACACGATGAGTTTTGAATGTTGTATTTGACATTTGAATTATTTATGAATTAATTCTGAAGCTTTGTTTTAATTAAATATTCTCATTTAGTTTCCGCTATTTTTACCTATTTTTGTCTTGTGAATCTTAGTCTATGTTAGTTTCAGTTATACCTACAACGCACCATGCCTTTTAATGTGTCCTTTTGGGTATATTAAGGGGTGTGGGGTGTTTCACTTGGTATCAGAGCCTAAGTTACAAGATTCCAAAATTTATTTTGAAAGTAAAGTAATTTTCAAAGTAACTTATTTTAAAAGTATTTTTTAGAAAAGAACTTTTAGAAATGATTTAAGCATAAAAGAATTTTTATAAAAATCCCCTCATAAGTCCAGTTCGATCTCCCTTTGACTCTTTCCTAAACTATCGTTTTCTTTTCGTAGAATGGAGAATGCCCCAAACCTTCCCGAGGGCATTCCTATCCCAGCCTGATTTCGTAGGTATTTACAAGCCACGACTCCAGAGGTGCACGGGCCCGAGCCCAATCCTGCGCCAGCGGGTGGGAATCCCATCAACCCACCTGCCGTCATCAATTTCTCTAAGCTTTGTAAAGATTTTGCGAGTTAGGACGGGAAGACTTTTTCTGGCAAGGAGACTTTTGTGGAGGCGAGAGCATGGCTTAGGAACATAGAGAAGATTTTTGGTCTTTTGGGATTGGATGGTCAGTAGCGAGTTCAGCTAGTCGCTTGGCAGCTGAAGGAGGAGGCATCTTATTGGTGGGAGGTGATCGAGTTGGAGGAAAGGAATATTACTTAGGATGGATTCCAGGAGCGATTCGATAGGAAGTTTCTATCTTAGGCAAAAGAGAGTGTTCAGTTGGAGAAGTTTATCAATTTAAAGCAAGGGAGTTTGTCTGTCAAGGAGTACATCAATCAATTCAATGAGCTGTCGCGGTTTGGTATAGACTTGGTGAACACGCCGCACAAGAAAGCTATGAAGTTTGCGAAGGGATTGAATCAACCCCTTCAGGGACTATTGCTGACTCATGAACCGATGGGAGCTACTTATGAGTCTTTGGTCGAGATGGCGCTTATGTCGGATACGGTCAAGGAAGGAGAGTTTAAAGAGGAGTTTAAGTCAGAAGGTCCAAAGAAAAAGCGGTGGGAAAGAATAAGAAGAAGAAGAAAGGTGATGGTCCTTAGAAGCAGATTAAGAAGAGGAATAAAATGCCATGTTTGTGGGAAGGTTGGACATGTGGCCAAGGATTGCTGGAAGGAGAAGATGAAGGGTAAGTGCTATACTTGTGGGCAGCCCGGTCATATGAGTAGGAGTTGTCCCCAGGGAGCGAGTGCACCAGTTGCGTAGATTCAGGCATTAGACATAGAACCTTCCAGTAGCATTCTATATAGAGGTAGGAAAGTCACAGTTGAAGGTTTGATTTCTATATCTGATTTTCCTATTCGGACTTTATTTGATTCTGGAGCATCACACTCTTTTATCTCTAGCTCTCTAGTAGATTGTTTGCACTTAGACATATCATTAGTAGTAGGCCCCATTATTGTTTCAAACCCCATAGGAGGATCGGCACACTTATCTATGGTTTGTAGGGGTTTGAAAATCTTTATCCTAGGCATAGAGTTTGATTGCAACGCCTATGCTTTGGGATTCTCGAGGTATGGGATGATCTTAGGGATGGATTGGCTATCCACATACGGAGCTATCTTAGACTGCGAGAGGAGAGTCGTTAGACTTGAGACTTGCAGTGGTAGGACTCTGGAGTTTTTTGCGACCCGCAAGGGTCAGTCATGTTGAGTTTTCTCTATTCCCTCGATTCATCTTCATCAGAGTTGAATTCGGTTCCCGTCGTCAGAGATTTTGTAGACGTCTTTAAGGAAGTTAGAGGACTACCCCCTAAGAGAGAGACTGACTTTAGGATTTATTTGACCGAGAATACCAAGCCAGTAGCGTTACTTATGAGGCACATGGCACCTAGGGAGAGGAAATAATTGAGCAAGTATATTTGTGAGCTCTTAGAGAATGGATTCATAAGAAGAAGCATATCAGAGTGGGGAGCGCCAGTCATCTTTGCCACTAAGGCAGATGGTTCTCTCTAACTTTCCGTGACTATAGGGAATTAAATAAGCTCACCAAGAAGAACCGATATCTACTTCCTAAGATTGATGATCTTTTTGACCAGTTAGTAGGTTCTTCGGTTTTCTCTCAACTTGATTTAGCCACGGGATTCCATCAGCTTAGAGTCGCTGATGACAGCATAGATAAGACTGCCTTTAGGACACCGGACGGATTCTTCGAGTGGTTGATTATGCCTTTTGGGCTAACCAATGCTCCAGCCTATTTCGTTGATTTGATGAGCCACGTCTTTAGGGATGTCCTAAATAAGTTTGTGGTGGTATTCATGGATGATATCTTGGTATTTTCCAAGAATATGAAGGAGCATGCTGTTCATTTGGAAGAAGTTCTTCACACACTTCATAGCCATCATTTGAGAGCTAATTTTTCAAAGTGTCATTTTTGGAGAGAGGAAGTTTGTTTCTTGGGGCACATAGTCTCGAAGGAAGGTTTGGCTGTTGACGCTGCCAAGGTTATTGCAGTACAAGATTGGAAGGCCCCCAAGAACGTTACCGAGATTAGGAGCTTCCTAGGATTGGCAGGCTACTAAAGGAAGTTCATTAAGGACTTTGCCAAGATTTCAGCACCACTCACACGCCTTACTAAGAAGAATAAAGCTTTCGTGTGGGATGTGGATTGTGAGGATTCCTTTACGAAGCTTAAGAGAGCCCTTACCAGTGCACCAGTGTTAGTTTTACCCAACAGAGCTAAGCCTTTCACTATATACACTGATGCATGCGGAACGGGTCTAGGAGCGGTGTTGATGCAAGAAGGGAGGATAGTTTGTTATGGTAGTAGGCAGTTGAGGACGCATGAGAAGAACTATCCTACTCACGATTTGGAGTTGGCTACCATAGTTTTTGCACTTAAGACTTGGAGGCACTATTTGCTTGGAGAGAGGTTTGAGCTTTTTACCGACCATAAGTCTTTGAAGTACCTATTCTCGCAGAAGGTCTTGAAATTGAGGCAACAAAGGTGGATGGAGTTTTTAGCTTCGTATGATTTTGAGATAGCTTATACCCCTGGCAAGGGTAATGTAGTTGCGGATGCATTAAGTAGAAAGAAGGCAACCCTTAGTCCTTTGTTCGTAGAGTGGAGGAGCTTGGAGTTTATTTCTACTTTTAATTTTAAGCCCTCTACGAACATTACTCCCAGATTGTTGGCACCTTGGAGGTAAGACCTACCCTTATGGATCAAATTGGCTCGAGGCAGCGGGGCGATTTGGAACTCATGAACATTATGGATAGGATCAGCCGAGGAGAGGTCTCAAGACATCTCTAACGCTATTCCATTGATAGCAAAGGATGGCTTAGGAGAGATGGGAGGCTTTGTGTTCCACGTGCCGGTGACTTGTTAAGAGCAGTTTTGGAGGAGGCGCACCATTCCCGTATGACTATTCATCCGGGTGGTGACAAAATGTATCGGGATATGAAGAGGATGTTCTATTGGGGTGGTATGAAGAAGGATGTAGCGGAATTCGTAGCTAAGTGTCTCACATGCCAAAGGGTAAAAGTAGAGCAGTAGAAGCCCGGTGGATTACTTCAGCCCTTAGATGTAGCGGAGTGGAAGTGGAACAGTATTTCTATGGATTTCATTGATGGTTTACCCCATTTTAGGAAAGGGAACACTAGCATTTGGGTGATTGTTGATAGATTGACCAAGAGTGCTCACTTCATCCAGTTAAGAGTAAGCATATGGCTTCATATTTGGCATTCTTGTATATTTGATTGATAGTCCGTCTACACGGAGTTCCTTCTAGTGTTGTTAGTGATAGAGATTCCATTTTCACTAGTGAGTTTTGGAGAAGCTTACAAGATGCACTAGGGATGCAACTTAGGTTGAGAACAGCCTATCAACCCAGACGGATGGCCAAACGGAGAGGGTAAATAGAGTGCTTGAGGATTTGCTGTGGATGTGCATCTTGGACTTTAGAGGAACTTGGGAGGAGCATCTTCCGTTGGTTGAGTTTGCGTACAATAATAGTTACCAAACAAGTATAGGAATGGCACCATTTGAGGCTTTATATGGGAGACCTTGCAAGTCCCCATCATGTTGGGTAGAGTTTACGGAGAAGTTATTACTTAGACCCGATATGGTTAGGGAGACCTCTGAGAGGGTGGATCTGATTCGACGATGGATGAAGATGGCTTAAGACAGACAAAAGTCGTATGCGGATAGACGGAGGAGAGACTTAGAGTTTGAGGTTGGAGACTTAGTTTTTATCAAAATATCCTCGCTTAGGAAGGTGGTAAGGTTCGGATCAAATGGAAAGTTAGCCCATAGATTTGTTGGACCATTTGCTATCATAGAGAGAGTTGGGAAGATGGCTTACCAGGTGAAGCTACCAGATAGGCTCGCAGGAGTGCACGATGTTTCCATGTTTCGCACTTGTGAAAGTGCTTACATGACTCGGCGGAGGTTGTAGAGCCTAGTCAATTAGAGGAGGTGGAGGTAGAAAGAGAAGCTTCTATTCGGCATATCCCCACGAAGATTGTTGGAAGAGATATCAAGCGACTGAGGAATAAGAAGGTTCCACTGGTAAAGGTGCAATGGGGAGATGATGTTGCAGACGCCACTTGGGAAGCAGAGGAGAAGATTCGTACTTCCTATCCTCATCTTTTTGATGGAAAGTTTTAGAATTCCTTTTTCCATCTTTATATTTGAATAGGTTCTTTCCTTTATTATCCTTTGGGAGGGTAGAACTTAGGATTTAACCTATGGATGGTAGGATTTGATGTAAACATGTTAATAGAACATGTTATGAATGATGTATGCTAGTGGTTGCAAGTGTTTGCTAGTGGATGCTATGGACGCATATAGGTACACTGGGCACTATTATTCCTTAGGGATCAGCCTAACTAGGACACTAGAGCATATGCATATGGATGTGTGCGCATTTTTATTTTATTTCCATGATTGCTATAAATGGATGTTTATCACTTGATTGTTTCATTTGGGTGATGTTTGTAGCACGCATATAGAACTATCAGTTATCATTTGGAAATTTTTGCATTCATTTGAATACATGGCACGGACATGATTGCATAAAAAGAGGGTCAACTGAATCAATGGACCGCCTAATCTTTTGCATTAGTTAGGGACATTTACACTACACTAATTGCATAAGTATCATAAAATGCATTAGAAAAACTTAAGGACAATTGATGAATGGTTGATGATTGAGTAGTTGGTTGTAGAATTGGATGAAAACATTTAGTACATTCTTCTATCCTTAGAGATTTCGGGGACGAAATCCCTTAAGGAGGGGAGAAAGTAACAACCCGAAATTTAACCAGTAATATTAATTTGTTAACTTATTAATAATAAAATATCTTTGTGAAATTATCAGAATTAAGCCACAGAAGTTGCACCATTGTGTCCGTGGTAATTTTTTGGTCAATTTTCATATATAGAACATCAGAAACCGAGTTAATATGACCAAGTTATGAAATAAAAAAAATAAGCAGAAATATAACGAAAAAAAATAGTCAGGTCGACCGGTTGGTCGACCTGGTCAAAGAGGCAGTCTACCGCCCGGTCGACCCGCCTTGTATTTCGATAGGCGAACGAATGTAAATTCATTCGAACGAATTAGAGGCCTCAGAACATGTCATTTGCACCCTTTAGTTTAATCCGGTCCCTCCGTTTCTGCATCCGATGGCTCCTATTCAGCCTATGATGTGGTTGCATCCTATTCAATCTCCAAATCCAACAGTCCGAGATCCAGTTCTACACATATAAATAGACCCCTAGACCTAACAGTTTTTCTCCGCTTGGGTTCACCTTTTCAGAAAGGACCCTAAAAGGAATAATTTTCCAAGGAGAAAATCTTTTTAATAAAAATTATTTTATAACTCCAAGTGGATCCGGGAAGACCGAAGGAAGAGCTTAGGACTGGGAGTGAGTGATTGTAATTATTTTAAGATTTCTTTAAGTAATTTAAAATAATAGGGTTTCCAATAGTTGTAGTTTTATTACGATTTTTGGAATAGCCTTTTTCAGTAATTATTTACAGTTTTTAATTATTTTCGGTCTATTCAGCTATTCCTTTCAGTAATTTTAGTGTTAATTATAAATTATTACTGTTAAGCATAGCTTTTTATTAATTAAAGTCTATTTATAGTATTTAAGTTTATTTACTGTTATTTATTTCTGATTTACATCTTTTCGACGTTTTTGATTTTATGCAAGCGTCTATTCTCTTCATTCCCCTTTTCTGCGAGTATAGATTGGAATAAATTAAACGCGAATATGGATTTTATGAGTAAGAATATTAAATGAAGAAAATAAGATGTAAATTATAAAGACTATAACAAATAATTGAATTGGACTGAAATTACGCCTAATTATAATTAGAATTGGACTGGTTTATTTATGAGGGATATTACAGACTCTGATTTTGAGACAATGAATTTTCATTTCATAAGACACGATGAGTTTTGACTGTTGTATTTGGCATTTGACTTATTTATGAATTAATTCTGAAGCTTTGTTTTAATTAAATATTCTCATTTAGTTTCCGCTGTTTTTACCTATTTTTGTCTTGTGGATCTTAGTCTCTGTTAGTTTCAGTTATACCTACAACGCACCACGCCTTTTAATGTGTCCTTTTGGGTATATTAAGGTTGTGGGGTGTCTCAAACTTTGTTGGATTTTATTAGTTTATCATCTAGTAATACGAGAATACTTGAGTTACTTATACATTTTAATGATTAATGGAGGCATCTTAGAAAAATACTTTTGCCAATTTTGACGAAAGTGGCTTTAGTGTGAAAATGGTAGAAACTCTCATTTGATTACATATCCTAATGTCAAAATATCCATCCATTTCGGTCAATATGATTACATTGCTTGAGCTTTTATTTTATTGTTGATGGGAAGTTTGTTCTTACAATGACAAATGAACTATGCCATTAATATATGGAAGTTTTGACAACTTGAATTTGGCTAAGAAAATCAATTGGTGGTTCTCTTATTCTCGGTTATCTTTATCATATTCTAGATGTTATAACTACAAGGATTCAGTGATATCCTTTCTTAAGCTATATATATGATATGATTTCGCTTTATATTAGAATGGTTTGAGTCTCGTTATTAAATGCAGTGGTTAAAGGTTGGGGTGTTGGGATTCATTAAATAAAATGTCTACGTTATCCCTGATTATAAGCATGGAAAAAAATGAATGAAAATTGCTCATGATCTTAGATGAATTTTTTTTTACTTTACACATGATATGATATTAATCATCGAAAATCACATCTTACTAGCTGACAATGTTGGTTAAACTCTGTTGTAGTAGAATACCAATAAGTTTAATTACCTAAAAATTTATTCAGAACCCAAATGCCAATTTGAATGCCCAATAGTAAACGTTAGTATTATTTAGGTGATCGATGTTTTAGATATTTAAGCACAATAGAATTTGTTTCTACTAATCCTCCAATGGATTTAACTATATCTATTTTTGATAAAGATTATGCCAACCATAAGAAAATAACTTTAATGGTGCAAAACAATTTTCAATTGATGTTTTTTTGGTCCAATCTAAAATGTTCTAAATAAAATGAAAATTTTATTTAATATATTTGAAAAGTTCTATTTTTATTTTTATTTTTAAATTTTACAAGTACATCAAATACACTTGTTTATGTGAAGTGCACGTGCTACGCATAAGAAGTGTACATTGTTAATGTGACCGTATGTAGGTGCTGGGATTTACATCATAATGGACCCATTCTCCTTTATATATGCTTTTGTTGTCCAAGGTTCTGAAAAATACATACGTAATAAAAGATGTAAGATAGTATATAAATGTATATATTGAAATTATATTTGGTAATTTTATATGATTTAAAATCTAAAATTAATAATAGTGAATTTATTTTCAATTAGAAAAAGGTTTAAGATTAATTATTAATATTTACATATGGTCCATCTCATGAATTTGAATTAAGGTAATGCACATATGTTTCCACGTATATAAATATAGTAATTAATGTTTTAGATTTCTAAACAACTTATATATGTAAACATTGTAATTTATAGTATATGTGTACGTATGTTTGAATTTGAAGTGAACAATTTAAATCAAACCGTTAATTTAAAAAGGTAACAAAAGATAACTTTTTTATATAAAGCGTTAAATTTTGAAATGAAATAAAAATTCGTATTTTACACAAAGTCCACACAAGAACTATATATTAAAGAACTTTTATTCTTGTGAAAACAATACCAAAATCACACTACAACAAACAGGACCTTTAACAGCGTTTTAAAAACGCTATAAAAGCTATTAACAGCGTTTTTACATACGCTGTATATCGACATGCAGTTATATGTCAGAGATATACAATGATAAGAAATAAACGCTGTTAAATGTCCTTTTTAACAGCGTTTCCCTGGTGTCATGAAATCATTTAACAACGTTTGGTTGGGTGCAGTTAGAGATCTTTTTTAGCATTTGTTTCATGCTAACATAAGATTTTATAGCGTTTTTTCAATGTTGTGATATTTATTTACAGCGTTTCCTTGTTGCAATAAATCGTGCATTATGTTTTTGGATATAATTTAACGGCATTTTTAAAACGCTGTTAAAACTTTCAACGGCGTTTTAAAAACACTATGGAATGTTTTAACAGCGTTTTAAAACATCCACCACAATGTGTATATATACCACATTTCAAAATTAGCATATTATATCAATATCACATTTCAAAATCAACAAATTGTATCAATACCACATTTTGGACACATATTTGATAACCAACGTATGAAATTTCATAATCAAAATACACAATATTCTTACACCAAACATAAATAGTTCGTCATCAATAGTTCAAAAACAAAATATAGAACAAGTAGCGATAGCAAAACAAAAGCAAGTAGTACATACGTTAAAACCAAAAAGTAGTTCTAGTAACAAAAATAACTTCGATCCATTATATAACAAAAGCAAGTAGTACATACTTTTCTTGTAGTGTCATTTATATTCAAAACATCAATTATATAACATAAAAAATTAATTTTAAGGCAAATTTAAATAATTAACATATACTGTATAAAATTATAAAATATTTTTCAATAAGTTTTAAAAAAAATCAAAAACAAAAGAAAATGGAATTGGACAAATTAGGCATATTGTAGCAATCCATATTTTGGACTTCCATAATATGGGGAAAATTAATTAAATAAACGATTAATTAAATTAGTCTATGAAGTGAAAAACAAAGGCAAGTAAATTAATACATAATGAATTTAAAATGAAGAGTTAGGGGAATAAATAAGCATATGCTAGAATGAAATTTTAGCCCAAAGCCCAAATTACTAACCCTCTAACCTCTCCACTTTCATTCATTCTCTCACTATCCCACAAAACAAAAGAAAGAAAACAAAGTAAGAGAGAAAGGGAAATTAAAAGCTAGAAGATCAGGTTTTCAACTCTAAGGGAAAAGGATATTTCGGTAAGGTTTTCATAATCAAGTTGAGTAAAACTTTCTCTAAAATTAGCCTAACCCATTTAGGCACATATTTGATTGTGTACGGATGTTTTTGATGATGGAAAACTTGTTTGAAAGATTAAACATTGTTTAGTTTGTTAATTTAAATGAAACAACTTATTTCATGTGTTAGGGTGTAACATGAGGTAATCATAATCAAATGGTTCAAAATTGAGATATTATGTCTATAATTATGAAATAATGATGGGTTTTTAATTTCATAATTTTTGGAGTTTGTTTGGAATTTTCTTAAATTTTCCAAGTTAAGGAAAGGGTTGATTTTGGATAAATTAATTATTAAAAATAATAAGATTAATTAATTTAACCTGAAATTAGGGTACAAAGTAAAATATGGTTAATTTGATTTTTGATGAATTTTTGGGATTTTTCCTATCAATTTCCAGTTTTATATGAATTAATTAGCTATGCAAAGAAGAATTTAATTAATGATAATTAAATAATTAATGGAAGATGTAGTTAGCCCATTTATAAAAGCAAACTATGAGGAAAAATATTAGACAACAAGAATTTGACAACAGATGAGATTTGGTATAAAGAGATTACTTAATAAAGCAAGGAAACAATTTTTAGTATAATTACAACTATGCCATTTTACCCTATGATAGCCTATATATTAACCCATGATGATAGTATAGTAATAACATGCGAAGGCTTAGGAAAGGCTATTAACCCATGACGACTAGTGTAATTAATACACGATGGCTTTGGGAAAGGTAATACATGTTAACCTTGGGAAAAATAAGATACGATGGCCCTGGGAAAGATAATACATTATGGCCCTGGGAAAGATAAGACCCCAATGGCCCTGGGAAAGATAATACACGATGGCCCTAAGAAAGATAATACACGATAACCTTGGGAAGTTAATATACAATGGCTTCAAGATAACATACGATGGGTATGTTTTGTAAAGGCACGAAGGCCACATGAGAATCAACTCATGATAGCTAATTGCAAGGCTCGATAGCCATAATTTCTAAACTCATGAGAACTATTAGTAAGGCTCGATAGCCATAATTTCTAAACTCATGAGAACTATTAGTAAGGCTCGATAGCCATATTTTCTTAACACATGAAAGCTAAATTTCATTAAGGCTCGAAAGCTATATTCATATTGACCATTGATAGCTATATTTTTACTTTCGAAAGCAATTTTGGTTTGTGATGGCTAGAGTTAACTTAACACATGATGTCCCTAGGAGATATACCTCGCGACTACCTCATAAAGCTAGTTTGAATTAATAAACTAAATAAGTTATGAAGGCTAAGTGCAAAGTGATGGTTAATCCTAAGTATGAAATGGACTTAGGAAACGATAAGTTAACAAAGAATGACTTAAATAAAGGATAAAAAAGGGACTAGGCTTAATTAAGCCATATGATGATGTATGTAATCATTTGTAAGAATATAAATGCAAATGGAAAGTCTTCGTGGAAATAAAATGTATAAACCAAACTTCTTATTCGATGATGAGTAATGTAAGCCTTAGTGGCAATCACATGTCTAAATTCGGCATTATACATGAACCTATGTAGCTACCAAGTCCCAAACTCATGAAATTATAATTCGTAATTTTAATGGAAGGCATGTGTGGAAAACCATGTTTATTCATGACATTATAGAGAGAATGATGGAGTAAGGCTTGTGTAGCATCCAATTGTGTATCTATGATGAAATTAAGGAATAAAAATGTAAGGCCTAAGTGGCAACCTAATTATATGTTTACGATAAAGTGAAGATAAAACACTGATGAATAACCCAAAGTGTTAAGAATTGGAAATCGAACTAGTTAAGTTAGGCCTATATGGCAATTCAAAATGAGACCATTGAAGTTAGTCGTGCATGTGTGAAAGAAATTTCATACTTATGATGAATTAATGATTATGCTTGTTCGTACAACATGATGTATATGGTTGTGATGATGAAGTGAGGGCAAAACCCATTTCACTTTAGCAGCGTGGTCTCACTATGGATGACTAGGGTAAAGGTTTCACTCATACCAGGCTTTATGTCTGATCTATGTTTTTATCGTTTTCCATAAACTCATAGGTACTCATTCGAGTAGGCTGAGTTTATGAAGTAGACATGTATCTTTTATAGGATGAATAAAGACTCTGAAGACAAAGCAGAAGGCTTGCTATTTAATAAAAGTTAATTTTAAATTCCACTGCATAAAACCAGGATTTATAACTGGTTATGTGTGGTGTTGGCATCTTTTAATATCGAACACACACTACTCTAAGTTTCTTATTAAATTTATCCCTGCATGAGAATAAGTTAGGTTAAAAGTGATATAATGAATTAGGTAATTCAAATTGATGTAATGAAAACGTTATTTAGCTGCTTTGTTTACTTATGTTGTGCAAAATAGTATTGAACTCACTTTATCAGTAGAAATGATTTCAATGATGACTACAGCAGCATCGGCATCTATTTTCGAGTCTTAGAGTAGGGGACGTTACAACATGGTATTAGAGCTTAGGTTAGGGGAAGCACCTAGTACGGCAGTGCTAAGTGGAAACTTATTAGTAGAAGGTGAACACCTTGGAGAGGGTATACGCTATATACATATATATATATATAACATACTTGTATTTTGATATAGATATATAGGAGAATATATCCACCTCCCTACAATTGATCCTACTCTCTTTACTTCTATTTCTTATGAAACCTTACTTATGCAGAAGAGAAGAATGGATCTAGGTAATAGACATTTGACCACAGGAAGCACAAGAGCGAATGCTAGTAGAGGGGATGACGAAACTCAAACTAATGGCCAATGAGGGGTGGCAGTCCTAGAAGTTCACACCGAAGCAGATAATGAAATGCCCACTGCGGCCATAGGAAACCTGGATGTGAATGCACTTTTTCAGCAATTTTTGACAAACTTGGTGCAGCAACAAGTACCACCACATGCCCATAATGTACTTAGGGGCCTGGTGCAGCCAGTTAGGGAGGATTTTTACAAGACGAATAAGGATTTTAAGAGTTTGGGAGGAGATATGTTTGATGTAATGAAACAGGCATTAAAAGAATGTGATTGGCTAGTGATGTGCGATAGGATTTGTAAGGACTTAGAGTTGACCAATGCTCTGAAGGTGAAGCTTGTGTTAAGGTAGTTTGTGGGATTGGTAAGTGTCTGGTGGGAAACAGTAAGAGTGGAGGTTCCTGAGCAAGAGATTACTTGGAAAAGTTTAAGGAGATATTTGATGAGCAATATCCCTGGCTGGGATTTGTTGGCGATGTTCAGGAAGTTTATAGAGTTGCAACAAGGAAATATGACCATGCCGAAGTTGTGCATAGGTTTAATGCATTGTCTAGGTATGGAGCTGATTTAATAAGAACTCTGAGAAAGAAGGTGGAGAAGCTTATCCTGGGGTTGAGGTTGGGATTATGTGACAAAACGATGGCTCATCTAGCACTTCCATTCAATGAAGTGTTAGATTTGGCATGGAGGTATGAGTTAATGTATGCTGAAAGGTGGCATGTGGGGGTAGAAGGCTCAAGTTGAGAAGAAAAGAAAGTTTACCCCATACTTGAAAGGCAAGAGGACCAGAAGTAGAAAGGGAAGTCTTGGGGAGGAGCAGAAAAAAGGAGGTTGCTGATGCGACTTGTTATAATTGTAGGCAGAAGGGGCACTATGAAAATAAGTGTACGGAGCCAATAGGAGTAGTGAAGATTAAGTGCTTTATTTGTGATATGCCAGGGCACAAGAAGAAAGATTGTCCCGAGTTAAAGAAGATGAATTTTTTTGCTTTAGAAGGACTGTCATTCAGATCGGTAGCTGAGGTGAAGGGAAAGAAAGTTGTGTTGGGCGGTATGATTTCGATCTCTAGTACTCTCATTAGATTTCTCTTTGATACTAGTGCTACCCATTCTTTTATCTTAAAAAATGTGGTAGATAGGTTGAAGTTAGAAACTACCTATTTAGTGACGTCTCTACATGTGGTTAATCTGATTGGTGGGTATGTTACTCACGATTAAGGTGCATCGATCTTATATTTGATTTGTGTCATCATTTGTTTGTATGTAACTGATATGTGTTTGACTTCGTGGGGTATATTACTATTTTGGGTATGAATTGGTAAGAGAATAACGATGCTAAAATCTTTTGTGCTGATAATATCACCTTACGGAATCCAAGCGATGGAAAAAGGATCATGGTGATATTAGATATGATGGATGAACAGTTTGGATCGACATTGTATGCGATAGAGGAACTGGAGGATGAGATATGTAAGGTCATAATAGTTCAGGAGTTCATGGATGTCTTTGAACTAGTAGCATAATTATTGTTGAGAAGAGCAATTGAATTCCAAATAGATTTAATGCTAGGGGCATAGCCCGTTAGTAGACCACATAGTAGAATGACGCCCAAGGTGATGGAGGAATTGAAAAAACAACTAGTGGAACTTGAGGATGAAAGTTTCTTTAGGCTGAGTAGTTTGCTATGGGGTGCGTCCTCGGTATTTGTAAAGAAGTCGGATGGATCTTTACAGATGTGTATTGATTATTGAAAACTGAACGAGTTGACAGTGAAGAATCATTATCCTTTGCCCAGGATAAACGACTTGTTTGGTCAATTGAGTAGAGCTTGAGTGTTCTCTCAGCTAGACTTGACAACGGGATTCCATAGACTGAGAGTAGTGGAAGATAGTGTTCCACTAACGGCGTTTCGAATATGGTATGGTTCATATGAGTGGTAAATAATGCTGTTTGGACTAACCAATGCCCCTGCGTTCTTCGTTGACCTTATGAACCAAATCTTTCGCGATAGTTAGATAGATTTGCGTGAGTCTTCATTGATGACATCTTTATGTATTCTAATGATGAAAGAGAACATGAAGTCCATCTTAGATTGGTTTGGGAGATGTTGAGACAACATAAGTTGAAGGCCAAGTTTTCAAATTGCCACTTTTGAAGATGGGAGGTGAAATTTCTAGGGCATGTCATTTTAGAGAATGGGTTAGTAGAGATCCATCGAAGATAGAAATTATTGATCTTAGAAGAGACCAGAGATGGTCTCGAAGATGAGAATTTTCTTAGGTTTGGCTGGCTATTACCACAGATCCATTAAGGATTTCTCGCTTATAACGGCACCCTTAACTAAGCTGACTAGAAAGAATGAGAAGTTTGAGTGGACCAATAAGTATGAAGGGTCATTTTGAGAGTTAAAAAATTTATCGACGAATGCTCCTATCTTAATCATGCCTAAAGGGAACCAAGATCTGGTACTTTATACCGAGCTTGTGAAACAGGTTTGGGGGCGGTGCTAATGCGAAAAAGGAAAGTGATGGCTTATGTGTCAAGGCAGTTGAGACCGCATGAAGTTAGATATCCGACTCAGGGCTTGAAGTTGGAGCGGTGGTGTTTGCGATGAAAATTTAGAGGCATTGCTTGTTTGGAAAACAGTTCGAGTTGTATACAGACCACAAATCACTTAAGTATCTATTCTCTTAAAAGGAGTTAAATATAAGACAACAGAGATGGCTGGAATTCTCAGTGACATATGATTTCGTGATTAGAATGTACACCAAGAAAAGGGAACAAGGTTGTTGATGCTTTGAGCAGGAAGCATCAGAACAGAGTGTTAGCCATGATTGAAGAATGGAAGACGTTAGTCTCTTGCGGAGTGCATTATAAGCAGAATACCAGATCGTTTAGAGATCCAGGTATGCTAAAATTTTGGAGGTATGCCCAGCACTTAGGGATAAGATTGTTGCAAAGTAAAATGAGGACTAACTAATTATAGAAAAATTAGGCAATAGAGATGGGACGGATGTAAAGGATCTGAAAGGATTTGAGGTATATTCGAAGGGATGGCTTAAAAAGAAAGGAAGACTATGAGTTTCGGATGTAGGGGATCTTTGAAAGGAAGACTTAGAGGAAAGTCATCGATCGAAATTTACTATTCATCATGGTGGCACGAAGATGTATCATGATATGAAGAGAGTCTTCTTTTGGGAAGGGATGAAGAGAGATATCGGTGAATGTGTAAAGAGATGTTTCACTTCTCAGCAAGTAAAAGATGAACATCAGAAACCAAGCGGATTAGTTCAACCTTTTGAAGTACCGACTTAGAAGTGGGATTCCGTGTTTAAGGATTTTATGGACGGGCTGCCTAGGACGAGAATGGGAAATGACAACATTTGGGTGATAGTTGATAGATTAACCAAGAGTGCCCACTTTATCTCAGTAAAGTCGACAAGAATGGTAGCTAGTTTAGCGAGACTATACATGAAAAATGTAGTGAGACTACATGAGATACCGAGAAGTATTATTAGCGATAGAGACTCATTATTTACCAATGAGTTCTATCAATGAGTTCTGCAGAAGCTTGCAGAATGCATTGGGCACGGATTTGAGCCTAAGCAAGGCTTACCACCCATACACTAATGATCAAACCGAAAGGGTAAACCATGTACTCGATGATTTGCTAAGAGCATGTGTCTCGAATTTTGAAGGATCTTGGGAAGATCATTTTCACCTGGTAGAGTTTGCATCATAATTACCAATCGAGTATCAGGATGGTCCCGTTTGAGGTGCTTTATGGAAGACCGTGTAAGTCGTCGGTATATTGGATAAACACGGGAGATAGACTCGTGTTAGGTCCCGATTTGGTAAGAGACGCTACTGAGAAGGTAGAATTGATTTGCATCAGGATGAAGGCAGCACAATTAAGGTAGAAGAGCTACGCCAACAAGCGAAGGAAAGAGCTTAAGTTCGTAGTATGCGATTATGTATTCGTGAAAGTTTCTTTGATGTGAAGAGTTATGCGCTTTTAGCACCCAGATATATTGGACCGTTTCCATTGATCGGGAGGATTGGTAAACTCACATATCGAATTGAGTTACCAAATAGTTTAGCGGGTGTGCATAATGTTTTCATATATCACATTTGAGGAAGTGTATGCACAATTCGAGTTCGGTGGTTGAACTAAGGGCAGTTGAAGATTTATTTGCAGAATTAGATTTGACTTATATATGTTAAAAGACCAAAGGAAATGGTAAGTTGGGATATGAAAGACTAAAGGAACAAGACTAATAAACTTGTCCACGTCCAGTGGAGTGACAATGTAGATGATTGTACTTAGGAGGTAGAGGATAAGACTAGAATAGTTATCCTGATTTCTTTTGACATATATGATTGAGACATGTATGTTTCGATGTAAAGACTAGTAGTGAGGCTAGTATGATATTATGATATGATTTTTAAACGTGTCAGAAGAACAACTAACACATTATACTTGATGTTTGATAATCCACACTAGTGAGGAACTAGTGTAATTACTATGTTGTGTGTACATTATTATGATGATTGTGATTTCATCCTGACTTGTATGAATTTCAAAGGCGAAATTCTTATAAGAAGGGGAGATTATAACACCCTATATTTTGTAGTGCCATAATATGGAGAAAATTAATTAAATAAATGATTAATTGACTTAGTCTATGAAGTGAAAAATAAAGACAAGTAAATTAATAGAGAATGAATTTAAAATGAAGATTTAGGGGAATTAATAACAATAGATAGAATGAGATTTAGCCCAAAGCCCAAATTACTAACCTCCTAACCTCTCCACTTTCATTCATTCTCTCACTATCCCACAAATCAAAAGAAAGAAAACAAAGCAAGAGAGAAAGGGAAATTAAAGGGTAGAAGATCAAGTTTTCAACTCTAAGGGAAAAGGAGATACAAGCAAGGTTTTCATAATCAATGTGAGTAAAACATTCCCTAAAACCTATCCTAACCTATTTGGGCACGAATTTGATTATGTGTGGATGTTTTTTATGATGGAAAACTTGTTTGAAAGAATAAACATTGTATAATTTGTTTAGAAATTTAATGGTTCTAAATTGAGATATTATGTCAATAATGATGAAATAATGGTTGGTTTTTAATTTCATAATTTTTGGAGTTGTTTGGAATATTCTCAAACTTTCTAAATTAAGGAAAGGGTTGATTTCGGGTAAATTAATTATTAAAAATAATAACATTAATTAATTTGACCTGAAATTAAGGGACAAATTAAAATATGGTCAATTTGATTTTTGATGAACTTTTTGGATTTTACCCATCAATTTCCAATTTTATATGAATTAACTGGCTACGGAAAGAAGAATTTAGTTAATGATAATTAATTAATTAATTAATGGAAGATGTAGTTACCCATTTCTAAAAAGCAAACATGTAAGAAAAAAGATTAGACAATAAGAATTTGACAACTAATGGGATTTGGTACAAAGAGATTACTTAATAAAGCAAGGAAACGGTTTTTAGTATAATTACAACTATGTCGTTTTACCCCATTATAGCCTAAATATTAACCCACGATGACTAGTATAGTTATAACATGCAAAGTCTTAGGGAAGGCTATTAACACACGAAGACTGGTATAATTAATACATGATGGCATTGGGAAAGATATAACGATGGCCTTGGGAAGGCACACGATGGCCTTGGGAAAAATAAGACACGATGGCCTTGGGAAAGATAACACACAATGGCCTTGGGAAAGATGATACAAAATGGCCTTGGCGAAGTTAATACATAATGGCTTTAAAATAACATGTGATGGCTATGTTTTGTTAAGGCACAAAGGCCACATAGGAGTCAATTCACGAAAGCTAATTGCAAGGCTCGATAGCCATAATTTCCAAATCCAGAAGAATTATTTGTAAGGCTCGATAGCCATATTTTTTAACATATGAAAGCAAAATTTCAGTAAGGCTTGAAATTTATGTTCATATCGACCTTGGACAGCTATAATTTTACCTTCAAAGGCTTTTCTGTATGAGATGGCTATGGTTATCTTAATACGCGATGTCCCTAGGGGATATAGCTCGCGAGATGTCGTAAAGCTAGTTTGAATTAATAAACTAAATAAGTTATGAAGGCTAAATGTAAAGAGATGGTTAATCCTAAGTATGAAATGGACTTAGGAAACGATAAGTTAATAAAGAATGACTTAACTAATGGAGGAAAAAGGGATTAAGCTTGATTAAGCTGAATGATGATGTATGGAATCATTTTTAAGAATACAAATGCAAATGGAAGACCTTTGTGGCAATAAGATGTATAAACCTAACTTCTTATTCTATGATGAGTAATGTAGGGCTTCGTGGCGATCATATGTCTAAATTGGACATTGTATATGAAGAAAGGACTGTGTTGTTACCAAAACGACATTATAATCGGTATCATTGATGGAAGGCCTGTATGGCAAGCCCATGTCTATTCATGGATTATAGCGAGAACGATGGAGTAAGGCTTATGTAGCATCCAATTATCTATCTATGATGAAATTAGGAAATAAAAATGTAAGACCTAAGTGGTAACCTAATTATCTATTTATGATAAAGAGAAGATAAAACACTGATGAATAACCCATAAGTGTTAAGAACTGGAAATTGAACTAGTGAAGTTAGGCATGCGTGGAAATTCAAAATAAGACCATAAAAGTTAGTCGTGCATGTGTGAAATAAATCTCATACTTATGTTGAATTAATGATTATGCTTGTTCATATGACATGATGTATATGGTTGTGATGATGAAGGGAGAGGAAAACCCATTTCGCATTAGTAGTGCGGTCTCACTATGGATGACTACAGTAAAGGTTTCACTTATACCAAGCTTTATGTCTTACCCATGTTTTTATCATTTCTCATAAACTCACGAGTACTCATTCGAGTATGATGAGTTTATGGAGTAGGCAGGTATCTTTTGAAGGATGAATAAAGACTCTGAAGATGAAGCAAGAGACTTGTGATGTAATAAAAGTTATTTTGAAATTCCATTGCGCAAAACAAGGACTTATAATTGGTTATTTTTGGTGTTAGCATCTTCAAATTCCGAAAATACTCTACTCTGATTTTCTTTTTATGTTTACCACTACATGGAAACAAATTGGGTTAAAAGTGATGTAATGAATTAAGTAATTCTAATTGATGTAATGAAAATTTTATATTGCTACTCTATGTACTTATGTTGTGCAAATAGTACTGAACTCACTTTGGCATTGGAAAATGATTTCGGTGATGAATGTAGCCTCATCGGCGTCTATTTACGAGTCATGGAGTGAGGGACATTACATATATGTAAATTCGTGATAAGAATATTCATATCTAATTAATACATAGAACAACAACAAATTATCATAGGAGACAGATGATCTAAATTATATGCATCATAATAAACATACATTGAATGGAGATAAAAGGAGAAGAGAATCTGAATCAAATTATCTTAATAAACATACTTTTAATTTAAATGGACAGAAGGGGATTTAAATTATATGTTACAAGATGACAATTAAAAGACAAGATGAATTGTATAGAATCCAAAAATATGAATAAGAGAAACACGTAAACAAATAAAATCGGAGTACTATCTTAAAATGTTGCCAAAATTTACACCTTGAATGAAGAACAGAACTCCTAGATTTCATTAAATCAGCCTTCATAAGTTGCAACGATATGAAGCACTGCCTTTGCATTTGTTTACTTGATTTTGTTTTAGTTTGTTATGGGAATTTTTCCATCTATGAAGACATAGATTTTTGACCATTAGACGGAGAGAGGAAGAGAGGAGAAAAGGAAACGTGAATTTTCTGGAGAGAATGAATGAATATCTAAAATGAATGGAAGATACTTTATTTTAAAGGAAACATTGAAACTTTTCAACTCTCTCCTTTAAAACTTTCCCCATTTAATTCCTTATTAAATCTCATCAAACCCTCTCCCTCCTCGCATGCATGGCTGACCATAAAAGAAGGCATATGGGACTAAAAAATTCCCCAAAACCACTTAGCATTTAATTTATTTTAATCCAATTTTATATTATATTGATATCGTATATCAATGCGCATGTTTATAACTATTATATATTCACTTTATTAAATATATTCAAACAAATCAAATAAAATTTAATAATCAATATTTCATAAATATTAATTAATTTAATTATTTTACAACAATTAATATATTAGTTAAATCATATGGTTTTCTCATAGTATTTGTCATTACGGTTGTACGACTCAAATGCATGAATTTTGTCACCGACTAATATCGAACAATTCAAATATTAACATTCATATATCATCTTAGCTAGTGGTGTGACATTTTGGCTAAATTTATCGCTTATATATCTTTTAGGTAAAATTCAATTTTACTTGTTATCATAATCGATACCAGGTAGTAACGATTATTTACACTAATTCTTTTCGTGAACACTATATCACATTGAAACTAATGGAATTTGGACTTGGTCAAAACTCCAAAATCGTCCACATTCAACTTGATTAGTCCAAACACAAAATCTTGGTTCAATAATAACAGTTATTATTCATGTATTGCCCTGGCCAGAGATTTTGTGTAACAATCTGGAATTTTACAGCCTTGATTTATGAATATTTAGGTCAAATAATAGGTTTTATAAATTAAAAATAATATGAACCCTTTAAATAATAACAAATGATGGTAAAATAGATTTGTAACGACCCAGGATTTAGCCACTTTGAAATAGGCTGTTTAAATATATTTTATATAATCAATAATGGATTTTTATTAGCAAATAATCATATTTTTATTATTTAATAATGATGGTAAAATAGTTTTAAAATTTTATTTACCAATATAGACAGTTCAAATAATAGACAATGTGACCGAAGAACATTTTCTGAAATTTCAACTATTTGACGTCTGAAGTCGTCAGAAACGTTGTGCACATTTGTGTAACATACACAACACACACATAAATATGTATCATAGGATTAAAATGAGTTTATATTAAGTTAAAGTAAGTATTAGACTAAGATAATGGTGATTTGACTTAAATTAATCAAGTATGATGTGAATAGTGTCAAATAGTAACATAAGTACCCTAAGTTAAGCTCATCAATCACCTATATCACCTAGGCTAGAGCATGAGAGCATGGGAGGGTGGGAGGGCGGGAGGGCGGGAGAACGTGTAGAGAGGATGGTGGGGAGGTATGGCAAGCATGCTTTCATGATAAGTTTATTATTATTTTATACTAAAGTCATTTTACTAAATTACCCCTCTCATTTTCTATAAATACCACCTATCTCTGCACATTCTTCCTTTACACCATCATTTCCATATTCGTTTCTATCCTCTTCAGTCTATAAGTTCATCCATGGCTTCCAAGAGAAATTCCTAAGTTAAAATTTTGTGTATACACTTATAAAATCAAGTTTAAACCTTCCTACTTCACTTTGAGTATCGCTCCTCTCAAAAACAAGCTCCATCATCCCCAAACTAACCTAGGTCGAGCCCAATACTAGCCAAGACCGAGCCAAACTTGTCCCTCCAATGCCATACAAAGTGATATTTTCAAGTTAAGGCGGTTTTCTAGGAGCATATTCAAGTTCGATGGAAGTTAGGCTTAGTTTCGGCTCACTTTGGTGAGTAAAGTTCGTGTATTTATAACTCAAGTTACTCACTTTTAATGTTGCAAAATTTATGAGTTAAAATGTTGCTTAAGTATGTATTAGTGTTATATGTTGTGTATGCATGCATATATGTTTATTTGGTGTTGGTTGCTTATGCCGAAGTTTGAGTAGGCGATAAAGATTTTACCTTGAATATTGGAAACGTTAGTTAGTATGGTGAAGTAATACTTTGTTTATGATGATGCTATAATTTTATGATGTGATATTATGATGGAATGTCGTATGTGTTGTATGTGGGTTCATGGCACAAAGGTGGTGATTCGCTAACCAAAAGCGACGTAGAAATCCGCTTTTCGTCGAAAGTATGATTTTTGTTTTCAAAGTCAAAAGTTTTTAAGTTTAAATCTTTGGTTTTGATTTTAAAAGTTTATTTTCATGTTTTAAAGAAGACAAGAGTTAAAAGTTGAAGTTTTAAAAGTTAGAAATCAAAATTTCAAGTTTAAAAATTACGGGTCCGTATAGCGATAGTCGCTATACGCACAATTCGAAAAAACCAAACTATTTCCAAATCCGAAACTTGTTTCCACCTAAAAACTTTTTAGAAAATGTTTTCTAACTATTTTATAAGTTTTAAAGTGTAAAATAAAGTTTTGAAGTTAATTTTATTAAAAATCAAGCTTGAAAATTACGGGCCCGTATAGCGATAGTCGTTATACACGCAGTTCGGGAAATCAAACTATTTTTCTAATCTAACCTTGTTTTAAATTGTAATCTTTTTAGAAATTGTTTTCTACCTTTAATTAAGTAATTAGAGACCAATTATTTAATTAATTATTTATTTAATGATTAATTAACTAATTAATTAATAAAGGTAATTAGTACTTAATCATTGTTAATAATGATTTATAAACTTAAGTGTTAATCAATTAAGTTAATCAAGATTGGTTATTTAATTAAAATTAATTATTATTTAATTCGTAATTAAGGGTTAATCAATTATTATTTATTTATTTAAGATAATTTTTAATTAATTATTATTTTAAGAAGGGGTTTTTATTTAATTAATCTTCTATTAAAGTTAATTAAGTTTTAATAAGGTTTAATTACCCTTAATTAGGGTTAATTATTATTTAACAAGGATTTGATTCTCATTTACAAACATTTTAAATTGTTTTAAACTTTGAGTTTAGGTAACAGTTTTGTTTTAAATTGTTTTCTTTTCGAGTTTGTTTTTAAATCAAGGGATTTCTATGTCGCTTACCCTTAAGTAACCTATATGATTAGAAAAACTAAATGACATCCATTAGCAGAACAAAACACAATTCTGCTATTACAATTAACTTGGACATTTACTTAAGTTGATTACCTGTTATGTGTTGACCCCTTATATAATGTTGTTATGTGATGCCATGTTAAACTGGATAAGTAAAACCAAATTAAAAGCACCATTGTGGTTGCTAAGCCTCCGTTTGATTTTGTAAGGATAAATATTTCATTTTTCCTTATTGAAAATGGTTTTAAAGTTATTTCATTTGGAAGAAGATATTTACAAAAAATGATTTGACAAATGGTTTACTAAAGATGTTTTTAACTAATGGGAATAGTTTTCCATGTTATAAAAAGAATTTTTTATTAAGAGTTTTATAAATGAATTTGGAAATCTATAAAGTAATTTGGGTAAATGGATTTGAATTTTTATGCAAAGAAGATTTCATAAATAAGGGAGATTTATAAAATGGATTTGCTTATTAAAGGAAGCTAATTTGATTTAAGGTTATTTAGGAAGTTATCTTGAACAGGAAGGTTTATAAACAAGTATATGAATGATTTCGGGTATTTATAAAAAAGTTTTAGAAAATGACTTGGATATTCATAGAGGGAGTTTATAAAAAGGTTTGGATATTTAAAAGAAATTTATATAAAAAGTTTGGATATTTATGAAAGCAATTATTATAAATGATTTGAATATTTATACAAGAGTTTATAAATTAATTTGGGAGTTTGGAAATTATTTTGAAATGGACTTGGATTTCAAGCAAAAGAGATTTCATGAATGAAACAGATTTGATTAAAAAGGATTTATCTAAAGAAGTATAAAAAGAATTTGAGACCTGGGATTCTTTAAACTGACCTTTCAAAAATGGTGGTATGGAACATCCGTTCCACCCTTAACATCGAACGAATAATATTTAGGGTTTTCCTTACCTCTAATTTAAACAACATTTGTTTAATCCTTTTTAACATGATTTGGAAGTAAGAATTATTCAAAAATGTTTAGTGTATATACTTATGTCTGAGAGATAAGTATATGAATGTTTTAGACAAGCATTTTAAAAAGGGGTTTATTAAATAAAGATTTGTTTTGAGGCTTAGTGGTTGCTATGGATAAATAAATATCAAATGGGATTGGTTGTTGTTTATTTATTTTATAGTTAAATAACCGACTGTCGAATTTGGAACCAAAACATAACTTTAGAAATATCTAGGAGAAACACGTGAGTTATATGGCACGGTCATCTCTAATGATGTTGTACTGTGCGTATAAATCTCATTTCTCTCTCCTAGGACAAATGATAAGGAAATCCGTCCACTAACGGTTAGGAGATGATCTCTGCTCTTATTTTTGACTATCTATTTCCTAAAGAACTGGGGGGAAACTATCGAATGTTGTTTCGAAGAAACCGGGATTAGATATGTTATCTGAAAAACCACTTCGATCCAATTCAAGCGTTTCAAAGTGAAGACATCTAGAAGATTAAGGAATTGAAGACGGAGCTCTCAAGCGTTTCGTGCAGTCCCAAAACGAACTTGCATAGATGAATGCTAGCATTGCATTGCTACCTGGAGGGCAGTATTAGAATTCCAAGATGGTCTGCTAGGAGGAAGAAGGTAAAGGCGTGACCTTGCGAGCCACACAAACCAGGAAATGGCAAAAACAGGGTATGCAGTAAAGCTATGTGGTCAGCTACCATTAGGAGCCGCCATCCCATTCTAGATTATCCATACTCGAATTGTTTTGCATGCAAACATCATGGTATTATAAGGCCTCGATGTTAAAAGGGGATGGGGTAATCCAGCTTATCATGTTAAAGGGGCAGCCGGCTTTGTGTAGCAGGGGTATAAGAAGTTCTTGTCAGACGCCGGTGCATTTTCTAGGGTGTATCATCGGAAGGTAGTCTCTTACCTTGCCATAGTATGGAATCCAATCTCCAGTACGTGCCTTTACTATTTTGATTGTAGAGCCTAGTATGATGGAATTTAATATGGAATTTCAGCTATTTTTATATTTATTTGAAACCATAGACATTACTATAATATCATTGGATTTTTATATACAATGTTTTGATTATCATAAGGTAAAAACCCATCCGTGTTTATGTGCGACGTGGTCTTATGAGATGCCTTTGTTTTAAAGGTTTTTATAAAGTTAAAGACTTATGTTTTACTCACACCAGATCCATGTCTGGCTCGGAGTTTATTTTCTTTTCTTAAACTTTTGGGTACTCAAATTTGAATGGGCAGCCAAGTAGATCAGGTTTTTCCACAGATTCATTTGGAGGAGCTTGGAGTATGTGGCTTCATCGATAGCTAGGTATTACTTGTCTTCCATTGTATTATATGTATATGGTATCCGTTAGGTAGGGACAAGCTGTTATAACTGTCCTAGGGTAGAATTTGTATTAGTATGACTCTGATGTAACATTTTTGAAATGACTTTTGTAATATATATGTTGAGTAATATATATTGTTTCGTTGTGTTGTGAGATTCTGTGTTGTTTAATTTTCTTCTCTTCTATCTTTTCTTTCTTTCACCCCTAATGACCCATCTTTCGAAAGGCTAAATGATCAGCACGCGAATGCCGAGGACGTATTAAGTGTCTTCTTTGGTAGTATGAATGGTGGATCATTACATTTTGCATTAGAGTTTAGGTTGAGTGAACACCTAGGCTTTGGTGGGGTAAACACATTATAGATAGGATCAGTAGTGCCCTAGAATGAGTTTGAGTGCAATACACACACACACACACATACATGAGTGCGTATTTGTTAGTGAATTAAAATGTTTTATATTGTGTTGTTTGACTCGTTAAGTGGCTTAAGAATTCTGGTCGACGCTTCTGATCAACATTATTAATAGGGATTTTTTAAACACTTGAACAAGTTAAATTGACATAATTAAATCTGGTAAATAAAATAATTTTACCAAGGAATGTATTTTCTACATATAAAAAACGATGATTTTCAAAATCTGTGTAGTTATCTATGAGGAGAATAGGTTAGGAGTTAATAATATTTAAATTATTAGCATTTAGGGTTTAGCTAGTCATGCTCGTCCAGTTTTGAGCATTGCCAATTGTCATATTTAATGGTAGATTTCCTTTTTCCATCATGGGCCGGTTAGATAGAATTTGTAGGAACATTGAATCAAACACCTTGTGAATTATGTTTCAAAATTTGTCTATAAGGCGTTCAACGATATGTAAGGTTAAAAATTGAATTTTAATAAAGGTGTTTATTAAAAGAAAATCTTCATATAGTTTTATAAGATGGATTGAAAGAGATTATTTTACAAGTCAGAACTATTAGATGTGTCTTAAAAATGAAAAAGGTTTTGAGAATGTTAAATCCCGGTGGCTTTGATAAATTCCAAATGATTTTGGAAAATAGTAGTAATCTTTCTTAAGGATATTTTAAGATATAGATATTTTAAAATAAAGTTTGAGAGTATGGTTTTCTTTGCACATTTTGGGAATAAGTCTTGATCTATTTTGTGATGATTAGAATAATCTTCTAAGTGACAATCAAATGTTTGTTTAGGAAGATAGGATAGTGCAGTTAGTAAATTATCCTATTTGTCATTGTACAATTGGAGCGAGTTCAAATCCGAATGAATCCAAAGCAAGTGGATGATTTTGTTAAAAACTATTTTTCTATAAATAGTATTATTTCGAGAAGAAATTTGAAAAAAAATATTTTAGAGAAATATTTTTATTAACTAGTTCAAGTGTCTCATAAATAACTAAAAATGGGTAAGAGATGTGTTCGGATGGCAAACACTTCTCTTGAGTATTGCCCTTCTTAGTAAAGGGGTATGTGGTACTATTTGGTAGCACCCAGTTCCTTGACATCATTTTGGAGTTACTTGGGCTATATGTTTGTTTTTAAAAGGTTTTTGAAATAAAACCCGGGGTATTGTGTTCTTGGATCTCTTAAAAGGAAGAGTTTTCAAAATAAAAGGATATTTTGATTAAAATGGTGGATCAGTAAATGAAGTTTTAATTAGGTTAATTTTAATAAGAAGGTTTAATGAAATTTATCTGTTTAAAACTATGTCTTTTGACTTTAACATCTAGTTTGTGAAGAATTATTTAATGTTATTAGGCCGGCTAATAGACATTTTTACCTTAGGAGTGTCTAAGAAAAAGTAGAATCTAGGATGGAGTTTGGATACCAGCATCCTACTCTTCTTAGCTACTTACCAGGCAAATTACAGTAAAGAGGTTGATTTGGTCAACTTAGTTTCAAGACATAGGTTGTATGAAGATCATTTCTCCTTTTTACATAGTTCTCGATCCTAGATTCAAGTATACAAGTAAAGGTGCTATACACCATTCCGAATAAGGATTTTTCACAAGATCTTTGACGGCGAGTGTTGGTGAGGGTTCTTATGTGGAACCAAAGTTGTCTATCATAGTGTATAGCTATGCAAGGATGTAACACCCCAAATTTTTAATAATATTACTCCGGAGATTTAATTAGATAAATTAAATAGAATAATGTAAATGTTAAGTGATAAGGGGATTGAGATTTGAATAAATACTTAGTGGCCATGCTTAATTAATTAATTAAATGGGATTAAGAATGGCTTATAGGCTAATTAAATTACACACGGGCATATTGGGAAATAGCCGCACCCTATTACCATAACCCATATATATCCACGGCTTGCCATCCATTCACATTTGTTTCTCATTTTCACAAAAACGTAAAACACAAACCCAAAAGAAGAGCCGGCCATCGTTAAGGAAGAAAAAGAAGAGAAATTCAAATCAAGCTAAAGAATTAAAGCAAGGGGAGTAAATCTCAATCTCAATCCAATCTCCTTATCGTAATCAAGGTGAATAATAAATTTCTCTATTTTGTTTTATGATCATATGTTATCGGATTAAGATTAAATTCATTTTTATGATGTTTTGGATGATGATATGCTTGGAACATAATTTGTTTAATTTAAACAAGATTGTTTAAATGGGGATTTATGTGGTTTTAGGTCAATACCGATTGAAAATGATATTTAAATGCCATGGAAAATTTATATGTTTTGTAAAACATGATTTTGGAGTTGGGTATCAATTATGATTATTTTCCAAGCTATGGAAAGATTATTATGAATTTTCAAAGGAAAATATGGTTAATTGGGTTTAGAAATTTATTTCAGAAATTATATTCAGAATTTGGGTCTGAAAGTTAGATATTTTAGATAACATATTAAAAGTGACTTTCTGTGATTTTTAGGGATTTTTCCTAAGTGATTTGCTATGGAAATTAAATTATTTTAGATGAAGGACTAATTTGCATTATTGGTTTTGCTTAATGGAAGGGCTTATTTGCTAAATTAATCTTGGTTTAGATCTGAAATTATGCAGCAGTTATTTTGTGTAAAGCATTTGAAAAGTTGAGGGAACCAATCATATGCTTATACGTAGGCAAGTTAGTTAGAAAGTGTTTGCTTTAATTGGTATTAAATCAGGTTTACTTAGAAAAGTGGGTTCCGCCTCTATTAGAAGCACCTTTCGACTCATAGCTTCCGCCTTTAATCAAGTCGAAACCAAAAGGCTGAAACCAATACATAAGGTATCGATGGTACGTAGTGGATTAGAGGAAAGGCGGAAGGCACGGTGTCGAAAGCATTGCTTCTTATGGGGTCGATACTTTTGTTTGTTTTTAAAATGTTAAGCGCCTACCTTGTTTTATTAAAGCTTTCGAAGGAGTGGAAACAAATGCTTTCGAAAGGGGTTTTTTAATAGCTTTTGAAGGGGTTGCCATTTTATGTTTTAAAAGTATGAGCTTTCGAATGAGTTCCTTTATTTGTAAAATAATGCTTTCGAAAGTAAGGGTTCGGACCTAGTTAAAGCTCTGTTGTTGTTCTTTTGCCTTTCGAGTATATTGAAGTCATCAATGCTTTCGAAGGGTAGTTTTTGTTTTGAAGATGTTCTAAGTCACTTCCTAAATGCTTTCGAAAGGGCTCATAGGTTTCGAATGCAATGGCTTCAAAAGGGGGTTTCGATGCTATCCTTCGGTATTTTGCTTAAATGATTTGAAGTTTTCAAAAGGATGGTGCGGACGCCATCAGACTTTCCCCAAAAAAATTATATGAAGATTAAAGGTTTCAAAAGATACTTTCATATATATTCACTTTGACCCAAAAGATGTTTTAAAGCAAACCCAATGGTTTTGAAAGGGGTACTTTCATTGGTTTCGAAGCTATGTTTATAAGGACTATTAAGTAATGTTTTGATACTTTTGAAAGGTATATATTTGGTTTCGAAAGAGATGATTTCAAGAGCTTCGAAAGGTTTGTATGCAATGTTTCGAAAAGAAGTTTTCTATGCTTTCGAAGGAGGTTATCTAGGGGTTTCGAAAGTAATGTTTTAAGGTTTCGAAAGCCTTAGTTTTAAAAATGAATAACCCAATCTCATTTTAAAGAAAATCATTGCATAAATAAAGTGTTTTGAAATGGAGTTTTGAAGAAGTTTTCCTTCAATAGTGGGCTAAAGGGATTAACCAAGTCTTATATAAAATTATTTCAAGGATATTAAACCACAGGGGTTGGTATTATTATGTTTGCTTCTTCATATATGTATTTGAATATATTCACATTGTAATGGACCATAACTGTAATTTGGGAATAACCAGTTAGGTTGACCCAGTAGTGAATATAAATTAAATTAAATTCTGAATGAGTAGAATTGCATCCATGAGGTCAGAAAGACTAGAGTATATGATGCTAAAATATTAAAATAGGATATTGGCAGGGGCCAATAGGTTCATGGTAAGCCTATGAAAACTGTGTATAGGAAAAGATATTGGCAGGGGCCAATAGGTTCATTGTAAGCCCACGAAAACTATGTATGAATAACGATGTCAGGAAGATAGGTTTATAGTTAGCCCATGAAAACTATGATTTGATATTGACAGGGGCCAATAGGTTTGTAGTGAACCCATGAAAACTATTTCCGGATTAAGATATTGATAGATGTCAATATGTTCCTAGTCAACCCATGAAAACTAAGATAAGAGGAAAGAAATTGGAGTTACCAATAGGTTCAGGGAGAACCTATGAAACAATTATGATATTAGCAGGGACCAATAGGTTCTTAGTGATCCCATGAAAACTATGAAATAGGACAGGGAGTCCAATAACATTTAATAGGTTATTAGTCGGCCCATGAAAACTAATAGGTTAATAGTTACCCAAGAAACTATAAATGAGACAGTTAGTCAAAATGAATGGGGGATGGAAAATCTAGAGTTGATTTATTTGCATATCATCATATTATTTTGAGATGTTTTAACCATTGTGGATGAAGGAGCACAGTATATGGTTTAATAAAGGTTTTAGGATACTAGTGAGGGTAAAACCCGTTCCACTAAGCGGCGTGGTCTCACTAGATATCTAAATGGTTTGAGATGGTAGATTATTATTCATTCCAGGCTTTATGTTTGACTCGAAGTTTATGTTTTCCCCTTAAACTCTCGGGTACTAATTGATTTTGATTAGTTTGAGAGTTTAGGTTTTCAAGTACCTCTTTAGACGAATAAGCTTCCAGAGACGTGCAGGAGACATGATAGCTACTTAGAGTTCTCTTTTATTTTGATTCTGTTGTGTTATTGTTGTAAAGGAAAAGTTATTAATTTGCCTACATATACTCTGATCATCCAAGGGAGCATCTTCATATGTCGCTCTTGGCTTATATTGTAATAAATATATTTTCTCTGAACGTGGTTAACGATTGTGGGATTATGTAATGAATTTGAATGTTTTGAAATGGAATGTGGAACTTGTTTGATGTTTTAAAAAATTTCCATATTCAAGTGTTTATATGTATTAATGTATCTAACATTACCGTATTTGGTCGTCGAGGATTAATAACTATGGATGACTGTAGCATCCATAGTCATTAGTTTTGGACCTCCAAGTGGGGGATGTTACAAGTTGGTATCAGAGTATAGGTTTATGAAACTTAAAAGAATTTTAAACCTACAAGATTTTTCTAAACATTATCCAATAAATTTGAAAATAAGATCAGGGTTTGGGTTAACGCTATAGTAACGTACTTGTACTTGATATATATATATATATATATATATATATATATATATATATAAGTACGCATTCCCCTCTCTCTTAGACCGTTCTTCCGTATCTTACTAAGGTCGTATGCAGATTTACGAGAAAGAAGATATGGAAGTAGGAAACAAAAGAGGAAATCTCGGTGGAGGAAGCACCACAACCAACAGAAATGTTCGACCTAATACTAGGAGGAACCAAGGTCGACAGGCTAATGCTAACCAAAATGTTGATGCCAATGTGGGTGCTGGAAATCCACTAGTAGATATAGGGGCTATGTATCAGTTCTTCGTTAATATGATGTGTTAGCGCCAAAATTGGTCACTAACCTCGTAGAAAAAGATTGTGTAGAGAAATAAGTGATGGAGGTAAATTAAACAGAGAAGACAATGCTAATTTAAATGCAGAAAGTAAGAACACCAAATTTATAATGGTTCAGCGTAATTGCCTACGTCCACTTTGAGATTAAACTTTATTGATCTTCTTAATGATTGATTACAAATACAATTCGTAGATCAAATGCTTGAATGAAGTTGTTAAGTAGAGAAGATGAGTCTCAAAAATGGCAGAGTCTCCCCAGTGTTCTCCAAAAAGGATCCCCTTTCACTGTGACCCTGCCCCTCTATTTATAGGCAAATATGGGCTGGACTTCCCAAGTGGGCTTGGTGGCCGAACACTCTAGCCCGAGTACAGTGGTTGCTGCTTGCCGAACTAGGCATGCCGAACGCCATAATGCCGAACGATCCTTTCCATGCCGAACGGTCCCTTCCATGCCGAATGGTATGTTTGATGTGTGGGAAGTGCAGGATGGTTGCAGTTGAAGCCGAACGTATCTCTGTCCGAAGCTCTTGACCGAACAATGCATGCAGGCCGAACGATACTTTCACGTTGAGTAGTTATGCACACTGAACGTCTTCTGGATGCCGAGCACTTCTGTCGCCGAGTTCTACTGGGCGCCGAATACTAATTGACGCCGAGCTCCAGCTGATGTCGAGCACTACCTGACGCCGAGTACTATCTGATGCCGAGTATCATGGATGCCGGGTACACTGGATGTCGAGTACTTCGCCGAGTACTCCTAGATGCCGAACACTCTCTAATGCCGAGTCCCACTGGATGCCGAGTACTTCGCCGATCACCCCCAGATGCCGAACACTCTCTGATGCCGAGTGCTACCTGATGCCGAGCACTAGTTGCCTGGTCAAATCTCCAGGAAACACTTGCCCCCCAAAGTGTATTATGTGACTGAACGTGATGCTCTTTGAATCTAGTTTAGCTTACCTCGGAGACGCCTTCTCAAGAATATTAGTGACGGAGGTGTGAGATGAGCGTGGTTTGGACGCCGAACGATGCGTTCGAAGCCGAACAATCCTCATGTGCCGAGCGACACTTCGCTTTGAAGCCGAACGCTACGACTTTGACCGGTTCTACCGGATATAGCCTTTTCAACTTCTGCCTTCTCCCTATAAAACAAGGCATCCTTCCACTATTTTCCTTTTACACCTTCATTTCTGTCACTCCCTAGAGACTTGCAATTCTCGCCAGCCTATCAGATCTAAAGCCTAATCGATCTTTCCTCAGCTTCGATCTTCGAACTAGGTATTATCCCTTCCATGATCAAATTACTTCAACACAAGATTTAGGTTTATGTGCAGCCGAGAGGGTCACATGGAAAACTGGATATTTCTATGGTTGTATGATGTGTGTCGAGTAGAAATGGCTCGCATATTTGGAGTTGTCGAACGGTGCATGGTAGTTAGGCCTAGTTCCTTCGTGCCGAACAAGACTGGAAGAAAAAGAAAGATGGGGTGCCGAACGGCGTAATCTTCGCCGAGCGGTCTGTTCTTGTTGTTCGGCGCAGATGGAGAAGGAGTAGGGTGGAACTGTAATCGAGGGTGGAGCACTACTTTAGCCGAACAAACTAAGGCCGAACACTACCCAAATGCCGAACAGTATATGTGCCGAACAACTGACATGCCGAACAGACACATACATGCCGAACAGAACTTAGACCGAACAATACAATTGCCGAACACCATTTAAATGCCGAACAGTATATGTTTCGAATAACTGGCCTGCCGAACAAACATTCATGCCGAATATTATACCTAGTCCGAACAATATCAAGGCCGAGTAATGCACATGCCGGACAATTATAAATGTCGACCAATGATAAATGTTGAACCATACTTAGGCCGAACACTGTAAATGTCGAACGAACAATTGCCTTGCCTAATCAATACAAGGGCAAAGATCTAAGCACACCATCATGCGAAACTGACCCGGATCATTAACTCCCTAGCTTTAGTAAACTTAAACCTGGACTTTGATTAAAATTCGTTTTCTGAATTTGAAACTATAATCACCTCAAGGCGGGCTTTTTGAGACGGTCAGCGATGACGGTCTTCGAAGGCGACGATTCGAAGCTCATTTTTATATCTTTGAAATCTTTAGATTCTTATTGCTTGTACAGAACTGCTTGCACTAGTTCACACACCACGTGGGGGGAAAACTCGTGTTGCTAATTCTAACGTTCAACGTTTTTTTTAAGTATAGTTTTCTCAAGCACTTAGCCAGGTTCGTTATTTATTGAGGATGTCAAGAAAGTCTAGCTCCACCACTATATCCGATAGGCCTGGGCCGTCATCAAGGCGAGAAGCCGCTGATACTTCTAATCCGCCGACTTCTCTAGCTCATAACTTAGCACCCGATGCCCTGGAGGCAACGATTCTACTAGACAATCCGATCGATTCACAGGCTTCGAAGATCAATGAAGCCGCACTCCAACGGATATGCTCCATCCATGGGATTCCTTTCGCTGATGTGCTAGTCCCTTCGCGACACGATCGCCCTCACCTGCCCCTAGTCGGATACACCACTTGCAACAAGTTCATGTGTTGGATGGGCAGCGTGCCTCCGTTTAACCTATTTCTTCGGGATGTGTTACAGTATATCGACATTGCCCCGTCGCAGCTGCACCCGAATGGTCACGCGTTCCTTCATGGGACCTACCTACTCTTTATGGCCATCTTCTCCAGACCTCCAACTCCTGGCGACATCAGATACATCTATATGGTCAAGAGGTGGAAAGACAGCCCTTCCTTCATGTTCCTTGAGCCCTACCACAAATGCCAGATCTTGACAGGGGCATGTAGTAAATTCGCCCTGTATAAACAGGAATGGTTCTACGTGCGTTGCCCTCCTGGTTTTGCGAGGAGATGGGTTGAAGGCAGTAAGTCTCTCCACTGAATCATCTTTCGCGATTAATCGGAGTCATGCTTTTTCTAACTTATTGTTTCATCTTTTTAGATATCAACCCGTGTCCGGAGGGCCGAGGATATTCTGAGGCCGTTGAAGCCGTTAGAGCTCTTCCTGCCGAGGAACGAGACATTCGGACCATCATTTCAAACGAGTCATTGTCGAAGTTTGGCTTGCTTGCCCCTGGTCGCCGGATTAGCCTTCCGGAGGGCGTCTCTATTCCCAAGCCGGCATCCGGTAAAGGGAAAAAACTGGCTGGGTCGTCATCACGCCGAACTCCCGATGTGCACGAAGAAGGAGAGCACAAAGATGATGACGCTCCTGAGACCCAAGACGAGAATGTGGGTCCTGCTTGGGATCCAGCTGTCGAAGTTCACGACATTGACACGTCATCCTCCCCTTCGAAGGGAAAGAAAAGGTTAAAACACAAAACCCGGAAAGAGAAAGTTGGTGGTACTTCAAAAGTTTTGCCTATCCCGCCCGAGAAAGAGGCTTCCTCACAGCACCTGGAAAGTTCCCTGAGGGGCCTGTCGAACCTGTCTATTCCCGATGATATACTTAATTACGGGTTTGACGATCCTGAAGCCCTCAAGTTTTCTTCGCCCGCTAAAGGCAACGCGGGAGTTCAACTCCCAGTCCAGGGAGACAATACTCCGATTAGTAAAGATAAAAGAACTGGTCTGTAGGGGGGAACACTAGGACACACACGCACATACGCATTCCATCATACACTTCAAGTTCTTTCTTATTTCTCGGATTTTTCTTAACTCGTTGTTATCTCTATTCTTTGCAGGTGACATGGGACGCTCTCATGGATTTGATCGCCTTCATGGCTCTTCCATATTTCATCATTCTGGACGGGACTCTGGTTCGGGCAGACGCAGGGACAGAGATGATTATGAGGATAGAGACAATCGTCCCTGCGAGTCGTCTCACCGTAAGAAGGCATATTCTCAATCTTCACAGTCCCGTGATCCTCTTCCTCCAACTGAGCCGGATAAAGAGAAGTCTTCCCAGAAGGGCTACCAATCTGATGCCCCTCGAGAACAACACTCCGGTTCATCGAGTACAAGGCAAGTTCGGGAGCAATGAAAAAGAGCGGAACTTCCAAAGCCTCCTCCCCCTACTCCCGCGGTTGATCCAACTGTCGCGGAAAAGATGGTCGATCTTAAGGCCAAGTTTCCGAAAATTTGCTTCGACGGTTTGAAGTTTCTCCCGGCTATTCACCATATTCCCGGTTACGTGAAGCAGAGTGCCATTGCCTGCAATAACGACGTCTATGTTCAACATGACGCGTTTATACACTTGGTTGAAAAGATCTCGGAGGTGTCCGTTGAGCGTCAATATGAGATTGATCGCCTGAATTTGGAGGCTGGCTGCGACAAGAACATCATCAAGCATCAGGACGAGGAGCTCGCTTCGTACAAGTCAAAGCTGGAAGCCGCTGAACAAAGCACAAAAGATACTGCCGAGGCAGTTACTCATTTAGAGATGGCTCACAAGAAGGAACTTGATGAAGCAGTCCAGCGCAGCGGTGCCCTTGCCCTAGAAAAAGATTCCGTTCAAAAAGAAAGGGACGCGCTCGCCATACAAGTCAGAGAGCTGAAAGAATTACTCTCCAAGGAAAAGGAGGACAAGGTAGCTGCTCAAGAAGAATCACAACGATACTGTGATGAAATCGTTGCTACTCGTCTCCTAAAAACGAAGCTCGATGATGAACTTGCTGGGGTTGATAAAATGAAGGACGAAGCCCGTGAGGAGGGCAAAAGAAAAGCTGCGGAGGAGATTGACTCTCGCCTCGAGGCGGCCGCAGAAGCTGGCAGGGAAGAGGTCAAATGCATGTTTGACCTGTTGATTACTGAGTATGGAGCCCGCGTCCTTATGCATCGTGACTTGACATTCTTGAGCGATGGCTATCTCGAATCCCTAGCTGAGGCCTGGGAAACCTTAGTAAAGATCAGGAAAATCGAGTCGGGCTCTGAGGAGGTCGATGAGGATGCCTTGGTGAAGGAGTTTCTTAGGGGGAATGAGCCAACGGATCTGTCCGCAGCTTTGGCGCTTTATAACAAAGGCTCTCCCCTTCCAAAAGAGAAAAGTGACGAAGCTGGCCCGTTTGGGGCTGAGACTACGGCTCCTCATATTGCTGCTCCTCCCGCTGCTCAACCGGCCGGTCGGCCGACACTTGACCCGTTCGAGTAGCATGCCGGCTATGATCCTGAAGATCCTGGGCTTGGCGTTCACGTGCTATCTCCTATTCTGGAGGGTGAAACCCCACGCGCAACCGATAGCCAACCAGAACCCGGTAGGAAACTCTTCTTTTCTAGAAGTCAAAAGATCTTGTTATCTTCCAGCATTTATTTGTTCTAACGTTCATTCTTTATGTTTTCATGCAGGTCGCTCTGATGCCGAGCCAACTCCGAGGAGCGATGACGCCAAGGAGGAGGCAGAGAAAACAAGCGACGCTGTTCATGCGGGAGTAATTCCTGGTCCCGATGCTCAAGTGATTGGGGCGCTAGATGATGATAAGCTTGACACTTCATCTCCTGCCGAAGGGAGTGACGAAATCGAAATCACTGGCGCCTCTGAGTATACCTCAAAGGTGAGCATGAAGGACCGCCTCGCCGCAGAGGAGAAGAAAAAGGTCGAGGTCAAAGTTGAACCCGAAATACTGGAACTCACCGACCCTCGGAACAGACCTTTGAAAATCATTCTCTCGAGCAGGTCTAAACCACTGGATGTTCCGTCCCCTACTCCCGACTTCGCTTCTTTGGCAAGCAAGAAATCCAAGAAAAAACGTGAGGGGGAGGAGTCATCGGAAAAAACAAAGGAAGATAAGAAGAAGAAAACGAAGAAGTAATCGATACACTCGTTCGATGAGCTTCTTGCTTAAGTCTTGTTGTTGCTTTTATTTCTTATTTTTTTGTGGCTTGCAGTTTGTATAGATAGGTTCTGAACTCTAAGTTTTGTAGGAGTAACTGTGTAACCCCATTTTGAACTACTGAATGAAGTTTAGTTTCTTTTTCGTTTGAATGATTCTATTGCTTTTCTTGGGTTTGTTGACTAACTGTAGTCATGACTCCACTTGTTACGAGTTGCATTATCTCGCAGTCCATTTTCGTGTCGTTCAAACATCTCCAGACGTGGCATATTTCTCGTTCCATATCTCTCGAGTACTTGGACTTTTTTCTAAATCTGCTCTCTGGGGATTTAGAGTAATTTGATCCACGTTCAGGGGATTCGGAGGTTCGTATTCGTTTATACTCTAGTCCGCGCTCCGGGGACTTAGAGTACTCCGCTCCGCACTCTAGGGATTCGGAGATTTGAAATCGTTTATACTCTAGTCCGCGCTTTGGGGATTTAGAGTACTTCGATCCGCGCTCTGGGGATTTGGAGATTTGAAATCGTTTATACTCTAGTCCACGCTCCGGGGACTTAGAGTACTCCGCTCTGCACTCTGGGGATTCAGAGATTTGAAATCGTTTATACTCTAGTCCGCGCTCCGGGGACTTAGAGTACTCCGATCCGTGCTCTGGGGATTCGAAGATTTGAAATCGTTTATACTCTAGTCCGCGCTCTGGGGATTTAGAGTACTCCGATCCGCGCTCTGGGGATTCGGAGATTTGGAATCGTTTATACTTTAGTCCGCGCTCTGGGGACTTAGAGTACTCCGATCCGCGCTCTGGGGATTCGGAGATTTGAAGTCGTTTATACTCTAGTCCACGCTCTGGGGACTTAGAGTACTCCGATCCGCGCTCTGGGGATTCGGAGATTTGAAGTCGTTTATACTCTAGTCCGCGCTTCGGGGACTTAGAGTACTCCGATCCACGCTCTGGGGATTTGGAGATTTGAAGTCGTTTATACTCTAGTCCGCGCTCCGGGGACTTAGAGTACTCCGATCCGCGCTCTGGGGATTCGGAGATTTGGAATCGTTTATACGAGTCTGAATATCGTATAGGATAATGTAATTCGTCATCCGATCATGAGATATAGAAACATTAGTGATTTGCGGAAAATACGGCTTCAAGCCTTTATTAATGAAAAACAACTAGACTGCTTGATTACATAGTTAAAAAGAAGCTAAGCTAAAACTGAACGAAAACACATAGGAAATAACAGTGCCTAAAACAAGAAAGGAAAACATGCTAAATATAATAATGCCGCAAATGCTCACTGTTCCATGCCCGGGGGAGTGTCGTGCCATCAACGGTCGCTAGCTTGAATGTTCCTTCTCCAAGCTTCCGTTCAATGACGTATGGACCTTCCCAGTTGGGATTCATACGCGATGGAACCGGGAAAACTCGTTTCAGAACGAGATCACCTATATCAAAAGTTCTTGGGCAGACTCTGCCGTCGTAGTAACGCTTGACTCGGTGCCTATGTGCTACCGCCCTTAATTCGGCCTCTTCATGCTTTTCATCGATGCAGTCCAGTGATTCCAACAAGAGGTCCTAGTTCGTCTTGGGATCATAGTACGTTACTCGGTGCGATGGAACTTCAAGTTCCACGGGTATAACGGCTTCCGAGCCGTATGCCAAGGAGAATGGAGTGTGGCCGGTCGCGGACTTGTGGGTAGTTCTATAAGCCCATAGTGTTGTTGGGAGCTCATCTACCCACTTGCCTCCAACCTTCTCCAGACGTTTCTTTAGTATGGACTTGATTATTTTGTTAACGGCCTCGACTTGTCTGTTAGCCTTTGGGTGTGCAACGGCGGCGAACTTCTTCTCGATGCCATACTTTAAACAGAACTCTCTGAACTCTCTGCTTTCAAATTGCGTCCCGTTGTCTGTAATGATAGTTCGGGGAAGGCCAAAGCGGCATATAATGTTTCGTACAACGAAGTTAATGACCTTCTTAGAGGTGATTGTGGCCAAAGGCTCTGCCTCAGCCCATTTTGTGAAATAGTCGACTGCAACTATCGCGTACTTCGCACCACCTTTAGATATAGGCAAAGAGCCGATTATGTCGATTCCCCAGATTGCAAATGGCTAGGGACTAACCATTTGTGTGAGTTACGTTGATGGAGTCCTCGGGATTTTCGCATATCTTTGACACTTGTCACACTTTCTTGCATAGTCTGCGGCGTCCCGGTTTACGGTTGGCCAGTAATATCCATAGCGGAGGATCTTCTTTGCTAGCGTTTGCCCCCCATTATGGTCGCCACATTCCCCTTCGTGAACCTCTCTTAAGACCCGCTTTGTCTCATCATGAGCGATGCATCGTAATAATGGGACTGAGAATCCTTTTCGATACATTGTCCCATCCTGCATTACGTATCGCGCGACCTTTCGAAGGACCTGCCGTCTTTCACTTCTTTTTTCTGGTAAGGCCCCAATTGTCAGGTACAGTTTGAATGGGGTTATCCACGATTCCTTCTCGATTTCCGTTTCCAACACGCGATCGACTTTCATCTCGTCTATGCTCGGGGCATGCAAGACTTCAACGGGATACAATCCCATTTGTTGTGCATCGTCGGTACTCGCAAACTTAGCCAATAAGTCGGCTTCTTTGTTCTGTTCGCACGGGACATGTAAATGTCATAACGCTCAAGATTTGATAGTAGTTCTTGGACCTGAACAAGGTACGGAGCAAGCTTTCGTCCCTTTGCTTGGTAGTCTCTCCGCACTTGGTAGACCACCAACTGTGAGTCACAAAAGATTTCAACTGATCTGATCCCGAGTTCCCCGATGAGCTTCAAGCCAACGATGAGTGCTTCATATTCCGCTTCGTTATTTGTGGCTGGGAAATCGAGCTTCAAAGCATAACAGATTGATCGGTTTTCCGGAGTTATAAGAACTACGCCCGCGCCGGAGCAACGGTCGTTTGATGCCCCATCAGTGTATAATTTTCATCGAACGGGGGGAATGACGTCGTGACTACCCGGTTCGACGGGTATGGTAAACTCAGCGATAAAGTCTGCTAATGCTTGTCCTTGTACGGCTCTCCGTGGTAAGTAGGCGATATCGAATTGGCTTAACTCGATGTTCCATTTTAGCAACCTTCCAGAAGTTTCTGGTCATTGGAGTACCTGCCGCAGGGGTTGATCGGTGTAAACACCGATTGAGTGTGCTTGGAAGTATGGGCGCAGCTTACGTGACGCAATCACCAAGCAATAAGCCAATTTCTCGATGTTAGGGTAATTTCTCTCTGCCCCCGTTAAACGCTTGCTAACATAATACACCGGCCTTTGGACTCGGTCCTCCTCACGAACTAAAGCCGCACTTATCGCACGCGGGGATACAGCCAAGTATACGTACAGCGTCTCATGGTTTACTGGTTTTGACAGCATTGGTGGACTCTCCAGATGCCTCACCAGACCCCGGAATGCTTCCTCACAACCAGGTGTCCATTCAAAATTCCTCTTTCCTTTCTTTATTATATCAAAGAATGGGATGCACTTGTCAGTTGCCCTTGATATGAATCGACTTAGCGCAGCTACTTTTCCATTCAAGCTCTGTACCTGTTTTATAGTCCTGGGTACTTGCACATCTCGAATAGCTTGGATCTTTTCAGGGTTAGCTTCAATTCCCCTAGCATTGACGATGAATCCCAAAAACTTCCCTAACGCAACGCCGAAGGAACACTTCAGAGGGTTGATCTTCATCCCGTAATACCTGAGTATGTCGAACATTTCAGCCTAGTCTCGAATGTGGTCGTTTGACTGTCATGACTTCACGAGCATGTCATCCACATAGACTTCCATCGTCCTACCAAGCTGGTCCTTGAACATTCGATTCACCAAACGTTGATAAGTTGCTCCTGCGTTCTTCAGTCCGAAGGGCATTACTATATAGCAATATAGCCCGACATCTGTAACGAAGCTGGTGTGTTCTTGGTCCGGGATATGCATCGGGATTAGGTTGTACCCCGAGTACGCATCCATGAATGATAACAGCTCATGTCCTGCGGTGGAGTCGACCAACTGATCGATCCTTGGTAACGGGAAACTGTCCTTGGGGCGCGCTTTGTTCAAATCAGAATAGTCTACGCAAGTTCTCCATTTCCCATTTGCCTTTTTCACCAGTACGGGGTTCGATACCCACTCAGGATAGAGGGCGTCGCGGATGAACCCATTGGCTTTGAGTTTTTCCACCTCCTCTCTGAGAGCAGCGGACCTCTCCGGGTCCATTCCTCTCCTCTTTTGTTTAACTGGGACGTATTTCGGGTCTATGTTCAACATATGACTCGTGATGGCGGGAGAGATCCCACACATATCAGAATGCGTCCAGGCGAAAACATCAAGATTCGCCCGGAGGAAGTCACTAAGGTCTTCAGTCGTTGCGGGGCCAAGCTGTGATCCGATCTTCAGTAATCGCGAAGGGTCGCTTTGGCTGACTGAAATGTCAACCGTCAGTTCAGCCGGCGCCGCCTTTTCTTCCCTGGGTTTCTCCTTGTCGTCTCTCGGATCTATGTCTCTGAAGATCCGAGAGTTATGCCCGAGCCATGGCTCGGGCACTACTTGTCAATTATCTGTATTATGGATGCGGACGGGATTGTCCGCAACCTTTCCTTTCTCCCTTCGGTGGGCCTCTTGGAGCTCAGCCACATAACAGGAACGACCAGCTGCTTGGTCGCCATGAACAATACCTACTCCTTTGTCAGTTGGGAACTTCAAAGTTAAACACCACGGGGCCAATGCTGCCCTAAACTCAGCCAGGGCCGGCCGGCCCAAGAAGACATTATATGGAGAATCCACATCCAAAACTACGAAGGGTAGAATTCACACCCTCCGACGCTCGCCTTGTCCCAGTTCAACTGGTAACTCGACATACCCCACCTCATCGGTCGCAGCGCCGTTAAATCCGTGGATACGAGCCTTGGACGGTTTCAAGTCCTTTGTTTCCATTTTCATTTGGTCATAAGTCTTTTTGAAGATGATGTTGACAGAGCTTCCCCAATCAATCAGAATTCTCTTCACATATGCGGGTCCAATCGTCGTAGATATGACCATCGGGTCGATGGTTGGAGCCTCCACTTGATCAGCATCCCTGTTTCTGAACACTATGTCGTCTGTCATTACACGCTGCTGCTTGGCAGGAGTCCCATCCTCCACGTTCGAACAGCACTCAAAATCTGCATGCTTCAGGGAACTTGCATATCGCTCCATCTCTTGCCAATTCTTATCCGCGGGGTAAGGTCCGCCGATAATTGTATTTATGACTAGTCTACCTACGGTTCGGGCAGGCTCCTCGGGATGACGCGGAGCTGGTGCACGACCCGTGTTGGACGTTCCCTGTCCTCCTTCCTGCGGATCCTTCACAAATTCTTGCAACTTCTTTTGCCTGATCAACTTCTCGATAGCGTCATGCAGGTGTCTGCACTCTTCCGTATTGTGCCCATAAGTCTCATGGAAGCGACAATATATCCCGGTCCGCTTCTGTTCCTCGGTTGATTCTTTTGGACGTGGCTTTCTGTATTGAAAAGTATTGCAGGTGGATAGGTAAATGTTCTCAAGCGGCGCGTTCAGCGGAGTATACTCGCTGTAGCTTGGAATTCTCGATTTCCACTTCCCCGCTTCTCTCTTCTTCCCTTGATTTCTTCCTCCGGACTCCTTAGACTGCCCAGGCTTGTTCTGGACATTGACTTGGACCTTTCCCGAGCTATCTCCGGACTGCTTCACAGCAACGTTGCTTTTCATAGACTCTTGGACAGGTCCTGGTGCCTTATCTCGTCTTACCCACCTGGCTTCCTCTCTCCTTATGAATTGGTGTGCCTTTGAGTAGAAACGCTCTAGTGTGGTCGGAGGTTTTCCTGCCAACCAGTCTCCAAATTCAGACTTCGGATCCACACCTCTCATCACAGCCATTAGAATTGCATGATCATTGGGATTACTGACTTCAGTTGCCGCGACATGGAACCTTTGTAAATATTCCTTCAGTAACTCCCCGGGACTTTGGATTACACTTAACAGAGACATTACGTCCTTCGGACGAGTAGTGTGTATCCTGAACTGCTCAATAAACTTCTTTGCCAACTCTTCAAAATTGGATACAGACCGCAGAGGAAGTCGAGTAAACCACATAGTAGCGATCCTAGATAGAGTAATTGGAAAGCATCTACACTTGGTGGCATCATTTGCTCTAGCTGAATCCATCATCCATTCGTACCTCATGACATGCTGTCTGGGGTCAGTCTTTCCCTCGTACGCAGGGATAGTTGGCATACTAAACTTTCTAGGGTACGCCGCCTGTAACACAACATCTGTGAACGGAGTGTGACTCCTTGATACTCCCCAATCGTCATTCGTCAAGCCCTGATTTTCTTTCATCAATTGTCTGACCATGGCTGTCAGGTCAGGTGTCTGTATGGAAGGTGGGAGATTAGAGTCCGTTCTACGTGACTGTCCATGTTGATGCCTCCTCTCCTGGCGATCTGTCAATCGTGCGTCTTGAGGTTCGACATCATTAGCATTTTGATGGTCTGGGCCTCCAGCTTCCACCTGTACTCCAGTTCCTAAGTTCCCAGCTCCGACTTGGTCGCGGTTTCCAGCTGTTTGGGCAGCAGCACCCATCCGTGCAGCTTCAGTCTTACGGCGTCTGCGCCTGGGAGGTTCATCAGAAGAAGTTGAGCTGTCGGATGAGGAACAGGGAGCGGGATTGCCCCGAGCATTCTGTTGCTGCTGTTGAGTGAGTTGTGCCATCAGGTTGGCGTTAGCTTGCATCTGCTCTCCTAGTTGTCTCCTGCTTTCCCTGAGTTCTCTCATCAAGTCATTGAACTCTATTCTGGTGACAACTGGAGTTTGGTCCTGGGCGGCAATTCCTACACCCGGAATTGCTGGCTGATTGCTAGGTCCTGCTTGTTGCACGCTAACAGTCTCATGGGCATCCGCATTATGAGAAGCTAACCTGGTATATGGTCTCGCCATTGTAGAGTTATTGGTATGAACTCTGAGTAGAATCAACGGATGTCCTGTCAATGACTCGGATCTTCTTTGGGGGATTTGCTCAATCTAGTAGCTTCAAAGCAGATCCTTAAGGTCCTTGAGTTCAACTCTCAGTGAAAGCACCAAAGTGTTAGCGCCAAAATTGGTCACTAACCTCGTAGAAAAAGATTGTGTAGAGAAATAAGTGATGGAGGTAAATTAAACAGAGAAGACAATGCTAATTTAAATGCAGAAAGTAAGAACACCAAATTTATAGTGGTTCAGCGTAATTGCCTACGTCCACTTTGAGATTAAACTTTATTGATCTTCTTAATGATTGATTACAAATACAATTCGTAGATCAAATGCTTGAATGAAGTTGTTAAGTAGAGAAGATGAGTCTCAAAAATGGCAGAGTCTCCCTAGTGTTCTCCAAAAAGGATCCCCTTTCACTGTGACTCTGCCCCTCTATTTATAGGCAAATATGGGCTAGACTTCCCAAGTGGGCTTGGTGGCCGAACACTCTAGCTCGAGTACAGTGGTTGCTGCTTGCCGAACCAGGCATGCCGAACGCCATAATGCCGAACGATCCTTTCCATGCCGAATGGTCCCTTCCATGCCGAATGGTACGTTTGATGTGTGGGAAGTGCAGGATGGTTGCAGTTGAAGCCGAACGTATCTCTGTCCGAAGCTCTTGACCGAACAATGCATGCAGGCCGAACAATACTGTCACGTTGAGTAGTTATGCACACTGAACGTCTTCTGGATGCCGAGCACTTCTGTCGCCGAGTTCTACTGGGCGCTGAATACTAATTGATGCCGAGCTCCAGTTGATGCCGAGCACTACCTGACGCCGAGTACTACACCGAGTACTATCTGATGCCGAGTATCATGGATGCCGGGTACACTGGATGCCGAGTACTTCGCCGAGTACTCCTAGATGCCGAACACTCTCTGATGCCGAGTCCCAATGGATGCCGAGTACTTCGCCGATCACTCCCAGATGCCGAACACTCTCTGATGCTGAGTGCTACCTGATGCTGAGCACTAGTTGCCTGGTCAAATCTCCAGGAAACAATGATGCAAGCAGGAGTTGCAGCTGGTGTTATTGGAAATGTTGGAGGAGCTAATCCTGTGGCTCCAGTTGGGAATAATTATGCTAAGCTGAGCAGAGATTACACAAGTCTAGGTGGGAAACCATTTTTAGGAATGGAGGATGCTATAGAAATTGAAGATTGGCTGTTACATTGTCAGAGAATTTTTGCTGATTTGGGTTTGGATGATGTACAGAAGAGGAGGCTGGCCTCTAGGAAGTTACAAGGGGCAGCACTTCATTGTTGGAATTGTGTTACTGCCGGGGTTCCGAAGGAGGAGTTGACTTGGGCAGATTTTAGTGGGAGATTTGAACAGAGGTTTTTATCTAAAGTCGTTAAGTCAGCATTGTTGAGAAAGTTTATGGATTTAGTGCAGGGAGAAATGTCGGTAATTGAGTATGCTACTAAGTTTGATGAGTTGTCCTGATATGGACATGCTACTATAGACACTGACATAAGGAGAAATGAGAGATTCATTCAGGGATTGAGACCTGAGCTTGCTAGGGTGACCCTGACACATATTCATGATCCTTGTAATGTGCTGGTGGAGATGGCAATTCACCATGAGGAGATGCTTGTTGTTTGTGCTAGAGAGAAGCCAGTTGAAACCCAGGGTTCTCAGGGAAAGAAAAGATAATTCTTTAAGAAGAAGAGAGCCCAGAAGGGAGATGCTGCCAAGAAGGCAAAGGCTGATTTAGTTTGCTTTAAGTGTGACAAGAAGGTCCATTATGCAAATGAGTGTCGTTCAGGCAAGGGAAGAAGGTTGTAGATAAAAAGATTGTGAAGTGCTTCAGCTGTGATCAGGTTGGGCATTATAAGAATCGGTGTCTAGAATTGGTTAGGGTGGACAAAGGAAAGGTCTTTGCTGTTGGACCATCATCCGCTAAGCCAACTGTAGCTGATAAAGGGAAGACTGTGATGGAAGGTATGTTTTTGATTCAAAGTATACTAGTTAGGATACTATTTGATACTGGTGCATCACATTCATTTATATCCCAGTGCTTTGTTGATAGGTTATGCTTATAACCCACATACCTTATTACTTCCTTAAGGGTTGTGAATCCAATAGGAGGGTATGCAGCTCTGGGGATGAGATGTAACCAGTTAGAACTTAATTTGTTAGGTCATAAGTTTGCATGAAGTCTGTATGTTTTCGATTTTGTACATTCTGGAATTACTTTGGGTATGGATTGGTTGAGAAGGTATGAGGCTAGGATATTTTGCCAAGATGAGGAGATATCACTAAGACACCCTAATAGTCATAACCGAATCATATTCTCAGTGGAGAATCCTAACCAGAGTAGTTGTGTTTTGTTAAGTGCAATGAAAGTGGGAGAATATCTAAGTCATGTTCGGGTAGCAAGAGAGTTTACAGATGTCTTTAAGCCGGTCACAGGACTACCACTGAAATAAGCTGTTGAGTTTCGGATAGATCTTGTGCCAGGAGCTGAACTTGTAAGTAGACCACCTAGCAGGATGACACCGACCAAGATAAAGGAATTGAAGGTGCAACTAGTGGATCTAGAAGGAAGGAATTTTATTAGACCAAGCAGTTCATCTTGGGGAGCGGTCGTGGTGTTCGTGAAGAAACCAGATGGGTCGTTGAGGATGTGTATCGACTATCAAAAGTTGAACGAGAGGATGATTTAGAATAAGTACCTTTTGCTGAGAATTGATGATCTATTTGATCTGTTGTGTGGAGCCAGAGTGTTTTCCCAGTTGGATTTAGCGACAGGTTGCCATCAGTTAAGAGTGGCAGAGGACAGTATTCCTTTGACAGCATTTCGGACTAGGTATAGTTCGTACGAGTGTTTAGTCATGCCATTCGGGTTAACGAATGCACCTGCTTTCTTTGTGGATTTGATGAACCGAGTCTTTCGAGAGTATTTGGATAGATTCGTGTTGGTGTCTATAAATGACATTTTAGTATACTTTAAGGATGAAAGGGAGCATGAAGATCATCTTAGAGTTGTGATTGAGACGTTGAGGCAACATCAGTTGAAAGCGAAGTTTTCCAAGTGTCATTTTTGGAAGAAAGAGGTTAAGTACCTTGGTCGCGTGGTTTTAGAGAAAGGGTTGTCAGTTGACCCAAATAAGTTCGAAGCTGTTAATAATTGGAAAAGACCAGAGACGGTGACTGAGATTAGAAGTTTTCTTGGACTTGCTGGCTATTACCAAAGATTCATTAAGGATTTCTCATGGATAGCAACGCCTTTGAATAAGCTAACCAGGAAGGAGGTGAAGTTTGTCTAGTTCGACAAATATGAGGAAGCATTCCTTAAGTTAAAGCATTTGTTGACCAATGCACCAGTCTTAGTAGTTCCAGACGGAAACCAAGGGTTGGCGGTGTATATTGATGCATGTGGGACTGGATTTGGAGTTGTGTTGATGCAGAAAGGTAAAGCGATTGCCTACGCTTCACGACAGCTTAGACCGCATGAAGTAGGATATCTTTTTCATGATTTGGAGTTTGCTACAGTGATCTTCGCATTAAAGATTTGGAGGCATTATCTCTTAGGGGAGAGATTTGAGCTATATATAGATCATAAGCCTCTGAGGCAATTATTCTTTCAGAAGGAGGTGAATATGAGACAGTAGTGGTTGCTAGATTTTTAGCTGCTTAAGATTTTGGTATAGAGTATATTCCTAGGAAAGGAAATAAGGTGGTGGATGCTCTTAGCAGAAGACATCAAAATGTGGTGTTAGCTATGTTGGCAGAGTGGAAGATCTAGAAGCATTGACTACTTGTAGTATGTAGTTAAGATCGACTGCTGGTTCTCAGAGTACCGACATGTTGTCCTATTTAGAATTTCGACCAGTTGCTTCTAAATAGAAGGAGGATCCATTATAAGCCGAGAAGATTAAAAGGATTGAGGTTGGATTAGAGATCAATGATCTAAAATATTTTAGTCTTGACCAGAGGGGATGGTTGAGAAAGAAGGGACGGTCATGTGTTCCAAATGTTGAGGACTTGAGGAAAGAAGTTCTTGGAGAATGTCATCGATCCAAATTTACGATTCATCCTGGAGGGACCAAGATGTATTAAGATATGAAGAGGAGCTTCTATTGAGAAGGTATGAAGAGGGATGTTGGCTTGTAGGTTAGGCAGTGTGCAAACTGCCAACAAGTGAAAGCCAAACATCAGAAGCCGAGTGGATTGCTTCAACCTTTAGAGATTCCAGTTTGGAAATGGGATTCGATATCCATGGATTTTAGTAATGGGTTGCCAAGGTCAAATAGGGGAAATGAAAGTATATGGGTCATAGTGGATAGGTTGACCAAGAGTGCCCATTTCAATCCAGTTAAGTCAACCAGGACGACACCTATTTTAGCTAAGTTCTTCAGGAAGAACATAGTTAGACTACATGGGATTCCTAGTAGCATAGTCAGTGACAGAGATGCTTTGTTCACCAGGGAATTCCAGAAGAGTCTACAGGATGTGTTAGGCGCTAAGCTCAAGATGAGTAGCGCATATCACCCTCAAATGGATGGGCAGATAGAGAGAGTCAATAAGGTACTCGAGGATTTGTTGAGAGCTTGTGTTTTGGACTTTGGTGGATCTTGGAAGGATCACATATATTTGGTTGACTTTTCCTATAATAATAGTTATCAGACTAATATAGGAATGGCGCATTTTGAAACTTTATATGGAAGGCCATGTAAATCGCTAGCATGTTGGTTAGAGATTGGAGACAGATTGGTTTTAGGTCCAGATTTGGTCAGAGAGGCGTCAGAGAAGATTGAGTTAATCTGAGAAGGATGAAGGAAGCTCAATCCAGGTAGAAAAGTTACGCAGATAAGAGGCGTAAAGACCTAGAGTTTTCAGTTGGAGATAAGGTTTTCATTAAGGTATCACTAATGAAGGGTATGGTACGATTTGGAAAGTCAGGGAAACTGGCATCGAGATATGTAGGTCCATTCCAAATTACAAAGAGGATTGTAAAGGTCGCATACAGAGCAGAGTTGCCGAGCAGTATGGCAGGTGTCCATAATGTATCATGTGTCTCATCTTCGCAAGTATGTGCATGATCCAAAAACTACTATTCCTCCGACAGGATTGGAAGATTTGGTAGTAGAGCCTAATTTGGCTTTTGTTATACAACCAGTTTGGGTTGTAGCGAGAGATGAAAAATGATTGAGGAACAAGACAGTCAAGTTGGTAAAAGTTCAGTGGAGCGACAACGAGGACTGTACTTGGGAGACAGAAGACAGGATTCGAGATACTTATCCTGATCTGCTTTGAGGGTATGTCTATATTGAATTTATATAGATAATTACTAGTCAGGTAGACTAGTATGGTTGTTAGGAGTGGTTACAGATGATTTCTATGTTTAGTATTTAGTCCTTACTGAATTTCGATGACTGAATTCTTTAAGGAGGGGAGTCTGTAACACCCTGAATCTTTCATAACATTATTCAAGAGATTTAATTAGATAAATTAAATAGAATAATGTAAATGTTAAGTGATAAGGGTATTTATATTTGAATAAATACTTAGTGGATGTGCTTAATCAATTAATTAAATGGGCTTAAGAATGGCTTATAGGCTAATTAAATTACACAATGGCATATTGGGAAATAGACGCACCCTATTACCATAAGCCTTATATATCCACGGCTTGCCATCCATTCACGTTTATTTCTCATTTTCATAAAAACGTAAAACGCAAACCTAAAAGAGGAGCCGACCATTGTTAAGGAAGAAAAAGAAGGGAAATTCAAATTGAGCTATGGAATTAAAGCATGAGGAATAAATCTCAATCTCAATCCAATCTCCTTATCCTAATTAAGGTGAATAATAATTTATACCATCTCTATTTTGTTTTATGATCATATGTTATCAGATTTAAGGTTAAATTCTATTTTATGATGTTTTGGATGATGATATGCTTGAATCAAAATTTGTTTGATTTAAACAAGATTGTTTAAGTGGGGATTTATGCAGTTTCAGGGCAAAACCGACTAAAATTGATTTTTGAATGCCATGGAAAATTTATATGTTATGTAAAACATGATTTTGGAGTTGGGTTTCAATTTTGATAATTTTCCAAGCTATGGAAAGATTATTATGAATTTTTAAAGAAAAATATGGTTAATTAGGTTTAGAAATTATGTTGAGAATTTCGGTCTGAAATTTAGATATGTTAGATAACATATTAAAAGTGAATTTCTGTGATTTTTGGGGATTTTCCTAAGTGATTTGCTGTGGAAATTTAAATAATTTTAGAAGACGGACTAATTTGCATTATTGGTTTTTCTTAATGGAAGGGCTTATTTGCTAAATTAATCTTGGTTTAGCTCTGAAATTATACGGCAGTTATTTTGTGTAAAGGATTTGAAAAGTTGAGGCAACCAATCATATGCTTACACATAGGTCGGTTAGTTTGAAAGTGTTTTCTTTAAGTGGTATTAAATCTGGTTTACACAGAAAAGTGGGTTCCCCCTCTATTAGAAGCACCTTTCGACTCATAGCTTCGGCCTTTAATCAAGTTGAAACCCACAAAGCTAAAACCAATACATAAGTTATCACTTAGATGGTACGTAGTGGATTGGAGAAAAGGCGGAAGGCATGGTGTCGAAAGCATTGCTTCTGATGGGGTCGATTCCTTTGTTTGTTTTTAAAGTGTTAAGCGCCTGCCTTGTTTTATTAAAGCTTTCGAAGGAGTCAAAACATATGCTTTCAAAAGGGGTTTTCTAATAGCTTCTGAAGGGGTTTCCATTTTATGTTTTAAAAGTATGAGCTTTCGAATGAGTTCCTTTATTTGTAAAATATCGCTTTCAAAAGTAGGGGTTCCGACCTAGTCGAAGCCATGTTGTCGTTCTTTTGCCTTTCGAGTATATTGAAGTCATTAATGCTTTCAAAGGGTAGTTTTTGTTTTGAAGATGTTCTAATCCACTTCCTAAATGTTTTCGAAAGGGCTCATGGGTTTCGAAGGCAATGGATTTGAAATGGGGTTTCGATGCTACCCTTTAGTGTTTTGCTTAAATGATTTGAAGTTTTCAAAAGGATGGTGCCAACGCCATCAGATTTTCCCCAAACAATTTTATATGAAGATTAAAGGGTTTCGAAAGAGATACTTTCGTATATATTCACTGTGACCCAAAAGATGTTTTAAAGCAAACCCAATGGTTTCGAAAAGGGTACTTTCATTGGTTTCGAAGCTATGTTTACAAGGACTATTAAGTATTATTTTGATACTTTCGAAAGGTATATAATTGGTTTCGAAAGAGATGATTTCAAGAGCTTTGAAAAGTTTATATGTAATGTTTTGAAAATAAGTTTTCTATGCTTTCGAAGGAGGTTATCCAAGGGTTTCAAAAGTAATGTTTTAAGGTTTCGAAAGCCTTAGTTTTCAAAACAAATAACCTAATCTCATTTTAAAATAAAATCATGGCATAAGTAAGGTGTTTTGAAATGGAGTTTTGAAGAAGTTTTCCTTGATTAACGGATTAAAGGGATTAACCAAGTCTTATATAAAATGATATCAAGGATATTAAACCATAGGGATTGGTATTATTATGTTTGCTTCTTCATATATGTTTTGAATATATTCACATTGTAATGGACCCATAACTGTAATTTGGGGAAGGGCAGAATAACCAGTTAGGTTGAGCCAATAGTTAATATAAATTAAATTAACTCCTGAATGAGTAGAATTGCATCCAGGAGGTTAGGAAGACCAGAGTATATGATGCTAAAATATTAAAAGAAGACACTGGCAGGGGCCAATAGGTTCACAGTAAGCCCATGAAAACTGTGTATAGAAAAAGATATTGGCAGGGGCCAATAGGTTCATAGTAAGCCTATGAAAACTATGTATAAATGACGATGTCAGGAAGACTGGTTTATAGTTGGCCCATGAAAACTATGATTTGATATTGGCAGGGGCTAATAGGTTTGTAGTGAACCCATGAAAACTATATCTGGATTAAGATATTGACAGATGTCAATAGGTTCCCAGTCAACCCATGAAAACTAGGATAAGAGGAAAGATATTGGAGTTACCAATAGGTCCAGGGAGAACCCATGAAATAGTAAAGAAATTGGCACGGGCCAATAGGTTCTTTGTGATCCCATGAAAACTATGAAATAGGTCAGGGAGTCCCAAAAACTTTAACAGATATTAGTCAGCCCATGAAAACTAATAGGTTAATAGTTACCCTAGAAACTATAAATGAGACAGTTAGTCAAAATGAATGGGAGATGGGAAATCCAGAATTGATATACTTGTTTGCATATCATCATATTATTTTGATATGTTTTAACCATTGTGGATGTAGGAGCACAGTATATGGTTTATAAAGGTTTTAGGATACTAGTGAGGGGAAAACCCATTCCGCTAAGCGGCATGGTCTCACTTGATATCTAAATCGTTTGAGATGGTAGATTATTATTCGTACCAGGCTTTATGTCTGACTCGAAGTTTATGTTTTCCCCTTAAACTCTCGGGTACTCAATTGATTTTGAGTAGTTTGAGAGTTGAGGTTTTCAGGTACCTCTTTAGACGAATAAGCTTTTGGAGACATGCAGGAGGCAAGATAGCTACTTAGAGTTCTCTTTTATTTTGATTCTTCTGTGTTGTTGTTGTAAAGGAAAAGTTGTTAAATGGCCTATATATACTCTGATAATCCAAGGGGGCATCTTCATATGTCGCTTTTGGCGTATGTTGTAATAAATATATTTTCTCTGAACGTGGTTAACGATTGTGGGATTATGTAATGAATTTGAAATGTTTTGAAATGGAATGTGGAACTTGTTTGATGTTTCAAAAAATTTCTATATTCGTGTGTTACTTTGAATCAATGTATTTAACATTACCGTATTTGGTCACCGAGGATTAATAACTATGGATGACTGCAACATCCGTAGCCGTTAGTTTTGGGCTTCCAGGTGGGGGATGTTACAAAGGAGATTAGAGGTTTCTAACTTAAGAGGCCTGATCATAGTCCGCACAAGGAAGTCGGGTCTGTGATACTAGTTCGGAAGTGAAGTTATGTGTTCGAGTAAATGATCAAATCAGATTTTACATAGAGATGATCTGTGTACATCATACAGATTGATGAATAGTTTAAGTGTTTCTGGGAATTAGAGTTATGGTACAATTTCGGGGACGAAATTCTTTTTTAAGGGGGGAAGAGTGTACCGACTTGGAATTTTACTGCCTTGATTTTGTGAATATTTAGGTCAAATAATAGGTTTTATAAATTAAAAATAATATAAATCCTTTAAATAATAACAAATGAAGGTAAAATAGATTTGTAATGACCCAGGATTAAGCCGCTTTAAAATAGGATATTTAAATAATAATCAATAAATAGATTTTTATTAGCAAATAAACCTATTTTAATTATCTAATAATGATGGTAAAATAGTTTAAAATTTTGTTACCAATATAGATAGTTCAAATAAAAATAGAAAATATGACCAAAGAACGTTTTTTGAAATTTCGACTTTTCGACACCCGAAAATCGTCAGAAACGTTGTGCCTATTTGTGTAACATACACACACATAAATATGTATCATAGAATTAAAATGAGTTTATATTAAGTTAAAGTAAGTACTAGATTAAGATAATGGTGATTTGACTTAAATTAATCAAGTATGGTGTAAATAGTTTCAAATAGTAACATAAGTACCCTAAGTTAAGCTCATCCATCACCTATATCACCTAGGCTAGTGCATGAGAGCATGGGAGGGCGGGAGAACATGTAGAGAGGATGGTGGGGAGGTATGGCAAGCATGCTTTCATGATAAGTTTATTATTATTTTATACTAAAGTCATTTTACTAAATTACCCCTCTCATTTTCTATAAATACCACCTATCTCTGCACATTCTTCCTTTACACCATCATTTCCATATTCGTTTCTATCCTCTTCAGTCTATAAGTTCATCCATGGCTTCCAAGAGAAATTCCTAAGTTAAAATTCTGTGTATACACTTATAAAATCAAGTTTAAACCTTCCTACTTCACTTTGAGTATCACTCCTCTCAAAAACAAGCTCCATCATCCCCAAACTAACCTAGGCCGAGCCCAATACTAGCCAAGACCGAGCCAAACTTGTCCCTCCAATGCCATACAAAGTGATATTTTCAAGTTAAGGCGGTTTTCCAGGAGCATATTCAAGTTTGATGGAAGTTAGGCTTAGTTTCGGCTCACTTTGGTGAGTAAAGTTCGTGTATTTATAACTCAAGTTACTCACTTTTAATGTTGCAAAATTTATGAGTTAAAATATTGCTTAAGTATGTATTAGTGTTATATGTTGTGTATGCATGCATATATGTTTATTTGGTGTTGGTTGCTTATGCCGAAGTTTGAGTAGGCGATAAAGATTTTACCTTGAACATTGGAAACGTTAGTTAGTATGGTGAAGTAATACTTTGTTTATGATGATGCTATAATGTTATTATGTGATATTATGATGGAATGTCATATATGTTGTATATGGGTTCATGGCACAAAGGTGGTGATTCGCTAACCAAAAGCGACGTAGAAATCCGCTTTTCGTTGAAAGTATGATTTTTGTTTTCAAAGTCAAAAGTTTTTAAGTTTAAATCTTTGGTTTTGATTTCAAAAGTTTATTTTCATGTTTTAAAGAAGACAAGAGTGAAAAGTTGAAGTTTTAAAAGTTAGAAATAAAATTTTCAAGTTTAAAAATTACGGGTCCGTATAGCGATAGTCGCTATACGCACAATTCGCAAAAACCAAACTATTTCCAAATCCGAAACTTGTTTCCACCTAAAAACTTTTTAGAAAATGTTTTCTAACATTTTTATAAGTTTTAAAGTGTGAAATAAAGTTTTGAAGTTAATTTTATTAAAAATCAAGCTTGAAAATTGCGGGTCTGTATAGCGATAGTCATTATACATGCAGTTCGGGAAATCAAACTATTTTTCTAATCTAACCTTGTTTTAAATACTAATGATATTCAAACAAATAAAATAAAATTTAATAATCAATATTTCATAAATATTAATTAATTTAATTATTTTACAACAATTAATATATTAGTTAAATCCTATGGTTTTCTCATAGTATTTGTCATTTCGGTTGTACGACTCAAATGCATGAATTTTGTCACCGACTAATATCGAACAATTCAAATATTAACATTCATATATCATCTTAGCTAGTGGTGTGACATTTTGGCTAAATTTATCGCTTATATATCTTTTAGGTAAAATTCAATTTTACTTGTTATCATAATCAATACTAGGTAGTAACGATTATTTACACTAATTCTTTTCGTGAACACTATATCACATTGAAACTTATGGAATTTGGTCTTGGTCAAAACTCCAAAATCGTCCACATTCAACTTGATTAGTCCAAACACAAAATCTTGGTTCAATAATAACAGTTATTATTCATGTATTGCCCTGGCTAGAGACTTTGTGTAACAATCTGGAATTTTACAGCCTTGATTTATGAATATTTAGGTCAAATAATAGGTTTCATAAATTAAAAATAATATGAACCCTTTAAATAATAACAAATGATGGTAAAATAGATTTGTAACGACCCAGGATTTAGCCACTTTGAAATAGGCTGTTTAAATATATTTTATATAATCAATAATGGATTTTTATTAGCAAATAATCATATTTTTATTATTTAATAATGATGGTAAAATAGTTTTAAAAATTTATTTACCAATATAAACAGTTCAAATAATTGAAAATGTGACCGAAGAACATTTTCTGAAATTTCAACTATTTGACGTCTGAAGTCGTTAGAAACATTGTGCACATTTGTGTAACATGCACAAACACACACATAAATATGTATCATAGGATTAAAATGAGTTTATATTAAGTTAAAGTAAGTATTAGACTAAGATAATGGTGATTTGACTTAAATTAATCAAGTATGATGTGAATAGTGTCAAATAGTAACATAAGTACCCTAAGTTAAACTCATCCATCACCTATATCACCTAGGCTAGTGCATGAAAGCATGGGAGGGCGGGAGAACGTGTAGAGAGGATGGTGGGGAGGTATGGCAAGCATGCTTTCATGATAAGTTTATTATTATTTTATACTAAAGTCATTTTACTAAATTACCCCTCTCATTTTCTATAATACCACCTATCTCTATACATTCTTCCTTTACACCATCATTTCCATATTCATTTCTATCGTCTTCATGTCTACAAGTTTATCCATGGCTTCCAAGAGAAATTCCTAAGTTAAAATTTTGTGTATACACTTCTAAAATCAAGTTTAAACCTTCCTACTTCACTTCGAGTATCACTCCTCTCCAAAACAAGCTCCATCATCCCCAAAATAACCTTGGTCGAGCCCAATACTAGCCAAGGCCGAGCCAAACTTGTCCCAACAATGCCACACAAAGTCATATTTTCAAGTTAAGGCGGTTTGCTAGGAGTATATTCAAGTTCAGTGGAAGTTAGGCTTAGTTTCGGTTCACTTTGGTAAGTAAAGTTCATGTATTTAGAACTCAAGTTACTAACTTTTAAAATTACAAAATTTATGAGTTAAAATGTTGCTTAAGTATGTATTAGTGTTATATGTTGTGTATGCATGCATATATGTTGATTTGGTGTTGGTTGCTTATGCTGAAGTTTGAGTAGGCGGTAAAGATTTTACCTTGAATATTGGAAAAGTTAGTTAGTATTGTGTAGTAATACTTTGTTTATGATGGTGCTATAATATTATGATGTGATATTATGATGGTATTCTATATGTGTTGTATTTGGGTTCATGACACATAGGTGGCGATTCGCTAACCTAAAGCGACGTAGAAATCCGCTTTTTGTCGAAAATATGAATTTTGTTTTCAAAGTGAAAAGTTTTTAAGTTTAAATCTTTGGTTTCGATTTCAAAAGTTTATTTTCATGTTTTAAAGAAGACAAGAGTTAAAAGTTGAAGTTTTAAAAGTTAGAAAATCAATTTTTCAAGTTTTGAAATTACAGGTCTGTATAGCGATAGTCGCTATACACGCAGTTCGCAAAAACCAAACTATTTCCAAATCTGAAACTTGTTTCCACCTAGATTCTTTTTAGAAAATGTTTTCTAACTTTGTTATAGGTTTTAAAGTGTGAAATATAGTTTTAAATTTAATTTTCTTAAAAATCAAGTTTGAAAATTACGGATCCGTATAGCGATAGTCGTTATACGGACATTTCGGAAAATCTAACTATTTTTCTAATCTAACCTTGTTTTAACTTGAAATTTTTTTAGAAAATATATTATAACTTTATTTAAGTAATTAGAGACTATTTATTTATTTATTTATTTCTTTAATGATTAATTAATTAATTAATTAAGGTAATTAGTACTTAATCATTGTTAATAATGATTTATAAACTTAAGTGTTAATCAACTAAGTTAATCATGATAGGTTATTTAATTAAAGTTAATTATTATTTTATTTGTAATTAAGGATTAATCAATTATTATTTAATTATTTATTTAAGATAATTTTTAATTAATTGTTATTTTAAGAATGGGTTTTTATTTAATTAATCTTCGATTAAAGTTAATTATGTTTTAATAAGGTTTAATTACCCGTAATTAGGGTAGTTACTATTTAACAAGGATTTGATTCTCATTTAGAAAGGTTTTAAATTATTTTAAAATTGCTTTGAGTTTAAGTAATCAGTTTTGTTTTAAACTGTTTTCTTTTCGAGTTTGTTTTTAAATCAAGGGAATCCTGTGTCGTTTACCCTTAAGTAACCCTATATGATTAGTAAAACTAAATGACTTCCATTAGCAGAACAAAACACAATTTTGTTATTACAATTAACTTGGACATTTACTTAAGTTGATTAACTGTTATGTGTTGACCCCTTATATACCTGTTGTTATGTGATGCCATGTTAAACTAGATAAGTAAAACCAAATTAAAAGCATCATTGTGGTTGATAAGCCTCCATTTGATTTTGTAAGGATAAATATTTCATTTTTCCTTATTGAAAATGGTTTCAAAGTTATTTCATTTTGAAGAAGATATTTAAAAAAAATGATTTGACAAATGGTTTACTAAAGATATTTTTAACTAATGGGAATAGTTTTCCATGTTATAAAAATAAGTTTTTATTAAGAGTTTTAAAAATGAATTTGGAAATTTATAAGTAATTTGGGTAAATGGATTTGAGTTTTTAAGCAAAGAAGATTTCATATATAAGGGAGATTTATAAAATGGATTTTCTTATTAAAGGAAGCTAATTTGATTTAAGGTTATTTAGGAAGTTATCTTGAACAGGAAGGTTTATAAAGAAGTTTATAAATGATTTTGGGTATTTATAAAAGAAGTTTTAGAAAATGACTTGGATATTCATAAAGGGAGTTTGCAAAAGGGTTTGGATATTTAAAAGAAATTTATATAAAAAGTTTGGATATTTATTAAAGCAATTACATAAATGATTTGAATATTTATAAAAGGGTTTATAAATGAATTTGGGAGCTTGGAAAGTATTTTGAAATGGACTTGGACTTCAAGTAAAAGAGATTTCATGGATGAAATGGATTTGATTGAAAAGGATTTATCGAAAGAAGTATAAAAATATATTGAGATCTGGGTTTCTCTAAACTGACCTTTCAAAAATGGTGGTATGGAACATCCGTTCCACACTTATACCGAGGAAATAGTGTTTAGGGTTGTCCTTACCTCCAATTTAAACAACATTTGTTTAATCCTTTTTAACATGATTTGGAAGTAAGAAGTTATTCACAAATGTTTTGTGTATATACTTAAGTCTGAGAGATAAGTATATGAATGTTTTAGACAAGCGTTTTGAAAAGGGGTTTATTAAATAAAGATTTGTTTTGAGGCTTAGTGGTTGCTATTGATAAATAGATCTCAAATGGAATTGGTTGTTGTTTGTTTATTTGATAGTTAAATAACCGACTATCAAATTTGGACCCAAAACGTAACTTTGGAAATATCTAGAAGAAATACGTGAGTTATATGGCACAGTCATCTCCGATGATGTTGTACTGTGCTTATAAATCTCGTTTCGTTCTCCTAGGACAAATAATAAGGAAATATGTCCACTAATGGTTAGAAAATGATCTCTGCTCTTATCTTTGACTATTTATTTCCTACAGAACCGGGGTTGAGTTTACCGAAAACTATCGAATGTTGTTTCGAAGAGACCGGGACCAGATATGTTATTTGAAAACCAAGTCGATCCAATTCAAGCGTTTCAAAGTGAAGACATCTTGAAGATGAAGGAATTGAAGACGGAGCTCACAAGCTTTTCATTCAGTCCTAAAACGAACTTGCATGGATGAATGCTGACATTACATTGCTGCTTGGAGGGTAGTGGTAGAATTCCAAAATGGTCTGTTAGGAGGAAGAAGGTAAAAGCATGACCTCACGGTCTCACAAACCGAAAAATGGCAAAAACAGGGTATGTAGCAGAGCTATGTGGTCAGTTACCATTAGGAGTTGCCATCCCATTCTAGATTGTCCATACTCAACTAGTTTTGTGCGCGAACATCGTGGTAGAAGGCCTCGGTGTCAAAAAGGGATGGGGTAATCTGGCTCGTCATGTTAAAGGGGCAGCCGGCTCTGTGTAGTAGGGGTACAAGAAGTTCTTGTTAGACTCTGGTGCATTTTCTAGGGGTGTAACATCGGAAGGTAGTCCCTTACCTTGCCATAGTATGGAATCCAATCTCCAATACATGCCTTTACGGTTTTGATTGTAGAGCCTAGTATGCTAGAATTTAATATGGTAACAATTTCAGCTATTTTGATATTTATTTGAAACCATAGACATTATTATAATATCACTGGATTTTTATATACAATGTTTTAGTTATCGTAAGGTAAAAACTCATCTGTGTTTATGTGCGGTGTGGTCTTACGAGATGCCTTTGATTTGAAGGTTTTTATAAAGTTAAAAACTTATGCTTTACTCACACTAGACCCGTGTCTGACCCGGAGTTTATTTTCTTTTCTTAATCTCTTGGGTGCTCAAATTTGAATGGGTAGCCAAGTAAATCAGGTTTTTCCGCAGATTCATTTGGAGGAGCTTGGAGTAGGTGGCTTCATCGATAGCTAGATATTACTTGTCTTCCACTGTATTATATGTATATGGTATCCGTTAGGTAGGGACAGGCTGTTATAACTGTCCTAGGGTAGAATTTGTATTGGTATGACTCTGATATAAAAAATTTAAAATAAATTTTTTAATATATTATGTTGAGTAATATATATTGTTCCGTTGCATTGTGAGATTCTGTGTTGTTTAAATTTCTTCTCTTCTATCTTTTCTTTCTTTCATCCCTAATGACCCATCTTTTGTACGGCTAAATGATCGGCACACGAATACCGAGGGTGTATTAAGTGTCGTCTTTGGTAGTAAAAAAGGCGGATCGTTGCACTTTGATTTTGAATTGACTACAGTTGACCGTGATACTAACCTCATATAACCAAGAAGACGAATTCTCTATTGAATAGTGTTTCACGTCCAATGCTTTAACTCAGACCCAACTTTGGTCATTCAGTGGATGTTATGCTATGATTTAACTATAATCAACTTAGAGTGTCTGATTGAAGTTGAACAGTATTCTCAAGTCGAGAGAACTATAATATCGTTACTTCGAGATTCTCTGTTTGACCTTAGTTATAATATCCAACAGTGAGTCATTTCAAAGTTATCCAACAATTATTGATACGTGACCCTTTGGTACCCCCAACAGTCATGAGTAATAAACTACCCAAAATTTGGAGAGCATTACGCATTCTAGTCTTAATAGATGTATCGATATCCCATCTCGAAACATCTTGACTAGGAATATTTAAAATAATATATAATTTTTAATGTGATATTTTTCTCATGGTTACAACATATTGTAATTACTATCACATAACATATCGTTCAAGGATTTTCTATTTAATACACTTTAAATTAATTATTTAATTAATTATATCAGAATATTACAATTATACAATAGAAAGAAAACACCTTTTATTATGAACAAGGTTGGTTATAAAGTTAGATATATGCAACAAATTACATAATTGCTCCTAGAGCATACTCCTAACTCTATTAGTTTAGATTATTATTAAGTATTTATGAAATATTTAAGCGATATAGAATATGGTATGTCAATCCTAAACTTAAATTCAACCTTATTTAAGGGGCTTTGAGTTGGAAATGTTTCAAACGAGAGGTGGTAGCTGATTCAACCAAAGGCTAAGTACATCGTCTTGAATAGTATTGCAATAAAAGCAGTATACATAAAAGCATAAATTTATAACTAAGGCAGGGGTGATTCCAAAAGTTGAGAATCTCATGACATTGTTTTGTGAAAACAATGCTATGATATAGATTGAAAAAAAACCTGGGGCTCACAAGATGTCTAGACACATGCTCTAAAATTCCATGTGATAACGAATGTTTATCATCGTTAGAGAGATGTTAGCTGGTGACATAGATAGTAAAACAATATAATAGATCCGTTCACTAAGGGACTACATATATCAGCTTTGAAAATTTGTTCGGAGGAATGGGATTAAAATTCCATATTTGACCCTAAGTAAAAGTGGGAGACCGAGAGAGTTAGTGGTATGCCATAGGGGTAATTATGTAATTATTTATATATATTATTTATATAACTCTGTAATAAACCTTATTCGTAATAAAGTTGTTTGCTTTCTTTTATATACCTTGTTATATTATGATATAATTAATCAAGTAGTTAATTTAAAGTATATTAATAAGAAAATCATTAAATAAAATGTTATGTGATTGTAATTGCAAATAATTGCAATCGTGAGTAATTTATCACAATAATAAATAACACTTTGTTTAAATATTCCTACTCCAGATGTTTTGAGAAAGGATATCGATACATCCATTGAGAGTGGAGTAGTTAATGCTCTCCGAATGTTGGACAATATATTACTTGTGGCTACTGGGATGCCAAAGAGTTACATACTCATAGTTATTGGATAACTATGAAATGACTCGTTAGAGAGTTTTTGTCGGTTGTTAACAACTAGGTCAAACATGAAATCTCAATATGATGATGTTACACAGTTCCCTCGACTTGGGAATACTGTAGAACTTTATTGTGGATACTCCATGTTGATTATTGTAACAACCCGCCATTTTGAGCATCGAAAGTCGACACTAAACACTACTGCTGTGCTTAAATGTCGCGCATCCAATCGACAAAAGGGTAGATTGTTAGGGTAAATAAAAAGAAAAAGAACAAAGAGCATAGAAAACAGAATCTCACAACGGAATCGACAATATATAATATAAAAAGGACAGTAGAAACTGTCACTCTAAACATACAGAGTATATCAGAGTTAAAAACAAACCTTATCAACTGGACAGTTATAAAATCCTGACCTTACATATGCCGATAGGTATACTATATAATACAGTGGAAAATAAAATACTACGACAAGTCAATCTTCAGCTCCCCTCCATGAATGCCATAACACCAAAGAAACCTGGGAAAATACTCCGTCTGACCCGAGCATTATAAATAAATAACACCCGGATCAGTTTGGAAATACCAGCGTGAGATAACTCGAATAAGGGAAAACATGTATAAAAGTTCTGTGAGACCACGTCGCTAACGCGGATCAGGTTTTTACCATACAAGAATAACATCTATACAGGCAAGATCAGAAACGAATATCAGGAAACAAAACCAAATATGATTAAGCATAAATAATATCAACCAGACTTGAAAGAATGGAAAGAAACCGAGTAAAATCCAAACTAGACAGAATAGATAGAACAAGGGGAAACAGTCCAACTTGATAGAATGGACAAAATAAGGTAACGGTCCAAACTCAATAGAATGAGCTAAATAAAGTAACAGTCCAAACTCGATAGAATGGGCTAAATAAAGTAATAGTCCAAACCCGATAGAATGGACTAAATAAAGTAAACAGTCCAAACTCGATAGAATGGACTAAATAAACACTTAAATGCCGTGATGAGGAGTTGGCTCTACTCTTTGCAATTTAAAGCTAAAATAGATTTCGGGATACGAATCAAATAAGGAAAGGAAATTCTCCAACAAATGACAAGGAAGGTGCCCCCCTCACCGAAAGTATACCTCTAGAAATATACTTGAGAACTCTGATGGCTCTCGGAAAGCTCCAAGCCGGACCCCGCAACTGTTACCGAGTATACAAGTACTTCACATCTCAATGCGCAGCACCTAATCCAATCTAGAGTATATGTGAAGATACCCTAATGGGAGCAACCCCACATAGCTTGGCCCCCACTCGCTCTTTGGGTTTAGTCATTTCTGACAAAGGATAACAAAGCTCAAATGAGCAACACATCATCTTAGAGTGACGAAATAAAGTAGCTGAAGTAACCGATAGCTGAGATACCAACAATCAAGGACATAAAATGATCGTATATGGAAATTAAGTCTTGTATACTTGTCACCACTCATTGAATTCAAACTTGTACCATCTCTGGGTTAACAATAATACCGGAAAAGTCAAGGTAGTGTTACCTCAAAGTCATGCCACGGGATTATTCTTAACTTTCGAAATAGCGACAAGTCTATATCTTCGATGTTTAGTGCTAATTATAAGAATGAATCGTTTCCATATAAGTGATTTGCTTTACAGAAATAATTCATTTCCATAAACAAATCAAACTTTTTCTTTTTTAAAAACGAACTGAACTTTTTGGCTTGATTTCCATATTGGTAAAACACTTTTTTAGAATTAGTTCCAGATTGTTAAAATGTTAAAAGAATAATTTTTCCAAGTGCGCGATCCCAAAGGCCTAAACCAACATTGATATTATATAATAAAATTAAACGTGAGTTAAACTCATCAAAGGTATTGAAAACTTGAAATACTTTAGATCTCGGAAAGATTGGAAAACCACAAATTCTTCTCGAAAATGGGTCATTTTGCACTCAACTTTTGGACCCTTTCCTCTCGGATTTTGGAAAAGTAATCAAAAGGAAAGTTTTAGATAATTATTTCCTCTATCATTTAAAAAACGAATTACTCAAAAAAGTTAAATTTTGTGGAAGTTTTAGCTAAAACAGTGAGGGGTATTTTCAAACATCAAAATCTAGGTTCAAAAACACACATACAAAAAAAATGAATTTTTGGAGTATCTAAGCTGGAAATAAGAAAAGGTGGTAAACTATAAAGTTGTAGCCACTAGAAATATACATGGTTTGAAGAAAAAAAATATGGTTTTGGAGTTTTTTGTAAGAAGTTATGGCAGAAACCATTTCGGGTAAAATGGAAGAAATTTAAATGGAAAAGAAGGAACCTTTAAACAAGTTTTTAAAATATTTAAAAGTTAATTTTGAAATCTTAAAACATGAAAATTTATTTTGGAAGCCATTAAAAGGTTTCATGAAGCTTTAAGGAAGATAAGAGAAGAGAAAATGAAAATAAAATGAGCAGGAAAAGTGAAAATTTTAGTTTTATATGAAATAGAAATAGCAAATTACATTTTTACCCACATGTACTCTACCCTCCACACATGCATGCCATGTCATACCCTCTCCTCTACCTCACCCATTTCAGCCCACACCTAGCCACCCTCCTATCAAATCAAAGTCAACATGCATAAGTACTCTAATGTACTTATGTCTCCTAATGATGTGACATTCTCTTTTTATTTTTTTATTATAGTTGCCAAAGTGTCATATCATCATTTTCTTAACTTAATTAATTACACTTAACCCTAATTAAATTACTATTCTATGTTTATAACATTGCATATATTTGAATATATATATACAAATGTGTACACACCATTTCAAATAACTTTTATACGATGAAACGTCGAAAATTTGGAAAACGGTTTTCCGGCCACATTTTCTGTTTTTCATCGAACTATATATTTTTGTAAACAAATTTTAAAAACTATTTCACCATTATTATTTAGTATTAAAAAGAGTTTTATTTTCATTATATAAACATTTATTTGAATGTTTAAAATTAATTAAATATTCGCAAATCAAAGTAGTGAAATTCCTGGTCGTTTTAGTACATTTTGATTTTTCTTATTATTTATTATATTCGAACCATTTGTTATTGTAATAAATTTGCAAAATGATTCACCATTATCATTTATTAATTAAAAGAAGTTAAATTGCACTATTAAATATATTTAATTCATATTTGGTTCACCATTCAAATATTTAATTCTTAATTCAAATATTTAATCGACCACTATTATTGAATTCCAAGTATTAAATTCCAAAATCCAAATATTTAAATATCTAAAATTAATTAAATATTTAAAATCAAATGACCAGAATTTTGGGTTGTTACATTTATAGATATGTCATGGTGTGACATCCATCAAACGACTATAATTGGGTCTGAGTTAAACCATTGGGAGTGCAGTGTTATTCAATAGATAATCCGTCTCCTCGTTTGTGTAAGGTTAGCATCCCAATCAACTATAGTCAACTCAAAGTCAAAATCACTAGCTGGAGTGGAGCGGTTGATAATAAATGTTATTATTGAACTAAGAACTTTGTTTATCGGCCGATCGAGTTGAATGTGGATTATTTGGAGTTTTGGTCAATACCAAGGTGGATTGATCGAGTCACACCACACTACAACAAAAAAGAGCTTTTGTTGCATGATGAATCACAGGAGATTATATTTAAAAAAAGTTGACAAATTCAATATTCATGGCGGTTCTCGTATGATTGCATTAATAACGATGTAACTTAATCTGAAACAAACCTTCTGCTCAAACTCCGCTCATGGCAACGGCTAGTACTTCTTGAATTGGAACGACTACGGCTCCTGGAAGAGCTTCTTTTTGGGTCATACTCCTTAACCTACAATAATCGAAAAAATCTCCAACAATTATTACATGTTGGCAAAACAAAAGAAAACTAGGGAACCACAAAGTTGTGCAGAGACTGCCTACCCTTATATATCCTTGAGAAGATCCATTTTTGAACTCAGAGCCATCAAACCTTTTGATCTATTAATTTGGAAAGGGTTCTTGTTGACTGAATTTTTTTCCAGTCAGCTATATACATGTACCTTATGCTATAATCCTTCGATGCTCCATCTTTCTTCTTTGTCTTCCTTCGTTTTATCTCCGTTGCATTTTTGCTTTTCCTATTGATGCGCCGTCTTTTTCGACTGAAAATATTATATCACATCCCAATACTTGCTTCCTACAATAGTGATGATTGATGTGTCCTTACATCACAAAGGCATCAACTACGAAATCAAGGTATAGATTTCCAACAATTTTGTATTTTTTGTTTTCAAAAAAGTGAACTAAGTCTCTGAGTATCATTTAATTTTTCAATTTCATCTTCAGAGTTTCAATACTATAGCTTGGAATGTGGATAGAGTTTATTTTGTGTGCATGTACAAACTACAGTTTTTTAATATATTTTTTGAACATAAGTTCCAAAGTGCTTTATTGCTGAGTGAATCAAATGTATACAGCCTAGAGTGGGAAAATATGTACATATATTTACATCAAAATGCAAAAAAAAAACAGCCATAAACATTTTAATCTATCGGCCCAATGCCCAAACCCAATCTCTAGAATAACCCACTGACTTATTTGGAAATATAATTTAGGTCGTTCACGCTTTGTACTTTAATCATCTCTAGTGAAAGTCTAAAAACCAAATAAATGGCGAGACTTCATCTTCTCAAACGTCTGAAAATTCACGAAGAAATCACTATTGCATCTCCCTCCACTTCAAACTATACAATTGTCATAACTGTTTACAATAGTTTTTCTATTTTCCATAGCACAAAATTAGAAAATTCACACCTTTCTAGTTAAAAACTTTGACTAACTTCATATTTATTTTGATGGTTTATGTTAAACACTCTGACTTTCTTTATGTTTATATTTAATGTGAAATAATGAGACTTCTAAAGCAATTTCAAGCTTATGCGGCTTTGCTTTTTATATATTTTGACCGTTATATGGATTTTTATGGAGAATTCAAAGGAGAAATTAAATAGAAAAGTTGGGTTCTTTCATGAAATACCCATGGGTCGTTTCCAATTTTAAAAGAGAGAACCATATAATTTTGTTCCAAGTTAATATATTTTCAATGATATTTCAACGTTTAGTTTTTTGTTGGAGCTGTACATCTCCATGTTGGATGTATGTAGGTTTTCAAAAAAATTGCATCTTATTACGTATTTGATTTTTGGAACTACAAAATTACATTTTACTCCTTTTTTTGCCCATCTTGAATAAGAAATGAATTTTTGGGTAATGAAGAATCGTTCTTGTTTTGCATATAGAATGCTTTCAACACGCACATACACACAAACAAGATACAATCACCACTACAAGCCGCAATTGAAAATGGAGTTAATGCCTGAACCACCACAATTGAAGACAAGCAAAATCAAACTTACCGATAAGATTTTTTTTTCCTAATAGCAAAAAATGAGTATTGAAATATAAGAGAAGGAAAAAATGAACCAGATGTGCCCGGTCAAATACAGTCAGAATATATTTCTATAATGACAATTCTAGAAAATAAATACGATGTACACTTACTAAAAAGAAAATTCTACCATTTAATTTATAAGTCTTAATAATCAAATCCAGTTGAAATTAAATAAATTAATTTTCTTGGGTATATATATGTACAGAACAACATATGATAGGTATATATAATATTTATTATCTTTCAAATAAAATATAGACTACAACTATAATAGAGGAAGCTTCTACTCATGTAAATAAAACTAAGGGTTTTAGAGATGCTAAAAAAATTCATTTAGCATTATTCCTTAGTGTTATCACATGACTAAACTATAATTAATTGTTGATTGAATTTGGCGGACATAACATATCACACTATTTTACCCATGGTTTTATCAGTTGCAGCCTATGGGTCATTAATATTAATAGTTTTTATACGGTCACTGTTTTTGAAAAAAATGGTAGATTCAACAACCCTAACACTATTTGAATTTTAAAAGAAAGAAAACCATTACAGTTTAGCGGAGAACGCAAATATTCACACTTGCTGGGGCATGGATCCCTCTACAGTGGATGTAAGAGATGGATGTCCCCGAACTTTTTTCATGGAGCAAGCCTCACTTTTTCCTGGCAAATATTCCTCACCCAAAGGCCATCTTGGCCTCAAATCCAACTATGCAACAACATACACAACAAAACAAAGTTACTTGAAGATTAAACGAGCTATTTAATATAATTACAAGGAATACAAAATCAAATTATGCTAATTTATTTTAACAAAATTTCATGTAGTGCTAATTTATTTTAACAAGTTTATGGAAACAATATATACATGGTAGATGTCGTTACATTGTAGACTCAAAATTGTGGTTGCAGAATTGAACGTAGGTAATCTAAGTGTCATATCCATATTAGTCATTCATATTTATATGTGATAACATATATGAGAGTGATAAGATTAATACAAACCACCCAACCTTCTGATTCATCGACTGATGGTGGAGGATCGTATCTTCCTAAGAGGAAATTCTCAATACCAGCCCAAGCAACCATTACAGCTGTCATCAGAGTTTACGTAATTAGCACTACAAAAATTCCAGTTTTTCATAAATTGTTTTCTTGCCTAGGGAAAACCTCAGATGTTTAATCCTAACAAACCAAAATATACATACAATGAACTAGGATCCAATATTCTATCAGTTAGCAGAATTAGAAAATTCAGCGATAAAATATCTAAATAAATATGAGTTTATATAGCTAATGAAGTTTTAATCTAAAAAATTCCAATCGAATTTAGATGAAGTTTGTTGTGACTGTAATATGCAAACTGTATATAAAAAGCTAAAATGTGTATTGGTTAGAAACAGAATACACACACAGATATATACGTACATACATATATATGTATATTACTTTTTGTCTAAAAGAAATGATAAAAGAAATCAGATGGTTATGTAGATATAGTTTATTGGAAATAAACAGGAAATTCTGATTCAACTTTTTTGTTAAACTCATAACATCAATTTTTACTTTATCAAGTTTTAACATTAATCTCAAGTTAATATTTGATCAAAGAATTTAGGTGGTTTTTGGATATCTTTCCGTATCTGTGGATATATTTGATCAATTTTGTAAGAAACAGGTCAACTTTTGGCATAGATCTTGCTATTTGACTTAGACTTATCCAGTTCTAAGAAGAAAAAGTGAACAAAAATCTATGTAATCATACTCCAATCATTTTGAGTTTCGAAAAAATTTACTGTTTAAAAATCTTACGTATATTTTATTTCCAATTTGGGAATAACCCCAAATACGCACTGTAGTCATTTCATATTTAAAAAAAGATTGAATCATTCTTATCGTTGTGAAGCCACTGTTCACAATATCAATCTTTCTAACTCAAGCCCAAAATAAAATCGATTATCCCTTTATGAATTTTCATGGTCTGCTTCGTCGACCTCTTCTTCAGTCATTCTCATTAATTTTTCTTCACTACTTTTATGTTATGTCATAAATAGAATCTAATAAGTTTGGCTTTATTTAAATCGTATAAATTATTCCGATTTAGTTTGCAATGGTTCCATTTCAATCTCAACAAACTTCTGCATCTGACTACTCGACAATAGATTCAAGAAAGAGAAAGAGAATGCTTTCAAATCATGAATCAACAAGAAGGTCAACAATCCGAAAGCAGCAGCAACTGAATGAGTTAATCAATCAGGTTGCACAACTCAAGAATGAAAACATTCAAATAACGATGCAAATTGATCATACGACTCAACAGTGTCTGTCTGTGGATGGAGCAAATGCCGTGTTGAGTAACCAAATCATCGAATTGACTGAAAGGTTGAAATCTTTGAACAATGTGCTTGGGTTTGCAGAAGAGTTTAGCTGGCTGGAAATGGATATTCAGAATGTACCCGATTTGTTGTTTAAGTCATTGCAATTTCCATGCCCGTTGAAGCCTGTTATGGCGCTGGTAACACGTTTCACTTCTGAGTGGTTGATGTGGTTGTAATACATTATGTTTGGAGTCGTGTTTTGTTTTTGTTTACTACAATGTTGAAATTTATTTTGAGTTGTATTTGTTTTAGAATATTCCAGTGAATTCAATGACATCTTATGTTGTATTATGTGTATTATGTTTCCAAGCCTAGCGCATAGAGGTGATGGTAATGTAGCTACGTCCTTAAACTTAAAAAGGTTTGTTCCTAAAGGATGCTAGTGGTAGCACCAGGTCAGGTTGATCGTTTGTTCATTTCCCTCCAAGAAATTGAGGCCTTTATAGGGGCATTTCATCCACAATTGCAATAACAAACTAGCATTGTTCTTCAAGTAACTACATTGTTTTGTTGAATTTCCTTTAAAACCTTTCTAGCACATTCTGTATTTTATTTCTTAACCTATCAGGAAAAAATTTCAAAGAAACATGAGTGATGAGCCTCAGTACTTAGGATATAATTTGAACTCATTAAATAAAGCTGATTAAACTATTGACCATTTATTGCATAAATTTATTATTATTATTTTCCAAAAAAAATCGCAATCTATTTATTTACACATGTTGAAGACTTTAAAAATATATCGATGCTCAATGATGATGTTCCACCTTGATTTATCGATTAAGAGGTGTAATCTGTTAGCAAGATTCACCAACTTTTGGAACATTGAGTTACATAATCCATTTTTTTCATTTACTTTAAAATTTTGAACTGTTCTTAAGTTATCGTTTAAAGACCTCTTTCTACCATCAATTTACCAAGTTAGTAACGAGATGCTTATTTGAACCCTCAGATTATGGGAAAGATCTTCATGTTTTTCAGGATGAACAACTTTGTTACATGTACTACAAGATACATATCTTCCACCTTTATGAAAGCTGTTGTGAAGTATAAGGTCATCACAGGTGAAGTATAAGTATTTATAAGATTGGAGATGGCTAACACAAGTGTAAGGCAAAAAGTCCATCCCATATACAAAATAGTGGTTATCACAAGTGTAAACAATGTCAACAGAAGTATAAAAATGGGAAAGACACCATAAACATAAAGACTATAGTTATTGTAAGTACGAAAAAAGAGCTATCCCATGTTTAAAATGAGTAATATGGTACCTGTGGAGCCGGTTTAAAGCCAAGCATTGTTTGTATGAATTTGATATCAATGGCTACTGTTCCAGTAGCTTCTGTGCTTAGCTATTGTTCTACCTCCTCATACTCTTCCAGACTAACTGTCAGGTATAGTCGGTTGAAATCATTACGGAACAAAAAATGTCCCCTATCCATTATGAAAATCTTTCCTTTTGCTCCTGATTTGTCGACCACGTCATTTGATGAGTAACCAATCCATAACCAGCGGCACAAATACAAATTTACCAATTATTTCACTTGGAACAAGGTAGTTGCATGTCCCTTTATTGTAAATGTCAGCACCGAAACAGAAAGAAGTGTTCGAAACGAACAAATTCTGTGGGAAAATCGACCGTCCACTGAAATAAATACCATATGCAGCATCCCTAAATGAACAGCAGAGGTGTAGTCTTTGTCGATGGTTCCTAAACCGACTAAAGTGAACCAACGAGTGTTGTTGATGATAGTGTAGGCACAGGGTCCTCTGTTACTGGCGGAGACGGAGACAAAAATGCCCTTCTTCATTGCTGCAAAAGCTCCGATGTCTACAACGTCTTCGTAGAAGGGCGATGCATCGAATCCTAACGATATTAACATGATGTTGACTCCGTCTTCTATTGCTTGGTCTATGGGTGCTAAAACATCGCTTGTTGTTCATTTGGAATCTGAATCCAAGTAGAACAATGCCTTATACATTGCTACATGCACCTTGGGTGCGATTCCTATCGTATATCAAAGTATTCGGTTTTGCTAAAAGTGAGTTCTTTTTTAGTTTAAGACCATATATTATATATACATGTCATGGTTCCTTCTGTTAAATTTTGGTGATACAAAATCACAAATAAAGGGAAAGAAATATGCAAAAGAAAGAAAGAGAAGATTTTGTTTCCCCTAATTAATAGGCATATTGACTATGTTTATTTCTTTCTCTAATTGGCTAATCAAATTATTTTTTTCCATTTAATGTTAACTTGGGCATTAAGTAATTGATTATATAAATAGAGACTAGAAGAGAGGGTAAAAGTATGGTGGAAAATCTATTTGCTAATTTTCTCTTCTTCATCTTTGTTCTTCTTCTCCAATAATTTTAGCCATATAGATATTTGCTCCCTTTCTCAATTTGGTTATTGATTCAATGGTATTTTGTTTATTTTAGCTTTGTTCTATTAATTGTAAACAAAAATTTTGGTGAATCAATAAAGTGGCTGGTTGGGTGGAATATCCTGTGTTATTGTGTTTTGATTTCAATTCCGTTTTGTTTTCAATCCAAGTTATCTCTTTGTGATTTGGGTGACAAAGATCCGTTGATATAAGCTTCCGCAAAGCGCTACCATTTTTGCACAACAGTTTGGTATCGGAGCACAGATCATCGCAAAGCTTAGAGTAATTTCGGATTGAAAAATAATTGATGTCGGATATGATTTCATTTTCAAAGATGGCTATTTTGGATGGAAAAAATTGGGTTATTTGGAAGCCTAAGATGGAGGATGTTCTGTACCTCAATGATCTTCATGATCCGATTGATGGAGATGGAAAGAAGCCCTCTGATGTAGATGAGGGAAAATGGAAGAAGATGGATAAGAAGGCGATTGCTTTGATTCGCCAGTATCTTGATGATTCAGTTTTCCATCATGTGGCTAGTTGTGAATCCGCGAAGGCTTTATGGGACAAGTTGGTATCTTTTTATGAGTCAAAGAGTGCTACTAGTAAGGCTTTTCTAGTTCGAAAGTTGGTACAACTGAGATTAGATGAAGAGAAGTTTGTTGCAGAGCATTTGAATGAATTTCAGGATGTAATAAATCAATTGGCAAATATGAAGGTCAATTTTGATGATGAGTTACAAGCTCTTTTATTGATGAGTTCGCTTTCAGAAAGTTGGGAAACTTTGGTTGTTTCATTGAGTAATTCCAATGCTAATGGAACTATCTCTTTGGAAACTGTTCGAAGCAGTCTTTTGAATGAGGAGCTTAGAAGAAAAGGGTCAGGTATGAAACCAATTCAAAGTGAGGCTATGGTGGCAAGGGACTCGAAGAAAGATACAATTTGGAAGAAGAAGGATGCTAATGGTAAAGGTGTTATCATTTATCATTATTGTAATAAGAAAGGTCACATACGTAGCAAGTGTTATGCTTATAAAAGAGATCAGAAAAAGGCTGTGCATGGTGATACTAGTAGTGATGCACATGCAGGTTTTGCTGAAGGTACCGATAGTGATGCTTCTTATGATGTCCTCTTTAGTGAAAATAAGCCTTGGAAGATGGATTCGGGAGCCAGTTTTCACATTTGTAGAGATGTGAATTATTTTTCTTCTTATGAGAAGAGTGTCGGCATGATTAGGACAGCCAATGGAGAAGAGCTACCGATTTGTGGTATTGGCTCTATCCGGTTTCGTATGCATGACGGCGTGGTTAGAGAAGTCTCTGGAGTGAGACATGTACCCACTTGTTCGCATAATCTTATTTCTCTCGGTCGGTTGGATCGTCGTGGTTGCACTTATGAGACTCAAGGTGGAGTTTTGAGAGTGAAGAAAGGTGGTCGTGTAAGGATGAGAGGAGTATTGGAAGAAGGAAACCTTTATAGCTTGGTTGGTTCTGTAGTCGAAAATGGAAAGCGAGTGACGGTTGAAGGACCTAGTCCACAACAAGGTGGAGAGGTTAATGTGATCACTGCTTATGATTCTAGCATTGAAGATCATATTTTAGACAGGTGTCTTCATGTTGATGATGCTCGAGGGATCGATAGTGATCAAGTAATGAGCTCAGATCGAGTGATAGACGGGTGTCGAGTTGTAAAATCCACAAAGACAAGACAGAGATCTTTGTGGTATTACACATTTTTGAGACCGGATTTGTGTGGTGCACCTCACGTGGGAGATGCATCACTTGCAGACGGTGGTTGAGGTTTGTAATTTAGTGTGGTTGAGATATGGGGATTTGTGATAGATCTAGATATGGTATGCTCGATATGTGATTTTGCATCAAGGTGGAGTGTTAAATTTTGGTGATACAAAATCACAAATAAAGGGAAAGAAATATGCAAAAGAAAGAAAGAGAAGATTTTGTTTCCCCTAATTAATAGGCATATTGACTATGTTTATTTCTTTCTCTAATTGGCTAATCAAATTATTTTTTGCCATCTAATGTTAACTTGGGCATTAAGTAATTGATTATATAAATAGAGACTAGAAGAGAGGGTAAAAGTATGGTGGAAAATCTATTTGCTAATTTTCTCTTCTTCATCTTTGTTCTTCTTCTCCAATAATTTTAGCCATATAGATATTTGCTCCCTTTCTCAATTTGGTTATTGATTCAATGATATTTTGTTTATTTTAGCTTTGTTCTATTAATTGTAAACAAAATTTTTGGTGAATCAATAAAGTGGGTGGTTGGGTGGAATATCCTGTGTTATTGTGTTTTGATTTCAATTCCGTTTTGTTTTCAATCCAAGTTATCTCTTTGTGATTTGGGTGACAAAGATCTGTTGATATAAGCTTCCGCAAAGCGCTACCATTTTTGCACAACAGTGGTATCAGAGCTAGGCGATTTTTTCAGATTTGTGCATCAATAGCTTCTAGAAAGAGCGGTAGATCTGGTGGTGATTATGCTATTACTCATTTGGATGGAAAAAGGAGATTTTGTGCAATATGGAGTGGAGGAGATTATGTTGAGAGAGAAGAGTGTTCCAGTCTTGGAAATTTGATGATAAGGAGTTTACTGTGTTGAAGAGACATCTGGATTTGGGAACTTGTATCTGCTTTATGGCTCGATGTTGATGTGAGAGTCTTATGTTGATTTCCATGTGAAATTTGTTGTTTGGCAGATAAGGTATGTGGAAGGAGAGAGATTTGTCTTGTATACAGAGATTTGGATCAGTCTTGTTATGTCTGTTGGCCTTTTGTTTTCTAGCTCTGTATTTGATTGGTGATTGAGAGAATTTTTTGGCCTTGGTGGCTTTGAGATTATTTTCGTATCTACCTTCTTTTGATTTTGGATATTTGCAACATTTTATTGGCGGGCGGGGACATAGTCTGAGCTCGTTAGCAAGGTGTGATGGGGGTGGCCTTGCCGGAACCCATTGGGTAAGTATTCATTTTTGGTATCCATCTCGTTAAGAGATTTTGGTTGAAGGTGGAGTTTGATTTTAAGAGTTTTATGTTGAAAAGAGAATTTGACTCGAGGTGGAGTGTTGGAAATATGTGATTTTGCATCAAGGTGGAGTGTTAAATTTTGGTGATACAAAATCACAAATAGAAGGAAGCAAATATGCAAAAGGGAAAGCAATCACGTTTGTTCATTATGGAAATGCATTAATAATTGGATTGCATTTGAATGAGATGGCAAGGAAATTTATGCATGCGCACGTTATGGAATAATATATATGCAAAAGATATGCATATTATTTCTTTCTTCGTAATCGCATTGCTTTGGGATTATTTTCTTCCATCTTTGGAACGAGTGAATTACTTGCTATGTTTACGTGATTTGTTACCGTTGTAATTTGCCTCCATTATCTTCTTACCATATTTTGGTAATTTGATTGATGACTCACATGAATTTATATTGGCTATATATTGAGGGTAGACTTCATTGTAAACCTATCCTGGTATTCAGCCGGTGATCTCCAGATAGAGTGTCTCTTTTTTTTGTTATCCCTAATTGGGGCTTTGGTATGTAAACTCTTATCTTGTAATCTCTTGTAATTCTCTCAAGTGTAATAAAACTCTCTTCTTTGGACTGGACGTACACTATCTAGATGATAGTGGAACCAGTATAAATATTGTGTGTCTTCTTTTTTATATAGTTATTTACTATTTATTTGGAGTATAGAATAATTGCTGCTAGATTAAGTGATGTTCAAATTGGCAAATCTAGATCATATTTATTGTTTTTCCGCATTTGTGCAATTTTGCACAACACCTTCGGCATAGCCAAAATAGCTAGCATCACGAACAGGTCTGCCGGCTGCTGTAGATGATGTATGAGTACCATGACTGAAGAAATCCCTGGCTAAATCATAATCTCTGGCAGTGCATATATTATTGCCAGATCGACGAATACATACTGAAACTTCTTACTCCGATGAGTTTTCTATTACAGAGGCTGGAAGTGAAATTGACACCTTCTTCGCATTTGCCTTTCCATTTGGAAGGAACAGGCGCCATGCCTTTATCTAGAAAAATCTTACTCTTTGGCGAAATCAAAGGAAGACCCGATTGGTGAAAAGGATGAAAATGACCGGCGACACAAATCAAAGATTAAGGGAAGGAGGCAGAGTTCGTAAGTGGAGAAATAGAGGAATAGCGTTGAATGGAGAGAAAAATGACCGACATCGTAAGTTTTAGGGAAAGAAATTAGGGTATTTGAGAGGAAAAGGAAATTTGAGAAAAAGAAGTATGCGCGGGTACAGAGAAAAAAAACGCGGGGGAGATATTTTGGATGAGCAGCATTTTAGGTAAATTTAATTATGTTTCGAGATATAATAAACGGCATTTTGTACAAAACGCTGTAATTTAGTGGTGCTAATAATGAGTTTTCTTGTAGTGCCACTAGCTGAGGTGATGTATAACCTTTAATATTTGAGTTTTTGAATATTAAACGCTGATTGAATCACACCTCAAAGTCATGCAACCGCATTTGTGAATTCTGTAAAAAACCACATGATTTAATTAATTCAAAAAATGTTATAAATTAATTAGATTACTTAGTATTTAAAAAATATTAATTATTAATTTATTTGATGTTTTTAGTGTTGTCGGCAATTATTTGAATGTGATATAAAAGTTATATATGTACGAATCGATTTACGATATCAGTATTTATTTAAAGGTAAGAGATAATTACTCAATGGGCTTTTCAAATTTTTTAATCACTGCGAGGTTATGGCATGGCCTACCATACATAAGAGAGAGAGGGAATGACGTGATTGAAAATTGACTTAAAATTAAAAGAGTACGTTTTAAAGAGAGAACGAGAAAGGTTTTTATTCTCTCCTTAAAACAAATTCTCTTATTCATTTCTTCCTTTAATTTTCATTTTCTTTTTCTCACTTCATTTATGGCCGCCGCCCCTCTCTTTATCATGGCTCGTATATTTTTCATTTAGCCCAAAAATAAAATAAAACAAAACAAAACAAGGTGGTTTCATTAGCAAGTTCGAGTGTTCAAGCATTCCAAGAGTTAATTCTCAAATAAAGGAGCCATAAAAGACTTGATCTAATAAAGGTAAATTCTCTTCTTCAAATTTCAATGTCATCCACCCCAATTTATATATTTGTATTGTCAAAATGTATATTTGTGAGAGTTTAATTTATTAAGATTGTTTATAACATTCGATGCCATCTAAATTGTAAAATATATAAATTATGAATGAATATTGTTTATAGACTCGTATCAATTTTTTTATTTTGGTTATGATTTTATAAAATAGACTCAAGTTTGTTTGGATTTTATTTACAAAGAAAGTTTTAGTTTTTCCTAAATTATATAGATATACCGATACGTAGATACATATATTTTAATACACACAGAGATTTACATATGCTTATTATAATACATTATTTTGAGTTATACCATTATTGATTTTACTTCACATGTTTAGATCCAAAACATTTTATTTTTATTTTAATCTCTATTGGTTTTGAAATTCATTTACTATTTAATATATATATTTAATAAGAGTTGAATGAATATGTATATTGGTATTGTATTTCAAATGTTTGAGTGTTCTCAGTTGTATTATTGTTTGAATAAAGATTTGATTTCCAAATTTTCATATAATATTATAAAATATAAAAGTTCCATATTAAACAAATTTTGTTTATAGATATTTGAAATTATATTCCCTTTTGATCTAAGATTTGATCATGTTTAATTAAGAAACTTTATGTAAGAAAGGTGATTTTTTACTTTCGTTTTTTCATTCAAAAATCATCAATTATACCTATGATGTCCAATTTAAAATTTTGCTTTCCATTTTTCTACAATTACCAATTATACCCAAAATATCTAATTTAATACATATGGTTTTAATTTAAAACTATGTTCATATACAAATAATTAGTCGTACATGATACACACATATAGATGCCTAAACCATATATAGCTAGGATCAATAGCCCATTTTATTTAGCACCATTTGTAGCCCCCGATATCAGCCATAAGTTTATATTTAAATATTTGGTCCATGTGACAGGAGAGAAAAGGAACAAATATTTAAATAAAAACTTGTGACTGATATCAAAGAGCCACAAAATTGTGCTAAATAAAGAGGGCTATTGATCGTAGCTCATATATATACACATACAAATTAATATGTGTATACAAACCATATACATATATCATTGTATATTTAAACATATGTATATACCTAGACTTTTATATTCCCCATTTGAATTTGTCACATGATATGTAAGTATAATACACACACACACAAAATAGATATAATTTCCAATATCTATATGTGTGTGTGTAAAGTTATACACATGTTTATACATATCTTTATTTTGTTATATTATTGAATGTATAAACGATACATTCAAATAAATATTTAACTAAATTAATTAATGTGATTGATTAACAAATGTAGAATAATTTTAAATAAAATATTATTTTATTTAATAATTAAATCGGATCTAATGCTAGTTAATAGAACTCGTAGTCCCATTAAATTCCAAATATGATTTTTTTGAAATTTTCCCATTTCATCTGATGCTAACGCAAGCCGGATCCAATGGAAACAATGGTCACAATGGAAAAATCTATGCAACAAAACAAGCTTTGGATGAGATGTAGTGAAGTGACGGTTAGTGGTAGCGAGCAATAGTGGGTCGATCTCGTGAAGGTAAATTTTGTATCGTATTTAAGTTTTTTATTTACGAGTTTTAGTAGTAATTTTTGTTCCCATTTCTTTCTCTTTCTTAGGAGTTCGGCCCCTCTATTCTAAGGTATGGAAGAGAACCGATAACCAATTTGGAGTCCTTGCAAATTAATTTTTAGGGTATTATTGCAACTGGAGCGGGTGCATTTACACTCGGTGCTACACAGGAACAGGTCGAGACATAATGTTCTCCTCCAAAATAAACTATCAATACGGTGTTCGATCAAACATGGATCAACTCAAAGATCTCAACACGCAATCGTCACAATCAACAGAGTTTCAAGGTACCTCCAATTGCCACTGTGGGATCATGGCTCAATTTCTGCGTCTGAAGGTCGTAATGGGGCTATCAGAAGATGTCAAATGAGATCGACAAGAAAATAAACGTGATAATCAATATTGAAGTCAAAGGAATTTAAAGAATCTCATTTTGAAACAGATAGCTTCATCACTGCTCTAAATCCAAATCCAATGGTAAAAAGTGGAGAATGTACCGGCTCCTTCGTAAACTTTAAGGTTGTAGTTGCTCGTGTGAAGAAGTTTGAAGAAATTCAACTTTCTAAAGAATTATCACCTCTTATGGATAGGGTACAGGTGGACAGAGAAATATTCGCTAGCTTGTACGATGACGACGCTTGAAATTGGTTGCAGTCGGAGATCGAACGTTCGCAACCGACAATCGAATTCTTTTTTGTTATATTTTCCACTTTCAAATGCCCATTCTTTGTATCCCTTTCTTACCGAAGAAAGTCCTTGGTCTCTAACTAAACCTTTTCAAAAAACAAAAACGAAGTCCAGCTTTTAACCAACATCCACGTCTAATCTTCCTCACACGCACTTGATCTCATCGTGCTAGCCCTATGCTCTTGAGAAGACTTACCGTCCTGCCCGTTGCCCACATTTCACGGGCAGCACAAAATATCCTCTACCCGATCTGCCCGACACTGCAAAAAATAATAAATTTCTCTTTTTTAGTTCTACTTTCCATACATCTCATCTCCCATTTCAACCGTTGGATCAAGTCAAAATATCAGAATCGCACGGTGCACGTTAACTAGCCCTATTCTCCCCCAATTTTGCTTAGAATAGTGCAGGCAAGCTCCAGATCTGCTACTTTCGAGCTTCGATCTTTCGTAAGGTACTCATTTTAATCTAAGTTGCTATGCTAATGTCTTATTTCGATTCATCCTCGGTCTCTGAACAGGTTTTTGTGTTATTTTTTTGTTGAATAAATGATTGTGAGAAGATTTATTTTACGAGAGAAATTTTTTAAGACTGAACGGTTTCAATTGTTCTACTACCACTGATGAAAACATATATTTTAATTATGATTTTTAACGATTTAGATCTTATCTTTCTGTTCCATTAGTTTTAGCAAAGATGCTTCCTTTATGCTTCTTTTGCTATTTTTGCTAAAAAAGCCGGATATATTTTGTAGGTTATTTCTTGATTTCTACAGATAATTTGGGCAGATTTATTCATTAACTATATTTCCATACAAGCTAGCCCTATTTTACATTCCATATATTGTTCTTGGAGAATCTAATTTATTTTAGGTTATGCCAGACATCAAAATGGAGGCGGTAACTTCACCGTCATTCATAAACATGGCCGTGCTAACTTGTGCCGTTGTGGAATTACTTGCATGCTGCCTGGTCACCACCCTGCTGCAGTCGGTAAGCTCACCATCCTCTTGTTTACATATCAACCAAGTTTCAAAAAACTATCAGAATAATTATATATACGACAGTTCTAATTAGATTTTGTCAAAATTTGGCACTGATTAGTTAGGGCATAAAATTGATGGTGCCAGTAGCAAAATGACACTCTTTGGTAAAGTGGTTATTGATAAGGAATATTTGGCAGCTATTTTTATGGAAAGTGCTTTAATCTTTCTACTATGTTACGGTCATATAAGCAAGGCTACATGATAATTTTACTAATGAATCAGGTGTAAATTTGGTAGCTACCTTTGATAGGTTATTAATTTGCACTGTGGCGAATATGACTTGTTTACGAACAAAACTCCAGCAGTTTTTTGGTGTTTAATACGTTAGTTGAATATTTCAGTTTCCAGTTTCTTATACGTTAACATGCAGTGGGCTTTGTCAGTTTCTTATACATAAAAAAAAGTCCATTTCATATGCAAATAAAAGAGTGAAGATGATGGTGCTTTTTTGTTTGAACTTTTATTAAATAACCACATATTAGTCATAAATACCCAATTTTTCCAAGCCTAAACCGACCTAACAAAATAAAGCATGTGCTGATTTTATTTTCTCTTTCAAGCCGAAGTATCTGTATCCTTTTTCAAGGGAAAAACCTTGCATAACCAATTTTTCTAGTACTTTCAGTGAGTTAAATGTAGTTTATTGTAAAATGAATTATGAACAGCAAAGAAAAGAAAAACACAATACAGAGAAGGTGGTTGACAAAAGTGGACATTACTAACATAATTATTTTACCCCAAAATCAAATGGATTGCTTCTATTTTATTAGATCTAAAATCAAATAGATATTCATAGGCATGTCTTAAGTGCTGGTAGAAAAAAAAAGAATATTCTTATGGGTAGCATTAGTCTAATCCTTGGCAATGCCACATTGTCGTTACATAGTCAAGCTTGTTTGAAGCTATCTTGAAGTATGTACCGGAATTCCATTGTGTCATTATGTATGCTTTCACATTTTCTCCAAACCATGTTATTCGTATTAAATTCTAACTAAAAGGCATGCTAAAATTACTTGCATTAGTGTGGAAAAAGGAAAAGGAAAAAGAAAATGTACTGCCGCTGTTTAGAAAGGTCTTGATACAAGATGTTATTAGAAGTGGATTGTTAGGTGTATCTATGAACTACCAAGAAATCTTGATATTTTTCGGTCATATTTTATTCCATGTAATATCAGGAACTACTGGGGTTGCCTTCATCAAACATGCTACCCGAGCTCCTCAAATCAGAAAATGGCAAAACTAACTCAGAACCACTCGAAGCTGACGACGAAGACGATGGTGACGACGACGAAGACGATGATGGAGGCTACGAAGAAGGAGAGGAAGATGGATCAGACGATGATGGAGATGCATACGAGATCCCCAACAACAACCCCAGCAAAAAGGCCCAAGGAGGCACTGAAGAAAACGGTGAAGAAGACGAAGACCCAGAAGACGACGACAATGAAAACGACGACGACGAAGATGACAACGACGACGATGAGGAGAACGACGATGGCAATGACGACGACGACGATGGAGGTGATGGTGATGAAGAGGAGGATCAAGAAAACGAGGAAGAAGAGGAAGAGGAGGATGAAGATGAGGAGGAGGAAGAACTTCAACCACCCAAGAAGAGGAAGAAGTGAACAACATGAATCTACGTAGTACCTACGCCCTTGCTTGTTTTAGTTCAAGTTATGTTTGGTTTTTATTTCTCCAACTTTTGAGTTTATGTAGTAGTGGTCATGCTAATGTTTTTCTTTGTGTGTATTCGAGGTAGTAATTGTCAAAGCTCTGGACGTGTGAATCTGAATTCAAGTATAGCATTGTATTCGCTCAGATGATTTCAATAATGAGTTTTGATGGTTTTATCCTGAATTCTCTGTTTATTTATCTTTGGTTAGTACTGTGAATTTTGGGTTATTTATGGATTCAAAGGTAGCTAGACAATAATAGGTGAGATGTCACTTTTGGGGAAGTTCAAATTTAACTGCATTGCTACCTAGCGTAACAAGTCAACTATACCTAACACATGTTGTTCTTCTCTTACGGTTTATAAAACAAGAACGGATTTGCGAACACAAGTGGAGAATAAACGGTTCAGATGTGCACAAAATGTGTACATAATATAACGTCATCAGTGACAGTTTTATGTATGTAAAAAGATAACAGAAAGTTAGTCCATGTAAGCAAACGTACATTCGTTGCAGTCGTTACATGTCAGTTTCAAACTTGGCCGCCAAGGCAAATGAAAGCCTACATATACGTTTCCAAATTCACTTGTATCAAAACATAGACAATACTTTTATCAAGAAAAGTTAAAAGATAATTAAATAGCATGGCATCGTCAATGATGGGAGGAGATTTGGCAGAAGCGTACGTGATGAGGAAAGTCTACAAAGAGAAGTTGGCCAAATTAACGAAAGAAGAGAACAAATTGAAAGGAAAAGATGAAAGCACGTCTTCTCCAGATAGAAAGAAAAGTTGGGGGTTCTTTGCAAATGTTATGAGGAAGAAGATCCATCCTAATAGTTTAAAATCATGAGTGTCGTTACCTATGTGGTTCTTTCATTATTTTTTTATTGTTTCGTTGGTAAATGGTGTTTATTGATCCATAAATGTGTGAATGCTTGGTGTTAGTAAAATAATGTTTAAGCGACTTATGCAAAGTCGTATGCAGTCTTTACTTGTAATATTTGTATAAATTATATCATTTATTTATGATACGTTGTTTTTCCATCTGATTTTTTTATTACAAATAATTTATTGTTATATTTAAACAAGTTGAAACGTCTGACCATAATTTCAAACTCCAGCGTTTCAAAATAAATTTATGCATATAATGCAATTGTATCATATATGCTTTCCGTGTAAAGCTAGAACCCCTACTATTAAAAATCTGAAAATTTTCTAGTTAATCAACCTGCTTAGGCTGCAACCATGCATATGTTTGAATTTATTTATTTATGGATTATTTCAGCGCCTTTGCAATGGTCTCCCTTTTCAAAATGAGCCTTTGCCAAAGTTAATTTACAGTTAACAGGTACTACATTGATAAAGGCAAATTCAGTTTTTACCGGATATGAGCATAGGGCAAGCTTCATAAGCTTCTGAAAATGAAAAGGGAAAACATTTTTCACTTTTCAAAGTATATATAGATGAATAAATAAAATTTAATCTCAAATGAATCTAAAATAAAATTATGCTCAATTGCACCGCTTTCAAATAGAGGGAACCAGGCGATCCAAATCAAACTTTCGCCTCCCATTCTCCTCCTCGTTACCACTACCTTCCTGCCGTGCCACCTCACCACCTCTTGTCACTCCCATTGCACCGCCTTGTTGCACCTCTGCTTCTCCTCGCCCCTTGTCGCTCCACATCTTTGATAATTTCAACAACCGATAGTATTGCAATACACCAGCTACGAAATGTTACATTCATATAACATTTTACATGATGATAACATCATACAAAATTTCAATTCTTAGAATGTTATGTAATACTAACAGTACCCACCGTAACTTCCATCTTCTCCGTCAATTGAATTCCATCTTTAAAGCACCACCTCATTCACCGCCATCGTTGTCACACCTCCATCAATCATCATCTTTCCTCCCCCAACAACTGTTGAGGTAGATTGTTTGTTGAAAATGGGAGCAAACATATTAGTCCCACATTGAAAATTAAGTTTAAATGTTTGTATATATATACGATGTTGGATAATTATAATGTGTTGCTCAGGTATATGATTTTGTGTTAGAGATTACCACCCAATGAACTATTTCTTAGGATAACCGTCGGCAGAACAGTGTTTGATCGACGGGTAACCAAAGTCCATCATAGCTCCAAGCATAAACTCGGATGCCCTTAGCAACACGTTAATCATAATAAAGATCATAATTTTTTGTAATGCTAAGGACACCGCGGTTTGCAGCAGTGGCTACCGCGGTGCAAATCGGCCGGCGGTTGTCCGGCGACCGACCCTTTTTTGTCTGAGGTCGACGGACAACTACCGACCAAAAAGTGTTTCGTTGGCGGTTAACCAATTTGCACCGTGGTAGTCCCTAATGCAAACCACAATACCCTTGGTACAATATTAATTTTTTCATTGTTTGACATTTTGCATTCTACATTGCTATGTTTTTATTTATAGAATGTTTATTTATTGAGATTGATAACCTAAGAAGAAAGAACAATTTTATGTTTATTTTTATTATTATGTTTTTCATCTCCTATCTCTACAATTTCATTTGAAATTAAATCTATCTTTCAAATATATTTAAAACTCCCGAGCCGTGACTATTATAAATCTTCAAATCCTTCAATCTTGAGAGCACAAGTTCGAAGAGTCGTTGTGTTAATCTTGGAGAGCGGACAACAATTATTGATTGTACCATAGTCGTACGGAATTTTGCTTTCAAGGCAATTACCTCATCCATGAGATAACTCTCATCACTTTCTCTTTATTGTTCATACCTATCAATTTTCCAACAATTTGAAAGCAAAATTAAAATCTATCTTTCATGGGGACTAAGCTATTTGGCTTTCAAAGCAAAGATTAGAATGTTACGATGATTAGCGAATGAGAAGAAATTCAAGCATTTTGTGCAAACTTGAATTAAATCCGAGGTATTCAAATCGCTGGAATGGTAACCGGTATATTAAAACAACACTAAGGTATGCTCCACTTTTCCTTCTGCCTTCTTGTTTGATTTTTTTTGGGTTTTAACAAAGACTTTCTATGTCATCGATATTGTTGAGAACGTATCGTGTTTTAAGAAATTGCTTTGGTTAATGATATATATTAATCATAGCAACATAGATTTTGATATGCTATGGTGCAAAAATATATTTACTAACATATATAAGTTTATGATAAAATCAATTATTAAGGTTGTGATGAAATTTTATAATAGATGTATGGGAAAAAAGAAATATATACTAAAATATTTTTTGTACGCAAATTTAGATACTATAGTTGTGTATCTTTGATTTAGGTTATTGCATTCTATATATGGAATGCAATAATGAATTAGATATGGTGTAGAATAAAATTCAAATCAATATATTTATTATTAACATTCCACAAGTTATAGTTAGTGATCACGGTTTGGATTGCTATGAATTTATCATATAATTCAACTTGAGACAAATGTAAAACTAAATGTTTTTTTAATTCGAATTTATCAAAAATAAAGACTTTTCAGTTATAAAACGTTCCAGCATAGACCATTAATTTGAAATATAAATATTTAATGAGAAATTAATAGTATGATGAGCTAATGAAACAAAATATAAAATTTGTCATTCCATTTATAGGAGGAGTTAAAACAACATTTACTAATCATAAATGCAATATTGTTAATTTAACAATTCATTGCATTTGCTTCAGTAGTCATTGTTGTTTGTCTGATAATAAAATTTAGGGGCTTTGCACGAAAGGTCCCTATTTCTGATGGTGTTACAAGAAAAATCCCTGTAGAAATAAGTATGTAAATTTAGTCCCTGTTTTTTCTAATCAGAAAACGCAAGTTAGCTTGCGCTTTTTAAATTTTCAAAATTTTCAAAATCAAAAAGAGCAAACCAGCTTGCGTTTTCCTGATAGAAAGCGCAAGTTACCTTACGCTTTTCAAAAATTTCAAAAATTTTAAAATTTTCAAAAAAATTTCAAAATTAAAAAGCGCAAGTTACCTTACGCTTTTCAAAAATTTTAAAATTAAAAAGCGCAAACTAGCTTGCACTTTCCTAATAGAAAGTGCAAGTTAACTTGCGTTTTTCAAAATTTTCAAATTTTATAAAATTTCATAAATTTCGAAAAATATTTCAAAATTAGAAAAGTGCAAGTTATCTTGCATTTTCTGTCAGAAAAGTACAAGTTATCTTGCATTTTCTGTCAGAAAAGTGCAAACGCAAAGCGTTTTTTTAATTTTTGAAAAGTATGGACCAAATTTACAAATTCATTTCTGCAGGGACTTTTTGTATAACAACATCAAAAACAGGGACCTGTGACTCTTATCTTGTAAAATTGAAGTATCAAAATGGATAGAACTGCAAATGAATTTATATGAATTATATTTAATATATTTGAGAGTTGAAAATAAAATAAAAACCATCTATTTATTATATGGAGTTAACTTATAAGTTCAAATGCGCAAATGAGTAAATAACATATAAGCAAATGATAAAAATATTGATTTGCTTTAATTATTTTTACTAAGAATTTTATGAACGTTTAAGGCATGAGATTTGAATTGTTAAATCATATAATTGATTTATGATTTATTTATGAAAGTAAATTAAGAGCATTTAATGATTTATTTAATGTTTGAATGTAAAGTGAATTCGGTTGAATTGTTATAAAAAAATGAAGCCTGCTAACGAAATACTTTATGCTTATTGATTTATGGAGTTGGGTTTATTGTGTGAAGAACATAAATTTAATGATTTCAAATATAAAGATTATGAGTTTTTATAATATCAAGGTTATAACAACCCTATTTTGAAAAATGATGGTTATAGGTTTTAATTTTAAAGTTAAGAGGTTGTTTGTGTATAAAGTTTTATAGTTGTACATATATGTTAAATGTATCAAGATTTTATACTATGTCAATTTTGAGAATGGAGAAATTTTGAATATTCAGTTCATATATTGGTCATGAAAAATTTCATTCAAAAGAAGAAAGAATGTTATCATTTCAAATGCATGAGTATATTCCAGAATTTGATTGATATTTTAATATTAAACTTATTCATGTTTGTTATGCATACGTTTATTTGATAATATAATTGAAATATATTTTGAGAGGATTTGAAATATTCACTTTATGAACATGAATTTATTGAAAGTGATGAAATAATGATATGAATAATGCAATACAATTTAATGATGGTACAATGTACACAAAAACTATATAGAACCGAGCCATGAGATTAGTTTGTCTTTGAAATAAATTAAAACGATGGATACTAAAAGCAAGGGGAGGTATATTTATGAACAAGATTTATAGACCAAAGGGAATAAGTTTTGTTTAAGTATACCATAAAGTATTTCAAAATGAGATACTTATACTTGTAAACTGTCATGTTCTTATGATTTATGAATATATGGAAACTAGTTATTTTAATCTAGATATGGTCTTAAGAAAAATTTCTTGTTGGGAAAATATGTATTTGGATTACCAATATAAGAATTATAAATATGAGAAAATTACCTTTTTAAATACATGTATGAGACTGGAGTTTTAATTATAAGTGCTAGAAATATTTGGGTTGAATGTATTTGTAAACATGACGATTTATGTGTTTTCCCCTCTGTATGAACTCGGTTGTGAGACTCGATGTTTGACATATCATAATGAATAAATGCATACTTTATGAGTATATGCATGACGTAGAAGAATGTCATGAGTTGAATCGGGTATTATGTTAATTTGTGATTGGTTTTATTTGATCATTATTTTTACATGTATTTTGTTGATTTATGTTTGTATGTATAAAAATACAAAACATGTTAAAATAATATTGAATGTAATTAAAGATATAAAATTGAATACACAGATCCTTGCAAGTTAGATTGTATGTGGGGGAAACTAATTTATTAGGTTGTTTCATACTAACACGATTCCTCATAAGAAACTAGAAAGAGCTATTCTTGAATTATGAAAATGTATTCCAAACTAGAAATTTTAAAGTGTGAGACTACCTAGCTAAAGTGAGTCTACTACAGTTTAGAAAATCAACAGTGGAAATTACACATTTTATTTTGAGTTCCTTCATGTCCTTCTTATTAGACAGTGGATTCAAAAAGACTAATGTGAGTAAAATTGAATTTTCTTTTGAAGTTAACCTCACAACGTTGAGAAAAACGTGGAAATATTTGAATGTTTTGATGTGACGCCTATTATGGGTGTCAAATGGGTTGGGTTGGGTATAAATGGGTTGGGTTGAAAATTAACTCAACCCATTTAAAGAAAAAAAACACCCAACCCATTAAACCCATTTATTAAATGGGTGAACCCAATCCAACCCACAAATTTAACGGATCAACCCAGCCCAACCCGTTGAACCCATTTTGCACAAAATGGTAGCAAAAACTATAAAAGATAGAAAAAACAATAGTGTAGAAATTGCAACAGCAGACAAACATAACAATAATAATCATACGCAACTAACATCAGACTCAGTAGTTTTTCATCAGCATAAAAATAACATTCAATAACAGTTTTACATCAGCCTAATATAGAAATAACAACACCATAAACAAAGTATCATTCCTGCAATCACATAGCTGACAATCAAACATTCAAGAACAGTTTTACTTTTACATAGCAACACCATAAATAGAAATAACAACATGAAACATAAACAAAAGTATCATTTCTGCAATCACATAGTAGACAAACTTAAGCATTCAAGAATAGTTTTACTTGAAACATCAACACAAGATTTTGTTTTCTCTGATAATCTTAAACATTCACATTATGTGAAACTTATAGCTGACAAACTTTATGCAATCAACCACCATTATAACTGTAACAATAGCAATGACAAAACAATAGCTTAGTAAAAATACAAAATGAAGGTTAAAAAAGAACTGTAAAACAAATAACAATATCTCTAGCAATATAATCATCATTTTGTTTCAGCAAAGAGTTCAGTAAACTTTTTCAAATGTTGTTTTATTTGATGTGGCAACAAAATAATGTAGAACTCAGCAAACTTACAAAATAAAGTCATAATTAATTAGTACAGCTTTTTAATTAAACAACTATTAAAGGAAAACAAAAATAACGCATCTTATGCAAATATTAATCATAGAAGCAAAAATTAAATATGGATTCAACTTATGGAAAATAAATATAATCTTCCAAAGTTACTATTTTTAGACATATATGTCAATAACTAACCATATTTTTGTATACATTTTGTGCTTATAAATTCACTTGATCGTCTATAATTAGTGTCTACTACAAACCTAACACTTAATTATATAAACAAGGGTATGCTTGGTTTAGTTAAAATGAAAGCATTTTGCTAAAACGCATGAGACCATGCATCTATTTATACTCTAATTCTCTACAAAAGACAGCACCTGTTACTATCAACCTATAATCCCGTTATTTCTAATAATATTGACATGCATTCCTAAATTATTTTTAATCTTCGTTTCATTTACATTTATGGCACAAATAGTTTTCCCTTACCAAAGTTATAATGTTTTAAATCTACAATGCATGCAAAAGTACATTTTCTTACATCCCTTGCAAAAGCACGTTGGTGTTTTTCCTACTATAGTTTCATTTGTTCTAAAAATAATTCCAAACTCAATGAATCTTCCATTACAATCAAATCTTCTGTTTCAATATTTATATGTTCAGTTGAATCCATGTTCTACAATATCAAATATTAATAAGAATTAACATTTAGGTAGTACAAACAAATTAAATTCAAATATATATAAGAGTTTAGATTTGAATATACGAAGCATATATATTTTTCCTTTTTTCCAAATGGATCATCAAAATCATTTTAACCTTAAACCATGATTATGACTGAATGTATATGATATCATACATCTTATGTGCTAAAGGCTAATTTCCTTATTATATCTCGTGAAATTCAATCCATCTGATTTTTGAAGTGGATTATAGCAAGTATGATAACTTGTGAAGGAATGCATTTATCCCCATGCTAAAAAAATATTATCAAATGATTGTTTACAAATGTTGGAATTTGAATCTTCTACAAACAGTTCTCATAAAATTAATGGTCGGATAAATCTAAACACCCTATATATATGTGTTTACAGCCTTATCCAATTTTAATTAGTAAACAGTACAATAAATGATAAAACAAAGTTCTAAGTAACTTCTTTTTATTTATGTATTGCTGCACAAACCTGTTATGTTTTATACTAGATGCAACGAAAAAATTTGGATTTTGTGTGAATTATGGTTTAGAATGGTTGTCTTTTGGACCTTTGCTAAAGACAATACAACAAAGTGAACTTAATGTGTACCAATCAGGTCCATGATGAGGTTTGAATAATTTTTAACTGATGTTCAAAATGTGTAGGACATTCGACTACATAGCCTAATTATTTTCCATTGACCTTGACATTATAACAGGATATTTATACATGTTATAATGAACAGGTTAACATTTAAAGTTTGTTGCATTAAAATAACTATCAAAGCATTCAAGTAAGAAGATGTGCAAAGTAACAACTTACAGTCTGGTAAGTAGAGTTCCAAGTTCCAACGATAGTTTTAATTAGAAAAGCAGACTAGCTCCCGCCACTCTTGACCACCTGCCAAGACAGCAACAAAGGAAAAAATAAGTCAAAACTTGAGTACATTTTCAGGTCATTTATTGTCGTCTTCGGACAAAGAATTACGACATAACTGAAAGATTTGATCAATTCAATGCTAAGTAGTGCTATAGAGTTCTTCAGTCTCTCTAAGTCCAAAAAGCTAAAGAACTACTCGAGTGACCCATCAAAGGAGACAAGGCTATCAACTAGCTTCACTGTATCAACTGAAAAAGTAACCGGAGAGATTAAGTTTTATTATTGTCTATATAATACACATGCATTAAATGACAGTGCATGTAGTATGATTCCATGAGCTAAAAAATGTTCTATTATTCGGTTATAAAACTTAAACATACTTTTGTTGAAAACTGCAAAAAGCAATTTGACTCCAGTCCAAAAGGAATTAAATTTAATTTAAAATTCAAGTAAATAATGCAATTGAAGCCATGTATAAAGTTACACACATCATTTATTGCTTTATACAGCAAATTTCTAAGAATTAACCAGCATGGCTAAAATGACCATCTTCTACATAATAAATTTGCTGTTAATTTCATCGTGGTTAACTTCATTTGTTGTGAATTTCAACTTAAAAGTAGAAACTCTGTCTATGGATTACTACATACTGAGATGTCCGTTCATAGAGATGATAGTGAGAAATAGTGTTAATTAGCATTGGGTGATGATCCCATTCTTGTTGCTGGTCTTTTAAGAATGCATTTCATAATTGCATTGTAGAGGTTTGTATTATCAATTAACCATTTTTTCAATATATATATTCTAAAAGAATTTACTAAAATTTGTTGAATAGGGATGTGATGGTTAAGTTTTGATCGATTCAAAAAAAGAAAATACAGCTGAAAAGTCAAGCAATAAGAAGCCATCCAAGTAGAACTAAGCTACAAATTACCCATGAACAAATTTGATATAAAAATATAGTAGTGAAATGGAAAATAAATTAAAGAGGATTGTGACATAATTTTAAAAGGTGGATCCTATTTCTATGACAAAACGTTAGCAATGATGAAAAGATGGAGTCTAGGTATGCATCTGAACAAAGATTTTTTACAACATATCCTTATTTGGATACGTTTACATGGACTACCTCTCGATTATTGGATTGAAGAAGGAATTAGTTATATAGCATCGGTGCCAAAATGAATAAATTTACTAAAAGAACGATCAAAATAGCATTTTCAAAGGTTATAGTTGAGATTGATAGCTCATCATCGTTTCCCAAACAAATACCTATTTTGAATGAAAATGATGAGCCTATTATGCAACATATCGTGTATGAATGGAAGCCCTTGATATGCTAAAATTGTTTCACCTTTGGACATTCTGCTAGTTTTCAAAAGTTTTTAGGTGGGATCCTAAAAAATGATCAATCGCACTCCCATAAACAGACAAATGGTAACATAGCTACAGATGATAATCAAACCGATGGTTATGGGTCCTAAAAAATTAATAGCATCCTGTCCCCGCTACTGTCCCCAATGCCATTTGATCCGTAAAATTTTACGCTTCTACTGTTTATTTCTGTAGAGCATTGCAGTAGCAACTACAATCAAAACAATTCTCTTGCATAACAGAAAATCATTTTTATCAGACAATCCAAACAAGGTACAAATTAATTGAGAATCACACCAATTGCAAAAAACATATCAAATCCACTTCCTAAGTCCCAAGTTTACAAATTAAACAAGTAAATCTGAGTGGAAATCAAAGAAATTAAATAAGTAAATCTACGAAAATAAATGGATTCACAAAACTTGAAAATACTACATACCATAAATCAACTAAGAAATCATCATTGTGTGTCGATTCGAGCTTGAAAAGTGAAGGCGGAAGCTTCAAGTAGCGAAAGTAGAAGTTTAGCGGAAGCTTCAAATGTTGATTCGAGCTGGAAAAGTAAAGGCGGAAGCTTCAAGTAGCGAAAATAGAAGTTTTGAATCAATCGAAAGAAACCCTAAAAATTTGATCAGCGGATTTGAGAGATTTTCGGCTGGGTAAATGGTTAATTAATACATTTCTTAGGGTAGGCCCGTTTATTTTTTGGGTTAAATGGTTTTACCCAAGAGACCCATCCATTATTAATGGGTTTGACCCAACCCATTTATTGTTGGGTAATTGGGTTGGTTAAATGGGTTGGTTATGTTTTTGACAGCCCTAACGCCTATGTTATCTCTTCAAGGTTCTTGCATATATAAGAATAAATAACATAATTTTCCAAAGAAGTAAAATTAAAGGAAGCGTCATGTTTCTCTTGAATTATTAGTCATACTATTACTTATGATGTAAGGAGATATATTTATAACTTAGTGACGAACATTGGAATTTCTATAAGAATGTATAACTGAAATAGAATACACCTCTATTTCAGATCTAAAACAATTAGGAAATTTGTGACAAGAATGAACTCATCTAAATGAATAAGATCAAAGAGAACTTGATGGATCCTCTTTCTAAATTATTTTCAAAGGAAATTAGTATTTGAATCTTCAAGTGGAATAGGCTCCGGGCCCAGAGTAGGGAAAAATATGATGAATATCCATTAGTGGTCTAACAGTGCAACATGATTACTCTTTTCCCTTCCTATTTTTGTGTCTACGAGTTTGATTGTTTTTATATAACCCATAACATTTTATTTAGTGGTATTTTTAAAATTCATTTGGTGGATTTTGCTGTTTGATATGATTTTTAAGCTTCTTTTCTTTTATATAATCCATAATCAATTTTTGGTGGTGCTTTTGAGACGCACTTGATGGATTTTTTCTATTTGATATGATTTGAAGCTTCTTTACCTTTATATAATCAATAACTAATTTTTAGTGGTTGTAACAACCCACCCCGTAACATGCCTAAATTTCGATCCAGAAAAGGCCCATCGAAACTTAGATCCATTCTAAGGTAAGTTGTTGGTAAAACTAAGAAAATAACAGTATAGAGCCATAATTAAACTTTCAGAACTCACAGCGGATGGAACAAAATATAATAGCAAGGTGTACCCATTTATTTCAAAATCATAAAAATGTCATAATACAAAATTCCATAAAAATCGTAACATAATATTCGTTACAACAATTATCTAAATACATAGGCACACATAAAAGCAAGTAATAATAATAAATACTGCTACAAGCCAAACTTCTCCATCTCTAAGCATCGTCACCGCAATCACTCCGTCCTTAACCAGTGTTATAATGAGGAGGGAGTCAGAACAACAAGTGTCTGGTGAATAAAAACTTCAAGTCTTACCTTTTCAGTACTTGGGCAGTATATAAGAATATGTCTACGAACATAAATTGATAAAAAACCATTTAATACTTATTTGTAAGGAAAGGAGGGGGTCTAACCACTTAATACCTTCCATTTTTAGAAGCAGGTTTCCAAAATCTCATATCTTAATCATACGTCATAAATAGCTAATAATGTGAGAGACGGTACCCAAACAACGTATACCTTTTATTGGAAAATAGTAAGGCGGACCTCATCATTTAATACATGTTTCCAAGGCGTGCTCCTCACTGGTACTATATAGCTGACATCATATGGAATCTCTTAGGCTACTTAATACTTCCTTGTGAGAAATAGACAGACTCTGATCATTTAATACCATAATTAAGGCAGACCTCATCATTTAATACCTATTTCCATAAGCGGACCCCTATTGATATACCATGTAATGTAACCCATTAGCCAATTAATACTTCATTTGGGTAAAAAGGCGGGTCCAACCACTTAATACCTCAAGACGTCGAAGTAGGCCCTTCGTCTTATGGCTCATATTCATAATGACGTCTCACATTAGTCCGACTATTTGTACGAACGGGTAGCTAGATTAGCTGGGCAAATTTTCCCTACAAAATTTGGGACCACCTCGCGTCCTGACAAATATTTATCATAAGGATATCTCACATCAATCAAAGTGTACACAACTGCCGGTAGCCTCAAAGTGAAGGGAAGACTTCCGTTATGTAACTCTATTGACCTCACATCCTTATGACTTAGCCACACATCAATTACTCTCCACACACACACTCATTTCACCATTTCGTAAATAAGAAATTATAAGGAATCTTCCTTACTACGCCTTAAAATAATAATTAGGCTATATAAGAGTTTCCTCTTACTTTCATCTAACAATCAATTATCTTCCCAATGGGGGAAATAAATAAAAATAAATGCCTAATTAATTGCACCATATACGTAGTAATTATACGTTAATTACGCAAATAGTGATAAATAAATATTCGCGTCTAAAAAGTTCTAAACTCATGGATTTTACGCTCTAAACTAGCGTTAAATGTCAATTCCCTAACCAAATATTATTACAAGTCATTTGTCTTCAAATTCCCATGATTTCATGGGAATCTAATATCCAAAACAAGGAATAAATACTAATAACCAAAATTGCAATAACGGACTTGTAAATAAAATAGAAACTCAAATTATTACACCAATTCAAAGGAATATCTTAAACAATAAGAATTGCAATCTAAACTACATATTCTATTCAACTTCTCATTTATAAAGAAATATATAGGAATAAGTGGTGTAAATTACGAATATAATTCTTAATATAAACCTCTTCTTTTATTAAAGAATCACAATTTGATCCAAAGAAAAAGGAGAAGTGGAATAGACTATGAAATTATCAAAAATTGCATAAACGAAACAAATTCCATCAAATTAATGTAAATAATTGGGAATCTAAACATAGAATTGACATATCGGAATAAAAAAGAATTTTGGGGGATTTTATCTATCATATTTTCGAAATTCCAAAATCCCTAAGGCATATTCAAATCCAAAAGGAAATATACTAAACAATTGCTGAAAATAAATACTAAGGTTTCCACTCACAGAATAACCTTAGCTTTGCCTTCCTTGGATTTGCATGCCTCACAATCTCTTCCAGAATATCTCTCTTTGATATATATATATATACACACACACACACACACACAATAGGGAAGAGGTATATACATTTATTAAATTCAGAATAGTTGGAGGAGAATAGAATAAGAATAGGTTAGAGGAAGAAATAAATAGAAAATAGATTGGATCCTTACTTGAACTCTCTACGGAGTTTCTGAATCTAATTTGGAGAGATGACAATGGTAGAGTTTCGCTATTGTTTCCAAAATATTTGTGGATAAAAGTGAAAGGTCTAGGGTCTAATTTATAGTGGTTGGAAACGCACCAGAACCGTAGAATGAGAATAGATTAAAAACGGATAAATCTGGAGCGTACAACTCATCAAAATAAGCTCCACAACAAGGAAGTGGTCGACCCCCATGCTCCACGCGGTCGACCCCTACGGTCGACCTCTAAGTCGACCCCTTAAGGTGCCGGGTCGACCTCTTCCCTTATTTTGTGAAGATATTTTTTTACCATTGCTTGATTATTTATTGATTTCATACTCTAATTAACTTTTAACATTAATTGCTAATTTTTAATGTTACCTAACCCCCAAGTTTAATCACAGTTAATTTCAAATTAGGGAATTAATTATTTATTTGAACTCTATTCAAATTACTTTAAATTTGAAAACTTCTTCGTTTGAGCTTCGTTTTCAGCATGTCATATATGAAAATTAATCAGAATTTCACTGTGAATGCAACGATATAGCTTTCGTGGTCAAATTCCAACTTTTAAAAAAAATTCATTTTCAACCTTATCACATTTAATTTAATTTACTTTATTTATTTATGGTTCATTTTACGGGGTGTTACATTCTTCCCCTCCTTAAAAAGGCCCAATAAATCGGGTGCCTACTTTCCAACTACCCAAATCGTACGACCTTCACACACTGCCTAATCAATTCTGACTTTCCAAATTCTCGCAATACAAATCTGGTCCGAGTAGAATTTATCAGTAGTTTCCTATCCATAATTTGACGATTTGCATGGCCTTCTAAAAAAAATGCTTCAAGGGTGCCGTACTAATCGTCCATTGATGAATAAAATCGTATGAGAATTCTACTAAGGGTAAGCGCTACTGCTAAGGTCCTCCAAAGTCCAAGATACAAGTTCTTAACAAATCCTCCTAGTTCTCATCCATTCCTTTAGTTTGTCCATCGGTAAGTGATGCTCTGATTCAACGAAGTTCCTAAAGCTACTAGCAAACCCTTCCAAATTTGCTAGTAAACTAAGGGTCCCTATCACTAACGATGCAAAGCGCAACTCCATAAAACTGTGTTGGAGTACTGCGATTCTACTGCTTCTAACATAAAATTTCTACCACTTTCTTCCTAATCCTTAATCAATAGGAAATTCCATTCTCATTCTTATATATTTTCTCTTTTCCTTGCATGAGGACATTTTATGAGCTAAATCTCTTATGTTTCCCAAAATCTTAAGTTTTGAGATTGAAATATTTACTCACTTTAGGCTACTAACCTAATTTCCTCATTAACTTCCAGTTCTACCTATGGCCTATCGCTAGTTAAGTGTTCCTATAAAATTTCCTTATTTACTTTGCTTCCCAACATATATCAAGTGGTTTAAATCTCATTCATAAAGTCTACATAGGAATAAAACAAGAATATATCTTATACCGCATCATCCACTTTTCCAACAACTAACGAAGACAACTAGCGACTATAATCCAAAAACTCCACAAAAATTTTTTTTACTGGAAGTTCCATTTATCAGTTAATATAAATGGTGTTGAGGTCCTACCACTCCTTTTTAAATTAAGATGTGCTATCTTTAATATTTCATTCCATTGCTACCCATTTTCTTAATTTCCCTTTTTTGGTCTTTAATAAATATGGTCCATTTATTGCTTCAATTAATATCCATAGCAGCTGATCATTACTATCAGAACTAAACCATTTCCAATTTATCCTTTTTAAATCTTTTAACCTTCTTCAGGTTTCCAAAATCCATTCATTACTCAAATTTCTTTCTTCCTCAAATGCAATATCGAGTTTCCTTAATCAATCCCCATTAAATTACTTTTCCTCTCATTAATTACAAACTTATTGCCCATTAAATTTGTAATTAAGTTCCATAAATCCCAATCCATCAATTACTAACTAATACACATATAGTCGTAATATATGCTACATATATTTATTTTAGTCGTTTAGCGTAGCTATATGATATCTATATCTAACTACTAATTCTTCAACTAGAATACTCATTTCCATATTTTAATTTATCGAAGCTATCCTTCCAAAAAGATTACAGTCATAATTTCTCATAAATTAACCGCAAGTGAAGGTTTTGCTTTGTTTGAAATTAGAAAGAATTATTTCTTTTTTTATTGAAATGAGTAGTGTAAACATGGAAAAGAATATCTATCTCTTACACATCTCTTTCCTTTCTAGTCCTTGTTACTTCAAACAACACACTTTTATACAAATTTTGGGAATTGGATAATTTATGAAAATTAAATGAAAATTGCTCCAAAATTAATATATAGAAATTCATATTATATGGGCAACCTAATTCACAACCCAATTACAGATCTGGAATATCTTTACACTTTACCAACTTCTTCAAATAGAGGTTTGGGACTGACTTCAAATTTCCAAATCAGGTTGTACATTCTATTTCTATTTTACTCATATCCTAAAAACCCTTAGTCTATCCTACCAAGGTCATGATCCATATCTACTCCATAAAATTTTATAAAATCATAACTTACACAAAATAAAATATCTTCATACAAGTAAACTTATTTAAAAATAAGCATTTATTACTTCATTTCTTGCAATACTTAAAACATGAAGTATTAAATTCAATACCTCCATCTTTGAAAATTTAAACTTTAATAAAAACCTTTATCAAAGATTCAAAATTCCTTTATTCCCAAATAGGAATAAAAAAATCTCCCATTTTTAAAACTTTCCTTATCAAAACTTTTTTTCCTTAAAAATTAGACTTTACAATTTATGGCATTCAAAATTTTCTTGGTTTTTCAAAAAGAAACTTATGAAAAACTTTCCTTTCAATAGCTTACTAAAATAAGGATTTATTCCTTTTGAAAATAGGATTTGTAACACAAAAGATTCAAAACTTAGTTATATTTCCAAAATAATATGTTAGACCATTTTTGTTTCAAAGAGTTTTCTAGCTACAAGAATTATCGTTTACAAAATAGTAAAATTTCCACAATCATCATTTCATAGAATAACAGTTATTTTCTTCTAAAGCATATAATAATGTTTATTATCTTATTACTTAAAATACACTGTTATTTGATGAAATATACCTCGTAACTTAGCTCCAAAACTCTTAAAATCTCTTGCAACACTATCCTTTATCAAATCCAATATTATTATTATTCAATTAACTTTTGTATTCAAATTAGAAAAAAAATATAAAATTCCTATCTTTACATAAATGCTTCTCCCAATATAGAAACATCTAACATATTTATCAATCATCATTTAAATCTAATCAATGGTCAAAGATACCTTTTATAACTTTATACGATAGAAAAATAGATGGAGTAAACAAAGATAGCTTCTATCTTACTCTATTACTCCTTTCAAGATCCCATCTACCAGAATTCACAATTATATTATTACCTAAATTCCAGTCATTATTCTCTTCATCACCTTGTATGGGAATGCTCTCCTTCCTATATTATCGGACATTATTTTCTTTTTATTTTCTATTTCTCTATTCCAAAATAGGTGTTATTTCTATCTATAAACCTCTAAAAAGAGTTCTAAAGAAAGAATTTTTAGGTTTATAAATAAGGAAAAAAGAAGGATCAAAGAACCAAAAATTAAAATCTTTTTAATCAAAATAAAAGGTTAACGAATGAAAACTTTTCAAGTCATTAATTTACAATTAAAACCATCCATCATTTTGTCTTAAAGAAATTCACCGCTTTTAAAAATTGCATTACCTTTCCAAACTTTTCTAAAATTAATGGTGGTATATTTCCAAAACTGTCTAAAACCATATTTATATTTTCAAAAATTTCATCTTATGTAGCCTCTAAGAAGTTATAGAGGGAGGAACTTTCAAATTTATTACAAAGGAGATATAACATAGAAAAATACAAATACAAGGAATTTGAAAGATTTTCTAATCCAATCAAAGTTTAAATTGAGAAGTTAATAAATGAAAACTTTTTTTTCAACTTCTCAAGTCACCAAAATTTTAAATTAAAATCGCCTACCAAAAATGTTTCACCACCCCTTTTAAATTTACAGCCTATTTTCAAACTTTTTACAAAATAAACGGCGGTATAATTTAAAAGCTAACTAAAATCACTTTTTATCAAAAAGTTCTAACTTCTAAGATTTTTATTTCAAAATCTTTTGAAAGACACTTTAAAAAATTTCAAGGGGTTTTCAAAGAAACCTTTTTATCCAATTATGTCCCAAAAGGTTGGATTAAAATTTATTCTTTCTTTTAAATCTTTGTATTCTACCCTTTCAAAAATTAATTTCCTCCTTGTGGTGATAAATGTATTCCTTCTTACGGAAGTTTGCTTCTTTCCTTACTTCCATATTTTATTAATGCATAACACCTTCATTTGTTACCTCCATAAATGTTAATTTGTCCGTATTAATTTTCAACCAAACGGACGTTTCCTTAAGGTCATTTATTTCCTATCAACCTTTCCATCTACGATTCATATCCCTTATACCTTAATATTTATAGGGCCTACAATGATAAGTCTAGGTCCTATAAAAAAGTATAAATTTAACTCTATTTATTTTCGAACTCATAGTTGCTTCGTCCACCCTTTTGGAATATGGTAGCAGCTACTTTTATAGTCGGAATTTATAGAGTTAAGCGTAAATTCAAAATAAGTGTGTATATATATATAGTATGAGTTTTCGAAAAACCTTTTGAAAAACCTTTTTCAAAAATAACAAGTACGCCACTCATACGCATAATATACTTTCCCCGTTGATCGGGTAACCTAGGTTTTGGTACCAAATGCAACGACCCACCTTGGAACAGGCCTAAATTTCAACCTAGGAAAGACACATCAAAACATAGATCCATTATAAGGTAAGTTGTTGGTAGAACTAAGAAAATAACAGTATAGAGCCATAACTAAACTTTTAGAACTCACAGCGGATGGAACAAAATAAAATTGCAAAGTGTACCCATTTATTTCAAAACCATAAAAATGTCATAATACAAATTACCATAAAAATCGTAACGTAATATCCGTTACAGTAATTGTCTAAATACATGGGTACATATAAAAGCAAGTAATAATAACAAATATTGCAACAAGCCAAGCTTCTCCATCTCTAAGCATCATCACCGCCATCACGTCGTCATGTACCTGTTTGTAACGAGGAGGGAGTTAGAACAACAAGTGTCTGGTGGATAAAAACCTCGAGTTTTACCTTTTTAGTACTTGGGAAGTAACTAAGAATGTCTACAAAAATAAAACTAATAAAATCCATTTAATACTTCTTTATAAGGAAAGAAGGCGGGTCCAACCACTTAAAACCTTCCATTTCCAGAAATAGGTTTCAAGAGTACCATATCCCAATCATACGTCGTAAATAGCTAATAATGTGAGAGAAGATACCCAGGTCACATAATATCTTTTATTGGAAAATAGGCAGACTTTGGTCATTTAATACCTTAATTAAGACAAATCCCATCATTTAATACTTATTTTCAAGGCATGCTTCTTACTATTACTATCTAGTTGATACTATATAGAATCTCTTAGGCCACTTAATACTTCCTTGTAAAAAATAGGGTTATTTAATACCTTAATTAAAGCAGACCCTATCATTTAATACCTATTTCCAAAAGCGAACAGCCATTGAGATGACACCTAACGTAACCCCTTGGCCATTTAATATACTTCATCTGGAGAAAAGGCCGATCCAACCACTAAATACCTCAAGACCCCGAAGCAGGCCCTTCGTCTTATGGCTCATACTCATAATGACGTCTCATATTAGTCCGAATATTCGTAAGAACTAGTAGCCAGGTTAGCTGGACAGATTTCCCCTACAGAATTTGTGACCAACCTCGCGTCATTACAAATATTTATCATAAGGATATCTCACATCAATCAAAGTGTACACAATTGCTAGTAGCCTTAAATTGAAGGTCAGACTTCCATCATGTAACTCTATTGACCTCGCATCCCTATGACTTAGCGATACATCAATTACTCAATATATATATATATATATTCATCTCACCGTTTCATAAATATGGCCTTATAAGGAATCTTCCTTGTTACACCTTAAAATAATAATTAGGCTATATAATAGGACCTTATTACTTCATTTTTGTGTACTTATCTCTAGTTTGGTTTTGATCTTAGTTTTATGTTTTAATCAATTTATATATAAATACATAATTTTTCTCAATTTTGATAACAGTTTTGTCTTATTGGTTCAAACAATCTCTGTAAGTATTATTGTTGAATTTATGCAATTCAAATATTTTCCAAAGAAGACAGAAAAATAGTCAATTGATTAACCCAATTATTCCATTAGACAATATGCGGGAAAAAAGAAAATACAAAGATATAAGAGGATATTTTATTGGAAAGAAAAAAAAATGATTACCAAATCAATTAATTAGTCAATAGATTTATAAATAAGCAAAGAAGTCTATTTATGAATTCATTGATTTTGCAATATGAGGAAAGAAAAGTTTACACATGGAGATTCGATCAATTGAGGAAAATTAATGAAACCAAGATCACTATTATCTATTTGCATTGAAATCAAATCATGAATATTTGGAAAGGTTTCAAGACAATTGAAAAATTAATTTACTTAATCTCAAATTAATTTTTTCATTCTTAAGTCTATTTAAATAATGGAAATTCATTTTCATATTTGTATATAAGAGAGCATCCATCATTTTCCTTTTCTTCAATAAACTTCAATTTTTGCAGTTAAATCGGATTAGGGGTTTTGAGCGCAAACATGTCTTTATAGAAATTGATTATTCAATTTGTAATTATTGGTTAGTCTCTTTACTTTGCTACCTATAATTTTGTAATCTATCTCTTGTATTCTCTTTATTCAATAAAATAAAGAACAGTTGTTGGGTCCGTGGACGTAGGCGATTTGGCCAAACCACCTTAAATATTTGTGTTCATTACACTTCTATTTTTCTTTGTTTGGTGATTATTATTCATTGAATTGGCGATTAATAATCAATCAAAAAGCTAGATCCTTTTTATTGCTTCCACGCCTAAATATTCCATAACAGTTTTGGAATCAGAGCAATTTAATTAAAAAATTTGCATGACAGATTGGTATCAGAGCTAGCTATCTTGTTCTAGATTAGTTATCAATAGACAATTCTTTTAGTAATGGTATGAAAAATTATGGCATCACCAAATTTGTTAGAAAAAGAGTTTCTGGAACATGGAAGATGAAGACTAATGACGGTATTCTTCAAAAACTACTTGATTCATTTAGAAAATGAGAGAAAAGCTAAAAGCACCATAGAGGTAGGACAGATATGCATACATCCTACTATGTGGGTCCTAGAAGTGGTGTTTGCTATTATTGTATGGGAATGTCCAGCTCTTAGAAATAAGAGAGAGAAGAAGGAGAAAGCTTCAGTTTCGACGGTAGTTAGATCGGATGCAGATAGTAGCGACAGTGATACATCATTATTTTTAGCCAGTATTTCATCTTTAGAGAGTACAAGTTGGGTGATTTATTCTAGGACGTCTTGTCATATGATGCCAGATAGGAGTTGTCTTGTAAGTTATAGAAAGATTGATGGTGGGGCAGTTCATATTAGGAACGACACATCTTGTCATGTTGTGGGTGTTGGAAGTGTGAGGTTTAGAATGTTTGATGGTGTTGTTAATGTTGTAACTGGGCCAGCCCGCAGTGGAAGAAATGGGTGAATTTAAAAAAAATTAGTCATTTTGGATCATTAACGGGCCTATGAAGTCTAAATGCATTTAGATCTTATCTAAATTTTCTTTTAAATAAAATTAATATTTTATTTAACTTCATAAATAAAGTTTCACTTTTATTTGATGTGTACGTAAGTTAGACTATATCAAATATACTCTTATATACAAATTTGTGTGTAACATTTACTTTTATTGTTTCTGCCATGAAAAGTTAGGAGGAGAGAAAGAGAAAGAATGAATGAGAAGGAAAATGAATTGTACGTCCAGAATGAATTAGATAATATGTTTTATTTGAAAGAATGAAACTCTTTAATTAAACTTCCCTAATTAATTCCCTTGATTTTCTCTCTCTCCAATCCCTTCTTCACACGTATGTCATCAAATGACATAAAATTTTCACAAATCATGTCATCTAATGACATAAAATTTCCATAAATCATGCCATCAAATGACATAAAATTTCCATAAATCATTTAATGCAATTACCTTTAAATTACATCGATATAGTATATCAATGCGCGCAAATATAACTTTTATAAATGCATTAAAATAACTACAAAAACTTTCAAACATGAAATAAATAATAATTAATATTTATCAAATATTAATTAATTTAATCAATTTACAACATTTTATAAGTTAATTAAATCATGTGGTTTTTCAGAGAATTCATCATTACGGTTGTGCGACTCAAAGGTGTAAATTCAGTCAGCGATTAATATCAAACCATTCGAATATTAACATTCACACGTCACTTAGTAGAGGGTGTGACATTTTGGCCGAATTTATCGCTTACACATCTTTTGGTAAAATCCAATTTTACTTATAATAAGCGGTACCTAACAGTGACAATTATTTACACAAATTCTTTTGTCAAAATTATATCACTTTGGATTTATGGAATTTGATAATGGTCAAAATTCCAATATCATCCACATTTAACTTTATAGTCCAAACAGAAATGACTTGGTTCAATAATAACAATTATTATTAACCGAAACTCTCTAGCCAAAGAATTTGACTTTGAGTTGACTTCAGTTGACCGTGATACTAACCTCATATAACCGAGGAGACGAATCCTCTCTTGAATAGTGTTTCACTTCCAATGCTTCCACTCGACCCAACTATAGTCGTTTGATGGATGCGTGCCATGATTTAATTATAATCAAAGTGGAGCTTCCACATTGAAGATCAACAGTATTATAAAGTCGAGAGAACTGTGTAAATTAGTCACATCGATATTCTCTGCTTGACCTTAGTTATACTAACCAACAAAAAACTATCGAGTGAGTCATTCCATAGTTGTCCAATAACTATCAGTATGTAATCCCTTGGTGCCCCCAGTAGTCATAAGTAATACACTACCCAACATTTGGAGAGCGTTACGTACTCTAGTCTCAATGGATACATCGATATCCAGTCTCGATGCATCTTGACTTGGAACATTAAAAATGGTATTTTTGTTTCATTGTGATAAATTACTCACAGTTACAACACTCTGTAACTACTATCAAAAAACATACCATTCATGGATTTTCTATAAAATATACTTTTAATTAAATTTATTAATTAATATAACCACATTATATATAGTATATAATAGAAAGAAAATACCTTTATTTCGAACAAGATTGGTTAACGAGTTAGATATATGTAACAAATTACATAATTCCCCCTTGGGCATACCCCTAACTCTATCAATCTCCCACTTGCACTTGGGGTCAATTATGGAATCTTATTCCAACTTCTTCAATCGGTTTTTTCAAAACCAATTGGGTCTGTCCCTTTGTGAATGGGTATGCTATTATGTTTTAATTATCTACTCTGTCAATCAACTCTCTCCGATGGTGATAAACTGCTTTATCATATGACTTTTGAAGTTTGAGTTCAAACACTCCTTCATAAGGAGTTTTTGTTTCTGTAAACAATTCTCTAGTATTTCATAAATATATGAGAACACTTCAAACAACCATTTATTGATATCAATTTGGATTTGATATTTGCTTCATGTATCAAATACATAAACAAATCATGATATTGTAGACAACATAACATGTATGATAATTCCTTTTTGCTAATGCAAAGGAATCAATCTTACATGTTCCGTGTTAAATATTTTAATAAGGTGTCCTTGCATATCATTTGGGACATTCCCGACACCTTTTCTACATACTATAAAAGTCATCATTTATTAATCCAATGTTGAGTATTAAAATAACTAAGGCTAATTTTAACACAAGTACATCGTTAATATCAATAGCGTGTTGTTTACTTATAGTTTAGAAATATCAATGTACCTTTTAACGTTCTTTCTTATGAACACATGCTTCCTCTGAACTTTGATTGAAAATCAAACTATTTGATATTTCTATCAAAATACTTATTCATCTTGATGCTTATAAAATGATACTTTCATATCATTTCTTGGATCATATCCAAAAACTCACAAACTCAATATCGCTCCCACTGATTTTGAGACATTTTTGGTTAATATGTGTAAACAGCTTACTCTAAATTGTTATTTAGACTTTTCTGTTTCAATACTTATGTACCAAAACACTAGGATTTATCAAGCAATAATTTTGTGAGTAAATCTGAATTGACTTGAACATGTTGAATATCGAATCTATTATGCTAGTTTCAACAATTGAAATTTGCAATATTATTCTTATCAACATTGCTCATTTGATTCCAACTGCATTAGTCTTACTCATAAAGGCACAGTCGAGGTCGATGGATCATATCCCTTCAGTTATGACCACCAAAATCTATAATTTGATAGCATACTTGGAATTCTTTCGGATTTGCGCATCATACCATATAGAGTCAACACTCTCAGAGGTTTAATTAAACAATCTAGGATTATATATTTTAGACATTTATAAAAAAACTCATAGCTTCTCTTCGATGTACGAGAATACTTATTAGACATTCTAATGCTATGTGTTCGTTTAGGTTAGTTAATTTCATTTCATCTCATATAATCAGTTCTATTTATGGATCGTATCCAATTCCATTACTACCGATAATTCCTCAAAGAAATTTCTCCACTATAAAGTTCGTATATCTTGAAACAACAATTGTTTCTAAGTGTAATAGAAAAATATTCATAAACGTTTTATGAATTTCTTTATTTACAAATCCGATTTGGTTTTAGTTTACAGAAATTATGTTCGAAAGATAAATATGTCATCCAATGACAGTCTTTTTAAAATCCTTTTGGAGAAATTCATACAAGATTCCTCATGAATAATTATTACGTGCAATCTTTCGACTCGCACAAACTACCAATTCCTTGGCCTAGGATATGTTGGAGTTTCTTATAAACCCTTATCTTGTAAATTTTATAAACTTTTATTCAGATGAAATAATATTAACCTTGTGTACTAACTTTAAGTACATTACCTTATAGAAAGAAACTAACTCAACTTCACTCACAATTAATCGTACATTGTCTAACAAAGTTCGATTACTCAATATCGATGCATCATTATGTATCACATGGAGGAGTAATTTTAAGATTGAATCTTTATTCATTTTAGGTACGTTCGGAACATTTTCCAATATACTCACTCATTCAATTAAATCAAATCATTTCTATCACATGTTATTTTATTTACTTCTGTTTTATATTCTATAAGTTTACCATAGACATACTACATGTGTATCAAATACACATGTCCATATCGATGATAACTTATCGGTGAATATGACGAAGTACATGGAACCATTTTGGTATTTATAGAATTACGATTGCATACATCTATATGTATCAATCCGAAGAGTTCATCAACTCTTATGATAGTCCCACTAAATGGGTGTATAGCCCTTTATTGTTTGAGATATAATTAACAAGTATCATATGATTCAAAATCATACGATAAAATTATTTCTCAAAACTACGGCTTAGTCAATAATTCCAAAACAACCGTAAATAATATTAGATACTTTTGTATTTTCCAATGCATCACTTTTGTTTTAAAAAATACCATATTATAGCTTTATTTAACAAAGAATATTCATACTGAAATATAGCCATGTCTATTTTTTTCAGTCTATACCGAAAAATAATTATTATTTCATAAATAATGTATAGTAAGTTTTACGGAAACAATTTTCATATTATAGTGCAATTAATAAGTGTTATATGGCATGCTCCCACTATTTCCACCATTACTATAATAGCATACTAAATTCGGAGGTCCATCATTCACTTTATACAATTTGTTTATTTCGTACACTACAACTATTTACAGTGGAGAGTTCGTTGATTAAATATCTTGAGCTCAAAGAAATAAATCTCATAGAAAACAATTTTTTATACGAAAATACATTTTGGAATAAAAATCATATTTCTTTTTCCAATATCAAGTATCAATTATTATTACAATTCTCGTTTCCAATGTTTCTCTATGAAGCAAAAGTGATTATTCATTTTCCTCATCCCAACTATACCTTAAATTACATATATTCTTATACGTTCGTTTTCCATTTAAATGGTCAAACTATATAAAGAAAACCTTACTACAATATCATAACAAACTCTTTACAAAAGTGCATTCGAATATCCTTAACATCTAAGGATATCAAATATGTTGCACTTTACGTAAACCAATCAAAATGACATTTCAGCGATCGAATTCTTAGATCTATCTTGTAGTTTTAGGTCTTGTGTTACATTACACAATATGATCCCTTTTGTAACCAATCAAGTTGAATACATGATCTCAAAATACTATTTATTGGATTATTTCCAATGAACTATATTCATTGAAGTATTGTACATTATGAATTGTGATCGTTCACCATATAACATTTATAAATGATAGTATATGGATCAAATATCCATAGTCGTGTATTGCTTTTAGACTTTGAAACTTATAGAGTGCAATACACGGAATCAACCAGATAAGCACGTAAGTGACCATTTTACGAATGTATTAAGTAGTTGTAAAATTAGATACTTGCATGGGTATAGAAAACATTAACATGCAATAGGCATTTAATAGCGGGTATTATATTTCCATTTGTCAACTTTCAATTCAGTTCATTTATATATGTTAACTGATAAACATTTTATCAATCATATTAAATGCACAAATTTATCATTGTAGATAATTATAATATTATTTAGCATATGTTCTTACAATATTAGAAAGGTTAAATGTTACTATTTCATTTTCCTAATAAGACTCCCACTAGTCTTTTATGTTTCTCTAAACCTTAAGATGAAACATAGAAGTCTTTTGACTTCACTAGTGGGTGTTAGCACTCGTCTGTCTAGGTATTCTAACCTTGAGTTTTCTTAACAAATCATAGCCCCACAAACGATGGATAACACCTTAACGGTTGTATCACATATAACTCCTAACCTATTTTTCCTTTGTAACGACCCGCTATTTTGGACCATTCGCATCCATTATAAGTGTATAGGTAGACACTCATGCCGGAGTTGAATTGCTCAAAATACCGCGTTGTTAATTTAAATTTGGCAAAACTGAACATATACTGTAAATAAATAATCACAGATCACAGACACAGAGTAATAAGTGCAGCGGAAATAAAAGAGATAGTAGTTCATGAAGCTACTATATGAATATATAAAATACATCAGAGTTTACAACAGAAGAGTAATACGATACATCAGATACAAATCAGAATACATCACTGGAATCATCGAATACTGAAAGCAGAATAGATGGCAGGATCTCCAAGTGAAGCTCCAACTCCAAAGGTGAGTCTCGAAAGCTGAACTACTCAGTCTGACCCGAGCGTAAAGCAAAAACACAAGACACTCGAGTCAGGATTAACATTCTTATATTAATAAATCCAACTCAAGTGAAATAGCAATTGAAATACAAGTAACTCAAAGGATGTTGGAATAACCATCCTTTAAGGATCCGTTAAACTATCTACTATGTAGTAATGTACGATAAGTAGATAATGTCTATCAGTAATAATAAGATATCAAAATAGCGTTAAGTCATGGCCCATTCCACCCTTAACACATTTTTATTCCCAAAAGCATATACAAGACCGTAGTTTCCCCAAAACCGGAAGTCACCAGAGGGCAATCCATATACTAAAGGTACAAATCAAAATCGTAGTGGTCGCGCATAAATGGAATACAAGTATGACAAGGCACATGAGGCAATACCCAAGGTAGTGATACTACCGTTCGCTTGATCCGGACTGGTGAGAACGCAACGCCGCAGCGCCCGCAACACCGTGAAACAACACTCTCAAAATCAAGGGTGCACCAATCGACAACAAGTATAAGTAGTTCGAAGAAGTGTGTCCACTTGAGGTAGCTAATCCTCCATTGGCCCGGCACAGCTCCTGTTTTAGTCATTTCCAATTTGACACAAGTGTCAAGGCTATCCATTATCTTTCTCTTTCTTCAGTCATCACGTACATCATTCCAACCACTTCATTCTGGATCATCACTCCGCGTATAGTTATTAAAGTGGTTTTCGATTTAGATAGAGAGTATATCCATAACCGAATTCCGGTCTCTTTAATAACTTCCGTAATTATTTCACCGATTGGTCGTTTATATATTTCAAAACCAAATCAATTTCAATTTCAATTTCAATTCGTAAACCGACATTTCATTTGTCTTTCAAAATCAATTTCCAAAATTTACGTTTCAAAACTTCCAAATTATCGTTTCAAAATCTTATAATTCAATTTCAATCTTTTTTTAAAACCATTCAAATATTGTTTCAAGTTCGCAAATAAGTTTCCTTCCAAATCATTTAAATAAATTTTATTTAACATTCAAATCACTTAAACTCATTTATCGATTTCATTCAATATTCGTTAAGTTACTTTATTATTCAAACCAATTTCCATTAAATTTCCAATTCATTAAATCAATTCTTAAGTTCAACTTCATTAAATCAAAATTTACAATTTTGAATTAAATTAAATTCGTCAAATCAATTCTTTCAATTACAAGTCTTACATTAATTCCAAAAATATCACATTTTCATTTCTTGTTAAAGAAATTCCATTTCACTTATTTACTCACTTAAATAATTTTCCAAAACTTAATTAATAAAGAAACTCAATTTCAATTATTTACAAAGTAAAATTCAGTTATTCAAAAATACAATTTTACTTATTAAAGAATTCAAATCAATTTAATCATTAAATAATTCTATCTTATTTAATTATTAAATAATTCAAAACTTAATTATTAAATAATTTCAAAGTTTAATAATCTCAAACTTAATTATAATTTCAAACTTAATTATAATTTCAAACTTAATTATTTAATCTTTTCAAACTTAATTCAATCATTTCTCAAATTAAACATCGTCCTTTCATCAATTTCATTTTTAATATTTTGTTTTAGATTTTAAATATTAACATTTTCCTTTCATTAAAATTCAAATTTCAACTTCATTTCAAAACCATATTATTTATTCAAATAAAATCTTCGTTTATTTTTAAATCCAATTATTGACCAATCGGGTTTTATTTAAATTCTCTATCCTAGGTCAAAGTTCAATTTGGGTATTTATCATTTCAACCTGATTCCAATTAAATTCAAAATCAAAGCATAACAAAGGGAACTTGCAGTGTGATAACTGGGATGGTGTCAAAGTAAATAAACAAGCAATAACAACAATCAATATCAATCCAATAATCAATTCAAATAATCCCGAAATAACCGTATTAATTCGCATTGTTATTTGTACGAATTAATATGATTATCTCTAGAATCTACACTACCATTTCATGTAGATTAAAGATTATTACACTACGGTTTTCACTTGTTATCTATTTACGATTTCATCCATCATCAATTTAACAACATACATTCAGTGGTTCAAGATGTAATTAAAAAAATCCTATGTGTCAATAAATTCAACAGTTAAAGGGGTCATATTATACAAATGTCAGTTAATCAAATTTAACATTTTAATTATCCTATATCAAGTTCAATTTCATACTATTTATCATTTTAACATTAACAATTTATCGTCCAATATAAACATCAACAATCAATCAATTATCAGCCAAACTGTATTATCATCGCATAAATAATTAACAGATAATGGTGTCAGATGTCACAGGTGAACTGATACAGTTAATAGCATATATAACAGTGTAATTAACTAACAGCAGCCTATTTCAATTGCTGTTTCAATTGAAATCAAATCTAATAAATAAAAGAACGTTAATCGTGAGTGAGTGCTCACCTTTCGAGGCTAGATGATATTTGACAATGAAACGGGTTACGAATCCAAACACGAATTCCAAAGCAAAGCTAGATAGATACGAGTTCGACGATCATCGCTAATATCAAAGAATAGACGAAATCAAATCAGAACGGGGTCGATGAAGATAAATGGGTATAAGTGAACTTGTATATAACTATATATATAACTATAAAATTTTTTTTTAAAAAAACATATTCTAAATACAAACACATCTAAAATTAAACATAAACATTTCAAAAACCACTATATAAATATGTGACTGACATACTTAATGTATTTGACAAATATATATAAAGCCGCAAAAAGACAAAAATCTATATACACACATAAATCCTTTTTAAACGTCACATGTGGATACCATTCAGTTTATAATATAATATTTTTAACATATAAAGTGGCAAATACTGGGAGCACGCAACAGTTATAAGGGTCCATCGAAATAAAACATCTACATACTTTATATTATATACTAACTAATTTAAATTAATACATAAAGCAGCAATATTGACTTGGAGCTTGAAACAGGTGCAGGAAAAACTCAAACAGGGCAGAGATTCAACAGGGGAATTAAAACAAGCATGTCCAGGGGAATTTAAAACAGGGCAGACACTATAACCTATGTACATATTCACTTTGAAATCTACAACATATGTTAAGCTAATATATATAAGTTTGAACAGAACATCAATGAACTTTATATCCTCATCAACTCAAACCGATAATATATAGGCACTTAGAATATTTTACCCAAACATCTATTTATACATACAGTATATATATATATGCCTTAATATGTAAACACTTTAATAGACCAATATATATATACACAGTGGTTACAAAATCTATTTTTTCAAAAATAAGTGTATACTACATATATATAAAACTATAAAATATAAACCAAAAGAAACAGAGCAACATTCAACTAAAAATATATATACGACAACAAGGCTTATATATATACTTACAATAGTATATATATAAAAATTTGGTGCCTGTCGCTTGCTGTCAGAGGATGGGTGATTCGATGGCTGACGAAGTGGAGAAGTATAGTGGGAGAACTGGTGAGTGTATGCTTGGCAACTGGGTGTTGGTTGCTGGATGACGAGGAGGTGGCAAGGCAAAGACGAGGCGGTGGTTTAAGGCTGGGGCGATGCAGCCTGGTGGCGAGGCCGGAGGATTTTCGGTTGCTTGCTTCAGAGCTGCTATGTGGATGGCGATGTGGATGAGCTCTCGGGTTGGCTGTGTTCGGAGGGAAGGGGTGCACGTGACTTGGGTGAGAGCCTTGGTGGCTCGGATGGTTGTCGCATGGAAGGGCGGATCCAGGTGGATGGCTTTGGGCGGCGGAGGAGATGGGCGGTACGAGGGCATGGAAGTGTCGGTTCTCTAGTCAGAAATATATATGCTCGAAATTTTTTTTTATGGAGGAAACAACTAAAGGGAAAAGAAGGAGCAAGGCTGAGAAAAATATGGAGCAGCAGGTGGTATATGAAACGTGAATGGTTCATGTAGGTAATAGCATAATAAATGGGTTGCATTAACTATACAGGTTACTTTATGTTATATATTTATGGATAGACTCAAAGAAATGGAAGGCCAAGTGGTATGAGGTTTGAAAGTGGACAGTTGGGCAGGCTCACGATTTAAAAGCAACAGCCACATACAATTAATTTCTTTAGTCAGAACCAAGAAAGAAAGAAAGAGAATGAACCACAATGAAAGCAACCGCACACTATAATTCATACACAGGGAATAGTGACAATCAGGCACGTATATTCTAAGATAATAAAATCAATTGGTGGTTTGATTTACAGAGTAGAAAATGAAAGGACACAGAAAACTAAAGGTTTCAAAATTTATACCGATATGGATAACCGGTTCTGTGAATTTCGCCGTCTTCCGGACTTCGAAATACACAAACAAATATACCGTAAAGATCAGTGCAACGAGACGATCAAAACGGTATAAAATTATCAGTGGCACGATCAAATTATAAAAATTCGAATTTTCTAATAGCGGAAAATGCAAGAAAAACGCTGAAAAATAAGATCGACGGAGCCAAAGATGTCCGAATTTGGAAAAACGACAAACTAACATCTTGCTCAGAAGATGGTTTAGAATTTTTCTATGTAAAAATATTTAGGTTTCGGAAACATTTTATTTTCATTGCTTTTTAACTGATTAGATTGAAGTAAATTTACGCGCGAAATAAACTTCCGTATTTTCGAACGAAAATTTACCAGTTGCTATGTTTAACTAGACGTATTCCAAATATTAAATTTTTATTTCAAAATTTTATCGTTTGAAATTTTGCAAAATTTCAATTAATAACGTTATTAAAACAGTTGAAATTTACGGGTCGTTACATCCTTGTTCTAATCCCATTTCGACCTTGAGTTTGCCCAACAAATCGAAAAAGATTATTCACTTATACCTACCACATCGCGACGGCCTAAGTATAGTATATGTACCTTGAGTTTGCTCAACAAATACATATAGTTATCTTACATCGTCTATTCAATATATTAATAATACTACACATAACATCCCTAGCTTGAGTTTGCTCAACAACTAAGGAGTATGCAAATAATTTATTAATATATATATATGGTAGAGGACAACATACTACTGAAGATTCATAATCTTCAGTATATTATATTGAGAGATATTGACTTATGGAATAATGTATTCTTATGAGATACCCTCGTGATTCAAGTGTTAGACACATCAGAAATCACAGTATACGTACATTTACGCATGTATTGTCTATTTGGGTTTCTTTAGTGTTGCACCTTTAGTTTATACACTCATATTATATAAGTTTCATTATTATATAACTTTTATATTTAATTAACTTATATAATAACCTTATGTATAACATTTTATTATTTAAATCTTATTTAATTAATTTTAATTAATTAACTCTTTAATTAATTTTAAATTAGTATTTCAATAAAACTTTTATATTGGACATATCTATTATAACCTTTATAGTGTATACTATAACCTTTATAGTATAACGCAGATATCTTATATATGCGTATTTTTTTATTTAATTAATTAACCTTTAATTAATTTATTTAATTAAACAATTTTAATTAAATTATATCAATTTCAAATTTTATCTTACATACAAGTATACTTATGTTATCTTAACACTTTAAAATAACATAACATATATCAACATATATAATACATGCATATAAGTATTAATTAATTTATTTTATTAGTCTTATTAATAAATTTTAAATTTTGAAATATTATAGTTTCAAACATTTGAAATTTTCATTACCTTTTCAAACATTTTGAAATTTATGTTATATTACAACTTTTTATAATAAACATGTTTTTACTTCAAATTTAACTTTTAAATTTAAAATCTTGTCTCAATTTTCAAAACTATTTTGAAAATTAGTCCAAGGCCCAATTCAAATTGGGTTTTTTCTATCAGGAGCAACCTTTGGGCTCACTTCACCTTTCAGGCCAAGCGGGTAATCAGGTAGGACAGGGTACTTAATTACCCAATTTCAATCCTAGACATCACCTTTCTAGACACCGTACTAAGTGAGCAAGCTTAATTAGTTAACCCTAACATGACTAATTTAGACCACATAGGCTATTGGGCTCTGATACCATTGTTGTAACTGGGCCAGCCTGTAGTGGAAAAAATGGATGAATTTTAAAAAAATTAGCCATTTTGGATCATTAACGGACCTATGAATTCTAAATGCATTTAGATCTTATCTAAATTTTATTTTAAATAAAATCAATATTTTATTTAACTTCATAAATAAAGTTTCACTTTTATTTAATGTGTATGTAAGTTAGAGTATATCAAATATAATCTTATATACAAATATGTGTGTAACGTTTACTTTTATTGTTTTTGCCATGAAAAGTTAGGAGGAGAGAAAGAGAGAGAATGAATGAGAAGGAAAAGGAATTGTACATCCAGAATGAATTAGAGAATATGTTTTATTTGAAAGAATGAAACTTTTCTCATTTTTTAATTAAAACTTCCCTAATTAATTCCCTTGATTGTCTCTCTCTCTCTCCAATCCTTTCTTTGCACGTATGTCATCAAATGACATAAAATTTCCACAAATCATGTCATCAAATGACATAAAATTTCCATAGATCATGCCATAAAATGACATAAAATTTCCATATATCATTTCATGCAATTATCTTTAAATTACATCGATATCGTATATCAATGCACGCAAATATAACTTTTATAAATGCATTAGAATAATTACAAAAACTTTCAAACATGAAATAAATAATAATTAATATTTCCCAAATATCAATTAATTTAATCAATTTACAACATTTTATAAATTAATTAAATCATGTGGTTTTTTTAGAGAATTCATCATTACGGCTGTGCGACTCAAAGGTGTAAATTCAATCAGCGGTTAATATCAAACTATTCGAATATTAACGTTCACACGTCACTTAGCAGGTGGTGTGATATTTTGGCCGAATTTATCGTTTACACATCCTCTGGTAAAATCCAAATTTACTTATTATAAGTGGTACCTAATAGTAATAATTATTTACACAAATTCTCTTCGTCAAAATTATATCACTTTGGATTTATGGAATTTGGTAATGGTCAAAATTCCAATATCATCCATATTCAATTTTATAGTCCAAACAAAAAGTCCTTGTTCAATAATACAATTATTATTAACCGAAATGCTTTGGCCAGAGACTTTGATTTTGAGTTGACTACAGTTGACTGTGCTACTAACCTCAAATAACCGAGGAGATGAATCCTCTCTTGAATAGTGTTTCACTTCCAATGCTTTCACTCAACCCAATTATAGTCGTTCGATGGATGCCATGCCACGATTTAATTATAATCAAAGCGGAGCTTCCACATTGAAGATCAACAGTATTATCAAGTTGAGAGAACTGTGTAAATTAGTCACATCGATATGCTTTGGTTGACCTTAGTCACATCGATATGCTCTGTGTATATAACCGCTTGGTGCCCCCACCAGTCATGAGTAATACACTGCCCAACATTTGGTGAGCTTTACGTACTCTAGTCTCAACGGATACATCGATATCCAGTCTCGATGCATCTTGACTTAGAACATTAAAAATGGTATATTTGTTTCATTATGATAAATTACTCACGGTTACAACACTTTGTAACTACTATCACAAAACATACCATTTATGGATTTTCTATTAAATATACTTTTAATTAAATTGATTAATTAAAATAACCATATTATATCAAGTATATAATAGAAAGAAAATACCTTTATTTCGAACAAGATTGGTCAACGAGTTAGATATATGTAACAAATTACATAATTGCCCCTTGGGCATACCCTTAACACTATCGGTTAAGACTATCACTATAACGCCCTACCTCAAGACCCACACTTACAAAGAATATTACAAATTAGTTTCACATGTTAGTGCAGATAATAAGGCTAGTTAGGAGCGACCATCGGTGAACATTGCTTTAAGCAAGTATTGACACGTCGAATTGAGTAATAAATTTTCTTTTCAAATGGATCTAACGTATACAATCCAGCTTAAAACAATATTATGGTAGCCATAATATTTGCTCAGAGCAACATAGATATCGTAGAACACAAAATCACAAGTGCACATGTAACAACCCATCCCGAAATATGCCTAAATTTCAACCCAGAAAAGGCCCATCGAAACTTAGATCCATTTTAAGATAAGTTGTCTGTAGTAAAAGAAATAGCATTACAAAGCCATAACTAAACTTTCAGAACTTACGGCAAATGGAATAAAATATAATAGTAAAATGTACCTATTTATTTCAAATTCATAACAATGTCAAAAATACAAGATACCATATAACCGTAACATAATGCGTTAAAACAATAGTCTGGAAACATGGGTACATGTGAAAGTAAATAAAAATGGTAAATACTACTGCAAGTCCACCACCTCCGTCTCCAAGCACCACCTTTTCCATCAACGTCTTCAACCTATGTTGTAATGAGAAGGGAGTCGGAACAACAATGTCTGGTAAATAAAAATATCGAGTCTTACCTTTTCAGTACTTGGGCAATATATCTCAAAATAAGAATATGTCTACGAAAATAGACCATTAAACCATTTAATACTTCTTTATAAGGAAAGGAGGCAAGACCAACCACTTAATACTTTCCATTCTAGAAGCAAGTTTCTAGAATCTCATATCCTAATCATACGTTATAAATAGCTAATAATGTGAGAGACGGTACCCAAGCCACTGAAGACCTTTTATTGGAAAAAATAGGCAGACTCTGGTCATTTAATACCTTAATTAAAGCAGACCCCATCATTCAATACCTATTTCCAAGGCATGCTCCTCAATAGTACTATTTAGTTGACATCATATGGAATCTCTTAGGCAACTTAATACTTCCTTGTGAAAAATAGGCAGACTCTGGTCATTTAATACCTTAATTAAGGCAGACCCCATCATTAAATACCAATTTCCAGAAGCAGACCCCCATTGAGATAACACCTAACGTAACCCCTTGGCCATTTAATAATTCATCTAAGGAAAAAGGCAGGTCCAACCACTTAATACCTCAAGACCCAAAGCAGACCCTTTTTCTTATAGTCCATACTCATAATGACGTCTCACATTAGTCTGACTATTCGTAGGAACTGATAGCCAGATTAGCTAGGCAGATTTCCCCTACAGAATTTGAGACCAACTTCACGTCATTACAAATATTTATCATAATGATATCTCACATCAATCAAAGTGTACACAACTGTTGGTAGCCTTAAAGTGAAGGAAAGACTTCCATCAGTAACTCTATTGACCTCGCATCCTTATGATTTAGTCATACATCAATTACTCGCCACACACACTCATCTCACAGTTTCGTAAATAAGGCCTTATAAGGAATCTTCCTTATTACTCCTTAAAATAATAATTAGGCTATATAAAAGTTTTATTTATTTTCACCTAATAAGCAATTACCTTCCTAATGGGGGAAATAAATGAAAATAAATGCCTAATTAACTACGCCATATACACAGTAATTATATGTTAATTATGAAAATAGAGATAAATAAATATTCGTGTCTAATAAGTTCTAAACGAATGGATTTTATGCTCTAAACTAGCGTTAAATAGATTAATTTTATGCGCATATCAATATATGGTATTGGTTTAAATTCAATTTAAAATAGATTAATTGCTAATGGGTTTGGGAAGATTTTGAGGCCCATCTAGCTTCTTCTTTGGCCGATCAGAGGTAGAGGGGAGTAACAAATTGAAATTTAAATTGAAAAGGTAAATGTTTAACCAAGGGAAGGCAAAGGATCTCTAGCATTTAATTCTTATTTATTACCTTCTTAAAAGATTTCATTCATTAGATTTTTTGGTTCTCTCTCCCTCATACCTCTGTCAAAAATCCTTGACTATGGAGAAAAACTCTCAAAAGCAAAATACAAATAAAATCAAAATATTCAATGTGGTGTTTTGTCTCTAGATCCTTACAAAATCCAAAGGTTGATTCAATCGAATCTAGGAGCTTTATTCATCATTCAAGGTGAAACTTTTGGCTACATCTTAAACTTTCATTCTAATTTCATTTAATCATATGTTCATCATGTTTATATGGCTTAGATCCTATATATGCTACATCTCATTTGTTTATATGTTCGTCTCGCAATATAATTTAGATCCTTTTTTGCCGCATCTCAATTAATTATATGTTCATCATGTTAATATCATAGATCCCTTTTGCGCTACACTTCAATTGATTATATGTTCGTTATGTTTAAATATTTTAGACCCTTCATCTCATTTGATTATTTGTTCATATTGTTGGTATAGTTACAAAGTTGTCTGTTCTATTTTGTTATAGAAATTATTGTTTAAACAAGGAAACTGATTGAAAACTATTTTTTAAATAACTAATTTAATTTTATAACTTATTGTATACATAAACGTAGATAAGCCATATATGTTATTATTTAAATTCATTTTGAAAATTGAATACATATGTTACATGTTTGTTGTTTTGAATATAATTCATTTGGTTATTGTTTACATAAATATAAAAGTTATTTTAATTAAAAGTTCATAATTGGACTTCTAAGCAAAATCATAAACTTATTGATTCCTTTCTAAGTTAAATGTTTGATCTGAATTTGTTGTATTTGAATTTAAACATAAATATGTTAAATACAAACTTTGCATTTATATGTTGTTCTAAATTTAAAACATAGTTTGTATTATTTATATATATGTGTATATATGTGTGTGTGTATTATGTAAAAATCTTCTAATTTTAAACCCTTCCTAAATTAAAACAAGATTTAGAATTGTTAATTTTAAATTTCAAAACATATAAAATAGTCAAACTTAATTTTAACTTATATATATATGTATGTATGTATGTATGTATGTACGTACGAATGTACGTATGTGTGTGTATGTATGTATATTGAAATAAAGCTGGTGAACAAAGACATTTATAAAGTGATAAATGTGTCCATTGTAGTGTAAATTCCAACACCTATATATGATCACATTAATCATGTACACTTCATTTGTAGCACGTGCACTATACACATATAAGTGTATTTGCTTAAATTATAAAATTTTAAAAAAAATTATGAACAAATTAAATGAAATAAAGATTTTTTTTAAAATATTTTTGATTGCATTTAAAATCCTTTAGACTTCATAGATCTAATAGATTCAAAATAGACTTTTTTGAAATCTACCTGTTTCACCCACTTTCGGCTTACCATTTTCCTTCAATGGTATCAGAGCTCAATGGTCTATGTGGTCTAAATTAGTAATGTTAGGGCTAACATATTAAAACATACTCATTTAATAACGTGTCTATAAAGGTAGTGTCTAAGGTTGATATTAACTATATTTTTAGTTAACCTCGAAAGTATGTTTAAGAGGATTTATTAACAAAAGATTGGTGGCTAATATCTTGGTTAAAAATGAAAAATGAAGTGGTACTAGTATGATGAAAAGTAAAGAGATAATAGTTTAGAGTGGTTCGACCAAAGGTGATCTACATCCACTATGAAAAGTTTCTTATTATTTCACTTTGATTACAATAGCCTAAATTATAAGGTGAGACTGAAAATATAAAGATACTTTGAGGCTTAATGTTTTTCAACCCTTGTGAAGTGGAAATGCATAATGTATTTATAGTAGCTGAACTTATTGTTTGGATGGCAGAGATTGATCTGAACAAGCCCAAGAAAAGCTCTGGGCCACTGATGGGGATATACAATTGATGCAATAACAACTGGAATGCTAAGTGTCGACAAAGTACATAAAGGGGTTGTTGTACAATGACGTCCTTATTATATGGGTTGTGTCAGGGGAAGCCAACCTTTCAGAGTTGTGGCACAAACAAGGTTCCTCCTAAGTCGAGGAAGCTCGACCCGTGTAGTTAAAACGCTTAATGGTTCTATAGCGGTGAAGGTGCAAAAGGTTATAGTGGCGATATAGCAGGGACATAGCATAAAATAGGGGAGGTGCAAAAAGCTTCATTAAATATAAAACCAAATATTTAAAGTTAATTTATTCTCATTCTCACATCATTTATGTAGAAAAAATAAATATTGTTTAATGTTATATAACAAAGCTAAAGAATATCATGATTTATATAAGCTAGATTCGGTGAGTAAAATAGATATCTAACTTATATTGAGCACTTATGCCTTAAAATTAGGTTTTTATCCTAACTTTGTTGATTTGATTTAATAGAGAGCTAGTCAAACAAACACTTGCACACTAATGTTGCTAAACCAGGTGCTAAAAAGATTTGATTTAGTCAATGTAGCGGAAAACAGCAGGGATTAAAGCGGATCTACTATTTAATAGCGCTAAATTGAAATAACATAATAGTCGAAGAGTGCTATGTGCTATAGCTGGGATTTTACGGGGCTTTAACTGCATAGAGCTCGACACTTGCAGGCATGGTTGAAGGCAGCTAGAGGACCTGTGCGGAAGATGGTGGGCCAGAATAAGGATAACGATGAACGAGGGGGATGTTTGGTGGCTTGCTGATTAGCTAAGCTAGCCGCTGAGGGGCCCCAACTTCTCGTAGTAATTATTTTAGTAATGAAAAATGTAAAGAAAATTTATGTAATGAATGTTATTTAACTGCTCTTTTTACTGAATGTTGTTAAAAAATACTTATCCTATTTTGTCGCTTAAAAATAATTATACCGATAACTGCAACATCATCGGCGTTCATTTTCGTATCTCAAAATTGGTGATATTGCATATATAATATCACATATACTTAGCATATGATAGGTTAACGGCCATATTTGATACAATTTAGATATCAGTATTTCTTCACTTAGGATATTGCGGTTGGAATTGATATTAGTAATAGTTCATTGGCCATTAAAGATAAGTTATAACATTGGGTTAAGAAAAAGGGGAAGAAAATGAATCAAACTATAGATAAATAAGCCATAGAGTAAAAAAAATACTCAATGTAAATAGTTAAAGAATATATGAACTTGAAAGAAATATGAATATATTTGGTAATGAGATGGTAAAACATAGTTTTGTACTATTAAACGTTATAATATTGATAAAGAAAAATGTATAAAAAGATGTATCCTAACTATAATGGAAGGAAGATATTAACCATAATAAAAATGAGTTGGGAGAAGGGTAATATGACAAACTTGACAAAACGATCATATAAACGTTGTATTACACTCCAATGATGTATATATAGATATAAATTATGTTTAAATAAAGATGGACAAACCGATAAGTGAAAAACTCAACATAGTAAATTAGACATTTGAAATTTACGAGTAATCCTGTAAATTTCACGTTATTTTCATGAAGTTCAAATGTTTCAAATTTGGCTTCAAAACTCTGAAAACAATGAACATACGGTTAAAAGTAAAGACCAGATATCTAAAGAGCTGAAGGGAATTTTTCTTCAGATATTCTGATGTTCAAAAAATGTGGTTATACATATGAACTGTGTTCAAACGTCTAAATATGTAACTCAGACGTTTAAAGTCTGAGTTGAGCCCAGATTGAACCTGGACCCTGGGAGACCTATATGAACGGTTAAAGGTGATTCACATTGATCGAGTGACAATGCTAGGAAGTTGTATGATGTATGTAAGTATATATAGAGGAATACTGAATGCCGATGAGTTTTGTGAACACGTGTATCGATACAAGTAAAACGATAAAGAAATGTTTGATATGCATCAAGTTGGTTACTATATGTGGAAAGGTCTTCTCACATACGTTGCATTGAACATGGTACATAGAGACATCTATCTAATTCACTATGGTGGTTGCATCTGAATCTTAGTTTCGGTATATCGATAGTTGTTGGGACAAGGTTTGGCATACGGTCAGCCTTCATAAAGAGCACATGATATACCAAAAATAAGAAATTAGGATACATTAATGATTGTACTGTGTATCGATATGGAGATGTTGTCGATTCTTATTGTCGCCTCGATGACCAGTATTGGGATATTTGTTGACCTTGTCATCATCTGAAAGTTTTATATAAATGATAGTTATGCGATATTGACCTGAATTGGATTATCGTTGAAATGTCATAATGTGATAGACTGATAGGCACAAATAACTCAGAGATATTATGTGCGATAATAGTCTATAGCGATGTTTTGTTAGCATGTTGGTATCATATATTTAGAGATACTTTCTCACTCACCAGACATATATTTGACTCTCTTTCTATTTTCTTTTTAGATCAGGTTAATAGGGGTTTACGTTAATGCTTAACATGAGAAGACGGCCTTGAAGATTTGACGAAGTCAATTGCTTATTTAATATTATCTAGCTGTCTACTGTTTTTTAGTACTATGTATTTATGTTGGCCATTGCAATGAAAGTGTTATCTTTAGATTAATGTAATAACACTTATGATTATTATCTAGTCTAGTTCAGATATTTCAATTCTATATGGTATTATATTTTGTTCTTTTTTATACGAGTTCTGAAAGTTGTAGTTATAGTAGACAGCTCTATTTACTATTTTTATTCTACTTTACCCGAATAATCGTTGTCTACAGCCTTTAGGATTTGACCATCGATTAGGATGTGGAATTAGAAGGTCGAGCATGCCGAATTGTTGCAATAAACATGTCTAGTCATACCAAATTTACTATTGTAGGAGGATTCAATCTCATTCTGTTTCATATTGCAGTAACTCAACAAAATAAGCAAATCATATCAATAAAATAAAACATACCCAAACTTTAGTTGATTCTGAACTAAGACGATGGAGTGGCACGGCGTTTTGGATTGCGACGATGTCGCGGTACGACGTTTTGGGTTGGCGTGGGCTGCAATGGATCTGGTGCTGCTTGCGACAAAAGGCAATGGAGTGGCACGACGATTTAGGGTTCTATGATGCTGAATGAAGATAATGACAGGTATAATGTGGATAAAGAGGATGATGAAGAAGAGGATCAACAAAACGTGGAGGGAGATGAAGATGAAAAGGAGGAAGAACTACAACCTCATGAGAAAAAGGAAGAAGTGAACATATTGAACTAACTTACGTAATTGTTTGTTTTTAGTCCAAGTTTGGCTTTATATATTTTTCGACTATTGAGTTTATGTAATAGGGACGCTAATGCTTTTCCTCGTCTATTCCAGGCAGTAATTATCCATACTCGAACATATGAATGTGGTTTATGTATAGTATTATATTCACTCCAACAAGGTCAATAATTACTTTTGATGGTTTTATCCTAAATATTTCTAAATTATACACACACATATATAATTTAATTTTGGTTTATATATTATTTTTTAAAAGTTTACATTCACAATGCAAACAATGCAAATATTAAAAATTAACATAGGGCACTGATATGAATATCAATATACATGACATATATATAAATGAAATGCATTGTGGCCTATGGTTATGAAGGGGAAATAATATCAACAATATTCTTTAACATATCCAAATAATTTCACGATGATAATACACATACATACATACATATACATACACACACATACACAAATGTATCTATGGCCATTAATCAGTAACTAAAATATTTATTTATTTATTTTTGTTAAAAATTTATCTATGTTTATGTATATGTGTCTGTCTGTGTGTGTATAGAAAATCATTATGACACAAATTTTTGACATAATTGGTGATATAATGAATCTTAACCATTAGTTTGCCTCCTAATTTCCACCTCCCATATAAAGACAAAAAGATCTAATGGACAATATTTGTTGTGTCAGATTTTGTGTCTCAATAGTCGGTCCCATATATATATATATAATTATATTTATGTGTACGTATATAAAATAAAACTCAATATACATTATATGTATTTTAATTGCGAAAAGTATATACATAAACATAATTATGTATGTATTCATTTATTTAAGTTTAAATTTATTTAGATGTATATATACACAAATATTTATTCAAATTTTGAAATTTAAATTAAGTTCGACTAATCCAAATATCAGAATAATTTTTTTATTTTAGAAACCCAAGAAGAAATAATACACACACATATATAATTTTTTAAATTAATTAAAAATCGAAGATGTATATATACATATATTAAAAACTAAAACATTAAAAATTGCTTATTTTAATATAAAATCAAGAGAATTTTTTTTAAAAAAACCAAGTAGAAATTTATATGTATGTATGTATAGGTCGTGAGTACAAATTTTTTTATAAATAAAATTATATTAGTATAATTAATTATATATAACTTTATTTTAAATATTTATAATTGCTAATTTTGAATTTTCTTATGTTATGGCCGAAAAAATATTATGATATAGGGATACAAATATTTTATAATATTTAAAATAAATGTATACCTTAGATCTGCTGGTTGCTAGTTATTCCTTTTCGGATTGTTGTACCTTCCCCTTGAACTTTTTTTGCAAATCCTAGCATCAAGGCTTCCAAAAATTCCCTAATGGAGGCTAAAGTTATCAAGTTTTTAGTGTAATTTGAATGGGGGAGGGTGGAGCTATTTATATCCACCATAAGATTAAATCTCATTCACCTTTCTCTCTCTTTTGAATCCAGATCTTATCCTTACTCATAGACCAAGTCAAATGTCTCCCTATACCACCTTGTATGGCTGGCTATACCCTTTATAAGGCATCTATATGTTGTCAAGCCTAATTAATATACCATATATCAATTATTTAAACCCATATATTTAGTTGAATTGATATATAAAATTATGTATTATTTTGATTAATTTTAAGGTCTAAAAAAAGAACTAAAATACCGTAAGAATTCTATACTGTATTAATTTTATTATTGATTTATAATATTTATAAATTAATTTTAAATTGGTTGAAACTTGAAATTACCTAATAACTCGGTGGTGTTGGCTCCCTAGTGTGAACTTAGTTCTCGAATAATATTTAAACAATTTAAATACTAAAGGCTGTATAGACTTTGTTGAAATAAAGTTGTAGGCACGAGTTCTTTTACTTATAGATCATTTAGGCGAACTCCAATTTTTAATCTTTATTAATATACTTTTTGAAATGATACTTGTACACGTTTTTTTCATCATCACTATATCGCTAAGATACCTAGAGTTTGGTTAATGATTAAAAACCCTAATAATATCCATAGTTAATTGAATAGATCACTTTAAAGTCCTTGGTTTAATCTGATAACATTTATCAATTAACCGTTTTACTTTGGCCAACGATTTTGACTTTAAGTTTACTTAGTGATACCAAACTTCTACAACGAAGGAGACGAATCCTCACTTGAATAATATTTCACTTTAAGTAGTTAAACGTGTATCAACTATAGTCGTAACGTAACCAAGATGTCATGCGGTAGACCATAATCAAAGTACAATCTAATTACTTAAGATCAACAATACTTTCAAGTCTCAAGACTATTGCATGACGTTACTTAAGATCTTTCATTTTGACTTAGTTGTATTAACCTATATGTATGTATGTATGTATATAGGCTAGGATCGGCTATACCTCATTTCTACTAAACCTCTATGCCCCAGTGATTTTAACCAAACATTCCAATGTAATAACTATAGTTTCAATCTCCTATCACTTATATATATATATATATAATTTTGGTAGCCGAAATTTTCAAAATTGTTTTGATATTAGGTGGCTTAAAATATATTTAGTTATGAATTAACTATACAAGTTTTGTTAATTAAGTGAGATAAGATTCCATTTATAATGGGTCAAACCTTGATAATGGAAATAGGTAAGATATTTTACATACCCCATTAGTGCTCCTTTAAATATACTTAAATGCTTCATTCTACATAGATGGAAATTCATTCTTCTCCATAAAAATATAAAATAAATTACATGCTAATGACGGACTTTGCAACTCCCATATTGAGTTAGAGATAGGATTTCTCAAAGGAAAAGTTGATGGTCAATGAGTGATTGACTAGTAGGATTATTTAACATAAATTTTATTCCATAATTGTTTACATATATTTACTTTATAATATATATATATATATATATAGTTCTTTTGAATTGTAATTGTTTTAAAATCTAAGTAGATTAGGCGCGTTGCCTAACTCATGTGTTGTAGTTAGTTTAGTTGCTCTAATAGTTACTGAGGTGTATTAGCCTCAAACCCGTATTACATTTGTAAAGTGGTATGGCCACTATAAAACCAGCACGCCTGTGCAAAATAATAATAATTTATTTTGCCTGCAAAATTGTTTTAATATCAAAACTGATATATTTACAAATTCAAATTGATTTTTAAAAGGAACTAAATGGTTTTTTCAAGTTTTACTCTGTGCATAGTTGTACAACATGCATGTTCATTATCCTTCACCATCGATGACGATGAAGATAGCCGAATGTCATAACCTAATCTCACCGTCGATCGACAAATTAATGGCAATAGGCGAAAGCAGTCGGCAACATAAGCAACGGCGATAATCTCACAAAAATGTGAAATCAAGGTTTTACTAAATGGGTATTGGTCTGGCCGACTTATCTCGGGCAAACACGACGGTACGACAAGCGGGGCACCGACGTCCTCTGATGTTGAGGGTAATTATGAACGAGATGGAACATTGGTGGCTATGTCTAGATCAATGGAGGAGAAGAAGGTATGTGAATTAATAATTTAGTCCCTCAATTCTTATCAATTGCAATTTAACCCTATAATTTGTAATCATTGTAACTTCCACATACAAACTCCATTTTATGTGCAACTTGCGCTATTGATTTCGTATTAATATTTTGGACATTTTGATATCATTTACCCATATATCACGTATTTGTTTATGACATTTTAAATTAAAAATAATATGTTAATGTGTTAATAAGACATATATAGATTAACACGGTTAGCTAAAAGTAACAAATTAGAACATTATTTATTATTTTAAAGTTTCATATTTCAATAAAATCAAACTACGAATGATTTATTTATGTGTGTGTTTGTAATATAAATATACATATTTATATACAATTTGTAAATATCATGTTAAATAATTATTATCCAAACTAACATTAAAGTACTATTACTAAACATTATATTGGAATAAAGTTCATTCTAGTTAACAATAAAATATTGCATTCGAATAAATGTTATTTGCATTAATAACAATATAATTCAAAATTAAATTATAATTTTATGACTTCATATTCTTTTATTTTTGAAATTATGTACTTAAATAGTAGTACATATTAGTACTATAAGTATTAGGTAGTATACAACATACTAAATGTCGGTATATGCAGTTCGAATCATACAATGCAAGTTTCGAACCTATGACATTTCGCACCAAAGTCGGAGTACGTAATAACTGGCACAGTAGTGCTTATCTTATATTCTTCTTATATCAATACAACATTGAGTATGATTTAACGTTACAAAATTATTTATGATCACACTATAAAATATCTAATGCATAAAGAATTAAATTTTTTTTTGAAATTTGATCCTTTCACGTCGCTGCCTAATGCACTAATTCAACAATAACAAACTATTGTATGATAAGGAGGAACTAAAGTTCAAATTAGTATGTATTGTTACGAAAGCAAAGAGGATGAGTCAAGGATTCTTAGTTATGTTCATAGTAGTCTATGTAGTGAAATTTATTTTAATTTGAGCGGAAGCGAATTACTTGATCAGGATCTAGTATTATCTATTTAGATATCGATGCAACTTTAAAAAAATGAATTATGCAATCTCACATACACAATAGCAGAAATAAGAGACACAAAATATTTAACGTGGTTCAGATATGAATATCCTACGTCCACGGAGACCTAACAACTTCTTTTATTCAGCAAAGATTGGTTCGACAACCATCTGGTTTGGCTCAGTACTTGGCATCTGGATCGGCAAAGCACACCCGAACCAAAAATCTGGAGCGACAACACTTTGGTTCGGTATTTTTACCGAACTAAAAATCTGGACAGGCATGGCACCTTCAATCTGGAGCGGCATCTTCCCGAACCACAAATCTAGACCAGCATCCATACTTCCCTCTGCTAAAAAATACTGTCATCACCGAACGAAATCCACTCCTCCACCGAACCAAATATTTGGTTCGGTATCACTATGACTACCGGACGAGATTACTACTTCATCAAACAACCATCTCTTCTCCTTATCAGCTACCGAGCCAACCTTTACTGGATGAGATTTCTCGTCCAACATTTTGCACATCACCGCTTTAGAGTAAGATCATCACCGGACCAGATTTCTGGTCCGGCATCTCCACCACCAAATGAAATTTCTAGTTCACCGAGAAGCCCTAGCACATCACCGGACGACATAGCTTCTTCCTCCTCGTCGACCCAGGATTTCATGACTTCTCCAATTTGGTCTGTACATGTTTGAATCACATAATTTCAACACTCCACCTCGATTCAAATATGCATGTCTCATCATCAAACAATCAACATAGAAGTTGTTGGGTCTAGCGCCCCATGGCGCTCAAGTAACAGGAATCAAACTGATCAAGTTTGAGCAATGCTTAAACTTGTCCTTTGGAAGTGACTTTGTCATCATATCTGAAGGATTATCCAATGTACTCACCTTCAACAATTTGATCTTGCTTTGTTCTTCCTCAAGCATAAGAAAGAAACCTCTGACATCAATGTGCTTCGTCCGTGAACTATAAGCTTGATTCTCTACAAGATGAATCACACTCTGACTGTCTAAAAATAGCTCTACTGTCCACCGCACCACTGAAAGATCATCCAACAACTGAAGTAAGTATAATCCCTCCTTCGTTGCTTCTATAATCGATATCAACTCTGCTTCGGTAGTCGACAAAGCTATAATAGATTGCAGCTTTGATCTCCATGAAATCGAACCTATGCCAAGTGTAAAAACATAGCCCGACACTGACTTCCTAGCATCTCTATCCCCAGCATAATCAAAATCACAGTATCCTCTAAGAGAGATGTCACCATCCACTCCACCATATAACAAGCCCACCGAAGAAGTGCCTTGAAGATATCTAAGAATCCACTTCACTGCTTGTTAATGCTCTTTGTCTGGGTTAGACATATATCGACTCACAACACCTACTGTATGGGCCAAATCTGGTCTTGTGCACACCATCGCATACATAAGACTACCAACAACACTAGAATAAGGTATATCAGCCATATACCTTTTGTCTTCTTCCGATGAGGGAGATAAGTCTTTTGACAGCTTAAAATGAGAGCATAATGGAGTTCCAACCGGTTTGGCTTTCTCTATACCAAATCGAGCGAGGACCTTCTCGATGTACTGCGCCTGAGGGAGCCTTAACTCTCTCCGCTTCCTCTCCCTGCTTCTCTCCATACCCAATATTCTTTGTGCATTTCCTAAATCCTTCATGTCAAACTCTCTACTAAGCTCCGCTTTCAACTCCTTAATTCTGACCATACTCCGAGATGCAATCAGCATATCATCAACATATAACAACAAATAAATCATATCACCATCACATCTTCTGAGATAAACACGCTGGTCTTTGAAACTTCTTGAGTATCCCTATGAAAGCATAAACTTATCAAACTTCTTATACCATAGTCTAGGAGATTGCTTCAGTCCATATAGAGATTTTTTGAGTTTGCAAACATAATCTGGTCTGCTACTATTAATGTACCCTTCCGGCTGCTTTAAATAAATCTCCTCATCCAGATCACCATGAAAAAATGCAGTTTTGACATCTGGTTGCTCTAATTCTATATCATAATGAGCAACTGATGCCAAGATAATACGAATTGAAGTATGCCTAACCACTGGAGCAAAGATATCATGATACTCTACCCCCTTCTTCTGAATATACCCCTTTGCGACTAATCTTGCCTTGTATCTAAAATCACCATTTTCACCGTCTTTCACTCTATAAATCCACTTGCATCCAATAGCTCTCTTGTCGGTGGGAAGAGGCACCAAATCCCAAGTATGATTTCTCTGCAATGATTCAATCTCCTCCTTTATAGCAACTAACCAACTGGAACTGCTAACTGATGCGATAGCTTCTCTATAATCACAGGGCTCATCGTGGACAACATTCAAAGCATATGTTGCCATATCATCAAAGTTAATGTCTTCGATGCTCAATCCAACAAACTCATCACTTAGGCTTTCTTCTTTGTATGACAGGCCTAGGTTCTGAATGAGCTCCACCTTGAGTCTGATCCTCTGTACCAACATCGGTATTATCCTCATCAACCACAGTGTCATCGGAAACACCATCTGAACATCTATGGAAAGAATCAATAAATGACTTGCTTTGTGTCTGGTATTCTTCACATGTCCTCTCATTGTCATCCAATGAGGAAGGCTCCACCTTCAACATAGCCTTCTCATCAAAAGTCGCATGCCTTCTCATAACGATCTTCTTGCTAATAGGACACCACATCGTATATCACTTCACTCCTCTTCTATAACCTAAAAAGATACACTTGCGAGCTCTAGGTTCCAGCTTCACTTTACTCTCATGCACATAAACTGGGCAACCAAACACTCTGAGAAATGAAAAGCTAACAGACTCTCCTTTCCATATTTATTTAGCGATCTTCATATCGATGGCAGTACAAGGTGTGCGGTTGATGAGGAAAGCCGCCATAGATAAAGCTTCAGCCCAAAATCCCTTCTTTAATTTAGCAATCAGTCTGAGGCATCTTATTCTCTCCAATAATGTCTGATTCATCCTTTCTGCAACTCCATTAGACTGGGGGTCGCCTAGTGTAGTGTAATGCCTCTTAATGCCTTCAGACTAACAATAATTGATGAATTCCTATGATATAAATTCACCGCCATTATCTGAACGGAGAACTTTCAATTTCTTCCCTGACTGCTTCTCAACCATAGATTTCTACTATCGAAACCTGGCAAAGGTTTCACTCTTTGATTGAAGAAAGTATACCCATGCTTTACGAGAGAAATCATCTATAAATGAAATGAAATACCTGGCTCCACCTAAAGACTAACAAGGGGAGGGACCCCAAACATCTGTACGAACATACTCCAGGACAACGTTTGCTTTATGCTCTCCTATATCAAAAGAAATCTTCGTCTTCTTTCCAAGAACACACTCTTCACAAAAACCAAGTTTTGAATGATGAACTCCATCAATCAATCCTCATTTTCTCAACTCATCCATGCTGCGCTCACCAATCTGACCCATCTGTAAGTGCCATAATCTGGAAGAATCCGAATCAACAGATGTAACCGATGCTGATTCACCAACTACGGTAGTTCCCTTTAATAGATAAAGATTTCCTGCCGTCACACCTTTCATAACAATCATGGAACCCTTCGATATCTTCATTTTCTCTCATTCCACTACAATCTTCAAATCAAATCAACTCAATGCCCCAATAGAAATCAAGCTCCTCCTCAAATCAGGTACATGTCTAACATCAGTGATCGTACGAATAACACCATCAAACATCATGATCATCACACTACTAATACCAACCATACGGCAAGAAGTATCATTACCCTTCAGAACTTCTCCTCCATCAATTTCACGGTAAGTGGAAAAGAAGTTCCTATCAGGTGTCATATGATAGGATGCGCCACAATCAATCAACCATAAGTTGCTTTTTCCAGAAGAGCCAGAAGCTGTAAACACATTGGTGTCACTCTCTATATCTGATTTCTCTGCTGTAGAAGCTGAGGCTTGCTTTGGATCTTTTCTTCTACCTTCAAGCTTGGGACATTGTGCTATGAAGTGCCATGGCTTCTTACAATAATAACAAGTCGACTTCTTAGGCCCCCTAGACTGAGACCGCGAAGAATACCGTCCTCCATCTTTCTTTGACCTGCTTTGGCTTCTACCTCTCTAAACAGATAAGCCTTCGGTATCACTATCCAAGCTAGTGCTCGCCAATCTACCTCTTAGCACTTCATTATGAAGACCAGCCTTTACATCAGACAGGCTAATTTTACTACGGCCATAAATCATGGAATTAACAAAAGCAGTATACTCCTTAGGCAAGGAACATAAGAGGATCACAGCTTGAGCCTCATCAGTAATATCAACTTCCGCTGCCTTTAGGTTCATAATCAAAGTGGTCAAAGCATCTACATGCTCCATGAGATCGGCTCCAGGAGTCATGTAACACCCCGCATTTTTAAATAATTAAATAATCAAATAATTATAAATAGTGAAAATGAGCATTTTTTGAATTCTCAGAATATGGCATCGAAACTTATACCATTGTGTTCGTGGCGATTTTCTGATTAATTTACATATATAATATGCCTCGAACGGACTTCGTATGAAAAATTTATTGACATTTGAAGTTCCGTATCGAAAAATAATTATACGTGTAAATATGCGTGAATATATTTGTTTATAAATATATGCACGTACAAAATTCCAGAAATAACACGCGTTTGAATTTCAAAATAGACGCGCGTCGTAAAGGAAATTAATTGACATAAGCAATTAAAGGTAATTAATTAACATTAGTAGGCAATGTTAATCAAATCAGCAACTAAAGAAAATTAATTTACATTAATTAGCAACGTTTGAATTTCAAAATAAACATGTGTTATAAAAGGAATTAAATTTGCAATTGATGGAAATTAATTAGAATGAATAGGCAACGGTTAAATGTTAACGTTTAATAATTTATAACGTTTAAAAATAGAGGAAATAGATTAATACGTATAAAACATAAAGGCTAGACACGTCAAAACTGACGCGTTTTGCTTGTTTTTAACGGCTAGATTTCAATCACTTTAAACGAACGGACGACGTTGCTTTGGCTCTCTATAAATAAATGTGCAAGGCTAGACTTCAAACCATATTTTTCGAAATGGGCGCGGAAGCCCTATCACTTTTCTTTCTCCTCCAATTCTTTAGAAATCAAATATATTAGATTTAGGTTTTCTGATTTGCAATTTGGAGGTAGAAACTGTAGATCTAGAGAAGAGATGTACAAATTAAGCCGTCCGTATGAGGTGAGTTTTCAGATTTGGTTTTCTAGTTTATCTGTTTATTTTTCTGCAATTAGATCCAGATTTATAAATCCATACAAATTTTGGTTTGTGGATCCAAATAGGGTAGCAAAGGGGAAGGCTATGGATAATACAACTGGACTAAAAATCAGATCTAAAATTTGGAGTGTTTTCTTTTCTGGTGGGTGGATTTAAATTATATATCTTTTATGTTTATGATATATAATATTGTTAGATTCCCGTTAAATATTTAATTCAGCATTTGGACTAATTTCAGTAATTGGTTATACTAGCTAGTTATGTTAAAACTGTAAATTTTGTAAGAAAAATGTACTTATATTTAAATGTTATTTATATGGAAAAAAAGAAAAAAAGGAACCCAATTAAATATAAGTAATATTAGGCTTAAAAGTTGTAGAGAAAGGCATAAGCCTAAAAGTGGAAAATTTACAATAAATTATGTTAAAACGAGAGAAATGAATTAAAAAAGAGAAAATCTAATAACTTGATTTGAAAGTTAGTGATAGATTAGTTGGTTGGTTTAGAAAAGAGAATACATTTCCATAGTATAATATAGTAAGAATAACGATAAACCTAATTGCAAGAAAAAAAGAAAAGGGAATTAGTGTAAAATAGGGACATTTCTGTATTTTGCATTACCCAATAATCAAAGAAACAATAAAAGAGATATCTTGCAATTACGAATTATTGTTTACAACATTATTTAGTATTAAAATATAAGAATGAATTTTTAGCACAGTATTTGTAACCAACCAAATAGAATAGAACTACTTCCTAGAATAAAAGAGAATAAAGTGAAGAGTTAAATAAATTAAAGAAGAAATCAAGTTAATTATTTGACAAGACTAGAAACAATAAACAGAAATGTGCCTAGTCTGCATTTACTGCGCAGATAGTAGAATAAAAGCAAAGAATTTATTATGATAAGTAAATTTGTGATAGTCAGACGTAGTCCCAAGCCAAGATTTGTCATATAATATAAGAGAACTAAAGAGAATTCAAAATCGTAATAAAAGAAGATAGACTAGAATAGAAAAGAGACAATCACAATTATATTTATAACATGTAAATTATAAAAGAATATAGAAGTAGCAATTGCAAGTATAATTATAACATAGGTTATAATTAGAGATAACAGAAAATGCTTATTTTAAAACTTACATTAAGTTAATAAACAAACATGGAAGAAAGGCCCATACTAACAGCATTACCTTTCAGTCAGGAACTGATGGTCTCACAACAGTTAGGTAAGGCTGGGCAAGCTTATGCTGATTAGGGTAAATAAGTAGCCAACAAAATTAGAAAAGTAAACTAAATGCATAATAAAAGATTAGAAGTAGGGTCTAATAAAATGGTAAGATGCGTTTGGAGCAGCCCAAATGATGAAGAGCCTAACGAAGCACTTCATCACAGATTTTTAGCACAGAAATAACACGTCCAACTTAGTTATTTTGGACTAGAAGGAAGTACGAGACTTCAACAGGACATGAGGATACTCTAGGATGGCTCTTTGGGGTAGGCCTAATGAAGCTGCACCCCCGGAGGCAGGTCTGTAGGTGTTTCATCAAGAGAGTATGCCTTGACTGCTTTTGCATTGCAGGCCAAACGAAGCGGACCTTTGTAGGCAGTCAAAAGGTTGATGAATGGGTAGGATATTCGTATGACACCGTACTCTGACTTGCGAGTAGGTTTTAGTGGCCAGGACCCATGGGCAGGACCCAAAAGGATAGTCGCATGCGGAGATCAAGCCATCATCAACCAAGAATGAGTTCGGGAAAGACAAGAGCTTAACCAACAGGCCAATGATTCTTTCTCTATCGAGACATTGGATGAGGGGCGCAGCCAATTGGATGTTTAGATTGTTTGCAGTAGGGCACATCCACTTAGCTCTTTACAGGTCTTTTGATTAGTTGAGGGGTGGCTGCGTGGGGCCATAGCCACGATGAGAAAAGAGACAGACCAAGTAGAATATCTGTATTGTAGGCCTAACGAAGCTGTCCTTTACAGATATAGAAAATCCCCAACCGAGTTCCGTACAAAGTAGACCTTGTTGGCGGGATTCAGGGAGTAGACAGAACGATTACGTATACTCCTCAAAGTACACACTTGGTGATACATTGTGGATGTCCGAGCATTAGTATAGGCTAGTGCGGACGCAGTTTTGCGTTTTCATAGTAGACGACGAAACATTCGTATTGTAGGCCTCACGAAGCTGTCCTTTACAGATGTAGTTACAGAACGCTCTAGGAGCAAGACGATGGAGACCTTTTCGAGGAGGATACGGAAGGTACCATGGGTAGTACCTAGGACCGATACGGTCATTGGGCATGTAGCTATATATATATATTGGTTATTAGGGCTTAATCTACTAGGGAGTAGATGGGTACGATTCACGCACAAAGGCGAGAGTATTATAAACCTAATATAACAGAAAATGGAAATAAAATTGTATATGTAGAATTAAGCTTAGAAGTGTATAATTGTCCATTCACCAAAACTAAGTTCTGACCCCCTCCTAATAACATCCTACAGGTTAGATAAATGGTAGAGACTTTCCAGCTTTGAGACACTTGTTTAGAAAGTGTTATTATCTTGGTGAGTATTTACCTACTATTATATTTTAGTCAGTTCCGCTGTGAAATATTTATTTGAGCTCTGATATATTTGTCTTTGCCTATTTGCAGGATACTAGATATCCAACTCGGGCTTCAGTGGGCTTGGATTTTAGCATTTTTGCGAAAAATCCGGACCCATCGGAATTTGGGTTGTTACACTTCATCTTGAACGAATAGAGTTGTTGCTGAAGAATAATCCGATTAGTGAGAGACTTGTCTTGATATGCATCCGATAATGCATCCCATAGTTCCTTCGCCTTCTTCTTCTGAGAGAATTCTCCAAGAACTTCATCTAAAAGACTCAACTGAATTATTGTGAGGGCTTCATCTTCCATCTCTTCCAAATCAGCTGTACCAATATCTTTCAATTTCTCAGGCACAGAAACAACCTTATAAGTCTTCTCCTTCTTTAATACAACCTCCATCTTCATCTTCCAAGTACCAAAATCTCACTTTCCATCAAAACGTAGTACTACATAATTGACACCAGATCTATCAACAGACTTACTAGAAGTAGCCATTAATATCCAAACAAGAACAATAACACTAGCTCCGATATCAAACTGTAGTGAAATTTATTTTAATTTGAGCGGAAGCGAATTATTTGATCAGGATCTAGTATTGTCTAATTAGATACCAATGCAACTTAAAAAATCGATTATGCAATCTCACTGACACTATAGCAGAAATAAGAGACACAGAAGATTTAACGTGATTCAGATATGAATATCCTACGTCCATGCAGACCCAACAACTTTTTTTATTCAGTAAGTACGAGAGATTACAAGCTACTCAATATTAGAGAGTTAAAACATATGTGGAGATTCTCCATAATCTATCACTCAATTGAAGAGTTACAAAACAGAGCACAAAAATTGGCAGAGTTTTTGCTCTCTAAATTGTCCTTCATTAAAGTGTAGATGCTCCGGTATTTATAGAATGAGAAAGTAAGCAGGGCAGCTGCAACATATCAACTCTGAGATCTGGATCGGCATCTGGATCGGCAAAGCACACCCGAACCAAAAATCTGGAGCGGCAACACTTTGGTTCGGTATTTCTACCGAACCAAAAATCTGGACCGGCAAAACTTGGACCGGCATAGCACCTTCAATCTGGAGCGGCATCTTTCCGAACCACAAATCTGGACCGGCATCCATACTTCTCTCTGCTAAAAAATACTATCATCGCCGAACGAAATCCACTCCTCCATCGAACCAAATATTTGGTTCGGTATCACTATGACTACCGGACGAGATTGCTACTTCATCAAACAACCATATCTTCTCCTCGTCGGCTACCGAGCCAACATTTACTGGATGAGATTTCTCATCCGACATTCTACACATCACCGCTTCAGAGTAAGATCATCACCGGACCAGATTTCTGGTCCGGCATCTCCACCACCGAACGAAATTCCCGGTTCACCTAGAAGCCCTAGCACAACACCGGACAACATTGCTTCTTTCTCCTCGTCGACCTAGGGTTTCATGACTTCTCCAATTTGGTCTGTACATGAACAATAAAATTGAAGTTTATCTTTATGAACCCGGAAGTCATGCAGCTTCTAAGCAAAGGGTTTGAAGGGTTTTGCTCTTATAAGAGTTCATTAACTCGAGATGGAGTACATGACCATAATAGTGCTAAAAGGAAAGTAAATTTGAGTAATACGATAAGGATGTGTGTGTAAATTTTCGAACTCTAAATAATAGGAGACCCGATTTAAACTACAGCCACCTAATATTTCTTTATAATCTTGAAAACTTAAATTTGTTAGATGGTTTAATCAAATAGATACCATCGGTTATGCAAAAACTTTTTAATAAGAACTGGTTAGATAACTCATCAAATCAATCTAGAGGGGGGTGTTGGAAGATTGATTTTGATGAAGGGAAGTTTCTCAAATGTTGAATAGTCCTACATCTCCAAAATCATATTCATCTCAGTGCACATATATATGGTCTAATATGTTAATTAGAACAAATAAAACGAGACCAATTTGAATATGCTATAACACACACACGCGTAGAGTGTATAGAATTGAATAGCAGTGGTCGCCTTATTTTTAATCTTTGAACAGACAGGATAGTCGTATTCTGGACAGATATTGCTGTTACAAACAATCAACTCCTTTTGATTAGGCATGTACTGATTTAAGGAAAACGATTCTCTGTTAACAATTAACTTCAACACCAACCAATCAGGGTCCTGGTTGTCTGGGCTTGGAGTGACATGTCTTTTGGTTAACTTAAATGGGTCAAGCCGTTGGCTGCTGGGGCTATACCAGCTTTGATCAACTTTCTTCCAAACACTTTTTCATCCACATCTTCCAAATCAATTTAAATCCAGATCCAAAAACAAAAGGAACATAGATTTACTACTGTTGTTGCCTTTGCGAACAACTGGATTTTCTTTTCAATAATTTAATGTATATTTGAGTTGTTCAGTTTCAACGATTTGTAATAACAACCAAATAAAAAAATACCCACGTAGGTGTTGAAGAGTTGATGAAAATAACGTTGAAGATCTTGAAGGCAAGGGCAGTTATAACGTGGACAAGGAGACTGATAAACAGGTTGATGATAGGGGCGATGGTCAAGGAGAAGAGGATCAAGAAAACAACGTGGTGGGAGACGAAGATGAAAAGGAGGAAGAACTGCAACCTCATGAAAAAAAGGAAGAGGTGACTATATTGAATCTACTCTCTGTAGTTTGGTTTGTACTATGTTCCGAGTTCTAATTAAGTTTATGCAGTAGGGATGCTAATGCTTTTCCTCGTCTATTCCAGGCAGTAATTATTCACACTCCCACAGACGAATATGGTTTGTACATTAGCATTTTTTCAGGTCATGGTAATCAAACCGACCGTAAAGAGGTTTGTCTGCTGTCAGTTGCTCAAAACCAAATTCTCTGAAGCCAAAAAAAAACAAACCACTCGTTTTGCGTTGTTTCCTCCGATACGTGATTTTCGTCCTTTTACCTCGCTCTACTCTCGCCTTCAAATTCTGAAATCGGGATACCGAATCAAGCAGTCCAACTCTCAACTTAAGGCGTTCAAAACCCTAATTATCTACCGCATAGTCTCAAATCAATTTCGCGCCTACACCTCATCTCACCACCGGACGCGAGGACCGCCTTCCAGTACCTGAAGCCAGTACCTGAAGCCGCAACATTCTCGCCACCCCCAATTTAATTAGGGTCATATCTTCTCCTTTTTGTTCAAAACAACTGCTTAATTTCCAGAAGCTCGCTGAGAATTGAAGGTCTTTCGGATGGTAGAAGCTGAAGCTTTCAATATGTCTCGTTCTAAAGATAAGTACTATATTCACATTCCATAAAAAGATGCATTTTTGTAATTACTATTAAATTTTATAATAGGTATGCATTTTTTTTGGCACATGTAAATGTATTATTATATATATTAAAGAATGAGGCAACAGGAACATTTTTTTGTATTCAACTAGAGCATTCAATTCGTTTGTGCCAGCCTTGTTGATATATATACTCTAAAAGTTAATGAATAGCAATTTAATGTGTGGGTAGCTTCAACAGACATAAGCTTTTTTAAGTTTAAGTTAATATAAACTTATCTTCTAACCAATATACGAAGAAAAATTAATTGAGTCAACTATGATATCAAGGTGTTTGCTTCTAAAAACTCAGAAAGGTTTTTTTTTATTGAATAGATTGATAACATGTTTATGTTTTTTTATATTTTATCTATTATGCATTTTGAGAAAGTTTTGTCATGTATGCGAGCTTAATGGAAAGATATAAAATTTGATTTCTGAACTTTTTTAAAAGGCAACAAAATTTTTGTTTTCCTCTGGCAAACCAAAGCTTAGAACCGGCCTGATTATGATCCTAATAAAGTTACATTTTAATCAAATTACAGATATGGGGCTTGCTGGTTTTGATGATATTCTTGACGACATGTTACCTTTCGGTTCAACAAAAACTGGTAGTCCATACTATATGCATCATGATTGTATTATTATTATTATTATTATTATTATTATTATTTTACACCATTATGGCAATTTATTCCACTGAGGATGTGGTTGCTGATATTAAAATTGAAGAAAGACATGAAGTTGACGACGTTGTAAGTCAGGAAAAGAAAGACTTAAAAACTGTGTGCACATGCATTTGTTTGATTCGGCCTATGGAGACTCAGTTATTGCTTGGTGCGAAGCATTGGGTAAAGACAATATCTTTAGGTGATGAGAATGTTGAGTTTTCTGTAGATTTACTGCTGAGAAGGAAGTTTTTGGGAGCCTGTGAGATGCATATAGGGATGAGTAATTGTGAGCTTAATCGGTACTGTGTGGAATGTGACATGCGTATGTGCATGCATTGTGTGAGTGAAGAGGTTGAACATAAGCACCAAAGGTTGATCCACATTGTACCATATGTTAACCAAGCTGCAGTTAAGGTTCGGCCTCTGCAGAAGTTCATTAATTGCACCAATATCCAGGTTATCTTTCTTCCTACTTCTTGTATAATTTTCATACTTTGGATTTTTACCATATAGCCCACTTCCAAAAACTAATAACGGAGATGGACTCTTTTTAAACTATTTACAAAGGTCTGTTTTGACCGTCGTCTTTAACACACTTGCTCACTTTTAAAGTGCATCAATGTGTATATTCTTTTTGGAAGTAGGTGTCTACATTGATTAAAAAAATAACTTTGTTTGTTTTGAATTTGAAGCGATGTACCAACGATAATACAGTTTCTACTTCGTACTTTGCTTGCATCACTTCAAAGAATTCAGTATTTATTCCTTTAAATGTTCTTAATTTAATGCAGACATATGCATGGCAAAGTGTACGTGGACGTGCATATGCACAAGTCCTACTTCTAAAACCCCAAAAACAGTTTGAGACGTCGGATATTCCTTCGGGTTCCACTCCTTGCAAGACCTGCAGTTGCGCCGTTTCTGTTCCAAATCAGTACTGTTCTATTTATTGCAAGGTAAACTAGCTACATTTATTTTTCAAGCTAATGCAGTAGGCATATACAGGTTTAACTTGGGTATTTATTTTCTTCAAGGCATGATACTCGGAAGGGGATTTAAATCGTTAATCTTTAAGTATTATACTATACTTAAACAGTATGAGTTTTTTCTTTTTCTTTTGTTTAAAAGGCAATAAAATTAGGATTCTAGTTTCGAACAAGCACCTAGACTTTTTTGAAGTTTGAACGTGGATTGAATAATATTTCTCAGTTGCAACTTTTTCCTGAACATGATTAATTGAAGCCAACGAGATTTGGTCCCAATTTCTCTAGATAGTTTTTAATTAAAATTTGCAAATCATATTAGAATTGAAGTCGTTCAATTCAAACAAAAAAAAAGTTGCAAGTCCTAAGATTTTTAAAGTTTTCGATACCAGCATTTTAGAGAGCAAGTTAAGTATGAAAGATAGCTAACACAAGATTAAATTTTTATGCAGGTTTCAAAGGACGCATCATCTCAAACTAACAACCTTGAAGTGATACCTCACGATCCAAACGGTGGACCACATCCGTCTAATCCTACACCCTCTCCATCTCAGCCGTCTGTATTAGCCGGTGGGGGTAGCAACCCTCAAATGGTTGAAGGAACTGAAAATATAGTTTCCCGGAGAAGAGTTAGAAGGAAGGGACATCCTGTTAGATCCCCTTTCTTCTAATTCTAAAGACTATTTCTTTCTTCAAACAGAATAAATAACTGACTTTTTTTTAGGGGTACAAAATAGGATATAGGAGATGATGGGTTCATAAATCATAAAAACGGAATTGCAACATGTTTATGATGACTGTATATACCAGGCTGGGTGTCAATAAATTTATTGGTTTTAGGTAGGGATTTAGGTGGTACATACCTTTATGTAATCATAGAGGGTTTATTTTCTCTTCATTTTGGTTTTGTCAGTTGTTCGTTCTTAAAAGTTGTGTGTTTAGTTTGCAAAGAAAGTGGAATAGGATATAATTTTAGTTTTGATTTTAATTGTGGACTGTGTGATTTAGTTGCAATCCATGCATTTTTGGTTCCTCCGTGCTTATTATATGTATGCATGTCCTTAGTTTGGGTTAACATAAGCCAAGTGATGTAACATAAGAAGCAGTAGTTGTATGTGCAAATTACTTGTATTGTTTTACTGTTGATACGCACTGAAAAAATAGATTCAAATTTAAATTTATTTCTTAACCATTTATCATCATTGACGATTAATGATTTATTGTTTAGTTTTGAAGTAGCATATAGTAAATAAAATTGGGAAAAAATGCTAAAAAGTTTACTTGTACTGATGAATTTAAGCAAAAAATTCCTATGTGCATAGTGCTATTGAAACTCAATATATCACAAAGTTGACTTACGTAAACAAAATTTGGATTTGAATAACGTAGGAGCCTTGGGCATATTTTCCTTGCTTAGAGCGTCTTCAAAAAAAATCAATGCTTAATATTCAACGTTTAAATATTCTGAATGTTAAGCATTGAATCAAAAGATAATTTATCCACGGTCAAATGTATATTCAATAAACGTTTGAAGTTTAGCTGTTCGAAATTTAGCCGTTCATTTGATAGGCGTTTGAATTTGAGATGGATATTAAACATTCACCTAAAGTTTGGATGTGCACCTACGGTTTGGACGTCTATTTAATAGACATCTTACCCTTGAACATCTATTAAATATGTGTTTGAGGGCAACGTCTATAAGACGCACAATTTGGTCATAATTCCACTTTTTCACTCATTTTTTAAAAACAACAATGAAATGTGATCGTATGGCTATGCTACCAAAATTGCAAAACGGTCTGTTACACAGAAGGAGACCGACCCGATTTACATCGCTCTTAGCATTGATACGATGATTTTCAGTTTACAAATTATACATGAGCTTCCCACTTGATACTCTCATCGCATATGGACCGCATTAGATTCTATCGATGTATATTTATATATAGTTTTTTCTACTCTTGTACTAGTAATCGTGGATCTAGCTATGAAATGTTAAACAAAAAATAATTATTAGCATATCATTGTGACGTTAATTGCATGTTAATAATGTTACGTGTTAATTATGTATTGTTGTTTATTATATCAAGTATATCATTTGTCGAGATAGGTTGTCTAGGTGAACTGGACAGTTTTGTGATACTCCCTCGTGTTCTAGTAGATAGACTAAAGATCAGTCTCTTTGCTTATTTCTTATAGATTATGTTTGTCCAGTCTTTTGATCGTCCATTCATATCAGCCCTAGTTGAGAGATGGTGACCAACCACACACATTCCATTTTTCCAATTTTGAGTTGGACATTACTCCAGTAAATTTTTACAAGATGACATGCATGGAGATAGAAGGGTCGGAGAGGATACCTTTTCCTTTTGATGATAAATAGGAGAATGTTGCTCTCTATATTGTTTACCTACCGCATACTGATGGTGGAGGTATTAGTTGTGATGCTATTCCTTTGACATGTCTACAACATTATATTATGCTGTATGGGGACAAGGATGATATGAGGGTGCTAACTTGAGGGTCTTTCTTTTATATATATATATAGTTTCATATTCCTATCGAACCAAAAGGGGATTATTACGATAGGCTATCTTGCAGTGATGATCGATTTAGACCAGCTTCACACCATAGACCGAGGGATGTCCATACTTGGATATTTGTACATCGCTCTAGACAAGTCTGCTTGAGTGTGATATCCCGGGATTTCGAGGAATTTAAAATGTGATAATCTCTAAATTTAAATTATTTAAATTGATAATATTAATATAAATAACCAAATAATATAATAATAAGATGTTTTAATTATGGTATAGATTGATTTGTAATAAGAATAATTGTTTAAATTATGTTATTTTATAAATTTGATTTTTAATAGATTTATCATTTCTAAAATTAATAAGTATTGTTTAAATATATATATATTGTCTTGAGTTGTTTTTAAATGAAATAATTAAGTTCAAACTTAATAATGTGTTTATATTAAAATATAAATGTTAAGTTGATTTTAAATTGGATTTTTAAAGGTAAAATTTGAATTTGAATCTTTAAAAGATAATTATTTTAATATATTTGGGTATAAGAATATACGAACAAGACTTTTATTTAAAATAAGGCTTTTGTTTTATTTTTGTCTTCCTTAAAGAGATTTTGTATATAAATTTAGAAAGTATTTATTTAATAGTAAATAAATACAAAAGATATTTTTACACTTAAAAATGAATGAAATACATTGTATATGATTTTTAGAATATAAATGGGTTTTTATTTTATTTTTCTTTCAAAGGTTTCATTTATGTATAATATAGAAAAGCATTTATAATTAAGAAATGTATTTATTAAGTAAGAAATTAATATAAAAGCTTTTAAAATCTTTTTAAAAATAATATGAAATTATATAATGACAAGTGTTAATAAATTAAGTCATGTTAGTAATATGTGTAAGGTAATTAAGAATGGATGAAGACAAGTGTCATTTTCTTTTCATTTTTCTTTAATTTTTAATAAACCATAAATTTAAGTTATAAAAGCCTACCTTTCCATTTCTCTTTTCTTTTCTAATCTCAATTTCTTCAAAGACAAAACTAAAACCAGAAAACATTTCAAACCGAAATCTCCTCTAAACAAAATCTGAAGATCATCTCAAACCAAAAATCAAAACAAATTTACAACCTGAAACCATTTATTCTTCAAACCTGTAACCCTTCTCAAATGCCTGAAACCATATATTCCTTCAAGCCTGTAAACAAAGTCTATAATCAACACTTATCAAAAGACCTGTAACCATGTTCTTGTTTCAAAATCAAGTCTGGCACCATTCCAAGTGCATGCAAGTGAATCTGGAGTTTCAAGAGCCTTCCTGTTTTTAAAGTTTCAAAACAAGTTTTCAGTTTTAAAAGAAATCAAAAGCAAGTGCAGTTCGAAAAGCTTCCAGTTATAATTTCTCTGTTCAACAATAAAAAAAGTGAGTAAACCTTTAAACTTAAAAACATCAAATATTTATTGCATGTGGATAAATGTACTGATGATTGCTTTGCATGTCTGTGATTATGAAAGTCTTGTATATTATTTTTAGGTGTTAATATCTGTTGATTTAAACATCTTATTATAAATCAAATCCTCTGCCTTTAAACTGAGAACATAGAATTCCCCTTAGATTGATACAGATAATATATGTTGGAATTGACTTGGGAATGTATGTTTGAAATATATATGCATGTTTGTTTTTAGATCTAAATACATGTTGAAACTATGTGTGCCTTTGTTTGAGTGAAGCTCTGTTCATATTTACAGAGTTTGATTTTGACAAAAATTTCAAAATCTTTCTCTCTGGTTCCCTGTTAGCTTAGTTTTTAAATTATTTAAGTTGGTTAAAACAGAGACTAGAAATTTAAAAATAATCTAAATATGTTGGTACACATATTATCTGGAAATCAAGAATTCCAGTGAAACTCCCAAACCATGTTAAATTCAAATAACAGATTTCTTTGATTTATTTTGATATTATGAATCACTGTCCCAGATCATGATTTTTAAAACAGGAATCATAATTTTTAAAGTTCTATCAAATGAGATATCAGTTTTTGTTTAGAAATTGAATTTTGGGTCTTTTCTGAAAATCGAGGAAGTTTGGTTGGTCGGGATTGCTACTGAAGGTGGCTGTGAGGTCGATGATCATAGCAAAAATGGTAAGTGGCTTTAATTCTCACTGTGGTGGCAGCAGTTCGTCAGAGTAGGGTGAAAACCCAAAGAGTGTTCGAATCTGGAAATGAGGAAATTATGGCATCTCGGTTTGATCGAGTGGGGTTAAATTTGGAGGATAGTAGTTTGGAAGGCTAAGGAAGATGTCATCGGAGTTGCTGCGACTCCAGTGATCGGAGACGAGAGATTGAGGCGATTTCTGGTGATGTTTCTGGTTCTTGTTCTGTTGAGTAGCTCGATTTTGAATCATGGCTTCTGGAGGTGATTTGATGATCGAAGTAGGTTACTGGAGCGATCGTGGATGTGTAGGAGAGACTGGCGGTGGTCTGAAGTTCATCGATCGATGGTGCACGTGCACGATCGTTAGCGTGTGTCAGTTTAGTTTGGGTTTGGGTTTCGTGGGTTTTCTCGAAGGGATATCGAGGAAGAAAGGTCTTTGGCTCGGAGTTGTTTAGAGTCATACGCGAGAGAGTGATAACTGTTAAAAATTTTAACAGTTTAAAAAACTTTACAATAAGCAGTTTTTAAAAAAAATGCTCGGGAGGGACTCGTGAAAACTAGGTTTTGGCTCGGGGTTTTATATAGGTTGTACGCGAGATTTTTCCTGAGTAAACTGTTAAGTTCAAACAGTTTTAAAAATTTAAAATTTAACTCTGTTTTAAAAGAAGAAATAAAAGAAGGAATACTTGGTTTGTTTCAAATGACTTAAACCCATAGTAAGATGTTTAAACCAGTTTCTAAAATTTAAAATAAAAGTAAGTTTTAAATTTTGGAAAATCAAGTTAAACAATTGTCTTGAAATTTCATTTCTTTGAAATGAATGATTTGAATAAATTAAATGGTATGAATTGATTTACTTAATTTTATTAAGTTAAAATCCTTAAGTTATTTTCAAACTTAATTTGAAAATAAGGTAATTAATAAGGAAATGGTTTGTCTTAAAACTTAATTTAAATTTAAAACTAATAGAATAAATAAGAGTGATTTACTAATTGAATTAGTTAATGGTTAAGGATAAGTAAATTAACAATTAAGGTTTTCAAGTGATTTATTAATTTGTAATTAAGGATTGTTAATTTATAATTTAAAACTTAATTAATAATTAAGAAATTATTAAATTATAATTAAAGTTAATTAAGGATTAATTAACTGTTATTAAGGTTAGTTAATTATCATTAAAGATTGATTAATAGATAATTATGGATTAATTAAATTGGTAATTAAGGTTGTTAATTAATAATTAACTTTTATTAATTAATAACTAAGAATAATTAATTAGTTAATTAAGTTTAATTAATTAAGGATTGATTACTTTGTATTAAAGGATATTGATTAATAATTAAGGTTTATTAATTAATAGTTAAAGAATAATTAATCAAGGATTAATTAATTTGTTTAAAGGGTAATTAAGGATGAGTTACTCAGTTATGATTTAAGATATGAATGTGATTTATTTAAGTAAATTAATTTGTTAATTAATTAAGGATAGTCACTTAGTAATTGATTAAGTATAATTACTTAATAAGATATTACTTTATGTAATTAATGAATAATTAATCAAGAGTGATTAATATTTAATGATTAATTAATTAAATGGATAAGTAATTAATTAATGATTGATTAAGCAAGGTTAGGAATTAATTCTTAAGTAATTAATTTAATTTAAGTGGATTAAATTGATTATAATAGAGATTAATAAATGGTTGCTTATGAATGATGGTTGAGTAGAATGTCTGATTTGGTTGATATCTATTGGATGATATGCTATGATATTCTGTGAAATGATATTGGATATATCTGTGATAAATGTGTGATATTTATCTATGTTAATACTGTGTGAATTCAAGTATTGAATTGAATTGTTTAAATCTTTAAACAACTTGGCCTTAAAAGATACGTTTTGGATTTCGATGAGACCGGGATCGGGTTTCCGTATACCGGATTTCCAGGTCTGGAGACCCGAATACCACATCGATCCAAATTTACGATAGGTCGTGAATCAAGTGAAGATGAAGATTCAGAGTGCAAGGGTTATTGTCGTTAACTCTGAGGGTGATTCCAAAACGAGTGTAACGAGATAATGCCTTCGGTTTCGTTCGAACCCGGAACGAACTTGTATGGATTGAATGCTTTCAGAACATCGTCAGGTGGGCGATGAGCATTCTAAGTGATGTGTTCTTTTCTAAGGTAATCGTGACCTCAAGCCTCACAAACCGGGAATGGCTAAAACAGGGGAGGTGCAGCAAGGTTAGTGGGTAGCACCCAAGTAGGACAAGGTTACCTCTGTCTAGATGTCCCTTTCTATTTTCGACTTAGTGGTGCGGTTGCTGATCCCAACCGTGAGGTATCTTGTGCGGGAATTATCCAGTAAGGGATGTTCCGACCTTGTGTTGCAGGGGATTGGGAGTGATCCTCGGTACGGTGATCTAGGCCACGTACTGTGACGGGCGGTACCCCAGTAGCCCTGCCATTGTATGGAATCCAAACTCCAATAAGTGCCGTACGTATTAGTTGTGCCCAACTATGTTGGAATGTGAGATGTAAGCATTTCAGCTATTTCTGTATTTTACTTGGAAACCCTAGACCCTATTATAATATAACTGGATTTCCTATCAAATGTTTTAGTTAGCGTAAGGTAAAAACTTACCCATGTTTATGTGTGGGGAGTCTTACGTGATACTTTTGTTTTCAAAGGTTTTCAAAGTTAAGCAATTTAAACCGTTTACTCACACCAGACCCATGTCTGACCCAAGTGTTTATTTCTGTTTTATATAAACTCTTGGGTACTCAAATTTTTTACGAGTAGCCAAGGGAGTCAGGTTTGCTTTGACGAATATTCTGGAGGAGCAATGGAGCAGGAGGCTTCGGCGTTCGTAGATATAGAATTCCGCTGTGTAGATCTCTGTGATAGTGTTTGTATTGTATTTGAGTTGTAATGTCTAGACAGATGTTTATAACTGTCTAGTATGTGATGTATATGTCGTATAACTCTGATAAGTGTTGTATATTGTGTAATACTTTTGTTATTAATATAATTTATTCGTTCCGCTGTGTGAGATTTTGATGTTGTTTCTTTCTTTCTTCTCTTCTTTTCTCTTTCTATCCCTTTCTTTCTTATTAGCGATACGACTTTCTGGTCGATGAAAGCCGGGTCGTTACATTGAGGGTAGATGAAGCAAATGTTTGCATTTTGGTATATTTTGTTGTGTTTGTCCTGCGAGTGCACGATAAACATGCATTCCTGCATGGTGGGGGAAATAGCCAATCAGTAGAGTCATATATTCCTTGCATAAGATGATGAGAGCGTATGTAGTATGTTTACCATGCACCTATGAGGGTCAGGCATGACTTGATGTATACCTGAGCTCATATTTACTTGAGGATAAGGAGTAACATTTTACGGGCGCCATGTGCTAAGTACTGGATCCATTTTATAGAGACAGTGCAAATGTACGATATGTTATCTCTTGTGATAGCATATCATATTTCATTTTCATATACCAGCATTTCTTCCTATTTAGTATTTGTAAGATAGGTGTTGGTATTAAACGACGGTGATCTACGTATACAAGAGGATCCTTTTCCATGCGGTGACATATACAACATACGTAGGACTATCGGATCTACGTATCTCTTGATGCTTAGATATGCCAAATGGGTAGACGTTGAAGCCTTCTTCTTAGTTGCTAATGATTTAGACTTGTGTTGGACCAAAGTTACTCCATGATGCTACATGCTACCAGACTATCCTATGAGGTGAACCCTGATCATGTAGGTCATTTAGTTGCTGGTAGGGTTCAAATCCCTCGATTTTCTTTTGATCCCATGCCTCCCAGTTCTCCCATCAGCCAATGTAGGTAGAGTTTGACCCCATTTTTAGAGCATATGACATCGTCGGTACACTTATTGAGAAGCCCATAGTTTTTCCGCCAGATGATGAGATTCATATTATTACTTTAGCTAGCTTATACCCTCCATTTGAGGTAATTTAAACTTCATCTTCAACTATATGGTGGTTACTCAAGTACTATCTATATCTATAATTACAGTATCCATCCAAACTGGATGAATCGAGACGATATATTACCGTTCTTTAAGGCATGTCTCTCCCCCATTCTCAGATGCTGAGTGAGCAATATGGCACCTATAGGCAGCTTTTAGAGGGATAGATTAAGTAGTTGCAAGCTCAGTTAATGGCATTCCAAGTGGATAATTATAGTCCTGCTCAGTTGGATGATGTACAGAATGACGAGGATGACAACGATGGTTCAGATGGTGGATTGGATGTGATGATCGTGTAGCTATATGGGCCTTCAACAATTTCAAAACCTATTTAGTTATCAATTAATTCAAATCAAATTTAGATATATCGATATCATATATCGATACATACATATATTACTTCTATATATGCATTTTATTAGATACTAATTGGTAATCAAAAATCAAAATAAAATTCGATATTTCATAAATATTTATTAATTAAATTTAATTAGAAGAATTATAAATTAATTAAATCATTTGGTATTTTATAGTATTCATCATTACCATTGTGCGAACTCAAATGTGTAAATTCAGTCTGCAGTTAATATCAAAAAATTCGAATATTAATATTCACACGTCACCTTAGCCAATGGTTTAACGGTTTAACCGAACTTATCCCTTACACATATTTTTGGTAAAATTGAATTTTACTATTTCAAGCAGAACTTAGTAGTAATAATTATTTACACAAATTCCCTTCGTCAAAACTATATCACTTTAATACTTATGGAATTTTGTTTTGGTCAAAATTCCAATATCGTCTGCATTCAACTCGGTTAGTCCAAACACAAAGTCTTTGGTTCAATAATAACAATTGTCATTAGTCATACTGCTCTGGCCAGAAACTTTGACGTTAAGTGGACTATAGTTGACTGTGATATTAACCTCTTATGATTGAGGAGACAAATTCTCTATTGAATAGTGTTTAACCTTGATGCTTGAACTCAGACCCAACTATAGTCAATTGATGAACATCATCACACAATTTAACTATAATCGAAGTGGAGCGTCCATATTAAAGTTCAACAGTATTCTCAAGTCGAGAAACTGTGTAATATCATCACTTCCAAATTCTTCATTTGAGCTTAGTTATATTAACCAACAAAAAAGTTTCGAGTGAGTTATTCCACACTTATCTAATAACTATCAGTAAGCCTTAGTGCCTCCAGCAACCACGTGAGACTTATTTTACTTTGGCATGTGCTTTTACTAATGACTGTTGTATTAATTTCCATACGGTAAATGAAGGTTAACCAATTGCACTTGTCTTTCTAGATGCATTGATGTGTATTGTGCTTTTAATATTTAGTTTAACTTTTCATTAAACTCCACAACATTTCACATGTGTGCACACATGTGTTACACATACATAAATAATTTTTAATTATGTGTTTAATTGAATTTAATTAATAAAATATTTAATTTTGTGAGATTATATATTTAAACGGTCAGTTTGTCCACCGTTGTGCGGTTGTACTAGTTACCTTCATTATCATAGTAAATTACGATCTTAATGAATGTTTGTTTCTCTGCGTTGCGAAATGCGAAGTGGACTTGGGTTATTCATGAATTCAAAGATAGCTGGCTACAACAGTTGAGATGTCACCTCTTTGAAATGTTCCAACTCTAACTACATTGCAACCTGACGTAACGAAGTCAACTACACATCATTCTTCCCTTAATAGTTGATAAAACAAGAATAGATTTGCCCATACAAGCGGACAATTTACAGTTCAAAAGTGCACAATACGTACATATAACGTCATCAATGATATTTTTATATACATAAAAAGTTAACAAAAAGTTATTCCATGTAATTAAACACGTTCCTAAACAGACGTACGTTCCTTGCACTCGTTTTCAATTTCAAACTTGGCCGCCAAGGCAAATGAAAGCCTACATATACGTTTCCAAATTCACTTGTATCAAAACATAGACAAAACTTTTATCAAGAAAGGTTAAAAGAAAAAAAAGCATGGCGTCGTCAATGATGGGAGGAGATTTGGCAGAAGCGTACGTGATGAGGAAAGTCTACAAAGAGAAGATGGCCAAATTAACGAAAGAAGAGAACAAATTGGAAGGAAAAGATGAAAGCACGTCTTCTCCAGATAGAAAGAAAAGTTGGGGGTTCTTTGCAAATGTTATGAGGAAGAAGATCCATCCTAATAGTTTAAAATCATGAGTGTTGTTAAATATATTATGTAGTTCTTCGATTATTTCATTGTTTTGTTGCTATGAGCTTATTGATATAGAATGCGTCGATACATGGCAATATGAAATCTTTGCTTTTGATACGTAAATAAATTGTTATTTAATGATCTGTCATGTTTCCAGTTGGCTTACTTGACTGCAAATATTTAATGGTGTTGTTGTTGTATAATGTTATGTTTAAACATCTAAGCTCAACTTCCAATCCCAAAAGTCTAAATTCTATGCATTTCAAATCTGGATATGTTGTCCAGTTAGTGCGAGGAGTGTGTAGAGTGATCAAAGATCTCAAATTCAAACTAGAAACCAAGAAAATTGCCTCAATTGTGTGTGGTTGGTTCAGCTTGTACTCCTCTTATGCTTTTCTAGGCAGTAAAATAGTTTACGAGTAAAGTTAAATTATACATCCTTGTAATGATCCATTTTAGATAAGAGTAAATCGCCTATATTGGAAATGATACAGAATGAAGAGGCTACGCAACTCTGATTTATTATATCATTCAAGCTCCTGTGTCAGCTATGTATCAAGATATCAACGACTCATATTCAATGCCGATAATATACAAAGAGGAAACAACGGATCTGGGCTTATAACACTCAGCTCATACCAGCTATAATTCTGTATATAGTTCAACCGTTGTGTATTGTAAAGTATTGATCAGTTTCTCTATGTAAACATTCGTTTTAGATACAGAAGCTGTATCATATTTGAAATAAAATTTCAGTCATTCAATTTCATAAAACTCAATTTATATATATCTTTGCAATTTCGAATTTGGTATCGGAGTCATCTGTCTAACGACATCAAGAAGATTCAACTCGTCAGAAAAAAAGGAGACAAGAAATCACCATTTGAGTCAATCTTTCCTTCTCATCAGATAATGTTATCATCACTTGAGAAGAAGATTCAACCATCAAATATCACTGCCTCGCCAGTATTGATTATCTGGCTGCAGTAATATTCCATAGTGAATCAGAATTTGAAACAGCAGCAAATTTCAAAGAAAGCAGTATCAATAAATCAAAATTCATCTACACAAATTTAAAGAAAGTGCCATTCCAAGAAGAACACATCAGAAAAGGTATCATCACCTGAGTTCTTCGGTTGCATCTAACCTGTTTGTGATCAAAACTGCATTTCTTGACTCAGTTCTTTGTCAAGAAGCTACTTTTCCTTCCTTTCCCTCTGTCTCTAGTGTTTATAGTGATCATCATGTCTGAAGAAGCCATTCTGAAACCCCATCAGTGGCAATGCATCTCAGAACACCACTTCAAATGTTGAGAAACTAGTAAGAACTGTAATCAGTCCTCAAAGTCAACTGGTTACTGTCCATCTAAATGAAGACAATTATCTCTTGTGGAAACTGCAAGTTGAGATAGCCCTTCAAGGATATGGTCTTGAAGGATTCATACAAGGAACCCTTTCTATTTCCCCAAAGTGTATCATTGATCAAGAAAACAAGATAGTTAGTAACGAAGAATATGTTCAGCATCACAGACAAGACATACTCATATGCTCATGGCTGCTATCATCTATAAATGCAAATCTGTTAACATATGTTATTGGGTGTAAAACTGCCAGCGAGATCTGGACAACTGTTGAAAAAGTTTTTAATCAGCAATCTACAGCAAAGGTTTTATTTCATAAAAGGCAACTGCACAATATCAAGAAAGATCACAGTATGAGAGAGTATCTGTTCAAGATTAAGTCTATATGTGACACACTTGAGGCAACTAATTAGAAGGTTTCAGATTCAGAACAGATCATGACCATTTTGAATGGATTAAGTGATGAATATGAAGCAGTGGTGGCAGTTATAACATCTCAAAGAAATTTACCATCAATAGATGATGTGCACTCTATTCTACTATCACATGAGGCAAAAATTGATATAAAGAAGCCACATGAATCAAATCTTTTTGCTAATTTTGCTGTAAACTACAAAGGGAAAAATCACAATAACAATAGAGGTGATCAGCATACTCAAAGGGGAGGAAATGCAAATAGATCAAGAGGAAGGGGCAGATGGAATAACAATAACAGGCCCAAATGTCAAATTTGTGAAAAACTTGGCCACACAGCAGCCAAATGTTATTTCAGACTAAATCTCAATTATGTTCCAGGTCAGGGGTCAAACAATCAAAGGAACACAAATTACAGTGCTAATATGGCACACATTCAACAAGAGACAGGCAACCAGTCAGACATGAATACTCAAACTGAAAGTGCAAAAGTAGAGCATATTCAGGATGAAGATAGGTACCCTGATTTAGGAGCAACCAATCATATCACCAACAATCTGAGCAATCTAAATCTTGGAAACAAGGAGTACAAAGGTATGAATATAATACGTATGGGTAATGGTAAATCTGTTGCAATTACACACACTAGTAAGTCACATATTATGGGTAAAAGACAATTATATTTGAACAATCTATTGAAAGTTACACTCATTAGAAAGAACTTACTAAGTGTGTCTCAATTTGCAAAAGATAATAATGTTTATTTTGAGTTTTACCCACATTATTGGTTAGTTAAGGACATCCTAACTAAGGAAATACTTTTGCTGGGTAAACAGTGTAGGGGGCTGTACAAGTTCGGTGTGGATAATTCAAGAAAATCAGATTTTAAAGAAATTGTAATAATTCAGAATGCAAACAACTTGAAACTAGTGAGATATTTAATAAGTGGCATTGTAAACTTGGGCACCCAAATGCCACAATTGTTAAACATGTATCGAGTAAAAATAATATCTTTGTCAATAATGTTTCTTTACCATACATTTGCACTTATTGTCAGATGGGCAAGAGTCATAAACTACCATTCATAGACTCAAAAACTCAATACAATAAACCACTTGAATTGGTAACTGCTTACTTATGGGGTCCTGCCCCTATATACACTGACTATGGATTTAAATATTATATTTCCTTTGTTGAAGCTCACTCTAGATATAGATATGTGTGGATTTATTTCTTAAAGACAAAATCTGAAACTCATAATGCATTTCTACAGTTCATAGCTCAAGTTGAAAATCAAACAAACTGCAAAATCAAAACTCTCCAAACAAATGGGGGAGCAGAATATTTACCATTAAAAGAATTCTTTCAAGAAAGGGGAATTATTCACAGAAAAACTTGTCCCTATACTTCTGAGCAAAATGGTCTTATTGAAAGAAGGCATAGACAAATTGTTGAAACTGGACTTACTTTATTAGCCCAGGCATCTATGCCACTAAAATTTTGGCCAGATGCATTTGCTACTGCTGTTTACTTAATTAATAGACTGCCATCAAAGGTCTTGAATTTAAAGTGCCCTATTGAAATGCTATTTAATATTAGTCTAGATTATCTTAGCCTTAAGATGTTTGGGTGTTTTGTTTTCCATACATCAGACCTTATAATTCTCACAAATTGAATTTTAGGTCATCCCCATGTACATTTTTAGGCTATGCTGCAAACAAAAAGGGATACAAGTGCTTAGGCAAAAAGGTAAACTATTTATTTCTAGACACGTGGTTTTCAATGAAAATATTTTTCCTTTTAAAGATGAAAGCATCAAAACTACTACTAAAGTATATAACACAAAAGAGTCATTACCACCAATATCTTGTCCACCATTAGAGATAATACAGTCTTAGGGAGAAACTGTTCAGAAAAGCAGCAGGCAACAAGCCAGTCATCCAGAATCTCAAAGTCACGATTCCAGAGATGAAACAACTGATACTCAAATTGAGTCTGTCTCTATACCTGATCAATCACCTCAGCAAAGAACAAGTGTACAACTTATATCTCAGCAAACACAAGACAACTCACAAAGCAATGATGCTGATACTCAATCAGAAACAGAGAGAACTAGTCAACAACAAGCTACAAGTAGAGCCAGACAACACATGGTGATCAGATCAAAGAGTGGCATATTCAAGCCAAATATTTTTAATGCAGTACTAGATACAACTGAACCAAATACACATGAACAGCCATGCAAAACAAAAATTGGAAAGCTGCCATGATGGATGAATATGGGGCACTGATGAAGAACAAGACATGGGATCTTGCTCTCATGCTAAAGAATAAAAATATTATAGGGTGCAAGTGGACCTATAAGTTAAAAAGAAATGCATATGGTTCAATTTCTAAGTATAAGGCAAGTTTAGTAGCTAAAGGTTATTCACAACAGTGTGGCTTCGACTTTAATGAAACTTTCTCACCTGTTGTGAAACCTATTACTATTAGAATAGTTATTACAATTGCCTTATATAGAAATTGGACCATCAAGCAACTAGATGTTAACAATGCTTTTCTAAATGGTGTATTACAAGAGGAGGTTTACATGGAACAACCACATGGATTCATACAAAAAGGAAGAGAGAATCATGTGTGTAAATTACATAAAGCAATATATGGCTTGAAGCAAGCACCAAGAGTGTGGTTCGAAAAGCTAAAGGATACAATGATCAGATTGGGACATTATCCAACAAAATCTGACCACTCTCTTTTCACAAAATTTAGTAACAATGAAATAATATATGTGCTAATATATGTTGATGATTTTATTATTACAGGTAACAGTGAGCGTGAAATCAGTAACTTAATAAAGCAGCTAAATCAAGAATTCACTATCAAGGATCTTGGCAATCTGAGTTATTTTCTGGGCATAGAAGTCAAAAGGATTTCCAACGCATCAATTCAACGAAATCAGAGAAAATACATATCATACATTCTACACAGAGCCTAGATGAATCAAGCCAACCCAATTTCTACTCCAATGATCAGTAATGTTCAACAATCCAAATATAAAGGGGAAGCTATTTAGAATGACAGACAATACAGAAGCATAGTTGGTGCACTTCAATATGCAACTATTACTATACCAGATATCAGTTTTAGTGTTAATAAAGCAAGTCAATACAGGCAAAGCCCAACAGACATTCATTGGAAAGCAGTGAAAAGAATCCTAAGATATCTTAATGGAACACTAGATTTTGGTCTAACTCTAGAAGCCAGCAAAGTTATAAACATTAATGGCTATGCTGATGCTGATTAGGCCACAGATCCAGATGACAAAAGGTCTACAACAGGGTATTGTATACATTTAGGACAGAATCATGTATTCTGGTGTTCAAAAAAATAGCCCACTGTGTCGAGATCGAGCACAGAGGCAGAATTCAGAAGTGTTGCTAATGCTACAGCTGAGATTATGTGGATTAAATCACTTCTAAGTGAACTACAATCAAGACAGAAAGCAAAACAACAATTTGGTGTGATAACTTAAGCACAACTCACTTAACAGCAAACCCTATTCTTCATGCAAGGACAAAACATATAGAATTGGATCTATATTTCGTTCGAGAGCAAGTAAGAAGAGGAAATTTAAATGTAAATCACATACCTCGCACTCACCAAACTGCTGACATTTTAACCAAGCCACTATCAAAGGCGAGCTTCAATTGGTTCAGAAAAAGGCTAAAAGTTGAAAGAGTCGACAACTGTTCACAAATCTCAAAGCAGAAGATTGAAGAAGACGCTAACTTTCTGAAAGTATCTCAAGGCTTCAAGAAAAACAACTGAGAAGACGCATTACTGTTGTGAGTTGTCATCTAAAAGTTGAAAACTTTATCATTGCTCTCAGATCTCAAGCCTGAAGATTGAAAAAGGTGATAACTTTCTGAAATTTATCAAGCCTTTAAGCAAAATAACTGAGAAATATCATCACTACCATGATCTCCAGCATGGAAGCTTCATGCTGAAGCTTTTCTTTAGTTAAAACACTTTGCTAAAGCTATTTCTTCTCAGATTCTTCCTCATCCCTCACTACTTTTGTTCAGATTTCACTGAATAGATGTATAAAATGATCGACTAAAGGTTTAGAGAAGAATCGCCGCAAACCCTAGGCGATCTAGGGTTTGAGGGGGAGTATTGGAAATGATACAGAATGAAGAGGCTGCGCGACTCTGATTTATTATATCATTCAAGCTTCTGTCTCAGCCATATATCAAGATATCAATGACTCATATTCAATGCCGATGATATACAAAGAGGAAACAATGGATCTGGGCTTATAACACTCGGCCCATACCAGCTATAATTCTGTATATAATTCAACTGTTATGTATTGTAAAGGATTGATCAGTTTCTCTCTGTAAACATTCATTTTAGATACAAAAGCTGTATCATATTTGAAATAAAATTTCAATCATTCAATTTCATAAAACTCAAGTTATATATATCTTTGCAATTTCGAATAGCCAATATATCCTTATTTTCAAACTTAACGCCCATTCCCTTGCAAAATCAAGTTTAATGAAATATCCTGAAGTTATTTTTAGCAAAAATTTACCATGTTTAATGTAAATATTTACCCTTTCTTCTATAACTATTCGCTGAAAAAGTTTCAAATGCTTGCTGCACAATCACAACCATTTTTGGTTTTAGTGTAAATATTTATATTTTGCAAATTTAAAATGAAAAAAGTTACGGAAATGTTTCGAGAAATTTGTTTTAGCGAGAGGAAGGAAGTGCATTTTAAAGCTTTTAGGAAGAAGTTTTCCGTTAAAAAATGAATAATCTGTCAATCGGTTTTTATTTATATATAACAGTACAAATGGAAGCAATGTTTTCATAACCGGACCGTGAATCAAACCGTGAGGACTCAGGATTCGAGGTTTCGATTGTTCGACCGGTCGAACCGTCAAGAACCGCACATACTCTTTTTTGGAAATTAATACATTTAGATGCAACGTATCAATCTTAAGTACACAATAAACCAACATCTTCAATAAAAATATACGATATTAATTCATAATCCACACATTAATTCTAATATGAAAAATTTTAAAAAAATTGTTACACTAGTTGCACTAATTACGAATATAAAACGGGCGGAGATTTGAAAACATATTTTGGAACGAAGAAATTGCGCATATGAGAGGGTTCAACCGGGTTCAAATGAAGGGTTAAACCGCCAATTCAAAGGTCGAACCAAGGTTCTTGCATGAAGGAGGCTTGATTGAATTCCCGGCCTTTGACCCCCACGGCTCGCGGTTATTCGCGGTTCAACCGTGACCGGGTCGGGCTATGAAAACTGTGGATGGAAGTCATCTGAACTGCATTTCAAGTGCCTCAAATCCTCTTTCCCCATTTTGTCAGTCTCCGCATGCCACATAGATCTTAGGCATTCATTTTTTCTATCATGTAATGGATAGATGAATGAAAGCGACTTGAAAAATTCATTTTTCAAAACTCAATGAAAATAAAACACTAAAAATCTAAACAATTTCTTTTAGAACAAGAGTGTTATTTATTCAGGCAGAGCACTCATGATATCTAAACAATTATCAGGTTAAGAATCTTTATTCACGATGGTAAAATAAAATAATTCATATATATATATATAGACAGACACACTCGAAGAACCAAGCATATTTATTTGACTTTTTTTTATTTCAAACACACTTATTAATTCATTATTTAAATACACAACTAACCAAAGGATATAAATTCAAGTCTTATTAAACGTGTACCACTTAATCCAAATATGCCAATATCATTGCTCACAAGCTAATTTTGTTAATTAATACATTACCAAAATAGCGTATTATGATATCAAATCTCTAAAAATGTTCAAATTTAGAATTTAATCCATGGTAAATTAATTAATAACTTCCTGCATATTAAAATTGAAAACTCCAACAATCAATTAATCTTTTTTTATTATTGACTCAAATGCATGTATAAGGATAGAACCTAACAACTTTAACAGCAACTCAATTTAAAAGTCATATAATGGTTATCGATGAACTATTGACTTATTACATAAAAATTAAAGAGAAAACTAAGTACCTCGATAATATGATATGAATTTAACATTTCAAATCAGATTTGAAAGTAAGTACCCCGATATGTAAAGTGATTTAACCACAACCTTATTGTGCAAGTCAATGACAATAAAAGTTTATTTACTCTAATTGTATATGTGAATAATGTTGTTTCGCTACAAGGAATATTGAAATTTATGGCAGAAGCTTCCGACAATCGTCGATGGCTCCGTCATTATGCATCCGACGGTTGCCGACAACCAATCAATTTATTTATTTAAATCTATTATTTTATTATTCCATATTAGCCATATAAATTAGAAATTTGATTAAATATATAATAATTCAAATCTTAAGAATTTTTTAAATATATTTCTATTCAATTATTCAAATTTATGATAATTTCCAATTAATTAAATTAGTGCGTCGATAATTTTTTTTTGTTGTATATATAATTATATTCGATAATAATTAACTCTATTGAAATTTGAACATAGATAATAATTTCCTTCAAGTTTCAGTCTATCAATTACAAATATTTTGATGAAATTTATGATACGTATTGTTTTGTTAATTTATTTTGTAAAGATGGTGTAACTATTAAATTTAAAAATTTTAAATTAATTTGAAAAGCCAAGCGAGAAGTTGTAATAAATAATATTTATTTCATATTCATTGATAACTAACATAAATTATTTAATTTTTTCTACAAATTAAATTTTTCTAACAAACTAATTTATATTAAATTTGTTTTAAAAAGTGCGATTTTTTAGTGAAATATATAAACTAGCCGTCGAAAGTTGTTGGACACTATCGTAGCCGTCGACGGCCGTCGAACAACAGGATATACGTCTGCTCCAGCCGAGAGCAGCTTTCGTTATTTGGTTCCCCAAATCCTCTTCCAAAACCCTCGCTCTCCCCCTAATCTCGTCGTCGGCTGCTCCTCCGCGTCCCCAACCATCGGTAACTTCGTCGATCTTCAATCTCCATGACCCTCGACGATCATTTCATCTCAAATCAGGTTATTTTGCTAAACTTAGTTAAGTTTAATTTGCTAAATTACGGTTAATTTCTAATTATATTTGTTTATAATATCTCATCGAATGTTAATTACAGTTTTTGGTGTTAAATCCAAAAATTAAAGTATATTTAGTGTATGTGTATATGCGTTAATTAGTATAGATGCGCATAATTTAGTGTTTAGGGTTAACTTGGATTAATTAGCGTATATGCACATAATTTAGGGTATTTGTTTCCTAAAATGTTGAAAATAATAATTTATTTGCATAATCATTTATTAGCTTATACCTTAATTATATATAAAGCCTAGTTTGTTGGAATGTGACATGCGGTAAATTATTATATAATGTGGTTATTTTCTTAAATATAATATTATATTCCTAATCCATTAAATTTGAAAACATATAAAAGATTTTATGAAAATAAGTAAACAATAATAATATATTTGTAATTACCAAACCATAAAATATAAACAAATTATTTTACAAGTGCAAATATGTTATATAATTAATAAAAAAAATATAATGTATATGTAAAGTAATATATAAACAAAATCATGCATAATGTGCTTTATTTTTTCTAAATCCCTTAGAGAGTTTTTTGCCCCGTCTGACAAGTATTGTATATGACCGTTATATGAATATTCGTTTTTGTCACAAAAAGGATATCTATATTCATTTGATACAATATTTGTCGGATTTGTCCATGTATTGGACAAGTTAAAATACAATAAAGTAATTACATTTTATAAATCATTTCATTTCAAACAGTTCAAAATATTTCGACAACGCTTCCTTTTTGTTTCATGTGTCCATGCTTTTGTGTATGATACAAGGAACAAAGAGGAAGTGCTGTCGAAATTTTGTTGAATCGTCTAAAACGAAATGATTTATGAAATGTAATTACTATTGTGTTTGTAATGGAAAGTAGGATGACCGACCATCAAAGTCGAAAACAACAAATTAAAATTTTAATATTATATTCATAATTTATGCCAATCCGTAAAATGTATAAATGATAATTAATAAATGAATTATGGTTAAAGGAACATTAAAATGTATAAATGAATTGAAATAATAATAATAATATATTATATAATTAATAAAATATTAAAATGTATAATGAATTGAAAAATTAAATGTCAATCTATAAAATGATCAACACTTTTTTGATTTTCTATCATATTTCTTAAATAGGAAAAATAAGCACCTACTTTATTGATTGGAGCTGGATGTATCAACCACAAAGGGGGTTGAGAGGTTCAATAAAGGAATATTTTTATAATGGTGTAAACATGTTTACTGAATTCGCTTCAATTAATAATGGGAATGATGAAAAAATTCGTCGTTCGTGTAGTAGGTGCAAACTCTTGAAGCATTTGGTATCAAATATGGTTAAATTTCATTTGTGCCAATACGGTTTCGTGCAGGATTATAAAGTGTGAGATCGTCATGGAGAACTTGTAACACCTAATCCTATACAGTCAGAGGAGGAGGTGACTAATGACATTGTCATGGCGAATCCCATATAAGATATGGTTGAAGATGCAGCACGATCAATGTTCCCTACAGTTGAAGTTGATGGTTACGATGTAAATGTTGAAGAAGAATCAAATATTGAAGCAAAGAAAATTTATGATTTATTGGATGTTGCTAAGAAACCCCATTGGGATGTATGTAAAAGTGGCACCCAATTATCAGTAAATGCAGAGTGCATTGCGATGAAATCAAAATACAACTTCATAGAAGGCAGATTTACAGTTGTTGTACAAGTTGCAAAATGACATATACCATCCGATAACTTAATGTTTAAAAATCATTATGAAGTGAAAAAACTTATGTCAGCTTTTGGTTTGCCATATCAAAAATAGACACATGTTTAAATGATTGCATGTTGATTTGGAAAGGGGATATCGATCTTAGGAAGTGTAAAATATGTAACGAGCAAAGATACAAATGAAGAAAAAAGAAGGGAAAGGAAGTTCCATACAAGTGTATACATTACTTACCCATACTCCTAGGCTTCAAAGTTTATATGTATCTTCTGTAACCGCGCCTCATATAAGATGGCTTGAGAATACAAGAATAAGTTACGTTAACACACCCAGTTGATGGAGAAGTATGAAAGCATTTTGATAAGACATATCCTGCTTTTACAACCGAGAGCCGTAATGTTAGAATTGGTTTATATACGGATGAATTTTCACCATTCTCTCAACTTGGTTCTAAATATTCATCTTGACCTATTATTATTACACCTTATAATTTACCTCCATGAATGTGTATGAAAACTCCATATATGTTTCTTACTATTGTTGTCCCTGGCTTTGATGATCCAATACAAGGAATCAATGTTTATTTACAACCATTGATTGAAAAGTTGAAAACAATATGGCATGAAGGATTTGAAACATACGACATTTAAAAAAAAGGAATTTTCATATGTTTGCTTCTTTGTTATGGACTATTAGCGATTTTCCTGCATATGCAATGCTTTTAGGTTGAAGTATGGCCAGTCGTCTAGCTTGTCCTTATTGCATGGAAGAAATACGAACATTTTCTTTACCGCATGGGAAGAAAATTTTATGATTTGATTGTCATCAGTGTTTTCTCCATATTAATCATCCTTTTAGAAGAGAAAAAAAGATTTACGGCTAATAAACAAGAGACTATGCAACCACCAACGATTTGGTCAAGCAAAGAAATATATGAACTTACAAAGGATTATCCAAAGATACATGAAACGGAGTACAAATTGAAATTTTAGGCAAATCGACAATTCATAGTTGGTGCAAACAAAATATATTTTGGGAGTTGCCTTATTGGAAAGATCTTCCACTTCGTCATAATATTGACATGATACACAATAAAAAAGGTGTTTGATAATGTGTTTCATACAATTTTGAATTTTAAGCAGAAGACTAAGGACGATTTGAAATCAAGACGTGATATATAAGAAATATGTAAGCGTCCTGAACTTCATACCAAGGCAGATGACACTAAAAAATCTAAAGCATGCTACGAATTAGACAATAACCAAATTAAAGTTCTGTTAAAATGGGTGGAAGGATTAAGATTTCCCGATGGGATTTCTTCTAATCTTCGTAGATGTGTCGACTATAAAAACGGTAGACTGAGTGGGATGAAAGGCCATGATTGTCACGTAACGATGGAAAATTTGTTACCAGTCACTTTCAAAGAATTACTGCCCGTAAAAATTTGACAATTATAATGGAACTTAGTTTGTTTTATAAAGAGCTTTGTTTGACTACGTTAAAAGTTGATTGTCTACGTAAACTTAAAGTAGAAATCCCTATACTACTTTGCAAACTGGAGAAAATATTTCCTCCAGGTTTTTTAATGTAATGAAGCATTTACCTGTTCATCTTCCGTCTGAAGCACGTCTCCAAGGTCCTGTGCAATATGAATGGATGTATCCATTTGAAAGGGATTAATATTGAGTATGTTAAATATTAGTTTAATTACATATATAAGTAAATTTTAATTTAAAATAGTTTTTTAATAGGTACTTAAATCATCTAAAGAAAAAAGGTAGAAAAAAAGCACGAGTTGAAGGTTCGATTTGCAAATCATATATCGAAGAAGAAGCTTCGTACTTTTTCTCTTATTATTTCAGTGACCTTGTAAATTTATCATTTGATTGTGTTCCGCGTAATGATGAAGGCATTGAACAAAATTCTTCCCAAGTAATGTTATATATTTTTAGACAACATGGTCGGCCTGTTGGAAAATGTGTGGAACTATGATTAAACGATAGAGATCGCCATGTAGCACACATCATAGAGTGTATCTGGCAGGACTTCTTTGTAAGTGTAAATTTGTATATCATTATATATAACCACTGTACAATTTGTTGACTAAGTGTAAATGTATAACTCATATTTTTTTCAACGTGTAGGAGGTGGTAGATTTGCAAGAAGTTGACACTCTCCTTTGCAGAAACTACTGGATGAGAAAGATGAGAAAGAACTACTGCGACACGATGTCAGACATAAAAAAGCGGGGAAGAAGCCTGACTGGATGGGCACACGCATGTGGGATGCTTGGGTTGTTTGGTGGAATAGCGACGAGACGAAGGTAAGTTTACTAATCTCTTATTAATTTTTTAAATTGAAGTTTCATATACAATCTATCACACTATATATAGAGCATATATATAATATTGCTTTAACTTGTTCAATTTAAATGTACAGGCAGAGTCAGATAGAAATACTGCAAATAGAAATAAGAATCCAACTACACATCGCAGTGGTTCTAAGTTATTCCAACGTTACCATGAACAGTTGGTAAATTTACTAATTTCGATTATAAACAGTTATTGCATTGTATAATTTTGCATATACAATAATAAAGCATAATAATTATTTCAAGAAATAGAGCGTATAGGTCATGTCTCCTACATGGATGTATTTGCCCGTACTCATACCATCGAGCAGCAAAATGAAGATGGCACACTCCCGAACACATGGGCCGACAATAAAGCAACTAAAGCCAATGTAAGCATATTTTAAGTTATAAGTTATTAATAATCAGTTTAATTAATTAGTTATAAAGAATTAAAATAATGTAGTGTAAATTTCAATTGATTTTTATTTTACATTGTAGGAAAATTTTATGCAACAACGAGAGCAGTTGCTTCAGGGAACGGGACGAGATTAGTTGACTACCGACGAGGAGGACGTAATATTTGGAGCTGTAATGGAACCGACAACACAGAATAAGCGGTATGGCTTTCGCAACCAAGAGATACTGAACAATATGTTTGGATTTGACTCTTTACTAATTTCTCGACTGTAGCGAACTTGAAATTGTTTAGATTATTCGTCGAAAATTGTTTAGTTTATAAATTCATTTTCTTACATAAAAGTTAACCGCACATCAAAATGTAGTTAGATAATGAGATGAATAACTAAGTTTATAAAAGAATAACTAAGTTTATAAAAAAATTAAGTTTTATACAAATTTAACCTAAGCTGCTTAAAATTTTATAAAAATTAACTGTTTTTTATAAATTAACTATATTTTAAAAATTAACTAAGTTAACCAAGTTTAATAAAAATTAAATAATTTCCTGAAAATTAATTGAAATTTATAAAACTTACACAAATTTATGAAAATTAACTGAGTTATATAAAAATTTAACCAAGTTAAACAAGTTTTATAAAAAAGAAATAAATTTATAAAAATTAACTATGTTTTACAAAAATTAACTAAACATATAAAAATTAACCTAATTTATAAAACTTAACTAATTTTTATATAAGTTAAGTAAGTTTTATAAAAATTAAATAAGTTTACAATAGTAACTAAGTTAATAAAAAATAATTAAGTTTTAAAGAAATAATTTAGTTTGTAAAAATAATTAAGTTAATAAAATTTAGTTTATAACAATAACTTAGATTATCAGGATGCAATTTCTTATCAATTCGGTTTCTCTTCAATATATATACATGTACAAACACAAGATTGAGAAGACAACCCAACCATTCTCAATTTAATAAAGCAAGTAAGGTAATAATATCTATGAATCCCAACGCTATTCCATTTCACACTATTATAGCGTCTGTTGATCTTATATATCACACTGTTATAGCGGCTGCCAAGCCATTAGACACAAATCTCTTATTAGATCATGTATTGCAGGCTAGGTGCAAGTAGAGCAAGTACCAAAAAGCTCATGACAAAGAAGAGATTCAAGAGCTGAGAGCCAGAATTGCAGAGCTGAAGGAGTGAGACCGCCGTTGCACTATGGAGATGACGCAGTTGGATGAGTGATTGGCTGCGTATATGCTGCATCATGGGGCGTTTCCTTCGTCGGGTGGTTAGAGAGGCGATGATGAGGCTTGATAGGTATGATTTTTGTGTTTGTGTTTGTATTTGGATATTGTATATATATGCACTTGGAGATGGTGATGATGATGTATTTTGGTATGTTTGATACATTTTGAGGAGATGTTGGATGATGTGCTGGTTTGTTTTGACACGATTAATATATTTTGAGATGTTATATGTTGATTATGTATATGTTGGTTGAATGTTTTGTTGTATGGTGGATTGTTTGAGTTTTATTTGTTGTAAATAGTGATTTTTTTTGTATTGATGTTTTATATGTGATTTGAGCTTATATATATAGGATTTATATGTGTGAAATCAATCTGTGATATATATTGATATGTATGTGTTGTATAGAAGAAGAATGGCATCATAAATTAAAAAAAACAGTTCAGATTTCTGACAGCTACCGATGGCCTATTGGTTAGTAAAATCCAACAGATATCGACAGCTTATTGGCAAAAAATTATCGACGGCTTGCAATGGTCTCCAATGGCTAGAGAGCAACAGTTTCCGACATAGAAAAACTGAACCACGAACAACCACGTGCACACGACGGCCGTCGAAATTTGCCATTGTTAGCCTCTCAAAGCCATCGACGAAGCCGTCGAAAGCACTGTTTGGTGACGGCTTTTCCCGACGGCTCTCATCGGCTTTCGATGGTCGTCGATAGATTTCAACCGTCAAAAATTACGCCCTTTCCAGTAGTGTTTAAGATAACAATTCCAACACCCTCGTGCTTTAAAAAAAAAGATAACACATATTATTTTCTATAATTTTTCACATAGGACCCGTCGTCGTGGCTGAAACGGTTATGGAGAAGGATTCGGGATCTAGGGTGCTAGGCCCGCGCAGGTTCGAGTCCCACTTCCTCCATTTACGAAGTTAGGCGTTGTCTACGGTGTGCGAAAGCTAGCATGGGCGGGGGTATACATACCACATTGGGTTTACTTAAGTGAGTATCAATGTATATGATGACCTTAAGGTTCTAAATGTTACCTTAAAAAAATTGTCACGTACGTACATAATATATAAATTTTTGAATAAATTTTAAACACGAAAACAGTGAGAATGGTGGATTTAAACAATTTTTTAATTTGAAGGATACACTCTCAATTTTTTAGCATGGAGGATAAAATTTTCAAACAAATATGGCAAAAGGACAACTTTTTGGTAAGAAGAAAAAGGCATGACAGATGTGTAGTCGATGGAGTATGTTCGCAGCTGCTTCAGTGAGGACGCGGCAAGCTTTAGCGGCGGCGGCGGCGAGGTAGGTGGGCGCGATGTGGAGTGGTGGCGGTGTGATAGGTGGCGACGAGCTGAAGTGTTTTGACGATGTGGCGGCGATGAACAATGATGGAGAAAGGGTGATCCTGGTGGTAGCAGCGATGTGCTGAAGCAGTTGGACTAGAGAAGAAGTGACAAATTGAGAAAGAAGAAGCAACAAATAAATTGAGAAAGAAGAAGCAACAAATTGAGAAAGAAGAAGATGGCATGTAGTGATAATGTTGTATATTATCATTTTTTGTTTTAGTTTTTTTAATAAATTGATTATGTATATTTTTATTAATAATGTTATGTTATAGTATCGATTTATGAATTGGAGTGGCTGTTTCTGAATTATATTAGCATTTTAAAAATGATAGTAGTGGACTATAAACAATTGTAGCATCTTTTTTTATGTGTGTACTGATGATATTGTATAGCATCATATATTTTTTTAATAAATATAATTATGTATATTTCTATTCAAAATATTATCTTATAGTAGTATTTTTGTATTAGCAGTTTCTGAATTATAGTATCTTTTTTAAAATTGTAGTAGTAGTTTGTAAACAATTATAGCATCTTTTTAGATGTGTGTATTAATGATACAATGTAGTATAATTTTCTGGTTTTTAAATAAAATTAGTTATTTATATTTCTGTTAATAATGCTATTTTATAATAGCATTTTATGAATTTTAATAGCATTTTCTGAATTGTAATATATTTTTTAGAATTGTAATAGTAATCTATAAACTATTGTGATTTCTTTTTATATAAAGTGTATATTATTTTCACAACGTTATTTTATAATAGCACTATGAATTGTAGTATCTATTTATGAAGTATGATAATGTTTTCTTGATTTTTATAAAGGTGTTATGAATTGTAGTATTATTTTTGAATTTATATTTTTAAACTCCAATTTTTAGTATCATTTTATGATTTTTTGTAAATGTGATATTATTTTTATTTTATTTTTTGAAGGTTTATAATACTATTTTCATAAATTAATTTATAATATACTACATAGCTTTGTAAAGGTGATAGCATTTTTATTTAATTTTTTGAATATTTATTGTGCTACTTTTCATAAATTATTTTATAATGGTACTGCGTAGTATTAATTTTGTATTTACTAAATCAAAAAAAATATAAATATAAAAATTATATTTTAATTTTATCGTGTAATAGTTGGCCTTGCTTTATGTAATCATTTTTCGGTTAAACGATATGACTCGGTAGCATTTTGTGCATGCTATATTTCTTTTTAAATAACTTTCTCATATTACAAGACAATGTAATATCATCTTCTCTTCCATGTTATTTGAAATATATAATGAAAATACAAAACATAAAACTAGTTTTCAAATCAATCACACGCATTAATCTTTTCACACTAAGAGGCACGCGTTCCCGCCCTCAAATTTCAGCTAGAAAACTATCAAAAACTATAGTAAATCCTAAAAAGTACCATATAAAGGTTTCGATTTATCATTACAACATACAGTGTTTAGCGACGGCAAATAGCCGTCGACGGCCGTCATTACCCGTCGCCAGCCAACGGTAAAAGCCATCGCTTTTTCAATTTTCGATTAAAGGAGGAGCGACGACCTTATCGATTATTTTTCGATAACTAGCGACGGTATAGCCATAGCTATACGTCAATAACCGATGGACACGTGTCATGGTTCTATACATCACTAATGAACCATTGGATTGTCACTAGCTGTCGGTAACCTGTAACCTATAGGTCGTCGCTAGCCGTCGGTAACTTGGAAATTCTATTTTATAAAACAGCTGCTATTTCAACCATCAAACCACATATATATACTCATCTGTCTATTCACCTCATATATAACACGTATAAACTCATTTTCATAAGTATAAACATCACATGCATTGTATAATATCATACATATCACACAAAATCAAGTTTATATCACAAAAACCATATTTACATCAACAATCCATCAAACAACACAACCATACCTACAAATCCTCATTTCCATCAAATAACACAATCATGAAACATCACAAAAACCCAACTTTAACCATCAAACATCCACAAACAAAACAACCATTAAACAAGCATCAAATCCATCAGCACATATCAAATAAGTACAAACCAAATCAATCAACATCCATCAAAAAAATTCATTATTTCCCGACCCTTGGGAAGAAAATGTCACGTGCTCTGCCATGTATACCGCAATCCACTCAACTAGCGGCATAGTCAATGGTTCACTCTTCCGCCAATCATTCAACTCTGCTATCTGAGCTCTCGGCCGTGTTATCTCTTCATCGGCCTGTGATTTCCTATAATCGGCCTAAGAAATCATCATCTGTACGTTAGTTAATAGCTAGTTATAATTTATACATAATATTAAATAAAATTTATAATTTGGTTAATGAAGTAGTTAGACTCAATAAATATTACCTTCTGATTACCGTAACTGTATTTCCTATTTCGCGTCGGCTTATCGGTTTCAGCATCAAAAATCATGTCTCCTCCTCAACAGTTAACTCCTCTCGGTCGGTCGCCTCCAGCACTTAAGCTCGCTCCATTTCAAATCTTTCCTGCGATTATGAATAGAATTCTGCCACCATAAATATTTAATTTACAATTTATGTAATGTGAAATAAGAAAAAAAAATTAAAGCACGTTTACCATTATAGCTTGAGATTTAGGGTATATCCAAGTAAATGTAACCGAGCCATCTTCATTGGTCTGCTCGATGGTGTGAGTTCGAGTATGAACCTCCACGTATGTACGCTCAAGACCCTTCTCTTTCACCTGAAATTATATATGATTAAATAATGTAGATATATGATTAAACAATGTTATAAGTATTTTATAATCGTTATAAATTTACCATTTCCTTTTGATATTGTTGGAAGGATTTTGGTCCACCGCGGTATGTAACAGGATTTTTATTCCTGTTTGTTGAGTTTTGCGCACATGCTTTCTGTAAATTTAACATAAAAGTTATATTTATCATCTGTAACTACTTAAATATATGATTGACTAAATTAATGTAATTATTATACAAACTTTAAACAAATTATAATAAACATATGAAACTAGAAAACTTATTTTCGCAGCAGGAGTGTCACGGTGCTCAAGAAAATCAGTCCAAACATTAGCACTCATCCAATCAGGTTTTTTACTTTTGTGTTTTGCACCTGAGAGGGCGATCCTAAAGTTTTTCCTTATTTTCTTGTTCTAGTGGTTCCTAAACAGCTGTTGATCTTCCTCGTCTACAACAATCGCAGCATACACATTGAAATTAAAATGAATCATATATAGTATATTAATTTTCAAAGATCAAATATGTTATTTTCAAATGAATTATAAATTTATACTTACCAATAAGTCAGCCCATAAAGCATCTTTACTATAAGGTGGTATTTCATCCCACGTTGGCCAATAACCCGACATTCGACTCATGTACGCCATCCTAGTGACAGCCAAAATATAGTCGAAAGGCTCCAACTCAAAACTCTTGTATTGTAGATATTTAATAAATCATAAATAATATACATGCATTAAATATTAATAACATTGCAATAAATTTGATACTTACCCTTCTGTTTTGGAAGTCATACTCGCCCTTGGGTGTAAATCAGCCAAGCCACTAGCATCCTCGCTAGTAGCAAGAGATCCAAAGAATGAGATCTAGAAGTTCTCCTATAAGACATAATATCGTCACAAATATGTCATTTCAAATAATGAAAAAACATACCATTTTATTATTAGAAAACATATCTGATTAGTAAAACTTCCACTAAAACTACAAAAATGAAACAAGATCTCCTAAATACATAGAATTAATAAAATAGAATAATACATACCTCACAACATAGTCATCATTATTAATAACAGCGAAAACTCAAAATATAAAATATACAACAAACGGTACAAATATCCATCATATATACATTACATCATCAGTAATAAATAATCAGTCTTTATCGTTTTCTGATTCAGACTCGGTCTCGTACTCTATATCGTTTTCCTCTGAACTCTCAAATGCTACTGTTAAAACATTTGATTCATCGTTCAAAGACCCTAAAATACGTAAGATCATCAGTTATTATTATTTCATTATTTGACTCAAGATCTGCTTGACAAGGTGCTTGTCTGGAATATTATTTTCGTTAAATGTAAATTTTGCCTTTGTTTTAAAAACAGCCGACCAATTTGCTTTATCTCTTTTTAGGGATGGATACAGAGCAAAATAAACTTGTAATACTTGCTTGGTTAATACAAAAGGATCATACTTATAGTAATGTGATGTATGTTTTATTTCAATAAGCTTATAATCTTTATGAACGTTGATTTCAGAATCAGGAACATAGCTGAACCAATTGCATTTGAATAAAAAAAAACTTTTTTCTACAAGTCGTATAAAATATGTCAATTCTAAAACCTTTGTTAAGATGCCGTAAAAATCTTTTGTATGTTCATCTAGATCATCACTACCTTTGACAAATACACCGCTGTTATAGATTTATTTTTCAGCACAATATTCCTTGATGTTGAATTTAAATCCATTGACGAAAAATATTGGATAAGTCTTGATATTTCTTTTTGGTCTTATCGCAAGATATTTCAATCATTCATCACCAACACAATCTCTTGGACCATAAACGTAGATCAGAAACCAATTAGTAAATTCTTTATTGAGATCACCACGTGGATGTTGTGATTCGTAAATACTGCAAATATATATAATATATTGCATTATAGTCTATAAGAATAATTGAAATAAATATGAATCTAGAAATTCATATATCGAGAATTTTTATTTAATATTACCTAACAAATGGTGCAACTTCGGCACAATTAAGAACAACATATGTGTGTGCTACATGGTAATCTCTATCGTCCAACCATAGTTTCACACATTTTCCAACATGTCGGTCATATTATCTAAAAATAGATAACATTGCTTGAGAATAATTTTATACAACTCCCAATAAAATGACCCATTTCGAGTTTAATTTTTTTTCGGCCATTTTTTTTACCAATCCTACCATACGAATTTGATTAATACATTATCAAGTATCAGTTGTTCGGATTTGGTCTCATTTGAAGGTCGTCTGGCCTTCAGACGAAGAGTTTTTAGGCCGAATTTTGATGAACGGTTATAAATTTCAAATTCAAGATCGACACTCTAAAGTTGTTTATTTTTTAATCATCTTTGAAAAATAGGTCCAAAATACTTTAGATTGACATAAGATCTAATAAATTTATTTTTCTATCGAATATTTTATTTTATATAATTTAATCATACTAAAATATAGTTAAAAATTCATAACTAATTACCCAATGGTTTGAAAAAAATATTTTAATTCGTAAAATTATTACACACAATCAACTTTATCGAAGTTGATTAATGGACCGACTAAAAGCCGCATAGATTGGTCATGCGAGTTAGATTTTCGGTAACGACAAATATTCGAATCACGCGACGATGGATTATCGAAAATACTAGTTTAACCGATCACAAGTTGTCCTTAGGTTGAATGACTGTGTTAAATATCTTTTTTTTGAAATTAAATTAGTATTTTTAAATATTTTTGAAAACGTATTGAGAAATAAATGATTATTTAATTGGGTAATTAATATTATAACTGGCCGTTGCTCATAGTCGACGGGACCGTCAACGGCTGTGGCCCCTCCCAGCCACTATTCACTGTGTGCCTTGTAGTATTGGGCTAAGGAAAATGGAAAGAAACATAAACAAATAATGAATAGGCAATGTCGAACTTAGAAGGAAAAAAATTAGTAGAAAAGTCATTGGAACTACGAATTGCGAAGGAAAAATCATGAATAATAGACTATGCACTGATCAGATTAATGCTCTTTCCTTGTTCTTATTTGTATACGCTACGAAACTATCACTAGGGTTAAGATAAAAGAAAAAGCATTGGTAGTGGAAAACTATAAGAGAAATAATTTGAAATCAAAATTAAGGATGTTAATTTGAAATAGGAAAGATGAGAGGTAGACTGCGTTTGTTTATATTAAGATGTTTATATATAAAACTTATAATTACTAAATCAGAATATTTTTGTTGTTTGTTTTTTAATCAACTTTTGATTAAACCACTTATTCAAATAAAAAGCATTTGGACTTTTTTCTTTTTTTTCCTAGTTCTGAATGTTAGACGATACTTTATCCACTTTTATGCCCTTATTAAATCTATAAATCCAATGCAAATATAAACACTTGAAATTTCAAAATTTTCAAATTTTAGAAATCCAATATTTTTTATTTTTTAGAATAACAGTATTACTTGATTCAAGGAAAGCACTCATTTTAATGTGTTATTGATTTGAATAGATGGCCTCAATAAAGTCGGTCTAAAACTTCATGTCACTTGCCACTTAAAGTAGTGTTCATTGACAAATTCAATATACTTTTCAAATCTATACTTTTGGAAATTATAAATTTGAATATCCAAGATTTTTAATTTGAATTTTGAAACTAAAAAATATGAAAACAATTTGTTTTAATTAAAAAATTCAAATTAAAAGTTCAAAAATTCATAAATTTTAAAAATTATAATTTCAAAACATTAGAAAGTCTTTGATTAACAATTTCAAAATTTTATTCTTCCAAAATAAACCTTTTAAAAGTTTTTTCTATATTCAAATATCTTTTAATTTAAACTTTTATGTAATTTAAAGCATTTAAAATTTCAATTTCTTCTTTTAATTATCATTATTTATAAACAAATTGATATAGAAAACATTATTGTCAAAAAAAACATAGCATAATTCTAAACTCTAATCAAAAGTTTTAAAATACAAATAAACAAGTATTTAGAATTTAGCATAGCATTCAGCAATTAACACTTAAAATTCAACATTTCATAAATACATGGTCTATGGTAGAAATTTAACAGGAGGCCTTTCAAATTGGAACACAAAAATTACGAGGTCAAGTTAAAAATGCATTGAAAAGAAGAAATTTTCAACCTATAAATAAAACGGGAAGAAGATAAAAGGGAGTACGTGAATTACTATTTTTAAAGGAACGGGTGATAGGGTAAAGCAAAAGGGAAAACCATAAAATGATGGAGAAGTAAGGAGAAGGTAATCTGAAGGGACACGAATTCATGTTTTAGTAGTATAATAGCACGGGTTATCTAGCATGTCAATGTAGAAATACAAGGAAAAAACATTTAAATTACAGAAAAGGGATGGGTAAGGACATGTCATCCAATTAAAGTGTTTACCTATACACTCACCAATACAAATGATGAAAACAATGAAAATGTTAACATGTTCTCAAGAGGGCATGTTAAAGTTGTTAAATTATCAAAAACCCTTCCAGATTTCATCTATTTTTTATGGTGCAAAAATAAAATAAGTATTTGAAATAAAAAAAATTGTTTTTGGCGTATAATTATCATTCGTAGCATGCGTCTTCAGGACATACGTTAACAATATTGTTGACCCAAGAATTGGATCAACAACCAAATATCAAATGAAAGCATCAGTTCAGATTAAATAACATAAAAGCAGTTAAAAAAGATACAATTTTATAATGGTTTGACGTAATCTCCGACCTACGTTCACTTTAATCTTTTATTAGTTGTTCTCTCTCTGGAGTACAATTAGTTTTTCTTAGATCTAACCAAAATCTAGTAGATCTCATATTTACAATCTGGGTCAGAAGTCCACTTAGAGTAGAGTTCAGATGTTGGCCAAAGAAGTGTGAAAAATCTCGGGACCCACCGAGGTGTTCAAACATGTCGGCGAGGACATGATCATGTCGACGAAGACATTTTTGTATTGCTCCAAACTTGTCGAACTCTTTTGCATTCTTCATACTGCTTGATTTTGAGTTGTCCCATGCTGTTTCCATTGATCGTTGGTCGTCCAAAACAAATCAATTCTTACTTCTCCCCAAAACAGCCCAGTATCAGCCTTTTTGCATAAGAGGTTGGTAGTGACTTTTTTCTTTAACACAAAATGACTTGTGCTCTTTTATAGCACTCTTCTAATCCCTATGGAGATATCCCAACAAGTCGCAACAACTACGGAGTTGTCAAAAACATGTTGGTTTACCTCTCTTCATGTCGGTATCGACATGTGTGGTTAGACTATATTTGGTTGAATTTTTTTGTGAGATGTTTCTTTGCTCCATCTAAGAGTGCTTGCCAATTTTTAAATCGTTTCGTCGTCGTTTGAATCTTCAAATTCCAATTGAAATCTACTTTGCTAAAAAGCGGGTTAAAACTTGCCACCCAAAGTATGTCTTTCGAACACAAGGTCTGCTTTGCTCAAGAACAAGTTCCAAGCATCAGTCTTCGATAGTTGAGCTTTCCAGCTGCTTCAATCTTGGTGAATCGTCCAGTTCCTTCTGATTTTCTTGTAGACCAAAGGTCGTTCCAAACCTGTTACAGCCTAAGGCTCTAGACTCTGCCTAATTGTAGTTTATATATCATCATCATTCCAATTTCATTTGGAGTTATTACATCACATATTAAAGTTATATCATGTTCATCCGGGACTTATCAGTTTTACTCTAATTACAAGACGTTCAAATCCTTTGTCAAATATGTATATGTTGTAAGGTTCGATCTCTCCAAGTCGTTTTATATTCAGTTTAATGCGCGATCTCTCCGGATCATTTAATGTTTAAGTTAAGAGGACATCTCTCCAAATCGTTTAATGTTTAATTTAAGGGGGACGATCTTCCCGGATCGTTTATCATTTAGTTTAGAGGGACGATCTCTTCGGATTCTTTGGCATTCTATTTAAGGTTTGACCTCTCGAGGTCGTTTATTGCCCAATCTAGGTTTTGATCTCTCCGGATCCTTGTTGAGTCCGTTTTCTCTCCTACAAAGGAACTCAACGACCAAGCAAGCCTATCCGCTCACTCTCTGGTGGGGGGACTTACTTTCCGTACAAGTCCATCCACTCGTTCTCAGGTAAGGGAGCTTGCACTTTGCACTCTGGTCCTGACTCCCTGGTCAGGATTCTAAGGCGATCAATATCAGTCATCACATTCAATGCGGATATTTCAAAAATCAAATAAGTAAAAATCTTATGTGTTCATTCCAGATATCCGACTCAGAGTGTGCCTAGAGACCATTCTAGGTCTCGTACACGTGTAAGCGGTATAAGGTTATTATTATCTTAATAAGTCATCTCAGATATCCCACTCAAAGCGTGCCTAGGGATCGTTCGGGATTCTATACATGTGTAAAATGCCTGAGGTTATTATTGTCTTTATCGCTGAATGCGAAAAGAAAAATACAAGAAAAGAAACATAAAAGCAAAGTGTGGGAATTGGATTCGACTCTTGTTCATCTCGATCATCGGATTGTCATCCGATGAAAGTCTCTGATCCATAACTTCATTCTGCCCCCCGTTCCAATGGTCAGCTTCTGTTTCCAGCTCATGCTGTCATGCCTTCTTATTCTGATTTTCCACTCTAGTGCCAACATCGCCCGTTCTAGGCATTAGAGCTCATCCTAAATCCAAATCGATCGTGCCCCCGAGTCATGGGGGCATTGTTTCAGCTCGCTTTATCTTCAAATGCTCCTCCATTAGTTTTTGGTCTTTTGTGTTGAGTTCCTGTAGTTCTAGCTATTCCTTATCGTCCCATCCTATGGAAGAACCCTTCAAGCATTTCCTACTGTCTAGTTATCATTCCATCCTGCATCTCATTCATCATTCTCTTCATCTCTTCTCCGGTCACGTTGATGGGTTGATGAGAATTTGAAGATACCTCCCGGCTGCCCCTGGCTCTTGTTGAGTTGCTCCAGCTTTAGATCTAGTGCTAGGCATCTTCATCTTCTTCAAATCTCATATTCAAGTCTTCAGATCTTGTTTAAGGTTCTCAGTGAAAGCACCAAAATGTTAATCCAAAAAATTGGACCAACACTCAGATATCAAATGAAAGCACCAGTTCAGATTAAATAAACAGAAAAGCAGTAAAACAAAACACAATTTTTATAGGGTTCCTCGTAATTTTTGGTCTACGTCCACTTTAATCTTTTATTAGTTGTTCTCTCTATGGATTACAACTAGTTTTTCTTAGAACTCACCAAAATCTAGTGGATCTCAAATTTACAATAGAGTTTATAGATTGTTTGTGAGTTACTAGTACTAAGAATTTGCTGATTTAAGTCCTTGAACAGCAAATAGTTGTTTCCTAGGTAACTTTAATGGAGAAAAGATTAGAAGTGAAAAAGTAGCAGAGTTTCCATCCTTAGAGAATTAAGATCTATTTTTGGTTGCTCTATGGCTTGTATTTATAGGGGTATTGATCGTGTTGGGTTAGAAGTCCACATGAAGCAGAGTTCAGATGTTGGCCCAAAGGAGTGTGAAAAATCTCAGGACCCACCGAAGTGTTCAAACATGTTCGTGAGGACATGATCATATCGGCGAAGACATTTTTGTGTAGCTCCAAACATGTCGAACTCTTTTGCATTCCTCATGCTACTTGATTTTGAGTTGCCCCATGTTGTTTTCATTGATCATTGGTCGTCCAAAACAACTCGATTCCTACTTTATCCCAAAATAGCCCGGTATCAGTTCTTTTGCCTAGGAGGTCGGTAGTGACTTTTTTCCTTAGCTCGAAATGACTTGTACTCTTTTGCAACACTCTTCTAATCTCATATGAAGGTGTCCCAAGAAGTCGCAATATTTACGGAGTTGTCAAAAGCACGTCGGTTTACCTCTCTTCATATTGGTACTAACATGCGTGCTTAGCCTATTTTCGGTTGATTTTTTTTAGATGTTTCTTTGCTCCATCGAAGAATGCTTGCCAATTTTCAAGCCGTTTTATCCTCGTTTGAATCTTCTAAATTCAATTGAAATCTGCTTTGCTAAAAAGCGGGTTAACAAATACCCTATAAATAAAAGTAAATTCTAAGTTGAAATGGCACTCACGTTTTAAACTCTACCATTAAATTGTTTGTTTAATGGTTCAAGCATTTTTGTAAAAAGAATAAACGGTAAGGTTTTAAATACTGAAAATTCTAAAATAATGGAAAATTCGGTATTAAAGCTGAGGAAAACAGAGAATAAAGAAAAAAAATTAACATCCCGTTTTATTTTCCAAATGTTTCTTTTTTAACAACTAGGGTAAATTTATACGCATTTTTCCAAAGTTTCAAATATATCCATCTTTTAATGTTGTAATTGTCCCTCTACCCATTACTTAAAATCACCATCGAAGCCATTACTGACAACTAGATATGTCAACGGATACATTCGGATGTGGATAATGCAATATCTGCATTCACATCCGAAATCATTTTCGTATATTGAATATTCATATCCGCAAATACAAATGGATATCGGGTAATTATCTTATCCGTCAACGATTGATAAATCAAGAAACACAAATATAAATTTTTGGTTCAATATAGATTTTTTTCCAATTCCACTGATTATGAAAGTATGCAAAATCATCCGCATCCGAAATCATTTTCGTATATTGAATATCCACGTCCGCAAATACAAATGGATATTAGATAATTATCTCATCCGCCAACGATTAATAAATCAAAAAACATAAATATAAATTTTTGGCTTAACATAGAATTTTTTTCCAATTCCACCGATTATAAAAGAATGCAAAATCAACAAATATAATAGTAATAAATAATTTTGAGCAATTGATATGTACTAACTACATATAATATAAACTAATAACTTAATAAAACAATAAATACATATTTTATATTGTACTAAAATACGCACAATTGAACCCAAAATTTTACAAAAAACCGAACAGATAATTTTCAAACATATTTGTTTTTTCAAATTTTGAATATTTATTCGTTTTTCGAATGTGAACATGAACATATTTCATATTTTTTGGATATCCATTGACAGACTTACCGACAACAAACCTATTTACTTGCCTCTTTTCTCTTACTTTTACATTTAATAAATGAGCTTTTCATCCCAAAAAAAAATCAACCATTAAACCAATTTGTAAAAAAGTCACAAATAGATAAAACAAGAACATACTATTGAATAATAAACAACGGTCTTTGCAACCTAAGTGCATTAAATCGGCAAATCCTTTGGCATTTTAACAAAACGGCAAATTTTTATCGTCTTAATGTACTTTTGCAATGAAACCGCATAATTTATTTATTTATCCACTGGTCTTCTATTCAGTTCACTAACTACAGAATCAAATTAAATCGACTAATAACTAAACAAGTCATACCTGATTGCAATGTGCCTAATCCAATTCGGTTAAAACAACTTCTTAACTGAACAAACCATTGCGGGTTGTGCTATGTGATAATGGAATCCGAATCTCACAGAAATCATGAGGCCTAAAGAAAATATTCCAGATTCAAGCAAATGCTGGGAATATTGGATAGGATAGGGTAATTTACTGTTAGTACGCAATCCATCAAAATGTTTAAGTCGGACACAACTCAGAAAATCTTTGTACTCCTATGCTAACAACAAATGCCCTACCTCCCTACCTTCTAAAAAAAAATATGTCCAAAAATTTTCCCATAAGCACAATTACAAGAACAGCTAATCTTACAAAAATCTCATTGCGTCTGATGAGGGTAAAACCCTATATTCAAATTAGGAGGTTGCAAAGGCCTATAACTAGGCAAAGCAGGCTGCTGCTGCTGCATACCAAACTGCACCTGCTGGTGCTGGTGCTGCTGCTGCTGCATTACCATAGACTGTTGTGGAGAAGCCTGCAGCATCTGTACCTGCGGCTGCTGAGAAACATGCAACGGCCTGACTAGGTTCACCATCTGAGCTGGAGGTGGTGGTGGGGCAGGTGGTGGGGGCACCCCTGAGTAACTGTAGGGCAGCCCTATCATCATGCCACCCGGTGGCGTCTGAATGTACTGCTGTGTGGCAGGTGCGAAGAAGCTGTACTGAGGAGGCATCAACGGGGGCAAGGTGGTTGAAGAAGATGGTGGGCCTACTGGGTTTATGTTCTCGGGCTTTGATCTTGTGTTTTTGTTTGCTTCCTCTGCAGCAAAGGAAGAGAGGACCGACGTGAGTACTTGCTGGGAGTGGGTGGAGGCTGCCAGTTTGTCTGCAATGGCCGCCGCTGCTGTTTTCTTCGGGTCGGACGTGGTCGGACCGTTCGAGTCAGGGACAGTCTTGGATTGTGTTTGGGTTGGTTCATTGTTTAACCGCCTTCTCATGTTCGAAGCCTGCTCCAGCTGCCCTTGAGCAACCTATTAAGTTATAATTCACATGTATTTGTATTATATCCTTTATCCTTTAAATTATCTCAATAGCTGCTTACATATTGTACTACGAAGAAACAAATAGCATACCTGTATCTGGGTCCGAACGCTCTCAAGGTGAGATTCCTGCATATAAACTATTGGTTGAGCATAGTACTATGCAAAAAATGACAAATGACAACGGTGGCATATACTGATGAAGATCTGAACCTGTTCACGAAGTGCTTCTTTCAGTTGAGAGACAAGTGCTTCTCTACTGCCTTCGATTGATTTAATCTTTTTTAGGCATTGTGTTAAAGTAGATTCCTCCTCCTTGATCTCCTCAGCTAATGATACTCTTCGAGGGTCCCCCGCTGCAAACGGAAATTAACATTTTAGATAATGTCATGCAGAAATTAATTACAGAAATGTTCATGCTTTCTTGTTTACAGTGATAATAGTTCTCTAAAGTGTTTTGATTCAGAAAAGAAAAAAAAAGGCGGTTCGCTTGGTTTTAATGTTTAACATTGAGCATTTATTAGACATAATAAATCTTAGAACGTATATGCTCAATACTTAATATTTTGAATGTAGCTGTAAGTTTAAACCTCTGACCACTGATTCAGTAATATTATAAAAATGTGTTCTCAATTATTATTATTATTATTATTATTATTATTATTATTATTATTATTATTATTTTACGTACTAAGGTTGGATTTAGTAGAATGAAATTTGAAAATAAGTCGTTAAAAAGGAAATATATACGTGGGAACAGTAACTTCCTGGAGCTCTAAAAGAATTGAACAATATTTATACCTCGAGTGCAAGCAATTTCAACATCTTTCTCCATCTTCTCTAATCTACGAACTGAAGCATTGCATTTATCCAAATCGGTATCTTCATCTGGATGTTCACTTGTCACAGAATGAATTGCGGAAACAATTTTTTCAGCTGTTCCCCCAATGGACAATTTCTGAATAATTGTTCGGTGTCATTTATTAAGCCATTTGTTTCACTATGCATATATGAAAGAATACAGAGATGATTCAAGTTCTCACTGTTCTGATAGAGCGAGAATCTCTTCTAATAATTTTTACTGAACCAGATCGTGATCTTTTCTTGTTTAATTCTAATGCAGGTAAAGGTTCAGAACCAAGCAAAAGGTCCTTCAAGTTTCGAGCTTGAGAACCAAATACTCTTCTATCCTCCCAAATACCCACCTGCAAAATTTTAATTTTTATATGTAAAAAAGTTACAGTAATTTACTAATATTGAAACTTAAAATTGTTTTCCGTCCCTAGTAAAGAACCAGAGTCGAATTAACATACTCAAGTATAGCATCTATAATTTAAGCTACCAACAACATAAGAAACACAATTTTTCACATTTGCTTTGATTTGAGATGAGCAGCAAAACATAGTACTGAAATTTGAAGAACATGGGACACAAAACTATGATTATACAGTAAATTTTGCAACATAATTCCACTTTGTCATTCAAAGTGAACAATCATAGGCTTGGATTAAGATTAAAGTTACCAAGAAGCTTAATATACCAAGTTTTAAAATCAGACTATTGCAAACTATATGCGGACATGGATTTTATCATGTAAGTCAAACATTGATACTACATATATGTCATGCAAGAAAACTACGAGCAGCAAACCTGAAGTTATTATCTAGAGCGACAAACCAAAATTTATTTAAAATCAAAATGTGTTTAAAATTGCTTAAATCAAACATGTCTTATGACGTAAGTTCCATTTTTTTAAACCTAGTTTACATAATAAAACAAAACTACGAAGAATGTTCTATGGTTTAAACTTATTAAAGTTACCAGAAGCTTATTATATTTTAAAATAATTAGTCGGTTATACAAAGATGTGGTTGTTGGAGTAATTTGAACATTGATACTACATATTTGTCGTGCTAGCAAACAGCAAGCAGCACCGCTTTGTATTATTCAATATATATCTGATGTATACATAGAAACAAATTGAAACTAACGTTTCATATCAGGGAAAAAAGATTATTTGAGTTAAGTCATAAAACGGGATAACCCTGTAGCTACATGAATGAAGTAGCACAATGTAAAACGTATTTAACATCAGATCATCAAAATTTGCAGGAAATATAAAATATTTCTCACCAATCTGGATACAACATTTTTCCCATGATCACCCCCATTTTCATTAACATCTTTAACTGCAGCAGGGAGAACTTTCCAAAATTCGATAACAAACTCTGTTCCGGTTTTTCTGCTGTTTTGTAATATGTCATTTGCAAGATACAGTAATGATGTTTTTTGCTCTTTTGGAGAATTGCGAAATTGCTTCTCCCATGCCTGAACTACTTGTTCTGCATATTTGCGATGATATATACAAAAATGCGACAAAGCTAGTAATGTAGGTTAAGTAAAACATATTCAACAAAATTTAGTGATGCTGATATAGCAATATCTAAATGAAATATAAAGTAGGCACTCAATGAAAAATAAATAAAAGGAATACTACATTTTTTCACTGACATAAAAGAAATATTAAAATAGAAAGAAAGCCAAAGATGGCATATTTTATTTAGCTTTGTACATATAACACCACATTATAATGCTAAAACAGAATATAAAAAGCTACACAGTGTCAACTTCGTAATAACAGGTTAGACCAAATGAGATTAATTTATAGTTCTTTTAATGTTTACAATCTAAACTGCTAATACCCTATCACATAACAGCTCAAAATAGAAAAAACACAAAAGGATACTTTCAATACATTGTTGAGAACTATTGAGCTTGGAAAGTTTATCCAGCAATACCAGCTCGCTAAAAGCACTATTCATCCCAACACTCAGATACCCGCGCCCAATTCAATAAAAGCCCTAAAAGGAAGCAAGTGTCAAACAAAATTGACAGCCGATTTCAAACAAGATCAAATATTTATTCTTGAAACGAAATCAACTGAAAAAAAAAGTCCAAGTCGAATACAATCAAATTGATATCTAGTAAAAAATTACGATGATTTGACAGCAAAGAAAGCTCGAACCTGTGCATTCAGATGGACGGAAAAAACTCAGAAGCCCTAGAATTTGGGCGTGAAATAAAGGATGATAAAATTGGGGAATTTGATGAAAGTCTTCTATCTTTTCCCTTTCCCTAGGGTTTCATAGCCACCCGTCAATTTATTTGAATTGCCTGAAGTGAATAAAACAGTCACAAATTCTACTGGGTTACGTGTGAAATTTAGTTAGTTACTTCACGTTTAAACTTTACTGAGCTTACATTAATTATCTCAGGTAATCTAAGATGGATTCATTTAAGACTATCATTTTATCTATTAGGTTTAGTTAACATGTATCTTAATGGCACATTTTATTATTAGGTTCGATTAAAACGTAACCAAAAGTATAATGACTTAATGCTCATTGAAAAAATAAGGCTCCACTGATATTGACAATGATTGCATGACTTCAAGACGAACTTTGATTCAAGAATAATTACCGTGTATCCATGTTATGTTAATGTGAATCCATGTTGCGCATATGGATTGGAGATGTTTTTCTTCACTCATCATCGGATCTTTGTTTGATATCTTAGAGGAATATTGTTGTGGATCTTGTGATGATAATTAACTTGAGCATTTTGTGAACTCATTTCTTGGTAGAGAGTTTGAGAATCCCGATCTATTTTCCTTCCTTAGTGAACATGATTTTCTTAATAATGTTTGTGTTGTAGAATACGTAATAAAACGGTTGTATCAATATTTCATTTTTACTAAAGTCATTTTAGGACAACAGTAAAATAAATAATACCTTCATAAATGAAGCGGACTTAGTTAAGATCCAAGAACACATTCTTGAGAGTGCAGTTGCTACAAATATATTTAATGAACAAACACGACAGTTCTTTATACAAATGGTATTCCTCATAGTAACTTCACAGGAATGAACAAATATGAATATTCGGGATTACTTCATTGAAACAAATAAACCAATTATTTCATATAACTTGTTATATATAGTGGCTAATATTTTCGAAAAGAAAAGCAGAAGATGTACGGTTGGCTCAAAATTAATTTTGTTTTCAAATGTCGATACACAAATATGGAAAAAAAATGCATGTTTTGCCGAGAAAAGTTGACAATTGATTTCAAATTGCATAATCTGACATTTTATCTATATGATGCTTTGAACCTAAAATCGTTTCATTTTGCATTTAGTAGAGAGTTTGGACATAATCCTGCCTGTGAAAAAATAGCTTGAAGCGGTACTATATTGCTAAGCTTGTAGCTCTACTTCCAATCCAAAGACCATTAAATTATCACCATTTTATGTCAATCCAAAACATAACATCAATTGTGAAATAATGAAGTTTTCATGTGTTATTATTGCATTCATGGTCAAAAACATTTATGGAAAATGCTGATGAGAAAGAGGATAAATACTACTTCTGCATCATTTGCAATTAAGAAAAAATATTGAATAGAAGTGGCACTAAAAAATTTACGGTCGCCATGTTGCAATACAAAACCCATATCCATTGAACCCTGCACAATGGAACAATTTTTGTGGATCTTCATGAGTTCATACGAGATTAGATGAATTGACCTATTGAATCGTCATTATACAAATTCTTGCAAAGTATGATAAATTAAAGTTTTTGTACATGAGTACATATGTGGAACTCAATCTTCATGAAGAAATGAGTTTCAAGACCAAACTAAAAAAAGGAAGTTAAGACCATATGAACAAGCACGGAGATAAACTGAATATTTAAGATTGTTACGGTTGTATCTGTTTGTATCATTAGCTACTTAACCGTACTCAACCATTCATATGGCTACTATTGACTACGGCAATAATTAAAGGTTTTGGCAATCAATGTAAATCATACCAAACATGCATGATGTTATTATAGTATCTCATAGATGATATTATTATATGGTATATCAGAGAAAAGTATGCACTCTAATAATTCAAGCTAGAGGTATATCGTATATACTAATGGCATGCACCTTCACACACCAATGGCACATTCATGCACAGTTTATTTCATAAAAAAATTACTTAGTTCATGAAAAATATTAGAACCATAATATAAAATGAAGTAGTTGCATGTTTAAAATTATTACACATCGTAAGTTTAAAATAATGGATGTCTCTTGTATAAAATTTTGGTCCTTTGTAAGTTTGAAATAAGGTTGACGGTTGATTCGTAAATGCTTTGAATTTCATCAACAATAATAATGTGTATAATTGATAATATATATGTAAAAGGTTTCGAACTTAAAAATACAACATTTACACATCATAGATGTTTGTGGTAATGATGATAAAAGTTTATTAACAGTCAATAATTACAGTTATGACTAGAGGTAATAATGGAGGTTACTGCAATCGTAACATCCCTGGAATACAAAATGAACTTTATTATTGTCCATGTTATTAATTGAAGACAAAATTACAATTCTAGTATTAAATGAAAGTGAATGTTCTAATTAAACCTTTTGCCACATATAAGGTGAACAATTATTCTCACTTCAATGTTTTTACATTTTGTTCAAGTCATTAAAAGTTTACAGATCCATGATATTTGTATTCTACATGTTTACTATAATATATTCTGATTCCACAATTGATAGCTCTTCATTTTATTCTTATTTGAATCCCACTGCATTAATCAAATCGTAAATAAATTTTAAAATACAAAATTACATTAATCTGGAAACAAATAACAATTTGAAAGATCCTCTCTCTCCTTTAATCGTAAAAAATTGTATAAGCAGTTTCCTTTCTGGAAAGTGTATATTATACTTTACATGAAGAACATAACTTTACATATATAATGATGGTATACATGACACGTAGCAAATGACAAAACATGAACAATAATAATAGAATTTCCATAGATATGAATAGATCCACAGGCATTCATAGGTATACACACACATTAAAATTTGGATGTTTATATATAGTAAAAGGAAATTATAATGCTACATATGCCTACTTCATGGATTCTAAAGATAGGTCATTGTAATATTCCGTGTCATGAATATTGTAAATGCATAATCATTAAAAAAAATTACAAAATATGTAGACAACATAGCTCCTAAATAATTGATTGTTTAAAAAAAGTATTAAAAATATATATCATCATAGATAACCTTTCTGCAGAATCAAATATGTAACAAATGAGGTATGTACAATTAAATAGCATAATATAACTAATATGGTGAACTTGAAAAGATCAATAGAATCATATGGTAGTCAATCAAAGATAACATGAGTGTTAGTCCTAAATTGATCTAACACTCCATAAAGAAATTGCATAAAACCAACATTTTGGTATGTAATCATTTATTGTATTTAATAGTGGATTTTACCTTTGATCTACGTTCTTTATGAGTTCTAGCGATTTAGTCTTGGATCTAGATTCTAGGAATAATAAAACATATAGAGAAAATTTAGAGAAAAATGCAAGGGAATCAAGTAAAAGTCACAAAGTGATTTACCGTAGTTCGGCATTTGTGTACGTCTTCTTTAATATGAATTTATTTTGTTTTGCACTAGTCTCCTGAGGTTATTATAATTAAAATTTTGAAATCTAAACCTGTCTTAAGATAAGAAAATGGAAGAACCTCCGCTTAATCAACAATAATTTGATCTCTTTCTATGTTGATGTCCCTCTCTATTTATAGGCATGGAACGATGAGTTAGACTCTTAAGTTGAGATATTCTCTTTGTAAAGTCGTCCAAAGTATCTCCTTTCAGATCTACAAAAGGCCGAGACATATTACGGATAATTTTGACTCAGGGCCATTGGTCGGCACCGATCGATACTTGGATCACAACTAACCGATGGACTTGTGACTTTTTTCTTTTTACTCCATTTTGTACTTCATTTGTCCATTAATCCATTATTGTTTCATGCTTAGCTTTATTCCATGCCCTAAACCAAAAAAAATCAAAGATTCTTTGAGAATTGAGGAATTTATGGATTGATACCGATCCATGCCACACATCGTTATCGTTCCATGTATTTTACCTTTTTCTTCACTTCTCTTTTATACCATCTTTCACTCAATCATCTACAATCTTTGTATCCATTCCTTCATCATTATAAATTTTATTACCATCGAACCATCCCGTGTGAAAAACCGTAGATAACACGTGCCCCAAAAATACGCTTATGTGGATTAAAAAACATGCTTTTTCATAATGAAGCGACCAATTCCTAAACCGGACAGACGCTTTTGTTACTTAAACCATTTCAACGGAGATTGAATGAGTTAGGGTTATGCCCTAGAGGCAATTTTGTAATTTATTGTAAATTATTAACTCTAATAAAATCTTATTCGAAACAAAATGTGTTTTCTTTTTATTATATACTTGTTATAATGTATAATATTAATTAATTATTTAATTTAACTATATTTAGTAGAAAATCCATAAACGGTATGTTTTGTGATAGTAGTTATAATGTGTTGTAATCAAGAGTAGTTTATCACAATGAAAATAAACATATCGTTCTAAATATTCATAATCAACATGTATCAAGACTGGATATAAATACATCTATTGAGACTAGAGTATGTAATATTCTCCAAATGTTAGGTGGTGTATTACTCATGGCTGCTAGGGGCACAAAGGAATTATGTACCAATAGTTATTGGATAACTATAGAATGACTCACTCGATAGTTTTCTATTGGTTAACATTGCTAAGGTCGAATAGAGAATATCAAAGTGACAATATTATACAGTTCCCTCGATTTGAGAATATTGTTGAACTTCAATGTGACACTCCACTTTGATTATGGTTAAATTGTGACAAGACTTCAATCGAACGATTATAGTTGGGTCTAAGTTGAAGGATTGGAAGTCAAACACTATCTCTTTGGTTATATGGGGTTAGTACATAGTCAACTGCAGTCAGCCCGAATTCAAAGTTTTTGACCAAAGCATTTCGGTTAATAATAATTGTTATTATTAAACCAAGGATATTGTGTTTGGATTATATTAGTAGAATGTGGACAATACTGAAATTTTGACCAAAACCAAATTTCATAAGTCCAAATGTGATATAGTTCTTACGAAAAGAATTAGTGTAAATAATTTTCAATTTGGATTTAACTAAAAATGTGTAAGAGGTAAATTTGGCCAAGCTATCGCATCCCTAGCTAAGGTGACGTGTGAACGTTAATAATTGAATCGTTTGATATTAATCGCTGATTGAATTTACAATTATGAGTCACACAACCATAATGTTGAATTGTCTGAATACCACATAATTTAATTAAATTATAATTGTTATAAATTTATTGATATTTATGAAACATTAATTATAATTTTTTTGATTTATTTGAATCAGTATTAAATATTGTACTAACCGGCACTTTCTATAATAACCCACCTTGGAACAGGCCTAAATTCCGACCCAGAAAAGACCCATCAAAACTTAGATCCATTCTAAGGTAAGCTTTTGATAAAACTAACAAAATAACAGCATAAAGCCATAACTAAACTTTCAAAACTCACAGCAGATGGAACAGAATATAATAGCATAGTGTACCCATTTATTTTAAAACCATAAAATGTCATAGTATAAAATACCATCAAATCGCATCATATATCCGTTACAACAATTGTCTATATACATGGGTACACATAAATGCAAGTGATAATGATAAATACTGCCACAAGCTAGGTTTCTCCATCTCTAAACATCGTCACCAGCATTACTCCATCCTTAACCTGTGTTGTAATGAGGAGGGAGTCAGAACAACAAGTGTCTGGTGAATAAAAACCTCAAGTCTTACTTTTTCAGTACTTGGGCATCATATTTCAATAAGAATATGTCTACCAACATAAAACCATTAAAAACCATTTAATACTTCTTTATAAGGAAATGAGGCAGGCCCAACCACTTAATACCTTCCATTCTAGAAGCAGGTGTCTATAATCTCATATCCCAATCATATGTCAAAAAGAGCTAATAACATGAGAGACGGTACCCAAGCCACTTAATACCTTTTATTGGAAAATAGGCAGACTCTGGTCATTTAATACCTTAATAAGGCAGATCCCATCATTTAATACCTATTTTCAAGGCGTGCTCCATAATTGTACTATCTAGCAAACATCATATGGAATCTCTTAGGTCACTTAATACTTCCTTGTGGAAAATAGGCAGACTCTTGTCATTTAATACCTTAATTAAGGCAGACATCATCATCTAATACCTATTTCCAAAAGCAGCCCCCTATTGAGATACCACCTAACGTAACCCCTTGACCATCTAATACTTCATCTGGGGGAAAGAGGCGGGCCCTCAAACAATCACTTAATACCTCAAGACCCCGAAGCAGCCCTTCGTCTTATGGCTCATGCTCATAATAACGTCTCACATTAGTCCGACTATTCATAAGAACTGGTAGCCAGATTAGTTGGGCAGATTTCCCCTACAGAATTTGGGACTAACCTCGCGTCATTATAAATATTTATCATAAGGATATCTCACATCAATCCAAGTGTACACAAGTGCTAGTAGCCTCAAAGTGAAGGGCAGACTTCTGTCATGTAACTCTATTAACCCCGCATCCTTGTGACTTAGCTATAAATCTAATACTCTACACATACACACTTATCTCACCATTTCATAAATAAGGCCTTATAAGGAACCATCCTTATTACTCCTTAAAATAATAATTAGGCTATATTAGAGTTTCCTCTTATTTTCGCCTAATAATCAATTACCTTCCTAATGGAGGAAAATAAATGAAAATAATAATTACATAATTGATTACGCCATATACACAATAATTATACGTTAATTACGCTAATAGAGATAATACATATTCACGCCTGATGAATTCTAGACGTATAGATTTTTTGCCCTAAACTAGCGTTAAATGTCAATTCGCTAATCAAATACTATTACAAGCCTTTTTTCTTTAAATTCCCAAGATTCCAACATATCAAAATAAGGGATTTCAATATCCAATATGGAATAATATTCGTAACCAAAACTGGAATAACAGACTTGTAAATAAAATAGAAAGTCAATGTATTATACCAATTCAATGGAATATCCTAAACAATAGAAATTGCAATCTAAACTCCATATTCTATTCAACTCCTCTTTTAAAAAGAAATAGGTAAGAATAAGTGGTGTAAACTACGAATAGAATTCGTAATCTAAATCCATTACTTGATTGAAGAATCACAATTTGAACCAAAGAAGAAGGAGAAGTGGAATAGTCTATCAAATTATCAAAAATTGCATAAACGGAACAAATTCCATCACATTAATGTAAATAATTGAGAATCTCAACATAGAATTGACAATTCGAAATAAAAAGTAACTTTGGGGGATTTTATCTATCATATTTTCGCAATCTCAAAATCCCTTAGGCATATTTAAATCCAAAAAGAGATACCCCAACAATTACTGAAAAAGAAATACTAAGGTTTTCACTCACAGATTAGCCTTAGCTTCACTTCAATGAATTTGTAGTCTTTCAATCCCTTCCAGAATCTCTCTCTTTTGATATACACATACACAATAAGGAAGAGGTATATATATTTATTAGATTTAGAATAGTTGGAGGAGAATATAATAAGAATGGGTTGGAGGAAGAAGAAATAAATGGAGAATAGATTGGATTCTTACATGAATTCTCTACGGAGTTTCTGAATCTAATTTGGAGAGATAACAATGGTAGAATTTTGCTGAATTCCCCAAAATATCTATGAATAAAAAGTGAGGGTCTAGAGTCTTATTTATAGTGGATTAAATGTACCAGAACCGTAGGATGAAAATAGTTTTAGAACAAAGAAATCTGGACTGCTCTTATACACAAAACCCTAGCCGCCACCCCGATTTTCATGACCAACCGGTCGACCGCTATGGTTGGCTGGTCCCAGTCAAGGGGGTCGACCGGTTCATCCTTTTGGGGAATGTTTTTATCCGTTGCTTTTCATTAATTAATTTCTTAACCTATTTAACTTTAACGTTATACGTTAATTAAAATGTTTATTTAGTCCCTAAGCTAATTTTGAAATTTGAACCCTAAATTTAGATATTCATTTGAATTTGAATTCAAACTGAATTAATTTAAATTTGAAAACTTCAAACACTCATAAGTTCTTAGTTTGAGCTTCATTTTCAGCATATTATATATGAAAACATATCAAAAAATTTCCACGAACGCAACAGAATAAATTCCATGATCAAATTCCAACTTTTATAAAATTGTCATATTCAACTTTACCTTATTTAATTCAAGTTAATTCATTTAATTATGGTTCAATTTACGGGGTGTTACATTCTCTCCCCTTAAAAGGGATTTTGTCTCGAAATCTTTTAAGGGGTGAACAGCGTAACGCGTAATAACATCCATGTTATACAACCAAGTTATTTACATAATCATCTACTTGACCAATAGTGCAATGTGATTATGTACTGCAGATATACTAAAATGAGCTCAATCCTAGTGTGAATGTGTAATCGTGTCATAAAAGTATGTATGCAAATACCCTAAACATTCATAAAAATTTCTACATGAGTGTAAAGTGGTTGTGAAAAAGTGTAGTAACCATCTCCTACCATCCAATCTAGCAACCATGATGCAACCAAAATCTTAATTTTTTGGAGAAAATTTTTCCAAAGAAAGGTTTAGGATGAAGAGTCCTCATGCCTCCCATCAGATTTTCTCATCATTGTACTCGAACCAATCTTACTCTTTATTGCGGAGCTTTCGAGTTCCGTGCTTTACAATGCATGCGGTGGCACGGCACACTATTGGCTCCATCTTAAAATCACCTAATTGATTAGGCTCTACAACAATTATTATACTACGAAGGTATTTCCTTTAATGCAAAAACATCATGGACTTCAGTCAACATAAAAGTTTTCTTGTTTTACCCTATATCGGGAAAAGGCCCAATAAATCTGGTGCTTACTTTCCAACTACCCAAATCTTACGACCTTCACACGCAGTTTAATCGATTTTGACTTTCCAAAGTCTCACAATACAAATCTGGTCCAAGTAGAATTTGTTGATGGTTTTCCATCCACAATTTGGCGATTTGCATGGCCTCCAAAAAAGCTTCAATGGTGCCATACCAATCGTCTATTGACGACTACAATCTTATGCAAATTCTATTAAGGGTAAGCGCTACTCCTAAGGTCCTCCAAAGTCCAAGATGCAAGTTCTCAACAGATCCTCCAAGTTCCCATCCATTCCTTCAGTTTATCGGTCAGTCCTTAGTCGGTAAGCGATGCTCCGATTCAACAAAGTTCCTAAAGCTACTAGCAAACTCCTCCAAAATTTACTAGTAAACTAAAGGTCCCTATCACTAACGATGCAAAGCCCAACTTAAAGCTGTGTTGGACTGCTGCGGTTCCACTGCTTCTAATGGAAAATTTCTACCACCTTCTCTTAATCCTTGATCAATAGAAAATTCCATTCTCATTCCTATACATTTTCTCTTTTCCTTGCATGGTGGCATTTTGTGAGCTAAATCCCCTGTGTTTCCCAAAATCTAAAGTTTTGGGATTGAAACATTTACTCACTTTAGGCTGCTAACCTAATTTCCTCATTAACTTCTAGTTTTACCTATGGTCTATCGCTAGTTAAGTGTTCCAATAAAATTTCCTTATTTACTTTGCTTCCCATATATCAAGTGGTTTAAATCCTATTCATAAAGTCTGCACAGGAATAAAATAGGGATATATCTTATACCACATCATCCACTTATTCAATAACTAAGGAAGACAACTAGCGACTATAATCCAAAAACTCTAAAAGAAATTTTTACTGGAAGGTCCCATTTATTGTTAGTTAATATAAATGGTGTTGAGGTCCTAATACTCCTTTTTAAATTAAGATGGATCATTTTTAATATAACATTCCATTGCTACCCATTTTCTTAATTTCCCTTTTTTGGTCTTTAATAAATGTGGTCCATTTAATGCTTCAATTAATATCCATAGCAGTTGATCATTACTACCAAAATTGGATCATCTTCAATTAATCCTTCTTCAATCTTTTTAACCTTCTTAAGGTTTCCAAAATCCATTCAATACTCAAATTTTTTTCTTCCACAAATGCAATATCAAGTTTCCTTAATCAGTCCCCATATTTTAATTTATCGAAGCTATCCTTCCAAAAAGATTACCTCACAATTTCTCATAAATTAACCACAAGTAAGGGTTTTGCTTTGCTTGAAATTTCAAAGAATTATTTCTTTTTACTTATATCGAAATAGGTAGTGTAAATTGAAAAGAATACCCATCTCTTACACATCTCTTTCCTTTTTAGTGTATTCCTTGTTATTTCAAACAACGTACTTTTATATAAATTTTTGGAAATTGGAAATTACACAGAAATTGCTCCAAAATTAAAATATAGAAATTCATATCCTATAGGCAACCTAATTCACAACCCAATTACAGATCTGGAAAATCTTTACACTTTACCAACTTCTTCAAATAAAGGATTGGGACTAACTTCAAATTTCCAAATTAGGTTGTACATTCTATTTCTATTTTATTCATATCCTAAAATCCTTAGTCTATTCTACTACCTAGGTCATGATCCATTCCTACTCCATAAAAAAATCTATAAAATCATAAATTTCGCACCCAAAATAAATATCTCATACAATTAAACTTATTTAAAAAGAAGCATTTATTACTGCATTTCTTGCAATACTTAAAACATAAAGTATCAAATTCAATATCTCCATCCATGAAAATGTATACTTTAATAAAAACCTTTATCAAAGATTCAAAATTCCTTTGTTTCCAAATAGAAATAAAATAATCTCCTTTTTTAAAACTTTCCTTATCAAAACCGTTTCCCTTAAAAGTTAGACTTTCTAATTTATGGCATTCAAAATTTTCTTGGTTTTTCAAAAAGGAACTTTGAAAATTTTTCCTTTCAATAGCGCGCTAAAATAAGGATTTACTCATTTTTGAAAATAGGTAACACAAAAGATTCAAAACTTAATTATCTTTCCAAAATAATATGTTAAACCATTTTTGTTTCAAAGAGTTTTCTAGCTACAAGAATTATCGTTTACAAAATAGTAAATTTTCCACAATTATCATTTTAAAATACCAGTTATTTTTTTCTAAAGCATATAATAATATTTATCACCTTTTCACTCAAAATCTACTGTTATTTGATGAAATATATCTCGTAACTTTGATTAAAAACTCTTAAAATCTCTTGCAACACTTTTCTTTATCAAATCCAATATTATTATTATTCAAATAACTTTTGTATTCAAATTAGGAAAAATATATAAAATTTTCATCTTTAAATAAATGTTTCTCCTTGTACAAAAACATCTAATTATTTACCAATCATCATTTGAATCTAATCGATGGTCAAAGATACCTTTTCTAACTTTATACGATAGAAAAATATATGGAGTAGACAAAGATAACTCTTATCTTATTCTATTACTCCTTTCAAAATCTCATCTACCAGAATTCACAATTCTATTATTGCCTAAATTCTAGCCATTATTCTTTTTATTACCTTATATGGGAATGTTCCTTCCAACTATACTATTGGACATTCCTTTCTTTCTATTCTCTATTTCTCTATTCCAAAATAGATGTTATTTTTATTTATAAACCTCTAAAAAGAGTTCTAAAGAAAGAACTTTTTGGTTTATAATTAAGGAAAAATAGAAGAATCAAAGAACCAAAAATTGAAATCCTTTTAATCAAATTAAAAAGGTTAACAAATGAAAACTTTTCAAGTCATTAATTTACAATTAAAACCATTCACCATTTTCTCTTTAAAGAAATTCATCGCTTTTGAAACTTGCATTACCTTTCCAAACTTTTTTAAAACTAATGGTCGTATATTTCCAAAGTTGTCTAAAACCATATTTACATTTCCCAAAAATTTCTAACTTATACATCCTCTAAGAAGTCATTGAGGAAGAAACTTTCAAATTTATTGCGTAGAAAATATAACATGGAAAAATAGAAGAATATGAAAACAAGGAATTTGAAAGCTTTTCTAATTCAATCAAATTTTAAATTGAGAAGTTAATAAATTGAAACTTCTGTTTTTCAACTTCTCAGGTCACCAAATTTGTAAATTAAAATCGTCTACCCAAAATATTTCACCACCCTTTTTAATTTTGCAACCTCTTTTCAAACTTTTACAAAACAAACAATGGTATAATTTAAAAGTCATCTAAAACCACTTTTTATTAAAAAAATTCTAACTCATAAGATTTTCATTTTAAAATCTTTTGAAATGCATTTAAGTGGTTTTCAAAGAAACATTTTTATCAAATTATGTCCCAAGAGGTTGGATTAAAATCTGTTCTTTCTTTTAAACCTTTCCATCTATGGTTACCCCTATTATTAAATATATCTATAGGGTCCACAATAATAAGTAAGACTAGGTCCTATCAAGGAGTCAATTACTATATAGCTTCTAGGGTGCTTCCATAAGTTGAGGTCATGCTCTCCCTAGTTTGCTCTTAAAGATATGATCTCCGCTCCACCAATAATCGGACTAGGAGTAGAAATTATCTTTATTTATTCTTCCAACTCATAGTCGCCTCAAATATATATATATAGTAAGATTTTTGAAAAAGACCTTTTGAAAATAAAAAATATGCCTCTCATTCATATATTTTACCCCTTGATCGAGTAACCTAGGCTCTGATATCAAATGTAACAACCTACTCTGGAGCAGGCTTAAATTTCGACCTTGAAAAGACCCATCGAAACTTAGATCCATTTTAAGGTAAGCTGTTGGTAGAACTAAGAAAATAAGAGTATAGAGCCATAACTACACTTTCAAAACTCATAGCGGATGGAACAAAATATAATAGTAAAGTGTACCCATTTATTTTAAAACCATAAATGTCATAGTACAAAATACCATTAAATCACATCATATATCTGTTACAACAATTGTCTATATACATAGGTACACATAAATGCAAGTGATAATGATAAATACTGCCATAAGCCAAGCTTCTCCATCTCTAAACAATGTCACCGCCGTTACTCCGTCCTTAACTTGTGTTGTAATGAGGTGGGAGTCGCCAACAAGTGTCTGGTGAATAAAAATATCGAGCCTTATGTTTTTAGTACTTGAGCAGTATATTTCAAAATAAAAATATGTCTACGAACATAAAACCATTTAATACTTCTTTATAAGGAAAGGAGGCGAGTCCAACCACTTAGTACCTTCCATTCCAGAAGCAGGTTTCTAGAGTCTCATATCCCAATCATACGTCATAAATAGCTAATAATGTGAGAGACAATACCCAAGTCACTTAATACCTTTCATTGGAAAATAGAAAGACTCTCTTCATTTAATATCTTAATTAAGGCAGACCCCATCATTTAATACCTATTTCCAAGGCGTGCTCCTCCATGGTACTATCTAGCTGATATCATTTGGAATCTCTTAGGTCACTTAATACTTCCTTGTGGAAAATAGGCAAACTCTGGTCATTTAATACCTTAATTAAGGCAGACCCCATCATTTAATACCTATTTCGATAAGCAGACCATCCATTGAGATACCACCTAACGTAACCCCTTGACCATTTAATACTTTATTTGTGGAAAAGAGGCGGGCCCTCAAACAACCACTTAATACCTCAAGACCCCAAAGCAAGCCCTTTGCCTTATGGCCCATACTCATAATGGCGTCTCACATTAGTCCGACTGTTCGTAGGAACTGGTAGCCAGATTAGCTGGGCAGATTTCCCATATAGAATTTGGGACTAACCTTGCGTCATTACAAATATTTATCATACGGATATCTCACATCGATCAAAGTGTACATAACTGCTGGTAGCCTCAAAGTGAAGGGAAGACTTACGTTATGTAACTCTATTAACCTCGCATCCTTATGACTTAGCCATAAACCAAATACTCTCCATATATATAAATACACACACACAGAGTCATCTCACCATTTCATAAATAAGGCCTTATAAGGAACCTTCCTTACGCCTTAAAATAATAATTAGGCTATATAAGAGTTTTCTTTTATTTTCGTCTAATAATAAATTACCTTCCTAATGAGCGAAAAATAAATGGAAGTGATAATTACCTAATTGATTATGCCATATATGCAATAATTATAGGTTAATTACGCTAATAGAGATAATAAATATTCGTGCCTAATAAATTCTAAACACATGGATTTTACGCTCTAAACTAGTGTTAAATGTCAATTCCCTAACCCAATACTATTACAAGCCTTTTTTCTTTAAATTCCCAATATTCCAACATATCAAAATAAGGGTTTTCAATATCCAAACATGGAATAATATTCATAACCAAAACTGCAATAACAGACTTGTAAATAAAATAAAATCCAATTTATTAGACCAATTCAATGGAATATCCTAAATAATTGGAATTGCAATCTAAACTCCATATTCTATTCAACTCCACTTTTACAAAGAAATAAGTAAAAATAAGTGGTGTAAACTACGAATAGAATTCGTAATCTAAACCTTTTATTTCATTAAAGAATCATAATTTGAACCAAAGAAGAAGGAGAAGTGGAAATGACAATGAAATTATCAAAAATTACATAAACGAAACAAATTCCATCAAATTAATGTAAATAATTGAGAATGTCAAAATAGAATTGACATTTTAAATAAAAAGGAATTTTGAGGGATTTTATCTATCATATTTTCACAATTTCAAAATCCTTTATGCATATTCAAATCCAAAAAGAGATGCACTAACAATTACTGAAAAAGAAATGCTAAGGTTTCCACTCACAAATTAGCTCTAGCTTCACTTCAATGGATTTGTAGCCTTTTAATCCCTTCTAGAATCTCTCTCTTTCGATATATACATACACGATAGGGAGGATGTATATATATTTATTAGATTCAGAATAGTTAGAGAAGAATAGAATAAGAATAGGTTGGAGGAAGAAAAAATAAATAGAGGATGGATTGGATTCTTACCTGATTTCTCTACAGAGTTTTGGAATCTAATTTGGAGAGATAACAATGGCAGAGTTTCACTAAATTCCCTAAAATATTTGTGAATAAAAAGTGAGGGTCTAGGGTCTTATTTATAGCGGTTAAAACGTACCAAAACCGTAGAATGAAAATAGTTTTAGAACAAAGAAATATGGACTTCTCGTAGGCACAAAACCCTAACCGCCACCCCAATTTTCATGATCAACCGATCGACCGCCCTCCCATCTACCAGTCGACCACTATGGTTGACTAGTCCCAATCAAATGGGTCGACCGGTTCGTCCTTTTGGGGAATGTTTTTATCTATTGCTTTTTATTAATTAATTTTTTAACCTATTTAAATTTAACGTTAAACGTAATTAAAACACTCACTTAGTGCCCAAGCTAATTTTGAAATTTAAACCCTAAATTTTGATATTCATTTGCATTTGAATTCGAACCAAATTAATTTAAATCTGAAAACTTCAAACTCTCATAACTTCTTCGTTTGAGCTCCGTTTTCAGCATATTATATATGAAAACAAATCAGAGTTTCACCACGAATGCAACGGAATAACTTTCATGGTCAAATTACAAATTTAATAAAAATTTCATATTCAACTTTACCTTATTTAATTCAATTTAATTCATTTAATTAAGGTTCATTTTACTGGATATTATACTTTCCGACATGAATTATGCCAGGAATACAAGCTGTTGGGATTTTGAAAACATTTTAGAGCATAAGTAAAAGGGTGGAGTTCTAAGACATTCTATACTTTCAGGTCTCATAGGGGAAGAAATTAAAATATAAGTATACAAAATAGACATCTCAGAAAAACAGTTCCAAAATACTTGTTTTACATATGCATTGTTCTCAAAGTACAATTTAAACTTTACATATATTTAATACTATAGATGTCTACTAGAGAAATTATGAATAATACGATAACTCCAATGTGAAGCTTCTTTCTCTACGTACAATTTCCAATCACCTGTTATCCTGTCATCCCGTGGTGGTAGAAAATAGAAAGAAGGGGGTAGGTCAGGCAAAATTTGGTAAATGAGAACAAGATTAATAAGATGATTAAGTGCAACTAACTTTAAATATACTCTAAGTGATATTGAGTGTAATCCAGTGTCTATGAACTCCTATGGTCAATACCTAGGGATTCGTATAAAACATAATAGGTCAAACCTATTGATTGAACCTCGCGCTAATGATCGGCCAAAACGAAAACTACTCTCCCATCATAACTACATCAACACTACGCCTGGAGAGGGAGAACAATGAAAATGCAAACTCGCATAATGACTCATCATATGCGCCCATGTTTATCTCTCGATCGTAGTGGCAAAATGCCTCTTATTGTACTGCACCAGGATCCACCGTATGTGAACACCAATTAGTACCGGGCCCAACCTACTTTACTCGATACCTATAGCCACTTATTGTACTGCTCCAGCATCCATCCATACCATATGGTGTAAGAAAACGTGTGTACTTGGATCTCCCATTAGTACCATACGTGCTATCTTAGGAAGCGTTCCCGCCAGTGCTGCACCCACCCATACGTAACGCCCTTGAGCCCATGTGCAATAAATCACCTAATCAACTTAATTTGTGCGATATACATCGCCTATACAAAATCAACTATTGTGAAATATATTGCTCTAACCAACTTTGATAGGGAACCAAATTTCCCTATCCTCTCACGCATGTAACTTAGCTCAAATTAGTCCAACAAACCAGTTCACTAATTACATAATTTCTAATTAAATTACATAATTTTTATCTATCAAATTTGGGCCTTAAACCAAGGTTCAAATCACCAATTTTTAGCTGCGATGGTCGACTTAAGACAACCCCAGTTCGACCGCTATAGGTCAACCTAGGCTATTATAGGGTCGACCATGCACGTTGTTTATTTTAGGTTGTCGATTTTTAATTGCCAATAAATTATTTTAATTAGTGGCCATAATTATTTTGTTTATGTCTTTAATTTGATGGCATTAATCACTACAGTTATCCTAATTTTTCAATTGACCCTAATCTATAATTTTTAATTACAAATCTCAAATTAAATTAGAGTTTAAATCAAGGGTTCTCAATATAGTATATCCAATTTAACAATTTCATAATCCAATTCCAATTTAAATTATAGCTTTTACAATTTAGTCAATTCAGTTTTAGATTAGAAGTTAATTGAGGGCGTTTACAATTCTAATTAGCTTTAAATAGATCAAAATCAAATGTATCAACCAAATTATTGAATCTGTGCCCACTCGCCTCTATCGTAAGCTCTAGATCTGAGAAAACTGGCCATCAAGTACCTCTCCTCCTTGATTTCTTGCCTTGGTTCTTAATTTTTCTTTGGATTTGATTCTAATTTGGGTTTTGATTTGGATTTATTTTTTATTTTGGGATTTGGGGGAAAAACTAGGGCATTAGTAGAAATTTGGGCAGAGTTTTGTTTTTGATCGATAACAAAAGCTTCAGGGTTTAGATTAGAGATTTATTTATAGAGTTAGGTTAGAAACTGGAGCCATCAAAGCCATTATATCAACTCAAGTGCAGATCTAAACCACACATCCATCTCTTCGCGCGCAAGCACCATCACAACCGTTTAATCATACGACACAGGCACCAAAAATCACTGATTTTACAAAGGTCAGGTCGACCACCTTTAGAGTTAGGTCGACCTAGCCTATGAACAAGTCGACCTGGCCTTTTGTAATTTTTATGAATATTTTATTTTCTGTTTTTAATTTCCGTCTCCCATTCTATCGCTCGTAACTCCCCCATACTAACTCGGATTACGATAGGTCATATATGAGAATTGTTCGAAAATCGCTATGGACACGAAGGTGCAAGTTTCGAGCTAAACTCAGACGTCTTTGAAAATTTACTTTTAAGTCCTTGTTTTCATTTAACTTATTGAATTTTCCGATTAAGTTCCTGTTAAATTTCCGGGGTGTTACAAATATAGTACATATATAAAAGTTATGTATGTATCGATATACAATCAATGTATATTTAAATTGGATTTAAAACCTGCAATTACTGATCGGGTTTGGAAATGTGTTTTGGCCCATTAGCCTACAGGTGTGGCCGACCATGATGGAAGAGGAGGGGAGTGATACTTTATTTGGAAGTATTTGAATTGGTTTAAAAAGAAAAGGTAAATGTGAGATCTAAATCTCCACTTCTCTCTCTATCTTCTTTTCCTATTTAAACTCTAACCTCACTCATTTTCTAGTTTACTCTCACTATAACCTCTCTCATCCCCATCTTAGTTGAAAATACCAAACTCCTCCCCTCTTTATTTTCAGCCCAAAGTAAGATCAAATCGAATTAAATTCAAGGCATGGTGGTCTCTTCGGTTAGTAGCTTTTTTTGGAAGGGATTAAATATGATTCAAGGAATTTCTCTGATTCAACATTCAAGGTGTTACATCAAGACCTTGGTTTAGGTAATATCTAATATATATATATATATATATATATATATATATATATTCGTGCTATTATATGTGTATAGATTAGAATTATATCACAAATTTATATATTTGTTTGCTACCAAATCTATATATGTAAATATATTTTTTGTATATGTATGTTCTTACTTTCAGCCATTTAGTAAAAAAACTGAAACTAAAATCATTTTTAAACATCTTTAAATTTACATTGGATTTTAAACCATTGTTAAATACATAATATATATTTATTTAATAAATTTTATACGTACATATTTCGCAAGAACATGTATGTTAACCGAAAATTTAATTTTGATTATTATATATATATATTAAAATTGAAATATAATATTAGTTTAATATATTTATTATATATATATTAAAATATTAAAACATAATATGTTAATATGTACATAGAAATATTTATTTATTTACTTTATAAAATTAACTCTTTTTAGAAATAAGTAAAAGAATATTTTAAATCCGTACACAAATTTGAAAATAAAAAATTAAAATTTTAAATTGCATGGATTCAAAATAAATTGATTTTATCAAAATAATTTTAGTAATAAATAAATATATTTTTATATAATTTTATGTTTAGTATATAATATTATTTATATATATCTTTTATTTAAAATTTAATATATATATCCATGTGTGTGTGTACGTGTGCGTGTGTAGTTTTTTGTAATTCCAAATAAAATAAAATAAAATTATTTTTAATACATGCATGTATGTGTATTAAAGTACAAAATATTTAGACTCGAATTTGAATTTTAAATAAGATATTATTTTGGATCCAGATCTGATTTCAAATTTGAATATTTGTTAACTATTTTAAATATTTAATTTCAAATTGGTTGTATGTTTAAAATAAATTCACACATAATTACTCTAGTGTATATAAATATTTATTTGTGTATATATAAGAGTGTGTGTGCGCATATATGTATATCTACATGTGTACATTATAATATTTTAATTTAAAATAACAATAGACAATATATATATATATATATATATATATAAAGGTGCTAATGTATCCTGTGCAGTGTCAATCCAAGCAGTTATATATGGGCATGTTAAACCATATACACATTATATGTCGTATGTGCACATACATGTGTATTTTATATACTTATGCATATTATATAAACAAATTAAATCTTTATATAAATCAATTAAAAAAATAAAGTTTTTATTTAAAGTTTATTTAGATTGGATCTAAATCAATTTAAACTTCATATGCCTAATAAGATCTACAATGGAAAAATATTGAAAATTCACATATTTAACTCCTTGCGTGCTGGCCCAATTCCAATAATGGTATCAGAAACTAACAGCTTATGCGGTCTGAATTAGCAATATCAAAGCTAACTTATTAAAGCTTATACATTTACTAGGGATATAGAAAAATAGTGTCTAGACTAGGTTTGGATAATCAAGTACCCTGCCCTGTTTAACTACAGGCATAGCCCGAAAGGGGAAGTAAGCCCAAAGGTCATCCCTAGATAAATGCCCAATTGATTTAGACCTTGGGCTAAAATTTTAAAATATGTTTTAAAATTAAAAATAATATTTTAAATTTAAAAGGTTAAATTTAAAATAAGTAATAATTTTATAAATGTTATAAAATAATTTTAATAATAGTTCGAAAAGAAAATAATTATTTTCGATTTTTTTATTAATTATATTAATTAAATAAATAATTATTAAAATTTAATTAATTAAATTAAATAACTTATATATTGAGATATGTAACACGATCTTAAAATGTTAAGGTAAGACACATATATACACATATAAAATTTTCAAAATTAATTATAATCGATTAAAATAGTTTTAACTAAATAAATTAATTAAATGTTAACTAAAAAATAATTTAATACATTATATATATATAACTATAAATGTGATAGTGTACATATTCAATTTAAATTTTTTAAAGTAAATAAAATTAAATTAATTAAAATGTTGATAAATTATTTTTTTGATAACAAGCGTGGCACTTAATTTAAGCGGAGCGCTATATTGGTGTTTCGAAGGATTGAATTCAAACCTCTAGAACAAAATTTAGAGATCATACCACTTGAACTTGTGGTCCTTAACAAAATATTAATTAATTAGTTTATTAAATGAGATTTAATTAATAAAATCAATACAAACTATACATAAGATTATTTAAATTATAAAATCTTGTACAAGAATTTACCTTATATAATATGAATATATAACAAAAGGTGGAATAATATGAAACCCTTATTAGATTTAAGGAATAAATACACAGGTATAGTATGTATAACGTGATTTTCGACATGTCTAACTCTTGAATTGCGATGCTATTTTATAAGAAATACATTATTCCATAAGTCGATATCACTCAATTAAATATATTAAAGATTATAAATCTTTAGCATAAATGTTGTCCTCTACCATATATATATTATAAATTACTTGCATACTCTCTAGTTCTTGAGAAAACTCAAGCTAGGGATGTTATGTGTAGTATTATTAATACATAGAATAGACAAGGTAAGATAACTATATGTATTTGTTAAGCAAACTTAAGGTACACATACTATACTTAGGTAGTCATGAAATGGTAGGTACGAGTAAATAATCTTTTTTGATTTTTTTGAGCAAACTCAAGGCCAAATGAGATTAGGACAAAGACCACGGGTTAGGAGTTGTATATGATACAACCGAGAAAGTGTTATCCATCATTTGTAGGCTTTTGATTTTTTAAGCAAACTCAAGGTTAGAATCCCAAGATGAAAGAGTCCTAACACCTACTAGAGAAATCATAAGATTTCTATGTTTTGTCTTAGGGTTTTCAGAAACATAAATGTCTAGTGGGTTCTTATTAGTAAAATGAAATGTAATGTTTAACCTTACTAATATTCTGAAAACATCTACTATGAACAATGGCCTAATCTACTAAATTAAATTTGTAGAAAATGTCTACCCTAAAGTTTTTCTCTGAAAATGACAAACTCACTAGACCTAACTATATAGACTGGTCAAAGGCAATTAAGATAGTACTTATGTACGAACATCTATATCCATCTATAACTGAACCTCCAAAGGAAAAGCCCATTGATAATGCGGACCCTAAACTAATATTGGCCTATAATATATAGGTTTCAGACCTAGAAATCGCTAAGTTTACATGATGTCAACGTTAGACAAACCATTGCAGAAACAACACAAAAACATTCACCATCAAATCTTCGATAGCCTCAAAACTTTGATTTGGGAACGTTTTGTTCCACAAAGAACGAACTTACAAAGAAACTATTTAACACGAAGACGACAAAGGGCATGAAAGTGGACGATTAAGCCTTAATGATGAAAGGCTATATGGATAGACTTTCTCAATTAGACGTTACGATAGGCAACGAGCTGCAAGTGGATTCAGTCCTATGGTCCCTTACTCCACAGTTTGAGCCGTTCAGATTAAGTATAATATAAACCAATTTAATATAAGCCTCATGGATCTACTAGATATGTTAAGGTAAGTCGGTCTTCATACAAGGATTAAGGCGCGGTGCTCTCAGTTAAGGGTAAAGCATCATCTATGAATGGTTCGAAAAAGGAAAATAGACTAATAAGAAGAACAAAAAGGCTACTCCAACTGATAAGGATGAGTATCATCACTGTCATAAGACGGGTCACTAGAAACAGAACTGTTTGGAGTACTCAAAGATTGTCAAAGAGAAAAAACAAAATAGTTATGTTGCTCCTATAGGTATAGTTATGATTCAAAATTATTTTGTAATTAACAAACTATTTTGGATTTTAGATAATGGATCTGAAACTTATATATCTAATTCCTTACAAGGACTTAGAAATAGACGTCATGTGGCAAAGAGAGAAACAAGACTTCGAGTTGCTAATAATCTCTAGTAAATGCAACTGCAATTGGAGATTGCCATTTAACTTTCCCAAATGGATTAGTTTCAGTTTTAAATAATTGCTAATATGTGAAAAACATTATTTGTGAAATAATTTAAGTGTCTGGATTGTTTGAAGTATATTTTTCATTATGTTGATAATATATGAATATTATGTTAAATGGAAATAAATTCTAAAACGGTGTTTTGGATAATGGTATTTATGTTATTAATACTAATTTTGTCCATGCTATGAATAACTCTTCTAACGTTGACATTAATCATAACTATATATGGCATTATATGCTAGGTCATATAAGTGAGAAATGACTATACAAATTGAAAACCAAAGGTTTTCTATCATCATTTGATTCTGAATCATCTGATACGTGTGAGTCGCGTCTTAGAGGTGACCAAACACCCATTTAGTGGGAGTAATGAAAAAGTTAATGAACTCTTAGGTTTCACACGTACCATGTATGTGGCTTAATGCTTATAGTTACTAAAGATAATTCTTCTTATGTTGTAATCTTTATTGATGATTTCTCAAGAATAGGATATCTGTATCTTATGAAGAACAAATCCGATGTCTATGAGAAATTTATAGAATATAAAAATAAGGTAGAAAATCAGACAAACCATAAGATCAAAATACTTTGATTCGTTCAAGGAGGTAAGAATGTCGGACAAGCGATCCAACAATACTTAAAATATAATAGGATTATCTCTCAGGTTACCCCACCCTATACCCCACAACACAATGATGCTTTGAAGCAAAGGAATCAAACCTTATTAGATATGGTTCGTTCCATGATAAGTAAAGCTGAGTTACCTTTTTCCTATTGGGGATATGCGCTAAAACTCACAGCACGTATGTTTAATTTGATGCCACTGCATCTATTCCTAAGACACCATATAATATGTAGTGTGGAAAAAAAAATCCCAACCTAAATATTTGAAGGTGTGGGGTTGTCCAGCCTACTTAAGAACATTGGTCTCAGTAAACTTTCTGTAAGTTTATAGGATATCCCAAGAACTTAATGGGGTATATTTTTTATAATACAAACGAACAAAATTTTATTGCTTATCAGCATGCTGTAATTTTAGAAAAGGAATTTATGTTAAAATAAATTAATAGCGAAGTTGTAGACTTAGATGAAATCCGGGAAATTAACACAAAAGCCAAACCAGTAGAAGAATCAAATTCAATAGTATACGATAACACACAACCTATTAGAAGGTCTAATAAGGAATCTCGTGCACCAAAAAGATACTACGTTTTCTCATGGATGGTGAGAAAGAGAACCGCGTCTTAGAAGATGACACTCCTCTTTTATTCCAACAAGCATTACATAGTAAAGACTCTGCACTATAGCTTGGGGCTATGAAATCTGAAATGCATTCCATGCATATAAACAAATCATGGACTTTGGATGACAGTTGAAACGGGATAAAAATCATCGGCTGCAGATGAATTTTTTAGAAATAGCTAAATGCAGATGGACAAGTGAAGACTTACAAAGCAAGGCCAGTTGTGAAAGGATTTTGTCAAATTTAAGGTGTTGATTATGATGAATTTTTTTTCTTGTAGCAATGCTTAAGTCGATTTGAATTATGTTAGCTATTACTACATTCCATGACTAAGAAATATGGAAAATGGACGTGAAAATGATGCTTATAAATGGTGATTTAGAAGAGACCATTTATATGTCGTAGCCCGAGGGTTTCAAAGTCAATGGAGTGAGGGCAAGGCCTGCAAATTGTTAAGATCCATTTATGGACTTAAACAAGCTTCATGGAGTTAAAATAAGTGCTTTTATAAGGTGATCAAATAGTTTGGTTTTATCAGAACACAGAGGAAGCATGCGTATTGAAAGGAATAAGGAAGTGTTATAGTGTTCTTAGTATTTTATGTCGATTACTTATAATTGATTGGCAATGATATTTCATTATTGCAATCAATGAAAGCTTGATTTTCCAAGAATTTCTTTATAAAGGATTTGGGAGAAGCTAGCTATATAGTAGGTATATAGATCTACATAGATAAATCTAAAAGGCTGTTGGGATTGTTCGAATTCCTGTACATAGATAACATATTGAGAAGGTTTAGCATAGAGAATTCCAAGCGTGGAAATGTTTGACGCAATCTGGAGTTGTCCTTTCTAAAAAGGATGCTCCTCAAACTGATGAGGAGAAAGTGCGTATAATGAGGATACCATATACATAATCAATCATTTCCATAATGTACACTATGCTACGTACTAAAGTGGATATGGCTTATGCATTAGGATGCATAAGCTGATATCGATTTAATATCGGTGAAAAACATTGGACTATCATAAAATGTATACTTAAGTATTTAAGAAATACTAAAGACTTATTCCATATATTTGGGAATTGAGATCTCCTTCTGAAGGAGTATACAGATTCTAACTTCAAAGTGATATCAACGATAGTAATTTAATGTCAGGTTACATTTTTAGTTTAAATGACGGGGCCGTTTGTTGGAAGAGTTCCAAATAGGAACAATAGTTGATTCCACGATGGAGGCCGAGTACATCGCCCTTAATGAAGCAGCTAAAGAAGTGGTTTGGATGCGCAAATCATGAGTGGGCTAGGGTGATTCCTAATATGGAGAGTCCGAAGACATTGTTTTGTGACAATAATGCAACAATGCAGATGGAAAAGGAGTCTAGAGCACACAAGAAATCAAGACACGTTCTTTCAAAGTTCCACCTAATTAGATATTTGTCGAGAAGAAAGAAGTCATGATTCAAAAAGCACATACATAGGACAACATAGCAGTCCATTCACGAAGGGACAAGCTCAAGCAGTTCTCGTCAAACTGATCAAAGGGATGAGATTAATATTATATAATTAACCCAAAGTGCAAGTGGGAGATTGAAAGAGTTAAAGGTATGCCCTTGGGGTAATTCTGTAAATTATTGTAAATTATTAACTCTGTAATAAAATCTCGTTTAAAATAAAACGTATTTTACCTTCTCTTATATACATATTATATGTGTGATATTAATTATTAATTTAACTTAAGTATATTTAATATAAAATCCATAAATAGTATGTATTGTGATAGTAGTTACAATTTGTTGTAATCATGAGCAATTTATCACAATAAAAATAAACATATCGTTCTAAATATTCCTAGTCAAGATGTGTTGAGACTAGATATTGATAAATCCATTGAGACTAGAGTACATAATGCTCTTCAAATGTTGGACAGTGTATTACTTATGGTCTTGGGGCACCATAGGATTATGTGCTGTTAGTTATTGGATAACTATGGAACGACTCACTCAATAGTTTTTTGTTGGTTAATATAAATAAGGTGATACCGAGAATATCGAAGTGATAATATTACATAGTTCTCTATACTTAAGAATACCATTGAACTTCAATGTGGACACTCCACTTTAATTATACTTAAATCATGGCATGACGTCTAGTGAATGACTACAGTTGGATCTGAGTTGAAGCATTAGAAGTGAAACACTATTCAATAAAGAATTCATCTCCTTAGTTATATGGGGTTAGTATTATAGTCAAATGTAGCCAACTCAAAGTCAAAGTCTCTAGCCAAAACATTTTGGTTAATAATAATTGTTATTATTGAACCACAAACTTTGTGTTTGGATTATATAAGTTGAATATGGACAATACTGGAATTTTGATCCCTAAATTCCATAAGTCATAATGTGTTACAGTTTTGACGAAGAGAGTTGGTGTAAATTATCATTGCTAGGACTGCTTAAATAGTAAAATTGGATCTTACCAAAAATATATAAGTGATAAATATGGCTAAACCATCACATCACTAGCTAAGATGACATGTGAACGTTAATATTCGAATTGTTCGATACAAATCGCTGATTGAATTTACATCTATGAGTCACACAATCGCAATGTTGAATATTCCGAATACTACATGATTTAATTAAATTCTAATTTTTATAAATGAATTAAATTAATGAATATTTAAGAAATATTAATTATTATTTTTGATTTATTTGAACCGATATTGAATATAGTACATATATAGAAGTTATATATATGTATGTATCGATATACGATATCGACTTACATTTAATTAGATTTAAAATGTGCAATTAGTAATCAGGTCTGGAAATGTGTATATGCCCATTGTCCTACTAGTATGGCGAGCTATGATGGAAGGGGATGGGAGTGTGATATTTTATTTGAAAATATGGGTTTGAACTGGTTTAAAAGGAAAAGGTAAAAATGATATCTAGATCTCCACTTTTTTCACTATTTTTTTCCTATTTAAACTCTATACCTCACTCATTTTTTAATTTGCTCACACTAGCTTCCATCATCCCTATCTTGACCGAAAATTCCAACCTCCTCCCCTCTTCGTTTTCAAACCAAAACCAAATCAAATTAAATTCAAGGTGTGGTGATCTCTTCAGTTTGTAGCTTTTTTTAGAAGGGATTGAATCTGATTCCAGGAGCTTCTCTGATTTAACATTCAAGGCGTTACATCAAGGCTACAGTTTAGGTAATATCTAATTTATATATATTTATATACATATATACATATATATATATATATGTATGTATATTCATTTATGTTATTGTACATATATAGATTCGAATTATTTCAAGGATTTATATATTTGTTTGTTGTCAAACCTATCTATATATAAATTATAATATTTTTTTGTATATGTATGTTCTAACTTTCGGCCATATAGTAAAATACAATTATTTTTTTGAAAATAAAATCATTTTAAAACATTTTTAAATTGAAATTTGAATTTTAAACTATTGTTAAATACATAATATATATTTATTTAATAAATTTTATACATATGTACTTTGCAAGTGCATGCATGCTATTTTTTTGATAATTATATATATATATATATATATTAAAACCGAAATATATTAGTAGTTTAGGCTCTTTTCGCCTAGCTCCTATGCTGTATTGTCTCAGTTTTATGGCTCTTTGAGCATGTTTAGCTGATCTGTGCATGTGCAGAATGCTTGTTTTTCCATTATTTATGTAGTGGCACGACCCACTATAAAGCCGGCTAGTTTTGCTAAAAAACCGAAATATAATATTAATTTATATGTTAATCATATATATTAAAATTTTAAATTATAATATGTTAATATATATATATATAAGTTGTAACAACCCGTAATTTGAACATTTTAATTAAAGATATTTAAATTATTTTCAATTTTCAAATATAGATTATTTTTCATAAATAGTCAAGTCTTAAGTGATAAGTAATAATAATGAACTTATTTTGGAAAAATGTTCACAAAAATATTTCCTTTGGAAATATATCGATAAAATGGCGGAAAACCGTTTTATCGATAAACAACTCTATAATCGTAAAACGTCGCGCATAGAGCTGGATACATACACTTATTTTTATAATTGAATAATAATATGAAATAAAATTAATTATTTTATTTTTGGGAATAAAATGTATTTAAGACATCATCAGTGATGCCTTTATATTTTATAAATTGATTTATTAAATTTAATTAAGATTTAATGATTTAATAATTATTATAATTATCCAAATAATTATTTTTAAATGATGATAATTTATTTGGAATAGTTATAAAGTGATAATAAATCATTCTTAATAATTTATGAAGATATATACTTGATTTGAAAATATAAGAAAATTTGTATTGCTTTATCGATATAATAGCGATTTTTGTAAATAATTGTTAATATTAATTTATATGGTTTTATAAATAAAATGTGATTATTTTAATTAGTTAAAAATGATAAGAAATTTATTTTCAAATTTTGTTTACATTTATATATAATTTAAAATATAAGTGAAAATGTGACCGAAAATCGGTTTCCCAATTTTCAATGGCTTAACGAATGGAAGTCGTTCAAAGATTATTGCAACCTTATTTACATGTCATGCACACATACATATAAACACTTTAACTTACACGTAAAGATGTATACATAAACACACACACACACACATATATAAGAAATATATAAGATATTTCTTAATTTCTTAAGTCTTAAGCAAACTCAAAGTCAACCAAGGACACAAAAATACACATACATGGACAAGCACATGGATGCATCCATGTGCTGATCACTTCAGGCCATCCTAGGGAGATATAGGGAGGGGGTGGATGTAATGATGTTTGGTGATGATGGATGATGTAAGGTGGAGATATTTTCTACCTCTTCACTTGCCTATAAATATCCACTCTTTTTCCTCTTCTTCATTCCGCCACATCTCCTTTAAAACCAAACCAAGTTATGCAATTCTTTTTTCAAACATTTAAAATTTCAATGGCTACAACTTTCTAGTTGACCACTTCTTCCCATTCTAAGCTTAGCTATGCTCAAATTTCCATTCACTCCCGAGCATTTTAAAGCCCAGTTTTAAAGGCCGAGAATACCTCCTTTTCATTTGAGCATAACTCCTCCAAAACGCATCCAAATTGTTAACCCAAAAAATGGACCAATACTCTAGATTGAGTGTGAAAGCACCAGCCCTGTTCTTATAGAGTAATAATATAGAGAATAAATGTAAAAAGAGCAGAAATAGTAAAAAGACAAGAAGATTTTTATAGTGGTTCGGTTGTTAATGAAGCCTACGTCCACTTTATAACTTTCTATTAACTGACTGCTGTTACAAGTTGAATTAGATTACAATATGATTGAATGTTCTAAGTTAGATCAAGTCACAAGTACAAGAGTTCACTGGAGAATCACAGTGAACCCTATATGACTATTGTGTGGGAGGAGAAGAGTGAAGAATAATCTCTGCAGAGTTCCAGCAGCCAGTCCAGAAGATCCCGTTTATGTTGCTGGTAGGATCATATTTATAGGGGTTAGAGAGCTATTGGGCTAGGCTACCTTGCCAGATGCTTGTAAATGAGCGTACGAAGGTGCACTGATAGTTTCATAGTGAGCCGAATCGATTTGATGGATCGCTAGCGATCCATAGCTTTTGGGTCGTTGACGATTCAATGGCTTGCGATGCTTTTCTTTATCCTCCTCTTTAAACTCCATGGCGACATGGCTCAATCATATGGATTGCTAGCAATCCATAGTGCATGGATCACTAGCGATCCATGTACTTAGAGTATTTTTGGACTTTGCCTTCTAGATTGCCTTTTTTTGTCTCATGTTGGTGTTCTCTATGTAATTTCATAGCTTGTTGCCTCGTTTTGATGGCGATCCACACACTGGTTGCATCGGACTGCTGATTGAATTGGACAAATGCTCGCTTCTCGATTTAACTAGCTTGGAATTCCATCAAACATAGCCATCATTCTTAAAAGGCCTATTGGATCATGATGCAATAGGATGGATGAACCCACGAGCAAAAATTATGGATCATTAGTGATCCATCACCTTAGCGTGTTTTTGCTTTCTTCTTCTCTGATCCTTCTTGGTTGATTCTTCCAGTCCTTTTGGTTGGCTCTTGAGCTATTTTGACACGACGTAGTTGTTCCGAGTTCCTATGAATTCTGCTGGGTTAAAAATCCGGATAACATTTGCCCCCCAGAATATGCCTTCATTGGAAACAAGGCGTGCTCTGGAAGTAACTACTTTTGAGTTCTTGGTTGGTGAGGTTCAAGTGAACGTGTTAAGGCCATCATGCGAATTTGGCTTTGGCTGTTCAATTGTTCGTTGAGTTTTGACATGGGTCATCATTGCTCGTCATAAAAAACCAATTTTGACCCCATAACTTTTAGGATTCCTTTAAAAAGCATGTGGATTGCAATGGCCAAATCCATCATCCATGCATCGCTGGCGATCCAAAGACTTGGTGATTTTCTCTTGTGCGAGCTTCTATTTAACCCTCTCGAGCCGACCTTATTTCCTTTCATTCTTTCATTTGGCGATCCAAGCTATTCTTCCTTGCGACCTGAGCTATCTTTCCTACGACCCGATCCCAGAATTGTGAAACTTAACTCCTATCTTACCATCGCCGCCTCCGTTCATCGCCACCAGAGCTTCTCGCCTTCGAACAACCCTAACTGTGCCGTCGCCTTGACTTAGCCACGCAACTTTGTTGCTCTGCCTTTCCGAATCACCACCAGTCCTTCTTCTCTGAATTGCTGCCGACCTTTCTCCTTTGGATCGCCACCGACCTGCTTCCTTTGGATCGCTGGGTCGCTGATGTTGAAAACTCCAATCATCCTTGCTCTTTGATTCTTGATTCAAAGTGGCTGATGTTGATTCTGGCATTCGTTTAGCAATTCAATGACAGGGTTGTATTGGTGATGATTGTCGCAGATAATTCGAGTTGATTGTGATTTTGTGGAAGAAGATAATAAATCAAGTCTTGAGTTCTTCATGGAACGATACTTGGGCCTTTCCCCGGTGCTTGACATGTTTTACTATCTTCGTCCAAAGAATCAAAATTGACTTGTACTAAGTTACATTACTGATATAACATGATGTATCACGAGTTGGTTTTAATCCTTCCAAAGGGGAATAACGGCTTAGGATAGCATCTCACAAGCAGCTTATGTTGTTATTGCCTTCTGAAGAGTTCAGATTGGTCTCATTTTTGCACGCTCGATGTACTTGAACCGAGAAGAGCTTTTCATGTTGCTTCAGCGGATCTATTATTGATCGTTGATCGATAACAGTTAAGTGTAGAAGAAATAATTTCAAAAAGTAATACGAAAAGCCCTTTTCATTCTTTACTGTTAGCGAACTACCTACGCGGGATAGAGCGTTTGTAGCGTTTAGAACATCGAGCTCACCCCACATAGATAACACACTGCACTTGCCCCGGTATATACTTGAAATTCAGTATGTCGGCGTAGATCAATATTCCTTTGAAATTCAAGTGTTGTAGGGGAATTTTCAGTTAAAGATAGAATTACTTGACTGCGTTGGACGCAAGTTCTATTGTATTGAATGAAGTATCCGTCTTCTCACCGTAAGTCCAGTGGAGGAAGTCCAGCACTTTCAGAAGCTGAATCATCGTCCGTCGCCCCTTCCTCTTCTGCTTCGCGAGATGAATACAGTCAACTAGTTCCAGTTGGCCTGGTTGTAGTCCGGACTCCTCTGAATTTCAGAGTTCTACTTAATCCACCGGAGAGGGCTTCCTCTGTAATCTCTGCTAAGGTTCTGCATAACATTTGTTTGCAACACGACATTGCATAGGACGACGTGCGCCTTCCGGAAAAGAATGAGTTTGCCCATATGCCGCCTCCAGGATATACTACTTGCCACCAGCACATATGCTTAAACGGAGCAGTTCCTCCCCTTAATAACTTCTTGAAAGAAACTCTTTCGAACTTGGGAATTGCCCCCTTCCAAATTCATCCTAATGGATATGCAATCCTAACTTGCCTTCATGTTTTGTTTATGCGAACATTTAATCATGCCCTAAGTTTCAACGAGTTGAGATATTTTCTCTCGTTTAAGAGGAGAGACGAGTGTCCATCCCTTGTCATCATCGAGGCCCAGAGGAATCACAAGATCATGCTGCAGCTCCAGAGCAATCTGTCTCAATTCAAGACTCAGTACTTCTTCGTTAAATGTCCCGCAGGGTTTAACCGGCTTTGAACAACGGGGGAGGAGGGGGGTGGGTGGTTAAGTTCTCTTCTTTACTTATTGAGTTTCGATAAGTCGCTATGGGATTTCTGATAGGTCAAATACTTCCTACAGTTATTCCAAGGCCGATTAAAGACCTATCCCTTGACCAGATTTTCCATACCCTGAAGGCCGTAGATGTCGGGGAGAGATCGGTTAAATTTTTGCTAATAGACGAAAATTTGCTCCGGTATGGACTATTGCATCCTCGGAGATCCGCCGTAGCGGTTGAAGTCCCATCTCCTTCTCATTCCAGAATACGAACATGCTCCACTTCTTCATCACATGGCTCTGAAGAGGGTGTTTTTCAAGAAAAGGAAGGCTTGTCTGGTGAGTTAACTAAAGAAACTCATTAGGGAAGGGATGTCATGACTAAAGCTAGTTGTCCAGCCATAATGCCCCCAATCCTAGAGGAAGGGGAAGAAGAGTTCAAGCAGCGAGAGGGCAAGGCTGTACTGGCAACAGAAAAGGAGGAGGGTGAAGTTGAGAGTAGCAGCAGTCATGATTCCTCCTCCAGTGATGACGATTTCGATGCAGGTTCTGTTGACGAAGACTCCGAATCATGTGATGAGACTTTGGTAATGAGTCCCGTTCTCCCGGACTCGCTTCCCCGAGAGATCCAGAACAAAGATGCTCCTCCAGTAGCCGAACGACGTCAGGATTCCCCAATTAAAAATGCCGGCGTAGACTTTGGGGATTTCGGCAATGTTTACGTGGATATCAATGAACTTATGGGGGAAGATTTTAGATTCGAAGGGGTGTCTCCTCGCCCGGGTCATATTATGCTCGGAGTCAGCCCAATTTCTACTGCAGTGGCTTCCCGATCCGGTTTGTGATGTCCTTTTAGGCCCCCAAGACACATTATGCATTTCACTAGGGTCACATTCACTTACACATGCATTATTTGGGCCAATTTCTTGTAGCTAAAGCACTTTATTTATTCTTCATGTCAGGTACCATGAGAGGCCGTGGTCTTTACGATGATCTTGAGCAAGTCATTGATTCGCAACATTGGTCAAAATGGTCCATAAGCCGCCATCAGCCCCATGAGACCGAGGAGGAATGGAGAAAGCGGAAAGACTTGGAGGCCGAAGCTTATTGTAGTGATGACAGAGAACGAGGTCGAACATATAAAAGTGGCTACGATAAGAGATAAACCCCTGATGACCAAGAGGAATCGTCCAAGAAGTCAAATGTTGATCGTGGTTCTCATCCTTTTAAGCATCTGGCCTTTGCCCCGGCCCCAGTTTCTGTCGGTTTTGAAGTTCCGGTTTATTCCGTTTAGGCTCCGTCATCATCTTAAGCCCCATCGACCCACGTGGTGCCCGCTTGTGGTTCCGCGTGTCCTCACAGGAGGCCTACATTCTTCCGTCCGGTCCCCCTAGACTCAAAGCTACGCTCCCCGGGTGGTTTCTAAAGGGAGTTAAGTTTGACCATGACCTTCTCCCAGTCTGCAAAGATTCCTATATGCCCCACCTTCAGGTAGTCCAAAGTGATTTAGAGCAAGTTGAGGGATGGGAAAATTTATGCAAGCAGCTGGCCGATACGAACCGCAATAATTATCAAGAGATCCTCTCCTTTGAATTAGAGAAAGACGACTTTGAGAGGGGGTTAGCAGAACATGACACCATAATTAAGTGACTGATACAAGAGAGGGACGCGACACTCAAGGAGAGTAAGAACTGTGTCAACTTTCTTATGGAGTTGAAAGAGGCCCATGCGAAAATAAAGATTGTATTTCGAGATGAAATCAAGAAGGCCCATGTGGGTGAAGTTAAGTTAAAGAGGAGCTCGAAGCTCATGATATGATTATAAGCCCAGAAGAAGACTATTGCTGATCATGGCAAGGTTGTTGAAAGGCATAACAAAACAATTGCGGAATATGAGGAGATCGTGTAGTCTCATGACAAGACCATTTCCGATCAAGCCCAGACGATTGCCTCGCTCCAAGAAAAAGTTGCGCAGCTTAGCGCCAACAAAACTCGTGTTGAAGTTGAGAAGGCCACCGTTACATCGTTATTTGGAGCTACATGACACTTTCAAAAAGAAGATGGAGAAGATGGACGATACCATCTTAAATTTCTATGTCAACTCCCTGTTGCATCAGGGTAGTCTCAGCTATTTGGGCCCTAAGTTCCCACGCACTCTCGCCGTGGTTTGGGAGGAAATTCTGGCTCATTTCCGAGATAATGAGGACGTCTATACTGAGCAGGAGTTGGAGGATGCCTACCTTAATGAGGAATCGAAGAGAGCAATGATAGAGGGTAGAGAGGTCCTGCAGATTGAGAAGGAACTGGAGGCTGCCAATGCTGCTATGACTTTAACTGCCAAAACGTTACCAGAGCCCCACGTTTCTAGGCCTGGTGAATCGTCAAGACACCTAGCGATCAATTGGCGAGTTCTAGGCCCTAAACTTCTCCGAAGATCATGCAACCATCAAAAGAAGGAGAAGGCGGGGAATATGAGATCGACATTCTCGACCATTCCTCTAATGTAGGTAACCCTCTTGTTTCCCCCGAGTTTGAGAATTTTCAGCTGACGCCGCAAGAATAAGACGAACTTAACACTTTCATTTTAATCTTATAGGTCCGTCTTCTTTACCTACTGATCCACTGGTTTCCTCGGTGCCCGAGCTCGCTGCTATTTCAACCACCTCGATGGTTGTCACCGTAGTTGCTCCGATCACTACATATATGTCTGGTTCATAGCCGGGTCGGAATATGAGAAGATCGCTGCATTGCATGGTCTAGACGACCATTCCATATCTTTGGAGGGCGACTTCACGGGAGCCGAAGCTCGAGAGCAGGAGGACCGGACTGAACAGCTGCATAAATCTGAATAGCAACTGGTTGCCATTAAGAAGGAAAGGTTGAAGCGATAAAATCTTCAAGGAGCCCCCACAAATCCTGGAAGCGCAAGACGAAAGGGGAGACTTTCGAGAAGGTCGGAGACCAGGAAGGAGATGCCGACATCGAGAAGATAGTTGATATTACAGGCAGTGACACTACCCATGGCCGGGATTCACAGGGGAAGCAGAAACTTCAAACTAAAGCTGGGAAGGGAAGTAGTGGAAAGAGGCTTTGACAGGTCCGGATAGCAATGGAGCCAGTTTTTTGAGGCATTTTGTTCTGTTTGATAAGTGTTTTGTTCAAGTGTAGAGTCTACACTTACTACTTTGATCGTTGTAGTGTCTGTATTTTTCCTTTTGTTGGCCGATATTGTGTGGGTATGGCCCCCACATTTTGACTTTGTATGGAAAGCGTTATAAGTAATAAAATGTTGGCGTTTTGATTGTAACTTTACCTGTCTACTTATCTGCGTTTCATGCACTCATGTCAATTTACTGATATTTTATTTTATCTAGTTCTGTGATTACCACCAAAATTCTTTGTTTGGAGTAACAGAGCTATGACGTGTTTTTGTTCTAGAGTATTTTATTTGAGTATTGGTGTGTGCCCTCCAGTTCACGGGGCTGCTTACTTCGAAGACCTGACAAATGACCAACTGATCCGAGTGATTTTCGGATGTCTGCAATCGGATCTATTTATGGTTTCTATCTTCGGGAACTTATGATTTGTACGGCTTGATTTCAGATTTATTGTTGGTCAAAAATTGGAATTTTATGCTGACTCGTAGTAGTTTGACATTGTTGGATTCATACCCATTTCTCCCGATAGCGGGAGTGAGTTGATTCTTGTTATTCCTGCAATGGACGAGTTTCTCGGTATCGCCGGGGCAATATTGGTACTTGAAAGTATGCACGGTTTATGAAATGCGCAGCTTTTGGGATCGATATGACCCGTCGACCCTGAACGGTTCAGAACTTATTGATGTTACCAATCTTCGGGCAAAGTGAGGGGTTTATGCTTAAGAGCGTGATTCCACGACTCAACAGGTAATGCACGGCTTATGGGATGCGCCGCTTTCGGGATCGATTTGACCCGTTGACCCGGAACGATACAGAACTTCTCGATGTTACCAATCTTCGGGCAACGTGAGGAGTTTATGCTTCAAGAGCGTGATTCCATGGCTCAAAAGGTAATGTGCGGTTTATGGGATGCGCGGCTTTCGGGATCGATATGACCCGTCAACTTGGAACGGTTCAGAACTTCTCGACATTACCAATCTTCGGGAAACGTGAGGATTTTATGCTTCAAGAGCATTATTCACCTGCTCAGAAGGTAATGCGCGGCTTATGGGATGCGCGACTTTGATTTGGGCCTTCTCGGTGCTGCCGGAGCAACACCGATTCTTAGAAGGTGGGGATCGGGTTCTGCCGATCCAACGGTTCGAGTCGATTTGCTTTCGTCAACCCGGCGGTTAAGTGGGGAGTACTTGAGTGTGATTCCACTACCTTAATCAGCGATTGAATGGTTTTGAGCCGATTTGACCCTATCGACTCAACAGGCTACTTTTATGAACGCAGTTTTATTGGTTTAGAAAACAAAGCAATTTTATTAAGAAATGTTGGGCAAAATTTGCCTATTTACAATGTCCCTGGTATTCCTGGATGGTTTATTTGCTGAAAAATAGAAAGTACATAAGATAGCTTCAAATAAAGCAATGACACGGTGATTCGCTGTACCATGCTTGGGGAATTTGAATTCCGTCAACGGTTGTCTGTTTGAAAGTTCCATCTCCTAGCTTTTGACTGATCACATACGGCCCTTCCCAGTTTGGTCCAAAGGTTCCTGGTATGGGATAGACTCATTTGAGGACGAGGTCTCCCACTTCGATGGTTTGGTTGTGGACTTTGGAGTTAAAGTACCGTGCAACCCTTTTTTGGTGAGTAGTGGTCCTCAACTCGGATTTTCCTCTTCTCGTCAATCATATCAAGCGATTCAAGTAGGAGCTGCTCGTTTTGCCTCTGATTGAATTTTTGCCTTAGATGAGAGGGGACTTCTAGTTCAATGGAGATCATTGCTTCTAAACCTTACGCCAAGGCGAACAGGGTATGCCCGGTTGCTGCTTTGTGTGTTGTTCTATAAGCCTATAGTGCGAGTGGAAGTTCATCAACCCAATTCCTTTTAGCTTTAGCTAACCGCTTTTTGATGGTGGACTTGATGATCTTGTTTATTGTTTCCACTTGTCCGTTTGCTTACGGATGAGCAACCGCGAAAAATCTCTTCTCTATTCAGAAGCGTTTGCAAAAGTCTTTGAACTCAGCACTTTCGAATTGGGTTCCATTATCAGTGATGATTTTCTATGGCACACCAAACCTGCAAATAATGTTTTTAGTAACAAAATTAATGACTTTCTTTATGGTAATGGTGGCCAGCGGTTCTACTTCAGCCCATTTAGTGAAATAGTCAATGACAGCTGTAACATATTTAGCCCCTCCTTTAGCTATTGGCAATACGCCAATTAGATCAATTCCCCATATTGCAAACGACTATGGGCCGACCATCTATGTTGGCTCTGTTAAAGGGGTTCTTTTGATCTTGCTGCATCTTTGGTATCGGTCACACCGTCTGGTGTAATCTGCTACGTCGCGGTTTATCGTTGGCCAGAAATACCCATATCGGATGATTTTCTTTGCAAGGGTTTGCCCCCCGGTATGGTCTCCGCAGTAGCCGTCGTGAACTTCACTCAGGATCTGTCGAGATCGTCGTCGGTCACACATCTAAGCAAGGGGGTAGAGAATCCCATTCTGTATACAAATCGCGGTGCCTTCTGAAAAAGCTTTTTTCGCTGGTTCCTATCTGCGATAAGAGTTCCTGTAAGCAAGTAGTCTTTGATTGAGGTCATCCATGTTTCTGGTTCAATGGTGGTCACAAAAATCCAGTTGATATCCATTTCGCTTATACTTGGAGTGGTCAGGGTCTCAATCGGGACTAGTCCCAATGATTGAGCTTCTCTGGAGCTGACCAGTTTAGCTAAGTAGTCAGCCTTCATGTTTTGCTCCCTTGGGATGTAAGTTATGGTGTAATGTTCGATGTCGTTTAGCAACTCTTGAACTTTAGATAACTATGGGGCAAGGTTCTCCCTTCAAGCCTGATATTCACCTTTCACCTGGCAGACAACTAGTTGAGAGTCGTTGTATATGTGAATGGATTTTATTCTGAGTTCCTTCACGACTTTCAGTCCCGCTATCAATGCCTCATACTCCACTTCATTATTTGTCGCAGGGAATTTCAAGCGTAGGGCGTAGCAAATGGCTCATCCTTCGGGAGTTTCAAGCACTACCCCTCCTCCAAGTAGAAGTTATTATATGCACCATCGACGAAGAGCTTCCATTGTGTTTCCACTTCCGGTGTTATTTCCTCTTCATTATCCCATATGGTAAATTCGGCGATGAAATCTGCCAATGCTTGCCCGTTGATTGCCTTTCTAAGATGGTAAGTGATTTCATATTGACTCAATTCGATATTCCATTTGATGAGCCGCCCGGAAGTCTCGAGGCAATACAATACTTGGTTCAAGGGTTGATCGATCAATACTTTGTTCGGGTGTGCTTGGAATTATGGTCGTAACTTCCTGGATGCGATCAAGAGATAATACGCTAGCTTTCCAATTTCAGATAATTTTTCTCAGCTCCAGTAAAATGTTTACTGATGTAATACACGGGTCGTTGGATCCTAGCTTCCTCACGTACAAGAGCAACACTTAATGCATGTGGGGAGACTGCTAAGTAGATGATCAAGTCTTCTTCGTCTACTGGCTTCGATAGGATTGGCGGGCTTTCCATATGTCGCAGCAACTCTTCAAACGTGGTTTGACAAGCCTTATTCCATTCGAAATTCATCTTTCCTTTCTTTAGTGCATCAAAGAATGGTATATATTTGTCAATGGATTTTACGGCTTAGCGCTGGGACTTTCCCATTCAAGAGTTGTAACTCCTTCTTGTTCTTTGGGGCTTCGACTTCTCATAGAGCAGTTATTTGCTCTGGATTTGCTTCACTACCTTTGGTGCTCACTATGTATCCCAATAATTTTCCAGAGGCTACACCAAAGTGGCATTTAAGCGATTTGAGCTTCATCCCATATTTTCGGAGTATTTCAAACATTTCGGCGAGATTATCCAAGTGATTGGCAGCTATTCGTGATTTAACCAACATGTCATCCACATAGACTTCCATGGTTTTTTTGATATGATGCTTGGACATGGCATTTACTAATCTTTGGTAGGTTGCCCCGGCATTCTTTAAACCGAATGGCATTACCCTGTAGTAGTATAATCCTAGATCAGTGATGAAGCTGGTGTTTTCCTGATCAGGCTCGTGCATCAAGATCTGGTTGCATCTCAAGTATATGTCCATAAAAGATAGCAGTTCATGTCCAGCCATCATGTCCACAAGCTGGTCAATTCTGGGCAGAGGAAAGCTGTCTTTCGAGCAGGCTCTGTTTAAGTCCGAGTAGTCGATGCAAGTTCGCCATTTCCCATTAGACTTCTTGACCAAAACTGGGCTAGATACCTATTCGGGGTTGGTCGCATCACGGATAAAACCATTGGTCATCAGTTTGTCTACTTCTTCTCTCAACGCCTTGGACCGTCGGGGCCTAGGCTGTGCCTCTTTTGCTTTATCGGTGTGTACTTGGAATGAATGTTAAGTGCGTGACATGCAATTTTTGGTGATACCCCACACATATCGAAATGTGTCTAGGCAAACACACCAAAGTTGTCGCAAAGGAATTTAGTTAGTTCCAATCACATCTTGTTTCCAAGGTGCGATCCAATTTTCAAGATCCGCGTTGGGTCATCCATGTCGACTGGGACAAACACTGTTAGTTCTACCAGTGCTGCCCGATCCTCCCTTGAACTCTTCTTTCTAGGGTCCAATGCCTTATCAAATCGGCTATGGCCCCCAAGCCAGGGATGGCTCTATAGTTGCTATTCGGTAGATTCGCTAATATGGAGAGTTCTCCCTACATTCTTCCCCTTTTCATTTTTTCTTAGATTCGCGTAGTTCTACGATATAACATTCTCTAGTGGCACTTTGATCTCCTTTAACAACCCCAACTCCATTCTCTGTTGGGAATTTCATGATAAGGCACCACTAGGCTAAGGCGATTCTGAAATCCTCCAGCGCGGGCCGTCCCAAGAAGGCATTGTATGCAGAAGTTTCATCTACGATCATGAGAGTTTGGATGAGGGTAACCCTTCGGTCGCCTTCCCCAAGCTCTACAGGCAAGTCAATTGTTCCGACGGGTTGTTTGGGTTCGCTGATGAATCCTTGGATTTTTGTTTGGCAGGCAAATACGTTTCTCATGCTGATCTTCATCTGGTCGAAGGTGCATTTGAAAAGAATATTCATAGAACTGCCGCTGTCAACCAATAATGGTCGGACCATGGCGGGTCCGATCCCTACTGTCGCGACCATGGGATCAAGAGTTGGAGCTTTAATCCCTTCGGTATCCTGATTTTGGAATACTATATCATCGTTCAGAGTTCTCTGCTTCTTGGCAGGGGCTCCATCTTCGATCGCGAGGCACGAATCCTTCGGAGCATGTTTTAATAAGCTCGCATATCGCTCCATTTCCCCCTAACTCCTCTGTGCGTGATGAGGTCCTCCAAATATCGTTCCAATGATGAGTCTCTGGTCAGTTCATCTAGGTCCCTCTTTGCTGGTTCTAGCTTGGTTTCCTCGATCCCTAGGAGCATAGGGAGCCGCGGGTTTGTCAGGATTTGCGATTTCCTCACGTGTTGCTGAAGCTTTTTTTCTCGGATTAGCTCTTCAATGAAGTTCTTTAGGCGATGACACTCGTTCATGTTGTGGCCATGCATTTTGTGGAAGTGACAGTACTTCCCGGAGTGCTTTTGCTGCTCAGTTGCTTCCTTTTTAGGGGTTTTCTTGTTCTCCTGTGACCCCTGTGTTGTGAGATAGATGTTTTTCAGAGTATCATTGAGCGGGGTGTAATCTTCGGGCCTGAAGCCTTTAAGCTTCTTATTATTACCATTTCGTTTGTTGGAATTCTGATTCTTCCTTTTCTGGTTTCTGTCTTTTCCCGCACTTCCTTCAACGGCCCTGAAGGTATTCATATCCTGGTTTATCGCCATGCCACTCTGCCCAACGTTCATCGATTGTAAGGTAGTAGATTTCCTTTCTAACACCTGTGCCTCTTCCAATCTCAAGTATTGACTTGCCTTATGGTTAAAGTCCTTCCTAGTGGTAGGTTGTTTTATTTTGATACATTTTTCGAATTTAGTTTTGAGGTGGATGGCGCGGACTAAGGCCATAAAAACCATATCCTCGTTCGGATTACTTACTTCTGTCACCGCGGTGTTGAACCAATTCATGAAAGACTTTAGAGATTTGTTTCATCCTTGGAATAGACCAGACAAAGACATCACATTAGGCTGCGCGGTGTGAAGTCTGAATTGATCAAAGAGTCTTGTTGCTAGTTGATAAAAAGTGGAGATGGATCTTGGTGGAAGCCTAGTGAACCATATGGAAGAAATTCCCTCGAGAAAAATCGGGAAACATCTACATCTAACGACATCCAAAGTATTCGTTCTGTCCATGTACAAACTGTACTTGTATAGATGGGGTTTTGGGTCTCTGATTCTGTCATAGGACAGAATAGTTGGCATAGTGAATTTTTCCGGGTATCGCTTATTCAAGATCTCATCAGTGAAAGGAGTTCGACTTGGACCGAACCCCATTCATCATCCCTTCTGTTGTTACTCTCATCCATCAGTCGCTTGACCATGTCCACGATATATGCCTCAGATGTCCGGTAATCCAGGGGTCGGCTGTGAGTAACTACACCGAGTGTTTGGCTTTGCAAACGATCTTGGTGAGTGGGCTGAAGCCTAGGATCTCCTGGCTTCGGAAGAGCCAATCCCTTGGGATTCTATTGGTTTGTGGTTGGCCTGGTTGGGGCAGTATGGATATCCCTGGCATTACCGAATGCATTGGCATTTCCTTCCAACTTGCCATCATTAAGTTGCTCTCCATCCTTCGAACCAGAGAGGTGCATGGCTATATCTTCTATTAGGGTCTTCGCTCCTAGATTTAAGTTCATAGCTGGCAGTCTCACAGTCGGTGGAGTGCTTGTGTTTCCTTCTACATTGATTCCCACGACTCTAGCTATCACTCCTTTCTACGGCTGCTTCCTGTTCCTTCCGTTTAGGCCAAAAACGGAAGAATTTTCTTGTTCTGTGATAGTGGCAGGTTATGCCGTGGTTCTTGGAGTAGGATGTGATTGTAAGGTCAAGTGGGCATTCAGTTTTTCCATAAGAACTCTCTGACTGCTTTCCATTTTCTAATTGATTTCGTCAACCATTTTATTCAATTCATCTCTAGTTACAACTTTGCGTTGATTAGAGGATCCTAGCACCTGATCTCCTACGTAAGAGCCATTTACTCCAATTTGTTGATGATTCATCTCTTCTCTGGCAATTTCCACCCTTATGGATCTTCCAGAAGCAGCTATTTTTCTTCCAGGAGCCATTGATTCTTAGCAGCAGATCTTTCGAATAGAAATTAAGAATATAACTTCTAGACCTTGTCTGATCCAAAGTAGATAGCTAGATCTCTTTCCTAAATTCGCTTCTTAGTGAAAGCACCAATATATTAACCCATAAAATGGATCAACACCCTAGATTGAGTGTGAAAGCACCAGCCCTATTCTTATAGAGCAATAATATAGAAATAAACGTAAAAGGAGCAGAAATAGTAAAAAGGCAAGAAGATTTTTATAGTGGTTCGGATGTTAATGAAGCCTACTCCACTTTATAACTTTTTATTAAATAACCATTGTTACAAGTTGAATCAGATTACAATATGATAAAACCTTCTAAGTTAGATCAAGTCACAAGTACAAGAGTGCACTGGAGAATCACAGTGAACCCCTATATGACTATTGTGTGGAAGGAGAAGAGTGAAGAATAATCTCTGAAGAGATCTAGTAGCCTGTCCAGAAGACCTCGTTTATGTTGCTGGTAGGATCGTATTTATAGGGGTTGAAGAGCTATTGGGCAGGCCCCTTGCCAAATGCTTGTAAATGACCGTACGAAGGTGCACTGAAAGTTTCACAGCAAGCCGAATTAATTTGATGGATCGCTAGAGATCCATAGGCTATGGATCGCTAGAGATCCATAGCTTTTGGGTCGTTGATGATTGAACGGCTTGCGATGCTTTTCTTCATCCTCTTCTTTAAACTCCATGGCGACCTGGCTCAATCGTATGGATCGCTAGCGATTCATAGTGCATGGATCATTTGTGATCCATGTACTTAGAGTATTTTTGGACTTTTGCCTTCTGGATTGAATTTTTTCTCGTGTTGGATGCTCGCTTCTCAATTTAACTGGCTTGGAATTCCATCAAACTTAGCCATCATTCTTAAAATGCCTATTGGATCATGATGCAAGAGGATGGATGGACCCAGGAGCGAACATTATGGATCGCTAGCGATCCATCACCTTTGCATGTTTTTGCTTTCTTTTTCTCTGATCCTTCTTGGTTGATTCTTCTAGTCCTTTTGGTTGGCCCTTGAGCTGTTTTGACTCGACGAAGCTGTTCTGACTTTCTTTGAATTCTACTAGGTTAAAAACCCAGATAACACAAGTGAAGTAATTATTTTTCAAACCATGTTGAATTCAAGTGGCTACAACTTTAATGTTTAGCATTTCTTCCAGTTTTGAGCTTAACTACGTCAAAATTACACATCTTTAAGTTATTTAGGTGATGGTATAAGTGTATAAGTGAAGTGTTGTGGCGATATGAATGGTGGTTGGAAGATTGGTATTAATTATGGTGAGAACTCTAACTTTAAACCATTATAAGTGGTTATAAATGTTTAACATAACTATTTGGATGCTAATGATGTTTGGATGTTTGGTTGATGAATGTCTGAAAAAGTAATTAGCAACATATAACTAAGAGTGAGAAAACTCCTAAACTATAGTTATATATATTATTGGATGATATATATGTTTGGATATGATTGTTAATAATGGTAGTTTAATATGATTATTGAATATATATATGCAAGTCATGTTAATACACATCGATAAGCATAAAGGAAATCACTTTCCTTTATTGGATGAAATGGTCTATATGGAATGTTTAACCTCTTAAAAATGGTTTAATATGATTTAGAAATGTTTTATAAACATTTAAAAGTGTTTTGACAAAGTTTAAATGAATATTGAAAATTGAGCCAAAAATAGGCGCGTCGCGTAATGGTAGTTCGCGATTTCGCACCGTAAAGATCGAACGAATATATAAAATGGAATATAGCTTGGAATCCTTTGAGGTAAGAATTTTCCAAACTATCATATCCATATTTTTCAAACAAAGAAAGAAAATTGAGATTTCTATAAGTAGATTTTGAAATATGAATAAAACAAGTTTTCGGAATAATCGCGGTTTTGTAGTTCGGAATCCATAAAAGGATTTCTTTAAAGATGATATTTTAAAATTGTTTAAAAATATAAAATAAATTCTAAAAAATCTTTTAAAATGTTTTAAAAGTGATTTGAATAGTAAAAATGAATTTACAAATGATAGAAAAGTTGTTTTGATCAATATAGCTTAAAAAGCACCGTTCACAGCAGTTTTCTATAACTTTTGAAATATTGTTTTAAACTTAACGATTATGTTCCAAATCTTTTATGATGTTTTCAAATAAATAATTATGTGTTTTAATAATGATTTGGAAGTTTTATAGTTTATTTAAAAATGTTTAAGTAAATGATTTAAAGAAAAGCTATCAAAAAAAATCAAGTGATTTAATCTTGGCTCAAAAAGCCGACGAGTAGACTGGATTTTTCTATTCGTGAGATCCGGGTGAGGTGCTTAAACTAAGGAGATGTTCAGGAGCAACTAGTTCCCCGGCTTACTTGGCCTCTCCTAGGCAAGGGATAGATAAGGTCGAAATGTCAAAAACGAGTTAAGAATAAAAGACTAAATTTTCCAAATTTAAACAACTTGGATTTTATGGAGATAATCATCTTAGACTTGGTGTTAAAGCCCGAAGAGGGAACTCATTCTATTCATGGAATTTAAAAGGTGATTTCACCGTTATTCCGCCCATAGTACTTGTTGAATACGGAAATTGATATTGAGTTGAATTAGATGATTTATATAGATTCTGCTCACTTAATATTTATTGGTTTTGGATAACATCCTAGATAACATGGTTTTAACTCAATCAAAATTTTGTTTTTTGAATTAAGAGATGTTTGTTAAGATTTAAATGAAATGATTTGGAAATATTTTCCTAAGCGAAAAATGAAATGATTTTGAATTATTCCAATATTTAAAAAGGTTTTAAGTAATCAAATGATTAGATAAGAGAAGTTTAATGGTTCCATATATACCGGAAAGATATGTTTTAAAAGATATATATCCCTTGAAGATATTTTTGATAAAAAAATTAATCAACCAAAAAATAATTCCCTATTCACCGAACATCTTTTTATCGATGATTGGTTCGAAGGAACCGAGGTCAAATTTGAGTGATTCCTATCCGAAGACCACTAACCAATTTATGTATTCGAAGTAAACACAAGGATATGATTTGGAAGATGGAATGTCGGGCTGCTTGTCACTGACCGTTGGGGGAAATTTCCCATATCATATTTACGTGATGGTAGTTCTTCATTTGAGATCTTCGATGCAAGGACTTTTCGCTGCTAAACCTAGGGGTAACTCCCAACAGGATGTGACAGGAGAGTGACTTCGGTTTGTCCTGTCCTGGACAAATCGTATGGACGAATGTCTGACATTGCATATTAATTGATCTCTATGAACGTATCATTTGTTTGGTGGCAGAGAAGGCAACTTCTCTTAGCTTAACACCCTTTTCTGAGACGTACGAGCTTAGGAGTTATACGTTTGTAAAAATCAATTGTGTGATCATGGAATGACAATGTGGCATTCAAAGTGGAATGTGCTATGTGAAAGGTAATCGCTACCTCAAGCCTCATCACTCCAGAATGGCTTAAAGAGGGTACGCCGTAAGGCTATGTGGTTTGTAACCATTAGGATATGATCATCACCTTTCTATATTACTCTCTATATGTCGAGTATGTGGTGTATGCTATGGGGTCCCGTATAGGTCGGTAATGACTGGGATGATGTCATATTCGGTTTCTATCCAGGCCATATATGAGTGCCAAATAGGGATAGACCGGTTTTGCTAAATGTGGATGATTATTTGTGTATCCTCGGTACATTCCTCTAGAGATGTACTGTACGGAAGGTAGTCCCTTACCTGTCATTTTATGGAAATCCATTCTCCAATAAGTGCCTACGGACTTGATTATAAACCTATTATGCCATCAAATTTAACCAATGTAACAATTTTGGCTAATATTCCTAAGTTTATTTGATAAGTATTTTCAAAGAATGCCATTAAAAATAATATTTCCAGATTTTACGTAGCAAATGTTTTGGTTATCCTAAGTTAAAAACCCGTTCCGTGTTTATGTGCGGTGTGATCTTATGAGATACCTTTGTTTTCAAAATGCATATTTTGGGTTTCTCACACCAGTCACATGACCGACCCGGAGTTTATTTCTCTTTCCCTTAAACTTTGGGTGCCCTAATTTCCCCGGGTAGCCTAGTAGTCAGGTTAGTTAGAAGAAATCTGGATGGAGTTCGAAGCATGGAGCTAGAAGATTCTTCTGAAGATTGTTATCCGTTTCCACCATACTTGTGTATTATTGTATTCCACATTTATAAGGACAGATATTTATAGCTGTCCATGTCTGTGCAGTTAAAGCGCTCGGCGTATTCAAAGCGGTGGAGGTGCAAAAAGTCATAGCGGGGATACAACGAGGATATAGCGGGATACAGCGGATGGCTTTAAAATAGCATATAAAACTCGTACTTAATGTTTTTATGAATATATAAATGGTAATTAAATGAAAAATTATCATTCAATTGAATTGTAATAATACATAAATAATTTTTAAATAAAAACATGTGCGAATATACTTTAAATAAACGAAAACTGTTATATAACATAATTGAATTTAGTAGAATATTAGAGTATTTTCATTTCTGAAAATATAATAAAAATTAAATCAAATAAATTAGTTTCATAATTTTTATAATGTATAAATTGAATTTTTCAATTCATTTTATTAAAGAAGATATAGCGGGAATAGCGGAATATAGCGGAAATAACGGGATATACCGGAAATAGCGGGGATTAAAGCGGAAAGGCTATATTGTGGGGCTATATGGAAAAATCATAGCGGCAGAAACCCGCTATGAGATATAGCGGGGTTATAGCGGGGTAATAGCGGGGCATTAACTGCACAGGTCCATGTTTAACTCTACTAAATGTATTTAAAATTTCTGCTATAAAGATTATATATTGAAATAACATATGTTATTCCATTTATGTGATATTCTATTATGTCTTTATTTTCTTTCTTACCCTTGAGAATCTGCCTCTCAGGCACTTGGATTTGCGGCACGTAAATACCGAGGATGTATTAGTGTCAATTTCCAAGGATCGAAGAAATGGATCCTCACATTTGGTATCAGAGTGCAAGGTTAAGCGAGAACCTTGGCTTTGGTGGGGAAAAGTCTCATCAGAGACAGGGTTAGTAATGCCCTAGGATGAGTTACTCATTAGAGATAGAGTTAGTAACACCCTAGAATGAGTTTGAGAGTATTATATATGAGTGCGTATTTATTAATAATATGTACAAATGATTTTGGTTTTGAAAATTTGTAAATGAAATAATTATACCTAGGATTATATTTTAAATATAATGAATATTATTTTATATATTTATTTGATTAAGGAAATGATAATACTCAATTATTATCATTGATTAATTGGTTGTTTAAATTAAAAGTTTAAACACGAACACCTCATGAATTTAGTTTCACAATTTGACTATGGGGTATTCGATAAATAGTAATGTTGGTTTAAGATTAAAGGAAGATGAATAAATCTTATGAATATATTTTATATAAGTAATTTTATAAACAGGATATATAAAACGTGCTTTATAAAGGAATTTTTGAGAATTTAAATTTCAGTATTTTTCCATGGAATTTCAAATGATTTTTGAAAAAGGAATAATAATGGTATTATTTCTAAAATGGGATTTTGAAAATGAAAAAAATCTTATAATTAATTGATTCGAGTGGCTAAAAATGGGCAGGAGATGTGTTCGGATAGTAAACGCTTCTCTTAAGTATTCCCCTTCTTGTTAAGGAAATAAGCGATACTATTGGTGGTACCTAGTTCCTTGGTATCATTTTTGAGTTACTCAATCAATATATTTTTTAAAGTTAAAAAGGATAATGTGAATCATAAATTGATAAACTAATTGATGGTTGTCAATTTTTATCAAAGTGTGTTATCTTAATTGATAAGCATGGGTATGCTTTAAAACTTAAAAGAAATGGTTAAAGCCATTAATGAATGGTTTTGGGTTTGTAGTAAACGACGTTTTAGCAACATTTGTTTTTAAACCCTTGAATGGCACTTTGGAAGAAATCTTAAACATATATTTAGATAATAACAGGTATCCGATTCTTTTAAGTAAAATATAGTAAATGTTAAATGTTTATTTAATAAAAGAAAAGGAGTTCACTATGACAATGTTTTGTTTTTAATCTCTTTGATTATATTTTAAAGTAAGTAAAACTTGTTAAGTAAATTATGAATATACTTAAAACAGTTGAATAAGTATATTAATACTTTATATATTGAAACTGTAAAAGTAAAGGAATAAATATGTATAAAGGGAGTTTTAATTAATAAACTAAGTCTTGATTAACAAAATAAGTTTTATTAAATACAAAGGTGTTTGCATTTAATATTGGTTAAAAGAAGCAAATTATAATATAAGAGGTATATTATAATAAAAGGTAAGTTATCTTTAACTTGAATAATTTCTTAGAAATATTAGCAAATAGTTAAATATAAAGAAGCATATTTATAAAAATGTTTGAATAAAAGATTTATGATGATTAAATCCATACGAAGTATGTGGATTATTTCATCGAATAACTTGATCTAAGATTCAAGTACAAAGCTTTGAGGTGTTTACGCCGTTCCGAAAAAGGAATTATCACCCGATTCTTGACGACGAACATTGATGAGGGTTTTTGGTTGGATACTTGAGTTTCTATCATAGTTGAGAGATATGCAAGGAAAACTAAAAAGTCTGATCGGAAGGCCTGATCGTAGTTTGTACTAAAGGATCGGGAATCAATACTAGTTCGAAAATAAAGTTGTGAATTCGAATAGAAGATCGAATCAGACATTGTGCACGGATGATAAATGTACATCGTACGGGTGTAAGTTTAATAATAAATGTTTTGCAAAAAACCTTTGGTATTTTGTTTTGGGTAATTTCAGGGATGAAATTCTTTTAAGGAGAGAAGATGTAACGACCTGTAATTTGATCTGTAACAACCCGAATGCTAGTGGATCCGGATTTTTCACAATTATGCTAAAACCCAAGCCCACAAAAGCCCAAGTTGGGTATCTGGTATCCTGCAAATAGGCAAAGACAAATATATCAGAGCTTAATTAAATATCTCACAGCGGAATTGACTAAAATATAATAGTAAGTAAATACTCACCAATATAATAACACTCTCTAAACAAGTGTCTTAAAGCTGGGAAGTCTCTGCCACCTACCTAACCTGTAGGATGTTATGAGGAGGAGGTCAGAACTAAAGTTCTGGTGAATGGATAAATTATACATTTCTAAACTTAATTCTACATATACCATTTTATTTCCATTTGCTGTTATATTAGGTTCATTAGTTTTATAATACTCTCGCCTCTGTGCGTGAATCGTACCCATCTACTCCTTAGTAGATTAAAACCTAATAACTAATATATATGTGGCATATGCCCAATGACCATATTGGTCCTAGGTACTACCCATAGTACCTTACGTATCCTCCTCGCAAAGGACTCCATCGTCTTGGTTCCATGGCGTTCTGTGACTACATCTATAAAGGACCGCCCCATGAGGCCTACAATATAGATGTTCCGCCGTTTACTATGAAAACATAAAACTATGTCCGCACTAGTCTATACTAATGCTCGGACATCCACAATGTACCACCCAGTGCATACCTTGAGGACTATACGTAATCGTTCTGTCTACTCCCTGAATCCCGACAACAAGGTCTACCTTGTACGGAACTCAGTCGGGGATTTTCTATATCTGTAAAGGACAGCTTCGTTAGGCCTACAATACAGATATTCTACTTGGTCTGTCTCTTTTTTCAGCGTGGCTATGGCCCCACACAACCACCCCTCAACTAATTGAAAGACCTCCAAAGAGTTAAGTGGTCGTGCCCTACTGCAAACAATCTAACATATAATTGGCGGCGCCCCTTATCCAATGTCTCGATACTCGATAGTGAAAGTATCATTGGACTGTTGGTTTAACTCTAGCCTTTCCCGAACTCGCTCTTGGTTTTGATGCTGGCCGATATCCGCATGCGACTATCCTTTTGGGTCCTGTCCACTAAACTTACTTGCAAGTACTGGGACATATGCATATCCTACTCCAAACACCAACCCCTTCTGACTGCCTACAATGGTCCTGCCATGCAAAAAGCAGTCAAGGCATATTCTTTTGATGGAACACCTACAGACCTGCCTCTGGAGGACCGCATCATTACGCCTACACTAGGGGGCCATCCTAGAGTATCCTCACGTCCCGTTGAAGTCTCGTACTTCCTTCTAGCCCAAAATAACTAAGTTGGACGTGCTTCTTCCATGTTGAAATCTGTGATGAACTGCTTCGTTAGGCTCTTCATCCTTTGGGCTGCTCCAAACACATTTCGCTCTTTTATTAGACCCTAAGACTAATCTTTTATTTTGCGTTTAGTTTACTTTTCTTATTCTGTTAGCTACTTATTTACCCTAATTAGCATAATCTTGTCCCGACCACACCTAACTGTTGTGAGAGCATCAGTTCCTGACTGAAAGGGAATTCTGTTGGTATGGGCCACTTCTATTATCTTACTTATTAACTCAATTTAAGTCTTAGGTTTATCAAAATAAGCCTCTTCTATAATCTGCTCTATTTGCTTATTAACTTAATTTAAGTCTTAAATAAGCCTTTCCGTTCTTTCTACTTAATAACCTATGTTATAATTTTACTTGTAATTGTCACTTTTATTTTCTTTTATAATATGTATATAATTACAAGTGTCTTTTTTCTATTCTAGTCTGTCTTCTTTTATTATGATATTGAATTCTCTTTAATTCTCTTATATTATACAATTTACTTATCATAATAACTATCTTATCTTATTGTCTGTGCAGTAAATGCAGATCTAGGTTCATTACCGTTTATAACTTCTAGTTTTATTCAATAATTAACTCAATTCCTTCAATTCTTTACTTTATTTTCTTCTATTCTAGGAAGTAGTTCTATTCTATTTGGTTGGTTACGAAAACTGTACTAAAAATCCATTTCCATATTTTAATACTAAATTAAACAATAAGTCATAACTGCGAGATATTTCTTTTATTATTTCTTTACTTTTTGGATAGTATAAAATACAGTGGTTTCTCTATTTTACACTAATTTCCTTTTTCTATCTTTTATTCTTGCAGTTACGTTTATCGTTATCTTTTTAAATATTAAACTATAGAAATGTATAAACCAACCAATTAATCTATCACTTACTCCCAAATCAATTTATTAGATTTTTCTCTAATTTATTACTCCCGTTTTAGCACAATTTATTGCAAAATTCTTATTTTTCTTGCTTTATTCCAGCTTTTCTTATTTTACATCTAAGTTCCTAAAATCTAGTATTTTCCCATTTTAATCCATAATTGCGAATTCTCTGTTTTTTAACTATATCATTCGCGTAAAATGGGAAAAAAAGAAGCTAGCATTTAGGCTAAATTTTAACTTTAAAATAGATGTAAATAACTGTAAATTTCTTACAGTTTCAGCATAACTAATTGACAGAATTAATTACTGAAATACTGAATAAAATTATTTAACGGGAATTTGATGATATATCATAAACGTAAAAGATATATAATTAAATCCACTCATATGTCGTCCTCAGCTTCAATCTCTATCCCTTTTAATTTACTACGCTTTTCTCCGATTTTCCCCTTTTTCTTTCACTATAAATTCTCTGATTTGCTTGTATGTATTTCCTTGCTTAATTTTTTTAGTTTGGGGAAAGATTTGATTGACAGAGGAGAAAGGAAGAGAGAGAAGAGAAGAGGAGTTTGCTGCGAACGATAGTAGCTGATTCAGAGAAAATAGTGTGGGCTAGGGTTAAGTTACATTCAATTTATAGGTGTAGTGAACAACTATGAACCATCCGATTAACCCTAAAAACAATCCTCACCATCATTTATTGATTTGTTTACGTTATCTTATAACGTATAATTCTCCAATGTTATTCATTTATTCCTTTGTTATACGACCCTATTAATTCACGTTTCCTTCTAAATAAGATTCTCCCATTAATTATCCAATTAATTACATTATACATATACATATACATATACATATACATATACATATACATATACATATACATATACATATACATATACATATACATATACATATACATATACATATACATATACATATACATATACATATATATATCCTATATTAATTTATTCTTATACATTATAATTTCTTACCTATTTGAACACATCAATTAATACCTCTATTAATTGAATGCATATAAAAGTTATACCTTTTAGTTTATTCTTATCGACTTACCTTCATCATAAACCTAATTACTCTGTTTGATGATTGTACGCATTCCAATTCTTTTTAACTTGGAAACAAATAATCCTATAACTGGCTTTTTTTCTAGCTAATTAATTTACATTATTAGCTATTGTAACAATGGCATATTCTTTGATTAATTGACACCCTTTTTAAAATGCTCAACTAATTGCCCATTAATTAATTGACACGTTTTCCCATCTTAATTGATATCCAAATTAAATCCTATGCGCAACTAAATTACACATTTATTAGTTGTACGTATTTAAACCGCCAATTCATTACCCAATTAATTGACTTATAAGTTTCTCTCTTTTATTAATTGACGCTTACTTAATGTCTTTAATTAATTTCTTAATTAATTGATTGCATCAATTATTTAATTTATTCCCCACATACATTTTTTTCCTCTTACATCTAATTCTCTTAATAATTTACATTCATTACAAATATAATAAATTTGTTACTACTTTTATAAATATCCTATGATTTAATTGCAAATGTTTATGATTTATAAAATTTCCATGTGACCAATTATTGTAAATTAATTTCCTCCAATAGCTGATTTGATTACATTGCCTGCTAATGTTAATTAATTAACTTTAATTACTAATATCCATTAATTTCCTTTATGACGACAATGTTAATTAATTACCTTTTTGACGCGCATCTATTTTAAAATTCAAATGCGCATTATTTTTGGAATTTCATAAGCACATATATTTACATACATTTACATGTATAATTATTTCTTAATACAAAACTTCAAACGTCAATAACTTTTGCATACGAACTCCGTTCGAGACATATTATATATGTAAATTGATCAGAAAATCACCATGAACATAATGATATAAGTTTCAAGGCCATATTCTAACAATTACAAAATTGTTTATTTTCATTATTTATCGTTATTTGATTATTTAATTATATAAAAATGCAGGGTGTTACATGACCACTTTAATTAAAGATATTTAAATTATTTTAAATATTCAAATATAGATTATTTTTCATAAATTATCAAGTCTTAAGTGATAAGTAATAATAATGAAATTATTTTGGAAAAATGTTCACAAAAATATTTTCTTTGGAAATATATTGATAAAATAGCCGAAACCGTTTTATCGATAAATAGCTCTATAATTGTAAAATGTCGCACATGGAGCTGTATACATATACCTATTTTTGTAATTAAACAAGAATATGAAATGAAATTAATTATTTTATTTTTGGGAATAAAATGTATTTAAGACATCATCAATGATGCCCTTATATTTAATAAATTGATTTATTAAATTTAATTGAGATTTAATAATTATTATAATTATTTTTAAATGATGATAATTCATTTTAAAAAGTTATAAAGTGATAATAAATAATTTGTAATAATTTAATGAAGATATATACTTGATTTGAAAATATAAGAAAATTCGTATCGCTTTATCGATTTAATAACGATTTTTGTAAATAATTGTTAATATTAATTTATATGGTTTTATAAATAAAATGTGATCATTTTAATTAGTCAAAAATGATAAGAAATGTATTTTCAAATTTTGTTTACATTTATATGCAATTTAAAATATAAGTGAAAATGTGACCGGAAATCGGTTTTCGATTTTCAATGGTTTAACGATTGAAAGTCGTTCAAAGGTTATTGCAACCTTATTTACATGCCATGCACACATATATAACATACATATAAACACTTTAACTTACACATAAGCATGTATACATAAGTATATATATACACATATATATATATACATATATATATACATATATATATATAATTCCTTCAAAATATATATATATATATAAAAGAAATATATAAGATATTTCTTAATTTCTTAAGCCTTAAGCAAACTCAAAGTCAATCAAGGACACACAAGTACACACACACACATGGGCAAGCATATGGATGCACCCATGTGAAGGTTACTTCAGGCCATCCCAGGGTGATGTAGGGAGGGGGTGGATGTAATAATGTTTGGTGATGATGGATGATTTAAGGTGGAGATATTTTCTACCTTTCCACTTGCCTACAAATATCCACTCTTTTTACTCTTCTCCATTCTACCATATCTCCTTAAAAACCTAACCAAATTGTGCAATTTTTTTAAACCATTTAAAATTTCAATGGCTACAACTTTCTAGGTGACCACTTCTTCCGATTCTAAGCTTAGCTATGCTCAAACTCCATTCTCTCCAAAGCATTTTCGAGTCCAGTTTTAAAGGCCAAGAATACCTCATTTTCATTCGGGCATAAATCCCCAAAACAGATCCAAATGAAGTAATTAATTTTTTCAGACCATATAGAATTCAAGTGGCTAAAACTTTCATGTTTAGCACTTCTTCCAGTTTTGAGGCTAACTACGTCAAAATTCCACTTCTTTAAAGTGCATTTTCGGACATCATTTTTATGAATCTAAGAATACACTCTTTTCTTTTGATCATATATTCCTCATTTATAGTCGAAATCAAGTGTATTTTTTTTCAAATTCTAGAGAAAAGAAATTCAACAACTTTCCAGTGAACAACTTTTTCAAAAATTTGAGAGTAAGAGGGTCAAAAACCCGAGAGAAAATGACCTATTTTCGGGTCTATATTTGGAGAACTCAAAGTCGTAGCTTCACCACTTATCTTCCTCCTTCCCAAAGCTTGGCCGTGAGCACTTGAAAATCTTGGAAGTGAGCAAGCATGGTGAAAAGGAGCTAAGGCCAAGAGCAAAAGCCTAGAGGAGGGGGTGGCCGAGCACTTGGATAAGGAAATGAAGTTGTTTAGGTGATGGTAGAAGTGTATAAGTGAAGTGTTGTGGTGATATGAATGATGTTAGGAATATTGGTATTAATTATGGTGAGAACTCTAACTTTAAACAATTATAAGTAGATATAAATGTTTAACATAACTATTTGGATGCTAATGATGTTTGGATGTTTGGTTGATGAATGTTTGGAAAAGTAATTAGCAACATATAACTAAAAGTGAAAAAACTCCTAAACTATAGTTATATATATTATTGGATGATATATATGTTTGGATATGATTGTTAATAATGGTTGTTTAATATGGTTGTTGAATATATATGCAAGTCACGTTAATACATGTCGGTAAGCACAATGAAATCACTTTCCTTTATTGAATGAAATAGTGTATATGGAATGTTTAAACCTCTTAAAAATGGTTTAATATGATTTAGAAATGTTTTATAAATATTTAAAAGTGTTTTGGCAAAGTTTAAATGAATATTGAAAATTGAGCCAAAAATAGGCGCGTCACGTAACGGTAGTTCGCAATTTCACGCCGTAAAGATCGAACAAATATATAGAATGGAATATAGCTTGGAATCCTTTGAGGTAAGAATTTTCCGAACTATCATATCCATAGTTTTCAAACAAAGAAAGAAAATCGAGATTTCGATAAGTAGATTTTGAAATATGAATAAAACAAGTTTTCGGAATAATCGCGGTTTTGCAGTTCGGAATCCATAAAAAGATTTCTTTAAAAATGATATTTTACTATTGTTTAAAAATATGAAATAAATTCTAATAAATATTTTAAAATGTTTTAAAAGTGATTTGGATAGTAAAAATGAATTTCCAAATGATAGAAAAGTCGTTTTGATCAATATAGCTTAAAAAGCACCATTCGTAGCACTTTTCGTACAGTTTTCTATAACTTTTGAAATATGGGTTTAAACTTGACGATTCTTTTCCAAATCTTTTATAAATGTTTTATAAATAATTGAGTGTTTTAATAATGATTTGGAAGTTTTATAGTTTATTTAAAAATGTTTAAATAATTGATTTAAAGAAAAGCAGTCAAAAAAAATCAAGTGATGTAATCTTGGCTCTAAAAGCCGACCAGTAGACTGAATTTTTCTATTCATGAGATCTAGTTGAGATGCTTAAACTAAGGAGATGTTCAGGAGCAACCAGTTCCCTGGCTCACCTGGCCTCTCCTGGGAAAGGAATAGATAAGGTCGAAATATCAAAAACGAGTTAAGTATAAAAGGTTAAATTTTCCAAATTTAAACAACTTGGATTTTATGGAGATAATCTTCTTATACTTGGTGTTAAAGCCCGAAGAGGGAACTCGTACTATTCATGGAATTTAAAAGGTGTTTTCGTCGTTATTCCACCCATAGTACTTTTTGAATATGGGAATTGATATTGAGTAGAATTAGATGATTTCTATAGATTCTGCTCACTTAATATTTACCGGTTTTGGATAACATCCTAGATAACATGGTTCTAAATCAATCAAAATTTTGATTTTTGAATTAAGAGATCTTTGTTAAGATTTAAATGAAATGTTTTGGAAATATTTTCCTAAGTCAAAAATGAAATGATTTAGAATTATTCCAAGATTTAAAAAGTTTTAAGTAATCAAAGGATTTGATAAGAGAGGTTTAATGATTCCGTATATACCAGAAAGAAATGTTTTAAAAGATATATATCTCTTGAAGATATTTTTGATAAAAAGAAATTAATTAATCAAAGAATAATTCACTATTCACCGAACATCTTTTTATCAATGATTGGTTCGAAGGAACCGGGGTCAGATTTGGGTGATTCCTATCCGAAGACCACTTCAAACCAATTTACATATTCAAAGTGAAGACAAGGAAATGATTTGGAAGATGGAATGTAACGACCCGCCAATCCATATAATTCAAGTTGACAATAAACCACACATGTCCAACCCAAATCGAACGGAAAGACTGATAGTTATGGGAAAGATGAAGAAAGAAGAAGGGAAGGGAAGAAGAATAGAAAAGAAATTAAAAGCAGCACAGAATCTCACAATCGCAGTGGAACAATATATATAATATGATATCAATGGTCTTTACAAAAAGAAACTGTTATATACATACATCCGTCAAAGTACAACAACAAATCACCATCATCAGGCTGAACAGTTATTACAACCTGTCCTCACAATTGCTGCAACAAAACAGCGGAAAATAAACATATACGTGAATAAGACTTGAAGACGTTTAACTTGTCTCCTGAGCTCCAATGCATCCAAAGTAATCTATAAATATACCCGGTCTGACCCGAGCATTATAATAAAGTAACACCCGAGTCAGTCTGGAAAACCAATGTGAGAAAACACACCCAATTGGATTTTTAAATTATAAAAACCTTTAAAATCAATAGTATCTCATAAGACAACACCGCACATAAAAATGGACGGGTTTTTACCTTAAGATAACCAAAGCCATTTCATATGAAATTCTCTGGTATTATAATAGTGTCTAAATACAAATACTTATTAATCTTAGCCAAAATTGTTACATTAATTAGATTCTTATCTTAATAGGTATACAACTAAAACCGTAAAGGCTCGTATTGGAAAATGGATTCCGTATAGTGACTGGGCTACTGGGGTACCGCCCGTCACGGTGCATCTCTAGATAAAATAGCACCAAGGACCTCGCCTGGATCCCCTGCCAACACAGGACCGACCTACCCCTTATTGGATAGTACCGAATATGATCACCCCTCTGTTAATGGGCCTCGAAGCATACAAATGAGAGATAATAATGACTCTAGATAGGGATGATCATACCCTACTTGGGAGTGACCCACTTAGCCCTGTTGTATCTCCCTTGCTTTAGTCTTTCCCGGTTGATGAGGCTTGAGGCTACGTTTTACCTTTTATATAGCACTCCCCACTTGGAATGCTAATACTACCCTCCAAGCAACAATGTAATACCAGCACTCATCTATACAAGTTCGTTCTAGGACTGAACGAAACACTTGAGAGCTCCATCTCCAATTCCATCATCTTCAAGATGTCTTCACTTCGAAATGCATTTGTTGGATCGAAGTGGTTTTCGGGTAACATATCCGGTCCCGGTCTCTTCAAAACAACATCCAATGGTTTTCGGTAAACTCAACCCCGATTCTTTAGGAAATAAACAGTCAAAGATAAGTGCGGAGATCACCTCCTAACCATTAGTGGACGAATTTCCTTATCATTGTCCTAGGAGAACGAAACGAGATTTATACGCACAGTACAGCATCATTGGAGATGGCTGTGTCATATAACTTACATGTTTCCCTTAGATATTTCCAAAGTTATGTTTGGGTCCAATTTCGATAGTCGGTTATTTAACTATCGAATAACAAACATTCAATCAAGAATTTAATTCCATGAAAAAAACATTGGTTAAGCACCAAGCAACACTAGGACTCTTTTAACAATTTCTTTGATTTTCTCAAATCACTTTGTAAATATTTGTACCAAAATACTTTTACAAAGATTCATTCACAAACACTTATATTCTCAATACTTGAAAAATATTCATATACTTATCTCAACTGTATAAGTATATTCACCAACATTTGGAAAGGTCCCCCTTTTTATTCAATTCAAAAATTATTCATAACTCCATTATAAATCCACAAAAACCATTTACAAAACTCCTTTTATAAATATATAAATCCGCTTCTAAAATTACTTTATAATATCTAAAATCCATTTATAAAAACTTTTTATCTTTTAACTAATCTTCCTTTACGTTTTCCAAACATATTATAAGATTCCTCTTATAATCCACATCCGTTTATAAAACCGTATTTATAAATCTCTAAAACATTTGAAATAAAATTCTAATCTTTTACTTAAAACACTACTATATACTAATAACATTATATATAAATAAATAATAAATTTAAAACACTTAAAATAATAATTAATAATTTTCAAAACATTCTCAAATAAATAATAATAATTTATTTTCAACATTATTATAAGTAATAAAAATTAATTTCCAAGGCCTAAATAATAAATAAATAAAAATAATTATAACCCATATTAATAATTTTAAATAATAAACTTTTCAAAATATAAAAATATTGATAAACCACTTCAAAAAAATATTAATATAAATAAACAACTTTTAAAAACATAATTATATTTACTTGATAAAAATCCATACTTAACTTTCCACATAATCGTCTCCCTATTATAAAGCTATATTTATAAATCTCTTCTATTTTATGAAACTTCCTTTCATAAAATTCCTTTGATTATAAACCCCATTTATAACTCCATTCCTTTATAAATCTCACGTATTCATAAAGTCTCATTCAAAATATAATTTTAACCATTTTAACCTTGTTTCTATTGGTATAAATTTCTTTTATAAACCCCTTTCAGTCTATAAAATATCGTTTAACAATCTCAAATTTACCCTCACCTTCAATCTCCAAAAATAGAACCAACTATTTCTAAAATATCATTTCTCATCTTATAATAAATCCATCGTTTGATTTATTTCTCCCATTTATTAAACGATAATAGTTTCCTTTAATTTATAAACCCAGTTTATAAATCCATAGTTTTATTAACAAAATACGATTTTACAAATCTTCACTTCATTTGTAAAATATCACTTTCATAAATTATCACACTTATAGATCCATTTCTTTATAATCAAATTCATTTATAAATCCGTTTACAAATCCATTTACCAAACAACTTCAAATCCATTTACTAATCATTTATAAATTCCGATTTTAAATCTCTCTTTATCTATAATATATCACTTTAATAAATCCTTTCTATAAATTTATTCAAAATCTTTATTTAAGAATAGTTCTCAAAAACTATACTTTCATAATACCAAAAATCATATTTTTATTTTTTTTAAGAACAAACACATTTCCTTTAAAAAAATTAAAAATTATTAAAACATATATACTTCCAAAAATACTATGAAATCCGTTTTATATCGAAATCATTTTTTTTTTGTATTTCAAAATACCAAAATAAGGCCAGTGCTACTAAAGCACTAAATAAGTAAAATCATGTTCATGTCATCCAATATAACATCCAACATATCATATATCACAATATATACGAAAATAAAATCAATAGTGTGAGGAATCCTATTGGATCCCTCTAACCTGTACCCCTGCATCACATACAGTATATAATCATAAAAATATAAATCAACCGCTTCGAGGTGGGATTCGTAAACAAAGGGTTATCCGCTCTTACACAGGAACATAATATGGTCTCATCCGCTCCAATAGGCAGGAATATATCCAAACAAACAATATAATTTAGTATATTATCCAAACAATCAATAATGATCAGAAATAAATATCTAAACATCTAGTAAATAATTTTTATTGACTATATAAATTTTTTGATTAATGAGATTAACTCACATTGAATTTTGTTCGTCAAAACATTCCATTTTGAATTAAAATTGAACGAAAGTCCAATTTTAGTCCAAGATTTCAACTAGCTCCGAATTCATCCAATCCAACTCCAGAGCATAACCTTCATCGATACGATCACAGCGTGTTTGCACAAAAAATGGACAAACACCTCAAAGTCGTATGATTTAGTAAATCTTATGTCGTTCTTAGTGATTTGGGTGATTTATGCAAATATATGAAAAACAGGGGCTAAACTGTAAAAAGACACGCAGATTTATAGTGGTTCAGCCAGAATGTGCCTACGTCCACTTTATATGTTATTTCTCTTCTCTTGTTTAGATTACAAGTACAAAGCTTTGATACAAGTAAAAGAAAGTTGTTTGAAAGTTCTCTCCGTGCTTGAGCTCTCCAGAACTTGTCCCCCATTGTTGTACCCCTGCCCCTCTATTTATAGAGTGAGGCTGGGAGCAAGGGTCTTGGATGTATACAGCTGCTGGTGGGCTTGGGCTGATGCAGTATGGCCTGGCAACCTTGGTTCGGTATAGCTCTGGCCCAGTTGTAAGTAGACGGAGTTTGGTTCGGTAGGACTTCGGTAGGACTTGATCCGGAGGTGAAGTGATCCGGTAGTATTTGGTTCGGTGGTTGGTTGGATCAGTGGGGTCGTGGAGAGGAGTTGATTCGGCAGTGTTGGTTCGGCGTTGAGTTGGTGATATGGTTCAGTGAGGCTTGGATCGGTGGCTTCGTTGGTTTGAGGCTGATTAGGCAGTGAGGTGGGAAGTGGATTGGTTCGGCGTTAGGTAGTGAGTGAGTTGTTGGTTCGGTGGAGTCGTTGCATGCGAAGCAGGTTGGTTCGACAGGTGTTCGATAGGGAAATGGTTCGACGAGGCTTGAGTCGGTAGCCTGTATGTTTTAGTTCAGGCGTTAGTTGATTTGGTGGTGAGAATTCACCCAATCATTTGCCCCCCAAAGTAGGGCATATGTTTAACATATGTCGTGCTTTGTTTCAGTTGAGCCATCATATTCGGCCCGAGGACCGAACCATCTGGTCCGGCTATCGAACCTTTCTTTATAAATAGGAGCCTCAAGCCTTCATTTTTCCTCACCGAACGAGATAACCGAATCAACTTTCGAACTGCCGAATCAATACGTGCCGAATCAATACGTACCGAATCAGGCAAGTTCTTCCACCGAATGGCTTCTTAAAGTAGCTTCACCGAATGAGTTCAATAACGGATGGCTTGATGCCGAATGGACCTCAAACCGAATGAATTTGATACCGAATGAAATTTGAAAATCTTTGCCCGGTGTACATTTCTACATCCTTTTGTTCTAACAACGTGCTTTTGTGTTGCAGGTAAATGTCTCGAAAAGCAGAAACTCGATCAGATAAAAAGAAGTCCCAGGGCGAAGGAGAATCTTCCGCAGTGCCCCCTGCTCAGCCAGGACCGGAACGTCACGGAACTGCCCCAAGATCACTGGTGGACGGGTACGGCCCTCAGGAGCTTCTGAACTCCCCGCCCGATTGCTTTCCCAGCTCCCTCAAGGAGGAGCAGCTTGATGTCATCTCTCGTTCTTTCGGAATCGATAGAGCGCACATGCTGTTGCCAGGGAGAGAAGTTATGCCATACAACCCTCCCGAAGGGTACTTTGCCTACAGCAGATACCACTGCATATGCGGTGACATCCCGTCTCTTAATGCTTGGGTAGTCAGTTTTCTTACATACCTAAAGGTGGCCCCATTCCAGCTTCAACCCAATTCCTATACTATACTGGTGAGCCTCTTCGTCATCTTTCAGAGGAAGTATGGGCGTGCTCCTTCCAACCGGGAGATCCGATACTTATATAATCTGAGGGGCTATAAGAAGGGGTCCCCATACATCAGCTTGGAGTCAGCTATAACCTTCAAGCCGGTCTTGGATCTGTATTCTAAGTACAACATGTTCAAGAAGAAGTGGTTCTTCGTCAGGGACGACTCTGTTTCTATTCGGCGTTTCGCCTCTAGATGTAAGTCGACGCTTTATTTATAATTTCCATTCTGGTTGCGATGCTTCTTCTCATACGTTTTCATTTTTTGCTAGCGACAGGTGGCTTTGCGGTTGTGGAAACTGATCGCCTGGTTCAGATGGCGGCTGATATAGAAGCTATCCCCGGGAGAGATAGATCAGCTGCTTACCTGATCAGAAATGCGACCCTTCTGGAGTATAATTTGATCCTTCCACAGCAGTCAGTAGTCAAGAAGAGGAAAACGACGGAGGAGAGGGCGGTTGCTCAAGCTAAGGGAGGTATCACAGTAGAGAGTGGCAAGAGGAAACCTTTCACAAAACCTCCAGTTGTCGGAGGTAAGAAACTTAAGAAGTCGGACGGTCCCTCCCCCAGCACTTGTCCAATTACTCAGGGGGAGGAAGATGTGGAGGAGGAGAGAGGTGAGGGTGGAGATGACCGGGAAGGTGGTGATGGTGGCGATGGCATCGGGGCCTTACTTCCTGGGCAAGCAGACGAGATTCAGGAGTGGACGGATGATGCATTCCGCCAAGCTTTCGAGGGGCTGGACGGAGAATCGGCTTCGGTAGAGAAATCCAGGAAAGTTGACAAGGCCGAGACCGGTGCAAGCGTGTCTTCCCAGACTATTCCAGCCAAGGTGGCTCCGACAACTCAAGGTGAACTTTTGACTTCTGCAGGCTCCATTCATGATAAGGACTTAGGAATATTTTATGATCCGCTCCCGTCCTGGAACGAAATCCAGGACTTATTGCAGTATCCTACTCCTCCCCAGGGTTTGTATAACAGATGTGTTTCCTTTTTTTTTCTTTTAACTTTTAATTTAACACGTTTCTTGAATTATGGATCAATGTAAGCTTGTGACACTTGTTCTTCATATCAAGAGCAGGTAAAACGGCCAAGGCCTCAGAGCTTCGGCACAGGCTTGAACAATACAAGCTCTCCAAAGCTTCCGCCAAGCCGAAGCCTTCAACCCACCATTCCGGGGATGTAGTCGGCTACCGTCCTCTTCTCGGGGTTATTGAAGAGGGTATTCAAAAGAGAAAGAGGAGTCATCCCTTATCCGAACCTTCACTTGGTCCTCAGTCCCCAGTTCAGCCTCTTCACGATATCATGGAGGAGGATACTGAGTTCACACTCTCTCCGCACCCGTCTGAAAATCCTACCGTTACTCAGATTGATCGTCCTGGCTTGGCTCGTAATCCATTTGCGGGTCATCCTGATCTAGATCCAAGTTCCCATGATATTACCTTCGACGAGGTTACCGGTGAGCACCTTCTTCCCCGTAATCCCATGGTACGGGTGCTTGATGAGGCTAAGTCCTTAGATCTCGATTTACTTACTACTCGGATAGTTACCATGGGAGACGATGCCAAGGCTAATATTGATCGGGTGGCGGAGGAGACTGGGAAGCTGATGGGGAATCATGCCCGGCTAGTTAAGGCTGGAGAGGAGATTGGGAGTGCCAACATCCGACTATGATTGATGGTTTCGGACCAGGCCAAACAGCTTGCTGATCAGGCCATTCAGATTTCTCAGCATGAGGCTGCCTCCGGGCGGTTGAGGAAGACTATGGAGGAGGCTAGTAAGGCGGAATTGCGGAAGATGGAGGCTGCCTGCAAGGAGCAGATAAATATGGCCATCTCGACAGTGGACGAGGTTCGGAGGGTGGATCTTGAGCAGGTAGAGGAGCTGTCGGGGAAGCTTGAAGCCGCAGAGCTTGCTCAAGTCAGGCTAAAGGAGGAGATGGAGGCGATGAGGAGGTCCCTGCAGGCTGACTGCTCGCGATACCGACTAGAGAGGGATGCTGCCATTGCAAGGCTATCGGTTTCTGAGGCTCGTATGAGGGAGTTTGAGGAAAATGAGGGGATGATGGATGATATGCTGCAGGATATGTACTTTCGCATTTGGAAACAGGGCAGCTTATCTTGGATGGACGACTACCCCCGGGTTATGGCTAGGATTTATCTCAGGGCTTTAGAGGAGGCCAAGGATGAGGCGGATAAGGAGGGTGGAGCGGCCTTTAGGATGAATGCGGTTACCGCTCAGTTCACCAAGGAGGAGAAGATAGCGGTGAAGGAGGGGATGCGGTTGTTTGCGGTTGAAGAGGCAGGTGTGGAAGTAGGGGATGACGACCAAGACGATCAAGGGGAAGTTGCTGGTAACCTCTTCTTCATTAGTTTCTTCTTTCGTTACCTCTGTTGCTTATCACTAATGATTTCTCTTCTTGCCTGATCAGGCGGTCAACACCAATAAGACAAGGGTAAAGATCCAATGCAGCCAGCTCCCTGATTCGACCTGGATGTTTCTTTTGGTTGACTCGATACTGTTACACATGTTGGTTTTAAAACAGTAACATGGCTTTCAAGTTATAATGGTGCTACTTGTAATAAGAGATTTGATTTTCGGCATGTAATTCTTAACTTATGATAATTTTGTTATATATGGATGTTTTTTGTAGTCTTAACGTGCTGAATAAGAAATATAGCTATGCGTGTACTTGTGATTCAGTGGTATTTGATGCTAAGTTCCTGCTTAAAGTATAATTTCATATCTTGTAATACCAACGTGATGTGCGAATAAACTATAGCTATGTTTTTAGGCACACAAAAATAAAATACCGTCCCTCCTGCTTTAGTTATAGACGGCGGCTTTAGCGTGACTGAGTATGAAAATGTGGCCGAGTGCCCGGCCATCCGGTCTCATTTGCGAATGACTCCTATTCTGTGACCTGTGCTTTAGGGATCGTTATAGAGGATAAGAGGAAAGTTTTAGAAATAGAATGGAAATATAGGAAATAGTAAAAACTTCCAATCACGGAAGGCCGTCGATGTGCTTAAGTTCGTGGCAAATGGGTTTTGTAGTCACTTTCCCTAGCTGTGGGTCTTAGAGACATTTGTCACCCATCTTACGCCTCCGCGGGGAGTTAATTCTTTTTTTTACCTCAGCCGTACTTAAGACACATCAGAGCCGAGATCGCACACAGTAACTACCCGAGCCATTATGGCCCGTAATCATGGGTATTATTCGATTTACCGTGGCCGGCTAGCGTGGGTGCCGATCGTCAACCGTGAACTGCCCCTGGCTGGCCACACCTTATGTTGGGGCTTATAGTCGGTTCACGGTTGCCGGCGAGCCGAACGCCGTAATGAGCTGCCTCGGCTATAGTCGGCCTTCTCGGTGGCTTATAATCGGCTCATTACAGTTGGCTTTAAGGGCCGTCGCGATCAATGAGTTAACCCGCAGCAGAGGGGTGCTGGAGCAAAAGTGTCTCATTGGCGAGGGCATAGATTCGCATAGTACCTGTCAGGTCTTGTCCAGGTGAAGTTGCGCTGTGGAGTGCTTTGAATTGAAACGCTGTATGCACAGGATTTTGTTCAACAGAAAAAGGATAAAGTTAACAAGCAGCCAAGATATAAAGGAACAAGTTAAAAAAGAGACAAGGTTTTTTAAAGTGGTTCGGCACGAAAATGCCTACGTCCACTGATTCTCTTTGTTAATTCACTTCATATGGGCAGTACAAGTTAAGAAAAGTATCGACGGAGGTGTTGGATGTTCCATGCCCTCTGGAACACCTCTCCGTACACTGTTGACAAAATATAGGCTCCGTTGTGGAGATCTTTATGAATTACATATGGTCCATCCTAGATTGGGTCTAGCGCTCCGAGGCGAGGGAAGATTCGCTTGAGGACAAGATCCCCTTCTTGTAAGGTACGATGCTTGACTTTGGAGTTGTATTGTGCCGCCACTTTTTGTTTGTGGGCTGTTGCTTTAAGGACTGCATCATTTCTTCTCTCCTCAACTAGATCCAAAGACATGTGAAGGAGTTCTTCGTTCTCTTCTGGGTTATAGTGGATCCTACGGTGGGAAGGCACAATGGTTTCAACTGGGAGCATAGCCTCCGATCCGTATGCCAAAGAGAAAGGAGTGTGCCCCATTGATGTTCTGAAAGATGTGCGATAGGCCCATAGTGCCGTAGGAAGTTCATCCACCCAAGCGCCCTTTGACTTTTCGAGCTTCTTTTTGATTAGAGTTTTCAGAATTTTGTTGACGGCTTTGACTTGTCCGTTTGCCTGGGGATACGCTACGGATGAGAAGCTTTTGTGAATTCCGTGCTCTTGGCACCAGTTGGCGAATTCCTTGCTGTCAAACTGAAGTCCATTGTCTGATATGATTTTGAGTGGGACTCCGTACCTGCACAGAACATTTTTGATCAAGAAGTTAATAACTTTTGCTGAAGATACTTTATTCAGAGGTTCCGCTTCCACCCATTTGGTGAAGTAGTCGACTGCCACTACAGCGTATTTGGCCTCGCCTCGGCCCATTGGAAGTTCGCCGATTAAGTCAATTCCCCATACTGCAAAGGGCCAAGGGCTAGTCATTTGAGTAATCTCAGTCGTTGGTAGCCGCGGAATCTTAGCAAACTTCTGGCATCTGTCAGACTTTTTGACGATCCAAGGCGTCCTTGCTTAAGGTGGGCCAAAAGTATCCATATCGGAGTGTCTTTTTTGCTAATGTTTGTCCTCCGGTGTGATCTCCGCAGCTTCCTTGATGAATGTTGGATAAGATTTCCCTGGTTTCCCTCCCAGCGACACACCTTAATAACGGGTCAGAGAATCCGCGTCGATAGAGGACGTCTTCTTTTATTGTGTAGCGGGAAGCTTTTCTCAAGATTTTCTTGACTTCGTTACGCCCGTTGGGTAGTCTGCCATTTTGTAAGTAGTCTCAGATGGGAGTCATCCAAGTTGCCTCTTTGGTTGCAGCTATCAGATTCACTTGCTCAAAACTTGGGGTCAGTTGCTTTGAGATGGTTACTGCCCCGAAGATGGCGCTGTCTCTCACACTTGCTTGCTTTGCCAATTCGTCGGCCTCTTGGTTCTCTTCCTGAGGAATGTGTTTGACTAAGTAGTGGTCCAATCGGCTGAGAAGTAACTTGGTCTTCTTTAAATATGCTATGAGTCGTTCTTCTCGAGCTTGGAATTCTCCTAGTATTTGATTAACAATAAGTTGAGAATCGTTGTGAAGACACAAAGAATTGGCTCCGATTTCTACGGCAAGTTCTAGTCCGGCTATCACTGCTTCATATTCTGCATCGTTGTTGGTGGCAGCGAACTCCAACCTTATAGCATAGTGCAGTTTGTTTCTCCTGGGAGTGATTATTACCACACCTGCCCCCGAGCCTTGTTCGTTCGATGCACCATCCACAAAGAGATTCCACTTGATGTCTTCTGCTATTTCCAATTGCTCCTTTTCTTCGTTGGTAGTGAATTCTACAATGAAATCAGCCATGGCTTGTCCCTTGATGGCGGTGCGAGGGTGATAGGTGACATCATACTGACTCAGTTCAATGCACCATTTAAGTAGTCGCCCAGAAGTGTCGGGACGATGGAGTACCTGCCTCAGTGGTTGATCGGTCAGAACTTTGATGGAATGGGACTGGAAGTAGTGATGCAATTTCCGTGATGTGATTAGTAGACAGTATGCTAGCTTCTCGAGTTTAGGATATCTGACTTCTGCCCCCGTAAACCTCTTACTGATGAAGTAAACTGGCCGCTGCGTGCGGTTGTCTTCCCTTACCAAGGCGGCACTCAGGGCGTGAGATGACACAACAAGGTATAGGTATAATTCTTCGCCTTCACTTGGAGTCGAGAGTACCGGTGGTTTCTGGAGGTGTTCGATTAAGTTAAGGAAAGCGGTTAAGCATTCGTCAGTCCACTCGAACTTTCCGTTGTCTTTCTTTAGAGCTTCGAAAAAGGGGACGCACTTGTCCGTTGCCTTGGAGATGAATCGGCTTAGGGCGGCCACTTTTCCATTCAAACTTTGCATTTCCTTCCGAGTGGAAGGTATCTTGATATCCCTTAGCGCTCGGACTTGTTCAGGGTTTGCTTCAATCCCTCTGGCATGGACGATGAATCCCAAGAACTTTCCTGATGATACTCCAAAGGAGCATTTTAGAGGATTCAACTTCATTCCATACTGGCGAAGTATTTGAAACATCTTGCCTAGGTGGCTTACGTGATCTTTGGCTTTCCTTGACTTTACCAGCATGTCATCCACATATACTTCCATAGTTTGCCCTATTAGCCCTGCAAACATCTTGTTGACGAGGCGTTGATAGGTGGCTCCTGCATTTTTAAGTCCGAAGGGAATTACCTTATAGCAGTATAAACCCCGGTCGGTGATGAAACTAGTGTGGTCTTGGTCGGGAGCATGCATAGGAATTTGGTTATACCCTGAGTATGCGTCCATAAAAGATAAGAGCTCGTGCCCGGCTGTGCTGTCTATAAGTTGGTCGATTCGGGGAAGTGGGAAGCAATCCTTTGGGCAGGCGTCGTTTAGGTTGGAGAAGTCAATGCATGTTCGCCACTTCCCATTAGCCTTCTTTACCAGCACCGGGCTAGCGATCCATTCCGGGTAGATGGCTTCTCGTATGAAGTCGTTGGCGAGTAGATTCTTTACTTCTTCATCGAGGGCTGCTGATCGCTCTGCCCCCATGCTTCTCTTTCTTTGTTTTACGGGCACCTTGGTAAGATCAATGTTTAGTACGTGGCATGCTACGTCGGGGGAGATTCCGGTCATGTCAGCGTGTGACCATGCGAATACATCCAAGTTGTGGCGGAGAAAGCCGATGAGTTGCTCCTTCAACTCTGCCTTTAGTTGGGATCCAATTTTCAATAGTCTACTCGAGTCGTGCTTGTCTACAGATACAAACTCCATAGCCTCTGCAGGCTCGGCGGTGGCCTCCTCCTCTCTGTCCCTGGGGTCTAATTCATTGAAAGGGTCGCTGGTATATCGAAGAGGAGGGGCTTTCTTTAGTTGCTATGCTTCTAGACTTTTCGTGCAGAGGGCAACCTCTACACCCTTCCCTTTATCCTTCCTGTGGTTGTTGCGAAGTTCAGTCACATAGCAGTCTCGAGCAACGTCCTGGTCTCCTTCTACTTCCCCTACTCCATTGTCCGTTGGAAATTTCATCTTTAGGCACCATAGGGCTAGGACAATTTGGAAGTCAAACAGGGCTGGCCTTCCTAAGAAGGCGTTGTAGGCCGAATGGTTTTCTATTAGCACAAACATTTGTTTCCGTACAACGGAGCGGGGATGGCTTCCAATCTCAACAAAGAGGTCCAGTTGCCCGAGGGGCATCTTCGAATCTCCAGTGAAACCGTGTAGTGGTTTATCGCAGGGAGACACATCCTTCATTGATAATTTCATTTTGTCGAATGCATGTTTGAACAGGATGTTTACTGAGCTTCCAGTGTCTACTAGGATTCGGTAAACTTCGGCGGGACCGAGCCGGGCAGAGATAACCATGGGATCCATGTGAGGGTATTGCCTTCCTTCTAGGTCACGCTTACCGAATGTGATGTCATCACTTTCTTTCCGCTTCGGGTGGCGCTCTTCTATAACCGAATTGACACAGTCTTTATTGTCTCTGAGCGACTTTCCATATCTTTCCATCTCTTTCCAGCTTCTGTCTGCGATGTGCGGTCCTCCCGAGATGGTATGGACCACTATCTTCTCTTGACTAGAGCTGCTAGTGTTGCGGTTTCCTCTGCCGATCTCCGGTGAGGATGGCCTTGGGTTCTCATTGGTAGGAGCTGGAGTCCTGTCCTGACCTTTTACATAACGTTCCAGTTTCTTCCTTCTGATGTGTTCCTCAATCAAGTCCCGGAGATGATGGCATTCATTGGTATCATGCCCATGAGATTCGTGGAAACGGCAGAACTTTCCAGACTTCTGCGCGTTATCTGGTTCCTTCTTGTATGGTGGGCGTTTGTATCTAACTTCGCCTTGGGTGGCAAGGAAGATATTTTCGATGGTCTCGTTCAAAGGAGTGTAAGTGTCGAATCTCGGTCCTGGCCGATATAGGCGCTTTTCTCCCTTCTTGCCCCCAGCATTGTCTCTGGGATCATTTCTTCGAACATCCCTTGCCATAGCAGGGGCGTTGCTGTGAGTTGCCTTATTTTGCTGTCCTGACTGCCCCTCAACGGCAGCATCCTCAAGCCTCATATATTTCCCGGCTTCATGGAAGAAATCAGGTAAAGTAGCTGGTTTTTCTTTTGTCAACCTTCTAGCAAATTTAGTGTCCGGATGCACACCACTACAGAGGGCCATTAGGATAAGCTTCTCATCGGCATCTTGGACTGCGGCTGCTGCGGCGTTGAATCGGGTTAGGTATTGCTGCAGTTTCTCTCCAGGTTTCTGTTTGACGCTGGATAAGGAATAAGCGTCCTTAGGTTGCTCCACATGAATGCGGAACTGGCTGATAAATTTTTCTTTCAACATTTCCCACGAGCTGATGGATCCCTGGGGTAGATGACAGAACCAGGAGGTAGCGAGATCTGCTAAGAAGAGCGGAAAGCATTTGCACAGTACTCCCTTGTTGCTCCACTCATGAGCATATGTTGTGTGTATCTCTGTAAGTGTACAACGGGGTCGGAGGTTCCTTCGTAAGGTTCCATTGTTGGCATCTTCCATTCTCGGGGAGTGATAGCAATTTCGATATTGCGAGCGAAAGGGCTGGTTACCCTAGCGCCTATCCCTCGATCTCTTTGCTCCCGTTGGACGCACTCTCTGAATAAGCGTGCCATCCTTTCATCAGAATTTGGAGCAGATAGAAATGAGTTTGGTTCTGTTCTGTAGGATTGATTCCATCCATATGACCTGTAGGGATGGTATCGTCTATCATTCCTCATATTTTCCAGTGGCTGCCTTTGATCTTCTGGGAGCATGCTAGGGTCAGCTACAGTTGGCCCTTGCCTTGATCTTCCCCTGCTGGGTTCTGATCTAAGCACTTCCTCGGGTCCAACTTCGGGCTGGACTCTAGCTCGGCCCCGTTCACTGGCGTTTCCGTGGTTAGGTAGTATGACAGGCTCATCTACAGTTGACCTTCGTCCGGTACCTCCCTTGTTGGGTTCGGTACCAAACGTTTCCTCAGGCCTAACTTCGGGCTGTGCTCGATCTCGGCTCCTACCCTGGCTACTTCTGCCGTTAGCTCCTTCGAAGAAGGAAGACCTTTGTCGTCTCTGAGATCCTCCAGACTGGGACTCGCCCCATGATTCAGTGTTGCGGTTTGACTCTTCAGCATCCCTTAAGCGTGACATGAGATGGTCCACCAAGGCTTCCTGCTGGGACGTGAAGCGGTTAGTTACTTCAACCACAACCCTGTCTAAATCTGCCCTAGTAATTGCTGCGGGCTGTTCTGTGGCAGGAGTGGTCGGATTAGCCTGTCCTTCATTTGGTACCGCTGTTGGAGGAGGACGATTTACTTGATTTGTGACAGCTGGATCTAGAAGACTGATGGATGCGATGTTTTTTCCTTTGTTAACATCTTTTCTCGGTTTGGGAGGCATGTTTTCCAAGTGGCGAACGATGCTGTTAGGAAAAATGTTAAGTGGATGAAGCTGAAGCTTCGAGCTTCTAGCTCTCAATGAAAGCACCAAAAAAAAAATGGACAAACACAGCGCGACTTCTTGCATTCAATTTGGACCTCGTACGAGTTTTATACGGATTTCTAAAATTAATTTATATGCGTTTATATCTCGCACGACCAATCGATATGTTTGATTGCCACGAAAATCGTCGGCATACAATAACCCAATATTACGGATCCAATGAAACTGGTTTCATCAAAATCCGAGATAATGCCCCAAAAGGCCATTTTTATACATTAATTAAAACGAATTATTATAAAACCAAATTAATCACTTTTAAATTTACATTAAATTTTTAACTATCTCTATTCTTATAGAATTTAAATAAGCTTTGAAATCATTTTTATCCTACTTAAAACCTAATATTCAATTTTTTAAATAATTTTGATTATTCAATTTAACAATTTAATTATCAAATAAATCGCTATATTTGAAATTCAAGTTATTTAATTTATAAAATTAACTTTTCAATATTTAAAATCAATTAAATATTTCGAATTCAAATGAATAAAATTCCGTGTCGCTATATTCTTCCACCCTTAAAAGAATTTCGTCGTCGAAATTATCAAGTAATAAAAATGCTCAGACCCATTAACTTTCCAAAACCAATTAGTTGTAATAGATTACCAATTCTTCTAAGCCGTTTAACTTTTCAAAACCAAATAGTTGTAACTTCTTATAAAAACTTTTCTAAGTCTTCTAATTCATAATTTAATTTCCAAAACTAACTAATACCATTCCAAGTTATAAAACTAAAATCCAAATTTTAGTTATCAAAAATTTTCCAACGCCTTAAATTTACGGAAAATTTCGCTAGCATCTCATTTGCGCGGCTCGATCGTAAATTTTTTACAATGTATATATAATCACAAATATACATATCATCTTTGAGGACGAGGCATCCCGTATGGAAAAATATAAAAATGCGGTATGTAATCCGAGATATGTACCTTATTTTAGCATTAGCAAAGCATATACAACGAATATAATGCGAAAGCGAGCTCCAAATGCGAAGCATACGCCATCCACAACTACTAATCACTCAACAAATAATGAGAACAAGTATGTAGAATATAGCATCACTATATAACGTAGAATATACCATAATTATATACAATTTTAGCAAATGTAACAATGGAAACCATTAACCAAATAATATTCATCCAATTTATTTATCAATAAATCAACTTAAATTCCCCTTAAATTCAATAGATTCACTTCCAATTTATTCACATTCAATTTATTCTCATTAAATTCATCTACTTCCAATTGATTTGCATCCAATTAGTTAACATTTAATTTATTCTCATTTACTTCACTTAAATTCCCCTTAAATTCAATTTAAGGTTAATAACAATTCATTTGCATACTAACTCGTTTATGGACCATTTCCATAAAATAATTACTTAAGTTCACATCCAATTCTTAACATTCACTTATTAATCTTCACTTTCATAACTTAAGTTCATTTTTAACTCTATCAACCAACATTCCAAACCATATTCAACTCACTTCACAACTTAAAACTGAATTTCATTTATAACTCAAATTTCCATTCATTCCATTACTTTGCTTAATTCATTCCAAATCCAATTCAACTTCATTTAACCTTTCTTTAAGTTAAGCTTCATTCCCGTTAATTCATTACTTAATTTTATTTAACTTTATTAAAGTTAAATTTTTAATTTCATACCTCACCTCCAAATTTTCCTTTCATATCTATACCATTTCCAATTCATAAGTTCAAAAACTTATTACCTTACGTTTTCTCAACATTTAGATAGAAATTTCCAGGATTTTCAAACACCCGGTTTTATTGCAAATCATTTTGAAATCATTATATATATACACATAACTCCTTTATATATAAAATTACACTTCTGGAATTTGAAACAAATTTTTTTTACAAAAACAAAACATTAATGGTAGCAATCCATCACTTAAAAACTCGAAAATGAATACTGATGATGCGGTTGTCATCACTAGATTTATTTTCTAGCGATTGAAGTAAGTTCAGTGCTTTCTATTATCTTTTAAATCCCTATTTCAAAATATTTATAACCAAAATACTTTTTTAATAATACTACTATTACTTTCCAAACATTTGAAAAACAATTTCCAAACCATTCGAATTAGAGTCTCAAACTTCTAGTTTTAAACCCGTTTTCATTAACAAATCATATTATGAATATACTTAGGCAATTCCATTTCCTTTCCATTTATAAACCACGTTTATAAATCATATTTATAAAATATCACTTCTTATGTAATTCATTTCACAATTTTTAATTATTTTAATTATAGTGAATACTCTATAATTCATATTCATTTACAAATCATATTTATAATTCATAGTTATATATTCAAATATTACTAACAACCAAACACACCATATATAACTATAATAATTTTTGAAAAATTATTCTTTTATATATCAAATATAATTTAGGTAAAATTATTTCATTTACCCAATCCTCAAAACAATACTATGTCGGTTTGCCTTGTTTAAACATTTAGAAACCCCTATCGATATCGTGGCGTCCCACACACCGACCAGAATTCATAAGCCACTCAATAGACAAATTAACACAATAAAAAATATATTTATAATCACTAACAAATACGCACTTATATACACACACTCAACGCTCATAATAAGGCATTTCATTACCTTATCTCTTAATGAGTTGCCCCACCAAAGCCAAGGTTCTCGCTTAAACTTGCACTCTGATACCAAGTGTAACGCCCCGCTAATCCATACTATTCAAGTTGACAATAAACCACACATGTCCAACCCAAATCGAATGGAAAGACTGATAGTTATGGGAAAGAAGAAGAAAGAAGAAAGGAAGGGAAGAAGAAGAGAAAAGAAATTAAAAACAACACGGAATGTTACAATCGCAGCAGAACAATATATATAATATAATATCAATGGTCTTTACAAAAAGAAACTATTATATACATACATCCATCAGAGTACAATAACAAATCACCATCATCAGCCTAGACAGTTATAACAATCTGTTCTCACAATTGCTGATAATTTCAACAACAAAACATCGGAAAATAAACATATACGTGAATACGACTTGAAGACCTTCCACTCGTCTCCTGAGCTCCAATGCATCCGAAGTAATCTGTAAATATGCTCACTCTGACCCGAGCATTATAATAAAATAAAACCCAAGTTAGTCTGGAAAACCAGCGTGAGAAAACACACCCAATTGGATTTTTAAATTATAAAAACCTTTAAAATCAATAGTATCTCATAAGACCATGCCGCACATAAACACAGACGGGTCTCACCAAATGGAAGTAAACAATGGAAATCCTTACCTAGATCTTCTACTTAATAGGAAGTTGTCACTAAAGGAAAGCTTAATCAAATGATTAATGAACATAATGGAAATTTACGAATAGTCAGAAAGCTCTCATGTGTAAGATGGGCGCGTTGCTAACCTTACCGCCACCAACAACAAGGAGAGTTAGAAGAGAAACTTCTCTTGCAATAGAATAAGAAAACTCCTTAGAGTTTAGCTTAAACAGGAGAGATGGAAAGCAAATGCATAAGGAAGTAACTGTCGGATTTCCAGGAAGGAGGAGGTAGGAGTACTTCCCTCGTAAGAAAATAGCTTGGTACCAAGTCAAGACAACTTGGTACCAACCCAAATATTGGGGTGAACCCTCCATAGGAGGATGGTGTAGTGCTTGTTTCTAACTCTGAAGATGACATATAGCTTGATGGTGATGATTTTGAGTTGAACACCAGCGTTAACAGACAAAACACTAAAGCCGGAGTCCAAACTACTATAGCAATACCCACCGAGCACCAACGGAACTCTGCAAGAGTGGTTCTCCTGGAGAATGGAGAACCTAGACATCAATCGGCAAACCAAAATCGTTTGTGGAGTCAAACGCTCGATGCAGCACTAGACAGTCGACCTACAAATTATCGCACTAGTGAGGAGTACATCGCTAACATGGTCAAACTGTTGGTGGAGGAGAGCAGGGGTAGGAAAAATGAGGACCGATGTTCTGCATTGTAACGCCCCACCTTTATACCCATATTGCCCAAGAATATTATAAGAAATATTGTTGAGTAATATGAAGAATAAGGCTGGTTAGGAGTGACCATTCATAAAATTGCTTTGAGCAAGTATCAAATACGTTGAATAATGTGACTATATTTTTCTTTCATTTCTTACAAGTGGCAGTTCAACATATCCGATCTAGGCACAAAACAATATATGGTGGTTTAATCTAATTCAGAACAATACATAACATGAGATACAACAAGGAATTAAAAGTCACAACGGAAATAAAATAGATCAAATACTTCTTTAAAGTGTAAGTCTACAAAACAAAATACTAGACGTACACATACAAACATGTATTTGCATAAACTCTGACAAGCCTAAAAGAATATACAAGATCTCAAGTCAACTCTACAACCAAATATACACAAGCATGCAAATAAGAACCACGTATAAAAAGGGAACTCTATCACAAAGATACCACTTCATATAACTACTCTAGCTAGCCCAAATCCAAAGTCACTAAGTCCCTATACCTGTCAAGTCTTGGTCTGACCCGAGTATTATAAAATATAATAAACTGACCAGACTGTCTCTAAATATCCAAAGGATTAGATCATAATAATAAACAAGCATAATACAGAAACTCGTATGGTAAATTAAACTAAACAAGTTCAACTACCGAAATAATAACTCATAGCGAATGATTCCAAACTCTATAAATAGCCATAAGAAAGTAAATGGTAACACATCACATAATTCACCAAATCATAAAACACAAATATAGCCCTTTATAGGCAAATCAAGATTATGGTGAAATCCCAAATCGAATCTCAATAGCAACACATGGCCACTTAGTGGCAAAACACAACAAGACATTATTATCCTTAAAATTTATTCACCAAACCCAAGACCACTTTTATCTCATAAAAGCAAAACCCAAGAAATAATTGGTGAAAACACAAATCTCACAGAATTCAAAAATTAGTGACAAAAATCCAGAAATAAAAAGGGGGAAGGCCTGTCACAGATTGGTGAGCATGAAAGCTCACCGAACACAGGTGTATACACAAATAGTCCAAAGGACCCATGTATGGATATGAAATCCATAAAACACAAATGAGCACAAGGCTCCACAAATGAGCATAAAGCTCCATGGATGAGCATAAGGCTCATAGTTTAATGGATGGGCATAAAACTCCATAGATGAGCTTAAAACCCATAAAAATAGATGAACATGAAAGCCTATAAAACATAGATTAAGTGTCATAAACTCACGAAGAGTTTCATTCGAGCAATGATCGTATGTCTTATAACACTTGGGCTTACTCGAATATTTACTATAAGTTAGTGAACTCCACTCGATAAGTGTAATCTACTTTCAATTATTAACTAAATGAGTATCGCTCAATGTTCCATAACCACTTTGTGATGCTTAAATATTTACTAACTGATTGTAAATCCCACTTGAATAAAATATTCAATCGAGCAAGTCAATGGTTAGCCGATAAAGTAATACAAATGTTCTATACCACTTGTATTTCTAAATCGTTTAATTAGAGTTCTCATTTGATGAAGATAGAAATTGCAAGAAAGCAATAGATTCCAAAAGTCTCACAAGATGGAAAAATAACATATGAATTGCCAACAGTTAAGCACAATAAAATCCAATGTGACTTTATACCTTTGAAAGCATATAATATAATTATATCATATAGGAAATAATTTCTAAAAATAATTTATCATATATATACTTGCTTTCAAATTTCCCATTTTTAAAATCAATAAACTCAGTTGTTGTTTAACTAAATATATTTATTCATCACTTAATAACATATATATACCGAAAATCCGAATAGATTTCAAAATATATTTATATATACAGTTGTTCCAAAATCTTATTAATAAGATATATAGTTCAACAAACTATAATCCAAAAGTCATATATATATATAAATATATAAATATATATATAAATATATATATAACCATTTGTTTAGAAAAGAATATTGATGACTTCAAAACACTTTTAAACATAATATTACTAAATAATTTTGAAGGCACTTATTTGAAATTGTACTTGAAACCAAATCAATTTGTAATATGATTTGAAAACAATAATCATCAAAACTATTTATCTAAAAACCATTAAAAGCGAACTATAGATATATTCAAGCAATAGGTAAGAATTTTAAAACGCAATTTAAAACAAAACCCCATAGGAGAAACAAAGTGTAGAAACGGGAGGCATTAAGTAGTGTTAAGAGCATAAAAAAAATACCATAAAAAAGAAAGGAATGCAAGTAAAGCAGGAATCAAAATAGGTAGAAAAGTAACTGCTTAGAGCACATAGTGCTACAGGTTTCAGGTCAGTCGACTGTGTGAGGAATGCAGAATATGGATCTTAAGGCTAGAATGAACACTAGAGGGGGGGTGAATAGTGTTTATAAGAAATTACTAAATCTTTTTGAGTTATTGTTGATTTGTACACAAATGTATGTAATATTCAGACACAGATATAATCACAGAATCAAACACAGATGCAAAAATAAAGTAAATGCAGTAAAGGAAAGAACAAACCCTATTTTATATTGGTTCGGAGTTAGCCTACATCCAGTCCTGCACAACTAAGTACGGATTTCCTTTCAAAAGCAATTCAACAATTACAACCCTCGGTTTCAAGGCTACAAGGTACACCCTCCAGAATCACAATCCTCTGGGTAGAGATACTTGATTTCCGGGCAACAAGTTCACCCAATTGATTTCCAAGGCTACAATCACACCTTTTCTCGCTTGATTGATTTCCAAGGCTACAATCACACCTTTTCTCGCTTGATTGATTTCCAAGGCTACAATCACACCTTTTCTCGCTAGATAGATTACAAAGAAGCCTATAACTCTGAATAGCACTGGGATCTTGTTGAGATAGTGATAGAGAATCAAATCAGAGATGATCTAGTTAGATTCAATGTTGATTTCGGCAGAGTGATGATAGGTTTTTGAATAAGAAAATGTGGAAGAAGAAGAGAAGTGAAAAAACAGAAAATCTGATATAAAATTCGTTGAAACTAACCCCTATTTATAGAAGAACAACAGCCATGTCCATTCGTGAAAGGTTATGGCGAATAGAACTTCTTTTGAAATTCAAATTTTTGAATCTAACTGTCACTATGTCGACATGGGGTACTAGGGCATGTCGACATCCCAAAGCATTTTTTGAAGATTTGATTTTCTTTGAAAATAACCTTTATCATATATTAAAAACTATTTAAACTTTATAAATATACTTGACTATAGATAAAATACATAGATAAATATAGAGAATAATATATATAAAATTTTACTATAATTTTATATTTAAATCTAAGTATAAATATATTATATTTAAAAGATAGTTTAAAACAAACGAAGTTTAAAACAAGAGTTTATTAAAAACAAAAACAAAGAATATTTAAGGCTAAAACATCTTTTTGAAAATCATTTGAAAAGATAATTTTTAAGGCTAAAACATTTTGAAAAGCAGTTTTGAAAATCATTCTGAAGTAGTTTTGAAAATCATTTTGAAGTAGTTTTGCAAGCTTCTTCCTGCAGAATATCTCATCACATCAGGACTCGAGAACTTGTACAAAACCAGGATGTTCGTGGGTTTGTAAACCATTTGTCGTAGGTTTGTAAGCTACTTGTCGTGGGTTTGTAAGCCACTAAAAAGGTAGAAATGGGTTCCATCCCAAAAGAAAAATGGAGTGAAGATTTCAGTGCTATTGTGAAGTTTTAACAAAATTCTAGACTCAATACTTATCTTGAAATCTTGAACTCTTGATAATCTTGATATTCTTGATACCCATGAGTCTTCAATCTTGATATCTTGAACCTCTATATTGTACAGTCTTCATTCTTGGTACCTGCATGGTTAAATCCTGCATATACATATATATTTAAACTATACTGTTAGTATTTATATTTTATAATCTTATTCTAAGGTTGTTGTCATCAAAACCATCAACTCATGGACTAACAATCTCCCCTTTTTGATGATGACAACCTTTGTTTATAAAATATTACTTCTATCCTAATAACTCCCCCTAAAACTGATAACTCCCCCTTAATCTATGCCTAACTCTTCTATTTTATATTTCTCCCCCTTTGTCATCAACAAAAACAAACTAACTCCAAACTATATAACTCTTAGTCTAATATCCTATATGATTATAATGATAGTGTTATCATACATAATCAACACTTACTTGTAAACCTAAAACTTAGTCCTAAACTACTAACATTCCTAACCTAGTACCTATATAATACTTATATATAATATTTATATATATATATATGTTTATATTTATATTTTCATAAAACGTGACAAATATACACATAACGATAAAAAACGAAAAAGAAGAAACTACCGATTATCTTTGACAATTGGAGATCTATGGATCGAACAATTTGGATAATGGAAACAGAAATTTCCACGTTGTTCAACCAAGTTTCCGTCCTTGTCAAAACATACTTCGCGAACGCAAATGACCTTGTCGTTGTCTTCCGCATGCTCTTCTTCCATTGGTTCTTCTTCTTCTTCACTTTCCTCTTGTTCATGATCTCCTGAAGAGTCATCGTCAATCAAGATTGGATTAGCATGATTGTCCATTAGAAATTTTTGTAAATTTCTAAGGATTTTCCCTTGCCTTTCCTTTTCTTTTGCCATTCGGAGTTGCACTATTTGAATTTCAATCATTAACTGAATTGCATCCTTCAGATATCCTCCATTTTTGTCACTCGGGCAAGCGTAGTACGTTGGAACAGACCAGAGGTAGGAGAAGGGAACGAAAAGGTTGATTTTATGTTTGATTTGGAAGAGGAGGCCATTGATAAATTGATTTCAGAAGATAGAACAGAAAGAGAACAGAGAGAATGAAGAAAATTTCGAAAATAAGAAAAATATATAACCAATTATTTGAATTTTGGTAGGAAATTTTTTAATATTTAGAAAACGTTATATGTCGACATGGGTATAGGGGAGATGTCGACATGGTTCTCAATATTTTTACTATTTGATTTAATTTTTAATTATACTTTGTTATTTATATTTTATATTTCAGTTAATGAACAAATACCTAATTCTCTTCTTAATTTAGTAAATGTAGATTCATTTAAGGGTTTTGTTAAGATATCAGCAATTTGATTTTCAGAATTGATATAGTCGAGAGTAATTACTTCTCTACTTATATTATCTCTGAGAAAATGGTGTTTGATATCAATATGTTTAGTTCGAGCATGTTGAGTAGTATTTTTGGATAAATTTATTGCACTAGTATTATCATAATAAATCGGTGATTTTGAGATATTTAAACCAAAATCTTTTAAAGTTTGTTGCATATATATTACTTGAGAACAAGCCAAAGCAGCAGAAATATACTCTGCTTCAGTTGTCGATAGAGAAATTGTGTTTTGCTTTTTACTAAACCAGGAAATCAGAGAATGCCCTAAAAAGTGACAAGTTCCACTTGTACTTTTTCGGTCTGATTTACAACCAGCATAATCAGCATCACAATAAGATATTAAGTCAAACGAATCATTTTTAGGATAAAATAAGCCATAATCAAAGGTGTGTTTAACATATCTTATAATACGTTTTACAGCTTTTAAGTGAGTTTCTTTAGGTTGGGATTGATACCTTGCACAGAGACAGACACTATGCATGATATCAGGTCTACTCGCAGTGATATAGAGTAGTGATCCAATCATTCCTCTATATAATTTTTGATCTACATCTTTCGAGAGATATTCTTTACTAAGGTACTCATTGGTTGCCATGGAAATGGGTTTTCCACTCGCAGTAGTCAAACCAAATTTACTAACTAGGTCTTTAACATATTTTTCTTGACTAATAAAGATACCATTATCTAATTGTTTTATTTGTAATCCTAAAAAGAATTTTAATTCACCCATATGACTCATCTCAAATTCTTTTGTCATTATTTCAGAAAATTCTTTATTCATTTCAAAATTAGTTGATCCAAAAATGATATCATCTACGTAGACTTGTACTAGTTGAATATCATTTTTATTTCTTTTAATAAAAAGAGTATTATCTACTTTACCTATTTCAAAATTTGATTGTAACAAGTAAGATCTTAGTCTATCATACCAGGCTCTAGGAGCTTGCTTTAGACCATATAGAGCTTTCTTAAGTTTGTAAACATGATTTGGAAATTTATCATTTTCAAAAAGTGGTGGTTGTTTAACAAATACTTCTTCTTTTACAAAACCATTTAAAAATGCACTTTTAACATCCATTTGAAATAATTTGAAATTATTATGATTTGTTAAAGCAGTAGAATCCTAATAGCTTCTAATCTTGCTACGGGAGCAAAGGTTTCATCAAAATCTATTCCTTCTTCTTGACAATAACCTTGAGCGACTAACCGAGCTTTATTTCTAACAACCTCTCCTTGTTCATTCATTTTATTTTTATAAACCCATTTAGTTCCAATTATTGTTTTATTTTCAGGTCTAGGAACAAGTTCCCAAACATCATTTCTAGTGAATTGATTTAATTCTTCTTGCATAGCCAAAATCCATGAATCATCAGTTGATGCTTCTTCTGGATTTTTGGGTTCAATAGTTGATATAAAAGCTACATTACTCATTTGACTTAGTTGGTTTCTAGTTTTAACAACAGATTGCATATCTCCAAGTATATTTTCTATAGGGTGATCTTTTAAAAGTTTAATCCTTTTATTAGGATGATTTAATTCATTATTAGTTTCAGTTGACTCTTGGTTTTGAGTGATTAAATCCTCTTCATCATATATTTCTTCAAAAAATTTGAAATTTCCATCAAATGAAACATGCATTGTTTCTTCGATGGTATTAGTTCTTAAATCAAATACTCTGTATGCTTTACTTCTATTAGAGTATCCGATAAAGATACCTTTGTCGGATTTAGGATCAAATTTATCTAAGTTATCTTTTGTATTTAAAATAAAACATTTACTTCCAAAAATTCTAAAATAATATACCTTAGGTTTCTTTGAGTAAATAAGTTCATAAGATGTCTTATCAGTTAAAGGTCTAATTAAAATTCTATTTAAAATATAACAGGCGGTAGCAACTGCTTCTGTCCAAAAGTACTTTGGTAAATTACTATCAGAAATCATAGTTCTCGCACACTCTTGAATCGTCCTATTTTTACGTTCTACTACTTCGTTTTGTTGTGGAGTTCTTGGAAATGAAAAATTGTGAATTATTCCCTTTTTATTGTAGAATTCTTCAAACTTTTCATTTTCAAATTCACCACCGTGATCACTATGGATGGTTATAATTTTTTTAGAAAGTTGATTTTGAACCCTTTTTGAAAAATTCTTAAAATATTCAAAAGTATCACTTTTATGTTTTAAAAATATTGTCCATGTAAATCTAGAATAATCATCTACAATTACAAAAACATATTTACTATTATTTATTGATAGAATTTAAGATGGACCAAATAGATCAATATGAAGTAATTCAAGAGGTTTTGAAGTAGAAATCACATCTTTTAATTTAAAAGAGCTTTTTCTAAGTTTTCCTAGTTGACATGCATCACATATACTATCTACTTTAAAATTCATTTTAGGGAGACCTCTTACTAGATCATGTTTTGACAGTCTAGATAAGAGTTTGAAATTCAAATGCCCAAATCTCTTATGCCAAATCCAAGGGTCACTTGCATTTGCCAAAAGACACAAGTTATCATTTGAAATTTTCACACTAAGAATATAAATATTCTTTTTCCTAATTCCCACAAATATTATTGTTGAATTATTATCTTCAATGTGACACTTATCTTTTTCAAATTTAATTTTATATCCTTTATCACATAGTTGACTTATACTTAGCAGATTGTGTTTCAGATTCTTAACTAGCAAAACATTAGTAATAATAGGAGTTTCAGAGTTACCGACTTTGCCGATGCCGATCACATAACCTTTTGAATTGTCTCCAAAGTTAACTAGTCCTCCATCTTTGTATATTATATCATTCAGCATATCTGGATTCCCAGTCATGTGTCTAGAACATCCACTATCGAGTATCCATTTGTTCTTTTTGATCTGCACAGTTTGTTTGTTCTGGATTGATTCCTCAATTCCCATAAAGCATGATTCCTGCACATCAAACAATCTTAGTAGACAACTTATATTTGAAAATTGATTATATGCAGACTCAAGAGGCAATGATGATCTGAATATTTCTAAACATGCATTAACAAATTTCTTAAACATAGCCATTTAAAGAAAAACTTTTTCAAAAATCAGATTATGAAACTTTTGAAAACCTCGCTCTGATACCAAATGTGAGGAATGCGGAATATGGATCTTAAGGCTAGAATGAACACTAGAGGGGGGGGGGTGAATAGTGTTTAGAAGAAATTACTAAATCTTTTTGAGTTATTGTTGATTTGTACACAAATGTATGTAATATTCAGACACAGATATAATCACATAATCAAACACAGATGCAGAAATAAAGTAAATGCAGTAAAGGAAAGAACACACCGGATTTTATACTGGTTCGGAGTTACCCTACATTCAGTCCCACACAACTAAGTATGGATTTCCTTTCAAAAGCAATTCAACAATTACAACCCTCGGTTTTAAGGCTACGAGGTACACCCTCCAGAATCACAATCCTCTGGGTAGAGATACTTGATTTCCGGGCAACAAGTTCACCTAATTGATTTCCAAGGCTACAATCACACCTTTTCTCGCTTGATTGATTTCCAAGGCTACAATCACACCTTTTCTCGCTTGATTGATTTCCAAGGCTACAATCACACCTTTTCTCGCTAGATAGATTACAAAGAAGCCTATAACTCTGAATAGCACTGGGATCTTGTTGAGATAGTGATAGAGAATCAAACCAGAGATGATCTAGTTAGATTCAATGTTGATTTCGGCAGAGTGATGATAGGATTTTGAATAAGAAAATGTGGAAGAAGAAGAGAAGTGAAAAAACAGAAAATCTGATATAAAATTCGTTGAAACTAACCCCTATTTATAGAAGAACAACAGCCATGTCCATTCGTGAAAGGTTATGGCGAATAGACACTTCTTTTGAAATTCAAATTTTTGAATCTAACTGTCACTATGTCGACATGGGGTACTAGGGCATGTCAACATCCCAAAGCATTTTTTGAAGATTTGATTTTCTTTGAAAATAACCTTTATCTTATATTAAAAACTATTTAAGCTTTATAAATATACTTGACTATAGATAAAATACATAGATAAATATAGAGAATAATATATATATAATTTTACTATAATTTTATATTTAAATCTAAGTATAAATATATTATAATTAAAAGATAGTTTAAAACAAACGAAGTTTGAAACAAGAGTTTATTAAAAACAAAACAAAGAATATTTAAGGCTAAAACATATTTTTGAAAATCATTTGAAAAGATATTTTTTAAGGCTAAAACATTTTGAAAAGCAGTTTTGAAAATCATTCTGAAGTAGTTTTGAAAATTATTTGAAAAGATAATTTTTAAGGCTAAAACATTTTGAAAAGCAGTTTTGAAAATCATTCTGAAGTAGTTTTGAAAATCATTTTGAAGTAGTTTTGCAAGCTTCTTCCTACAGAATATCTCATCACATCAGGACTTGAGAACTTGTACAAAACCAGGATGTTCGTGGGTTTGTAAGCCACTTGTCGTAGGTTTGTAAGCTACTTGTCGTGGGTTTGTAAGCCACTAAAAAGGTAGAAATGGGCTCCATCCCAAAAGAAAAATGGAGTGAAGATTTCAGTGCTATTGTGAAGTTTTAACAAAATTCTAGACTCAATAATTATCTTGAAATCTTGAACTCTTGATAATCTTGATATTCTTGATACTCATGAGTCTTCAATCTTGATATATTGAATCTCTATACTGTACAGTCTTCATTCTTGGTACCTGCATGGTTAAATCCTGCATATACATATATATCTAAACTATACTGTTAATATTTATATTTTATAATCTTATTCTAAGGTTGTTGTCATCAAAACCATCAACTCATGGATTAACAGACTGAACTCATAGGTTCAGTCGACTGGACATATGTCCTGGAGCTATATGCTCTAGGTTGTCTTGTTCAACCGACTGAACTATGGTTCAGTCGACTGAATGCGAATTCCTACAGCTGTATGCTCTAGGTTTCCGCTTTCACTCGATCTCCGGTGTAAATTCTTATGACTCTATGGCACTCCGGCAACTTGTATTTGCTATATAAATTCATAAAACTAGCATGCATTCAATTGGGATTCATATAGAGATCAAATATTCAAACGAGATAACAAACTAGTTTTCAACAAACAAGCAGAAATGATTATACAGGTTTCAGCTATAGAAACAGAAATCAGTAATACAAATTCTAAAACATTCACCAATAAATTGCTAAGCATGCAACCAGAAGTTTAGAGATAGATCTTATAAGGTGTAATGCACCTTGAATCCCCAAATAAGTTTGCCAATCTCTTCATTTCCAACAAACCCGAGAGTTAACTCAACCCCAAAACCAAAAAGCAACGAAATCTAACGCTGTAAACTAAAAATTGAACAAAAAAAAGAGCTAGAATAGGAATAAAATCATTACCTTAATTATATTGGATTTTCTAGCAATAGATTCTTCTTTTTATTTGTCGATTTGTTTCTAGGTTTATAGAGGAACTTAGTTTCTTCTTTTTATTTGCTGCATAATGATTTTCTACTTATTGTAAATGAACGTACGGTAATAGAATAAGAGAAGTATGACTTCTCCTATTAGTTGTCTAATTAATTTAGGCTTGGGTTTTAAATTGAACCCAATAAGAAAATAAAAACCTTATTTATATTAAAAGAACCTTTTCTTTTATTATTATCTTATTAATCCTAATTTCATATATTTTTTACTGTTCATGACTTCATTAATCAAAAGTCTAACATAATTAAAATTTCCAATGCTTATATTATAACAAATTTAATTACCAATTAAATTCCTATAACTATATACTTGGAATAAATATTACTAATGGTTTTTAAAGTGATTTCTAACACTTAGAAAATTCCTTCATTTTCTAATTTTACAATAATTAAAATAATCATTCTAATAAAACCATCTTTTATAAAAAGATTATAAACTCCAAATCAATGATTTAAATTTCTCCAATTTAAACCATTATTTAGTTTATTTAATCAACCCAAAAATCTAGGCTGTTACAGGAATCGAGCCGAACTCCATTCACTGAAAATATCTTGAGAGAAGAATACCCCAAAAAGTTCACTATGCCGACATGCCATCCTATAAATAGAACTGCTGATCCCAAGAAACACTTACTCAAATTAGAATGGCATATGGATGGAATTAGAGCTACAACTGCTGTTTGTAACGATCCATATTTCACGTACCCGTATCTTACGTATCAGAGGATCGTAAAATATTTTTATTTTGATTGTATGAGTGTGTTTGATTCTATAAATTTAGGATATGACCCTTAAGGACATTTTACACATCTATGATTTTCTCGAATTTCTATATGAACATTTTGACCCTAATAACCTTGTTTGGACTATAACGTTTAATAGGAGTCGAATTAAGGTCTCAAACCAGTTACATTTCTTCAGGACAATGGTTTTCCTTTCCGTAGAGTGGTTATAATAGAAAAGACAGACTAATGGTTAGAAACTTATGTTTGTTTTAAGTTTTAAAAGCTGCTGGCTCGAATTAAAATGTAAGTAATTAAATCCATTAGTAAGCTCATTAGTCTAATTTAAGCAATACTATAAATAGAGGGCTAGATAGTCAAATCAAAACTTTTTCCTCTATTCCAAATCAGGTCTAAACCCCCATTAACCATAGATACATTCAAAATCGCCTAAATTACTCTCTAAATCAAACTAGATTGAAAATTAGTGAATAGATCATTGGCTAGAAGTAAAAATTATCGATTTGGTTGATTTGAAGCGCTTTTCATCGTTGTCGGCTCTAGTCTAAAGACAAATTGGTTGAATTCGGTAATTTGTAAGTGGTTTATACCTTCTCACTATCATATGCATGTTTATATGGTAGAATTATAGGTTTTAATATGGTTATCAACATTAAAATCATTTTTAAACCTAAATTACATGTTGACATATGTTTATGGCCTAAATTGATGAATTTTGAATATGATTTGTAGTAATAGCCTTGTAATTCACCTTGTTCTTTTTCATATGTTCATTGATTGCTTAGATTTGGATTAGAATTATTTGATGCCTATAATTCCACGTATTGCCTATGTGATTGGATGTGAATGCATGTCATTCTATGTTTGTATGTTGTGCTTTGATGTAGTTTGTTAGTGTTTTGGATGCATAGGTGTTCGACGACCAATTTTCTATCGGACTAGAAAATAGCCGATCAAATTTAAATTAAAAATAACTGCAAGCACATGACGTACAATTCTAGTACATTGTAAGTACGGATCGATTCGCTGGGAATTGTTTAGATTTTAAAATTTCTATTCAATCAAATTAACCAAAGTTGAGAGTGCTGTTAAGCTAAAAATGAAAATGTAAATAAACTAACAAAAGAAAATGGATAAAAATATGAGAGTTTGAAGGCAACTTAGAGGCAAATCCCTTCTCATGATCACATAAATCAACACAACATGAAATTATGATCTCTTTTTTTTGGTCATTAGTGAATTTAATTGATGTGTTTATCATAAGTATGGAATATTTGTGTTATTACTTAGCCCAATATAAACCATCAAACTATAACACACCCATTAAACCACTTCTTAACTCTCATGAAAATGACATGAACTTGAAAATAAAATCTATTCTAAGAATGATCTATTTACTATTGATTAGAAACATAGACCATCTTGATTTTAAAATCACTTCATTACCATAATCATATGTAGATGAAGAGGTAATTTGTGTTTTGTTTGTTTAAGCATAGCCTATTTGGTGTCAACAACATAGGCTATCAAATTCAAAGCTAAAACAACAAAGTTTAACCCATTCAAACATTTCTATTAAGCATAAAAAGAGATAAAAAATTATCAAAATGTTGAATCTACATGATTAAGAGAGCTTCACTACCCCTAAATTTAAGGGTTTAACCTCTCATATTTGTTATCATTTCAACAAATGTAGAGTTCAACATGAAACAAAAAGAGGAAAATGAAAGAAAAGTAAGAAGAGAACTAATTAAACTAAAATAAAAGCTAATCTACTTGCATGAAATAAAAACTACACTAATTGTGTAAAGTAAAGAACATGAAGTAAAATTGCATAAAAAGAAAGTTACATGAAAGAAGAAAATGGCTAAGTAGCCATGAAAAAGAAAAGGGAGTTTGTAATTTATTTTTGAGCCTCAAACTAAACGAACTAAAAAGGAGGCTCAAAGGAGACTAAGAGATTAATTACATGAATATATGGGGTATTTATACAAGTTTTAAAACCCTAATCATATTTTTGGGAACTACCCAAATTTCCATTGAGGAAGTGTAGCCATCAAGTTATCATTAGCATAAGATAATCCTCTATTTAAATGTGCATGTAACTTTAATGGCCATTTATATGTGCATTAGCTCCTAATGGTAGATCAAGGTAAGTGGGTAGGCGGGGTCCTCCATGATTCATGAAATGAATTATTTCCAACTTTATTTGCTTGTCTTCTCATGTGCATGCATATTTTCCATGAAGCCACTTGTAATTTGAATTCAAATTCCTAAAAAATAACATAAAAATTTCCAAGTAAATTTTCTCAAATTAATATATGCACAAAACTGACCATTTTGCCCCTATATGAAGATGAATAAATATGATTTTGAAAATAATATGAATTTTGGTTTAAACATGTTAAAATACCATATATGATCATTTATTTAATTAAATTCGATTAAATATGGAAGTAAAAATATGCACATTTACGTGCACATCAATAGGATGATAGTTTGGCGAATCGAGCAGATCGGAGGCAAAGTTAGTCGGAATTGGATGAAACTTGGAGGAGAGGCTCTAGATCATAGAAGGACCCTACATGATAACTCGCACCTCAAGATGGGTTAAGGTTATAACTTAATGATGAGTTATCAAGTTAAGTTGGCGATGAGTTATAATGGTTGGTTGGAACTGGACAAAACTTGGATGAGAGGCTCTAGAGCATAGAAGGAGCCTACATGATAACTCTCACCTTAAGATGGGTTAATGTTATAACTCAGTGATGAGTTATCAAGTTAGGTTGGCGATGAGTTATAATGGTTGGTCAGAATTGGATGAAACTTGGAGGAGAGGCTCAGGAGCATAGTAGGAGCTCACATGATAATCTCACTTCAAGATGGGTTAAAGTTATAACTCGGCGACGAGCTATCAACTTAGGTTGGCGATGAGTTATAATGGTTTGTCAGAATTGGATGAAACTTAAAGGAGAGTCTCGAAAGCATAGAAGTAGCCTACATGATAACTCTCACCTCAGGATGGGTTAAAGTTATAACTCGGTGATGGGTTATCAACTTGGGTTGGCGATGAGTCCTCAAGTTAGGTTGGCGATGAGTTATAACGGTTGGTCAAAAGTGGACGAAACTTGAAGGAGGGGCTCGGGAGCATAGAAGGTGCCTGCATGGTATCTCTCACCTCAAGAAGATAGGTTGAGGGCGAGTTATGGTGTTAACTCCTATGGGTTAGTCGACTTAATGAATGGGTAGAGCTTGGCTAGTGGAGTTTGTTTATGACAAGATGCAGGAGAAATTGGCTAAGTCTATGAGTCAGCAATGAGTTAAGAGGTATAGGTCAGCATCGAGTTATCATGGTGGGTCCGGTGATGGTGGAACTTTAGGGGACTTTAGTAGAGGTTTTGTAGATCATGCTGGAGGTGTTGACTCGTTCACATCAGGATTGAATGACGATGTAACAACATGATGAAAGCTGGAATCTTCAGGTTATGACTCGTGGTAGGAGTAGGTACCGAAGATATCGGCTCGATAAAGGAGGGAGCTGTAGAATGGGGAACATGGTGGGTTCCTGAATAATGGGAACTAGATTAAGCAAAGGAAGGGCTCAGATCTGAATGGAGCAAAGGAGGGCTCGGATGAGTACGTGCTAAGGAATCATTGATGCTCGGAGTGTTTTCTTGTGTACTCGAAGTAGGGGTATTGTATGTAGGGATGCCTCTAGGTCAACTAATGGGCCTATATACCCTAGACCAGTGGCTTTGAGTCTAGTGTATAGCTTTGGGCTACGAGACACGTATTGAGCTTTCGGATGCATGATATGAGAGTACACAGAAAACTGAATTTTCCATTAGTCCTTGGCGGTAAGGAGGCCATACAAGTTATCATATATTCAAGGCACAAGGATGAGTGATAATGAGTATCGCTTGATGGATGCTAAGGTTGCTTTCTTTAGTGGGCTATCACTCGGGGATATCATTGGGAGTTGGTACTAGAGATAGGGATGTCGAGATATCCACCATACTGTGAGGAATGCGGAATATGGATCTTAAGGCTAGAATGAACACTAGAGGGGGGTGAATAGTGTTTATAAGAAATTACTAAATCTTTTTGAGTTATTGTTGATTTGTACACAAATGTATGTAATATTCAGACACAGATATAATCACAGAATCAAACACAGATGTAGAAATAAAGTAAATGCAGTAAAGGAAATAACACACTGGATTTTATACTGGTTCGGAGTTACCCTACATCCAGTCCCGCACAACTAAGTACGGATTTCCTTTCAAAAGCAATTCAACAATTACAACCCTCGGTTTCAAGGCTACGAGGTACACCCTCCAGAATCACAATCCTCTGGGTAGAGATACTTGATTTCCGGGCAACAAGTTCACCCAATTGATTTCCAAGGCTACAATCACACCTTTTCTCGCTTGATTGATTTCCAAGGCTACAATCACACCTTTTCTCGCTAGATAGATTACAAAGAAGCCTATAACTCTGAATAACACTGGGATCTTGTTGAGATAGTGATAGAGAATCAAACCAGAGATGATCTGGTTAGATTCAATGTTGATTTCGGCAGAGTGATGATAGGATTTTGAATAAGAAAATGTGGAAGAAGAAGAGAAGTGAAAAACCAGAAAATATGATATAAAATTCGTTGAAACCAACCCCTATTTATAGAAGAACAACAGCCATGTCCATTCGTGAAAGGTTATGGCGAATAGACACTTCTTTTGAAATTCAAATTTTTGAATCTAACGTCACTATGTCGACATGGGGTACTAGGGCATGTCGACATCCCAAAGCATTTTTTTGAAGATTTGATTTTCTTTGAAAATAACCTTTATCTTATATTAAAAACTATTTAAACTTTATAAATATACTTGACTATATATAAAATACATAGATAAATATAGAGAATAATATATATAAAATTTTACTATAATTTTATATTTAAATCTAAATATAAATATATTATAATTAAAAGATAGTTTAAAATAAATGAAGTTTAAAACAAGAGTTTATTAAAAACAAAAACAAAGAATATTTTAAGGCTAAAACATCTTTTTGAAAATCATTTGAAAAGATAATTTTTAAGGCTAAAACATTTTGAAAAGCAGTTTTGAAAATCATTCTGAAGTAGTTTTGAAAATCATTTTGAAGTAGTTTTGCAAGCTTCTTCCTGCAGAATATCTCATCACATCAGGACTCGTGAACTTGTACAAAACCAGGATGTTCGTGAGTTTGTAAGCCACTTGTCGTAGGTTTGTAAGCTACTTGTCGTGGGTTTGTAAGCCACTAAAAAGGTAGAAATGGGTTCCATCCCAAAAGAAAAATGGAGTGAAGATTTCAGTGCTATTATGAAGTTTTAACATAATTCTATACTCAATACTTATCTTGAAATCTTGAGCTCTTGATAGTCTTGATATTCTTGATACTCATGAGTCTTCAATCTTGATATTTTGAATCTCTATACTGTACAGTCTTCATTCTTGGTACCTGCATGGTTAAATCCTGCATATACATATATATCAAAACTATAATGCTAGTATTTATATATTATAATCTTATTCTAAGGTTGTTGTCATCAAAACCATCAACTCATGGACTAACAATCTCCCCCTTTTTGATGATGACAACCTTTGTTTATAAAATATTACTTCTATCCTTATAACTCCCCCTTAATCTATGCCTAACTACCCTATTTTATATTTGTGAATATTAGGCTCAGGACCCTAGTAAGTTTCAAAATACACAAAAACCCCAGTAAAAAAAAGTGTGTAAATTAGGTCCCTAGAATTAAGTTACTAAGTAATTGCATATAGTTATGCAATTTTTTTGGTGAATAATTGCCGAATTTTCCGCAACTTTTTGAAAAAATTGCATAAATTTCCGCAATTTTTTGGGTGAATAATTGCGGAATTTTCCGCAATTTTTTGAAAAAATTACGTAAATTTCCGCAATTTTTTGGATGAATAATTGCGGAATTTTCCGCAATTTTTTGATATAATTGCATAAATGTCTGCAATTATTCACTGAATAATTGCATAAGTGTATGTCATTATTCAGTAACTTAATTCTAGGGACCAAAGTTACAAACTTTATTTTACTGGGGTTTTTGTGTATTTTCAAACTTATTAGGGACCTGTGCCAAACTGTCCCTTTATATTTCTCCCCCTTTGTCATCAACAAAAACAAACAAATTCTAAACTATATAACTCCCCCTCATTCTTGTACTCAAGTACCTGCATTAATAAACTATATAATAGAGTATATTAAGAAATAACTATAATTATAGACATGATAATCAATCAACGATTATAAATATATCAATGTATATTTATACATTCATTAATCCACACCAAGTGTCAATCAAATCAATCAAAACAAACAATTTCAATCAAAGCAATCAATTCAAACAAAGTAATCAAATTAAATGAAGCAATCAAATTAAACGTTACGAGGAACTTCCACCCATCCTTCTTCTCCGAAAATAGGGTCTGCTTTGATGGCATCCCGATTTTCATTGTCATTTGTGAGAGAGACGGGAGGATGTGCTTCGTTATCATCCTTGTGCAGGGAAGAAATCATCCATCAAATTGCCTCGAAATGCCTTTCTTTCTCCTTGATCATCTGCATTTGACTCAATTCTAAGTGTCGCTAGTTACGAAGAATGAATGAGAGAATATTCTTGAATGAATTAAGAGTTTCTTCAAGATTCTCGGATAAGTTATGAATTGGATTAGCCATTTTTGAAATTGTGAGAAGAATGAGAGATAGAATAGAAAAGAAATAATATTCAGTAATTAATTCTGGAAGAAATGGGTATATATAGGTGTAGAAATTCGTTTGAAATGAATAGACATATGGTAGTTATTCAAATTTCAAATTCAAAATGAAGTGTCATTTCTGACCAGTACATGTCGACATGGTCATAGAGGGTATGTCGACATAAGGCAGTGAAATTTGATGGTAATTTTGATTTTGTGAATAATTATGTATATATATATATATATTTATATAATATACTAACATTTATTCAAGAGATAAGATAAACTAGATAACAGAAAAGAAATTCAATTTCATTGCATAGAAGAGTGATACAATGATTAATCATAAAGAACTACATAAACACTCAAATTAAAATAAACTTAAACTAATTCGACATGATATGAAAATATAGAACTAGTTAGAGGATGATGAAGATAATCCAAGTTTCTTGCTGATTTTAGAGAAAAACTTGTTCATCTTGGATGATATTTTGTCCAACTTCTTACTAACGGATCTTCTAAGAACCTGTTGATTCTCAATAATAATCTTTTGGTTTTTGAGAAGGGTTTTGTTGGTAGGATTGGAGGGATATTCAATACTTTCTAGGGATGTTTCACCTTCTTCTTCTTCTTCTATTTCCATTTCATCCCCTTCTTCTTCTTCTTCCTCTTCCATTTCTTCATGAGCCAAACGCTCTTCCTTTTCGGCAAGAGTTTCATAAGGTTGAAAAACATATGAGATTTTCATGAGAGAAATGTTTGAGATATTAAAAACTTTTCTTGAAATAAATTCTTCTCCTTTGAAATTTACTCCAAAATAGTTGAAAATCCGAGTAAGGTAAATTCCATGATATAAAGTGTTTTCTCCCATTTCAAAAATTTTAGGACGAAGTTCATCCAAAATAACTTGCGCCCAATTGATATCATAATTTCCGAAGATAACAAAAAGAGCTTTGCACACTTTTGAAGTAGGATTGTTAAAATTTCCCGATCTTGGGGTCAAAGTATGTTGTAAAAGAAGATTGACAATTCTTGCTTTAGGACGAAAGTTTCGGTTTTTAAATTCAAAGTTTTCATCTCCTTTAAAAATATGATGAAATGTCTCACGATCATGTTCATCGATTTGAAAACTAGAAAGATCCATTCCCGTGCTTTTGCAATTGAGAATGGTACCCAAAAGATCACAATTCAAAACAATTTTAGTGCCTTTGACACTACTCCAAATTTCATTATCATTTCCTTCATAAAATTCTCGATTGAGATTTGCATAGAAAATTTTAACAAGATTTGGGTAACAAACAAAATCATTTTGAGAAGAATCAACAAGACTAAGAATTTGATTGTTTGCAAAAAAGAGTATCAATTTCATAAGAAGCAAAATCTTGAAAAATAGCAAACTTTCCGGGATGGACTTTTCCATAGTTAACATAATTGATGTATGCTTTTATTGCCTCCAGATTATTGAGGAGTTGCTCTTTTAAGTTTCTGGAAAGTCTCATGGTGGAGGGGTTGCTTGAAGAAGCCATTAAAGTAGAAAGTAGAGAGCTTGGAGTTTTAAAGAGAGAGTTTGAATTTGAAAATTAAAAGTTGTGATAAAAGATAGTGAATAAATAGATTTTTGAAAGACATGTTCTCTGGTCAAAAGATGCGTTTTCAGAGTATTGAATGAAGTGAAAAGGTGGAGGGAAATTCAAGCATTTGAATTCAAATTTTGAATTTCAAAATTTGTACCCATGTCGACATCATGGTAGGGGACATGTCGACATGTGCCTGTGAATTTCTATGATTTATTTTTCCTAAGTATTCTAATATATATACTTATTATTTTAATGTCTATATATATATCTATCTGGAATATTATTAAAATTATAGTATATTCCAGAAAATATTATTATATTATTAAAAAAAAATTACAATAATAATAAAATAATAAAAAATAAATTTAAAATTCAATCAACACACCAATTCAAAATCAATCGATCAAGCAATCAATCATCTAATTCTAAGCATGCAATTTCAATCAATTGTATTATAAATGTGTACCTTTTTCTGAGTTCGTTTCCTTGAATTCATTGAAGTCGTGAACTGCCGTGAAACACAAATTTGAGTTATCTGTCTTCTGATCATCATCGCTTGAGGACGAGTCTGAGTCATCTAGAGTAGTAGTAAATGCACGCTTTTGTTTCTTTACTGAATCATTGTTTATGGGAGGATTCTGCCTTTCTGGATACGGACAGTCTCTTTTGATATGGCCTAGTTCATCACAGTTGAAACATTTGACATTGTTTGGCACTGCATTCTAATTTCCAGAATTCTTATAGTTGTTTCTCTTGAGATTATTCATCTTTCTGTATTTTAGGAATTTCCGAAAATTCCTGGTCATTAATGCTATCTCTTCATCATTATCACTGTTTGAGTCTGATCCGTCGATTAATGCATTGAATGCCATTGATTTCTTTTCAGATGCTTTGCTTTCTCTTCTCCCGATCATTTGGACTTCAAATGACATTAGATTTCCAATCAATTCTTCTATCTTTAAGGTACTGATGTCATTTGCCTCTTCAATTGCAAGTGTCTTTTGATCCCATTCTGGAGTGAGAGAATTTAAAATTTTTCTAACTTGATCTTCTTCCGAAAATTCCTTTCCCAAGGATATTAAAGAATGCACAATATCCTGATATCGACTATACATATCTGAAATAGACTCATTAGTATTCATTTTAAATAACTGAAACTGATTTGTGAGCATGGAAATTTTGGTCTGTTTAACTTTGCTTGTTCCTTCATGAGTAACTTGCAAAGTTTTCCAGATTTCATATGCAGACTTACAAACTGACACTCTATTAAATTCATTCCTATCAAGTGAACAAAACAGAATATTCGTTGCTTTAGAATTATTTTGTGCAACATTCTTTTGCTCAGTGGTCCACTGTGCAAAGTCAGTTGTGGGTTCAGAATATTCATTCTGTGTGATATTCCAAGTGTCTAATCCTACAGATTGTAAATATATTTTCATCCTACATGCCCAATATGCATAGTTACTGCCATTAAAAAGTGGTGGTCTGACAGTAGACTGATCTTCTACAAATGAACTAGTGTTAGAAATAGTACCGGTGTTGGTAGCCATTTAGAAAACTTTTCAAAATTCAGATTATGAAACTTTTGAAAACCTCGCTCTGATACCAAATGTGAGGAATGCAGAATATGGATCTTAAGGCTAGAATGAACACTAGAGGGGGGTGAATAGTGTTTATAAGAAATTACTAAATCTTTTTGAGTTATTGTTGATTTGTACATAAATGTATGTAATATTCAGACACAGATATAATCACAGAATCAAACACAGATGCAGAAATAAAGTAAATGCAGTAAAGGAAAGAACACATTGGATTTTATACTGGTTCGGAGTTACCCTACATCCAGTCCCGCACAACTAAGTACGGATTTCCTTTCAAAAGCAATTCAACAATTACAACCCTCGATTTCAAGGCTACGAGGTACAACCTCCAGAATCACAATCCTCTGGGTAGAGATACTTGATTTCTGGGGCAACAAGTTCACCCAATTGATTTCCAAGGCTACAATCACACCTTTTCTCGCTTGATTGATTTCCAAGGCTACAATCACACCTTTTCTCACTAGATAGATTACAAAGAAGCCTATAACTCTGAATAGCACTAGGATCTTGTTGAGATAGTGATAGAGAATCAAACCAGAGATGATCTAGTTAGATTCAATGTTGATTTCGGCAGAGTGATGATAGGATTTTGAATAAGAAAATGTGGAAGAAGAAGAGAAGTGAAAAACCAGAAAATCTGATATAAAATTCGTTGAAACCAACCCCTATTTATAGAAGAACAACGGCCATGTCCATTCGTGAAAGGTTATGGCGAATAGACACTTCTTTTGAAATTCAAATTTTTGAATCTAACTGTCACTATGTCGACATGGGGTACTAGGGCATGTCGACATCCCAAAGCATTTTTTGAAGATTTGATTTTCTTTGAAAATAACCTTTATCTTATATTAAAAACTATTTAAACTTTATAAATATACTTGACTATAGATAAAATACATAGATAAATATAGAGAATAATATATATAAAATTTTATTATAATTTTATATTTAAATCTAAGTATAAATATATTATAATTAAAAGATAGTTTAAAAAAAACGAAGTTTAAAACAAGAGTTTATTAAAAACAAAAACAAAGAATATTTTAAGGCTAAAACAACTTTTTGAAAATCATTTGAAAAGATAATTTTTAAGGCTAAAACATTTTGAAAAGCAGTTTTGAAAATCATTCTCAAGTAGTTTTGAAAATCATTTTGAAGTAGTTTTGCAAGCTTCTTCCTGCAGAATATCTCATCACATCAGGACTCGAGAACTTGTACAAAACCAGGATGTTCGTGGGTTTGTAAGCCACTTGTCGTAGGTTTGTAAGCTACTTGTCGTGGGTTTGTAAACCACTAAAAAGGTAGAAACGGGTTCCATCCCAAAAGAAAATTGGAGTGAAGATTTCAGTGCTATTATGAAGTTTTAATATAATTCTGGACTCAATACTTATCTTGAAATCTTGAACTGTTGATAATCTTGATATTCTTGATACTCATGAGTCTTCAATCTTGATATCTTGAATCTCTATACTGTACAGTCTTCATTCTTGGTACCTGCATGGTTAAATCCTTTATATACATACATATATATCTAAACTATAATGTGTATTTATATTTTATAATCTTATCTTAAGGTTGTTGTCATCAAAACCATCAACTCATGGACTAACACATACTATGTTGTACAGTACCTTTAAGATATTATAGAGTATTGTATTATTATGTTATATGCTAACTCTTTGGTTGCAGAGACATGTTAGGTATGGTTCTTGTGCTCATGTTCCTTACCATATTCAGCTGTATAGTATTTCGAGATTAATTTACTACTCACACCAGACTATTGTCTAACCTAAGGTTTTATGCCTTGCTTCTTATTATCTTGGATACTCTTAAATGAGTAGACTAGATAGCATGTCTAGGTAACGTAGTAGCTATTCGGAGGACGAGCTGGATAGAGCTATCTCATATTATATAGTTATATGGATTATACGCTTATTTTACTGTGCAACACTGGGGAGTCTTAGTAGTGACTTTTTATTACTTGTATTTGAGATAGTTATTGAGTTTGTTCCATTGTATAAACTCTATGACATTTGATGCATTACTCTAAGGATATTATACTCTGATGATTGGTTCACACTGTTATTACTATCTCTTCTGTTGTATATGTGATATTATATTTTGTCCATGCGCTGTAAGATATACAACATGTTATAAGCTATGTTTATTTTATTTTAACCCTGATGATCGTCCTGTATCAATCGGGCATGACTGCAGTACACTATTTATATACTACTGGTGCCGATGGTATAGGGCAGTCGTCACATTTGATATCAGAGTCTTGGTTACATGATTAACCTCAGTTGAAACTGCGATCTAATAAAGATAAGGAAGGAGTTATCGCCTTAGATTGGATCTACAGTGTGCATATATGAGAGAATGCGTACTTGTTATATATTTTGGTTTTCAAAGCTATATAATAATATATTATATAGTATAAGTAGCAAGCACATGAGCACTATAGATACAGTTTACTTTATAAGAGGCTAATCATTCTTGTTATAGATAAGAATGAGCCATCATACAAGGAATACTGTGAGATCTATTTCACGATCGGGAGCTGATATGCCTAATTTTAAAGCTATGTTTAATGTTATGATGGCGATGATGATGAGGAATGCCGCTGGTGTGGCTATTGGTGGAGGTGCTCATATGCAAGCCCCTAGGGCTGATTCACTAAGTTAAGAAAGGATTACTCTACTTTGGGGGAAAGCCATTTTATGGAACAGAAATAGCCATAGAAGTGCAAGATTGGATTGATACTTGTGAGCGCATCTTTGGTGATATGGAAGTGGATGACGCTATGAAGAGAAAGTTGACTTCTAGACAACTTCAGGGGCGGACCATGAATCAGTGGAACTCCATGACTATTGCTACGTCTGAAGATCAGTTCAGTTGGGAATTGTTTTGGGCAAGGTTTTAAGAAGGATTGCTTGGAACTTGTAAAGGTAAGCAGGTTGTGAAATCATATGCTTTGGACGCAACCCTGACTTCATTAAGTGCTCCCTCAGCGAAGGCGAAGGGAATAAAAGTCGTTATTTAAGTGACCTAGTAAATAGATTAGGGTTGAGACCCGAGATAGTAAGCCGGCCCTTGATCATGACAAATCATGTTGGAGGCTCTACTAGCCTGTGCATGGTTTGTCATGATCAAGTGCCGGTTTACTGTCTCGGTCTCAATCCCAATCTATTTAATAGGTCAGCCTGTGCATGGTTGGTAGCAGTTTGTTCTTATCGAGTCATGGATGCTCTTTTGTATTGATTGCTTTTTTCTGAATCCTTTTGGATTCAGGAATATCTTGGGAATGGACTGGCTTAAGAAGTATGTGGTGATAGTGGATTGTGAGAAGCTATTGGTGACAATCAGAGATGTGAAAGTGCGAAAGGTAGTGATTGGCTTCCTACTAGAGGATAGGGTGACGATTAGCTATATTCGCTAAAGGTTCCACAGGAGGTGTCATAATCTGTGCTGATTTCTAGAGAGTATCCGGATGTCTTTGAGGGAGTAACTGGATCGCCGCCGCATCAAGAAATTGAGTTCTGGATAGACATAGTGAAGGAAGCCAAACCGATAGTTATGCCTTTGAGGCAGATGGTGCCCAGAGAGTAGAGGGAATTAGAGGTGCAACTGAATGACCTATTAAAAAAAGGGTTCATTCGAAGGAGTGTATTTGAGTGAGGTGCACCTATAGTATTCGCGATTAAGGCAGATGGCTCATTGAGGTTATGTGTGACTATCATGAGCTGAATAAAGTAAAGAACAAGAACAAGTATCCACTCCAGCTTACTAATGACTTCTTTGATAATCTCCATGGTGCAAAGGTGTTCTCTCAAATGGATTTGGCAATGGGATTTCACCAGCTTAGAGTAGCGAAGGTGAGTGTGCCCATTATTGTGTTTCGTACGCCGTTAGGTTTTTATGAGTGGTTGGTGATGCTACTCGGGTTGACCAACTCTCCAACCTCTACCATACTTTGTGGATCTCATGAATTGAGTTTTCAAAGACCGACTGAATAAGTTTATGCTTGTGTTTATGGAGGATATTCTGATCTACTCTAAAACTGAAGAGGAGAACAAAATGCACTTGAGGATTGTGTTATAGATATTGAAAAAGCACAAGTTGAGAGCGAAGTTCTCTAAGTGTCACTTCTAGAGAGAAGTAAGGTCTTGGGTCATGTCGTGTCTGGACAGGGTATAGCAGTGGATCCTGCAAAGGTGGCAGTGGTCCAAGATTAGAATCGACCTAAGAATGCTACGAATGTGAGGAGTTTCTCGAGATTGGCGGGATACTATAGACGCTTTATCAAGGACTTCTCAAAGATAGCGGCACCGTTGACTAATTTGATGGAGAAGAATCAGAATTTTGTTTGGGACATGAAATATGAGCATGCATTTGTGAGTCTTAAAGAGAATTAACGAGCGCACCAGTATTAACCATTCCAAGTGGAAACAAGGAGTTTGCGATATTTATAAATGCTTGTGGTATTGGATTGGATGCGGTGTTGATGCAGAAAGGAAAAGTTGTTGCCTATGCTAGTCGACAACTAAAGCCCCACGAAAGAAATTATCCAACTCATGATTTAGAATTGGCGAAAACAGTTTTCTCTTTAAAGATGTGAAGGCATTATCTACTATGAGAAAGGTTTGAGCTATTTACGGAGCACAAATCCTTGAAGTACCTTTTCTCTTAGAAGGATCTCAACCTTCGTCAGCAATGGTGGCTAGAGTTCTTGGCCTCCTATGATTTTGATATTACCTACACACCGAGTAAAGGAAATGCGATCGCCGATGTATTGAGTAGAAGATGTGCTAGTTTTATAGCAATGTTCTTGGAATGGAAACAGATTGAGTACATTGCTGGATATGATTTCAGATCTCATTGCGAGCTGGAACCAGAGATATTGGCAGGTTTGTCGATTAGACCTACTCTAATTGAAAGGATCGGTACTAGTCAAAAGCAAGATGCTGGTCTAGCAAAGATCACAGCAAGGATAGGAGAAGGAGTAGATCTGAAGACATGAAGCAATACAAACTCGACCAAGAAGGTTGGCTTCATAAAGATGGAAGGTTGTTTGTTCCCGAAGTTGATGGAGTGTGAGATGAAGTGCTAAGAGGGTGTCATCATTCTAGATTGACTATTCATCCCGGTGGTAATAAGATGTACCGAGATAGAAGCGAACTTACAACTGGAAAGGGATGAAGAGGGATGTTGGGGCATTCATCTCCAAGTGTATGAACTGTCGATTGGTAAAGGCAGAGTAGAAAAAACATAGTGGATTGTTGCAACCATTAGAGTTTCCTAAGTGGAAATAGGAGCAAGTATCGATGGATTTTATAGATGGACTACTTAGGACTCGAGTAGGGTACAATGGCGTTTGGGTCATAGTTGATCGGTTGACTAAGAGTGCGAGGTTTATACCCGTCAAGTCAAGTAGAATGGCATCCGGCTGGCAGAGTAGTATGTGAAATGGATATTACGATTTCAGGGTGTGCCAAAGAGCATTGTGAGCGATCGAGACCCGTTGTTCGCCAGTGGGTTTTGGAAAAGCTTACTAGAGGCGTTAGGGACCGAGCTCCATCTTAGTACAGCTTATCACCCGCAAATGGATGGGCAGAGCGAGAGAGTAAATCATATATTAGAGGATCTTTTGCGAGCATGTATTGTAGATTTCGAAGGATCATAGGATGATCATTTTCATCTGGTGGAATTTGCATACAACAATAGTTATTAGTCGGGTATTGGTATGGCTCTGTATGAAGCATTATATGGACGACCATGTAACGCTCCTTCATGTTGGTGGGAAGCGGGTGAGAAATCGATATTTGGACAAAATATGATTAGAGAGACATCGAAGAAGATTGAAATCATTCGACAATGAATGATAGCTGCTCGGATCGACAAAAATGCTATGCAGATAAAAGACGAAGAGATTTAGAATTTTCTGTCGAAAATATGGTATTTGTAAAAGGTTTCTCTTATAAATAATGTAGTTCAATTCTGTAGAAAGGGGAAATTGGCATCGAGATTCGTAAGTCCTTTTTCGATAATCGAGATGATTGGGAAGCTAGCATTAAGGTCGACTTACCTCAGAAGATGGTGGGCGGGCACAACGTTTTTCATGTCTCTTATCTTTAAAAATTTGTGCATGACTCAGGTGTGATGATTACACTAGATAAGCTAGATGAGGTAGAACCAGAAGTTTTTGGATCTCGTAGGTCGCTTCTGTCGTTGGGTACGATACGATATAGCTTAGGAGAAAGACGGTGAAACTATTAAAAGTACAATGGAGCGGAAGTGATGACGATTGTAGGTGGGAGACGGAGGAGAGCATGAATACTACTTGTTTGGAGCTCTTTGACTGGTAATACCCATCATTTATCGTATATACTTTCACCATTGTATATTATATCTGATAGGTTAGTATTCCGCATGCTAGGGTAAGCTCACCTACACTATTGGTTGCATGGTTGCTTGTTTGATATGTGTGATGTTTGCTTATGATTGGAAAGCATGCAGGATAACTAAAGTTGCTTATACCTTGGCTTGTTTGGGGATTAGGGGGCGTAATTCCTAAAGGTGGGAGAATGTAACTACCCATATTTTACGTACCCATATCTTACGTATTGAAGGATCGTAAAATATTCTTATTTTATTCGTATGAGGTCGTATGATTCTATAAATTTGGGATATGACCCTTAGGGAAATTTACACACCTACGATTTTTCCCGAATTACTATGTGACAATTTTGACCTTGAAAACCTTATTTGGGCTATAACTTTTTATAGGAGTCAAATTAGGGTCTCAAACTAACTCTATTACTTCAAGATGATGTTTTCCCTTTCCTCATAGTAGTCATAATAGAAAAACAGACTTACGGTTAGAAAGTTATGCATGTTTTAAGTGTTAAAAGTTGCTGGCCAGAATTAGCGTGTATTAGTTAAGCCCATTAATAGACCTTTTAGTCTAATTCGAGGAACACTATAAATAAAGAGCTAGAGAGTCAAATTAAAAAATTTCCCTCTCTCCCTAAATCTCCCATTAACCCTAAATCCATTCAAAATCACCCAATTTACTCTCCAAATCAAATTAGATTGAAGATTAGTGAATAAATCTCTGACTAGCAGTAGAGATCATCGATTTGGTTGATTTGAAGTGTTTTTCATCGCTGTCTGCTTTGGATCTAGAGACAAATTGGTTGAATTTGGTAATTGGTGAGTGGTTTATACCTTCTCATTATCCTATGCATGTTTATATGGTAGAATTATAGGTTTAAACATTGTTTTCAACCTTAAAATCCTTTTTTGACCTAAATTACATATTGACATATGTTTATGGCATAGATTGATGAATTTTAAAAATGATTTGTAGTAATAGCCTTGTAATTCACCTTGTTCATATTCATATGTTCATTGGTTGCTTAGATTTGGATTAGAAATTATTTGATTGGTATAATTCAATGTAGTGGCTATGTGATTGGATGTAAATGCATGTTATTCTATGGTTCTATTGTGCTTTGTTGTAGTTTGTTGGTGTTTTGGATTCATAGGAAGATAGGTTGGTGAATCAAGCAAATCAGAGGCAAAGTTAGTCAGAATTGGACGAAAATTAAAAGAGAGACTCTGGTGCATAGAAGGAGCCTACATGATAACTCTCACCTCAAGATGGGTTAAGATTATAACTCGGCGATTAATTATCAAGTTAGGTTAGCGATAAGTTATAATGGTTGGTCGGAATTGGACGAAACATGGAGGAGAGGTTCTGGAGCATAAAAGGAGCTTGCATAATAAAACTCACCTCAAGATGGGTTAAGATTATAGCTCAGCGATGAGTTATCAAGTTAGGTTGGCGTTGAGTTATAATGGTTGGTCGGAATTGGATGAAACTTGAAGGAGAGGCTCAGGAGCATAGTAGGAGCTCACAAGATAAGTCTCACTTCATGATGGGTAAAATTTAAAACTCGACGACAAGTTATCAAGTTAGGCTGGCGATGATTATCAAGTTAGGTTGGCGATGAGTTATAATGGTTGGACGGAATTAGACGAAACTTAGAGGAGGGTCTCATTAGCATAGAAAAAGCCTACGTGATAACTCTCACCTCAAGATGGGTTAAAGTTATAACTCGGTGACGAGTTATCAACTTGGGTTAGCAATGAGTCATCAAGTTAGGTTGGCAATGAGTTATAACGGTTGGTCAGAATTGGACAAAACTTAAAGGAGGGGCTCAGGAGCATAGAAGGAGCCTATATGATAACTCGCACCTCAAGAGGATTGGTTGGGGCTGAGTTATGGTGTTAACTCCTATGGGTCGGTCGACTTGATGAATGGGTAGTGCTTAGCTAGTAGAGTTTGTCTATGGAAAGATGTAGGAGAAACTGGCTAAGTCTATGAGTTGGCACCGAGTTAAGGGCATAGGTAAGCACCGAGTTAAGGATATAGGTTGGCACCGAGTTAAGGGCATAGGTAAGCACCGAGTTAAGGATATAGGTTGGCACCGAGTTATCATAGTGGGTCCAGTGATGGTGGAAAATCTAAGGACTGGAGTAGAGGTTCTATAGACCGTGCTGGAGGTGTTGACTCATTCGCATCAGGGTTTGATAGCGATGTAACAATATGATGAAAGCTAGAATCTTCGGTTTGTGACTCGTTATGGGAGTAGGTATCGAAGATACTGGCTCGATAAAGGAGGGAGCCGTAGAATTGGAAACGTTGTGGGTTCCTGAATAATGGAAACTGGATTGAGCAAAGGAAGGGCTCGGATCCAAATAGAGAAAAGTAGGGCTCAGATTAGTATGTGCTAAGGAATCGTTGATGTTGGGAGTATTTTCTTGTGTACTCGAAGCAGTGGTATTATAAGTGGAGATCGACAGGGGTCAATTGAGAGACCTGTATACCCTGGACCAGTAGCTTTGGGTCTAGTGTCTAGCTTTGGGCTACGAGACATATATTGATCATTCGGCTGCATGATACGAGAGTACATAGAAAACCGAGATCTTCATTAGTCCCTGGTAGAAAGGAGGCCATACGAGTTATCATATATTCAAGGCACAAGGATGAGTGATAGTGGGTATTGCTTGTTGGATGTTATGGTTGCTTTGGTTGCTTTCTTTAGTGGGCTATCACTAAGGAATATCATTGGGAGTAGGTACTGGAGATAGAGATGTCGGGATATTATTCACTATACTATATGTTGTATAGTACCATTATGATATTGTAAAGTAGCATATTACAATGTTATGTGCTAACTCTTTGGTTGTAGGGACAGATCATTTATGATTTCTGTACTCTTGTTGCTTACCATATTCACCTGTATAGTATTTTGAGATTCATTTACCACTCATACCAAACTATTGTCTGACCCAAGGTTTTATTTTTTTCTTCTTATTATCTTGGGTACTCTTAAATGAGTAAACTAGATAGCAACTCTAGGTGACACAGTAGCTGTTCGGAGGATGAGCTAGATGGAGCTCTCTCGCATTATATACTTATATGGATTCTATGCTTATTCCGCTGTGCAACATTGGGGAGCCTTAACAGTGACTACTTATTACTTGCATTTGAGACGGTTATTGAGTTTGTTTTCATTGTACAAAATCTATGACATTTGACGTATAACTCTATGGATATTATGCTCTAATGATTGGTTGACATTGTTATTACTGTCTCTTATGTTGTATATGTGATATTATATTTTGTCCATGCGCTGTGAGATATACAACAGGTTAATGTTGTGTTTATTTTATTTCAACTCGGATGATCGTCCTATATCAGTCGGGCATGACTGCAGCGCTCTATTTGTATACTATTGGTGCCAATGGTATATGGTGGTTGTCACACTGTTCGCTGTAGGTGTTTCCCCATCTTCTTAAAGTGATTCACTTCAATGTGGTTTACTATGCTCGTGCCTAAATCCATTTTAACTTTTAATGAATTCGCTAAGAAGTTCCTAAAGCAGCTTAGACTCCATGCTGCCAGACCAAAGGACGTGATGTCCCTATCTAGCTTGTCTCAAGGACCCATGGAGTCTCTTAAGGCTTTCTTAAACCGATTCAACATCGTCGTTACTGAGGTCAGCAATGCAAAGGAGGATCTTGTATTTATGGCCTTGGTTCGAGGCATTCACCCAGATATGGATTTCGGTAGATGGTTAAAAATGAAGCAACCCACTACCGTGGAAGAATTTCGTCGAAAGGAAAATCAATTCTTGCGGTTGGAAGAAGCAAGACTGGCCAAAAGAAAGGTTGGCAATGAATAATCGATGGAAGTAATCCAATGAAACATCGTAGTAAATGCTAGAAACTCTGGTAATTAGAAGAAAAGAAGTCAAAACTTTGGTAACGGGCATGTCACAAGTGTGAAACGTCCGAAGAACTTTGGATTGGAAGATTACACACCCTTTAATGACACACCGGAGAACATATGTCTTGCCACTCAAGGAACTGAGCAATATAAGAAGTAGCTAAAGAGGGAAGCGATAAAGCAAGATAAACGTTTTGGGAAGTACTGTCGCTTCCACGAAACCTATGGGCATAACACTAATGAATGCCGACACTTGAGGAATCTGATCAAGGAGCTGATATGGAATAATAAGCTCCAGCAGTATGTTAGGGAACCTCAGAATGGCATAGAAACTACAAGACCCCAGGGTCTACCTACTAAAGAAAAACTACCTGGACCCACCGGATAGGGGCCCAGGTGAGCTGATGAAAGATAGGTTATCAAATAACCTTCAAGCTAGCCATCCAATCCACTGAGGAATGAAATAGCAACCTAAAACATTATAGTTTCACTCATCCTTATCTAATTTCCTTTCGCAAATAAGCCTCCCAAGGAAACTGAGGGCATTGTAAATAGGTAGGACTTGCCATTTCTTCTAGTTATTAATAAAATCTGCTTCTCGAGCTAAAAGAACCGTGTTCTTGTAAGCAAAAATCCTATGCCATGCAACTAATAACACAACCGAGAATTCGCTCCTCTACCCTCGAATGACGAGTTAGACTCACTAACCATCGGATTGACATGTCGTATCGATCCCTAAACTTCTAAGAACCGACATTGTCCCAAGACTAGCAACATCGGGATGGTCCATACCATCAGATCAATAAGTCGTATCGATCCTTAGCGTTCTAATAACCGGCATTGTCCCAGACTGGAAACGTCGGGAAGGTCCAAACCACCAAGTCAATATGGAAAATCAACTCAACCCGCCGGGTCGATGGGTTGTATTGATCTCAAATTTTTTGAGAATTGGCGTTGTTCTAAGACTCTCAATGTCAAGAAGGTCCGAAACCTTCGGGTTACTAGTCACAGTGACCCCTAACCTCCTGAGAACTGACATTGCCCCAACATTGTCGGGAAGGTCCAAATCGACGGATCGACAGTAACAAGATCCCCACTTCCTGAGAAATGACGTTGTCCTAATGCTAGCAACGTCGGGAAGGTACAAACTGCCAAGTTGATGGGGAAAATCGACTCAAACTGCCAGGTCGATGGGTCGTATTGATCCCAAACCTTCTAAGAACTGGCATTGTCCTAAGACGGTCAACATTGGGAAGGTCCAAAACCATCAAGTCCAAGATCACATCGACCCTAACCTTCTGAGAACCGGCGTTTCCCCAGCAACATCAAGAAGGTTCAAACAGATGGATCAACGGTTACATCGATCCCTTACCTTGTGAGAACCGAGGTTGTCCTAAGATTGTCAACATCGGGAAGGTATAAAACCACTGGATCGATGGATCATATCGATCTCAAACCTATTGAGAACCGTCGTTGCCCCGACAAAGTCGGGAATGTCCAAACCGCCGGGTCGATGGGTCGTATCGACCTCCAACCTTCTAAGAACCGGTGGTTCCTTAGAAATATCAGGAAGGTCCAAACTGTCAGGTCGATGGTCATATCGATATCAATCTTTTGAGAACCGGCATTGCCTCAACAACATCGAGAAGGTCCAAACGCTAGGTCGATGAGAAACTCACAGTAGTAAACCACTGATGCACTAGCTTCAGGAGATAAAAGCTAGTGCTGAACTATGTTCCTACTCTTGTCTTTAGAGAACCATTTTTCCCCGAAGATAGGAGAAAATGGGAAGATATAACCTTTCATAGGTGATCAAATGGTTCGGCCCTTCATTGCAGGAATCAACCTTTGCTCGGAGTAAGGCAGGGAAAGGGAAATCCCCAGGATTAAGCCGCTCATATACTAGTTTCCAGAGATAGAAGCTGGTGCATAACTATATTTCTAGTGTTCAACTTAGTGAGAATTTTGATGTAGCCCAGAGATAGGCAGCCTCGAGAAAATGTTGCTTGGAACCAAGCAATTGAGTTACCAATTCTCGAAGATAGGAACTGACATATGAACAGGACTTTCGTGATGATGTTAGTAGCCAAGCGAGACATGCACGGCTAAGGACAAGCGGGGACAATCATGAAAAGTCAGGAATTAAATCATTAGACTTCCTCAATCCCAGAGTGGGATTGAGAGCCAGATTAGGGGCAATTGAATAATTCACCATCTCTCACAAATGCCCAAATACAGGCGTTCGAAATAGCTAGTACCATAAGTAGGGATAAGCGCACAAATACTTGGTCAAAAGGAACCTCGCTAAGTCCAAACACGAATAACCATGACATTGATTAAATAACAATTCTGTTTTGCCAAACAAAGCATTCTGGCAGCAAATTACCACCTAGGGAAATAAAGATCTTAACGTTCAGGAATTCAGCATTGCATGAAGATAGGCGATGTCGAGAAGGAACTAACTTCCCTCCTTTAAGAATCTGGCATTGCCCGAAGATATGCAGTGTTAGGAAGGAAGAACTTTAACCTCTAGGAATCTACCGTTGCTCAAAGATTGGTGATGATAGGGACAGGAAGCACTTAGTCCTCAAGAATACATCATATTTCCCAAAAATAGACGGTGACAAGGAGACGTGATAACAAAATCTACCTTCAAGAATTCATTACTGCCCAAAGATTAGCGACGGCTAAAAGATTCTCAAAACAAACCAGGAACCAAGTGGATAATTCAGCTTTGGCCTTAAAAAATTTGTCGACGCTTGAAGTCCGGTGACGACAAGAAGGATCGATAACCTACTTCTGGACCAACTAGATCATTCGGTCCCAACTTGCAGGAATATTCCATCGCCCGAAGATTGGTGATGCTAAAGAGAAACCCCAGAATGGAACTGCAGATACATTGGCTTTCAGAGACAGAAGTAGGAGCTCAATTGAATCTTCAGCCATACCTTCTAGAATGTGACACTGGTCGAAGATTGACAACATTAGGAAGAAACCATCTTCTAACATTCAGGGATCTAACCATACGAATCAGGCTGAGGGAAATCAAACGAATTGCTCAGGAAACCTAGTCTCCCAAAAATGCATGGACTTAGTATTCTGAGTAATCAACCCTATGGACTAGGGCATATACACGTATACTTGGTAGAAATGAAATCGACTGAGCCTGAACAGGGACAACCACAGAATTGGCTAAACCAAGCTACATCAAAGTTTATGTGTAATGGAATATGCCAAAATGACTACAGGAGTATTATTTACATGCACAGAGTTGCGGTAAATAAATATGCTGCATAGGAACATAGGAAGAGTAGCAATAAGAAAAAAGCAATGGTTGAAATTGAGCAATTAAACAACTAGTCCCCGAAGATAGAGACTGACATGTAGATTGGATTCTAAAAACCGCAAAGGAAGGGGAATCGTGGATGACTCCCATAAAGGACTATCTGCTCAAAGAAATTCTACCGAGAGGAAAGAAAGAGTGGGAGAAACTTCCCTGGAAAGTGCCACGGGTCATGGTACAAAATAGAGTATTATATAGGAGAAAGTTCTCTACCCCCGCTTCAGTATGTAACTAAGGATGAAGCTAGGAAGACACTTGTAGAAGACTATTAGGGAAGCTGTGGTGATCACATGGGGGGAGCGGATGCAGACATTAGTAAAGAAGGAGCTTCACTATGAAAAATTCTGGTGGATGATAAATCAGAATGCAACTGGCTACACCAAACAGTGCAATCGATGCCAGGGATTTGCAAAATTCCTGAGATCCACATTGATAGAACTTAAGCAAATGGTCAGCCCATGCTCATTTATAATTTGGGGAATCAACATTATCGGTGTGCATCCGGTGGTAGACAAAAGAGCAAAATATGCTATCCTTGCAGTTGACTAACCGATGGCAAACCGAAACCGTTTGCCATGATCGCGATGAAAAAGGCAAACCGATAAGTGGAAGCAGTGAACCAAAAGTTCTCGATACCTAGAGGAAGCTTTTGGTGCCGAAAGGCTTGGAATTGAGTCATCGATGTGAAAGTTTTCAAAGATAGAAATGGATGCATAACTATACTATTAACCACAACCTTCAGGATCTATCGTTGCTTGGGGATTGATAATGTTTGGAAGTTATAATAACCGACCTTTAGGAATTCTATTGATCCCCGAAAATAGATAACTTCAAGGAAGGATATCGAAATCGAATAGTTCGTGCACTAGTTTTCGAAGTTTGAAACTAGTGGCTAACCGGATTTCACGATAGTGCTGGCGACTAATCAAAACACTCTTGGTTGAGGATATGTGAGGATAGCCGCAAAGAAATTAAAAACAAGTACTATTGAACTTATCATGATCCAAGACTGAGGTTGTGGAAGCTCACTTAGATAGGGGTAGTTGAATAATTTTCCTCCTAATGTCTAACTACTACTAGTGCCCGAAGATAGGCATTCTAAAAAAATATGTTATACAAACAAGATTTAGTTTATAATAAAGATCGCACAATAAGGAAATGAACATCCCTTCTCCTGCTCAGTACTAGTCAAGAGCAATGTCATACATCATCGAATAATAAAAAATAACCACGTTTATATGCACAAAGTTGCAAGACAGCGGGGCCACCCCAGCACAATTATGACCTATTTAAGGCAAAAACAAATGATACAGACTATACGACTAAGATAGAGACCGATAGGCTAGCAAGCCTTGGGAAATTTCTACTTGCACTTCCCTCTTGATCCAAAACCCTTGAAGCTAGGTACTCATTTAAAGGCGGAGGCAGATTTAGCAACAACTTTGTAAGATCAACCGTGCCTTGTAATTCAGCCATGATCAATCATCCCGGCATAACAGGAATAAAAAGCAAAGCCTAGCTGTGAAGAACCCAGCTCCAGAAGGAGTAGACATACCATCACCGGACTTGAAGCACGGCGATTGGTAAGTCATTCTAGGAAAGGAAACTTGATGTTCAACACGATCAGGTTTGTTTTATTTTGAAAATTAAAATCCGTTTGACCAACATCCGGAGTCCAAAGGATGTCGACGTATGTCGACCAATCGGAGTCCGAGCTTTAACCGGGGCAAATGAGAAGTGCCAGTCTATGTAATATGAGTCCTGTGTCTCGTATGCGATGAATGGACCATCCTGTGTTGATAGCTCCCTCATACTAGAAAAATGAGTCATGTTGTGCAATGATACTATATGTCGGAACTTACTTGTTATTGATGAGTAAACGATAATGGAGCCATTGTCCATAGTGGCACAGAAACTTGTGTTTCCAAAAACACGGGAAATGAAGCAAAAGGAAAAGCATAGCGATGGAATCATCCAACATAATCGTTCCTAAAGCAAACCGTCTTATTGGAATGAGGCGACAATACAAGAACAGTCGTGCATTGATAGGAGTTAGCCGCAGGCAGAGAGTCGAACGTGTCTCCAAACCGGCGTGAATATAAGCTAAGACAAGCTTAAGATCCATTATAGGTCAAGCATAACCCAAACTTCAACTATCTCCACTAAGAAGCAGTGGGCTATACCACCACCATCATTACCATTGCTATAGCAATCGCCTTTCCTCCAACTTTGGATAAAGTTCACTCGATGGCATGGGCCAAAAGCACTAACGGGGGCAACTGAAAAGAAAAAAATGAAAACAATACACAACGAAGAGATTGCATGCCCGTCTAAGGCATGGAACGATCTCCAGAGCATAGATCTTGTCCTTAGCACGAAGATGAAGAATGGAATTCTAACTATTCAAAACGGTTGAAGGAATGTCTACCGGACAAAAGAGATGCTTCGAAGCAATTTTTGAACAACTATCTAAAATCAAGGGATAGCAAATCAGAACTTGTCTTGATCCAGAGCACGCTTTGTTTTCAGTGAAAGCATACTCTGGGAGCAAGTATTAACTGGTTATTGACCAAGCCGATTTCAATTGGAAGTTAGAACGTTAAAATAAAGACAAAATGATTCCAAGACATTGGAAACATCATAAAAAGGCGAGATGAAGGAAATATCAAAATGAGCAAAAAAGGTTAACTTGAGTTTTTCAACTTGGTGCTTGGGGTTGGGCTCGAGTCATACTAGGGCTGAACGTAGGAAAAGTGAAGGAAAAACCGAGTTGAGAAATAGTAAGGCAAGACAATATGACTTGGAGTCATACTCGGGTTAAACTTGAGACAAACTCGAGTCAGACCCAAGTTAACTCGGTATCGACTTATAAGTCACAACTCAATACCGAGTTATGAGTTTACTTGGGTCTGACTCACAAAACTCTCAGGTCAGACTCAAAGCAATCATTACCGAGCAGAACTCGGGTCGAACACACAAAACTCTCAGGTCGAACTTCAAGTTAGGTCATCCTGACCTGAATCTAATGATTTTCATCAAAGTCAAGATAGATGAAGACGAAGATGAAACGACTCGAAATCCTAGAAGCACACTTAGAAGAGGTATGAAAATGACTCGAAAATTTTTCAACCAAAAATGAGCAAAGGAAATAAGTCGGCACTTACCTATTTAGCTTGGGGCCGAGTTATTTCTACACTCAATTCTTCACTCCAACTTCACACGAGTAAGTACTTACCTCTTTCATATGCGACCAAGTGATTTTGAAGAGTTTTGGACAACCAATCCCAAGAGTTAAAGAGATGATAGCTAAAATGGCAGAATAAACCAAGTGATGAAGGAATGATCATCAAAATCAACCAAAAATCAATGAAAACAACATGGGACAAATCAACAAGAAGATAGAAAAGTAAGAAAATCGACGAAGTCAAGTTTGGATTAGTTAAAATAACTAGGTCCTGAGTTATATAACTCGGCCTCAAGTTTTTTTATAAGTTGGTGGACCCCCATACTACATAAGCAACTTCGGGCTGATGTCTGGACTCTACTGCAAGTAAACTTCTAACATTTAGATGAGTTAAAATTACTCAACCCCAAGTTATTTCACTCAACCTCGAGTTATTTCTAGAACTTGGCGGACCCCGAGATTTCTTATGTGAGTCCGAAATCTGCTGCAAGTGGACTTCTGACTCATCACACATGTTTTCCTATAAACACAAACTTATGTGCAACCAAAAGAGGATCTTCTCCCTGCCTTTTCTCCTTCACTCTAGATCTGGGACTCCATTTCTCTTCACCTTCTTCTTCCATCACTATAGTCACCAAGGCAGCTACTCTTGGCAGTTCTAGGCCTCAGAACTTGTCAACTTCTTGTACTTGTAAATATAATTCTCTGTAATCACATACAAATTGCCTAAGATCCAATAGCAATTAAACTATAAAGTGTACGTAGGCTAGAGATTGCTGAACCACTATAAAAATCCCGTATCTCCTTTTTATTTTTCTGCTATTTTCAATGTTATCTACTAGATCTAGGTCCCACAATCTCCCTACATCCTATTCTTGGGTGCTGATCCATTTTTGGCATCAATGCTCATCTATAAATACTAACATGAAACCGTCTAAATGCTCTCGGAAGATCTGGTTCATCAAATTCACAAAGAAAGAAGGCGCATTGGTCAGTCCAAATGGCATGACTAACCATTCTACGAACCATATCTTATTCGAAACATCGTTATTGGAATGCTTTCCTCTGCCTCTCTCAATTGATGGAACCCTGTTGATAAGTCCAATTGGGAAAATACTTTGGCTCCGCTCAACTAATCAAACAAGTCATCTATGCTCGGCAAAGGATACCGATTCTTTATCGTCTTCTCATTCAACTTCTGATAGTCAATATACATCCTCAACGACCCATCCGGTTTCTTCACAAACACTGTGACGGCTCCTCAAGGCGAACTACTTGGTCTAATAAAATTATTTCCTTCTAAGTTCACCAGCTGCACCTTTAACTTTTCATCTCACTAGGTGTCATTCTGTTAGGCGGTCTACTTATAGGTTCAGCTCTAGGTACAAGATATATTTGAATGTCAGTAGCTCGTCATGGTGTTAGTCCTGTAACTGGCTTAAAAACAACTGCATGCTCTCTTACAATGAAAACCAGATTGACCTTATCTTCCTCTTCCATTGCACCCAATAAAGCACACACATCTAGACCTGAATTCTCTACCGAGTATATAATTTAATCATGGCTATCTGGGTGTCCTGATGATATTTCATATCCTGGAAAAATTCCTAGTAGCATATTTGCTTAGCCAATCCAAACCCAAAATGATCCCAAAACCCATAAAGCCAAACACATGTAGATTGTACTTAAATGCATGACTTAACAACTCAATTTATAAATGGCCATACCTCATCTCAAGAGTTGCATAACCTCATATTGGATTCGCAACCTCTAAAGAAGTGATGGTTCTAGATTTAACTTATCTACCAAACATTGCGAGATAAAAGAATGTGATGCGCCAGTGTCAATTAACACTTTAACAAGTATGCCATGAATTGAAAACATACCTCCCATTATAGAATTTCCTTTCTCTTCTGCATTTGGTCGAGAAGCTGATGTTTCCAAAGCAAAAACTTTCCCTTTATCAGCCTTGGCTGGTTTTGGACATTCATTCCTGTAATGCCCCTTTTGGTTGCAGTTGTAACACTTCACGCCCTTCTTTCCCACAGCCTTCTTTCCATCACTAGATCGACACTCATTAGCAAAGGGCCCTTTCTTATCACACATATAGCAAACAACATTAGACTTTCCTTTCTTGGCATCTCTGCCCATTTGAGCTCCCTTATCAAAAATCTTCCTTTTCTTGCCTTGAAACCCTTTAGTCTCCATAGGCTTGTCACTTCAAAATATCGAAAGCATTTCCTTATTTCTTAATGCCATCTCTACCACCACATCACATGGATCGATGAGATGCAGCATTGTTGCCCTCGCAATCTCGGGTTTCAATCCATGAATGAACTTCTCATTCCTTTTGATCACATATCAATAGCAGTATATCTGTATCTGGTTAACTTATCAAACTTAGTTGCATACTCCAGTATAGACATCTCTCCTTGCTCCAATTATATGAACTTCCTAAGCAAGGTTGACTTAGCTATCTCTTAGAAAAACCTTTCTCAAATCACTTTCTAAATTCAGTCCAAGTCAAGTTCTCCTCTGGTACTCCTACAATCACATTGTTCCATAAATACAAAGCAACTCCTTGCAACTGTCTAGATTCCAACCTTCTCTTTTGATCATCATTCTAGCCTAAGTCAGCAAAAATCCTTTCTTATTGCAACAATCAATTTTCCACTTCAATAGCACTTTTCATTCCTAGAAAAGGCTTTCTACCAAAACTGGTATAATCATGGCTCTACTTGGTGTATTCATTGTGAGAAGGTACCTCGGGATTAGCACCTCTTGCGTTGCCAGTGTTTCCTCCAACCAAACCAACTATAGCTCTAGCTTGCATCATATTCATAAAGAACTGATACATAGTCCTCATATCTACTGGTGGGGTTCCAACACTCATATTAGCTTTTTTATTTGGATCAGCATTTGCTTGTCGACCCGAATTCCTTCTAGTATTGGATCGAACATTTCCATTAGTTGTGGTGCTTTCTCCACCTAGATTAACTCTTCCATTTTCTGCTTCCACATCTCACTTTTTCGTAATCTGCATACGCGTCTTTGTAGGATATAGAAGAATGGTCTAAGAAAGAGGGAAGAATAGAGATAGAATACATACTTATAACAATTAACAAGTATGTTATATAGCGTTATCCCATACCCCCAATCTTATTTTCTGATTTATCAGGATTATGTTTTTCTTTTAAGTTTTATTTCATCAAAATCTTATAAGTTTTACATAAACCTATGCTTTGATACTAAGTTGTAACATCCCACATTTTGAGGCTCCAAAATAAGTGATATTGATGTTGTAGCCATCAACTGTATTATTTCTTGATGATAAAATGAGATCAGTTAATTGTATTTATAACATCAAAAGCTCATGAATGAGAATTTCAAACCACATTTCATTAATAAACTTTCATATTCATTACATAATCCCATTACATAATACCATCAATTCCTTGTTTTAAAAAAATATAATAATTACAAATATATTCCAAGAGCGACATATGAAGATGCCTCCTTGGATGATTATAGTCTAACCACCTAACAATTATATATCCTGTCATTTCATTCATTCAAACAAAACATAAGCTTTAAACAACACAACGAAAATAAATTCCTAACTTTAGCTAGCTTGCCTCCTAGAATTCTCCGGAAGCTTATTCGGCTAATACTGAAAATCCCAACTTTCGACCTACTCAAATGAGTACCTGAGAGTTTAAGGGGAAAAAAAACTTTGGTTTGGATAAAAAATCTAGTGTGAATACTAATTTACCATCTTGAATTACAATAGATATCTAGTGAGACCACATCGTTGAGCGGAACGAATTTTCCTCTCGCTAGTACCTTATCCCAATATGTCAATCATAAATTATGCACCTGCAACTACAATGGTTGGAACAAAACATTACATGATCATATGCATGCATGCAACATGGGTAACTCTAACTAGTCTGCCATCCTAGGGTTATGTACACCCAATGTTTACCCTTCCAAAAATCGACTGTCTATCTCAAATCAAGGTTTTCCTAGGGTCACTATGAACCTAATGGTTTCGTAGGCCAACTAATAACCTATCGAGCGGACTCGGGTCGAAACTTTAACTAGATATTCAAAATCCCCAGATACGGTTAGGAGTAAAGCAACTTAAATATTCTAGTGGGCATATAAATCTACAAGTTCCTTTCTGTGCATAAACATCCTTTTGTCTCACTACAAACAAGCCCTACGCACTGGAATCACGGACCTTTACTAACTAGGGGCTAACGGCTGAAGCATAAGGCACAACCCTACACCAGTCCCACCTATAATCTTATCTGGTTTTAAATCCATAAGTCATATCTTTTGATCAATTTAGGGAATCATAATATAATGGATCTACTTGATCTCCTATATGCAATTCTACTCGCTCGGGAGTTTAGGCTGGCAATACTCACGATTGGAACAACCTAACTAGTAATTTTGTTCCCAGATCCTAAGATGGAATGTTGGGTCATGAATTGTGAATATGACATGATAACTATGCAAATTTAACTGATTAAAGGATAATAAGAACATATAACATCATCCATCAAAATATGTTCAATCAATGGTCACATCTGTATCAAAATTACTTAAATTTAAGTAGTAATTCCTTTGGCAAAATCCATATAAAACTTGGGCTAAAACACCATTTTATTTACTTGAAACCATTTATCTTTAGAAATGATAAACCACCTGAAACCATTCTTAAAAACAAGGAAAACATAACCTATATACTTAGCCAAAATTTTATGCTAAAGCACTATCTTCTTTAAATAGCTTTTAAAAAATTAGCTGTCAAAACAGGGATGTCGACCCTTTAGAATACATGGCTATCGAGCCTATAAACATAGTTATTAACTTTGTATAACATAAGGCTGTCGAGCCTTTAAATCATAGTTTTTGAATTTATAAACATACGACTATACATGCCGCTAAAATACAGGAGTCGAGCACCTACTCAAAAAGTATCGAATCACTATAATATAGTAGATGTCGAATTGCTTAAAACATTAGGTTACGAGCCTTTAAGCAAAGTTATCAAACATAGGGTAGTTAATGCTGCTAAAAACATTGGTATCGAACAAATAGGAGACAAGAGGCTTCGATTTAAAACATTTATGGTTATCGAACCCTTTGTGCTGAACCCCTAAAACTTGTTGGTGTCCAATCTTAAAATCTTGAGGGTATCGAACTTTTAAAAGATTAATATTGAGTCTTGAAACTATAGGGTGTCGAGCCTCTACAATCTTGTGATATCGAACCCCAACAATACTTAGTGCCAAACTTCTATACAAGTTGATACGTCACATGTCTACTAAGTAGATATCGCATGCATCATCCCATAGAGATGTTGAGTCTATAAATTTAATACATGGAATAACTATTAGATAGTTATTCCATGTATCGACCTTCATGGATGTCGAATATCGATATAACAAGGGTGTTGAGTATCTAAAATGGCATTACTGTAATTAAAACAAAAACTGTTTTATTTTCTTTTAAAGCCAATACTTTCCAACAACTCTCGCCCTATGTCAGATTATCATTGGATAACAAAATGCTTTATATATTATTTTCAGAAATTGCTGGTAGATCTATTTGACCTTCTCAAATATCTTTACAAACCCTTATAATTAATATTTTTATCTTATATTAATTAAACACTTTTCTAAAATAATAAGTTCATAGAAAATGATAACTATTAGGGAAAAATCCGCAAAAATCTGGATTTTCATCTTCTTCTTTATATAAAAATATGTGGCTGAAATATTAATTTAATTATTTTTAATATTAAAACTTGAAATAAACACCTTTCCAAACGTAGGAAATTCATAAAATATTCGTATGAACTTGGAAAATTATGAAATTAAAAACCCACCTCCAAAATAATGTTTTACATAACATATTCAAATTTCAAATTAGTTGGAGATAAAAAACATAGGTTTTTCTCTAAAACTTATTAAAACAATTCTATAAAAATTCAATGAAATCATCATTCAATCCAATAATGATAACCATTAATCAAAGCATGACACATATTCATAATAAATTCGTAAATCATTTATAGATTTGAAAACAAGCATAAATAAATGAGATGGATACCATTATCCACCTTAGATTGGATAAGAGAGATTGAGGTTTGATGTTGATTAATTCCTTTAGCTTTTCTCTTTGATTTCATCTTCCTTGTCTTCTAAGTAATGGCTAGCCTCTTTAGGTTATGTTTTGATATTTTGAAAAATGATTGAGAATGAATGAGAGAAGAAGAGTTTAGGGAATGAAATAAGGAGTTATTTCCATTATACCCCTCTCATTAAATCTTTTCTATTCTATGTTTTAAAATAATCTTATTTATTCATTACTTAAGGGACGACATAATTAGTTAACAAATCTCATCCTCCTTATCACCACACATTATTCTATTTAATTTATCTATTTAAATTTCTTGAATAGTGTTAATAAAAAATTAGGGGTGTTATAGTTTGGACCATCCTGACATCGCCTATCTCCAGATAATCTCGGTTCTCAGAAGATTGGGGGTCGATTTTACAGTCGACCTGGCGGTTTGGACCTTCCCAATGTCACCTATCTCCAGCCAATGTCGGTTCTCAATGGATTAGGAGTCGATTTTCCCATCAACCTGGCAAGTTGGACCTTTTCGACGTTGCCTATCTCCAAGTAATGCCGGTTCTCAAAAGGTTGGAGGTTGAATCTCCCAGTCGACCTGATAGTTTAAACCTTCCCGACGTCGCCTATCTTTGGGCGATGCCGTTCTCAGAAGGTTGGGGATCAATTTTCCCCATTACTCGATAGTTTGGACCTTCCCGACATTTCCTATCTTTGGTCAACGCCGGTTCTAAGAAGGTTGTGGATCGATTTCCCCGTCGACTTGGCAGTTTGGGCCTTTCCGATATCACCTATCTTCGGACAATGTCGGTTCTTAGAAGGTTGGCGGTCGATTTTCCCTATAGACCTGGGGGTCTGGACCTTCCCAACGTTGCCTATCTCCGAGCAACGTTGGTTCTCAAAATATTAGGGGTCGATTTGTCTAATTGACCCCTATACATATACTCCTCGTCTATTATCCATAGCTAGAGGAGTATGCTCCCGGTCGTATCGTTGATCACACGGTATGATGGTCTTTTTTGTGAGAACAAGGCTCCATTAGTTCAAGAAGCTAACTTCATTCGCAAATAGGAGAAGTGGCAAGTCCTGCCTTGTTGCATTTCCATAAGCATACTTGGGTGGCTTATTTGCAAAAGCAAGTTAGATAGATCCAAATGAAATAGCATCACTACCAGTTGCTGGTCCATATCTATGAGATTGCAGTCACACCAATGCTTACCATCTAGCACAGCGGGTCGCTCTAGACCTGGACTGCATCTTTTCTCTTTCTTATGTTGGTTAGTCTTTCTAGGCACAAAAATAGAACATTCCCGTCTTGCAGTCCCGTCAATGAATTGATCAATCATGGACAAAGGAGAGTTGTCCTTTAGGAAAGCTTTGTCCAAGTCTGAATAGTCGATGCATGCTCGCCATTTTCCATTCGGCTTCTTAACCAACATGGTATTCGATATCCATTCTGAGTAAAGAGCGTCACGGATGAAGCCGTTAGTGAACATCTTATCTACTTCTTCCATCAATGTAGCAGATCGCTACAGACCTGGCATGTGCCTTTTCTACTTTACTGGTGTAAATTCTAGGTCGATGTTCAGTGCATGACAAGCTATCTCCAACGATATCCTGCACATATCCGGATGTGTTCAAGCAAATACATCCAAACTTAGTTGGGGGAAATTAACCAATTCATTAAGGGTTGATCTGGTTCTCGATGCAGGCCTTGTGAACCATATCGGTGCAAATTCTTCCAAGAGGACGAGCAAGCATCTGCACCAAATAGCATATGTCGCCTTAGGACCATCCATGTGCCATCCATACTTAAGTACGTGCTTCCTAGGATCAGTACTTCCATTATACGATGGCATCGTTGGATTTGTAAACTTCCTAGGATACTCTTCTCTTAGGATATTTCAAGTGAATGGAGTTTTACTTGATGCAGAACCTCATTCCTCATTCTTCCTATCTTTGCTTTCCTTCACCAACCATTTAACCATATCAGCTACATATTCTTCACTGATACGGTACTCCGAAGATTGACTACTAGGGGATACATCAAGTGTTTGGCTCCACAAATGATCTCAGATTGCATGTGACGTCCAAGTTCTCTGGTTTCTAGAAGAACCACTCCTTCGGTATTTCGTTGATGCATGGTTGGCTCTGCTACAATTATTTGAACTCCATCTTCAACATTGAACTCATAATCATTCCTATTGAGATATAGGCCTTCTTCAGAGTTAGAGACCTCCATAGCATCAATTGTCTATCTCCCTTCCTCTCTTAAATACCTTTCGGTACCGAGCGGTAACCTCTCAACACCGAGTGGTTTTTTTGTGAGGGAAGACTCCCGTTTCCTCCTAAAGTCTTTCTGCAATTCCAGCAACTCATTCCCTATGTTTTTTTGGCTTTCCCTCTCTTCTGTTTTGGATAGAAACAAAGGAGTTTTATCGTTCTGATTTAGATGGAGTTTGTGTTATATTCCTCCTGGTTTTCTGAGTTAATAGAGCTTTCATCTTATCTGTCAAATCCTTTTTGAGCATCTACCACTTTCTGTTTTTACTCTTGCAGCGTCTTATCGAATTTAATTCTTATTAGCCACATCTGTTAAGCAGATGAGCCTGGTATCGGTTGTTGGTTATTAATTTTAACTTGGTGAGCATTTCCTTCATCACCACTAACTACAGTTCTAGATATTGATCTTTCGCTTTTAGGTGACACTGATTCCTAATAGCAAGCTTCAAAATTTCCTAAGCATGACTTCTAGATCTAACCATTGGACCTCTCCAAATCCAAAGCAGCAAGCTAGATCTAGCCCTGAGTTGGACCTCTCAGTGAAAGCCCCAAAATGTTGATGCCAAAAGTGGCACAACACCGAAATAAGACCTACTACAGAATTAGATCTAGTAAAAATAACAAGAAAATGCAAAAAAGCATAGAAAAGTAGAGGGACATAAGATTTTTATAATGGTTCGGTAATCTCTAGCATATATCTGCTTTATAGTTATATAGATTATGGATTTGAGAGAGAATTAGACTCACTACTAAAAGGGATTGATAGGTTCATAAGCTTGGAATTGTCAATAGTATATGCTTAGGTAACTATTGTGAGGGAGAGATCAGAGATGAAGAAGGAGAAGAGTCTAAGATTAGAGTGAAGATCCTTCTTTAGTGGTAGTAGGGTTGATATTTATAGAGAATCAGGTGTACAGGCTTAGGAGCCTGCTTGTATTGAAGTCCAGAAGCAAGCCCAATGTCGTACAATGAGCACATAGGGCCTAGAGGCCATTAAAACCCCTCTGTACCGAGTGGTTTTACCTTGTGCAAATTTTCCTCATTTACTTATATCATCCTTCTATCTCCTATTTGATGCGCCTTAAGCTCTTTTCCATAGAGTTTGAGTTGATTCCGACGATTCTTCCGATAGCACTTGAATTATCCTGCTTTCTTCTTATCAATCCTAAGAATTGCTCATCCAAACTCTAAGAAAGACGCTTTTCCACAAGAGGTTAGAGTAAAGTATGAAGTGTATGGGGTTTATAGTGCAAAAATAGGAAGAAAACGCGCTTGGTACCGAGTGGAAACCTCTCTGTATCGGCTGGTTTCCTTAGCTCCAAAAGTGATGGTTTTTCTTGAGTTCATTTCTCTTCCACTTCTGATCGCGTTTCCAAGTTCATGAGTCATTTCGTATTTGTCTTGACCTTCTACTTGCGGTTGAATTATGCTTGGTTAAAAACCTAGTTAACAGTACTTACACACACACACACGTAGTTAGTGTCTACCTCGAGTAGATGGGGCATATCGTATGGGTACGTGAAGTTAGGATGACAAAGTAAAATAATAAACATAACATTTAATGGAAGGCAATCGACATAAACTATTGTTTGTGTATAAAGTGTGTACTTTATCAATCACCAGAATGTTATTTTGATCCCCTCATCATTACAACTCATATGATAGCTTTAGAGGAATAGGTATTAGTACAAGGCAGGGACGATGGAAGGATGGATTTCCTTATGCATGCTCAACACTGAAAAAGGCACTAGAGATCGAAGGTGTCAACCTTGGTCAGTAATTATATGTTTTATTATACTTACTGTTTTGTTGTGAGTTTATATCGATATTGCTTTGATATGCTTTCATTATTTATAGGATACCAACACCAATGGTCGTATTTTGGTGGACATGGATTTTTGTTTTGATGAAAATTTGGGCCCATTGAGATGCGGGTTGTTGCAACCAGACTTATATTTGGCCCACTCCTATTTTTCATTTTTATACATATATCTAGGTTGATGGAGTTTAGTAAAGAAATAGTATCAAAGATGGATCATTTATGTGCTGTATTTACGGTGCATATATGTGTTGTACCTGGATTTGATCTGTGTATGGATTGGGTTGTACTTGTATTATTCAGACATATGAAATCAGCATTTTAGACATATTGTGGTGATGTGACTATGGTATTCGTTTATGTATTATATTTTATTCCTTCTGTAAGGTTCTGAAAGTAGTTATTAGATAGTATTTATTAGAACTATATCTGGTATCTGGTATATGTCTGTAGTTTTTATACATCATGTCTTACCCCAATGGCTCATCCTTTCAGTTTTCAAGTTGTCGACATTGGTTTGGGAATTGGATTTAGGGTCAAAGAGGTGGGTTGCTACAAATAATATATAGATATAAATTGATCAGCTCAAAAAGATATATGCAATGATTATTAATACAATATCAAAATCATATTTTCATTTTAAATTCACTTTTAATTCATTACTCGACTATTTACGATGATTTATGATTATTATTCCTAGTAAATATGTAAATCTATGGGTTGTAACATTCTCCTCATTAAAGGAAATTGTATCCTTACAATTCTCCAAAGAATCAACTCTCAACCTAACACATAAAACATTACACCCCATCATATTCTTAACTGTACAAAATATGGGGAAGTGTACTAATCTCAAATTAATTATAAAATAGTATATGACAACTGCCTAGCATAACCAATCATGACAAAATTAAATCTATTCATAATAATGAATGCAATTTTCAACACACACATACTGTAGTAATGCATACATTTTCATAACTATGCAACCAAAACTATAACATGCATAAATAACAATCCATAACAAAGAGTGAAACAATCAATCATGGATCATTTTGGTTCAAAGGCATATCATGCATCCCACAAGTACAACCATAATAGTCCAGAACAAAAGTTCGTAGTAGAACTCATATTGGTTCAAATGCGCTTCATAAGTAAATATATAGACCAACAATTAGCATACCTCATCAAAATAAATCACACATACTCAAAGTGATAAGGTATTATCATCAAACTAACATACTACCAAATTATGTAAGTACACTAACCTTTATATTGTTTGCACATCAACAACTAATATGTGTACATTTCATGGCTATATTCTTATATTCCCATATCAACGACAAGAGATACCATCCAACTAAGTACGCATATTATAGCAAGGCATGCATCCATGATCAACCAACACAAAATAATGAGCCTTCGAGGTCTAATGATTAACATTTATCCATTAAAGTGCCTAATGAGGGTACACGGGCCACCAACATAGGTCAACAAAAGTCTAGCCAATCAAACTACACTGAAGTCGTCAACTACAAATAACATTAAGTCCCAATAATCGACTCGATGCTCCCGGCCTCGAAACTTCAATATGGATCGACTATGAGCTCCTATAGCTATTGCATTGTTTCTACATACAACATCAGTCCATATCACAAAGTTTCTAACATTGAAAAACATATAACATGCCTTCAACGATCCATAGAAGTTTAGTCAAGTACATGCTGCTTAGTGATTGACCTCAGAAAGGATGATTTCACACTTTAAGGTATAAAAATTTATCCAAATATGCACATAAAGAAATACATTACGATAATATGTAATTTAGATTCAAATGTTTTCCTCAATAAAATATCTCTTAATGTATTCCTGAATAAATACTATTAGTAAAATATTTTCTAACAAGAATACTTTCAACAAAATACCTTCAGCAAAAATTTTCTTTTCTTTTTTTGCGCAAAATATTTTAAACTAAAAACAATTTTAATCAAAATATTCTCTACAATTTTTTTTCAAATACTCTAAACTAATAATATTTCAAAACAGGGCTTTTAAATAAGATATTTCACCTTAATCATCCTTCTGACCGTCTAGTCCCTACACGTGGTTGATGCATAGCGTCCAACAACTGACAATCTGTGTTGACCCATTGAATTTTGTACATCGACTGATGGCAATATTATGTCCTATATAGTGTGTGTATGTGACAACCACCCATACCACCTACACAAAATGACCCAAAAGAGCGCTGTAAACGTGCCAGGCTGATATAGGACGATCATCAAGGTTGAAATTTAAAGTAGAAAACCTATTGCATATCTCACAACATATGGATAAAATATAATATAAAAAATATACAACAGAAATATAGTGAGCCATAACAAATGAAAGATAACATCTCTACTAGAACATCATGAGTTACGGTACAAATGTCATAATATCTTAGCCCAACATTTCCTCACTATATCACTCAGAGTATATAACAACAAACATCGAAAACTAGAAATATTGAGTAATACGCCACAACTCATTTAAGCTAGTCTTCGTACATCAACTGTGACTCCAAACCTATCATCTAGTCTACTCATTTAATAGTACCCAAGACGATAAGAGGAAACATGAAATCTTGGGTTAGACAATAGTCTGGTGTGAGCTGTAAATGACTATCAAAAGCTATACTGGAAAATATGGTACTAGACAGGTACTCAAAACCATACCTGGCCTATCCCTGCAACCAAAGAGTTAGCACACAATAATAAGGTATAATATGCCACTCAAAATAAACGACAATAGGATACTATAACAGAACATGATAGAAGAATCTAAGCAGCCTCCTTCTTTAGCCCTATTCCCAATCCCTTCTCTAGCGTTCCTTTAAATTATAGCCTACCCAAAAGCAAACAATAAATATAGCAATCATAGTAACCATAGCATCCATCAACCAAAACCTAGCTATCATCTTCTAAAGCCTTGAACATATGATAACTCGTATAGCCTCATCCTCGCTCTGCCAGAGACTAATGGAAATCCCGATTCTCGATTGTGTTTCACCGTACTGTAAGGTCCGAAACCCCGCACGATTGTCTCCTATGATACCTTTGTACCACCTGACCTAGACCCTCTTGAAGCGGTCCAGGGTACACGACTGGCGCTACCAGCCCTCGGGTGCCCCCGCATATAATACCCCTGCTTGAACACAAGTAGAACACTTTGAGTTATCAACGATTCCTTAGCACTCCCAAACTTACGAGCTTTCACAATTCCAATCCGTTTCCGGGCACGAGTCCTACCTGTAACACCCCTAATTTTTGATAATATTATTCAAGAGATTTAATTAGATAAATTAAATAGAATAATGTAAATGTTAAGTGATAGGGGGTTGAGATTTGAATAAATCTAATTAAGGCCGTGCTTAATATAAGAATTAAATGGGCTTAAGAATGGTTTTAGGTTAATTAAATTACATAAGGGTATATTAGGAATTTGATGCCCATAACCCTTAACCTTATATATTTTTGTTCCTACCATTTACCTTCCCATTCACGTCATTTTGAAAATGCAAACCAAAAACTAAAAAGGGGAGCCTGCCATAATCAAGAGAGAGAAATTAAAAGCTAGAGATTCAAGCTTAGGGGAAATCAATCTCAATCCAATCTCCTTATCTTTATCAAGGTGAATAATAATTCCATCTCTATTTTGTTTTGAATCATATGTTTTCGAATTTAAAGGTAAATTCGTTTTTATGAAGAATTGGATGATGATATGCTTGAATATCGATTTGTTTAATTTAAACATGATTGTTTAAATGGGATTATACACGGTTTCAGGGTAAAACCGATATGTGTTGATAGTTAAATGCCATGGAAATTTTTTGTGTTATGTAAAATATGATTTTGGAGTTGGGTTTCAATTTTGATAATTTTCCAAGATACGGAAATATTGTTATGAATTTTCGAAGTAAAATATGGTTATTTGGGTTTATAAATTTATTTCAAAAAATATATTAAGAATTTGGGTTTGGAATTGTGATATGTTAGATAACATGATTAAAGTGAATTTCTGGAATTTTTGGGAATTTTTCCAAAATGATTTGCTATGCAAATCAAATTATTTTAGGAGAGGGACTTCTTTGTAATATTGGTTTTGCTTAATGGAAGGGCTTATCTGATTAACTTAACCATGGTTTAGATCTGAAATTAGCGGCAGTTATTTTAGTAAGGAATTCGAAAAAGTTAAGGCAAACATTCTGGTATTGACACGTGGCAGGTTAGTTAGAAAAAGGTTTGCTTTAAGTAGTATTAAACCAGGTTTATTCAGAAAAGATGGTTTCGCCTACTTTGTAAGTACCTTTCGACACAGAGCTTCCGCCTTCATCCTAGTCGAAACCTACTAAGCTAAATCGAATACACAAGGTATCACAAAGATGGTACGTAGTGGATTGGAGAAAGGCGAAAGGTTAGGTGTCGAAAGCATGGCTTCCAAAGGAGTCGCTACCTTGGTTTGTTTTTGAAAGAGAAGCACCTACCTTTGTTTTGTTAAGCCTTCGAAGGAGTCTAAGCATATGGTTTGAAAGAGGCTTTAAAAGGTTTCAAAAGGGTTGCCATTAACATAAATTTTCTTTCGAATGGGTTCCTTTACTTATGAAACAATGCTTTTGAAAGAAGGAGTTCCGACCTAGTCGAAGCCCTTGTCATTCTTTAGCCTTTCGATGGTGTTGAAGTCATCAAAGCTTTCGAAAGGTAGTGCTTGTTTTAAAAAGATGTTTTAAGTTTCTTTCTAAATGCTTTTAAAAGGGTCCAAGGGTTTCGAAGGAAATGGCTTTGAAAGGGGTTTCGACGCTGTCCATCAATGTTTATTTAAATGGTTTAAGGCTTTCGAAAGAAATGGTGCCGACACCATCAGGTTTTCCCCGATGTTTTATATGCTAAAGGATGGTTTCGAAAGAGATGCTTTCGCTTATATTCACTTTGAGCTAAATAATATTTTAAGTATAAATCCAATGGTTTCGAAAGGGGGACTTTCAATGATTTTGGAAGGGTTACTTCCAATGGTTTTGAAAGGGGTACTTTCTTTTGGTTTTGAAGCTGTGCTTCTAAATGATTAAACATTAATACTTTAATACAATCAAAAGATTTCAAAAGGAAGGTTTTAAAGTATTAGAAAGGCAGGAGCCTAATATTGTTTTGAAGATAAATTTTAAAGCTTTTGAAGGAGATTATCTATGAAGTCGAGTGCAAGATTTCAAAGGTTTCGAAATGTTTTGCAACCGAAACTCACTTTTGAAGGAAAAACCCATGGCTAAATTAAAGTAGTTTTGAAATGATTTTAAGAAGAAGCTTTCCTTGATAAAAATTGTAGGTTAAAGGGATTAACCATGTTTTATATGAAAAGTGTCTCAAGGACATTAAACACACATGAGTGGTATTGTTTGGTAATTATATTTGCTGCTTCAAATATAAATATATTCACTATAATGAACCCATAACTGTATTTTAGGGATAAAAAGGTAGAAGAACCAGCTAGGTCAACCCAGTAGTGAATATAAATTGGTTTAAACTCATGGATGAGTAGAATTGCATCCAAGAGGTCAGGGAGACCAGAATATAGGATGCATAAAAATGGAAGTTGTATGGGAGACAAGTTCATAGTGCACCCATGAAAACTATGATTAGGAAGTTATTGGAGTTACCAATATGTTCATAGTGATCCCATGAAAACTATGTTATAAGGAGTGGTTGGCAGGGGCCAATTGGTTTGTAGTGTATCCATGAAAACTATATCCTGATTAATTTATTAACAGTTGTCACTAGGTTCCTAGTCAACCCATGAAAACTAGGATAAGAGAGAAGTTATTGGAATCACCAATAGGTTCAGGGGAACCCATGAATTAATTAAGTTAATTGGAAAGGGCCAATAGGTTCATAGTGCATCCATGAAAACTATGAAATAGGACAAGGAGTCCATATATTATATATAGGTTATTAGTAAGCCCATGAAAAGTAATAGGTTAATAGTAATCCTAGAAACTATATGTTAAAAGATTTCTTGTCAACACCCCAAAGTTATGCTAAAGAATGGGAATTATCCTTTAGGCAAGTAGAGTAGAATGGAAGGTATTAATCCCTTTTGAATTTTATCTTGAACAGGCTTTAGTAGGGAGGAATTGCTCAGATATACCTTTCGACTATGTCGAATGGGGTTGGGTTCCATGCATAATGACCTTTCGACTCTATTGAGACTGTGTAGATTCTCTTTCGAAAGCTTTCCTTTTCAAATAGATGAAATAATCTGGATTAGGTTTCTCTTAATTGGACTCGACCTTGTCGAAAGCTTTGATTATTGGTTGGCCGGGACTCTATCCTTGAGTCCGAGATAGAGGTTCCGACTCTGTCGAAAGCAAGGTGGTTTAGGTATTAAAACTAGATCCAGGAATCGAAGGCAGGGGTTTCGACTCCATTGAAAGCTATGAGCTTAACCTCCTTGGGTTTGAACTAGTATTCACAAGCTATAGTGTTTTGGTGAAGGGTTTTGACCTTGTCGAAAGATTGAACCTCGAGCTCCTTGTACTAGTTGATGATTTGAGTAAGTTGTGACCTGGTTTTGACTTTGTCGAAAGCAAAAACTCGGGGGAAGGTTACTTAAAGTATGAACTTAAAGTGGTTTAAATCTTATTAGGTTTCGAAATGTCCTAAGTATCTATAAGTTTAACTTAGGACCTTTCGACCCAAAAATATGTAAGGTTTCGACAACATTTGTATTTTCCTTAGGAAACCCGAATCATTGGTTTCGATAGTGTCGAAGGGTCTTTTTATTTGGTTTATGGAGTGTTGGTAGTGTATATTTTTTGTTCAAGTTTTAAGTTAAATTGGACTACCTCCTTTTAGCAATTTGGTTCCTGTATAGCTTTCGACACTGTCGAAAGGTATCAATTAAACAAATGTTTCTACTTATCCTTTTGACCTTATCGATAGCTCAAGGAACTCTTCTTTAGGCTTTCGACAATGTCGAGATGCACTTGCTAAGTGTTGATGTCTTTATTCCTTTCGCCTCTGTCGGAAGCCCAATGTCTTTGACTTTTAACTTAAACATTTTTCAAAAATTTAAAGTTTCATGTTTGATTTTTGTTTAAGTCATTTGAATTGGTTTGACTAATTCTTTAAAGAATACTATGTCCATATCAAACTTGAAAATTTTAACTGAAACATTTTCACCTGGCAGAATCATGAGTTCTCCAAAGAAAGTTGAAGCTACTTCAAAGCATTCTTTAATATCCACTCAAGATGAAGTAGATGCTATTCTCAACGACTTTGGAATCACCAGAGTGGAAGCCATTCTCCCTACAGAAAATGACACTATCAGCAGCCCTCCTGAAGGGTTCTTTGCCTACACCGCTATACACATATGGCACGGAGGGTTTCTTCCATTCCCGGACTTTCTATCTAGGTCTTTGCCTTATCTTGGAATTTCCCCGTTTAAGCTATCTCCGAATGTATACACCTATCTTCGATCTTTGGAGTTGATGGCACTTGAATCTGGCATCCCTTCTTTGAATGCGGAAGTATTGAACCACTTAACTCGATTAGTCAAACATAGCGCTCTTAAACATCAGATCTTCAGAGCTAACCCCCCGAAGAAGCTTATATCAGATGGGGTCAACAAGTTTAAAGACTGGGAAAACCGGTTTTTCTTTGTTCGATGCTTCCTAAACATTAGTGGGACCTTTTCTTCCCCTCATAATTTCAGATTTTTATTATCTCTCTTACATTTTATTACTTCCCATGACTAATCTTTATCTTATACCAGGTTCTCTTGCCAAGGAACTAAACGAAGCAGACAAGAGAACGGTGCAATCTCTTATCACGGCTTCTGCTAAAATTGGAAATCGACTAAAGCTGCTGGTACCCTCGAACTTAAGGAAGAATTCCCTTCTTCTCCCTGGCCAAAGGGTTTTGGGACTACCCCCTTTGGTCCAACATACTTCAAAAGGAAAGCGCTTCCTTGCCTTGGGAGATTATGAACACTTTTCTCCCATGTCGCCCATCTATGCAGACCATTTTGGTAAATTATAGGCACAAAATTTATTTTCCATTCCTACTGTAGACATTCAAGCCTACTATAGGCATTCAATCATTGATTTTTCGTACTTAGGCGAATTTAGTAGGGGTCTACTTTGACGTTTTCACAAGATATACTTAGATGAATTCAGATCTGATCCACATCATAGGGCTTGTTGGAATTTACCATGGGTTAGATTGATTCCTCAAGATATCTCCCCTGAAAAGCTTAAATATTATAAAGACAAATTTGTATCTGAATTATTTTCTAAGTCTGTACTGTATGAATCAAATGAATAGTTGTAACATGTAACATTGGATCGATTTATAAATATTTGTTTTAGTGTTGCCTTTTATGCTTAGCTCCATTTTATTACATTATTACAGAATGATTTTTCATCTGGCAAACTTGTCTCTAGAGATCATTTAAGTCAATACGTCAAATTGAGACGATTTTTTCTTGAAAAGGCATCAATATTAAAATCTTCAAAATTAGCAAGATACCGCTTCCTCGGATATTTACAAAAACTTTACTTGGAGTACCCGTGACTTCGGTTTGATTTCTTGGTGATCAAAAAGAGACATTTCTTAAAGAAATAAGGACATTTCATACAAAATTAATTTGCGGCCGTGATAGTCCTCCAGCTGGGAAGTAGGACTATAGAAAATGTCCCCTAGTGTTAACCCCGGAGGGTTTAAATATTCCCTTTGATTCCACAGTTAATCTTTCCACCAATTCATTAGACAAAATAAAAAAATGTAGTTTCTAAACTTTAGATGTCAATCAATTGTCTTATTGAATTTTTTGACTTCGTTGTTGTTTGAATTGTAATCCTTTGTGGCAATAATAAAGAGATTTTTCATTTTGACTTTGACTCTGTTTTATTTCTTTCCATTTGAATAGGAGCTTCAATTATCTATAGCTTCTCTCCCTTTTAACCTATCATCACACGTCGCTTCTCTTAGAGAGAAACTATTAAAATCAAGCGGAAGGACTAAGCTTAGCGACGATATCTTATTGGAACGCTTCAGTGGGAACATCGAAGCTTTGAAGTGGCATAAAAGATACTTTCTTCAGAAAACCATTGCTGGTAATCTGAAAGATAACATCGCCTATCTCAAAGCCGAAATTAAAAGTAAGGATGAAACAATTTCCGAACTTAAACGACAAGTGAAGTTGAATCCCTCAATCAATTTTGATCACAAGATGTCAGAGCTTATACAACAAATAAGCGACTTGGAATTGAAACTGAAGGATAGTCAGGCACAATGTGTTTCGTTGGAATTTATCATGGGGGATAAGACTTCAAGCATCGATCTACCGATACCTCGTGCTACTCCTTCGGCTACTAAATCTACAAGGTCAACACATCTCGCAGCTCAGAAATTCCCTACTATGATCAACCCTCCCCTGTGCTTTGACGAGAATGTTGCGGGGAATTGGTGCCGGGAAGTTAAATTCGAAATAGCCAAGTAGTTTGATGAGCAACAGAAGGCGAAATATTCTCAAACTATCAATGAGTATGTTGCTAAGAATCAAAAGCTCGAACATGATTAATACTTCCTTCAGAAGCGCGCTGCAGAGGTAGAAAGGAATAACAAAACCCTTAGGTCTGCAAACAGAGCTTTTAACCATGCTCTGAAGACTAACGTTAAAGCAATCATTGACGAAGCTAGAGTAAGGAGGAAGGAATAGAAGCTCAAAGAAGTTCTCTGCACTGCGATTCATCATGTAGTGGATTCTTCAGTTGCTGAGACTCTTGACAAGGCTTCAAAAGACTTATAATTTATTTGTATGTTTGATATGCATAAACTCGTCTTGTACATATGTGAAAAACCTCATAATTTTTGTAAATTGTCTCATGACTTATGTAAATCATATTAATTTTGTAAATATAACCTGATTTGTAATTCCTTTCTGTAATGTTACTTCTGAAATGATTTTTAATAGCTCATTTATTACTTCTATATTTGCTGAATCTTTCATTTCTCTTTGCTGTGCCAATTTCCCTGTAAAGTATGAAGCAAACAATATTTCTAATTGTTAGCTTGAAATTGACATACCAGCCCATGTATATCATTTGCTTAAATTAACAAATCACCTTGTTAATTGCATGAAAAGTAGTTTATAGTAAACATCTAAATCCTATCTTTTAACCGTGATGAGAGGTAATCAAGAATTTAATTTTGACCATTTGGCTGGAATATATGAAATTTGTTGATAGGAAATCCCGCCTTATCACAAGGGTATAAATATTAGATAATCCTTTAGGAGATAGCTAATAAGGGATTGAATCCAAAAATCATTGCTTGAATATTTGTAATAGAATCCCGGAGTCCCATTCTCGGGCCTTAGTGAAATTTGAAAAATTAGAAATCCAAGACCCGGATTCGAGTATCAACGGACACTTATAACTATGATTCACTTGAGTGTATTTTTGTCCTAAATTCGGGCATTTGTGATAGATAAATAGAAATCCGTTATTGAAATTTCACACCCAGATTAGGGCTCAAATAAGTAATTGTCTCAATACCCGCAGGTATGTTAAGGTAATCACTGATCGCTAGAGACCCGAAACCCAGATTCGGGTATTAATAAATGAAGCTCTGAAATAAATACCCCGAAACCCAGATTCAGATATTAATAAATGACATTTAGATATGAAAGACCCGACACCCAGATTCGGGTATTAATAGATGAAATTCCAGTATGAGAGACCCAAGACCCAGATTCAGGTACTAATAGATGACATTTAGAAATGAAAGTCCTGAAACCTAGATTCGGGTATTTATAAGTGGAGCTCTATTCTACTCCTTTGATGTGTGAACCCTTTAGGTCTTGTATAGAAGTAATTTTTCTAGTTGCCTCTTGAGCTTGGACGTCTCAGTCCATTATAGAATGAGCCTCTTCTCGGGCTTGGACATCTTAGTCCATTGTTTGAAGGGCCTCTTCTTGGGCCTGGATGTCTTAGTCCATTGTTGTCCGGTGCTCTTGATTAGCTCATCTTAGAGGCTGGAACCAAGGACTTACCTGACCTCCCTCCAGGAGGCGCCCTGCCTTGGCCCTTTTTCGGCGCGGACAGGGGCTTGTTCGGTGCTTTACCCTGGCCATCTTATGGGATGGATAAAGGCTTACTCCATCCTCCCTCCAGGAGGTGCCTTACCCTGTCCATAGCGTGGCACGGATAAGGGCTTGTCCGATGCTTTAACCTGTCCATCTTATGGCGCGGCTAAAGGCTTACTCCGTCCTCCCTCCAAGAGGTGCCTTGACCTGACCAGAGGCGCGACCAAGGGCTTGTCCGGTGCTTTAACTTGGCCATCTTATGGCGCGGCTAAAGGCTTATCCTCCCTCTTACCAAGAGATGCTCTGCTCTAACCAACTCGGTGCAGACATAGGCTTTTCTACCATCTTAGTAGACTACCATCTTAGGTAGTATCCAAATATAAAGAGTATTTCACTCCCAACCATGTAGATTTTCTTTTATGAAATGTAGCTCTTTATTGATTTTTCTCAAATTCTTTTTACAAACTCTTGAATTTTACCTTGTCAGAAGAAATTTATGATCATCCCTTCCAGGGCTCTGCAATGGTTGGTTTCATGACCATTTATCATATGGGTAGTGGCAATAGGATCTCCCCAAATTCCTTTCATATTTTGGCTTTTTCTTTTCTGATAGCCAACGGTCAAGCTCATCCTTAGTGAGCAAGTAGATGTTCTCTATGGAAGTTGTCAAGTTGCACTCTTTTAGAAGTCTGGACTTGAAACTTGATTCTTGTGGATGGTCTTTTGACCTTTTATTTCTTGGCCTTATGTTTTCATATTCTTCAATTGCTTTTCTTTTTACCACCCTTTGCATTTCTTGAGTTGGAAGTGTTTTTTCTATAGTTGGTTGCCACTTATGTGCAAAGGCATTGTAATCATCCATTATCTCTTTCTCAAAGATTATGCTTTTTGAATAGTGTTGGAATGTTCTTATCATTTGATTGAAGACATTGTCACTTCCATTTATTTTCTTTCCTAGTGCAAAGATGGGGGTGGTGCCAACATGAAAAGGATTTAAACTCCATTTCTCAGGATCATAAGATTCTGCTTTCTTTTTGTTTATAATCTTTAGACCTTCTAGTCTGAGCCTTTGCTCTTCGTCTTGGTTGGAATCCTTGATGATTACTAGGGAGAATCTTTTCAAGTGGGGTCCAGATGACCCTTGTTTAGATCTTTTAATCCTTCTAGCCATGATCAAACCAAAGTAGAGAAACTTAAGATAGGGTTGAGTGGGGTTAGAGGATAGTAGTGCTGGGGGTTTAACCAAGCCGAAGGTTCAAGCCCCTCCCTCTAGCGCCAAAAATGTTAACAAGATTTCTTGTCAATGCCCCAAAGTTATGCTAAAGAATGGGAACTATCCTTTAGCCAAGTAGAGTAGAATGGAAGGTATGAATCCCTTTTGAATTTTATCTTAAATAGGCTTTAGTAGACAGGAATTGCTCAGATAGACCTTTTGACTGTGTCGAAAGGGGTTGGGTTCCATGCTTAATGACCTTTCGACTCTATTGAGACTACGTAGATTCTCTTTCGGAAGCTTTCCTTTTCGAAATAGATGAAATACCCTTCATTAGGTTTCTCTTAATTGGACTCGACCTTGTCGAAAGCTTTGATTATTGGTTGGCTGGGACTCTATCCTTGAGTCTGAGACAGAGGTTCTAACTCTGTTGAAAGCAAGGTAGTTTAGGTATTAAAACTAGATCCAGGAATCGAAGGTAGGGGTTTCGACTCCGTCGAAAGCTATGAGCTTAACCTGCTTGGGTTTGAACTACTATTCACAAGCTACAGTGTTTTGGTAAAGGGTTTCGACCTTGTCGAAAGATTGAACCTCGAGCTCCTTGTACTATTTGATGATTTGAGTAAGTTGTGACCTGGTTTAGACTTTGTCGAAAGCAAAAACTCGGAGGAAGGTTACTTAAAGTATGAACTTGAAGTGGTTTAAATCTTATTAGGTTTCGACTGTGTCGACAGTGGCCTTTCGATAAAGGCGAAACCTGCAACACTAGAGTGAAACTGACAAGAGCTTTGATAAAATGATAAGTAATCTAAAATACTTGAAACTTCCCTTTTATAAGCAAAAGATGGCTTTATTGCTTCAAATACCCAAATTAATCTTATAATTAGGGTTACAACTCTTTTTATTCAAGAAATACAAGTTTGGAATGGGAGGAATCGGCCCCCTAAAATGTGACCCCTTGGGTCTTATTTATAGATGCGGGTCAGCTTCTTTCGACCCTAATGTTTTCGACTGGGTCGGAAGGTGGCTACCGAAAGACTTAAGCATGTTGCCGCCTTTGTTGAAAGGTATGGTGGCGCTCTTCTTCTTTGAGTTGTCTTGTAAGTACTTTCGACTATGTAGATAGCCCTTGCTCATTGGTTTCGATGATGTTGGTTACGCCTATGCTCTTGTTTATGATCTAATGCGAAAACCTTCCTGGACCACATTGGTTTCGACCGATTCGAAAGGCTTACTATAGCTTTCGAAGGGGTTTCTCAAGATAATTCTTGCTTTCTAGCAGCTTGAATGAAGGTGAAACCATTGGTTTCGAATGGTTTGGCGTATGTTCAATGAGCTATTCTTCATTGTCTTCGGAAGAAGTGGCTTCGACTTTATCGAAAGGTCTTCATCTAGTCGAAAGGTTTTTAATGAAGGCGGAAGGGTGCTTTCGGCTCCTTCATCTTCTTCGAAAGGTAAGAACCCTCTGGATATTGATTGGAGAAACCTTCCGACACCTTCAAAAGGTCCTGAAGCTTCCAGACTTTGATAGCAGTATCCCTTCGACTGTTTCGAATGGTTCAGCTGGAGCTCTTCTCTCTTGTTCTTTGCTTAAAGAGGTTTCGACTTAGTCGAAAGGTGAATATTTAGAGTAACACTATAAATGAGACAGGTAGTCAGAATGAGTGGGGATGGGTAATCCAGAATTGATTCAATTGTTTTGCATATCATCTTATATTGTTTTGAATTATTTTAACCGTTGTAGATGTAGGAGCACAGTATATGGTTTTATAAAGGTTTTAAGATACTAGTGAGGGAAAAACTCATTCAGTTAAGCGGCATGGTCTCACTAGATATCTAAATGATTTGATATGGTAGATTATTATTCATACCAGGCTTTATGTCTGACTCAAAGTTTATGTTTTCCCCTTAAAATCTCGGGTACTCAATTGATTTTGAGTAGTTTAAGAGTTGAGGTTTTTCGTTACCTCTTTAGACGAATAAAGCTTCCGGAGACATGCAGAAGGCATGATAGCTATTTAGAGTTTTCTTTTATTTGATTCAGCTGTGTTGTTTGTAATGGCAAAGTTGTTATATTGCATGTATATACTCTGATCATCCAAGGGGGCATCTTCATATGTTGCTCTTGGCGTATGTTGTAATAAATATATTTTCTCTGAACGTGATTTGCGATTGCGGGATCATGTAATGAATTAGTGATATTTTGAAATAGAATGCGATTTAGTTTGAGGTTTAAATTTTTTCCATATTCATGTGTTTCTGTGTATCAATGAATCTAACACCACTGTATTTGGTCATCGAGGATTAATAACTTTGGATGATTACAACATCCGTAGCCGTTAGTTTTGGGCCTCCAAGTAGGGGATGTTAAAGTTTGTATCAGAGCATAGGTTTATGAAACTTTAAAAGGAAAGATAAACCTAAAAGATTTTGAAATATCTTTCCAATAAATTTGAAAATATGATCGGGGTTTGGGTTAACGCTATAATAACGTACTTGTATTTGATATATATATATATATAAGTACGTGTTCCCCTTTCTGTTAGACCATACTTCTGTATCTTACTAAGGCTCGTATGTTGATTTACAAGAAAGAAGAGATGGAAGCAGGAAACGAAAGAGGAAATCTAGGTAGAGGAAGCACCACAACCAACGGAAATGCTCGACCTAATACCAGGAGGAGCCAAGGTCGATCGGCTAATGCTAACCCAAATGTTGAAGCCAATGTTGGTGCTGGAAATCCGCTAGTAGATGCGGGGATGGTGTATCAGTTGTTGGCCAATCTTTTGCAAGCTGGAGTTGCTGGTAATGTTATAGGAGCTAATCCTATGGCTCTAGTTGGAAATAACTATGCTAAGTTGAGCAGAGATTACACTAGTTTGGGTGGAAAGCCATTTTCTGGAACAAAGGATGCTGTTAAAGTTGAGAATTGGCTATTGCACTGTGAGAGGATCTTTATATATCTAGGATTGGTTGATGGGAAAAAGAGGAGGTTGGCCTCTAGGCAGTTGCAAGGGGTAGCGCTTCACTGGTGGAATAGTGTGACTACCGGAGTTCTAGAGAAAGAGCTGACATGGGCTGATTTCAAAATGAGGTTTAAGAAAAAGTTTTTATCTGAGCCTGCTAAGTCGGCCTTGATGCGGAAGTTCATGGATCTAGTCCAGGGTAATATGTCAGTAATCGAGTATGCTGCCAAGTTTGATGAGCTGTCTCGATATGGATATGCCACTATAGACACTAACATCAGAAGAAATGAGAGGTTCATTCGAAGACTGACACCAAAGCTTGCTAGAATGACCATGACCCATATCCGTGATCCTTGTAATGTGGTAGAGGAGATGGCCATTCACCATGAAGAGAAGCTGGTTGGTTGTGCTAGAGAGAAGCCAGTTGAATCCCAGGGTCCTACAGGAAAGAAGAGGAAGTTCTTTAAGAAGAAAAGAGCCTAGAAAGGGGATGCTGCCAAGAAGGCAAAGGCTGAATTGGTGTGTTTCAAGTGTGACAAGAAGGGTCATTATGCTCATGAGTGCTGGATAGGCCAGGGAAAGAAGGCTGCAGACAAGAAGAATGTGAAGTGCTTCAATTGTGATCAAGCTGGGCATTACAAGAACCAGTGTCCGGAGCCAGTTAGGGCGGACAAGGGGAAAGTTTTTGCTGTTGGATCATCAGCTAAGCCAACTGCAGCTGAAAAGGGAAAGACTGTGATGGAAGGTACTTTTTTGATTCAGAGTATACAATTAGGGTACTATTTGATACCGGTGCATCACATTCATTTATGTCACAATATTTGGTTGATAGGTTAAGCTTAGAACCCACATACCTTGTTACTTCCTTAAGGGTTGTGAATCCAATAGGAAGGTATGCAACTCTAGGGATGAGATGTGACCAGTTAGAACTTGATTTGTTAGGTCATATGTTTACATGTAGTCTGTATGTTTTATATTTCGTAGATTTCGAAATCATTTTGGGTATGGATTTGTTGAGGAGGTATGAGGCTAGGATATTTTGCCAAGATGGGTAGGTAACTTTGAGACACCCTGATAGTGATAACCGAATTATATTCTCAGTAGAGAATTCTGACCGAAGTAGTTGTGCTTTGTTAAGTGCAATGGAAGTGGGAGAAAATCTAAGTCATGTTCGAATAGCAAGAGAGTTTGCAAATGTCTTTGAGCCAGTCACAGGACTACCACCAAAACGAGTTGTTGAGTTTCAGGTAGATCTTTGCCAGGAGCTGAACTTGTAAGCAGACCACCTAGCAGAACGACACCGACAGAGATGAAGGAACTGAAGGTGCAGCTAGTGGATCTAAAAGGAAGGAATTTTATTAGATCAAGCAGTTCGCCTTGGGAGCAGTCGCGGTATTCGTAAAGAAACCATATGAGTCGTTAAGGATGTGTATCGACTATCGTAAGTTGAACGCAAGGATGATAAAGAATAAGTACCATATGCCGAGGATAGATAATCTATTTGATTAGTTGAGTGGAGCCAGAGTGTTTTCCCAATTGGATTTGGCGATAGGGTTCCATCAATTGAGAGTGGCGGAGGATAGTATTCCTTTGACAGCATTTCGAACTAGATATGGTTCGTATGAGTGTTTAGTAATGACATTCGGGTTGACAAATGCACCTGCTTTCTTTGTGGATTTGGTGAACCGAGTCTTCCGAGAGTATTTGGATAGATTCGTGTTGGTATTTATAGATGACATTTTGGTATACTCTAAGGATGAAAGAGAGCATAAAGATTATCTTAGAGTTGTGCTTGAGATGCTGAGGTAGAATTTGCTAAATGCGAAGCTTTCCAAGTGTCTCTTTTGGAAGAAAGAGGTTAAGTATCTTGGTTATGTGGTTTTAGAGAAAGGATTTTCAGTCGATCTAGAAAAGATCGAAGCTGTTAACAACTGGAAGAGACCAGAGACGGTAACCGAGATTAGAAGTTTTCTTGGACTTGCTGGCTATCACCAGGAAGGAGGTGAAGTTTTTTTGGTCCGACAAATGTGAGGAAGCATTCCTTAAGTTAAAGCATTTGTTGACCAATGGACCAGTGCTGGTAGTTCCAGACGGAAATCAATGGTTGGTGTACACTAATGCATGTGGAACTGGATTGGGAGCAGCGTTGATGCAGGGGCAAAGCCATTGCCTATGCATCTACGCAACTTAGACCGCATGAAGTAAGATATCCTACTCACGATTTGGAGTTGGCTGCGGTGATTTTTTCCATGAAGATTTGGAGGCATTATCTCTTAGGGGAGAGATTTGAGCTATATACCGATCATAAGTCTTTAAGGTAGTTATTCTCTTGGAAGGAGTTAAATATGAGACAGTAGAGGTGGCTAGAGTTTTTGGCTGCTTATGATTTTGGTATAGAGTATACACTAAGGAAAGTTAATAAAGTGGCTGATGCTCTCAGCAGAAGACACTAGAATGTGGTGTTGGCTATATTAGGAGAATGGAAGGATCTAGAAGCTTTGGCCAGTTGTGGTGTGCAGTTAAGATCGACTGCTAGTTCTAGTCAGAGTGCTTCCATGTTGTCCTGTTCAGAAGTTTGACCAGTGTTGATCGAGAGAATTGCTTCTAAGTAGAAGGAGGATCCATTATTAGCCGAGAAGATCAGGAGGCTTGAGGTTGGAACCGAGATCGATGATTTGAAGGATTTTTGTCTTGAACAGAGAGGATGGTTGAGAAAGAAGGGACAGTTATGTGTTCCAAATGTTGAGAACTTGAGAAGAGAAGTTCTTAGGGAATGTCATCGATCCAAGTTTATGGTTCATCCTGGAGGGACCAAGATGTATAGAGATATGAAGAGGAGCTTCTATTAGGAAGGCATGAAGAGGGATGTTGGCTTGTGGGTTAGGCAGTGTGTATACTATCAACAAGTGAAAGCCGAACATCAGAAGCCGAGTGAGTTACTTCAGCCTCTAGAGATTCTAGTTTGGAAATGGGATTCGTTATCCGTGGATTTTATAGATGAGTTTCCAAGGTCAAGCAGAGGAAATGAGAGTATATGTGTTATTGTGGACAAGTTGACCAAAAGTGTCCATTTCATTCCAGTAAAGTCGACCAGGATAGCACCTATTTTGGTGAAGTTGTTCATGAAGAACATAGTTAGACTTTATGGAGTTCCTAGTAGCATAGTCAGTGATAGAGATGCTTTATTCACTAGCGAATTCTGGAAGAGTCTACAACATGTGTTAGGCACTAAGCTTAAGATGAGCACCGCATATCACCCACAAACGGATGGGCAGACATATAGAGTCAATAAAGTACTCGAGGACTTGTTGAGAGCTTGTGTGCTGGACTTTGGTGGATTATGGGAGGATCACCTACATTTGGTTGAGTTTTCCTATAATAATAGTTACCAGACTAGTATAGGAATTGCGCCTTTTGAAGCTTCGTATGGAAGGCCATGCAAATCACCAGCATATTGGTTGGAGATTGGAGACAGATTGGTCTTAGGTCAATATTTGGTGAAGGAGGCATCAGAGAAGATCGTGTTTATTCGAGAAAGGATGAAGGAAGCTCAATCCAGAAAGAAGAGTTACGTAGATAAAAGGAGTAAAGACCTAGAGTTCTCAGTGGGAGACAGGATTTTCATTAAGGTATCACCGATGAAGGGTATGGTACATTTTGGAAAGTCAGGGAAACTGGCACCGAGATATGTTGGTCCATTCCAGATTATAGAGAGGATTGGAAAGCTCGCATACAAAGTAGAGTTGCCGAGCTGTATGGCAGGTGTCCATAATGTATTTCATGTGTCTCATCTTCGCAAGTATTTGCATGATCCAGATTCCATTATTCATCCGACAGGATTGGAAGATCTAGTAGTAGAGCCTGATTTGAGTTTTGTGAGACAATCAGTTCGGGTTGTTGCGAGGGATGAGAAAAGATTGAGGAACAAGACAGTCAAGTTGGTGAAAGTTCAGTGGAGCGACAACGAAAAGGACTGTACTTGGGAGACAGAGGACAGGATTCGAGATACTTATCCTAATCTGCTTTGAGGGTATGTCTATATTAGATTTATATAGATAATGCCTAGTCAGGTAGACCAGTATGGTTGTTAGGAGTCATTACAGATGATTGCTGTGTTTAGTATTTAGTCCTTACTGAATTTCAAGGACGAAATTCTTTAAGGAGCGCAGTTTGTAATACCCCTAATTTTTGATAATACTATTCAAGAGATTTAATTAGATAAATTAAATAGAATAATGTAAATGTTAAGTGATAAAGGGGTTGAGATATGAATAAATCTAATTAAGGCCTTGCTTAATAAAAGAATTAAATGGGCTTAATGGTTTTAGGTTAATTAAATTACATAAGGGTATATAAGGAATTTGCCTCCCATAACCCTTACCCTTATATATTTTTGTTCCTACCATATTACTTCCCATTCACATCATTATGAAAACGCAAACCAAAAACTAAAAAGGGGAGCTGACCATATTCAAGAGAAGAGGAATTAAAAGTCAAGCTTATGGGAAATTAATCTCAATCCAATCTCCTTATCTTAATCAAGGTGAAGAAAAATTCCATCTCTATTTTGTTTTGAATCACATGTTTTCGAATTTAAAGGTAAATTCGTTTTTATGGAGAATTGGATGATGATATGCTTGAATATTGATTTGTTTAATTTAGATAAGATTGTTTAAATGGGATTACACATGGTTCCAGGGTAAAACCGATATGTGTTGATGATTAAATGCCATGGAAAAATTTTATGTTATGTAAAACATGATTTTGGAGTTGAGTTTCAATTTCGGTAATTTTCCAGGCAATGGAAATATTGTTATGAATTTTCGAAGGAAAAAAGGGTTATTTAGGTTTATAAATTTATTTCGAAAAATATATTAAGAATTTGGGTCTAGAATTTTGATATGTTAGATAACATGATTAAAGTGAATTTCTGGAATTTTTGGGGATTTTTCCAAAGTGATTCGCTATGCAAATTAAATTATTTTAGAAGAGGTACTTCTTTGCAATACAAGTTTTGCTTAATAGAAGGGCTTATTTGATTAACTTAACCATGGTTTAGATCTAAAATTAGCGGCAGTTATTTTAGTAAAGAATTTGAAAAAGTTAAGACAACCAATCTAGTGTTGACACGTGGCAGGTTAGTTAGAAAATGGTTTGCTTTAAGTAGTATTAAACCAGGTTTACTTAGAAAAGATGGCTACGCCTACTTTGGAAGTACCTTTCGACATAGAGCTTCCACCTTCATCCTGGTCGAAACCTACGAAGCCGATACTAATACACAAGGTATCACAAAGATGGTACGTAGTGGATTGGAGAAAGGCGAAAGGTTAGGTGTCGAAAGCATGACTTCTGAAGGAGTCACTACCTTGGTCTGTTTTTGAAAGAGAAGCGCCTGCCATTGTTTTGTTAAGCCTTCAAAGGAGTCAAAGCATATGATTTAAAAGAGGTTTTAAAAGGTTTCGAAAGGGTTGCCATTAACATAAATTTGCTTTCGAATGGGTTCCTTTACTTATGAAAGAATGCTTTTGAAAGAAGGGGTTCCGACCTAGTCCTGCTGTCGTTCTTTAGCCTTTCGATGGTGTTGAAGTCATCAAGCTTTCGAAAGGTAGTGTTTGTTTTTAAAAGATGTTTTAAGCTTCTTCCTAAATGCTTTCGTAAGGGTCCAAGGGTTTCGAAGGCAATGGCTTCGAAAGGGGTTTCGATGTTGTCCTATAATGTTTGTTTAAATAGTTTAAAGCTTTAGAAATAGATGTTGTTGACGCCATCAGGTTTTCCCCGATGTTTTATATGTTAAAGGATGGTTTCGAAAGAGATGCTTTCGTCTATATTCACTTGGACCCAAATATATTTTAAGTATAAATCCAATGGTTTCGAAAGGGGGACTTTCAATGATTTCGGAAGGGTTACTTCCAGTGATTTTGAAAGGGGTACTTTCTTTTGGTTTCGATGCTATGGTTCTAAATGATTAAACGTTTACTTTAATACAATCGAAAGGTTTTGAAAGGAAGGTTTTAAAGTATTAGAAAGGCAGGTGCCTAATGTTTTGAAGATAGATTTTAATGCTTTTGAAGGAGGTTATCCTATGAAGTCGAAAGCAAGGTTTCAAAAGGTTTTGCTAACCAAAATCATTTTTAAAGGAACAACCCATGACTAAATGAAAATAGTTTTGAAATGATTTTTAGAAGAAGCTTTCCTTGATAAAAAATTTAGGTTAAAGGGATTAACCATGTTTTATATGAAAAGTGTATCAAGGACATTAAACACACAGGAGTGGTATTGTTTGGTAATTATATTTGCTTCTTCAAATATAAATATATTCACATTATAATGAACCCATAACTGTATTTTGGGGATAAAAGGGTAGAAGAACTAATTAGGTCAACCCAGTAGTGAATATAAATTGATTTAAACTCATGGATGAGTAGAATTGCATCCAAGAGGTCGGGGAGACCAAAATATAGGATGCCTAAAAATGGAAGTTGTCAAGGAGATAGGTTCGTAGTGCACCCATGAAAACTATGATTAGGAAGTTATTGGAGTTACCAATAGGTTCATAGTGATCCCATGAAAACTATGTTATACAGTGTGGTTGGAAGAGGCCAATTGGTTTGTAGTGCACCCATGAGAACTATATCCTGATTAAGTTATTGACAGTTGTCACTAGGTTCCCAATCAACCCATGAAAACTAGAATAAGAGAGAAGTTATTGGAGTCATCAATAGGTTTAGGGGAACCCATGAATTAATTAATTTAATTGGCATGGGCCAATAGGTTCATAGTGCATTCACGAAAACTATGAAATAGGACAGGGAGTCCATATATTATATATAGGTTATTAGTAAGCCCATGAAATGTAATAGGTTAATAGTAATCCTTGAAACTATAAATGAGATAGGTATTCAGAATGAATGGACATGGGTAATCCAGAATTGATTCAATTGTTTTTCATATCATCTTAGATTATTTTGAATTGTTTTAACCATTGTGGATGCAGGAGCACATATATGGTTTTATTAAGGTTTTAAGATACTAGTAAGGTGAAAAAACACTTTCCGCTAAGCGGCGTGGTCTCACTAGATATCTAAATGATTTGAGATGGTAGATTATTATTCATACCACGCTTTATGTCTGACTCAAAGTTTATGTTTTCCCTTTAAACTCTCTGGTACTCGATTGATTTTGAATAGTTTGAGAGTTGAGGTTTTCAGGTACCTCTTTAGACGAATAAAGCTTCCGGAGACGTCCAGGAGGCATGATAGCTATTTAGAGTTTTCTTTTATTTGATTCCGCTGTTTTGTTTGTAATGGAAAAGTTGTAATATTGTATGTATATACTATGATCATCCAAGGAGGCACCTTCATATGTCGCTCTTGGCGTATGTTGTAATAAATATATTTTCTCCGGGTGTGATTTGCGATTGTGGGATTATGTCATGAATTGGTAATATTTTGAAATGGAATGCGATTTAGTTTGAGGTTTAATTTTTTTCCATATTCATGTGTTTCTGTGTATTAATGAATTTAACACCACCGTATTTGGTCGCCGAGGATTAATAACTATGGATGACTGCAGCATCTGTAGCCATTAGTTTTGGGCCTCTAAGTAGGAGGATGTTACACTACCACTCAACCCGGTCCATTTTACCACAGCCTCGTTCTATCCCGAGTTGTCTATCAACTCCATCGATCCTACTGAAAGTGACCGTGCTATAAGATCGTGTAATATGGATAAACTACTTGTGCGGAATAATAATTAAGTAAGTAAATAATTAAAGCAGTAAAGTAAATAACACCAGATATTTTTATACTGGTTCGAACTCCCATTCTACGTCCAGTCTCAGACTCCTTCTGGAATTAAACTAGCAACCCTCACTTAACCTGAAGGAATAGGTTTACACCGCCTGAGCAACCGAACAGGACTTCTACCACCTAAGCAACCGAATAGGACTTCTACCGCCTGAGCAACCGAACATGACTTCTTTACAAATAACAAAAGTATCTGACTGTAGTATGCTCTTTAAATAGCACTGATAAGTCAATTAAGTACAATCTTCCTATAATCTTCTCCTTTATGATATATAGTGTAATGTGCTTGAGAAATGTGGAAGATAGAGTGATCAACGATCAAAGTTTGTATGCAGTTAGAGTGCAAATTGAAAATAGGTTGAGAGATAAGAATTCAAGAATATTAAAATCAGCTATCGTTTTTTTGTTTATTGAATTCTGAAATCTATTTATAGAGATTAAAAAGTTGCAACCATTGATGAAATATAACGTTGAAAAGAAACAGGTGCAACTGTTGATTTGAAGATGTTTCTCTTCGATGAAGAGAAGTGTCTTTTCATAAAAATAGACGTTGAAAATATTTAGCTGGCTGAAAATAATTATTCAACCTTCTGAATTTGGTGAAATCGAAAACAGCAAAGAAATAGGCAATTTTTGGCCTAATTCAGCCGGTTAAAACCGCATAAAAATTTATGCTTTGTTTCAACTTTCAACCGTCTGAATGGTATTATTCAGCCGGCTGAATTCTATTGATAAGCAAAAGTTACCATAGCTCATTTGGTTAGAGCATTTGCCTTCGAAACTAGTGACCTGGGTTCGAGCCCCGCTCCATGCAATTTTTGAAAACTTGATTTTTCATTTAAAATATGAATGTATATGTGTGTATACCATTTTGAGAAGATTTTAACATTTGTAAACTCTAGACACGACACTCTATGACTAATAATACTTTGTTTGTCACCTTCGTCTTGTCTCTATCGTGTATATCTCTTCTTGTATCTCCATATACATACTTTCATCCTTTTTTTGTACCATGTATCTTTATTTTGAATGTATTTGTTTGTCTCTTTTTGATGCTCATGTATCTGCAAATTAGCTTAGAGATTCTTTGGCATAATTGTATAGTTGTTGTCATTAAAATCCAATAATAGAGGTTCTAACACCTACTCCTTATCCGAGCCCTTGACCGAAGAGCCGAAACTTCATTATGCTATAACTTCCATACCATAGAAGCAATCAGCGAGCCATAACTTCCAGCATGATCCATAACCATCCTAAAGTCTTTCTCCGGATCTCATCAACTTTGGAGCCCATAATTTGGATCAGTATCGATTCAATTGGATCAAATCGGTACCGATCCGAATACTTAGCCAATTTTGGCTACGTTTCTTTTGCATTCTCTAGTACACTTCCTATAGATGCCATGGACCCCAAGCTTTCCCTCTTAGCCTCTTGGTCCTTCCATCTATGCTCGATAGCCGATCCAACATAGATGATCCATCAGATCTTCAATACTAGGCCTATCCTTCGATCCTACTTCAAAGAGCATCACTGGAACCAATGCACTACCATTCCCCTGGATCTAAGTTCAATTGGTGCACAAGATTCGGATCGGTACCGAACCAAATACTTTGCTCCAATCATAGTGAAATTTTCAGGGTGTCATCCTTGCGTGCTCCAGAGCCTATCCTCCAAGTTTCATATGATTCTGATGAACTTTGCCCCCGATATGCTCTAATCACCAATCTAAGTTCTAAACATGCACAACACTAGCAAACGAATCAAGCATAGCAAGCAATTCAATCACAACAATGAATCAAACATAGCAAATCATTCATTTTACATTCAATCGTAAACATTCAAGTCATCCAATTCAATCAATGATCATAAAGAAGTATTGATCCAATGTAAATCATAGAATTACATAGCCATATATGCATAAATGACACTAGCCAATGATTTAACCCACATTACATGTTTTAACTAGGTTGATCTAGGGTTTCTAAATATGAAATTACCTACGTCTAATCAATTTATAGTTTAATTTGACAATCCTAACTTATACTCACCTAATTACAACATATTATCCATCATAGACTAGTGAGAGATCATAATCACTCACCAAACCAATCAAACCTATGAAAATAAGAGGAGATCCGATCCGAACAGTAGCAAGTTGGATGTGGATGTGATCCAATCGACGAGATCAAGCCCCTCGATGAAGATCTAGCCTCTAATTCGAGCTTAGAGATGATTTGAGATGAAATCTATGCAAAGAATGGAGAATTAAAGAGGAGGTAGGTATGGAGGCTGATGTGAAATGAGAGACAAAGGTTTCAAATGGTCTCTCTCACCTCCTATTTATAACCACACCTGATTAGACTAATGGACTTCCTAATTGGCCCATTAATCCCCTTTCTAATTTTGACAGTAGTTTATAAAACTTAAAACCGCTACAACTTCCTAACCACTTATTCGATTTTCCTATATGACCACTCTACGGATTGGAAAACCATCATCCAGAAGCAATGAACTAGGTTAGAACATCTACTTCGGCTTCTATCAAAAGTTATGGCCGAAATAAGATCTCCAAGGGGCAAAATGGTCACATAGAAATTCGGGAAAAATCTTGGACGTATAAAACATCCCTAAAAATCATATTTCGAAATATTAGAATGATACGACCTAAAATGAATTAAATGGAATTATTTTACGATCCTTTGATACGTAAAATACGGGTCGTTAGATTCTTCTCCCCTTTAGAAATTTTACCCCCGAAATAACTAAACAAACAGAAGAAACCAAGGTTATCCCGCATGCCTACCATTCGTTAGCAACCATCTAACAATCCAACTAAGCAGCCAAATCAACAATAGCAAGCAAAACCTATCCTAGCATGCGGAATTCTAATAGTATAAAATACAATGGTGCAAGTAGATACGACCTATGGGCCTTACCACTCGAAGAGTTCTGGATATGCCATCTTCATACTCTCTTTGGTCTCCCATGTACAATCGCTATCATCGTCACTCCATTGCACCTTAACTAGCTTAACTATCTTCCTCCTAAGCTATTTCATGTCATTCCCAACGACTCAAAGCGGCTTACGAGTTCTTGCAACTTCTGGCACAACCTCTATCTCTTCTAGTTGATATGGTGCTACCACAATACCCGAGTCATGTACAAACTTCCGTAGATAGGAGATATGAAAAACATTATGTACACCCGACATCTTCGGAGGTAGATCTACCCTATAAGCTAATTTCACAATTCTCTCTATAATTGGAAAAGGTCCAACAAATCTTGGTGCTAATTTCTATAACATCCCCCTACTTGGAGGCCCAAAACTAACGCTATGGATGCAGCAGTCATCTATAGTTATTAATCCTCGGCGACCAAATACGGCGATGTTAAATTTATTGATACACAGAAACACATGAATATGGAAAAATTTTAAAACATCAGACAAAATCATATTCCATTTCGAAGCACTACCAATTCATTACATAATCCCACAATCGCAAAACACGTTCAGAGAAAATATATTTATTACAACATACGCCAAGAGCGACATATGTAGATGCCCCCTTGGATGATCAAAGTATATACAGGCAATGTAACAACTTTGCAATTACAAACGACACAACGGAATTAAATAAAGGAGAACTCTATGTAGCTATCATGCCTCCTGCACGTCTCTGGAAGCATATTCGTCTAAAGAGATACCTAAAAACCTCAACTCTCAAACTACTCAAAATTATTTGAGTACCTGAGAGTTAAGGGGAAAACATAAACTTCAAGTCAGACATAAAGCCTGATATGAATAATAATCTACCATCTCAAATCATTTAGATATCTAGTGAAACCACACTGTTTAGCGGAACGGGTTTTCCCCTCACTAGTATCCTAAAACTTTTTCTAAACCGTGCTCCTTCATCCACGATGGTAAAACATAGTCATTTCAAAATACTATGATGATGTGCAAACATGTTAAAACATTCGGGATTTCTCGTCCTCTGTTTAATTGACTCCCTGTCATATTCATAGTTTCTAGGGTCACCATTAACCTATTAGTTTTCATGGGCTTACTAATAACCTTTATATAATATATGGACTCCCTATTCTATTTCATAGTATTCATGGATGCACTATGAACCTATTGGCCTATGGCAATTAACTTAATTAATTCATGGGTTCCCTTGAACCTATTGGTGATTCTAATAACTTCTCTCTTATTCTAGTTTCCATGGGTTGACTAGGAACCTATTGACAACTATCAATAACTTTTCTTCTTATCCTATTTTTCATGGGCTAACTAGGAACCTATTGACATCAGTCAATAACTTAATCTGGATATAGTTTTCTTGGGTGCACTACAAACCAATTGGCCCCTGCCAACCACCCTTTATAACATAGTTTTCATGGGATCACTATGAACCTATTGGTAACTTCAATAACTTCCTAATCATAGTTTTCATGGGATCACTATGAACCTATTTCCTTGACAACTTCCATATTTAGGCATCCTATATTCTGGTCTCACTGACCTCTTGGATGCAATTCTACTCATCCATGAGTTTAAATCAATTTATATTCACTATTGGGTTGACCTAGCTGGTTCTTCTACCCTTTTATCCCCAAAATACAGTTATGGGTTCATTATAATGTGAATATATTTATATTTGAAGAAGCAAATATAATTACCAAACAATACCACTCATGTGTGTTTTATGTCCTTGATACACTTTTCATATAAAACATGGTTAATCCCTTTAACCTATAATTTTTATCAAGGAAAGATTCTTCTTAAAATCATTACAAAACTATTTTAATTTAGCCATGGGGTTTTCCTTTAAAAATGAGTTTGGGTTGCAAACCCTTTCGATACCTTCGAAACCTTGCTAGTTCTTCTACCCATTATCCCTAATGTAGTTATGGTTCCATTATAATGTGAATATATTTATATTTGAAGAAGCAATCATAATTACAAAACAATAACACTTCTGTGGGTTTAATGTCCTTGAAACACTTTTCATATAAAACATGGTTAATCCCTTTAATTTTATCAAGGAAAGCTTCTTCATAAAATCATTTCAAAACTCCTTTAATTTAGCCATGGGTTTTCCTTTAAAAATGAGTTTGTGTTGCAAAACCTTTCAAAACCTTGCTTTCGACTTCATTGGATACCCTCCTTCGAAAGCATATAGATCTATCTTCAAAACATTAGGCTCTTGCCTTTCAAACACTTTAAAACTTTCTTTCGAAACCTTTTGAACGTATTAAAGCATTAGCATTTAATTATTTAGAAGCATAGCTTCGAAACCAATTGAAAGTACCCCTTTCGAAACCATCGGAAGTAACCCTTTCGAAATCATTGAAAGTCCCCCTTTCGAAACCATTGGAAGTAACCCTTTCGAAATCATTGAAAGCCCCCCTTTCGAAACCATTGGGTTTATACTTAAAAATATTATTTGGGTCAAAGTGAATATAGGCAAAATCATCTCTTTCGAAACCATCCTTTATCATGTAAAAACATTGGGAAAAACATGATGGCGTCGGCACCATCCCTTTCAAAAGCTTCAAACCATTTAAACAAAACATTGAAGGATAGCATTGAAACCCCTTTCGAAGCCATTGCCTTTGAAACCCTTGGACCCTTTCGAAAGAATTTAGGAAGTGATTAAAACATCTTTAAAAACAAACACTACCTTTCGAAAGCATTGATGACTTCAATACCTTCGAAAGGCTAAAGAACGGCAGTGGGGCTTCGACTAAGTCGGAGCCCTTTCTTTCAAAAGCATTATTTCATACGTAAGGAACCCATTCAAAAGCAACCATAAGTTAATGGAAACCCCTTAGAATGCTTTTAAAAACCTCTTTCGAAAACTTATGCTTCGACTCCTTCGAAGGCTTAAATAAAACAATGGCTAGCACTTTTCTTTTTAAAATAAACCAAGGTATTGACTCCTTCGGAAGCCATGCTTTCGACACCTAACCTTTCGTCTTTCTCCAATCCACTGCGTACCATCTTTTTGATACTTTTTGTATTAGTTTCGGCTTAGTAGGTTTCGACTGGGTTGAAGGCGAAAGCTCTGAGTCGAAAGGTACTTCTAAAGTAGGCGAAACCAACTTTTTTGAGTAAATCCGGTTTCATACTAATTAAAGCAAATCTTTTTCTAACTAACCTGCCACGTGTAAACACCAGATTGGTTGCCTTAACTTTTAAATTCTTTACTCAAATAACTGCTGCTAATTTCAGATCTAGACCATGGTTAAGTTAATCAAATAAGCCCTTCCAGTAAGCAAAACCAATATTGCAAAGAAGTCCTTCTTCTAAAATAATTTAATTTGCATAGAAAATCACTTTGGAAAAATCCCCAAAAATTCCAGAAATTTACTTTAATCATGTTATCTAACAGATCAAAATTTCAGACCCAAATTCTTAATATATTTTCCAAAATAAATTTATAAACCCAAATAACCATATTTTCCTTTGAAAATTCATAACAATCTTTCCGTAGCTTGGAAAATTATCAAAATTAAAACCCAACTCCAAAATGATGTTTTACATAATATAAAATTTTTCCATGGCATTTAAACATCAACATGAATCGGATTTTCCCTGAAACCGTGTATATTCCCATTTGAACAACCTTGTTTAAATCAGACAAACTAATATTCAAGCATATCATCATCCAATTCATCATAAAAATGAATTTACCCTTAAATCTGAAAACATATAATTCATAATAAAATAGATGTAATTACTATTCACCTTGATTAGGATAAGGAGATTGGATTGAGATTGATTTCCCCTAAGCTTGAATCTCTAGCTTTTAATTTCTCTTCTCTTGCTTATGGCTAGCTCCCCTTTTTAGTTTTTTTTAAAATGACGTGAACGAGAAATAAAATGGTAGGAACGAAAATATATATAAAGGTAAGGGTTATGGGCGGCAAATTCCTAATATACCCTTATGTAGATTAATTAGCTTATAACCCATTCTTAAGTCCATTTAATTATTTTATTAGGCATGGCCTTAATTAGATTTGTTGAAATCTCAACCCCCTTATCACTTAGCATTTACATTATTCTATTTAATTTATCAAATTAAATCTCTTGAATAATGTTATCAAAAATTAGGGGTGTTACAACTTCCCTTCCTACCAAATCGAACAACATTCCTTAGAGGAGAAATCTTAACAAATACCCTGTCCCCAACCGAGAATTCCAAATCTCTTCCTCCCTTGTTTGCATAGCTCTTTTGACGATCTTGAGCAGTCTTCATTCATTGCCGAATGATCTTTACCTTCTCGGATGTAACGATCCGGAATTTTGACGTTTCGAGTTTTGAATATTAATTTTTAATATCCAATAATATGGTATTTTAATCAAATAAAAATTTCCGTTAAATAACCAATTGGTAATAATATACAGTTTTTCAAGCCAAGATAATATTTTGAATTTCCATATTTTTATTTATAAAATAGAAAATTGATTAAAATGGAATTTCTTATATATATATATATATATATATATATATTAACAATAGAATTTATATATATCATAACAACAATAGAATTCATATATAAAAAGTAAACAAATTCAAATTAATATAAAACGAATAAAAATAATCCATGAAGAATAGAAATGAATATAGCCTATGAAATATATTGTTGTATAAATAGAAAGAGCTTTAATAATTGGGATTTTCTTATATATATGCGCATTAGTTAAGAAGAATATAATATATATATATATATATGAACTAAATAAATGTAATTATTAAAAATAATATATATATATATATATATATTGAAAAAAAATGAAAGAAGAGATATATATGAAAATATACGATGGATATGAAAAAAATTATAAAATCATTTTTAAATAAGAAATCTTTTACAAAATAATGTTTTGACAAAAATGTTATTTAGAATGAAATAGCAAAATTTTCATTTGCTTTGAATTATACATTTTAAATATAAAACGAAATGTAAAACAAAATGTTATTTTATTTAAAATAGAACAACAAAACTTTTAGTGTTTTGAGTAATATATTTTAAATATTAAAATAGATATAAATATGCAGATGGAGACATAAAATTGTTTTATTCAAAAACAGTTTACAAATGGTTTTCAAATTGTATATGAAAGCATGTATAGGATCAATGGAAGTATAAAGAAAAGTAAACAAGTAAAAATCTAGACAAGTTTAAAACTTTTGCTTGGTAAAAGTAAATCAAGAAAAATGGGTAAAAACCTAAATTTAAACACATAAGCATTGTTTGGTCAAATACAGTAAAAACCAAAACATACAACTTAACCTCTCTTCATCTCAACATAATATCAACTCAAGCCACCCAAAATTCCAATTAATCCATCACCAAACAATTGTACAGCAAAATCAAATCCCTCTTGAGCCAAAAGACTGAAAGTATACATCATTACAACGTGTATATATATAGGTTGTATGTATGTCGGCATCAGTTTTAAAAAAGCCTGTAAGCAAAGTCTGTAAAAAAATAAACTGTAAACAAAAACAAAGCTCTGTTATCATAAAAGCACTGAAAAGAATAAAAAGAAGGAAGAAGCATTCTCTTCTAAATCAAAGGCAAGGGGATACGAGTTTTCAGATCAAAACTAATGTTTTACTCGAAGATTCAAAAGATTTCAAACGATGTTAAGGTGAGAATAATTATTGTTGTTGGTGGAAGTGTTTTTCACTTGCTCTGTTTCTTTTTAAAACTGAAAACAAACCACTTATATGATTTCAAAATTCATTCTCTCTAAATCTGTAATTGTTTTGCAAAATCTGTAAACTAGTGATATGTTTATTTTTGAGCCTAGATGATGCTAAAAATAGTTTGGTTGTATTTCCTAAAGTATGTATGAAGATAGAGGGGAATTATAGTAAGCAACCAGGGTTTTGGCAAATTTCAACCTTCTTAAATCCTTGATTCAAGTATATAGTCATGATTGTTAGGTGAATTCATGAATTTTAATAAAGAAAATATCATTTTTAAGTTATTAGGTTGAGAGAATTTTGATATTAATCGTTTTTCACAAAAAAAATTCCGGTGATTGGTTCGTCGAGGGAAGGCGTGGCTTGGCCGAGAGGAGTGTCGCATCGAGGGGAAGGGGTTGACCATGGCGCATTTTTGATTTAGGTCCTAGATTGAGTGGGCGAGGTGGTTATAGGGTTTAAGTGGGGTTAGGGGGACGGTCGAACGCGCCTTCACCAGGAAAAAAAGGCGGCGCCGAGTGTGACCGAGTTTGGGGTGGAGGTAGTGGAGATTGTGGGGATCACGGTGGTGTTGGTGGCTTGAGCTCTAGTGGTGGGGGCAGGCGAGGGGAGGTAGTTTTCGATGGTGATGTCGAAAACTGGTAGGCTCGGCTTTAAGTGGAAGGGTCGATTTTTGTTTGGGATGGCCGGAGTAAGGAAGAGCGTGTTCATCGTGATGAGGGTGGAAAGGTGAGTTTGTTAGTGCTCTTCATGGGTTGAACCACGACGTTGTGGGCTGGTGCACGTACATGCGTATCACGCGTGTACAGGTGGTTTCAGGCGAATGCGCGATAGGCCATGGAGGGTGGTGCGTGCGTAGCTAGTTCGGGGTCGGTCTCGAGTAGCATTCGAGTGGTGGTATCGGTGAGGCAGGAGTTGATCGAGATTTTGGGGAAAACTTGGATTGGGTTCGTGAGTTTTGAACTGAAAAAAAGAAAAAGTTAGAGAGAAGGGGAGGAGAAGAAAGGGGTAGTGGGTTTTTTTTCTGGTATTTGAATTGGGTTTCGGCCCAAAACAAAATTGTGAAAAGGTTTTGAAATTTAAATGTTTTTAATTTGGTAAATGATTTAGTAAATCTTTGAAATATTATAACACGTTCATACGAATCCCGATTTACGCGAGATTTGTTGTGATGGGTTCGTATCGACGAACATTACGTCGTTGTATGAACTGTTGCGAGTTTGAACGAGTGAGAATATATGTTATATTTAAACAGATAGAAATTTAATCACCCGATTTTAAACAAATGATGTCGTTTAAGTTTATATGACTTGTCATTCAATTTATTTGCCCAGATAAAAATAACGATAAGTTAATTTAAGTTAATTACGATGTTTTTTGACACCCGTTTAGCGGAATAAAACACCGTTCCGCTAATTGTATTAAATTGGACCCCTGTGGCAGAATAAATCACCGTTCTGCCATTATTACTGAATATATCTGATTTTGGACATTTACTAGCAGAAATAAAACCCTGTTCTGCTAGTTTATTTGTATGAACATCTATTTACTATCTTGATAATTATATTGGGCAATATGATGTTGAGTTAATTGTTAAAAATAGATTGATGTGGATATCTGTATTTGTTATTTTGGACTGTTATGGAACGAATGGTAATGTGATTAAGTACCATTGAAATTAATAAGCCTCCTTTCCAATTTGGAAGTTGATTTGGGAATCAAAGTTATTTAAAAGATAATTTTTATTTAATATTGATATTTTAAAGATAATTAATAATTATTTGAAAATGATTTAAAGTTAATTATTTTATTATTCTTAAAAAATATTTAAAAAGTGTTAATTATTATTTCAAAGCTATTTAATTATTTAGATTGTTTAAAGTATATTAATTATTAATTAAAGTTATTTTATAGTGATTGTTTAAGTTAATTATCACTTAAAGGTTAATTAGTATTAAAGTATATTTATTTTAAAGATAAATTTATTAAATATTAATAATGTTTTAAAAAAATATTATATAGTAAACTTTCATAAAATAGTATTTTACTTAATTAGAACTTGGAAAATTTATATTGAAACTTTATAAGTATTATTTTGAAATTTTTTAAATAAAGTTTTCGGAAAGTAATGGTATGCTTTCATGGCGTAATCGGAGGCAGAGAGTGCCTGCAGCTAAGTTTTGGATTTCTCTGGGATAGAGATGTAACCATTGAGCTATGAATCCATGGTTGATACCACATTGATGCTTTCCGTATTTATTTTAAAAGGGTTTCAAATATTTTGAAATGAATGATATGTGGATATACTTATCCGGTGAGGTAAGCATATTCTGTTTTGATTAAATAATTTAAATTTATTGAAACAAGGCTTAGTGTTTTCAATGGGAAATGAAACCTTTGTTTGGATGATTGTTTATTTGATAGTTAAATAACCGACTATAAAATTTGGACCCAAAAACATAACTTTGGGAATATCTAGAAGAAACACGAGAATTATGTGGTACAGTTACCATTTGAGGTGCTATACTGTACGTATAAACTCGTTTCGTTCTTCTAGGACGATGATAAGGAAACCCGTCCACTAAACGTTAGGAGGTGATCTCCGATCTTATTTTTGTCTATTTATTTCCTAAAGAACTGGGGTTGAGTTTACCGGAAGTATCGAATGTTGTTTCGAAGAGACCGGGATCAGATAAGTTATCTGAAAACCACTTCGATCCAACGAGTACATTTTCGATGGGAAAACAAGAGCATGGAGTCGAAGATGGAGCAGTGAAGTGCAAGGGCTAATCGCTACTAATCTTGAGGATGATTCCAAAATGGATGTAGTAGGAATAGTGCCTTCGGTTCCGTTCGGACCCAGAACGAACTTATATGGACGAATGCTATCAGTACATTGTCATTGGAGAACAATGAGCATTCTAAGTGAAAATTCCTTTAAAAGGTAATCTTAGCCTCTAGCCTCATCAAACGGGAATGACTGAAAATCAAGGGAAATGCAGCATGGCTAAGTGGGTCGCACTCAAGTAGCATATGTTTATCACCTTTCTAGATACCCTCAGATATCATTTTATTACTACGATACATGGAAGGAGCTCAGAAAGGGTGGGAACACCTAAGGTGATAGCATATTCGGTATATCCAGGCTAGGGATAGTCTGGTCTTGTATTGAAGGGGATCCCGGTGTGGTCCTCGGTACGTTGTTCCTAGGCGTGTACTGTGACAGGTGGTACCCAATGCCTAGTCATTCATATGGAATCCATTCTCCAATACGTGCCTTTACGGTTTTGGTTGTAGAGCCTAGTATACTGGAATTTAATTAATGTAACAATTTCAGCTATTTGAATAAGTATTTGTACTTAGACACTATTATAAAATCATTGGATTTTCTATAAAAGTATTTTGGTTACCATAAGGGAAACACCCATCGTGTTTATGTGTGGCGTGGTCTTACGGGATACCTTTGATTTTAAAAGGATTTTGAAAGTCATAACGAATAAAAATCCTTGTGATTTAAATTCTTACGCTGGTTTTACCAGACTAACCCGGGCGTGGTTTTTCCTATATGCTCGGGTCAGATCGAGCATATTTCCAGGTTTAGCTGGAAGAATGGGAGCTTCAGGAGAGGAGCTGGAGGGCCAGAGTTGTATTCTCGTAGATGATTATTTTCCGTTGCATTTAGTTGTGTATATCAGCAATTGCAAGGACAAGTTGTTATAACTGTCCGTGCTGAATAGGTTGTATACCCTGATTGATGTCTGTATATGCTTAAGTTACAATTTTGTTTTATGTAAAGACTTGTTCTATATTATAGATTATCTGTTTCCGCTGTGAGATTCTGTGTTGTTCTATTTTCTTTCCATCTTCTTTCTATTTTCTTTTCTTACTATCCACCTTTATGTTCAATTTGGACTAGACAAGTGTGGTAAAGTGTCAGTTCGAACTGTACGGAAAGGTGGGTCATGACATCGGAAGTCTCTCTAATCATCTTTGGTCCAAGTATCGACTTCTCACCTGCTTCCCACCAACATGAAGACGAATTACAAGGTCATCCATATAATGCTTCATATGGTGCCATGCCAATACTCGACTGATAACTATTGTTATAGGTGAACTCCACTAGATGCAAATGATCGTCCCAAGACCCTCCAAAATCTATAATGCATGCTCGAAGAAGATCTTCCAATATCTGATTCACTCTCTCAGTCTGTCCATCCTTCTATGGGTGATAAGCTGTACTCAAATGCAGCTCGGTTCCCAAAATCTCTTATAAGCTCTTCCAGAATCCACTAGTAAATAATGGGTCCCTATCGCTTACAATACTCTTTGGCGCACCATGGAATCGAACAATCCACTAACATATAATTCTGCCAACTTGGATGTTGTTCTGGTTAACATGTATGAATTTTGCACTCTTGGTCAGACGATCTACCACTACCCAGAACTATCATATCCTGCTTTAGTCCTTGGCAATCCATATATAAAATCCATAAATATTTGTTACCATTTTCATTCAGGAATATCTAGTGGTTGTATCAATCCACTAGGCTTCTTCTGCTCAGTCTTCACTAATTGGAAATCCAAACACTTTGAGATGAAACTTCCCACATCCTTCTTCAGTCCTTCTCAGTAGTAAGTCCTCTTCATATCCTTCTACATTTTTTACCACCAGGATGAGTGGTTAATCTGGAATGAGGGCATTCCCTTAGTACTTCATCTTGTAATCCATCAACATCTGGAAAAACCAGTCTCTTATCCTTACGAAGCCAACCATCTCAGTCAAACTCGTACTGTCTCAAATCTTCAGATTCTACTCCCATTTCAATCTTTTCCATGCTCTCTACTAGCTTAGAACCTTGCTTCTAACTAGTACCAATCCTTTCTATGAGAGTAGGTCTGATCGATAAAATTGATAGCATCTCAGGCTCTAGCTCACAACGTGGCTTGAAATCAAATCCAGCTATGTACTCACTATGTTTCCATTCCAAAAACATAGCTCCCAATTCAACATGTCTTCTCCTTAATGCATCTGCCACTACATTACCTTTCCTTGGAGTATAGGAAATATCAAAGTCATAAGAAGCTAGGAACTCCAACCATCGTTACCGGCGAAGGTTAAGATCCTTTTGAGAGAAAAGATATTTCAAGGATTTATGGTCTGTGAATAGCTCAAATCTTTCTTCCTACAAATAGTTCCTCCACATCTTCAAAGCAAAAACAATCGCCGCTAGATCTAAGTCATGAGTTGGATAATTCCTTTCATGTGGTTTCAACTGTCGACTAGCATAAGGGACAACTCTCCCTTTCTGCATCAACATGGCTCCAAGACCAATACCACAAGCATCGGTGTATGTTGTCATCTCTTCATTCCCACCTGGAATAACCAAGGTGCACTCGTCAACCTTTCCTTCAAAGTTACAAACGCATGCTATCATCTTACATCCCAAGTAAAAGTCTGATTCTTCTTGGTCAAGTTGGTCAATGGTGCTGTAATCTTTGAGAAGTCCTTTATGTAGCGCCTATAATATCCTACCAGTCCAAGGAAACTTCTCACATCCATAGCACTCTTGGGTTGATTCCAATCCTAGATCGCTACCACCTTTGCGGGATCCACCGCAACTCCTTGTCCTGACACAACATGTCCCATGAATCTCACTTCTTACTTCCAGAAGTGACATTTAGAGAACTTAGCTCTCAACTTGTGCTTCCTTAAAATCTCAAGCACAATCCTCAAGTGTCTTGTACTCTTCCTCAGTTATGGAGTAAATCAAAATGTCATCCACGAACACAAGTATGAACTTGTTCAACTGATCTCTGAAGACTCTATTCATAAGATCCACAAAGTATGCCAGAGCGTTAGTCAATCCAAAAGGCATCACCAACCACTCATAGAAACCTTACGGTGTTCGAAATGCAGTAAGAGGCACACTTTCTTTAGCCACTCTCAACTGGTGAAATCTCGTTGCCAAATCCATCTGAGAAAACACCTTTGCCCCATGCAACTGATCAAACAAATCATCAATCCATGGAAGCGGATACTTATTCTTCTTTGTAACCTTGTTCAGCTCGCGATAATCCACACATAGCCTCAGAGAACCATCAGCCTTCGTTGCGAATACAATAGGTGCCCCATTCGGATATGCTTCTCCGAATCAATTCTTTCTTTAGCAGATCATCCACTTGCACCTCTAACTCTTTCTGCTCTCTGGGTGCCATATGCCTTAAAGGCATAACTATGGGTCTGGCTCCATCAACTAAGTCGATTTGAAACTCGATCTCCCTATGAAGCGGCAATCCTATCACTCCCTTGAAGACATCGGCTCTCTAGCGATAGTCACAGATGACAATCCATCCTGTGGAATCTCAAGCGAATAAAGAAAGCTGACTAATACCCCATCCTCTGGTAAGCAACGTATCACTACCATTCGCCCTTCCACATTCTCAATTGTCACCTCTAGCTTCTCGCAATCCACTACAGTCGCATACCTTTTAAGCCAGTCCATTCCCAAAATAATTCCGAACCCAGCAAAATTGATAACAAAGCAATCACAAACAAAAGAACATCCATGACTCGACAACACTAAACCACGACAAATCATACAAAGACTAGTAGATCCTCCAACAGGGTTGTTGACAATCAAAGGTTGGTCTACTATCTCGGGTTCCAAACCTAGTTTGCATACTAGCTCACCACAGATAAAAGAATGCGAAGCTCCAGTATCAAAATGAACTCTAACAGAAACATATCGGATGGAAAATATACCTTTTACCACGACTCCTTTCCCCTTATCCTTAGCAGTAGGAGCGTAAGATGAAGTCAGGACAACATCCAAAGCATATGCCTTCACAATCTGCTTATCCTTAGGCAGTTCTGGACAATTCCTCTTCATATGCCCAGGCTTATCACAGTTGAAGCACTTTCTAACAGCCTTGCATTCCTTAGGATAGTGGCCCTTCTCGCAACCATGGCAAACAATTTCACTCCTATTCTTTTTCCGACCCTTTTCCTTGTTGTTGCTGCTACCTTTTTCTATTCTACTTCTTCTTACCTCCACCGCCCTGGTGCAGTTTTGGTTCCTCCTTCTCAGCAACAACCACAACAGTAGTCTTATTCTTCGGGTATAAACTCTCATGTATAAGGGCCTTCTCAACAAGCTTCTCAAAAGGCACCTCGATGTGGTCCGCTAGCTTCTTTCCCAAGTGGTCATCCAATCCAGTAATAAACTTCTCATTCTTCTTCAAAGGTTTATCAATAAAAGACATCCCATACCTCGACAGAGCATCAAACTTTGCCACATACTCAGAAACATACATCTCTCCTTGCTTCAACTCAGCAAACTTCTTGAAAAGCACTGAATTCTAAGCTGCCGAAATGAACTTCTCTTCAAATCTAGCTTTGAACTGATCCCAAGAAATCTAATATTCCAGAGTAGTAATGGTAATAGTATTCCACTAATTCATTGCTCGGCCTTGTAGTTGTCTTGAAGCAAGCTTTCTTTTCATAGCATCTTCCACCTCCATATCCTTGAAAATGCGCTTACAAGTATCCATCCAATCTTGCACTTCAATAGCTGATTATGTCCCCAAGAATGGCTTCCCTCCTAGAATAGAATAATCCTTACAAAGCTCGGCGAAGTTGACTCTAGGTACTTGCATAGGAGCACTACCATCTAAAGCCACACCAAGAGTAGTTTGGGCTCTTCTCATTAGCGAAGCCATTATTGCATCGAACATGGCTTGAAAATCGGGTGTAGCAGCTCCCGATCCCACTCCCTCTTCCACTCATGAAGCATAGTTATTCCTAATAGCATTTCTTGTTTTTCGACTCATCCTTATCTGTAATAAGAATGATTAGCCTCTTTCTAAGAATAGCTGCAATGGTACCCAAGTGCATATTATACTATATAATAATATTATATAGCCTAATATCTTCATTAACAAATGCGCTCCCTCCTCTAGTGTATACTCTCGACTTGCTTCGGTTAACTCATAACCAAAGCTTTGATACCAAATGTGACAACCGCCCCTACCACATGCACGAAATGAGCTAAAAGAGCACTATAAAACGTTCCAGGCTGATATGGGACCATCATTAAGGTTGAAATTTAAAGTAGAAAACCTGTTGCTTATCTCACAATGCATGGATATAATATAATATAGAAAACATACAACAAAAATATAGTGAGCCGTAACAAATGAAAGATAACATCTCTGCTAGAACATCATGAGTTACAATACAAATTTCATAATATCTCAGTCTGTTTAGTTAATATCCCGCTATTACCCCGCTATAACCCTGCTATATCTCATAGCAGATTTCTACCGCTATGATTTTTCCATATAGCCCCAAATATAGCCTTTCCGCTTTAAGCCCCGCTATTTCGGTTGTATCCCGTTATTTCCGCTATATCTTCTTTAAAAGAAATGAACTGAAAAATGACATTTATATATTATAAAAATTATGAAATTAATTTATTTAGTTGAATTTTTAATATATTTTCAGAAATGAAAATACTCTAATATTCTACTAAATTCAATTATGTTACATAACATTTTTACGTTTATTTTATGATATATTCACACATGTTTTTATTTAAAATTATTTATGTATTAATTATAATTCAATTGAATGTTAACTTTTCATTTAATTACCATTTACATATTTGTAAAAACATCAAATACGAGTTTTATATGCTATTTTAGTGTCATCCGCTATATCCTGCTATATCCTCGCTGTATCCCCGCTATGACTTTTTGCACCTCCGCCGCATTAAATCTACCGAGCGCTTTAACTGTATAGATCTCAGTACAACATTTCCTCACTACATCCCTTAGAGTATATAACAATAAACAACGAAAACTAGAAACATAGAGTAATATGGCATAGCTTCTCCAAGCTCGTCTTCGTACAACAACTACGACTCCAAACCTGTCATCTAGTCTACTCATTTAAGAGTATCCAAGATGATAAGAGGAAACATGAAACCTTGTGTCAGACAATAGTCTGGTGTGAGCGGTAAATGACTATCAAAAGCTATACTAGAAAATATGATACTAGATAGGTACACAAAACCATACCTGACATGTCCCTGCAACCAAAGACTTAGCGCACAATAATAAGGTATAATATGCCACTCAAAATAAAAGACAATAAGATACTGTAACAGAACAGGATAGAAGAATCTAAGCAGCCTCCTTCTTTAGCCCTATTCCCAATCCCTTCTCTAACATTCCTATAGATGGTAGCCTACACAAAAGCAGGCAGCAAACATAGCAATCATAGTAACCATAGCATCCATCAGCCAAAACCTAGCTATCATCTTCTAAAGCCTTGAACAAATGATAACTCGTATGGCCTCATCCTTGCTCTGCCAAAGACTAATTGAAATCTCGGTTCACGATTGTGTTCCACCGTACTTTCAGGTCCGAAACCCCATACAGTTGTCTCTTGTGATACCTCTGTACCACCTGAATAGACCCTCTCGGAGTGGTCCAGGGTACAAGATTGGTTCTACCAGCCCTCGGGAGCCCCCGCATATAGTACCCTTGCTTGAACACAACCAGAACACTTCGAGTTATCAATGATTCCTTAGCACTCCCAAACCTTTCGAGCTTTCACAATTAAAGTCTATTTCCTGGCACAAGTCCTACCACTCAACCCGGTCCATTATACCACAGCCTCGTTCCATCCCAAGCTGTCTATCAACTCCTTCAATCCTACTCCTTATTCGAGCCCCTAATCGAAGAGCCAAAACTTCATCATGCTATAACTTTCGTACCATAGAAGAAATCAACAAGCCAAAATTTCCAACATGATCCATAACCATCCTAGAGTCTTCCCTCCAGATCTTATCAACTTTGGAGTCCACAATTTGGATCGATACTGATCCAATTGGATCAGATCGGTACCGATCCGAATACTTAGCCAATTTTGGCTCTGTTTCTCTTGCATCCTCTAGTACACTTCCTCTAGATGCCATGGACCCCAAGCTTTCCCTCTTAGCCTCCTGGTCCTTCCATCTATGCTCCATAGCCAATCCAACATAGATGATCCATCAAATCTTCAATACTTGGACTATCCTCTGATCCAACTTCATAGAGCATCATTGGAACCCATGCTCTAGCATTCCTCTGGATCTCACTTCAATTGATGTACAAGATTCGGATCGGTACCGATCCAATTGGATCGGATTGATACCGATCCAAATACTTTGCTCCAATCATCATGAAATTTTCAAGGCATTGTCCTTGCATGCTCCAAAGCCTATCCTCCAAAAGTTTCATATGATTCTAACGAACTTTGCTCCCGATATACTCCGATCACTAATCTAAGTCATAAACATGCACAACAGTAGCAAACAAATCAAGCATAACAAGCAATTCAATTACAACAATGAATCAAACATAGCAAATAATTCATTTTACATTCAGTCATAAACATTCAAGTCATGCAATTCAATCGATGATCATAAACAAGCATAGATCCAATCTAAATCATAGAATCACATAGCCATATATGCATAAATGACATTAGCCAATGATTTAACCAACATTACATGTTTTAACTAGGTTGATTTAGGGTTTCTAAATCTGAAATTACCTATGTCTAATCAATTTATAATTTAATTTGACAATCCTAGCTTATAATCTCCTAATTACAACATATTATCTATCATAGACTAGTGAGAGATCATAACCACTCACCAAACCAATCAAACCTATGAAAATGAGAGGAGATCTAATCCGAACAGTAGCAAGTTGGATGTGGATGTGATCCAATCGACGAGATCAAGCCCCTCGATGAAGATCTAGCCTTTAATTTGAGCTTAGAGACGATTTGAGATGAAATCTATGCAAAGAATGGAGAATTAGAAAGGAGGTAGGTTTGGAAGCTGATATGAAATGAGGGAAAAATGTTTCAAATGGTCTCTCTCAACTCATATTTATAGCCAAACCTGATTAGACTAATGGACTTCCTAATTGGTCCATTAATCCCCTTTCTAATTCTAACTAGTAGTTTATAAAACTTAAAATCGCTATATCTTCCTAACCACTTATCTGATTTTCCTACATGATCACTCTACAGAATGGAAAAACACCATCCCGAAGCAATGAACCAGGTTAGAACATCTAATTCGGCTCCTATAAAAATTATGGCCGAAATAAGATCTCCAAGGGGCAAATTGGTCACATAAAAATTCGGGAAAAATCGTGGACATATAAAACATCCCTAAGAATCATATTTCGAAATATTAGAATGATATGACCTTAAATGAATTAAATAGAATTATTTTGCGATTCTTTGATACGTAAAATACGGGCCATTATAGTGTATCTTTTTTCCTTGACACATTGTACAAAAGCACTCTATGTAGAAAGCTTGCTCATGCCAGAAAATGAGCTCTAGCCTCCGATGAAACTGTGTGTTGAATACTATGCAGTTAAAGCACTCGGGGGATTCAATGCGGCGGATGTGCAAAAAGTCATAGCGGGGATACAACGGGGATATAGCGGGATATAGCGAATGACTCTAAAATAGCATATAAAACTCGTACTTAGTGTTTTTGCACATATATAAATGGTAATTAAATGAAAAATTAACATTCAATTGAATTATAATTAATACATAAATAATTTTAAATAAAAACATGTGCGAATATACTGTAAATAAACGTAAAACTGTTGTATAACATAATTGAATTTAGTAGAATATTAGAGCATTTTCATTTCTGAAAATATATTAAAAATTCAATTAAACAAAATTACTTTCATAAATTTTATAATATATAAATGTCAATTTTCAATTCATCTTTTAAATAAGATATAGCAAAAATAGCGGAATGTAGCGGGAATAAAGGGATATAGCGGAAATAGCGGGGCTTAAAGCAAAAAGGCTATATTTGGGACTATATGGAAAAATCGTAGTGGCAGAAATCAGCTATAAGATATATCTGGGTAATAGCGACTTGAATATTAATCGTTAACGTAAGATTTAAGTTAATAGAACTAAGTGGAACTCAACATACGAAACTCTATATCTGAACTAGGGAATCTCAAAGGGATAATGCCATCTTCAAAAGACAAATGATTTTTAGCATTGGTGGGATTCACAGGAGATATCAATGCTCAAATTCATCAAGGAATGGAGTCGATTGCTTGAAGATAATTCAGGCCAACTCATGGCCATCATCTTTTAGAAATTCATCTCCCTTCATTATCACCATCATCTAATTCCATGTCAAACCCTAAGAAGTCATGACCTTGTTTTGTGATCGAAAGCATAAGTTGGTGGTGATGTGGGTAGCTTGGTGTAACACCCCTAATTTTTGATAACACTATTCAAAAGATTTAATTAGATAAATTAAATAGAATAATGTAAATGTTAAGTGATAAGGGGGTTGAGATTTGAATAAATATAATTAAGGTCGTGCTCAATTAAATAATTAAATGGGCTTAAGAATGGGTTATAAGTTAATTAATTTACATAAGGGTATATTAAGAATTTGCCGCACATAAACCTTACCCTTATATATATATTCTCGTTCCTCATTCACGTTTCATATTTCCCATTCATGATTAAAATCAAAACGCAAACACTAAGGGGAGCTGGCCATTAATAAGGAAAAGAGAAGAGAAATTAAAGAAAGCTAAGGATTAAAGCTAGAGGAATAAATCTCAATCCAATCTCCTTATCTTAATCAAGGTGAGTAAGAAATCATTCCATCTCTATTTTGTTTTATAACCATATGTTTTCGGATTTAAGGGTATATTCGTTTTTATGATGATGGTATGCTTGAATTACAATTTGTTTGATTTAAACAAGAATGTTTAAATAAGATTATATGCGGTTTTAGGGTAAAACCGATTGATAATGATGTTTAAATGCCATGGAAAACTTTTATGTTGTATAAAACATGATTTTGGAGTTGTGTTGTAATTTTGATAATTTTCCAAGTTACGAAAAGATTATTATTAATTTTCAAAGGAAAATATGATTAATTGGGTTTGTATATTTTGGAAAATATATCGAGAATTTGGGTCTGAAATTTTGATACGTTAGATAACATTATTAAGGTGAATTTTTGGAAATTTTAGGGATTTTTCCTATGTGATTTTCTATGCAAATTAAATTATTTTAGAAGAAGGACATATTTACAATATTGGTTTTGCTTAATGGAAGGGCTTATTTGTTAACTTAACCATGGTTTAGATCTGAAATTAGCGGCAGTTATTTTAGTAAAGAATTTGAAAAGTTAAGGCAACCAATCTTGTGTTTGCACGTGGCAGGTTAGTTAGAAAGTGCTTGCTTTAATTAGTATTAAATCAGGTTTACCCAGAAAAGTTGGTTCCGCCTTCTTTAGAAGTATCTTTCGACTCAAAACTTCCGACTTTGATCAAGTCAAAACCCACTAAGCTGAAACCAATACACAAGGTATCACTTAGATGGTACGTAGTGGATTGGAGAAAGGCGGAAGGCTAGGTGTCGAAAGCATTGCTACCGATGGGGTCGATACCTTTTTGTTTGTTTTAAAAGAAAAGTGCCTGCCATTTTTTAATTAAAGCCTTCGAAGGAGTCGAAGCATATGTTTTCGAAAGAGGTTTTCTAAATGCTTTCGAAGGGGTTGCCATCAACTTATGTTTTAAAGAGTAAGCTTTTGAATGGGTTTCTTTACTTATAAAATAATGCTTTCGAACGACGGGGTTCCGACCTAGTCGAAGCCCTGCTGCCGTTCTTTAGCCTTTCGAGTGTATTGAAGTCATCAATGCTTTTGAAAGGCAGTGCTTGTTTTAAAGATGTTTTAAGCCACTTCCTAAATACTTTCAAAAGGGTTCAAGGGTTTCGAAGGCAATGGCTTCGAAAGGGGGTTTCGATGCTATCCTTCAGTGTTTTGTTTAAATGGTTTGAAGCTTTCAAAAGGGATGGTGCCGACGCCATCAAGTTTTCCCTAATATTTTTATATATAAGAGATACTTTCGTTTATATTCATTTTGACTCAAATAATATTTTAAATATAAACCCAATGGTTTCAAAAGGGGGACTTTCAATGGTTTCGAAAGGGATACTTCCAATGGTTTCGAAAGGGGTACTTTTAATAGTTTCGAAGCTATGCTTCTAAAAGATAATAATTAATGATTTAATACATTCGAAAGGTTTCAAAAGAGAAGTTTTAAAGTGTTTCGAAAGGCAAAGGCCTAATGTTTTGAAAAGAGATTTATATGCTTTCGAAGGAGGTTATCCAGTGAAGTCGAAAGCAAGGTTTTGAAGGTTCCGACAGCCTTAGTTTTCAAAGCAAATAACCCAATCTCAGTTTTGAAAGAAAACCATGACATAAATATATAAAGTGTTTTGAAAAGGAGTTTTTGAAGAAGTTTTCTTCGATTAAAAGGCTAAAGAGATTAACCAAGTTATTATGTATGCTTCTTCATATATGTATATATTCACATTGTAATGGATCCATAACTAAATTTTGGGGAAGGGCAGAATAACCAGCTAAGTTGACCCAGTAGTGAATATAAATTAACTCCTGAATGAGTAGTATTGCATCTAGGAGGTCAAGAAGACCAGAATATAGGATGCTAAAACATTAAAGGATAAGATATTGGCAGGGGCCAACCGTTTCTCATTTTTCCCATGAAAACTGTGTATAGGAAAGATATTGGTAGAGGCCAATAGGTTCATAGTAAGCCCATGAAAACTACGTATAACTGAAGATGTCAGAAAGACAGGTTCATAGTTGGCCCATGAAAACTATGATTTGATATTGGCAGGGGCAATAGATTTACAGTGAACCTATGATAACTATATCCGGATTAAGATATTGACTGATGTCAATAGGTTCCTAATCAGCGCATGAAAACTAGGATAAGAAGAAAAGATATTGGAGTTACCAATAGGTTCCTAGTCAACTCATGAAAACTAGGATAAGTGTAAAGATATTGGAGTCGCCAATAGGTTCATAGCAATCCCATGAAAACTATGTAATTGGATAGGGAGTCCTTAAACATTTTGTCGGTTATTAGTCAGCCCATGAAAACTAATAAGTTAATAGTGAACCTAGAAACTATAATTGAGACAGATAGTCGGAATGAATGGGGATGGTAATCCAGAATTGATTCATGTATGTTGCATATCATCATATCATATTTTATCGTTCTGAATTGGTTTAACCATTGTGGATGCAGGAGCACAGTATATGGTTTTACAAAGGTTTTAGGATACTAGTGAGGAAAATCTGTTCCGCTAAGCGGCGTGGTCTAACTAGATATCTAAATGATATGAGATGGTAGATTATTATTCATGCGAAGATTTATGTTTGACTCGAAGTTTATGTTTTCCCTTTAAACTCTCGGGTACCCAATTGATTTTAAGTAGTTTGAGAGTTGAGGTTTTCAGGTACCTCATTAGACGAATAAAGCTTTCGGAGATGTGCAAGAGGCATGATAGCTATTTAAAGTTCTGTTTTATTTGATTCCGTTGTGTTGTTTTTTATGGAAAAGTTGTTATATTGCCTGTATATACTTTGATCATCCAAGGGGGCATCTTCATATGTCACTCTTGGCGTATGTTGTAATAAATATATTTTCTCTGAACGTGGTTAAGATTATGGGATTATGTAATGAATTGGAAATGTTTTAAAATGGAATGTGATCTTGTTTGTCCTGAAGTTCTTTGTAACGTTGTAAAGTTTCCTTAACTCCTTGGGCAGTTTCATAATGTTCCTTGCCAACGATGTTTGAATTGAAACTAAGATACTGATGCAAGTTCTTCCGTACCTGGTCGCCGAGGATTACTAACTATGGATGATTGCAGCATCCATAGCCCCTTTTTTAGGCCTCCAAGTAAGGGGATGTTACAAGTTGGTATCAGAGCATAGGTTTATGAAACTTTAAAAAGGAAAATTAAACCTAAAAGCTTTTTCGAGGCATAATCCAATGAATTAGAAATATGATCGGGGTTTGGGATAACGCTATAGTAACGTACTTGTATTTAATATATATATATAAGTACGTATTCCCCTCTCTCTTAGACTGTTCTTCTGTATCTTACTAAGGCTCGTATGTAGATTTACCAGAAAGAGGATATGGAAGCAGGAAACAGAAGTGAAAATCTCACTGGAGGTAGCACCATAACTAATGGAAATGCTCGACCTAATACCAGGAGGAACCAAGGTCGACAGGCTAACGCTAACCAAAATGCTGAAGCCAATGTGGGTGCTAGAAATCCACCAGTACATATAGGGGCGATGTAGCAGCTCTTTGTCAATGTGATGCAAGCAGGAGTTGCTGCTGGGGTTGCAGGTAATGTTGGAGGAGTTAATCCTGTGGCTCCAGTTGGGAATAACTATGCTAAGCTAAGAAGAGATTACACCTGTTTGGGTGGAAAACCGTTTATGGGTACAGAGGATGCCATAGAGGTAGAGAATTGGCTATTGCATTGTGAGCGTATCTTTACTGATTTGGGTTTAGATGAAGAGCAGAAGAGAAGGTTGGCCTCTAGACCGTTGCAGGGTTCGACACTCCATTGGTGGAACAGTGTTACTGTCGGAATTCCGAAGGAGGACTTGACATTGGCTGAGTTCAGAAGGAGATTTGAATAGAGGTTTTTGTCTAAATTTGCTAAGACAACATTGATGAGAAAGTTTATGGATCTAGTTCAGGGAGAGATGTTAGTTATCGAGTATGCCACTAGGTTTGATGAGCTGTCCCGATATAGGTATGCTATCATTGACACCGACAGCAGAAGGAATGAGAGGTTTATTCGAGGTTTGAGACTTGAGCTTACTAGAGCAACTTTGACACATATCTGTGATCCTTCTAGTGTGGTTGTGGAGATGTCAATCCACCATGAAGAAATGCTTGTTGTTTGTGCTAGAGAGAAGTCAGTTGAAACCCAGGGTTCTCAGGGAAAGAAGAGAAAGTTCTTTACGAAGAAGGGAGCCCAGAAGGGAGATGCTGCGAAGAAGGCAAAGGTTGAGTTAGTTTGCTATAAATGTGACAAGAAGGGTCATTATGCAAATGATCGCCGGTCAAGTAAGGGGAAGAAAGCCGTAGACAAGAAGAATGTCAACTGCTTTAACTGTGATCAAGTTGGGCATTATAAGAACCAGTGTCTAGAGCCAGTCAGGGCGGACAAGGGGAAGGACTTTGCTATTGGATCATCAGCTAAGCCAACTGCAGCTGATAAAGGAAAGACTGTGATGGAAGGTACGTTTTTTATTCAGGGTATACCAGTTAGGATACTATTTGATACCGGTGCATCACATTAATTTATATCTCGGTGTTTGGTTGATAGGTTATGCTTAGAACCCACATACCTTATTACTTCCTTAAGGGTTGCGAATCCAATATGAGGGTATGCAACTCTGGGGATGATATGTGACCAGTTAGAACTTGATTTGTTAGGTCATAAGTTTGCATGCAGTATGTATGTTTTCAATTTCGTAGATTTCAGAATCATTTTGGGTATGGATTGGTTGAGAAGGTATGAGGCCAGGATATTTTGCTAGGATGAGGAGATACCATTGAGACACCCTGATAGTCATAACCAAATTATTTTCGTAGTAGAGAATTCTGACCAGAGTAGTTGTGCTTTGTTAAGTGCAATGGAAGTGGGAGAAGAGCTAAGTCAGGTTTGAGTTGTAAGAGAGTTTGCAGATGTCTTTGAGCCAGTCATAGGACTACCACCGAAACGAGTTATTGAGTTTCAGATAGATCTTGTGCCAGGAGCTGAACCTATAAGTAGACCACCTAGTAGGATGACACCTACTGAGATGAAAGAATTGAAGGTGCAGCTAGTGGATCTAGAAGGAAGGAATTTTATTAGACCAAGCAGTTCGCCTTAGGGAGCGGCCGTAGTATTCGTGAAGAAACCGGATGGGTCGTTGAGGATGTGTATCAACTATCGCAAGTTAAACGAGAGGACGATGAAGAATAAGTATCCTTTGCCGAGGATTGATGATCTATTTGATCAGTTGTATGGAGCCAGAGTGTTTTCCCAGTTGGATTCGGCGATGGGTTTCCATTAGTTAAGAGTGGCATAGGATTGCATTCCTTTGATAGCATTTCGGACTAGATATGGTTCGTACGAATGGTTAGTAATGCCATTCGGATTGGCGACTGCACCTGCTTTCTTTGTGGATTTGATGTACCGAGTCTTCCGAGAGTAGTTGGATAGATTCGTGTTGGTGTTTATAGACGACATTTTGGAATACTCTAAAGATGAAAGAGAGCATGAAGACCATCTTAGAGTTGTGCTCGAGACGCTGAGGTAGAATCAGCTAAAGGCAATGTTTTCCAAGTGTCATTTTTGGAAGAAAGAGGTTAAGTTTCTTGGTCACGTGGTTTCAAAGAAGGGTTTGTTAGTCGATCCAGATAAGATCGAAGTTGTTAATAATTGGAAGATACCAGAGACGGTGACTGAGATTAGAAGTTCTCTTGGACTTGCTGGCTATGATCGGAGATTCATTAAAGATTTATCGCGGATAGCAGCGCCTTTGACTAAGCATACCAGAAAGGAGGTGAAGTTTGCTTGGTCCAAAAAATGTGAGGAAGCACTCCTTAAGTTAAAGCATTTGTTGACCAATGCACCAGTGTTATTAGTTCCAGACGGAAACCAAGGGTTAGTGGTATATACTGATGCATGTGGAACTGGATGGGAGCTGTGTTGATGTAGAAGGGTAAAGTGATTGCCTACGCTTCACGACAGCTTAGACCGCATGAAGTGAGATATCCTACTCATGATTTAGAGTTGGCTATGGTGATCTTCGCACTTAAGATTTGGAGGCATTATCTCTTATGGGAGAGATTTGAGCTATACACAGATCATAAGTCTTAAAGATACTTATTCTCTCAGAAGGAGTTAAATATGAGACAACAGAGGTGGCTAGAGTTTTTGGTTTCTTATGACTTTGGTATAGAGTATACACCAGGGAAAGGTAATAAAGTAGCGAATGCTCTTAGCAGAAGATACCAGAATGTGGTGTTGGCTATGTTGGCAGAATATAAGGATCTAGAAGCTTTGGCTAGTTGTGGTGTGCAATTAAGATCGACTGCTAGTTCTAGTCAGAGTGTTGCCATGTTGTCCTGTTTAGATGCTCGGCCAGTGTTGATCGAGATAATTGCTTCTAAGCAGAAGGAGGATCCAATATTAGCCGAGAAGATCAGAAGGCTTGAGGTTGGACCTGAGATCGATGATCTGAAAGATTTTTGTCTTGACCAGAGAGGATGGTTGATAAAAAATAGATGGTTATGTGTTCCAGATGTTGAGAACCTGAAGAAAGAAGTTCTTGGAGAATGTCATCGATCAAATTTACGATTCATCCTGGAGGGACCAAGATGTATCAAGATATGAAGAGGAGCTTATATTGGGAAGGTATGAAGAGGGATGTTGGCACTACAACAAAAATACCCTATTACAACGCCCTTTTTACAACGGGCATTGGTTGCCCGTTGTAATAGAAGGCTATTACAACGGTCCATTCAGGCTCGTTGTAAAAGATGCCATAAACAACGCCCTTTTTACAATGGCATTGATTGCCCGTTGTAATAGAGGTCTATTACAACGGTCCACTAAGGCCTATTGTAATAGATGCCAACTTTACAACGGTCAAACATGCCCGTTGTAATAACCTTTACCATATCGGTCCACTCAGACCCCTTTCTTATATCGGCTGTTTTCTTGCAAGCGACTACTCGTTCTCTTTCGTCTTCTCTTCAACTAAATTAGGGTTTCTGAAAGCACCAACGTTAGTATCTCGATCGAATGATGATTTACATCCCTTAGCTTTGTCGACCGATGCTTTCTTCTCTTTGCGCTCGTTCACGGCTGCTTCTAGTATTGAGTTCGAATCAATGAATCTGGTATGTGAATTATATCCTTGAAATGCACTGTTGTTTTGCCTTGATTCGAACTCGATTCGAGTTGTTGATTTATTGTTCTCTGTTTAGCTTCGAACTCGAATGCTTTACGGCCAGTGATGATTTGGGTTAAATAGGATTTTAATTCCTATATTCTCGTTCGTTTGAATTTGTCATCTACTATGTTCTGGCCATTCGATTTTGTTGATTGCTTGAGATGATTTCTTACTTTGTCACTTCGTATATTTTTGATTTTACTTGATACTCACGGCTTTGAATTGCCTTGCTCACCACGGTTTCGATTTTTTTCTCTGTAACTTGAATTCGGTCAGTGCTTTGATATTGAACTGCAGTTGTTTACTTGATAATTACGGCTTTGATTTGTATTGTAAAACCTGCTTCCTGAAGATATTGATTTATTCATCTCTGTAACTTGTTGGAATTTGACTTGTTCGATTTCTACTTGCCGTCCCATGACTGCTGTACCATGATTTTTGAAACTGTTGTATAATTCTGTTTAGTCGTATGTATTTTGTTAGATATTTCATCTTGCACTGCACATATGTCATAAATTATAGTAAATAAGAACTCCATTTGAGTTTTTTTACAGTTTGTTCATTCTATTTATTTCTAGTAGTATTATTTAGCTTGAACTACATCAACTCGGAATTAGCTGTATATACAAAGCCGCTACTCATTTGACATAAAGAAACACAATTTTGTAAAAAAAATAGCTAAGTTAGACATGTTATTGCAATGTATCTTTCTTCAACATTATGCAAGAAACTGGAACAATGAATTCCTAGTCTAGAGCTATACCATGCTCCACATATCATATTTTTCTCAAAGTTTAGTTCTTGTTTTTCAAACTTAGTATGTGTTATATCTATGTTAAACTTAAATTCAAACCTACTATGAGTTATGTCTATGTTAAAAAAATTAAAAGCAGACTAGAAGATGATGAGATGCTTTGAGATTGATTATTGCTGGTTAGTGGCAGTAGGCAGTATGTGTAGTAAAACAGTACTTAATTAGGTCTAACAGTAACTGTTAATGACCACTAAGGCTATGCAAGCTTGTCTTGGTTTGTCAAAACCACAGTGGCATTTGCATATGTATTCATCCACTTGTGTATACCTTTTGGTTCAATCTGCAATGTGACTCGAGTCTGGTTGCATCTGCAGTGTAGCAGTGTTGTAATAGGAAGAGTTGCGTAATAAGAAGGGTTATCAGAGTCATTGTAAAAAATGTCATTCTAACAAATAGTGCAAGTGTGCTAAAAATTAGACTTAGCTCGTCCCTGTAAACTGAATGCTCACCAATCCATCTTCATTTGCTGTTAAATTTGGAAATGGATTAGCATCTTTACCAAACTGAAGAAGCACTACAGCTAGATTAGGACAAAAGAAAGCTTGTACAGAGAAGTCTACTCAGATATTATTTTTACTTAACGTGAGATACAAATTATAAACTTGTGATTGTCCAAGGAAGTTTAACCTACCGCGGCCTCTTCTGTTGATTACCAGGTTTCAGATTCCTGGAGATGCACAGAGTAGATGAGGAATTAAAGAAGAAGGCACGCTCAGAAAGATTTTGTGCCAAATCTGTGTAAGTTTCACATGAAGAAGAACATAAAAACAAGAGCTCTCAGGTTTACATCTACCATATTTTCTTACCTACAATCTATATCATTTTACCAAACAATGTTTCATCAATTTCTTACATTCGCGGGTTTTCTGGTCCATCTAGTCATTCGTCTTGAGCCAACGGCATAAGCAATCCTGAGCAGGTAATATCTGTAGATAGACAATTATACTTAGATATTTAACTTACATGTGATTAGCTGTTACTACTCAGAGGAAAGTTTAATTACAAATCTTGGGGTCTATTTAGCTTCGAAATTTGAGTTTTGTGTTTTACGTTCTTAACATGTTCTTCAAACGGCGTGGAGATGAAGAGGGGTTAAAAATCCTAATCATTGCACCAAGAAAGGAAGAAAGAAACAAGATAGTTTTTGGTATTTTCCAAATAGACGGATTACAAGAAAAAAATTGTTTTATATGTTTTTCTTACTTTGGATTTTATGGATGTGGGAGCACCATAAAAGTTGTTATAAATTCGGCATCTTATATCTTTTTTTTATAAATAACCTAGCTTAATTCTAAATTAATAAAAATGAAAATAGAACCACTTGACCTTTTGTTATTCCCAAGTTTAAAGTTACTGTTATATTAGTATTTTTGGTTGGTTAACAGTTCATTTGTTTAAAATCTGGCTTGCGTTAGATATTGTTAGTTTATCGATCTACTTGGCTTGACTTGATTTTGAGGTGCTGGAGATTTAGGAATTATTAAAAAATGCTTCTAATAATATAAGATTCAATCGATTTGTTTATATAGAAAGCTTGACAACTCCTGGTTACAGATTCAATTTAAAAAACAAAGAAAAGCAATATTTTGAGTTGTGTTCTTAATAAATAGTTAATTGTTTAAATATAGACTTGCATTCTTCTAACATATTAAACATTAAACAAAGACACTGAAATTTAAAACATTACACAAATTTAGAACACAGTGTTTGTGGTGCTTATATTTCTCTAGGTATAAACTAAAATAATAATAATAATAATAATAAAAACATACCTTACGTTTCCGCAACAATTTGCTTCAAATAACCAAACCAGTTGATACCTATTCCGCTAATGCTAATTCAGAATCACTGCTAGGAAGTTTATATCTAAACCACCTAGCACAAAGGAGAAAATACATGAAATTCAAAACTCCTATACAAGCAATCAAATAATAGAAATACTCCAGCCTGCCTTTGTTCAGATTTCCATCCAACCAACTACTCTTCCCCTTTCCTCCACTAGTCTTTTCATCGACAATATTCACCATGAAACTGCTCACATAACTTGCTACTGCACTGCTCAAAAACAATGTACAACCTGCTACGCTTCTCATGTTTTTAGGAAACTGCTTGTAGTAAAATTCAATTCCCGCGATTACATTAAATGCTTCAGACAGTCCAATGATCACAAGCTGAGGAATCAACCAAAAGCCCGACATAGTTGAAACTGTGCTATGTGGAGCATAGCTCGTATCTTCTGCCTCAGGTTTCTGTTTTCTCAGTTTTTTATTTTAGATTTTGTTAATCTTTTGCAAGTGTTAGATGTTAAGTTTCTTGACTGTGTGGTTGATAGGAGGATTTTGGTTATTAAGATGATTGATATGTTGCCCAGTGATATTGCAATCTTGCACAGGAATGTATCTTGTGTGAATAGTGATGTAGTTGAGGCTTTTAGGCTATCAGTTATTGGAGTAGTTGACTCTCAAAATGATGTTGGGTTGAATTCTAATAATATACTCGTGAACTTTAACTCACTTTTATCATTAGTTAATAATTCTGTTAACATAGTGGATGGTAAGAATTGTGATGGTTCTTCTTTCAGTAGTGATGAAGATCAGTTGGGTACTACTGTTAAGGATAATGGCTTGTTTTTGGCTGATTTTGTTAATCTAGTAGTTGAGAGAGATGTGGTTAGAGAATATTGCACGGTTGTCTTGAACGATGGGGTCTTAGGAATTTTGAATTGTATTGGTAGTAGTAAGGTTCTTGATGGTCCTTTTTTTAGTAGTGCTGCAGTTCAGTTGTGTTTTAATATAATGGATAATGATTTGTATACTTGCTGTTGGCATGGAGATGCTCATCTTTCTATGGAGAAATTTTTGTGCAAACTAAGGGTAGTTGGAAGTATGGTTTGTGTGCAAGCTGGATGTGGAAGAGGAGGTGTACGTAGGGGTATTGCAGTGGAAAGAATGCAGTGGAGGAATGGAGACGGTGTTTGTTTGTTAAGTGGATGCTCAAATATTGTGCATTTTCTTCATTTTTTATTTGCTCTAAGATACATGTTTTATTTGCTCAAATATTGCACATGTTTTATAAACGTGTAAAACTATGCTTTTAGTCTTTGCGTATGTGATTTTAATTATTTTACGACTGTTGGGTGTATTTCGACCTTGCCACCGAACCAACTCCCTCTCCAAGCAATGCCGAACCAACTCCCTCTCCAAGCATCTACCGGACCAAGCTCCTCCAACCATCTACCGGACCAAGCTCCTCCCACCATCTACCGGACCAAGCATCCACCGGACCAACTTTCTTCCATCCCACCGGACCAACCTACTGCCACCGAACCAACCTCCTTCCATCCCACCGGACTAGCCCATGCCGAACCATCTCCACACCGGACCACCCTCACCATCCCACCACCGGTCCAAGCAACTACCGGTCCACTCTACACTCCAACCACCTCCGAACCAAGCGATGCCGAACCAAGACGTACTAGGCCAGATCACATCAGCCCAGGCCCATCAGCGACTATACACATCCTGGACCCCTACCCCTAGCCTCACTCTATAAATAGAGGGGCAGGGGTACAGCAATGGGGACAAGTTTTGAGAGCTCAAGCACGGAAGGAACTTTCAAACAACTTTCTTTTACTTGTACCAAAGCTTTGTACTTGTAATCACAACAAAAGAAGAGAAATAACATATAAAGTGGACGTAGGAACATTCTGGCTGAACCACTATAAATCTGCGTGTCTTTTTACAGTTTAGCCCATGTTTTTCATATATTTGCATAAATCTCCAAAATCACTAAGAACAACATAAGATCTACTAAATCATACAACTTTGAGGTGTTTGTCCATTTTTTGTGCAAACATTTTTGGTGCTTTCACTGAGAAATAGAAGCTCGAAGCTTCAGCTTCATCCGCTTAACAAGTTTTCCTAACAGCATCGTCCGCCACTTGGAAAGCATGCCTCCCAAACAGAGAAAAGATGTTAACAAAGGAAAAAACATCGCATCCAGCAGTCTTCCAGATCCAGCTGTCACGAATCAAGTAAATCGTCCTCCTCCAGCAACAGTAACAAATGAAGAACAGGCTAACCCAACCACTCCTGCCACAGAACAGCCTGCAGCTACTACTAGAGCAGATCTGGACAGAGTTGTAGTTGAAGTAACTAACCGCTTCACGTCCCAGCAGGAAGCCTTGGTGGACCATCTCATGTCATGCTTAAGGGACGCTGAAGAATCCAACCGCAACACTGAATCATGGGACAAGTCCCAGTCTGGAGGATCTCAAAGACAACAAAGATCTTCCTTCTTCGAAGGAGCTAACGGCAGAAGTAGCCATGATAGGAGCCGAGACCGAGCACAGCCCGAAGTTAGGCCTGAGGAAAAGTTTGGTACCGAACCCAACGGGGGAGGTACCGGGCGAAGGTCAACTGTAGCTGAGCCTGTCATGCTGCCTAACCATAGAAACGCCAGTGAACGGGGCCGAGCTAGAGTCCAGCCCGAAGTTGGACCCGAGGAAGTGCTTAGATCAGAACCCAGCAGGGGGAGATCAAGGCAAGGGCCAACTGTAGCTGACCCGAGCATGCTCCCAGAAGACCAAAGGCAGCCACTGGAAAATATGAGGAATGATAGACGATACCATCCCTATAGGTCATCTGGACGGAATCAATCCCACAGAACAGAACCAAACTCATTTCTATCTGCTCCAAGTTCTGATGAAAGGATGGCACGCTTATTCAGAGAGTGTGTCCAACGTGAGCAAAGAGATCGAGGGATAGGCGCTAGGGTAACCAGCCCTTTCGCCCGCAATATCGAAATTGCTATCACCCTCCGAGAATGGAAGATGCCAACAATGGAACCCTACAAAGGGACCTCCGATCCCGTTGTACACTTACAGAGGTACACGCAGCATATGCTCATGAGTGGGGCGACAGAGGGAGTACTATGCAAATGCTTTTCACTCTTCTTAGCAGATCTTGCTACCTCTTGGTTCTGTCATCTACCCCAGGGATCCATCAGCTCGTGGGAAATGTTGAAAGAAAAGTTTATTAGTCAGTTCCGCATTCATGTGGAACAACCTAAGGACACTTATTCCTTATCCAGTGTCAAACAGAAACCTGGAGAGAAGCTGCAGCAATACCTAACCCGATTCAACGCCGCAGCAGCCGCAGTCCAAGATGCCGATGAGAAGCTTATCCTAATGGCCCTCTGTAGTGGTGTGCATCCGGAGACTAAATTCGCTAGAAGGTTGACGAAAGAAAAACCAGCTACTTTACCCGATTTCTTCCATGAAGCCGGGAAATATATGAGGCTTGAGGATGCTGCCGTCGAGGGGCAGTCAGGACAGCAAAATAAGGCAACTCATAGCAACGCCCCTGCTGTGGCAAGGGACGGTCGGAGAAATGACTCCAGAGATAATGCTGGGGGCAAGAAGGGAGAAAAGCGCCTATATCGGCCAAGACCAAGATTCGACACTTACACTCCTTTGAACGAGACCGTCGAAAATATCTTCCTTGCCACCCAAGGCGAAGTTAGATACAAACGCCCACCATACAAGAAGGAATCAGATAACGCACAGAAGTCTGGAAAGTTCTGCCGCTTCCACGAATCTCACGGGCATGATACCAACGAATGCCATCATCTCCGAGATCTGATTGAGGAACACATCAGAAGAAAGAAACTGGAACGTTATGTAAAAGGTCAAGACAGAACCCCAGCTCCTGCCAATGAAAACCCAAGGCTACCCTCACCAGGGGCCGACAGAGGAAACCGCAACGCTAGCAGCTCTAGTCAAGAAAAGATAGTGGTCCATACCATCTCAGGAGGGCCACACATCGCAGACAGAAGCTGGAAAGAGATGGAAAGGTACGGAAAGTCGCTTAGAGACAATAAAGACTATGTCAATTCGGTTATAGAAGAACGCCACCCGAAGCGGAAAGAAAGTGATGACATCACATTCGGTAAGCGTAACCTAGAAGGAAGGCAGTACCCTCACATAGATCCCATGGTTATCTCTGCCCGACTCGGTCCCGCCGAAGTTTACCGAATCCTGGTAGATACTGGAAGCTCAGTAAACATCCTGTTCAAACACGCATTCGACAAAATGAAGCTATCAATGAAGGATGTATCTCCCTGCGATAAACCACTACACGGTTTCACTGGAGATGCGAAGATGCCTCTCGGACAACTGGACCTCTTTGTTGAGATTGGAAGCCATCCTCGCTCCGTTGTACGGAAACAGACATTTGTGCTAATAGAAAACCGTTCGGCCTACAACGCCTTCTTAGGAAGGCCAGCTTTGTCTGATTTCCAAATTATCCTAGCCCCATGGTGCCTAAAGATGAAATTTCCAACGAACCATGGAGTAGGGGAAGTAGAAGGAGACCAGGACGTTGCTCGAGACTGCTATGTGACTGAACTTCGCAACAACCACAGGAAGGATAAAGGGAAGGGTGTAGAGATTGCCCTCTGCACAAAAAGTCTAGAAGCATAGCAACTAAATAAAGCCCCTCCTCTTCGATATACCAGCGACCCTTTCAATGAATTAGACCCTAGGGACAAAGAGGAGGAGGCCACTGCCGAGCCTGCAGAGGCTATGGAGTTTATATCTATAGACAAGCACGACTCAAGTAGACTATTGAAAATTGGATCCCAACTAAAAGCCGAATTGAAGGAACAACTCATCGATTTTCTCCGCCACAACTTGGATGTATTCGCTTGGTCACACGCTGACATGACCGGAATCTCCCCCGACATAACATGCCACGTATTAAACATTGATCCTACCAAGGCGCCTGTAAAACAAAAAAGAGAAGTATGGGGGCAGAGCGATCAGCAGCCCTCGATGAAGAAGTAAAAAATCTACTCGCCAATGACTTCATACGAGAAGTTGTTTACCCGGAATGGATCGCCAACCCGGTACTGGTAAAGAAGGCTAATGGGAAGTGGCGGACCTGCATCGACTTCTCCAACCTAAACGATGCCTGCCCAAAGGATTGCTTCCCACTTCCCAGAATCGACCAACTTGTAGACAGCACAGCCGGGCACGAGCTCCTATCTTTTATGGACGCATACTCAGGATATAACCAAATTCCTATGCATGCTCCCGACCAAGACCACACTAGTTTCATCACCGACCGGGGTTTGTACTGCTATAAGGTAATGCCTTTCGGACTTAAAAATGTAGGAGCCACCTACCAGCGCCTCGTCAACAAGATGTTTGCGGGGCTAATAGGACAAACTATGGAAGTATATGTGGATGACATGCTGGTGAAATCACGGAAAGCCAAAGATCACGTAAGCCACCTAGACGAAATGTTCCAGGTACTTCGACAGTATGGAATGAAGTTGAATCCACTAAAGTGCTCCTTCGGAGTATCATCGGGAAAATTCTTAGGGTTCATCGTCCATGCCCGAGGGATTGAAGCAAACCCTGAACAAGTCCGAGCGCTAAGGGATATCAAGATACCTTCCACCCGAAAGGAAATGCAAAGCCTAAATGGAAAAGTGGCCGCCCTAAGCCGATTCATCTCCAAGGCAACGGACAAGTGCGTCCCCTTTTTTGAAGCTCTAAAGAAAGATAAAGGAAAGTTCGGATGGACAGACGAATGCTTAACCGCTTTCCTTAACCTAATCGAACACCTCCAGAAACCACCGGTACTCTCGACTCCATGCGAAGGCGAAGAATTATACCTATACCTTGCTGTGTCATCTCACGCTCTAAGCGCTGCCTTGGTAAGGGAAGACAACCGCACGCAACGACCAGTTTACTTCGTCAGCAAAAGGTTTACTGGGGCAGAAGTCAGATATCCTAAACTTGAGAAGTTAGCATACTGTTTACTAATCACATCACGGAAATTGCGTCACTACTTCCAGTCCCATTCCATTAAAGTTCTGACCGATCAACCGCTGAGGCAGGTACTCCATCGTCCCGACACTTCTGGGCGATTACTTAAATGGTGCATTGAACTGAGTCAGTATGATATCACCTATCACCCTCGCACCGCCATCAAGGGACAGGCCATGGCTGATTTCATTGCAGAGTTCACTACCAACGAAGATCAGGAGCAATTGGAAATAACAGAAGATATCAAGTGGAATCTCTTTGTGGATGGTGCATCAAACGAACAAGGCTCGGGGGCAGGTGTGGTAATAATCACTCCCAGGGGAAACAAACTGCACTATGCTATAAGGTTGGAGTTCGCTGCCACCAACAACGATGCAGAATATGAAGCAGTGATAGCTGGACTAGAAATTGCCATAGAAATCGGGGCCAATTCTTTGTGTCTTCACAGCGATTCTCAACTTATTGTTAATCAAATACTAGGAGAATTCCAAGCTCGAGAAGAACGACTCATAGCATATCTAAAGAAGACCAAGTTACTTCTCAGCCGATTGGACCACTACTTAGTCAAACACATCCCTCAAGAGGAGAACCGAGAGGCCGACGAATTAGCAAAGCAAGCAAGTGTGAGAGACATCACCATCTTCGGGGCAGTAACCATCTCAAAGCAACTGGCCCCAAGTTTTGAGCAAGTAAATCTGATAGCTGCAACCGAAGAAGCAACTTGGATGACTCCCATCCGAGACTACCTACAAAGTGGCACTCTACCCAACGGGCGTAACAAAGTCAAGAAAATCTTGAGGAAAGCATCCCGCTACACAATACAAGAAGACATCCTCTATCGGCGCGGATTCTCTAACCCGTTATTAAGGTGTGTCGCTGGGAGAGAAGCCAAGGAAATCTTATCCAACATCCATCAGGGGAGCTGCGGAGATCACACCGGAGGGCAAACATTAGCAAAAAAGATACTCCGATATGGATATTTCTGGCCCACCTTAACCAAGGATGCCTTAGATTTCGTCAAGAAGTGTGACAGATGCCAAAAATTTGCTAAGATTCCACGGCTACCAACAACTGAGATTACTCAAATGACCAGCCCTTGGCCCTTCGCAATATGGGGAATTGATTTAATCGGCGAGCTACCGATGGGCCGAGGCGGGGCCAAATATGCTATAGTGGCAGTTGATTATTTCACCAAATGGGTGGAAGCGGAACCTCTGAATAAAGTATCTTTAGCAAAAGTTATTAACTTCTTAATCAAAAATGTGCTATGCAGGTACGGAGTCCCACTCAAAATCATATCAGACAATGGACTTCAGTTTGACAGCGAGGAATTCGCCAACTGGTGCCAAGAACACGGAATTCATAAAAGCTTCTCATCCGTAGCATATCCCCAGGCAAACGGACAAGTCGAAGCAGTCAACAAAATTCTGAAAACTCTGATAAAAAAGAAGCTCAAAAAGTCAAAGGGCGCTTGGGTGGATGAACTCCCTGCGGCACTGTGGGCCTACCGCACATCTTTCAGAACATCAACAGGGCACACTCCTTTCTCTTTGGCATATGGATCGGAGGCTATGCTCCCAGTTGAAACCATTGTGCCTTCCCACCGTAGGATCCACTATAACCCAGAAGAGAATGAAGAACTCCTCCACATGTCTTTGGATCTAGTTGAGGAGAGAAGGAATGATGCAGCCCTTAAAGCAGCAGCCCACAAGTAGAAAGTGGCAGCCCAATACAACTCCACAGTCAAGCATCGTACCTTACAAGAAGGGGATCTTGTCCTCAAGTGAATCTTCCCTCGCCCCGGAGCACTAGACCCAATCTGGGATGGACCATATGTAATTCATAGAGATCTCCACAACGGAGCCTATATTTTGTCAATAGTGGACGGAGAGGTGTTCCAGAGGGCATGGAACATCCAACACCTCCGTCGATACTTTTCTTAACTTGTATTGCCCATATGAAGTGAATTAACAAAGAGAATCAGTGGACGTAGGCCTTTTCATGCCGAACCACTTTAAAAAACTTTGTCTCATTTTTAACTTGTTCCTTTATATCTTGGCTACTTGTTAACTTTATCCTTTTCTGTTGAACAAAATCCTATGCGTATAGCATTTCCACTCAAAGCACTCCACGGCGCAACTTCGCCTGGGCAAAACCTAACAGGTACTATGCGAATCTATGCCCTCGCCAATGAGACACTTTTGCTCCAGCATCCCTCTGCTGTGGGTTAACTCATTGCTCGCGACGGCCCTTAAAGCCAACTGTAATGAGCCGATTATAAGCCATCGAGAAGGCCGACTATAGCCGAGGCAGCTCATTACGGCGTTAGGCTCGCCGGCAACTGTGAACCGACTATAAGCCCCAACATAAGGTGTGGCCAGCCAGGGGCAGTTCACAGTTGACGATCGGCACCCACGCTAGCCGGCCACAGTAAATCGAATAATACCCACGATTACGGGCCATAATGGCCCGGGTAGTTACTGTGCGCGATCTCGGCTCCGATGTGTCTTAGGTGCGGCTGTGGTAAAAAAGAATTAACTCCTCGCGGAGGCGTAAGATGGGTGACAAATGTCTCCAAGACCCACAGCTAGGGAAAGTGACTACAAAACCCGTTTGCCACGAACTTAAGCACATCGAAGGCCTTCCGTGATTGGAAGTTTTACTATTTCACATATTTCAATTTTACTTAAAAAGCTTTCCTCCTATCCTCTATAACAATCCATAAAGTACAGGATACAGAGTAGGAGATACTCGCCAATGGATGCAGGGATTCACAATCGGATGGCAGGGCATTCAACTGCTTTCCATGATATTCAAAACTGCCATCTACAAACAGAACATGAAGGGCGGTATTTTCTTCCTTTGTGTACAAATACATGACTATAATTTATTCACACCACACACTAACATTGCAAGTCATGAAATTATGTCTTAAACCAGAACCCGACATCAAACATAATTTAATTACAAGAATATACATAGCTATATTTCTCATACGACATGCCAAAATAACAGCAAACATTCAAAAGACGACAAAATCAGCTTAAGTTAAAGAATTACACGTCAAAAATAAAACTATTTATTACAAGTGGCAGGATATTACAACCTAACGGCTACTTTACCATTTTTTCGACTAACATATACAACCCTGTCAAATCCACAAAAAGAGTTTTTCCAGGTATAATCAAGGGGCCGGCTGCAGTGGAGCTTTATCCTTGTCCTGTTGACCCCGTGTCCAGTCAGAGAAAGGATTCATTAGCAATAAGCAACCAAGTTGATGGAGAAACTAAAAAGGGAGACTTACCAGCGCCTGCTTCCTGACTATCCTGATCGTCATCCTCTACCTGCACGCCTACCTCCTCAGCGGCAAGCAACCGCATACCTTCCTTCACCGCCACCTTCTCCTCCTTGGCAAACTGAGCAGTGACCGCATCCATGCTGAAGGCCACGCCACCATCTTTATCCGCATCGGCCTTAGCCTCCTCCAAAGCCCGAAGATAGATCTTAGCCATGACCCTAGGATAATCATCCATCCAGGATAGGTTGCCCTGCTTCCAAGTTCGAAAGTACATGTCCTGAAGCATTTCATCCATCATCCCCTCATTCTCCTCAAACTCCCTCATCCGGGCCTCGGAAGCCGACAACCTTCCAACAGCAGCTTCTCTCTCCAAACGGTATCTCGAGCAGTCAGCCTGAAGGGATTTCCGCATCGCCTCCATCTCCTCCTTCAGCCTAACCTGATCAAGCTCTACGGCTTCAAGCTTCCCCGACAGCTCCTCTACCCGCTCAAGATCCGCCCTCCGAACCTCATCCACTGTCGAGATGGCCATATTTATCTGCTCCTTGCAGGCAGCCTCCATCTTCCGCAGTTCCGCCTTACTAGCCTCCTCCATAGCCTTCCTCAACCGCCCGGAGGCAGCCTCATGCTGAGAAATCTGAATGACCTGATCAGCGAGCTGTTTGGCCTGGTCCGAAACCACCAATCTTAGTCGGATGTTGGCACTCCCAATCTCCTCTCCAGCCTTAACCAGCCGGGCGTGATGCCCCATCAGCTTCCTAGTCTCCTCCGCCACCCGATCAATATTAGCCTTGGCCTCGTCTCCCATGGTAACTATCCGAGTGGTAAGTAGATCAAGATCTAAGGACTTAGCTTCATCAAGCACCCGTACCATGGGATTGCGGGGAAGAAGGTGCTCACCAATAACCTCGTCAAAGGTAATGTCGTGGGAACTTGGATCCAGATCAGGATGACCCGCAAATGGATTACGAGCCAAGTCAGGACGATCGATATGAGTAACGGAAGGGTTTTCGGACGGGTGCGGAGAGGGTGCAAACTCGCTGTCCTCCTCCGTGATATCATGAAGAGGCTGAGCCGGGAGCTGAGGACCGGGCGAAGGTTCCGATAAAGGATGACTCCTCTTTCTCTACTGAATACCCTCTTCGATAACCCCAAGAAGAGGACGGTAGCCGACTACATCCCCGAAGCGGTGGGTCGAAGGCTTCGGCTTGACAGAAGTTTTGGAAAGCTTATATTGCTCAAGCCTGTGCCGAAGGTCTGAGGCCTTGGATGTCTTGCCTGCTCCTGATATGAAAAACAAGTGTCACAAGCTTACATCACTATATGATTCGATATACAAACCCTGGGGAGAAGCAGGATACTGCAATAAGTCCTGGATTTCATTCCAGGATGGGAGCGGATCATAAAATATTCCTAAGTCCCTATCATTAATGAAGCATGCAGGAGTCAAGAGTTCACCTTGAGTCGTTGGAGCCACCTTGGCTGGAATGGTCTGAGAAGACTCGCTTGCACCAGTCCCGGCCTTGTCCGCTATCCCGGTTTTCTCTACCAAAGCCGGATCTTCGTCCAGCCCCTCGAAAGCCTGGTGGAACGCATCATCCGTCCACTCCTGAATCTCGCCCGCCTGCCCAGGAAGCAAGGCCCCGATGCCATCGCCACCTTTATCACCTTCCCGACCATCTCCACCCTCACCTCTTTCCTCCTCTATGTCTTCCTCCTCCTGGGTAAGTGGACAATTGCTGGGGGAGGGACCGTCCGACTTCTTGAGTTTCTTACCTCCGACGGTTGGAGGTTTTGTGAAAGGTTTCCTCTTGCTACTCTCTACCGTAACACCTCCCTTAGTCTGAACAGCCGCCCTCTCCTCCGCCGTTTCCCTCAGCTTGACTACTGACTGCTGTGGAAGGATTAAGTTATACTCCAGAAGGGTCGCATTTCTGATCAGGAAGGCAGATGATCTATATTTCCCGAGAATAGCTTCTATCTCAGCCGCCGTCTGAACCAGGCGGTCAGTCTCCACAACCGCAAAGCCACCTTTCGCTAGCAAAAATGAGAAAGTATGAGAAGAAGCATCGCAACCGTAATGGAAATTATAAGTAAAAGCATCAACTTACATCCAGAAGTAAAGCGCCGAATTGAAACGGAGTCGTCCCTGACAAAGAACCATTCCTTCTTGAACATGCTGAATTTGGAATACAGATCCAAGACCGGCTTGAAGGTCACAGCTGACTCCAAGCTAATGTAGGGGGACCCCTTCTTATAGCCCCTCAGATTATATAGATACCGGATCTCTCGGTTGGAAGGAGCACGACCATACTTCCTCTAGAAAATGACGAAGAGGCTCACCAGTATAGCATAGGAGTTGGGTTGAAGCTGGAATGGGGCCACCTTTAGATATGTGAGGAAGCTGGCTATCCAAGCGTTAAGAGGAGGAATGGCACCACACATGCAGTGGTATCTACTGTAGGCGAAGTACCCTTCAGGAGGATCGTACGGCATAACGTCTCTCCCAGGCAATAGCAAGTGCGCCCTATCGATTCCAAAGGATCGGGAAATGACATCAAGCTGCTCCTCCTTGAGGGAGCTAGGAAAGCAATCGGGCGGGGAGTTCAGAAGTTCCTGAGGGCCGTACCCGTCCACTAGTGATCTCGGGGTTGGTCCGTGACGTTCTGGATTCGGCTGAACAGGGGGCACTGAGGAAATTTCTCCTTCGCCCTGGGACTTCTTTTTGTCCGATCGAGTTTCCGCTTTGCGAGACATTATCTGCAACATAGAAAAGACAGGTTGTTAAAACAGAGGATATAAACAGGAAGTTTTTCTTTTCAAGCCCATTCGGCATTCACATCATTCAAGTTCATTCGGCGCTAAGATGATTCATAAGTTAAAACTTCATGTTCATTCGGTAATACAAAAACATCAAGTCATTCGGCAGATAAGATCTTACCTGATTCGGCACCTGTGTTGATTCGGCACTAACGAAGTCCGGCACTAACGAAGTTCGGCACTAACGAGATTCGGCACCCTAGTTGATTCGGTACTCTACTGGTTCGGCTCCTCAAATGGTGAAGGGAAAGTAGTAGCACGAAGCCCATATTTATAAACGTACCGGGACAACCGAACCAACCGATTCGGCGTCTGGAACCAGATGTGGCTATTCAAAGGAGAAACAAAGCACGCCATGTGCTGGCACATAACCTGGTTTGGGGGGCAAGTGTTGGGTGTATTTCGACCTTGCCACCGAACCAACTCCCTCTCCAAGCAATGCCAAACCAACTCCCTCTCCAAGCATCTACCGGACCAAGCTCCTCCAACCATCTACCGGACCAAGCTCCTCCCACCATCTACCGGACCAAGCATCCACCGGACCAACTTTCTTCCATCCCACCGGACCAACCTACTGCCACCGAACCAACCTCCTTCCATCCAACCGGACCAGCCCATGCCGAACCATCTCCACACCGGACCACCCTCACCATCCCACCACCGGTCCAAGCAACTACCGGTCCACTCTACACTCCAACCACCTCCGAACCAAGCGATGCCGAACCAAGACGTACCAGGCCAGATCACATCAGCCCAGGCCCATCAGCGTCTATACACATCCTGGACCCCTACCCCTAGCCTCACTCTATAAATAGAGGGGCAGGGGTACAGCAATGGGGACAAGTTTTGAGAGCTCAAGCACGGAAGGAACTTTCAAACAACTTTCTTTTACTTGTACCAAAGCTTTGTACTTGTAATCACAACAAAAGAAGAGAAATAACATATAAAGTGGACGTAGGCACATTCTGGCTGAACCACTATAAATCTGCGTGTCTTTTTACAGTTTAGCCCCTGTTTTTCATATATTTGTATAAATCTCCAAAATCACTAAGAACAACATAAGATCTACTAAATCATACAACTTTGAGGTGTTTGTCCATTTTTTGTGCAAACAACGACAATATTTAGTATTAGTATGGATGTATTGCATGGATGCTGCTGTAATTTTTTTTAAAATTTGCAATTATTTTGCAACGGTCAGAAACCGTTGCAATATCATGTATTACAACGGGCATTGCCCGTTGCGAAATCCATATTACAACGGGCATTGCCCGTTGTAAAATATGGTCGACCTATTACAACGAGGCCTAATACAACGGGCGCATGCCCGTTGCGCAATCCATATTACAACGGGCATTGCCCGTTGTAAAATGGATGTTTTGTTGTAGTGTGGCTTTTGGGTTAGGCAGTGTGCAAACTGTCAAGAAGTGAAAGCCGAACATCAAAAGCCGAGTGGGTTGCTTCAGCCTCTAGAGATTCCAGTTTGGAAATGGGATTCAATATCCATGGATTTTATAAACATTTTGCCAAGGTCGAGTAGAGGAAATGAAAGTATATGGGTCATAGTGGACAGGTTGACCAAGAGTTCCCATTTCATTCCAGTCAATTCAACCAGGAAGACACCTGTATTAGCTAAGATGTTCATGAAGAACATAGTTAGACTACATGGAGTTCCTAGTAGCATAGTCAGGGATAGAGATGCTTTTTTCACTACCTAATTCTGAAAGAGTCGACAGGATGTGTTAGGCACTAAGCTCAAGATGAGTACTGCATATCACCCTCAGACGGATGGGCAGACAGAGAGAGTCAATAAGGTACTTGAGGATTTGTTGAGAGCTTATGCGTTGGACTTTGATGGATCTTGGGAGGATCACCTACATTTGGTTGAGTTTTCCTATAATAATAGTTATTAGACTGGTATAGGAATAGCGCCTTTTGAAGATTTGTATAGAAGGCCATGCAAATCACCAGCATGTTGGTTGGAGACAGGAGACATATTGGTCTAAGGTCCAGATTTGGTTAGAGAGGCGTCAGAGAAGATTGAGTTTATCCGAGAAAGGATAAAGGAAGCTCAATCCAAACAGAAGAGTTACGCAGGTAAAAGGCATAAAGACCTAGAGTTCTCAGTTGGAGACAGGGTTTCCATTAAGGTATCATCGATGAAGAGTGTGGTATGGTTTGGAAAGTCGGGGAAACTAGCACTGAGATATGTTGGTCCTATCCAGATTATAGAAAGGATTGGAAAGCTCGCATATAGAGTAGAGTTGTCGAGCAGTATGGCAAGTGTCCATAATGTATTTCATATGTCTCATCTTCGCAAGTATGTGCATGATCCAGAGGCTACTATTCCTCCGATAAGGTTGGAAGATCTATTAGTAGAGCCTAATTTGACTTTTGTTAGACAACCAGTTCGGGTTATAGTGAGAGATGAGAAAAGATTAAGGAACAAGACAGTCAAGTTGGTGAAAGTTCAGTGGAGCGACAATGAGAAGGACTGTACTTAGGTGACAGAGGACAGGATTCGAGATACTTATCTTGATCTGCTTTGATGGTATGTCTATATTAGATTTATATAGATAATTGCTAGTCAGATAGACTAGTATGGTTGTTAGGAGTCGTTACAAATGATTGCTATGTTTAGTATTTAGTCCTTACTGAGTTTCGAGGATGAAATTCTTTAAGGAGGGGAGCTGATAACACCCCTAACTTTTGATAACATTATTCGGGAGATTTAATTAGATAAATTAAATAGAGTAATGTAAATTTTAAGTGATAAAGGGGTTGAGATTTGAATAAATATAATTAAGGTCGCGCTCAATTAATTAATTAAATGGGCTTAAGAATGGGTTATAAGTTAATTAATTTACATACGGGTATATTAGGAATTTGCCACGCATAACCCCTACCCTTATATATAAATATATATTCTTGTTCCCCATTCACATTATTTTTCCCATTCACAATTAAAAACAAAATGCGAACATTAAGGGAGCCGACCATTAACAAGGAAAAGAGAAGAGAAATCAAAGAAAGCTAAAGATTAAAGCTAGGAGAATAAATCTCAATCCAATCTCCTTATCTTAATCAAGGTGAATAATAAATGATTCCATCTCTATTTTGTTTTCTAATCATATGTTTTCAGATTTAAGGGTAAATTCGTTTTTATGATGATTTTGATGATGATATGCTTGGATTACAATTTGCTTCATTTAAACAAGAATGTTTGAATAAGATTATATGCGGTTTTAGGGTAAAACCAATTGATAATGATGTTTAAATGCCATAGAAAATTTTTATGTTGTATAAAACATGATTTTGGAGTTGGGTTTTAATTTTGATAATTTTCCAAGTTATGGAAATATTATTAATTTTCAAAGGAAAATATGATTAATTGGGTTTGTAAATTTATTTCGAAAAATAAATTAAGAATTTGGGTCTGAAATTTTGGTATGTTAGATAACATGATTAACGTGAATTTCTAGAATTTTCGAGGATTTTTCCTAAGTGATTTGCTATGCAAATAAATTATTTTAGAAGAAGGAATTATTTGCAATATCGGTTTTGCTTAATGGAAGGGCTTATTTGTTAACTTAACCATGATTTAGATCTGAAATTAGCGGCGGTTATTTTATTAAAGAATTTGAAAAATTAAGGCAACTAATCTTGTTTTTACATGTGGCAGGTTAGTTAGAAAGTGCTTGCTTTAATTAGTATTAAATCATGTTTACCTAGAAAAGTTGGTTCCGTCTTCTTTAGAAGTATCTTTCGACTCAGAGCTTCCGCCTTCAATCAAGTCGAAACGCACTAAGCAAAACCAATACACAGGGTATCACTTAGATGGTATGTAGTGGATTGGAGAAAGGCGGAAGGCTAGGTGTCGAAAGCATTGCTTCCGATGGGGTCGATACCCTTTTGTTTGTTTTAAAAGAGAAGCGCCTGCCTTTGTTTTAATTAAAGCCTTCGAAGGAGTCGAAGCATATGTTTTCGAAAGAGGTTTTCTAAATGATTTCGAAGGGATTGCCATCAACTTATGTTTTAAAGAGTAAGCTTTCGAATGGGTTTCTTTACTTATAAAATAGTGCTTTCGAAAGACGGGGTTCTGACCTAGTCGAAGCCCTACTGCCGTTCTTTAGCCTTTCGAGTGTATTAAAGTCATCAATGCTTTCGAAAGGTAGTGCTTGTTTAAAAGATGTTTTAAGCCACTTCCTAAATACTTTTGAAAGGGTTCAAGGGTTTCGAAGGCAATGGCTTCAAAAGGGGGTTTTGATGCTATCCTTCAATGTTTTGTTTAAATGGTTTGAAGCTTTCGAAAGGGATGGTGCCCATGCCATCAAGTTTTATCCAATATTTTTATATACTAAATGATGGTTTCGAAAAAGATACTTTCATTTATATTCACTTTGACCCCAATAATATTTTAAATATAAACCCAATGGTTTCGAAAGAGGGACTTTCAATGGTTTCGGAAGGGATACTTCCAATGGTTTCGAAAGGGATACTTTATATGGTTTGCAAGCTATGCTTCTAAAAGATAATAAGTAATGCTTTAATACATTCGAAAGGTTTCGAAAGAGAAGTTTTAAAGTGTTTCGAAAGGCAGGGGCCTAATGTTTTGAAAAGAGATTTATATGCTTTCGAAGGAGGTTATCCAGTGAAGTCGAAAGCATGATTTTGAAGGTTTCGACAACCTTAGTTTTCAAAGCAAATAACCCAATCTCATTTTTGAAAGAAAACCATGGCATAAATATATAAAGTGTTTTGAAAAGGAGTTTTTGAAGAAGTTTTCTTCGATTAAAAGGCTAAAGAGATTAACCAAGTTATTGCGTATGCTTCTTCATATATGTATATATTCTCATTGTAATGGATCCATAACTAAATTTTGGGGAAGGGCAGAATAACCAGCTAGGTTGACCCAGTGGTGAATATAAATTAACTCCTGAATGAGTAGAAATGCATGTAGGAAGTCAGGAAGACCAGAATATAGGATGTTAAAACATTAAAGGAAAAGATATCGGCAAAGACCAATAGGTTCTTAGTTAGCCCATGAAAACTGACTGTAGGAAAGATATTGGAATGGGCCAATAGGTTCATAGTAAGGCCATGAAAACTATGTATAAATGAAGATGTCAGTAATATAGGTTCATAGTTTGCCTATGAAAACTATGATTGATATTGGCGGGGGCCAATAGGTTTATAGTGAACCCATGAAAACTATATGCGGATTAAGATATTGACATATGTCAATAGGTTCGTAGTCAGCCCATGAAAACTAGGACAAGAAGAAAAGATATTGGAGTTACCAATAGGTTCCTAGTCAACCCATGAAAACTTGGACAAGTGTAAAGATATTGGAGTCACAAATAGGTTCATAGTGATCCCATGAAAACTATGTAATTGGACAGGGAGTCCTTAAACATTTTACCGATTATTAGTCAGCCCATGAAAACTAATAGGTTAATAGTAAACCCAGAAACGATAATTGAGACTGGTAGTCAGAATGATTGGGGATGGGTAATCCACAATTGATTCATGTATGTTGCATATCATCATATCATATTTTATTGTTTTGAATTGGTTTGAGCATTGTGTATGTAGGAGCACAGTATATGGTTTTAAAAAGGTTTTAGGATACTAGTGAGGGGAAAACCCATTCCGCAAAGCGGCATGGTCTTACTAGATATCTAAATGATTTGAGTTGGTAAATTATTATTCATACCAGGCTTTATTTCTGACTCAAAGTTTACGTTTTCCCTTAAACTCTCGGGTACTCAATTGATATTGAGTAGTTTGAGAGTTTAGGTTTTCAGGTACCTCATTAGATGAATAAAGCTTCCGGAGACGTGCATGAGTCATGATAGCTATTTAGAGTTCTCTTTTATTTGATTCTGCTGTATTGTTTGTAATGGCAAAGTTGTTATATTGCTTTTATATACTTTGATCATCCAATGGGGCATCTTCATATGTCGCTCTTGGCGTATGTTGTAAGAAATATATTTTCTCTGAATGTGGATAACGATTGTGGGATTATGTAATGAATTGGAAATGTTTTGAAATGGAATGTGATCTTGTTTGCTATTTTAAACTTTTTCCATATTCATGTGTTTCTGTGTATCAATGAATCTAACACCACCGTATTTGGTCGCCGAGGATTAATAACTATGGATGGCTGCAGCATCCATAGCCGTTAGTTTTGGGCCTCCAATTAAGAGGATGTTGCACTTGGATCAACGATGCTTGGCCGATGGTGATAAATTAAGGATGATGACGAAGTGGCTATTGAGAAAATAGCGAATGTTGAAGATCGACATCAACCATACTTAGATTTGTGGTGAAGATTGGATCGATGTCGAGTTCTTCTTATGGATCGTCTTTAACAACTTGGATGATATCTTAAGTTCGATAGTGGATTCGAGCTTGAAGGTGATGAAAATGGAATTGGTTAAGACAAACAGTTTTGGAAACCAAAAAAGCAAGTAATATAGTTGAAAATAAGAATGGAGAAAGAGAGAAAAAAATTATGAGTATCAATTCCTTTTACATGGATCGGCTCTGATGGACCGACATCAATCCTTAATATTGGTCAACTGTAAAAAATATGAAAACATAACGATGAAAAAGATATAAGATCTACTAGATCATGGGCTGAAATTACTTTCAAAAATCTCTTGATGATGATCGAAGTCTTCAGATAATAGACCTTGATATTTATATCTACCAAGAAGACACGACTTGATTGCATAGGAATATATCAAGTAATAGAAGAGTTTGTGTGGATCTGGATTTGGTCGATTGTCTCAATTCAAAGCATGCTTTTTTGGGGGGCAAGAGCTATCTGGTATTTGATCCAAGCGACATTTCAAAGGAACTAGACTACGAAATAATAGAGGAATGGATTGTAGACTTGAACGATCAGCTATGAAGGACAAAAGGAAGATGGATGGATTTTTGGCTGAATCTATGCATCGGTATCGATCTATGGATGGATGGTACCGATCCACCAAAAGATAAAGAATTTCTGTAAACATCTTATGTTATGGATCTACATGTTATTTTAAAGAAAAAGAAGTTTGGGAAAGTAGGGAAAGATTGAAACTAATCCATCATAATAACCATTTTGCCCCTGAGTGCTAAAAGCATGAAGACTCAAGCAAAATTGGAGGAAGAGGTCAACTTTTGGACCAAGCTCTAGATTTGTACCAATCCCGGATGGATAGATACAGATCTATCAATCTTGGGTTGGGGTCCAATATCAACCCCTTCTTTCTTCTATCTTTTGATATATTATTGACTGATGAATTCAAACTAGATCTGGAGATTCTAATGAACGAATTCAATTATAGATAATAATCTTATTCAACTATAAAAAGACATTTGGACAACTTTTATTAACTTTTGGACTTTCTATCAACTTTGCTAAGGGAAACACTACCAATTTCAAACTAATCAATTGAAAACTGATAATATTGTAAATTGGTTGTACTACTAAATGATAATAAATAAAAGACTATAAAGTGATTGTAGAGCGGTGATTTGCCGAATCACTTTAAAAACTTCTTGTGTTTTATCCCTTCTCTCTTACTTTTTCATTCAATTTAATTTTTATTCGATTAATTGGGGACATTAGCTCATTTCAAAGACTAACATCATATGGTGTATTCATTAAGAAGTTTAAGTTAGAACCAAATCTTAGATTGCTATTAGGAATTGCATAAAATCTCCTATGAGATCTGATAGAAAGATGATACCTAAAAAGGGTAAGATGATTATTGTTAATGAAATTTTTCATCTCAGAAACACCGAAGTATTTTGAAGTAACCATGATACTAAATGTTTTCATGATTAAGAATCAGCAAGATTAAGTAATATTAAAATTGTCTTTAAAGGAAGTATTATGTCGTTGAAATGCTTACACAATTATAAGGGAAAATATTCAAAGTTTTATGAAAGATCTCTATACTATTCGTTAAAGCAATACATTCCAATTTAAGCACTAAGGACAAAGAAAGTAAAATAAATTACCGAAAGCAATAAATGACAGAAGAGCTTACATGGTTCGGATGTTAACGAATCCAATGTCCACGGGGTAAATGACAGAAGAACTTACATGGTTCGGATGTTAACGAATCCAATGTCCATGAGGAAAATGTCTTATCTTCTTCCATTCTTGGTACAAACAAAAATGTAAAAGGGTGTAATTTTCGATTTGAGTACTTAAAGTGGTCAAGTTCCCAAAAATCCCCCATTTTGCTATATTTCCCTTTTTATTTATAGTACATAGTGATTTACACGGATCGCTAACGTCCATCTTACGCTCTATTGATTCCTACCTTTGGATCATGCCATGTGTCGATCATCTGTCTTGCTTGTTCACTGTACATGGATCGCTAACTTGGTTTTCGGTAGGAAATTTTGATTTGGTTTGATGATTTTGAACTTGGGCGGAAATCTTAGAATTGAAGCAGAAAACCCAAATTTGAAAAAGCTAGGATATAATACGGTTTTTTTATCTGATTTAGATTGTGGGGTTGAGCAGTATTGGCCTTTCCTCATTAAGCTTTGTTCTTATAGGGTAGAGTTGTAGTCCAAATTGTTGCTAGAACAGCTTAGATTAGGCTTTGGTGATGTAGTTGGGCTTTAAAATCGTGGAACAGCCTTACTTACTGTGTTGTACAACTTGGCTTTAATTACTCTTAACATTTTGCTTTGTTGTTATTTTGGATGGAACGGTGCAGAACGGCTTCGGGAATGTTAGCACAGTTCGGATGTTGTGTAACATTGTTCTCTTATGCAGTTATGGTGGTACATTTCCTAGTGGTCCATTTTTTGTAGCGAAATTCAGGAGTGCTTACAATCATGCAGTCCTTCTATGTTGGGGGCAGTTTCTTATTGCGTCTTTGCTTGCGCATTTGGGTGGTTTGTTGGTTTGTTTCTTCCTTCGAGTCTTTGTATTTATTTGGTATTACTTCTTTAGATTTGCAACGCTGTTCTATTACCTTAATGTCAACTCAGGTTTGCAGCGCATTCCTATTGCTTTAATGTTAATATAAGATTACGGCATAGTCCTGTCACTTTAGTGTTAGTTTAAGATTGTGGCGCATCCCTATCCCTTATTATTGCTTTAAGGAATATGTCGCTATTTTATATCATTGATATTGCTTTTGGGGTCACGACATAATCTCTACATTTTGTTGTCATTTAAAGATTGTGTCGCGGTCCCAACTTATTAAGGCTTACTTTTGGAACCGTCCCACAGCCTTCATATTTGGCATTTGAAGGTTGTGCCATAGTTCTGCCTATTGAAATATGTGTTAGGATTGTACAGTAGTCCTTATACTTCATGGCTATCCAGAATACCGGTGTAGTATTATAGTGCCAAAGCTATGCTTAATGGAAAGGCGCAGTCCTTATGTTTTGCCACTGTCTTAAGACTTTGGCGCAGTAGTATCTGGACTTTGCTTTTTTCATCGCTTCCTTTTCATAGTCCAGCTACTATTGTGGGAGTATTTCCTCTTGGTTCCATGCTTACATCGATTTGCTTTTACGGATGTTTGGAAAATATGGATGTAACATTTTCCTCTTAAGTCTGCAACAATTGAAGATCGATGTGGACTTGTCTCTACTTTCATATTTTCCTGTGACCTATCACTTCTTGCTTTTCTCTCTCTTCCTTTTCAAATGGAAAAAGTCTTTATTACAGTTTTACATTTGATGCCCTATTACATGTGTCAACTTTTCATTGGTCATTCTTTGAAAAAGCTATCCCTTTAGTCTTCTCATCTCCTAAGAAAATCTGTACGCATTCTTGTGTTAAGCTCCCTGTCATTAGTCGATTGACATTTTGGGGCTCTTCTATCATTCTAGTTTCATTGAGGAGATCCAAACGAGACGAGTATATGTTCTTCTCCTTCTTTTTCAGTTCTTTATGTGCTTTCGAAAACCTTAATTGAAAACATCATCTTCTCCAATAAACAATTTCTATTTCGAGCAAAAGTAAGGGTATTTTTTCCTTATTATTTATTCTTCTATATGTTAGTGGTAGTCAACCTAGTATATTTGTTATGAAATCTGCTTCTACTAAGGGGATCACCTCTCCTTTATCCTTTCCATCTGGTATAACCGAATGAGGTAAAATAGAGGGTATTTTGCATCATTTCGGGTTTAAGGGCTGTGTAGCAAGGGTGCCTAAATCTCATGATCGCATCCATACGCCTCAACATGGCTTTATTTCTATTACTTCCAAGCACATCCAATGTGGGCTTTATCTTCCTTCCAACCGAATTCTTCATGAATGGCTTTCTTCCATTGGCATTACTTGCATACAGCTTGCCCAAATTATTTACTCCATTTTGATCCGCACTTTCATCCTTTATGCGGAGAAGTGTTCTCCCCTTTCTTGTGAGGAACTTCAATTTCTATTTGATATTCACAAAAGTCCTTCTGTGGGTGATTATGGGTTTTATTATGCTTGGGCAAAGAAATCGTTTCTCACTTCTATTTCTCAAAAGACCCAGAAATGGAATACCAATATTGTTTCATTTCAAATCTGAATAACTTCCCTTCTTCTTTCAAACCATAGCCCGGTTGTCCTATCTTTTTTGATAAAGCCACTAGGTCATTCGTATCTCGTAGGAAGGACATCCTGAGTTTGGGTGAAGAAGAAAGGAAGACAAAGATATTCTTTACTGAGTTATTTCTACGCAAGTATGACTTTCTGCATACTAGTCATAACTTATCTTGCTCTACCTTTTAATTCTTCTTGGTTATAGATGATTGTAAGGGTATAATTTAATAAGATAGACAATGAAATTATATTTTCTAATTTTTTGCAAAGATAATTACTTATCTTAACCCCTTTTTATATAGGCAAAATGGCTGGAGACCTCTCAGATATGTTTTTTGATGATCCCCTATCGAATAGATTGGAGACGGCCAAGAAGAAGAAGGGAAAGAAGAGAAATAAGGATGATGCTAAAGCCTTTGATTAACTTCTAAAAGAAACCTCATGCGCCTCCTCCTCCTTCTCTCCCCTCATCAGAAGCACTTCCCATCACCTCTCCAGTCCTTCCAAGATCCAAGCATTCACTTCTTACCCTTACTTGAGGGTCCCGTCATCAATCTCACTAAGAGGGTAGGGCATACTGCTTTGGAAGCCTTATCCTATATTGCTTTTACTCCCCAATCTTATCATGTTGCACTTCCATTCTCTACACTCCCCTTCCCAGAACTTGCTACCGAGCTCGATGGCACTTAGACCTATGTAGGTGCCTTCCTTCCTTTCATTATTTGATAACGATTTATGCCAGAAATTCTCATCTTGTTCACGTCTCCTTTAGAACATATAGAGGTTTTGACAACTGAGGTTTGGAAGAGGGCTAAGGATGACCTGGTCATATCCACTGCTCGGATTGCCAAGCTCGAGGCGGACCTTGTTGTGGTAGCCTCTGAGAAAACCAAGGTAGATGAAGAGCATAGGGTTCAACAGGAGAAGGCAAAGAGGGCTAGGGGTGGCAAAGGCAGTAGAGGAAGCTTTGAAGCTGAAAGGTCAGGAGTTGGAAGGGAAAGATAAAGACCTAAGGGAGAAGGAGTTGGAAAGGACATCCCAAGAGCTGGCTAGGTCTAAGGATAGGCTTAATCAAATTACTATCGGGTGCTCTTCAAGATGTATACCGTGGTTAAGCACCAATTTTCACTAATCGCCTAAATGATACCACAGTTGAAGTTAATATCAGCTTTTTGGGTAACCCCACAAGAATCTAATAGGTACTTGCATATTGCAGGACTGAGTGGGATAAGGAGACGGTGAAGGATAAAGCTTCTTTTCTGCCTCCCTTGATATCTTGTTGCAGCAGGATGATGAAAATGCATTGTCTAAGGGGATTGAGGTCACCTCTACCTCCCAAGTCTATGTAATTACTTGACCCTTATAAATAATTTCTCTATTTTTCTTGGCTTTCCGAACCTTTTGGTGTGTAATGAAGCAAACTTCTTTTCCTAGTCTTGTCATGACCAATTTCTTTGATTATCTTACTGTTTTACCATTGCATTACGAATGACCGCCTTGTTTTCATTCCTTTGATCCTTTTAATATTCTAAAGAAGTATTTTTTACTAAAATCCTTAAGGAAAGCATGGTAAAACTTCAAACTCAAACCATAGATAGCCTTGGTCTTAGTGCGGCATTGATTTACAAGCAAGAGAAAGAGTTATATGAGGCATTTGCACGACCTAAAGACGAACCCTAAGGGTTGCTTTCCAAAATTGACCAAGTAGTCAAAGAAAAGGAAGCACATAATGACTTCGTACTACACTGTTGGCGCTACGTCCTAGAGAGTGGGTCTTTCCCTCCTAGCAGTCCTTATTTGGAATAGTTTAGGTTTAGGCTTAGGAATCTAAATGAGGAGTGAACCCTGTGTATTATCTTTTTTGTGTGGATTTTTCGCAATCTTCATATAAAACTTATCTTATGCAAAACGTCTTTCCAAACTTAACTTTGTGTAATTTAAATCTCATTAATATCAATGATTATTAACTAAGTCACTCCCCTCCTTTCTCATGGGCATCCTTTTGAATCAATTATAGTCTTCAAATCTAATGCACCTTCGGTTCCCACTAACTATGGCCCGAATGACTTAAGCATACCCTAATGTGAGGTTGCAGCTACAACCTCTACTGCAATTTTAGAGGAAGAGATCCTCCACCTAAAAATTATCAATGAGAAACTAAAAGGATATTTAAAGGATGCTCTTTTTGATTTTGGGAAAGATAAGAATACACACTAGCGCTAATATCAAGATAATATCAAAATGTGCATTTAGCTTGATGCAACAAATTTAAAGGTGGCTGTGCTGTAGAAGATGTTGAAGGAAAGTGAAGTACATTACGGAGTTGTCTATGAGGCAAAGATCAAGGGACTAGGAAAAACCATAGGAAATTTGTCTCTTCACCCTGCTAAATAGTATAAAGAAAAGGGGGATGCTGAAGAATGGGAGGTGGTTAAGGAGCTCAGAGTAGGTGCGGCCCCACTCCTTCTGGAAGCATGGACGCTGTATTAGTCGATGAGTGGAAAGGAAGTTAGAACTTCACTATCAAGGTAGGCTTGGAGAATTAGAAGACAACTATAAGTAGCAGTTAGAGTGAGGAAGGCCGAAGGTGCTCCTTCGCATGTAGAGGAAGAGGTGGAAAGCAGATGCCCTCAAACATTTTGATGCTATTTCTAAGAACTCAAAAGGATAAGGCCTGAATTGATAAATACTTTAGAACAGACGAGAGAGACCATTATACTTAAGATTCACGAACTCAAAGATAAACTTCAAGAAGTTCAAGTTGCCTCTAATGTCGCAGCAGCACCTGCTAATGTGCTAGGGCATGATCGAACTGTTGATCTTGAAGAAAAGCTTAGAAGGGAGAATGTTAGATGTAAGATGGGGCAGATTTCTTTGCAATGAGCTATAAATGTTTTTAATTATTTTTACCATGTGCTTGATCTGAACTTCCTCTATAATAAAGAAGGCTTTGTGGTGACCGGGGTGGATCTAATGAACCCATGGATAGGTGCCAACTAAGACCTTAGGAAGACCTTTTGTATTAGAATAGACTGAGCTTTGGCAAGCATCCCTTAGATTCAATACTTCACAATCATAGTTTAGAACACTTTTGTAAGACTATGTTGTAGAAAACATTCCTTTTGTTGTGCAAATATATATAAGAATACTTTAAATATTGGATTCTCTTGTAAATGAGTATGAGTACCTTGTGAGCTTTAGCTTGTTTGCACTTTCTTTTAATTTTGTTCGCTTGGATTCACATGATTTTTAGCTTTACATCCGTCTTTTGTTCGTGCACTTAGCCTAGTCTGCCCCGCTATTTGGGGCAAACTATTTTTTGACCATGAAGTCAGGTCATGTATTTACAACCTCTCGTAATTCATGCACATAATTTTATGAACTAGTTCAAGCCGTCTAATATTCTTATGTCTAATGTAATTGTTTGGCTGAAAATCCGAGTCATGTGTGATACAAACCAATGTTGTTACCTACGTTAGTAAAATTAACATAGAGAGATTTTTATACTGGTTTAGGCCATCTACTATCCTTATGTCTAGTTCATTGTATTACTACTTATCATAATAACTACATTTCTTGTTATTTTTCTATACAAATAGCACTGCTTATACAAAGCAAGGCTTGATATGCTTGGAATTCCAAGTTATTGGAACTATATTTCCATCAGGTCTTGAGACTTGGTGGGCTCCATTAGCTAAGACTTTTGCCACAAACAACAAACCTTCCCTTGTAAGCCAAGAGCTCTATCTGCTGGGTCCTTGGCATTAGCCACTACTCTCCGCAATACCAGATCCCCTTTGCAAAATTTTCTCCCTTTGAGCTTAACATTACAATTCTTCACCATCCTTTGTCATTATGTGGTGGATCGGATTGCTATTTATCTCTTTGTTCTTAAATAAGATTGAGTATAACTTCTTTTAATTCCTTTTTTTGCTCTACTACATATGATATTTTTTGTGTAATGGAACCTTCGTTTCAATTGGGAGCATTGCTTCATAGCCAAAGGTTAAAGAGAAAGGTGTTTGGCCAGCTAGGAATCTAGATGAGGTTCTATAAGCCCACAATACCACAGATAACTCTTCCGCCAATTTTCTTTTAGCCTTTTGTAGTTTTTTGTTAAGTAGTTTCTTAATGGTTTTGTTTGTTGCTTCAACTTGCCCATTCGCCTATTAGTGTGTGACAGAAGAGAAACTTTTTATTATCTTATTTCTTTCACAAAGCTCCGTAAACTCCTTACTCTCAAATTGGGTTCCATTATCATAAACTATTATATGGTGAATCCCAAACCTATTAATTATGTTCCTCAAAACAAAAGCGACTATCTTCTTTGCAGTGACTGTAGCTAAGGATTCTGCCTCCACCCACTTGGTGAAGTAGTTTATTACCACCATGGTGTACTTTGCCCTTCCTTTAGACATAGAAAGTGGTCCTATCAAATATATGCCCCATATGTCAAATGGCCATGGGCTGGCTAAAGGGATGAGCTCATGGGAAGGTAGTCTTGGGATACTGGTAAATCGTTGACATTTATCACAATTTCTTACGTATTTCTATGCATCTTAATGTGCGGTGGACCAGTAGTAACAATGTTTCAGCAGTTTCTGTGCTAATTTAGCTCCTCTAGAGTGACCTCCGCAATGTCCCTCATGTACTTCGCCCGAGACTCATATTCCCTCTTCTTTTGGAAACGGATTTAAGATAAGGGGTAGAGTATACTCTCTTATATAATATGCCATCAAAGAAGGAAAAATACGGAGCCTGATATCTAATTTTACGATCTTTATTCTTGTTTGGAAGTAGTACTCCGCTTGTCAAGAACTGTTTGGTAGGAGTACATATCGAGTCATAAATGTTCCCAAGACAGCTTATTGAAGCCGTAAATTGGTTCCATATCTTAGATGCTAAATGCTTTCATGAAATTAAATTTCGGCTTCAATATAGTAGGTTCCCAAGACGGCTTCAAGAATTGTTTGGTAGGGTACATATTGGCTTCAGTAGCACTCGACTTCAATAATTGTTACCAAGAGAGCTGATTATGATCAGGAAGCTTGCATAGAATGATTTGAGATGAAGGGCAATGCTAATGGTGATGAGAAGACATGCTGACCTAATAGGAACAGTCGTAGCATTATTGAAGTCGTAAATTAGTTTAGGGCTCGGCTTCAGTATTTATGCTGGATGCTCCATCTTGTCAAATGCAGATTTAAAAAGAACATTAACAGATCTCCTAAAATCCACAAAGGTTTTCATCGTGGTGATATTGAGATCTGCACTGTAACTATCAGTGGGTCTTGATGAAGAAAAACCACCTCAGCGGCGTCATCAGTAGTGAAGAATATGTTTTGAGCAGGCTTCTGCATCATATGGAATATGGTTCTTTGCTCTGCTTTAGCCTCTTGTGCATACTGTTCCTATGCTATTTTGATCTTTCCAGCGAAGTGTGTTCCTCTGTGGATCGAAGCTATGAGATCGAAGAGGTTTCCTGCTTAACCTTCATTGAATTTGAAGAGAGATTTCCAGTTCTCTCTCATTGGTTTCATTTTAGTAGCTGCCTAAGTATCTCTTTTGAATCATTCTCTCGATTTTGTTCCTCAAGTGTCGGCAGTTATCTATACAGTGGCCATTGGCTTTATGGAAGCCACAATATGCTCCCCTTATTCTGTTCTGGCTTCTTCCTTTTGTTTGGGACATTATAGGCCAGTTCAGTTCTGATCATCTCATAAATATGAGCAAGTGTATGGATGAGAGGAGTTTTAGCTGCGAAGTTAAATTCTCTTTATCACTTCATTGGTGGACCGTATCCTTCTGCCCCCTCTTTTTTCACTATAGGAACATAAGTTCTTTTTAATGAAGATAATTCTGTGGCCCTAGCTTCTTCCACTGAAATGTAGCCACTGGCCCTTTTATAGGAAGTCGCTATGGATGGGTTCCTTTTGTTCTTATCCCACATAGCGGTGTTCCTTCTGATCTCAACATGTGCTACCATATAGTGCTTCTTAATAAGTCACTCTAATCCAAAGAGCCTCGATTTGACATGTTTTATAAAGTTGCATAAGCTTTCATTTCCACTTTGCTTCACGTAGGATATGGTATTCTTGTCTGGTGAAGCCTGTCTCCAAGAGTTGAATTGTTTTAAGAAATCTACACCTAGTTGTGGCTAAGAATGAACCTCCCTTAGTTCATACCTCCCGAACCATCTTGAAGCTACCGCAGCCAAATATACTAGGAAGAGATTGCACCAAGCCATCCTTCCCAGCTTTAAAATGTCTCTGTAGTACTCAAAAGTGCAAATATGGTCATCTGGGTTAGTAGTCTCATCAAATTTATCGATTGATAGGGCTTTGAAGTTATCTAGGAAGTCTGCCTCTATAATACTTCGCTAAATGGGGAAGAACCCTCTTTCCTTACTTCTGCTCTATTGTTTTATCGGTAAAGTCTCGCCAGCTACTCCATGTGAGGTTTCAGTTGATGGATCTCATCCTCCTTGGGGTCTATTTGGGATGGGCCCTCTTTGTAGAGTGAGGTGACATCAACATCATCGAGTTGAGTTCATGTTTTATTTTTCAGCAATAATGGGTTGATGATCATAGGCTTTGAAATGATTTGGGGGATTGATTTGAATTTTTTCTTTGAGCTTGGTATTTGTTTGTTTTAGACCAGCATCACTATTCTTATTTCTCAGATTGTTGCCGTCACTCACATGCTGCATAATCAGTGCAGTCGGTGAATGATGGAAATGAGCTACAAAAGGCTGAAGGTAGATTAGTTTAAGGGTAGGATATTGGCTCATGGATCTCTCTAGTCCATCCATGCGTTTGTTTTGTTTGTTTGTGAAGGCTTGGAGAGCGGCTAGGATAGGATCTGAGGTAGGCTTTGCAGAAGCACCATCCTCGGTTTGGGTTATAGAGGTAAGGACTTGTCTTTTTGGCTTCTTTGAGGTTAAGTGAAGTTATTTTTGGTTAGGAGGAATGTTGGAATCAGTAGGATTCATGGTGTAATAGTGGTGTCTACAAAAACGTGCATGAACTTGTGACTTATTCTCTCTTAAACCCTTTGTAATCTCAATCAAATTTATAAGCAACAAAGCTATAAAGTGGACGTATGCCAAATATTGTCGAACCACTATAAAATCTTGTGTCTATCTTTCTTATTACTATTAATTTTCCTTTACTGTTAATATTATCTGCTAAATCAAAGTCTCACGGGTTTCCTACAACCTATTCTTAGGTGTTGATCCATTTTTGGCATTAACACCAAGTCTAAACATCTCACATAGCATAACTCTTCCGACGGTCCTGAGCCGCTTTCATCCTCTTCCTAATCAGATCAACCTTCTCCATAGTCTCCCAGATCATATCGGGGCCAAATATCAATCTATCGGTCATCTCCAACCATCACGTTGGTGACTTGCACGGTCACCCGTACGAAGCCTCATAAGGTACCATACCAATAATCACCTGATAACTATTATTATAAGTGAACTCTACCAACGGCAAATGACCCTCCCATGAACCCCTAAAGTCAAGATACAAGCCCTTAACAAATCCTCAAGCACACGATTCACCCTCTCGACTGGTTGTCTATTATGGATGATACGCGGTACTCAAGCTCAACTCTATGCCCAAAGCATCCTATGAACTCCACCAAAACTGACTAGCAAATAGCGGATCTCGATCACTAATGATGCACGTCAGAATGTCATGGAGTCTAATAACCTCCCTAACATAAAAGTGGCTAAAGAAAAAGTTGTCCTCGAAGAACAAACAGGAACAAAATGAGCGCTCTTCCTTCATCGGTCAACTATAACCCACATGCTCTCATTTCCTTGCCTACTCCAAGGCAAACCATCAATGAAATCCATGGAATTATGTTCCCACTTCCATAGAGGAACCTCTAATGGAAGAAATAATCCCCTTGGCTTCTTCAACTCTGCCTTTACTCTCTAACAAGTCAAGTACTTCACAACAAACTTCAAAACGTAGTGCTTTATCTTCCTCCAAAAAAATGAATGCCAAATATCTCTACACATCTTATCATCATCGGAATGAATGATCATCCTAAAATTGTGACACTCTCCAAGCACCTCATCGATAGGCCTATCCACATCGGGGACACACAATCGACTATCATGTCGAAGCCACCCATTCTAGTCAATTAAATACCGATCTAAATCATTGTATTTTGCTCCACTCCCAAGCTGCTAAAAAATCCCCATGAACTTTGCATCACGTCTTTGGCAAGAACCGATACGATCAAAGACAGTAGGTCAAATGTGCATTGAAGTATTATAGAGTTTTAGCAACATTTCATATAAGCTAAATGACAAAGCGTTAGTAAATCGCATACCTCCAGGGTTGTTAAGAACCCAGGTATAATATAATTTGGAGCCCGAAAATCAAATTCTGCAATATACTGCAACCTCTGCCACTCAACAAACAAAGAGCCCAAAGCGACCTACCTTCTACTAAGTGCATCCGCAACAACATTCCCCTTGCCTAGGGTATAAGATATGTCGAAGTGAGAAGAAGTATGAAACTCTAACCAACACAGTTGCCTAAGATTAAGATCTTTTGGAAATATGAGATACTTCAATAATTTATAGTCGGTGTATAGCTCAAAACTCTCGCCTAAAAGATAATGCCTCCATGTCTTCAATATAAAAACAATCGTTGCAAGCTCTAGGTTATGAGTCGCGTAATTCTTCTCTTTTGGTTTGAGTTTTTTTACTAGCATAAGCCACAACTTCCCCTTTTGCATCTAGGCTGCTCCAAGTCCCAACCCACATGCATCTGAATGAACTATGAATGGTTTAGAATTCTGGGGAATGATAAGAACAGGTGCAGAGGTAAGCAACCTCTTCAACTCTACAAAAGCATGCTCACACTTAAAGTCCCAAACAAATGGTTTCCCTTTTCCATCCAAGTGTGCCAATGATGTGGCTATCTTCGAAAAGCCCCAAATGAACTTCCAGTAATACCCAGCCAACCCAATGAAACTACGGATCTCCGTAACCGTCCTAGGTACTCGCCAATCCTGAATTGCTGCCACCTTACTAGAATCCACTGAGATCCCATGTCCTGACATTATGTGGCATAAGAAACGAACCTCCTTCCATGGCACTTTGTAAATTTAGCCCTCAACTAATGCTATCTCAAAACCTCTAAACAATCTCCAGATGTAGTCGATGCTCCTTCTTATCACGAGAATAAATAAGAATGTCATCCACAAACATCACTACAAATTTATCCAGCTAATCCCGAAATACGCGGCTTATGAGACCAAAGAAATAAGCATGTGTGTTGGTTAGCCAAACGGCATAATCAACCACTCAAAAGATCCATCCGGATTCCTAAATACCATCGTCTCAATACTATCGGAAGCAACCCTGAGCTGATGGAAACCTGTGGCTAAATTAAACTGTGAAAATATATGTGCTCCTCCAAGCTAATCAAACAGATCATCAATACATGCTAAAGAGGACTTTTTTTCAATCAGCTTGTTCAGTTCTCTATAATTAACACACGACATCAGAGATCCATTGGCCTTAGTAGCAAAGACCACGAGCGCTCACTCAAAAACACTCCAACGAATAAAACTGCTTCGCTATAAATCAACAACCTTAGCCAAAAGCTCATGGTTCTACTTAAGTGCCATCCGCCTAATATGTAACACAAAAGTCCTGGCATTCTTCACTAATTCAATATGGAAATCTATCTTGTTGTGTGTAGGTAAACCAATAACCTTACCACAAACATCAGCAAATCTACTAACAATAGGAACAGTGGCTAACTCCTCATGAGAGACATCTAGTGAATACAAATTGCTAAGCAAAGGGGTGGTCTCAGACTCGCATAATATGTCAAGCCAATTTCCTTCACCATCTCTCACGTGAACCACTCCTCCATCAAAAATAGAAGGGCATGGCTCGGTTTTAAGGATCTTTTATGCTCTCTAGCTCTCTAACTCTAATCTCTAGTAATCATCTACGGATTTATACCGATCTATAAGAACATAAGTGTAAACAACACTATAAACCATCAATAAAATCATTAAGTGGACATAGGCCAAGATTAGACGAACCATTCTGAATTGCTGTGTGTTCTCTTTTCCCTCATTTTAATTTATTTTTCTTCACTTTTCATTCTCTACACAATCTCTTGGGTATTGGTGCCATTTTTGGGTCAAACATTTTAGTGAGTTCATTGAGAACCACTTGAATTCGTTGATTTAAGGTTTGAAAAGTTCAAAATGATGAGACAATCGACTAGGAAAACCACCGTTGGTGGACATCAATATGGGGGTAGCCAAGAGGTGTCCTCAAGAGCTAGCCCTCCATCCATCTACATAACCAGGGATGAGATTGAGACCATGTTGAATGGAATGCAAGAAAGGATGATAGCATAATAGGAAGAGATGATGGAGAGTTTCTTCAATAGAACGAGACAAATAGGAATAACTAGAGTTGCTGCAAACCAAAACCAAAGGTCAGAAGCTAGAGAGAATGCACCAGGAAGTAGAATGGAGTAGGCTGGAACGGCCCTTGAACGAGTTGTATGGATCCATACCGATCCACATGCACAGATCGGTACAGATCCATAGGAACTTGGGGGCATGATCGGAGCTAATCTTGGAGGAAATGATGTGCATCCAGGGACAACACTGAATGTTTTTATGTGAATCAGAATGCAGAAGCACGACCGAAGGAGTATGTGCCAAAGTTCCCTTGTGAAAATGGAGGGCAAGCTGAGAATACTAACTTGATAATTCCTTTGAATAATGATGACAGACTTGCTGAGATTGTAAGACGAGAAATGAGAGGTGGATTGCCCAACCGGAGCCTTGAGGACATGAATAGGAGTCCATTCACTCCAAACATTCAATGCGCTAGGAATCCGCCTGATTTACTTAGAAACGTATGATGGAAAGATGGATTCAACAGTTCAGTTGATGAGGTACAACCGGCACATGAAGGTATTTGATGCGTCTGAAGAAGTGATGGGATGGTGTTTCCTTTTGTATCTAACGGATTTAGCAGCGTTGTGGTTTAGACAACAGGAAAACTGTTCCATAACCACATGGACCAAATTAGTGGATAGATTTATGAGATAGTTTTGGGTCCATATATCACAATTCAAAAACGTAATGACATTGTCGAGTGTGAAGCAGAGGGTCGAAGAGTCCCTTAGTAGTCTTTTGATGAGATTTAATGCAGCGGCTGCGGCAGTAGATAGGCCGGATCCATCGGTGATTTTGATGGCGGCAGTTTTAGGAGTGGCTAGTAAAACAGATGTCAAAGTTGCTTTGGAATGAGATCCACCAATAGATCTCCCAAAATTTTATCATGAGGCCGTGAGGTACTTGCATTAGAAGGACGCTAAAACTGAAACTGAAGAAGTTAATGCCGTGGATGACAGAGGGCCATTCGTAGCAGGATCCAGTAAAGGTAGAGGCAAACGAAAGATAGATGATGGTTTTGAAGGATCAAAGCAACAGAGAAGGGAGCCTAAATTATCTTCTTACAAGGATATAAATGAAACCCTAAAGCGGATTTACCTGGATATCAGAGGACAGATCCCCTATTGGAAACTAGCAGGGAGAAAGCCTACAGACCATGAAAGGATGTTTGGAAAATATTGCCCATTCCATTAGCTGGATGGGGAAAACACAAATGACTGCAAACACTTGCACGATCTGATTGAGGAATAGGTCTGGAACAATCAACTACAACAGTATCTGAAAAGTCGAGTTGCGGTGGTGGAACAAGAGCAGCCATCATTTACAACAAATGGAAACGACCCTGGATCGAGATCAAGGATGGCCATCACATGATCGGGATAGAAGGGAGTCGAATTCAATTCCCACACTTTGCTTTTATATTTCTTTTCTAGCATTTTACTTTTCATATTAAGCAATAAAGACAATAATAACCTAAGGTTGCTTACACATGTAAGGGATCCCGAATGGTCCCTAAGCACACTCTAAATTGGATGCTTGAGATGACTACCTAGGACGATAATAACCTCAGACCGCTTACACGTGTATGAGACCTATATTGGTCTCTAGGTACGCGCTGAGTCGAATGTCTAGGATGAACACTTAGGATTTCTACTTGTTTGTTTTAATTTGATTTGAATATTTGGATTTTGGGAAAACCACATTGAATGTGATGACTTATATGGATCGATTTAAGTCCCGTCTGGAGAGACGGGACCAGAGTGCAAGATGCAATTCCCCTCACGGAGAGTAAGCGGATGGATTTGTGCGATATTGATCGCTTTAACTCCCGGCCGAAAAGTGGGGATCAGAGAGCAAGAAATAAGACACATCAGTGGAGCTTAAGCGGATGGGCTTGCTTGTTGTTAAGTCCCTTCATCGAAGAGCGAGCAAAACGGGCTTAACAAGGGTCCAAAGAGACTATGGATTTGATTATTGGCCCCGAACGACCATGGATTTGATTAACGGTCCGAAGAGACCATGGATTTGATTATCAGCGCCCCAAATGGCCATGGATTTAATTAAAAGTCCAGAGAAACCATGGATTTGATTATTGGTCCTGAACAACCATGGAGTTGGCTAATGGTCCGGAGAGACCATGGATTTGATTACTGACCCCGAATGGCCATAGATTTGACTAATGGTCCGGAGAGACCATGGATTTGATTATAGACCCTGAATGGCTATGGATTTGATTGACGGTCGGAGAGACCATGGATTTGATTATCGACTACGAATAGCGATGGATTAGATCAACGATCCAGAGAGACTATGGATTTAACTACCAACCCTGAATGACCACGAATTCAATTAATGATCTGGAGAGAACGCGGATTTAACTATTGGCCCTGAACAGCCACAAATTCACTAACGATCTCGAGAGATCAAGATTTCAACGTATGATTGCTAACTCCCGGATGAACGTGGAATGATTTTGATTCATGGTATAGTGAATGAAGTAATATTTCCGAGGGAACACGGAGTGATTATCTATGACTGTCACTCAGGCAAAGACTCATGTACTTAGCTATCATGGTCCAAAACAATATCTAATTTACAGGTGAACCCAAAGGAACAGGATGATTCACAACAGCATGATCGGTTGTTAACCAGAAGATACAATTACGAATATTCCATCGATTTCGATATTTGTTCTTGAGCAAAGCACACATTTCATTCGTAAGGCGTGCTTTGGGGGAAAATGTTATCTGTCTTTTTAACTAGGCAGTATACAGACGAACTTGACGAGTCAAACTTGAAAGCTATCAAGGAAGGAAGCCTAGAGAGATAGCCGTCGAATCTAGAAACCAAGTACAACCAAAATGGTAGGAATAAATCGCAAACTATCCCAAGAATCCATAGTTCAAAATCCAACAAAGTGCTAGATTAGTACTGATCCAACCACTTGAATCGGTATCGATCCACAACACTTCACCCATTTTGCCTCAAACTTCCCATGCTCACAAGCTATGATGCCAGTAATCCTTTTCCAATTTCATAATATCGATCATAAAACAAATGCAAAGCCACCTCAAGGAATAAGGAACCAAATCCACCAAAGTGGTGGATCGGTACTGATCCAACCACTTGGATCGATACCGACCACGAAACTTCTTCTATATTGACCCAACTTCCTCCTAATTGCAAGTGATGACGTTAAAAGCCTATTTCAAGTTCCTTTGCATCAATTCTATGCAATCTTCTATCAATCTCCTTGAGCACTTGAAATCAGCAAAAACTCCATTCGTTCACCAATCCATCATTTGGACTCGGAATCAAACAATAATGCTGCAAACAAGTTTGAAATCATGAAGCTAACCACGAATCGAGCTAGGACAAGGATTTCAAAGTCATCCATATGAAGAACATATGGATAGGTACTGATCCAAGCTCATGGATTGGTACCGTTCTGTGATTATTGATGAGGTGTCCACCTAATTTCTTGGAGAAGTGGTCTATGGCGTGGAAAGCTATGTAGAGATCATGGAGGCGAGATTGTAGGCTTCTTACAACTATAAATAGGAGGGCAAGGCTCATTTTTAAGGATCTTTTTTGGCTCTTTTGCTCTCTAATTCTAATCTCTGGTAATCATCCATGGATTTATACTGATCCATAAGAATAGAAGTGTAAATAGCCCTATAAACCATCAATAAAATCACTAAATGGACATAGGCTGAGATCATCCAAACCACTATAAATTGACGTGTGTTCTCTTTTCTCTCCTTTTAATTTATTTTTCTTCACTTTTCATTCTCTAGACAACCTCTTGGGCTTTTGTGTCCTTTTTGGTTCAAACATACACATACACACACGTAGTATCAAGTATACATTTATGACGAATGTGAATTATATAAGTATATAAAGAACTTAAATGAATGAGAATGACATAGTCATTAGAATGGGTTGGAATGCAAGGTCAGTAGTGTTACACAATAGAAGTCTGCCCAGAGCAAGGGGCCACAACAGTTGTGTAAACATTATAACTATGTAGGACATATCCATCTGTAGGACCCATGGAATATATATGTTTGCGTATGGTGAAGGAATACCCTCAATAGAGTCTACTTTAATAAACTAAAGAGAGGGTACTGTCTTCATTGCGTTAGGCAATCTAATAGGATAGTGAGCAGCTCGACGATATGTCAGTATGTATTGGTACTAAATCAAGTGTAGGAGCTGTACATAGTTTGAGTGCATCATCGGTCCTACACATTCAATGGAAAAGATAGCATTACACCTAATTGACTATGCCTCCTACTAGGGTAGTCCCGTTACATCCCCTACTTTGAGGCCCGAAGCAAAGCACTATAGATGTTGCAGTCATCTATAGTATTAACTTCCGGTGACAAAATACGGTAATGTTAATGGTATCCATAATATCAGAAGCACATGGATATGAAATAAATTCAACACATATTTCACAAACAACTTTTCTGATTACATTTCAAATTAATATTTCATATTCAATTACATAATTCCCAAAATGGTTCCCAGGTTTTGATCAAATATAATTATTACAAATTGCGCCAAGAGTGGCATATGAAGATACTCCCCTGGATAATCAGAGCACCAGATAGATAGACATATCAGTCATAAATACATCATAGCAGAAATAATACTAAATAAATCCTACATAGCTAGCTTTGCTTCCGGCACGTCTTTAGAAGCTTATTCGTTCAACCTACTAAACCTAAAAAGTTTTTAAATATCAATCTACTCAAATTTAATTTTGGGCACCCGAGAGTTTAAGGGGAAAAGATAACTTCGAGTTAGAGATAAAGCCTGGTGTGAATAATACTATTACATCTTGGTTTACTGATATTAAGTGAGACCATGCCGCTTAGCGGAACAGGTTTCGCCTCACTAATATCCTTTTAAAATCATACCTGTTGCAAATTAAAATCCTGTAACCAAACTGATTATAACAACAATAGCAATAACATATATGCATATAAATCAGGTAATCAATTGACTATCTTCCCGAACAATATAGTTTTATCTGGCTGACTATTACCACCAGCTGACTCGGGCCTACCAGACATAATAAATATTCTAAATTATGTTAGATGTAATACTGAACGATCTGTCCTTAACTTACTTCTCCTAGGGTCAATTGATCCTAATGGTTTTGCGGACTCACCAATAACCTACCTTTACTCTGTGTGTTTCTTTCTATGTGTAACATCATTTTAGTCTTACCTGTGACAAAGCCCCACACACTGGAATTTTGGACTTATATTAGCTAGGGTCTACTAGCTAAAGTATAGGGCGTGACCCCGCACCAGTCCTATCTGGTCTTCTAATATCCGAGTCATATACTTAGGGTTAACTACTCTATTCAATTTTCCTTGAAAACATTTCTTTCAAATTGATTTAATCCTTTTAAATCATACTTAAACAAGGAAAATATACTCTTTGCTTTACTCAAAATACCTATGCCATGATATATGCTTTTTACATAAAACAATGTTGATGAAAACTTAAAATCAATAGGGTTCTCTATCCCTTTGAAACAAGATAAATAATTTAACCTTGAAAACATTCGGCAAAAATGCCAAAACTTCATTTCGACTGTATTGGAAATAGACCTTTTGAAACACTTAAAACATACCTTTCAAAAGCATTGGGTTTAAGTAAGAAGTTATGGAAGCATGCTTCGAACCCAATTAAAAGTATTACTTTCAAAACCATAGTTTGAAAACAAAACAAACTACAAAGTATAAAAGAGGACACATTCGAAAGATATCCTTTCAAAACCATTGCCTCCGAAACTATTAGTAAAAGCAACTAAGTCATTCCTTTGGGAAACATTGGGGACGACAGTTTCAATGGTTACGAAGGGGTATTGGTTCGAAACCTACGCTCCGCACTCATCGATCTAACTGTTATAAAAAGTGGCTTCTTACTAAGGTAAAAGGTTTTAATGCGGCAGCTAGGTATCGAAGGGGTTCACAAGCGACAACCCTTTTGTAAGCATACTTTAAGAACAAGGATGGGTCAATGGGCTCCAAAGCAAATAAAAGCGGCTTCAACTCTTTCACAAGCATGCCTTCAACACCACCCTTTCCTTCCACCTTTCTCCAATACACTACGTACCAAATGCTTGATACCATGTGCATAGGTTTTGAATGGGTGCGAAAGTTTACTGAGTATGGTGACAGAAGAAAGCAAATGAAAGTGGCGAAGTTGTAATTCAATATAAAACTGATTTTAAGCCTTTTAAAGTAATTTCCTTTCACTTAACTTACATAATTTGCCAAAATATGATTGGTTGCAAATACTTTACCAAAATTCTTTCTAAAAAGCTGCCAAACTCAGCATTGAACAATTGAAAATATTTCAGCAAATAACCCATTCTTCTTCTTAAAACAATTAAAACATTGAAGCTCATCAACTTAAATAATTTATTAACCATAATTAAGCGCTTATGAAAAATCCCCAAAAACCACAATAATTCGCATTAAATATGTTTTCTAACATATATAAATTTCAAACCCGAAGGCATTATTTTATTGCCTTAAATAATTTAAACCAAAAATTAGCTATTTTCTCTCATAGAAAATTTATAATAAATCCATATTCACTTGGAAAATTATGAAACTTGAAACCCACTTCTAAAATAATATTTTTGACCATGTATAAAAAACGTAACTCATTTGGATGTCATATAATAGGTTTTCTAATTTAAACATATCATAAAATTCTTATTAAATCTCCATAAATCATCAACCTAAAACATATAATCATCTAATCACTATAACATGGCATACACTTGCAAAAGAAAACAGGTTTACCTTTAAACCAAAACCGTTTATAACAAATGGAGCTATAAACTAATTATTCACCTTGGCTTTGTGTTAAGAAGGTTGAGATTTTCCATTTGATTAATTTGCTTAAGCTTTCTACTTGAATCCTAGCTTTTCTTCTCCTTGATCCTCTTAATGGCGGCCGACCAAGTACTTTAGGGTTTTAGTTTTGTTTGTGAAAGTTAAAATGAATGAGAAATGAAGAATAGAAGGGTTTAGGGTATAGGAAAAAAGGGTATTTCCATTTGACCCTTACCATATTCCTCCTACTTACTTATTTTTAATGCTCTTTTACTAATACAATCATTAAGGCACGACTCCTTCATAATTAACAAATCTCAATCCCTTAACTATCTACATTATTTCATTTAATTTATCCAATTAAATGTTCTAAATAACGTAAATCAAAATTAGGGTCATTACAGACTACCCACCTTAGATAATTTTGTCCTCAAAATTATGATAAGGTACCCACAACAATCAAACATAAAGGTAAAACATACCATCAAACAAGTCAGGATAAGTGTCTTTAATCTTGCTCTCAGTTTTCCAAGTATGGTCTCTCCCGTTGTCACTCCACTAGACTTTGACTAATCTGACTGTCTTGTTCCTTAGTCTCTTCTCATCTCTCACAACTATACGAACTGGTTTTCTGACTATAATCATATATGGTTCCACTACTAGTTCTTCTAACACAATCGATGTAATAGTAGTCTCTGGATCTCAAGTACACTTCCTTAGATGAGAAATATGGAAAACATTCTGGACTCCTGCCAAACTATTTGGCAACTCTACCCTATAAGCGAGTTTCCCGATCCTTTCTATAATAGGAAATGGTCTAATGAATCTTGGTGGCAATTTTCCTGATTTTCCAAATCTGATCACTCCTTTCATCGGTGATACTTCGACGAAAACATGATCTCTAGCTAAGTACTCTAAGTCTTTCCGTCTCTTATCAGCATAACTCTTCTACCTAGACCGAGCCTCCTTCATTCTAGCCTGAATTAACTCAATCTTCTCTGCATCTTCTCTATCCAAATTCGGACAAGAATTAATCTATCTTCAGTCTCTAACCAACAAATGGAAGGTTTTCATGGTCTTCCATGCAAATCTTCAAACGGTGTCATCCCTATACTAGTCTGATAATAGTTGTTATACGAAAACTCAACCAAGTGTAGATGGTCTTCCCATGATCCTCCGAAATCTAGCATGCAAGCTCTTAACAAATCTTCTAAGACTTTATTAACTCTCCCTGTTTGCCCGTCTATCTGCGATGGTAAGCGATACTCATATTGAGCTTGGTACCTAAAGTATCATGTAGACTCTTCCAGAATTCACTAGGGAATAAGGGATCTCTGTCGCTTACTATACTACTAGGAATTCCATGCAATCAAACTATATTCTCCATGAATAACTTAGCTAAATCGGGTGCTGTCCTGATATACTTAACGGGTATAAAGTGTGAAACTCTTAGTCAACCTATCCGCTATAACCCATATACTCTCATTTCCTCTATTCAACCTTAGCAACCCATCTATGAAATCATTGAGATAGAATCCCATTTCCAGACTAGAACATCCAAAGGCTGAAGTAACCCACTTGATTTTTGATGTTTAGCTTCTACCTTTTGATAGTTCAAACACTACCTCACCCATAAACCTACATCTCTCTTCATACCTTCCCAGAAGAAACTTCTTTTCATATCCTGTTACATCTTAGTTCCTCCCGGATGAATTATGAAGTTCGATCGATGGCATTCTCTAAGAACTTCCTTCCTAATGTTCCCCACCTTCGGAACACATAGTCATCCTTTCTTCCTCAACCACCCATTGTGGTCAAAATTGAAATCTTTCACGTCATCATTCTCTATTCCATTCCTTAACTTTCTAATTTGCTAGGCTAATAATGGATCTTCTCCTTGTTTAGAAGAAATCCTTTCGATCATCATCGGTCGAACTTCTAAACACGATAACATGCCGGTTTCTCAACTAGAACTTGCCTCCGATCTCCATTGTACTCCACATGTAGTCAATGCTTCTAAGTCTTTCCACTCAACTATCATTACCAATATTGCATTTTGATGTTTTCTGCTAAGTGCATCTGCAACCTTATTTCCTTTTCCTGGTGTGTACTCAATACCAAAGTCGTATGCAGCTATAAACTCTAACCATCTCTGATGTCTCATATTAAACTTCTTTTGAGAGAATAAATATTTTAATGGCTTATGATCTGTAACAGCTCGAATCTTTCTCCCAAAAAGTAATGTCTCCACACCATCAATGCGAAAATTACCGCTCTAATTCCAAATCATGAGTTGGATATCTAACTTCATGCGGTTTGAGCTATCGAGAAGCATAGACAATCACTTTACCCCTCTGCATTAGCATAGCTCATAATCCTGTTCCGCATGCATCTGTGTATACCACTAAGTCCTGATTCCCCTCTGGAACAAAAAATACACGTGCATTAGTCAATAAATGTTTCAATTTCTAGAATGCCTCCTCACATTTGTCAGTCCAAACAAACTTCACACCTTTCCGAGTTAGCTCAGTCATCGGTGTGGCTATCCACAAGAAATCCTTAATGAATCTTTGGTAGTAGCCAGCTAACCCAAGAAAACTCTTTATCTCAGTCACTATCTCGGGTCTTTTCCAATTATTCACTGCCTCGATCTTAGCTGGATCTACTAACAACCATTTCTCAGAGACTACATGACCAAGAACCTTCACTTCCTTCTTCCAAAAGTAACACTTCGAAAACTTTGCCTTCAACTGATGTTGTCTCAGTGTCTCAAGCACTATCCTAAGATCAACCTCATGATCTCTTTCATCCTTGGAATTTATCAGTATGTCGTCTATGAATACTAATACAAATCTATCCAAGTGCTCCTAGAAGATTCTGTTCATCAAGTCCACGAAGAATGCTTGCGCATTAGTTAGACCAAATGGCATCACTAACCATTCGTATGATCCATATCCGATCCTAAATGCAGTCAAAGAAATACTATCCTCTACTGCTCTAAGTTGATGGAACCCTATTGCCAAATCCAATTGAGAAAATACTTTGGTTTCATTCAATTGGTCGAATAAATCGTCAATCCTAGGTAACATATATCGGTTCTTTATCGTCTTCTCATTCAGCTTATGATAACCGATACACAACTTCAACGATCCGTCTGGTTTCTTGACAAATACTATGGCTGCTCCCCAAGGCGAGCTGCGTGGTCTTATAATATTCTTTCCTTCTAGATCCACCAACTGTACCTTTAGCTCCTTCATCTCGGTTGGTGTCATTCTGCTTAGCAGTCTAATCATAGGTTCAGATCCTAGTACTAAATCTATCCGAAACTCAATGGCTCATTTCGACAGTTTTCCTATCACAGGCTCAAAGACATCGGCAAATTCTCTAACAATGAAAACTCGATTCAACTCGTCTTCTTCGTCCATAATACCCAACAAAGTGCAAGAATCTAATTTGAGGTTTTCTACAGTGTATATAATCGATCACTACAACTAGGGTGTCTAAGTGATATTTTCCTATAATGGCAAAATATCATAGCATCGTACTTTCTTAACCAATCCATACCTAAAATAATATCGAAACCTATGAAATCAAACACATGCAAACTGCAAGAAAATATATGACCTAACAACTCAAACTCTAAGTGGTCACATCTCATCCTAAGAGTCACATACCTTTCTATCAGATTCACAACCCTTAAGGACGTAACTAGGTATGAGGGTTCTATTTTAAGCTTATCTACCAAACTATGAGATATAAAATAATGCGATGCACCAGTATCAAATAGAACTCTAACTGACATGTCATGAATCAAAAGCGTTCCTCCCAACACAACTTTTCCTTTCTCCTCTGCTATTGGTCTTGAAGTAGTTGGTTCCAATGCAAACACTTTGCCTTTTCCTTCCTTGCCCTGTTCCTTAAAGCAGTTGCTAGATTGTTTAATCTGATCACAGTCGAAGCATTTCACTCCTTTCTTGTCAGCAGCCTTCTTTGCTTTGCCTGTCCGACACTCGTGAGCAAAATGTCCCTTTTTATCACACTTAAAGCAAACAGATCAGCTTCAGCCTTCTTGGCAGCTTCTCCCTTCCGAGCTCCCTTCCTGTGGAAAAAATTTCTCTTCTTGTTCTGCCCACCTTGAGTTTCCACTGCTTTGTTACCATTAAAGAAAGCAAGCATATCCTCATTCCTCAAAGCCATCTCAATAACTACATCGCACAGATCCCTAATATGTGGTAAAGTTGCTTTAGCAAGCTCAGGTCTCAATCCACATATGAACTTCTCATTCCTTTTGATAACTGTATCAAGCGTAGCATATCCGTATCTAGATAATTCCTTAAATCTGGTAGCAAACTCAAGCACTATCATGTCTCTCTGCACCAACTCAACAAACGTCTTGAGCAGAGTTGACTTGGCGATCTCCGACATGAATCTTTCCTTAAACGTCCTTCTAAATTCTGCCCAAGTCATAGCCTCTTCAGCTACTCCTACAGTAACATTATTCCACCAGTACAATGCTGCTCCTTGCAACTGTCCGAATGCTAATCTCCTTTTCTTCTCATCATTGAGTCCCAAATCAGCAAAAATCCTTTTGCAATGAAGCAACCAATTCTCCACTTCAATTGCATCCTCAGTGCTGATAAATAGCTTCCCTACAAGCCTAGGACATTCTTTGCTTAGTAGTTATTGACCATCGAAGCTTCGTGATTTACTTCTCCAGCATTCCCTCCGACTAACCCCGCAGCAGCTCCAGCTTGCATCATGTTGACGAAGAACTGATACATAGCTTCTATATCAACTTAGGGCGCTCCTGCACCTAGATTAGCATCTTATGCCCTACATGGATTCCTTCGGGTATTCGGTCTGGAATTTCCAGTAGTTATGGTGCTCCCTTCACCAAGGTTAACTCTTCCATTCCTAACATCCATATCTTACTTCGTTAAAATTTGCATTCGAGTCTTTGTAAGATACAAAAGAATAGCCTAAGAGAGATGGGAGAATAGAGATAAGGCCTATACTTATATATAGCAAATACAAGTACGTTACTATAACGTTATCCCATACCCCAATATTTTCTCTAATTCCTTAGGATTATTTTTCAAAAATCATTTTGTTTAAAATTTCTTTTAAATTTTCATAAACCTGGCTTTGTTACCAAGTTGTAACATCCCCTACTTTGAGGCTCGAAGTTAAGCGCTACTGATGTTGCAGTCATCTATAGTATTAACTTTCAGCGACAAAATATGGGAATGTTAATGATATTCATAATATCAGAAGCACATGAATATGAAATAAAATCAACACAGCTTTCAAAAACAACTTTTCTGATTGCATTTCAAATTAATATTTCATATTCAATAATATAATCCCCAAAATGATTTTCATGTTTTGAAAAAATATAATATTATAATTTACACTAAGAGCAAGATATGAAGATACTCCCTTGGATGATCAGAGTACTAGATAGATAGACATATCAGTCATAAATACATCACAGTAGAAATAATACTAAATAACCCCTACATAGCTAGCTCTGCCTCTTACACGTCTTCGGAATCTTATTCGTCCAACCTACTAAATCTGGAAAGTCCTTAACTCTCAATCTACTCAAATTTAATTTTGATCACTCGAGAGTTTAAGGGGAAAATATAAACTTCAAGTCAGACATAAAGCCTGATATGAATAATTCTATTACATCTCGGTTTACTGATATTAAGTGAGACCAGGCCGCTTAGCGGAACGTGTTTCCCCTCACTAATATCCTTTCAAAATCATATCTTTTGCAAATCAAAATCCTACAATCAAACTGATTATAACAACAATAGCAATGACATATATGCATATAAATTAAGTAATCAATGGACTATCTGTCCGAATAATATAGTTTTATCAGCCTGACTATTAACCACTGGTTGACTCAGGCCTACTAATAAATATTCTAATTTTTGTTAGATATAATACAAGACGATTTGTCTTTAACTTACTTTTCCTAGGGTCAATTGAACCTAATGGTTTTGCGGGCTCAGCAATAACCTACCTCTACTCTGTGTATTCCTTTCTGTGTGTAACATCATTTTAGTCTTACATGTGACAAAGCCCTACACACTGGAATTTTGGACTTATATTAGCTAGGGGCTACTAGCTAAAGTATAGGGCAGGACCCTATATCAGTCCCATATGGTCTTCTAATATCTGTGTCATATACATAGGGTTAATTACCTTATTCACTTTTCCTTGAAAACATTTCTTTCAAATTGATTTAAGCCTTTTAGATCATACATAAACCAGAAAAATATACTCTTTGCTTTACTCAAAATACCTATGCCATGATATATGCTTTTTACATAAAACAATGTTGTTGAAAACTTAAAATCAATAGGGTTATTTATCCCTTCGAAACAAGATAAATACTTTAACTTCAGAACATTAGGCTGAAAGGCCAAAACCTTCCTTTCGAATGTATTAGAAATAGACCTTTCGAAATCATTACTTAAAATTTAGACATTCACTTTCGAAGCCATTAATCATATCTTTCGAAACACCTAAAACAAACCTTTCGAAACACTTAAAACATACCTTTCGAAAGTATTGGGTTCAAGTAAGAAGTTATGGAAGCATAGCTTTGAAATCAATTAAAAGTATTACTTTCGAAACCATAGTGCGAAACAAAACAAACTACAAAGTATAAAAGAGGACACATTCAAAAGCTATCCTTTCGAAACCATTTCCTCCGAAACTATTAGTAAAAGCGGTTAAGTCTTTCCTTTCGAAAACATTAGGGAATGCGGCTTCAATGGTTGCGGAGGGGTATTGGTTTAAAACTAAACTTCTGCACTCATTGATCTAAGTGTTATAAAAAGCGGCTTCTTACTGAGGCGAAAGTTTTTAATGAGGTAGCTAGGGTATCGAAGGGGTTCAAAAGTGACAAACCTTTCGTAAGCATACTTTAAGAACAAGGACGGGTCAATGGATTTGAAAGCAAATAAAAGCGACTTCAACCCTTTCGCAAGCATGCCTTCGACACCATCTGTAACAACCCCTTTTTAAGTAATAGTTAATTAAAGTCAATTAGTAACTCAAGTAATTAATTGGAATTTTGTGATTTATTTGATAAATTGTTTTTAGATTTTGATCGCGAAAAGAAGATATTTAAATTTAATAAGTTAAAAGTATGTAACAATGTATTATACAAGTGGTGAATTGAAATAAATGTTAATTTGAAAAGAGAAGTAATTTTGAAATGTGATTTTTTTTATGTATTTAAAATTTAATAGCATTTGGTTATAAATAGAAAGAAATACTTTTACTTGTTTTGTATTTTTGGGCTAAGCCCAATTGCCAACCCAAAATCATTTTCTAGAGCTTTCTTCATCTTTTGATTTTTCTTTCGTTTGTTTCTTTTTACTAGATATAATATGTTCCCTGTAAAGAAGATTCGAAAGCAAGGAACCCAAATCCACATCACATTAAAAATTAAAATTTAATCAAACAAATTTCTATAAATATATAAATTGGAAAGGGTGATATCATATATTGTTGTGCATCTATGTTGGGGAGCGAACTGTATCAATGCGTGAGTGTTGATTGTGAACGTAAATAACAGGAGAAGAAGAAGAGCGTGTATCGCAACTTACGGTGAGTAACTCCCACTCACATCTATGTCATAATCTATGAGTATAATTGTGTTGTTTGAGTTGTGTTTGTGTGATTTTCTCATAAGTTTTCAATGTTATAAACAGAAATGGTTGAAGCAAGTAAAATATCACCAGAATTTGGTGATCTATTAAGCTGAAACCCACTTAGAGTGGTCTATCTTTTGGGTTGTTTAGTGTGTGAATTCATATGGATTGGTGAGCGTTTCTTTAACTGTGTGTGTATATATATGAGTTGAGTGTGAGTGTTGAATATCCATATAAATTGTCATCTCCCATTTCTTATGCGTGAGTGAGCTACTGCCAGAGGGAAGCTAAGCTCCTACTTCTTATGTGTGTGTTATTATTTTTTTGTGTGTGTTGGGTTGAGTTGTGAGTGTGTGCTTTTATACTATTTTTTTACATATGAGTTATATATGTATTTATATACATAGTACGGTTCCATGTCCATATTGAGTGAATATTAGTTTACTCTACTTTATTTCTTATGTGTGTGCATGTAACACTATTAATATGGGTAAGTTTTAATGAGTTATAAATAAAGAACAATATATTTTTACGTTTAAATAAACTGATTCAAAGATATTCAATCTTTAATATATATATATATATATGTATAGATAAATACATACATATATTTATATATGTATATATGTATAGATAAATACATACATATATATATATATATATGTATACATGTATAGATAAATACATATCTGTATACATATATATATATATATATATATATGTATACATATGTATATGTCTGTGTGTGTGTGTATCTAAGTAAAGTATATACCTCGGCATGAGTTGTTATAGAATTCACCTGTCAAAGTATGTATACGCTATAACAATTTCTTTTTGAATATTTCTTTATGTGCATTCTAGTTATCTATAAAGAACTGTCAGTACCTTTATTTCTTCCGACTTATATAACGTATTAGGTAGCTTGGCAATTAATCCTATTTTGAGTATCTTAAATATACGCACTTTGCTTGTACATGCATATGCCATCTAGAGAATACATACTTTCACATAGCTTATATCTTATGGATCGATTTTTATATATACTAGTATGTAGTCCATGCCGATGGCACGGATTCAGTTTTTGCTTGACATAACTTACAATATGATGCGTTGGATATGTACATACAATTTGATCGGTGTTAAATTTGTTCGCAATTTGCTCGGTGGTAAATTTAGTCATCATTCCTGGATCTAAAAACACTCTTTCAAAAGCGTTCTACATTTTTGACATTTATTTTTTCGTGCATAGGTCCGACTTAAAAGTTGTGTTAAATTGTGAATGAAGAGAGTTTAGAAGGAGGGAACATACACTTTACTTCGTATGTACGTAAGGCAGCTCATCTAAAAAGTTGACTATGAATTAATAATTATTGATCGTTAATATTAACAATTAAATAACAAATTTTAAATTTTAAATATGAATTATAAATTATTAACTAAGAATTGTTAATTAATTATTATTAAAAAAGAAAATATTCTAATAATATGGAATGAAAATATCTAATTACTTTATATCCAACCTCTAACCACACTTTAATCAATTTTTTTATGAAATGCCAGAATACTTAACTTTTATGCGATTTGTTTGGAATTCATCCTTATCCAAAAAATAAGTCCATGCTTCCTTCTTTTGTATGAACTGTATAGAATCTAAGAAGATTAGATCTTCCAATACCCTTTGAATTCCCATTACCCCAATTAGGCAACGATATTTTTATCCACATAAATTAGAACAATCCACAACTATGTGCATAGTTGGTTCAAAATAATTATATATAGAAGAAAAGAAATGTAATTTGTTATTTTTGATTAGTCACGAATGACTAATCCAAAAGAGCATCTGCTTCATGCGTAAGAAAAACTAGAGAAACCGTGTCTTTGAATGAAAAGACATTTGGTTTTGAATTCACGTACAGTTTTGTGTAATTGGAATATATACTGTCCACATTGCTAAATTAAAGGATCATTCAAAGCAATTCCTGCTTACTATCACATTCAATATTAAAATCGATTTTCAATTCAATACAACATAACATTGAAACAAACATTTAAAGCATTAAAATTTGGAACTAAATCTGCCTTATATGACCAAAAAAAGCTGAACCGTAATGCTTGCAAGTACTATTTATTAGGAACGGTTTTACAAATCCAATTTGATATATTCAAAATCTTAAATGAATTACTGTTATTAAAAAAACCCTAATGATAAAACTATTAAATAGAGGTTGTGAAATTACAATTTAGCAATTTATTGTTGTGCTATCAAATTCCATTCTTATCAAAATCTTTAGGACTTTTCATCTCCTGCCTTAAACAAACAAAACCACCAAAAGTATTTTCATCCAAAAGTCTTCTACTTGTTTTCAATTTTTGTACTATAACTTCAATCCATCTTTCTTAATTATTTTTTACTCCTCTTGAATCACGTCCACCAAGGAGTAGCATGTAAGATACATATTATTCTTCTTTCAATTTTTTCACTTTCTTTGTTTGTTTGCTGGTAATTTAGGAACTGGAACAAAAGGTTGACCATCGACAATTTAATTAAGTGAAGAACAGTATGTTATATAATAAATCAATTTGTAAAAAAGGAAAAATAAAAAATATACCCAATTATTGAATTTTAAATGCATGTAACTATATCATATTAGAATAGTAAGATTTCAAATCTAGTATGCGTAAATAACTCAAACAATTTCAGCTAAATATACCAGTAGAATCAATACCCATGTAGATAGTATTCAATTATGTATAATGTAAGTATAAAGTATATGGAAAATAAAAAAAATATAAAGACAAAACCGAGTATAGTGTTAAGGAAAAACAGGAATCCAAATGGCATCAGGGTAGTACAAAACTAACAAAAATAATCTTTAAATACAATGGTGTAACTATCATAGTTAAACGTTTAAGTATAAGATATGTAAAGATTACTTCGTATTCAGCTATATATATTAAATCTTAAACCAACATCAGTCAAATAACAAATTTGACGGTTAAATTTCATGCACAAACTTGTATAGTTAGTCAGGAATGATGTCCCAAAATTCTGTTTTGAAGTGCTTGACCATTAAAGATAACCTTTTATATCATTCAAAATTGCAAAAAAGTGAGCAAATTGATATGGTCAGTATTTATAAGTTAATTAATAGTAACACATAAATCATATGAAAATATATATTTCAGATAAAAATAAATTAGGAACAAAACCGTAAATGGATTGTAGAATAGAGTACGATATTTTATAAATAGAAAGACCTACTATAAAATAATAAATTAATCAATTAGATCTAAGCTAGAACAAAATAAAAATTAGACTTGACCAGGACAAAAGGAAAAAAAATCAAATCAGGTCAGATTTGTATAATCAAAAAACAATTGAAAGCTAAAAGATATAACCTTGACATAGTGCATAAATTACTGCAACATCTATTAATTTAGCAAAACTCGATTTTCACACATCAACATAATACTTACATGAAGCAAAAACCTTTACAAAGTAATACTACAATTGAATCTAATGCGCTGTAAAAAAATGTAGTCAGAAAGGGTTCCGGAGAGGATTATTGGGATATGCATTTGTTGCTTGGATGGTTGGTGAGACTGTTGGACGATACATAAAGTAATTACCTAATACAATGTTAGAAAGAAGAAGAGTATTTAATGCATACATATTTACTAATATGGGTATCTTTTTATATGTTCTTACATCATCTTTCTCAATTCGCTCACTTCCATGACCAATAGGACACATAAAGTTCATTCATTAATTTAAACAAACAACTTAACTACATGAACAATCAATAACACAAAAGTATTGGGAATAGGGTGGAGAGCCAGTAAATCAACGAAGCACATGCTGTTTGAAAATAAACTGGTGAACACTAAAGAATTGCGAAAATATTATTATTGTGAAAAAAAACATCTAACCATAGCACGAACTTGAATTCTTTGATGGAAAACTTAACTCTTGTGATGTTGAATCATTTTCAATCAACTTGGTAGGGAATCCATAATAAGAGACTGAAATATTTATTGGTGACAGCAACCATTCAAATCATGATCGACTGAACATTAGAGCTTCATCTCGAGCCATTATCGAAAGGTGGTTTGGATATTTATTTTTTATGTTTCATTTATTACTTTGATTTTTCCCTTTTGTTTTGTTGCCTCTTCACAACTACTGTCATGTTAATATTCTTGGAAAGATATAGGTGAGTGGAGAGATCGTGGAGGTAATGGAGAAGGTTCGGTTGAAGGGAAACTTTATATTTAATGTAACTGAAATCACATGAGCAAATCAGAGTAGTTTACTAAAATAAAACTGTTAGAGAAGAAGAAATCACATGAGCAAGAAAATAAAATCGATGGAATTTAATTCGTAGAAGAGTACAATCACTAGAGCATGACTACCACCCAATGATTCCATGTAATTTTAAATTTGAGTAAATATATACCAATAAGAATTGAAGAACGGGGATGAACAATAGTGGATGTTGCACTCTTCATCTCGATTGTCAATCATTGCGCGTGATCCAAAATTATGGTTTTAGAAATACACTGACAAAAAAATGGGAAAGGAGGCCCAAGGCTTTTGGTGGAGGATGGAAAAATGTGGAAATGAGAGAGACATAGTAAATCTTAAAGGAAAAGGTGTAGTATTACGTGAGGAAATCAAAGATGGGTAATAAATCATGCGGTGATGAAGTAAACGTGAGGAGATCGTGGTAGATCGTGTGCATAAATCAGTATCTATGTATAAAGCGGAGCCATTTGATATCTATGCTGAGAATAAATCTCAGCCTCTCTTTGTCTTTTGTAACTAACCAATGCTTTTTGTTATATAGACTAGTATAAAGCCTGTGCTGATGACACGGGTGCAAATTTTATATTATATATAGACACTATATATTTTTAGGTTGTGAATTTTGTTCAATGTTAAGATGTATATGAAAAACAATATAATGAAAAATAGTTTTTCTTTTATAATTTAGCTAGGAAAACTTATTCATTAATAATGTTTACTATATATGCAGTTCTTATACACAAAGTTGGTTGTTATGGCTAAGGTGTGGAACGATATTCGAAATGTAGATGTTGACCTTGGCACGGAAAATGATATGGCTGCTATTTCAAGCAATGGTACGGATGTCCTGCGAATGAAGACGACACTTCAAAGCTCACTTAATATATCATTTATAAAATGGAAACAATGGTTTAAATCGTGTAATTAGCCAAAGAGATATATCAATATTGTCAATACAAAACAAATAGTTACAAAGAATATTTTTATCAGAAAGGTGATATATAGCAATCAATATAGAGATTTTATGGTGTCCATTTTCTTTTTTAATAACTGAATAAAACAAACATGAACAGTAATTACACTTTTGAGAAAATATGTGATAAAGTTTATATTAAATGCTAATATAGTAATTACATCTACTATATTATTTTTAGTACGAATGTTCTATATACATGCAAATAACTAATACTTGGACGTACAACGTCCCATCACATTTGTTAATGTGTTTAATTAAAAACCAATAATTTCATACAGAAATAAATTGATTATTAACTTCGACCTTTGTAATTCCTCATGTACATGGTTGCTTCTGCCGTATCCTTTCAACTTTCCAAATTTTGCAACTTTTGCACTATACAAAATTCTTGCTTGTTCATTATTTATGATAGACAACAATATATGGGACGTAGTCTTGATGAAAAAAATATTTTGGTGCAAAGTTCGACAAAAAACAGAACACTGATTATGAGGGAAAACTAGAAAAGGGTAGATATTGTTAGAGACCTTTATAGATGAATGAGATATTGTCCCACATCGCCAAAAATAAGTTAGTATTCATGTTTATATACTACTTCCCTCAAACCCATATTGGCCCTTAGGGTCAGGTAATTTTGTGCGAGGGGGAGGACCTATATGGCCATGAACTAACCCACGCGCGCGTGCACCACCGCCCGCCCTAACCGGGCTGGGTCGGTTGCGGGTGCGGGTCCAATAAGAGCGGACCGTGTAATATTTTTTGATGCACAAAAGTGAACAAATTCTAATTCAAACAAAAGCGACTCTTGGTTGAATGGACGTGGATTTTCAAACATACATGGTCGTTGCAAGTGAAGAGACGCAACCATTGCAAACGAAGAGGCGTGACTGTTTTTGGCCGTTGCAAATAAAGAGACGCGGCTATTCCCAACGGACATAACCGTTGGGAATTTGCTCATAAAAAGAACAGGAAACCTGACCAGTTTCTAACTCAATTCTTCTTCTCTTCCTCCTCGTTTCTGAAAACTCTAAAAACCAAACGGTCATGTATATCACACAGAAGATCATACACACCATAATCTCAAGCAGATCACGTTTGTTGTATCTTGGGAAACTTTGAATAAAGTCTTAAGAAAATTATTACGACAAGCCTCGGACGAAATTTCCTTCTTCATTAGGTTAGATTTCTTGTTTGTTTATATATATATACATCATTCTGTCATCTTTTCGTTTCGAAGTTGTGCTGTTTCTACAAAGTAGTACAACGATTGTTTATCGCTATAGTTTAACGTAGCACTTAGTTGTTGTTATTGCTGTAGTTTGTTGTTGTAAATTCATTACAACAATACTTATTGTTCAAAATTACTGATACAACTCCAAAGTAGTGGAAATCTGTTTTATAAACTTGTGTGATGAGTTTATCAGTGATTCATCTTTGTTTTTTGTATACACGTCAATTAACATCTTAAGACTTTCCTGTATTCACTAAAACAGAGATGGGGACAGTTGAACTATCAGCAAAATCTGCTACCCACAACAGGCCTGATCCGTTTAGAGGAGATGGTGATGACTTCGTGACATAGCAAAATCAAATGCTATTTTATCTCACCACATTAGGGCTGCAAAAGTGCATCGAGGAGGATGAACCAAAGCCTAAAGACGGATAGACTAGAGAAAAGGACGCAGATGTTTTTCTCAAAATTGACTCATGGAAGCATTCAGACTTCCTATGCCGAAACTACATTCTGAATTGTTTGATAAAGTATTGTATAGTGTATCAGCCACACCAGACAGCAAAATCCCTATGGACTGCACTTGCAAATAAATACAAGACGCAAAATGTTAGTTTGAAGAAGTTCATAGTAGATAAATTTATGGAATACAAAATGGTGGATTCCAAATCCGTAACTAGTCAAGTGCAAGAACTCCAACTTATAATCCATGAACTTGAATCGGAAGGACATAAAGTTGGAGAGTCATTCCTTGTTGAAGCGATAACAGGAAAATTACCACCATCCTGGAGAGACTACTGCAACTATCTAAAACATAAGAAAAAGGAGATTTCCTTAGAAGATCTCATTGTCAGATTAAAAATTGAGGCAGATAATCGCGGAATAACACAACCCAAAGGCGAAGAGGCGCTTGTTACAGAAGGGTCAAAGAAGAAAGGACACTTCAACAAAAAGAAAAAGAGAAAGGCACTAGATAATCAATCCAAAGATAAGCAAACCAAGAAGTTCAAAGGCGAATGTTGGGTCTGCAGAAAGACTGGGCACGCAGCTAAAGATTGCAGGCACAAGAAGACGAATGACAAATCGGTGGCAAATATAATGGAAAATTTGAGTTCAACCATTGAGGAGATGAACTTTTCAGGAGTTGTTTTAGAATGCAACTTAGTACAGAACCCTGCACAATGGTGGGTAGACACAAACGCTACTCGTCATGTCTGTTCTGATATATTTATGTTCTCCACTAATAAGAAATACGATCAGGAAGAAAAACTCTACATGTGCAATTCTGCAGTTTCCATGATCGAAGGTAATGGCACCGTCGTCCTCAAATTTACATCCGGAAAAACCGTGACACTAAATGAAGTTCTTCATATTCCGGATATCCGCAAGAATCTTATCTCTGGACCTGTGCTCTCAAAGAAAGGCTTCGGTATGGTCTTCGTGTCAGACAAAGTAGTTCTGTCTGAGGCTAGAATTTATATAGGAAGGGGTTATTTATGTGATGGCATATTTAAGGCAAATGTAGCTGTAGTCGGCAATAACACTATGTATTATGATTGTGCTATTAATAAAAATAAAGTTTCTTATTTGGTTGAGCATGAAATTTTACTATGGCATGATAGATTAGGACACATAAATTTCCGAAAAATGAAAAAATTAGCAAACTTGGGATTAATTCCTGAATTCCAAGTAGATAAAAATTACAAATGTGAGACATGTGTAGAAGCAAAATCGGTTAAAAAACAATTTCATACTGTTGATAGAAGTACTGATCCACTAGGTTTGGTTCACACTGATTTATGTGATTTTAAATCATTACCTACAAGAGGTGGAAAAAAGTACTTTATCACTTTTATTGACGACTATACACGATATTGCTATGTATATCTTTTAAATAGTAAAGATGAATCAATTACATCATTTTTAAAATATAAGGCTGAAGTAGAAAATCAGTTAAATAAAAAGATCAAGATATAGAGATCTGATCGAGGTGGGGAATATGAATCACCATTTGAAAATTTCTATGCAGAAAATGGTATAATTCATCAAACAACAGCTCTATATTCACCACAACAAAATTGCATTGTCGAGAGAAAGAATAGAACATTAAAAGATATGATTAATGCAAAGCTATTGATCTCTGGCCTATCGACGAACTTGTGGGGAGAAGCCTTAAATATGTCTAATCACATATTAAACAAAATTCCTCACAATAAAACAGGAAAAATTCTATATGAGTTATGGAAAGGACGCATACCAAGCTTCAAATACCTCAAAGTGTGGAGGTGCTTGGCAAAAGTTCTAGTTCCACCTCCCAAGAAAGTCAAACTTGGACCAAAAACCGTAGACTGTTACTATCTAGGGCCAGCCCAAAATAGTAGTGCCTATAGATTTTTGGTATTCAAGTCTGATATTAATGTAAATACAATCATAAAGTCAAGAGATGCCTCCTTCTTTGAAGATGTGTTTCCACACAAAAGGAATGAAGGAAATTATATCCCTAAAAGGACAAGAGAAAAATCAAGCAAGCCACATGAAGATGAAACTCATCGTGAAATTGAGGAAATTGAACCAAGAAGAAGCGTAAGGGCAAGAACGTCCAAGACATTTGGTTCATAATTTCTAACATACATGTTAGAACACGAACCTCAAACGTACAAGGAAGCAATGTCATCTTCTGAATCTTCATGTTAGAAAGAAGCAATCAAAAGTGAAATTGATTCAATTCTAAGTAATAAAACTTGGGAAATAGTTGATCTTCCACCTGAAATAAAACCGATTGGTTGTAAATGGATCTTCAAAAAGAAGATGAAACCAGATGGCTCTATTGACAAATATAAAGCAAGATTGGTAGCCAAAGGATATCGTCAAAAAGAAGGTATAGACTTCTTTGATACTTATTCACTAGTTACATGAATAACCTCTATAAGAATGTTAATAGCAATTGCATCCATATATAATCTAAAGATTCATCAAATGGATGTAAAGACAGCATTCTTAAATGGAAATCATGATGAGGAGATTTTGATGGAGCAACCTGAGTGTTTTATTTCCAAAGGAAATGAAAACAAAGTATGTAGATTAGTAAAATTATTATACGGACTAAAACAAGCTCCGAAACAATGGCACGCAAAATTTGATAGTGTCATGATGAAAAATCGTTTCCATATAAATGAATGTGATAAATGTGTTTATTATAAACAAGTTGGACAATCATACATGATGATTTGTTTATATGTAGACGATATGCTAATCTTTGGTCCTAATAGTAAGGTAATATAGACTATAAAGAAAATGTTAATCAACAATTTCGATATGAAATATTTAGGAGTTGCAGATGTTATTTTGGGAATCAAAATAATAAAAACACCTAATGGAATTGAATTATCTCGGTCACACTATGTAGAAAAAGTGATTGAAAAATTCCAATATGGAATTAAAGGAGTAAGAACACCTTTTAATCCATCGCAAGTACTGCATAAAAACACTAATGAGAGTGTAATGTAACTGGAATACTCTCGTGTAATAGGATGTCTAATGTACCTCATGAATTGCACAAGACCAAATATAGCTTATGCAGTAAGTCGACTGAGTAGGTATATAAGCAACCCAGGGAAGGAACATTGGAAAGCACTAATGAGAGTGTTGGGGTATTTAAAGAGTACCATGAACTTTTCCTTATATTATGGAAAATATCCTGCCGTCTTAGAAGGATATAGTGATGCAAACTGGATTTCTGATTCAGAGGAATCTAAATCAACTAGTGGTTATGTCTTTACCTTAGCAGGAGCAGCAGTGTCATGGAAATCTACTAAACAAACGTGCATAGCTTGATCCACTTTAGAATTAGAGTTCATCGCTTTAGATAAAGCAGGCGAAGAAGCAGAATGGCTTCGTCATTTTTTAGAAGATATTCCATTTTGGCCTAAACCTATACCGGCCATATGCATACACTGTGATAATCAAGCAGCGTTAAGCACAGCGCAAAACTTTGTGTATAATGGAAAGTCATGACATATTCGTCGACGCCATAACACGGTTAGGCGATTACTCTCAAATGGAACTATTTCCATTGATTATGTGAGAACTACTGATAACCTTGCGGATCCATTTACTAAAGGTTTATCAAGAGAGAAAGTAGACTGCGCATCGAGGGGAATGGGTTTAAAAGCCTAAACCAACAAGAGTTATCTTATACGGAAACCTATCCTTGCGACTGGAGATCCCACGGACTAGGATTAATAGGCAAACCAGTTCTGAGTAACTCAAGAAGTAATGCATTTGTTTGGACTTAGTCTTACTCCATTCCTATGGTGCACAATATAATGCATACCTACAGAAGTATTAAAAGGTTAAAGCTATGCATTTTAATGATGACCATATCTTGAAAATAACAAGTGGGGTATATGTAGGATACTCTTAATGGTTGCGATCACCTATGTTAGTATGAGCTGGGTCGGCTCTATGAGAATATTAAAGGCTTAAATTCTCTAAAACACTCGTAGAACCAAATTTGTTCAGGACCAAAATGAACACAACAAAGAGATTGGATGTGAAGGGAAACAATTCTTTGTAAATCTTATTGTCTGGTTATGCACAAACGGCTGACGGTTCAAGATGAAATAATTCACCGATTAGCCAAGTATATCCGATAAGTTTTAACTAGGAAAAGTTCAAAGTGAAATATCTACTTGTCCTCGATATAGCATTATTTCCATATGAACTGTGTGATATTACACTTTGTGTGGGGGAGACATATATCGTCATTTATGTGGGGGATTGTTAGAGGCCTTTATAGATGAATGAGATATTGTCCCACATCGCCAAAAATAAGTTAGTATTCATGTTTATATACTACTTCCCTCAAACCCATATTGGTCCTTAGGGTCAGGTAATTTTGTGCGAGGGGGAGGACCTATATGGCCATGAACTAACACGCATGTGCCGCCGCCCGCCCGAACCGAACCGGGCCCGGCCCGGGTGCGGGTGCAATAAGAGCGGACCGTGTAATATTTTTTGCTGCACAAAAGTGAACAGTTTCTAATTCAAACAAAAGCGACTGTTGGTTGAATGGACGTGGATTTTCAAACCGATATGGCCGTTGCAAATGAAGAGACGCAACTATTGCAAACGAAGAGGCGCGACCGTTTTTGGCCGTCGCAAACGAAGAGACGCGGCTATCCCCAATGGATATAACCGTTGGGAATTCGCCTATAAAAAGAACAGGAAACTTGATCAGTTTCTAACTCAATTCTTCTTCTCTTCCTCCTCATTTCTGAAACCTCTAAAAACAAACGGTCCTGCATATCACATAGAAGATCATATACACCACAATCTCGAGCAGATCACATCTGTTGTATCTTGGGAGACTTTGAATAAAGTCCTAAAGAAATTGTTACGGCAAGCCTCATATGAAATTTCCTTCTTCATCCGATTAGATTTCTTATTTGTTTATATAAATATATATATATATATACATCATTCTGTCATCTTTCCGTTTTGAAGTTGTGATGTTTCTATGAAATAGTACAACGATTGTTTATCGCTATAGTTTAACGCAACACTTAGTTGTTGTTATTGCTGTAGTTTGTTGTCGTAAATTCATTACAACAATACTTACTGTTCAAAATTACTGATACATAATTCCAAAGTAGTGGAAATCTGTTTTATAAACTTATGTGACGAGTTTATAAGTGATTCATCTCTGTTTTTTGTATACACGTCAATTAACAGATATATCATACTTTGTTTAAAAGATAAAGCAAATGATAAATAATAATTTTTCAATTTCAGTATGTACCTAGAAATATTAAACCATCCATAGAAGATTATTTGTCTGCTCTGGAGTCTTCTTGCTTTAAAACATATATCCTGTAAATAATTTATTCAATTAAAATGGCGATGATGTAATAAATTATTATGGAAAACACTTGCACAAAATTCAAACTGAGAATTCACTCTCCCTACTTTCATCTTTGTCCACCAAAATTATAGAATGCAAGGCCTATTCATACACAGAGTTTAGATATTTAATCAACCTAATAGTTGGTTAGTAATAAAACACGGAGATTGTCAAAATGACTTCTCAATCGCTAGAACTTGGAAAATTTTAACGGATATAAATAAAGGTAGATATATTATTATTTAAACTGATCTGTAATTGAAATACTTTTGAGCACAGACATATTGTTCAAAAAATACACTCAAAGAGCACAATGCAAGCATTTTTTTCCACTGTTTTTATCAATTACATGTACTCATATAGTGTATCAATTTGAATTCATTACCTAGGTTGACAAACATCAATTCATATCCTTCTAAATTGACAGTGTTTTATCTACTACTTCCATTTCCATCCTCCAAAATATGAAGAACGCAGCCACTATTACGCTTTAAAAACAGTAACAATCAATCCCTAAAATTCCACAAAATGAATGAAACCATTTTCAATTTAAAATCGTATCGATAATTAAATGATTAGATAATAAGAATCAAATTTGATCCTTTAAAGACAATGAAATTGAATGAAACTATTATTAGATAAGTGATGAATTACCTCCAAATTCTAGAGCTAGTGAAGAACAAAGTAGAAAATGATACTTAGGGTTTCAATGAAATGATTTTGCATGAAGTGGTTAATAACGTCGTTTAAGTTTGAAAGTTTTTCATATGTATCCTGCTATGTGCCATCTGATTTACACTATAATCTTTAATCATGTCCGTTGTTTGTCTTTTTTATCTTTTCCTTTAAGTAAGAGCAATTTTCTTATATAGATTACTAAGATGAACCCAAACCTTCTATTGTTATATTGTATTCCTCTATATACTTTACTTTGTCATCATACTATAATTTTTTTTCTAGTAATAAACCAATTATTTCGTCTACTTTACAAAACAAAAACTAAATCATAACCTTAAAAAAATCGAGCAAAGTAATCAACAAAAAACATGCAATGGATTAAGAAATGTTCAAGGATAGAAATGTAAGTAATAAAAAGAAACATTACACTCGTATAAATACTTAAACAATGACAATCCAAAATGTAGCAACAATAAGCGTTTGACTTGAATTGTCTTAGTGGTTTTTGCTTGTCAGCAAACCCGCATGAATGGTAAGTAGAGCCCACGTGAATGGTTTGCAAACTCCACCTTCAAGTTCACTTTCTTAAAATTTGTATAAAGTATTGCAAATAAAATATTAATTATAAACACGGCGATATAAATAAGATCTTAAATAAGAAATAAACAAATACAAACAATCAATGTTAATCAGTTGAATAAACAAATTCCACCCTAATCAAGGGAAACATAAGTTAAGAGTATGAACTGCATGTACAATCTTCATTTTTCTAGTAGTTGGTATCAGAAAATGTAATTAAGCCTCCACCTAAATCTGAGTAAAATATGCAAAATTATATTTGAAATTTTATATCTGCAGTTGAGCCAAGCAATATGTTATAGTCGAGAGTAGTCAAGTCTCAATGGTGGACCCTCAAATTGGTTGAATTTTTATGGGATTTTGAAAGGTTTTAAGTTTAAGAAAGCATGACATATTGGAAACTTGATCATAAATTGATAATAAACTTAAGCGAACAATGTATTATCATATAGCCACGATTGCTATGATCGTGTAAATCAGTGTTGTACAAAACCGAATTATAGTTAAAAGAAATGAGAATTCAATAACTTGTTTGCTTAAATGAAAAAGAAAATTTAGTTACATAAAAGTAAAACTTTATATAATAAATTTGTATGTACCACTATTAGGTCAAGAACAGTTTGACCTAATCAATTGAGACTAAACACCAAAATTATATCTGAAATTGCTTACTTTCATAGGCTCTAACATTAATCACTCACTCTTGAACTTGAATTCTTCTCCTAGATGATGTTTTCAAACGGATTTGATTTTACGCTACATAATAGAGGGTATCGCCTATTTAGAATCGTAGTAATAAATTTATTAATCTAACAACTATAGTGTATTTGGGTATTTATAAGTGGAGAATCAATTTTAGTGGTAATTTTGAAACCGGTATTATCTATTGTGTTTTTTGATGTATTCAGCAGCACTCTAATTTAATGCATTGAATATAGTAGTTAATGTTCCACCTAATTTTTTTCGTTTTAATGACCTTCATACGATCAATTGCTTACAAAAAAATCTAACAACCATATAATATACGATATTGGAAAATGTGCAGTAAATGTGAAAAGAACAAATGTTTCACTAACAAGTAAATTATGGTTTGAAGGATCTTTAAATCTCAGTTTAAATAATATTTTTATGAATGAAATACATGTTAATCAATTTCTAATGCTCACTCTAGATTTCACGTGCTTACATGTTTATTTTTATAGGATGCTGTAGAGGTAAATATAAGACCCGTTTTTATTATTCAAAACGTTCTTCAAATATTATACCTTACATTCTTGATTTGCTTTCTGAATTCTCACAGTACATACAGATCTTCAGCCCATCAGTAGAAACCAAAGGTGGAAAACATAACAGCTGTATAAAAATTCCAAATCACTCAAACGACTTATACGCAAATACATATTTTCTATTAATTAGACAACCTCTTTTGGTCCTTTAGCACTTTTGTTTCGATTACCTGGTTCTTAGGTTTAGGAGAAATGAACCCAGTCGCTTATGCCTCAAGTTCTTTTGCAATCGGCATCATTATCTTGATGTTACTACATGAAGATGTAGAACCGAAAAAAAGATGAACTAATTGAAAAGATATAATCTAACCTTAAAATCAACAAAGAGCATATGCCTCTGTTTCAGTATTAGGGAGGAAGACGAAGACTGTTGTTGAGAAAATGAAGGTTGAAAGGGTAGGTGGAGGAAGCATAAGTTGAATAGATCGTTGGAAGAGAATGGAATGGGGGAAGAGAAGTTAGAAGAAAAGGATCGTGAGAATAACTATGCATAATGGATAGCAGATAAATGTTAACAGCGTCAGTTTGAGACTTTATTCCGTTAAAAATTAAGTAGGTGTCTTCGGGAGGACCGTTGGATGTCTTCTTGTAATTCAATCTGGACCACTCTTTGTCTTTTCCGTTAAATCAAAGGAAATTTGTTACATTGATACAGACTATTTTCATATATATATATATATATATATATATTACGTTTATAATTTGCAAAGTTCATGTATCCGATTATTTTTATAAACTTAATGAAATATTTACTTAAAACTATTACATATAAGTATATTTATTTGATAAGTTATTAGTATGAGAGAGTATTCCATTTTGTGCTTTGTTCTTTGTCTTGAGTACTGAATAGCATGTTATATATATGGGTTCGCTTTTCATTTTGTTTTCTTGTTCCAAGTAAAATTTCATATCTTTCGCCTGTACCAGTTTTGGTTTGAATATATATTTCTTAGATTTGCACCTCCAGCCTCTTTACATGTTTATTTATACTAACAGGTACTTGACTTTGCAAGGTCTTGTATTAACAAGTTAAACAAGTTTTCACTCTATTTCTTTGACTATATTGCTATACAAGCTACAGTTATCGCATACTTTATTCTTCCTGGTGTGAATTTTACTTGTTTGCCACTGTTTATTCATTACATATTTTATTTATATAATCCATATATATATATGTGTGTGTGTGTCTTGTTATATGGGGTATAGCAGTGTGTTTAGCATGTATATACTTGAATGTACTTGCCCATTGTGTTCACATTTTTGAGAATGAGACCCTGCCATGACTCTCGTATACTTTCATTTGAGTATAGTATTAAAGCAAGTACATGAATGAGCTGCAGATATATACAAAAGGTCTTGGTATTATAATGAAGCGGGTGCAACACTGAATGAAGACCCGAGTCCAACAGTAGATATAATCTCAGATTTATAATAAAGCGGGTATAGCAACTGAACGAAGACCGAATCCCAATACCAGCCCATATATCTTGTATTCTCATATAAAAGGCAATATACTGTTACAAAATGTTATCATCTGATCAGATTGCAATAAAATAAAATTCTTATTTTACAGTTTTTCCATTATGGTATCAGAGCTATACTTACTAACAATGTTCTTTTGCAGGGTGAAGCTTGCAAAGGATTATACAAGTTCAATCTAATTGATTCAAGAAAATCTGGATGTGGCAGAAACTATTGCAATTTCTCTGAAATTAGTCAAAAGAATGCAAATAACACTATTTTTGATATATGTCACAACAAACTAGGTCATCCAAGTGTTAATGTTGTAAAGAAAATTCTGTCCGATAATAAAATTTCATTTGATAATATTTCTTTACCATATGTATGCACATGTTGTGAAATAGGAAAAAGTCACAAACTCCCATTTTCAAATTCTAACACTTCATATAATGAACCATTAGAATTGATAGCAACTGACTTATGGGGTCCAACACCTATCAATTCTAATTATGGTTTCAATTATTATATATCATTTATTGATTCTTATTCTAGGTACACATGGATATACTTCCTAAGATCAAAGTCAGAAACATTCAAAGTTGTGATGCATTTCATAGCTCAAGTTGAGAAACAAACAAATCATTAAGTCAAAACATTTCAATCAGATGGAGGAACAGAATACAAACCACTCAGAGAGTATTTTCAAAAGAAAGGAATAGTGCATAGAATAACCTGTCCACATACTTCTGAGCAAAATGGCATAGCTCAGAGAAAGCACCGACACATAGTTGAGACTGGGCTCACACTTCTAGCCAAGTCATCTCTACCTTTGAAGTTTTGGCCTGATTCATTTAACACTGCTGTCTATTTGATAAACAGAATTCCAACTAAAGTTCTAGAAAACAAAACTCCAATTGAAAAATTAGTCAACACAAAGCCAGACTATAGAAGTTTAAAGTCTTTTGGATGCTTATGCTTCCCATGGCTGAGACCATACAACAGCCACATGCTAGAGTTCAGATCATCACCATGCACATTTCTTGGATATGCACAGGATCAAAAAGGATACAAGTGCTTAACCAACAATGGCAAGATAATCATCTCCAGACATGTAAAATTTGATGAGAAAGTGTTTCCCTTTACTAAAAACTCAATAAAAACATCAGCAAAAGTATACAATCCCAAGATATCAATACCTATAATACCTCTGCATCAGGAACAAAGTCTTGAAATTGAAAGAGATCCAGGTCCACAATTCACTGTGCCTGATTCCAGACCAGGTCGTGAACTCATGGGATCATCAGATAACTCAAGTCACCATCATAATCAATCTCAGGAATCGCATCAAGAGCCGGAGAATCAAATTCATCCAGTTCTCAACATGAAGATAGTTACAACAATTCAGATCATCAATCTCCACCTGCAAGAACTCAACATCACATGATTACAAGAGCAAAATGTGGTATCTTCAAACCTAAAATATATGTAGTAAACTTGGATGTTGAAGAGCCAACAACATACAATGAAGCAATGCAGAGTGAAAATTGGAAAGCAACAACGCAAGAAGAATACAATGCACTCATCGAAAACAACACAAGGGAACTTGTAACAAAGCCAGAACATCAAACCATAATAGGGTGCAAATGGATATAGACTTAAAAGGAATCCAGATGGAACTATACAAAAATACAAGGCCAGATTGGTAGCCAAAGGTTATACTCAACAGGAAGGTTTTGACTTTACAAAGACTTTTTCACCAATTATCAAACCTACAAAAATAAGAATAGTGCTGACAGTTGCATTATATCACAATTGGGAAATTAGACAGTTAGAAGTGAATAATGCATTTTTGAATGGAGTGCTATAAGAAGAAGTATATATGGAACAACCATGTGGATTCCATCAGGTAAACGACAAAGGAAAAATATGCAAGTTGAAGAAAGCAATATATGGACTGAAGCAAGCACCTAGAGTGTTGTTTGATAAACTTAAATCAACACTAACTGATTTGGGTTATCAATCAACAAAATTTGACTGTTCTTTATTTACAAAATTTTCCAATGAAATCATTATATATGTACTAATTTATGTTGATGATTTTATAATTACATGGAATAATGGAAAAGAAATCAATAATCTAATCCAGCATCTTAATGAACAGTTTTCAATTAAGGATCTAGGTGATGTAAATTATTTCCTGGGGATAAATGTCAAGAGAGCGAGCAATACAGCATTTCATTTATGCCAAAGAAAATACATATCAGAAGTTCTTGTCAGAGCAACAATGGATAAAGCTAATGCATTGCCAACACAAATGATCAGGAATTCAAATCTATCAAAACATCATGGAGAACCAATTACAAATATAAAACAATACAGAAGTATAGTTGGGGCACTTCAGTACATCACAATAACCAAACCGGAGATATCATACAGTGTAAACAAAGTATGTCAGTTCATGCAAAACCCTCTGGATGAGCACTAGAAGGCAGTAAAGAGAATTCCAAGGTACTTAAGAGGTACACTGAACTATGGCTTAACACTAAAAGCATGCAACAACACAAACATATCTAGTTATGCAAACTCGAATTGGGCTACAGATTTGGATGATAGAAAGTCAACAAGTGGTTACTGCATATATTTAGGTGAAAGTGCAACTTCATGGTGTTCTAAAAAGCTATCAACAATTTCTAGATCCAGCACTGAAGCACAGTTCAGAAGTGTAGCAAGTACTACGGCTGAAATAATGTGGATTGAATCTTTACTTAGTGAGTTACGTGTGACATCAACAAAGAAAGCAACAATCTGGTGTGATAACTTAAGTACAGTATCCTTAACTGCTAATCCAATCTTGCACTCAAGAACTAAACACATGGAATTGGATCTGTACTTCATTCGTGAACAAGTACTGAAAGGAAAATTAAGCATTAATCACTTACCAGCAGCTTACCAAATTGCTGACATTCTGACAAAACCCCTCTCGGCGAAGAATTTTGTCAGACTGAGGCAAGCGCTCAAAGTTACTGAAGTAAACATCGATTCAGAAAAGGATAGGACTACCACAGAGATAGTGAAGCAGACATCAACTCAAGATAACTAGAAATAATGAAAGCCCTCTTTCACCATCAATCGTAGCAACTGTTTTGAGAAGCAAGTGTTGAAATCTAGCTTTAATTGACAGAAGCCCTCTTTTATCATCAATCGACACTGCTATTTTGCTTTTCCTTTAAGTGGCGATTCAGAAAGGGGTTGAAAACCCTAGCCGCAATGAAGAGGTAGGAAACCCTAGCCGTAATTGTGGGAAAGTATTAAAGAAAGTAAATGAATGAGCTACAGATATATACAAAAGGTCTCGGTATTACAATGAAGCGGGTACAGCACTGAATGAAGACCCGAGTCCAACACTAGATATAATCTCAGATTTATAATAAAGCGGGTATAGCAACTAAATGAAGACCGAAGCCCAATACCAGCCCATATATCTTGTATTCTCATATAAAAGGCAATATACTGTTGTAAAATGTTATCATCTGATCAGATTGCAATAAAATAAAATTCTTAATTTATAGTTTTTCCATTATATAGCATGTTTTATTATATATATGTTTTGTATGAGTGTGGGCTGATATATATATATATATTAGTTTTTTAAATTATGTGTACATTTATATATAAGAATATGAAGCATGTTTCGTGTTTCTTAACCGCTGCTTTCATTTATATTTTATTTTATTCTGGGTTTGTATATTTCCTGTTGTTTCCATCTTGGTGGGTTCATATACCAGTGTAGGTTGATCTATATGTTGAAAACAATTTTTTATTTATTTATAATTTTGTGTTAAGCTTTGTTATCACTACAATTTTACACATCTATATGAGATAGTTGAATTATTGTACCATGCGATATCAAAACTTGTGCATTTGAATGAGTGTTATATTTTTTTTACTTTCTGTTACTAAACGAAAGAAATTTCCTAAGGTTGTTGAATAATATAAAATCGTTATTTAATTTATAATTGATGAGGAGATTTGTTAACTGGGTTTTTAACCTATTAGAATTCAATAGAAGTTAGAACATCCGGACTAAGCCAGAATGACTTGAAATTTGAACAAGGCATCCAAAAGAACAAGCCAATTGAACTTAAGAGAAACAAGCCAAAAATCCACTAAGTAGATGGATCGCATCCATGGATCGCTAGCGATCCAAAGAAAGCATTAAGAGTTGTCAAAGCCACTCGCATCATGATCTACTACCTTTTCTAAGAATACTTACCAAGTTTCATAGCATTCCAAGTAGCGTAGTTCAAGAAGTAAAGACTCGTTTGATTCAAGCTGTTTACCCGCTTTTTGACCAAAGCAGCTAACTTAAAACAGACCTAGAGAACTCATACGAAGTCGGATTGACTTGAAATTTTTGGAGAACGCTTAGAAGGAATAAAAGAAGGCACTTACTAAAAATGAGCTTCATTTGATAAGATTAGATGGGTTGCTAGCGACTTAACTGGATGGATCGCTAGCGACCCATGTAGAATAGGCCCCACCACATGAAATTTTTTTGGTAGGTCCGTGACACCCTCTAGAGTTTATATGAAAAGGTTCGTCTAATTTTGTTAAGTTCTGAGCGAGTTATGGATGATTCTTCTAGACTAGATGACCCATGAAGACAAATGATCAAACAAACTCCAAACGACTTGATATTTGGACAAGACACTTAAATAGAAGATAGAAAGACAACCAAACTAAGGTCACTCAAAAATATGCTAAGTGGATGGATAGCTAGCGATCCATCCCCTATGGATAGCCAACGATCCATCAAGATAGGTCAGATCGCCCTCAAACTTTCCGAGCTCAATAGCACTAAGTAAAGGCTTCTGGTAGAAAAATATGCTAAGTTGATGGATAACTAGCGATCCATCTCCTATGGATAGCTAGCGATCCATCTCCTATGGATAGCTAGCGATCCATAGAAATGACTCAGATTGATTTGAGTTTTTCAGTGATGACTTGGCATAACAACTGGACTTTTCTGCACTTAAACTTCTAACCCAAGTGCTCTCCAACCCCTATAAATACAATCCTACCTGCAACATAAACAGGATCCTCCAGATTGGTTGTTGAAACTATGCAGAAAGCTTTCTTCACTCTTCTCCTTCCTTACAACGGTCATCCAAAGGGTTCACTGTGATTCTCCAGTGAACTCTAACATTGGGGCCTTAATCTAACTAAGGATATTCAAGAACTTTGTAATCTAATTAACTTTGTAACAGTAATGAATCAATAATAAAAACTATAAAGTGGACGTAGGCTTCATTAACAGACGAACCACTATAAAAATCTTCTTGTCTTCTTTCTATTTCTGCTCTTTTTACATTTATTCTCTATATTATTGCTTTGTAAGAACGGGGCTGGTGCTTTCACACTCAATTCAGGGTGTTGATCCATTTTTTGGGTTAACATTTTGATGCTTTCACTGTGAACCCAGCTCAGGCTTAGATCTAGCTATCTACTTTGGATCAGATAGGTTCAGAAGTTAGATCCTTAATCTCTACTTAGAAGATTTGATGTTGAGAATCAATGGCACCAGGAAGAAAGAGAACTACCTTCGGAAGATCCATATGAGCTACCATTGCTGGAGAAGAAACAAACCCTTAGAAAATTGAAGTCAACCACCCCAACAACCTGCTATTAGGAGCCAACTCTAGAGATCAGCAGGATCCTCCACATAGCATGAAGTTGTGACTAAGGGAGAACTGAACAAGATGGTTGATAAAATTAACCATAAAATGGCAAACGGTCAAAAGGTTATTATGGAAAAGATAGATGCTCTTTTAGTGCTCCAATCATTAACTACTCCCAGAACGGTGCCTGATGCCATGGCTGCTACGGAGCAAGAGCATTCTTCTGTTTCTGGCTGGAACTGAAGAAAAAGGAAGCAAAAGCAAAAGGAAGCAATGGGCAGAGCTCCAAGAATCATGACAGAAGAAAACGTTAACACTCCACCTACTACAAAAGCACCTGCTACAAACCCGAACTTAGGGGTGAAAACCCCACGGGAGGATATAACGATGGCTCTCTCCAGCTCTGAAGATGATAAACAGTTTAAGGAAGACAAATTGGATGAAAATGCCAACATGCAAAACACTAGAAGAAGCTTTAAAACCCATGTCGCGGCACAGTGCCAAGCAATGGACGAGGAACTGCTACTCAAACGGTACTCCTAGAGGTAGGAGAACAAAGAAGATATGATACAAACTGAGATCTTTACAAGGCCAAGCTCCTATGGTATATTACGACCACTCCCAACTGACCAGCTTCCAATCCCATCATGGAGCTCCCATCGTTGAATTACGAATGGTCGTCGTCGGAAATCATCAAAAATCGTCAAAATGGTCGTTGAAAAAATCACTTCAGGGTTGACTCGAAGTCAAACTTGGGTAATCACCTATTTGACTCAAAGCAGATTCTGGAAATCCTGACTCGAAGTCGAACTCGAACTCGGGTAATCACCCATTTGACTCGAAGTAAACCTAGGAAATTCTGGTCCGAAATCAGACTCGGGTAAAACCATGATTTTCTCCAAGCAAATATGCAAATAGCTCCAAGCAACATTTGTCACCAACCTAGCACTTCAAATTCTGTGACTCTAAGCGAACCATGTGCTAACTCCAAGCACATGGCAAATTTTCTCGGGATGGACTCCAAGTAAAATACCATTGATCCATCAATGCCGATCCATCTTCTTTTGCCCATAACTCGAACATGCGAACTCCAAATACCTTGAAATTTGGAATGCAACCTTATAGGGCTTTCTTTGTCACCCCAGTCTAATTTCACCTAGTTTGAAATTTTTTGGAGATCATCGCTGATCCATGACCCCATCATAAATGATTTTTCACTCAACCGGCATTTCCAATCATTCAAGCATAGACAATCATGCATATATTATTCCCAAGCATTATAAACAACCGTAACTTGAAAACAGATCGGTCTGACAACGATTAGAGCATCTTCCCCAATCGAAATCCATTCACCGAAGTTGTTCAACATGCAAAATATCCAAAGAAGTCTATCATGACAACTATACCTTTTGTACCACTGTACAACTGATTCTAAATTGCTTTTTTTATAGGTATGACTAGCATATGGACAAAGCGAGGGTGGCGAATGCAGTCTACTGCAAGGCCCTTAAGAATAATTAAAGGATGAAGCAACCTACTACTCCGAGAGAGTTCTATGGGAAGGCAAATTGGTTCTAAAGACTAGAAGTGGTGCAATTGGAAGAAGGAAAACCCAGCAATTTACCAAAAAAATATACCAAAAGGTGAAGGAGCTATAGGACCTCAGGGACCTTCTGTCCAAGTAAGGCTACTAAGACCCAATAGAAAAGCGCCTCAGCTAACTTACGAAATCAGACAAAAGAATGATTATCAAATAACATTCTAGCTAGCTAGCAACTAAGGAATGGAGCAACAACCTAAAGTGATGCCTTCTCATCCATCCTTGTCTACTTTCCTTTTCCAAATGAGCCATACCAGGACACTAGGGGCATTGCAAACAACACGACGAAAGAAATGCTTATATGCACTCGACGAGTCATGTCGATCCCCTTTCTGAGAACCGGCGTTGCTCTGGTAGTGTCGAGAAGTCTTGTCCAAAGGATCATCGAATAAACATATCCAACCCTTAAGTCTCCAGGAACCGATAAAACTATGTTCCTGCGAGCTAAATCCCAAAAATTCCTCTTGAAGTCGTTGAATCATCGCTTCAATACCGTCGGGCCATTGGACACACGACCCAAAACTCTTCTTGGAGTCGATGAATTATCGCTCCAAGGTCGTTTGGTCATCGGAAATTCGACCAAAATTCCTCCCGAAATCGATAAATTATCATTCCAAGGACATCTTGTCGTCGGACATCCGACCACAAAAACTCCTTCACGAACTATAACGTCGTGATAGCGCACCGGTAGATAAGCGGTTATCTGATCCAAAAAACCCTTTACGAACCTGAAGGTCTTTTACGAACTAAAGCGTTGTGAAGGTGAACTGGTAGATCAGCGGTCATCTGATCCAAAAAACCCTTCACGAACGTGAAGGTCTTTCACGAACCGGTAGCCCAGCGATTATCTGATCCAAAAAACCCTTCGCGAACTTGAAGGTCTTTCACGAACTAAAGCATCATGAAGGCGAACCGGTAGATCAGCGGTCATCTGATCCAAAAAATTCTTCACGAACATGAAGGTCTTCCACGAACTAAAGCATCGTGAAGGAGAACTGGTAGATCAGCGGTCATCTGATCTAAAAAAACCTTTCGCGAACGAGAAGGTCCTTCGTGAACTAAAGCGTCGTGAAGGTGAACCGATAGATCAATGAAATTTATGTATGACTGATATCCGCAAAGGTGAACTGGAAGATCAACATCATCTGATCCAGAGTCCCCTGAAGTCAACAAAGTCAAGCTTTGGGGCCAAAAATCGACAATCATATCAGTTACTCCGCATAATTAATGGAATCACTTCCAAACCGATGAAACAAACATTGTGAACTCCAGAGCTTCAAAGTCTCTCAAAGGAACTAAGCCAAAATAGAATCGACCTTGTGGTTAATTAGAGGCTGACTCGAATCAAGCCAAGACTTAGAACTCGGGAGAACCCACTGGACTGGGGGCAACCAAACGAGTTATGGAGTGACCCTGGGTACATTTCAAGTGGGCCAATACCCCTATGGCATGGGGGGCACCGCACACACTTGAGTAGCCACAAGAAAGGTCGAGACTAATCATATCACAGTTTTGTTATGCCCGATCAAAAACTCTAGCATTCTAACAACTACGGACTTAACGACCTAGCTAGCGCAACAAATGAAATAGAAGCATAATACTTGCTTACTTCTTCCCAACTCCTCCTTTACCACCCTTGGTGACCAGATCCTTTTCCTCTTAGACTGTATGCCAGTTGAAGACCAATCTTTAAAGGTAGTTTGGACCAAAAACCGAGAGTCTTGCCGGCTCCCATAAGCTCTTTCTTCATGACCATCTCCATGTGGTCGGCTGTAAATCTTTCCACCATGGCAATCTTATTTGTTTGGTCGTGGACATCTTCCCGAAATACGGAAGGATCGTCCAAGCTACTGTTACTCGATCCAAAAACCACTTATCTCTTAGAACTGAAGAAATAGCGTTCCAGTGAAGTCAAATCGCCGGATTGATAGAAAAAATCGATCCTTACCTTCTAAGAACTGGTATCGCTCCACCAGCACTGGGAAGGCCCAAACCATTGCACGCACTGCCATAAACCACACATCACTTCTTGAGCAATGGAACCACGCTCTCGAAGCACGAACTCCTCACGTTACCCGAAGATTGGAAACATCGAGAAGTTCCAAACCGTTCCGGTCCGATGGGTCGTATCGATCCCATAAGTCGCGCACTGCCATAAGCCACACATTACTTCCTAAGCCGTCGAACCACGCTGTCAAAGCACGAACTCCTAACGTTACCCAAAGATTGGCAACGTCAAGAAGTTCCAAACCGTTCCGGATCGATGGGTTATATCGATCCCATAAGCCGTGCACTCTCATAGGCCGTGCATTACTTCTTGAGCCGTGGAACCATGCTCTCGAAGCATGAAATCCTTGCGTTACCCGAAGATTGGCAACGTCAAGAAGTTCCAAACCATTCCGGATCGACGGGTCATATCAATCCCACAAGCCACACATTTCATAAGCCGTGCACTCTCAAAAACCATGCATTTCGTAAGCCGCGCACTCCCAAAAGCCACGCATTTCGTAAGCCACGCACTCTCAAAAGCTGCGCATTTCATAAGCCGCGGAAGCAATACTTCATGTTGCCTCAACATCATCAGCAAACCTTTAAGATTTTCTAAGTACTGGTATTGTCCTGAGAACACCGGGTATGTCTAAATTCTAAGAACCGACATTGCTCCGGTAGTGCCGCAAAGTTCATAAACTAAGAAGTCGGAAAAGAATTTTGATCTTTGACCAAAGTTAATGTACAAAATGTCTAAATTCAAGACATCCAAGTCACGAGTTCCCAGAGATAGGAGCTGCGATACATCTTTGACTGGGGCATCCAGGGAGCCACCAAGAACATCAAGTCTCACATTAATTGTTCAGAATAATCAGCCCTGTGGAGTGAGGGGCACATAACACACTAACACTTGATCAGGATAAATAATCACTCCAACTTGAGGAACTTATCGTCGTCCGGAGATAGAGGACGATGAAAGGCATTTCTAGAATCAAATCATCAATGCACCATTTTTCAAAAACAGAGGCAGGTGCTCAACTAAGGTCTCAAACCCCGACTTGCAGAAAATTAGCTGTTATCCATAGATAGATAATGGCAAGGAGAGAACGCTTGAAATCGAGCAGCTAAACCATTGATTCCGGAAGATTGGAACCAATGAATAAGGTTGATATCCGTAATAATGCTATCAGCCCAACATAACACATATGGCCTGAAACAAGCAAGGTTAAGTGTCACAGATTCAAGACAAACACTACCGAACTCTACCAGTCCATGATCAGGATAGCAATGAGCACGATCGTACTGGAGGCAATGTGATGATTCGCTCCACAATTTCTAATTTTCCATAAGAACCTGGAATTTAACACCTAGAAATGAAGGGTTCCGCAAATAGAAGTCAGATCATAACAAAAACCGATCGGAGGAAATCCAATTTTTTGTGAATAAGAATCACCATGGAATTGGTTAAGCAACAACCCTGCATTTCCAAGGGTAAAACTTAACGGTGATAAACAAGGCTAAGCAATGGAAATGCCTGGGATTCCTATCCTCCAGGACATGGCGTATCCCAAAGTTAAGCAACGTTGAGAAAAACAGCCACATTGGGTTGAAAGGGATCTACTCGACTATACAGGATCAGATGAATGATTCAATCCTAACCAACATGACTTTAACATTGCCCGAAGACAGGAATCACTAAGAAAAGGCTTTTACAATCCAATCATCGAAGTGCAAGTTTTCAAAGACCGAAACTAGTGCCTACCTAGATTAAAAGCATTGCCAATTGCCAGATCGGCAGGGAAAATCGATTCCAACCTCCTGACTAAAGATTAGATGACCGGAAAGTCATTTTCAACAATAAAACTTGGCATTCGACCCTATTGGGTATGTTTTACTTTAAATAATATCCTCGTATAATCAACGCCCGAAATCCAAGGGAAGTCGGCGTATGTTGACTAGTCGGGTTCTGAGCGTTTACCGAGGCAGATGTAGTGTGTTATCTACATGAGAAGAGTCTAGTATCCCAAATACTACAAATGAAAAATCTAGTGTAGATAGCTTGCTTACATTTGAAAAACAATCCATATCGACCTTTGAAATTATCATTTCCACACTTACCCGTTATCAATCAATGATTGGTAATGGAGCCGCTGTTCGAAGCGACGTGGGAAGCTTTTCTTTTCAGGATCACTGGAGTACAAAAACGGGAAGAGCGATACGATTGAATCATCCACTATATCCTATTTTGAAATAAATCGTCACATTAGAAGAACAGCGACAGGAACTTAACCAAGTCCTCGAAAAGAAACTGTTAAAGACAAAGAGCAAGACTTCGCTCCAGAACGGTGTACAATTGTTCGAGACAAAACTTAACTTCACTGCTGGTCGACTTAAAACTATATAGGTCGACTCCAAACCCACGTCATGCACCAACTTACCGACCTAAATCCTTTTGTAAACTACGGAGCAAAGATTGCACCGTTAATACTAGGAATTGAAATTTAGATCGAAATCAAAAAACGAACGGCTATCAGAAGTCATTCGATTGAAAACAAGATCTTAAGATGGACTCCGACTATTCACTGAAATTCATATAATAGTAATCTGAAACTTCTTGTTCCAAAGCACGTTTTGTTTCCCACGAAATCATACTCTATAGGGCAAATGTTAACTGGATTTTTAACCTAGCAGAATTAAATAGGAGTTAAAACATCAAGACTAAGCCAAAATGACTTGAAACTTGAACAAGGCATCCAAAAGAAGAAGCCAATTGAACTTAAGAGAAACAAGCCAAAAATCCACTAAGTAGATGGATCACATCCATGGATCGCTAGCGATACAAAAGAAAGCATTAAGAGCTGTCAAAGGCACTTGCACCATGATCTACTATCTCTTCTAAGAATACTTACCAAGTTTCATAGCATTCCAAGCAGCATAGTTCAAGAAGTAAAGACTCATCCGATTCATGTTGTCTACCCGCTTTTTGACCAAAGCATCTAACTTAAAACAAACCTAGAGAACTCATATGAAGTCGGATTGAATTGAAATTTTTGGAGAACACTTTGAAGACATAAAAGAAGGCACTAACCAAAAATGAGCTTTATTGGATAAGATTAGATGGGTCACTAGTGACCTAACTAGATGGATCTAGTGACCCATGTAGAATGGGCCCCACCACTTGAAATTTTAATGGTAGGTCGCAGACACCCTTTAGAGTGTATCTGCAAATTTTCGTCTGATTTCGTTAAGTTTTGAGCGAGTTATGGATGATTCTTCTGGACCAGATTACCCATAAAGACAGATGATCAAACAAACTCCAAACGACTTGATATTTGGACAAGGCACTTAAATACAAGATAGAAAGACAACCAAACTAAGATCACTCAAAAATATGCTAAGTGTATGGATAGTTAGTGATCCATCCCCTATGGATAGCTAGCAATCCTTCCCCTATGGATAGCTAGCGATCCATCAAGATAGGTCAGATCGCCCTTAAACTTTCCGAGCTCCTTCATAGCACTAAGTAAAGGCTTATGGTAGAAAAATATGCTAAGTTGATGGATAGCTAGCGATCCATCTCCTATGGATAGCTAGCGATCCATAGAAATGACTCAGATTGATTTGAGTTTTTAGTGATGACTTGGCATAACAACTGGACTCTTCTGCACTTAAACTTCCGGCCAAAGTGCTCTCCAACCCCTATAAATACAATCGTACCTGCAACATAAAGAGATCCTTTGGACTGGTTGCTGAAACTATGCAAAAAGCTTTCTTCATCTTTCTCCTTCCTCACAACATTCATCTAAAGGGTTCACTGTGATTCTTTAGTGAACTCTAACACTGGGGACTTAATCTAACTAAGGATATTCAAGAACATTGTAATCTAATTAACTTTGTAACAACAATCAGTCAATAATAAAAACTATAAAGTGGACGTAGGCTTCATTAATAGTCGAACCACTAAAAAAATCTTCTTGTCTTCTTTCTATTTCTGCTCTTTTTACATTTATTCTCTATATTATTGCTCTGTAAAAACATGGCTGGTGCTTTTACACTCAATTTAGGGTATTGATTTATTTTTTGGGTTAACAAGATTATTATTTATAAAAGTGTTGTTATGTTTTGTTTTTTTCAGCTATGTATTTCTAGCATTAAATATGTTTTATTAAAGTTATATGTTTTTAATGATTTTTTTTCTGTTATGTATATATAACCATAAGTTTGTTTCAATGATTTGTTTTATTTATTATTATGATTATATCCTTTTTATTTATGGTATAGAATATTATATAATTGAACTTGGTTAATTATTTAATTAATGATAGAATTTATAATTAGTATTTGTAAGTATTAATTTTATTATATAAAATTATATGTTGTGAATAATTTATTCTCAAGTATTGATTTGTGTATTTATGTATATTTGAATAATCCATTTCTCCCGATCATTCTTTTCTTGTTCATTGAATTGGATTATAAGAATGATTCCCCGTTGATATGGATTTGGTTGGAATTTTAGTGCGATACAGTGATGACATCCTTTATATTAGATCTATTGTTATTTCATTCTGTGTGACGAGAAATCTGAATAAACGGATTAGTGAAATCATCTAGTATGGGACTTTCGGTAAAAAATTTCTAGTTATTCTTTGGACTCGTTATATAGAATATGGAAGGAGCGAGTGTGGTACATGAGCTCTGAATAAATGAACTAGTAACATCCGGTGGTATGGGACGCTGTTGTGTTATTTATTCAGTTATTCTTTGCTCGTGGATGACACTCATACGGGGTTATGTTGTGTATGTTATGTGTGACTCGCTACGGTGAGAACATATGGAGGCTACTAGTTAGCCACATAGCTGTGTACATTATATGTCTGTCTACCTTGGTCCAACTCGCTGTATGTTTTGGGAGTGAACCAGATTGGCCAGTATCAACCTTGGCGGCCTGATCGTGGGGTCGCGCCCCAGATCCACGACACCATTATTGTTTATGATATTTGATGCACATCACGAGATTAGTAGTTGGTTGCCCCTTGTGTCGTATAGGCCATCAGTCAGTTACCATAGGGGCACATGTCAGTAGTTGTCGCCGAAGAGGCTACGCGTTGTTGGCCCTATAGTGGATCATTATCATGATACCGAGAAGGGAGAGGTAATGGTAACCGATGACTGTAGGAGTCGTGTCATATGGACATGTGTGGCTCCTGAAGCAAGCAGACATGCTATCAGTCTCCCGTCTGGTTCTGGTATATGTGGTGCATGGGTGCATGTATGTGAGTAGTAGATAAACATATATTATGCATGGATAAAATTACACCTAAGACTGTGTCCAGAGTGTGATCTACCCTGTATCCTTCCTAGGCAGACGACCTACTTATTATTGATTTGTTATTTCTATCTCTTAGGACCTTTCAGTCGAGAGTTTCGCTTTTCCAAGGGTTGTGGGTTGAGATATATGATTTTGCACATTGCGGTATTGTTATGAGCTGGCTCAAAATTTTCTTACTGATTTTATTGATTTGATATTGATATTTTATAATATGAGATTGAGAGAGATAGTAGGCATTGTTTTATTACTACCCAAATTCACTTGAGAATGTCTCATTACTGATTATTTTGGATTTGATGATGATTTTTAGATATGTATGATTCACTCGTTTATATTGATTCTATGATTGTATGATTAAATGTATTTCTTTATGGGTGATGACATCTTTGAAATCGGTATTGACTATTTCGTATGGATTTGAGTTATTCGGGTAATGTGATATCTTGATGACTGTTTATTTATATATATATATATATATATATATATAAATATATCTTATTATTCAGTGATTATATATTGTGTTTCCATTATTATTATATATATAACCCTTGATTAGACATAGTCTGACCCATGTGTTATTTTATAATACTCGGGTCAGTCTGAGACATTTCAGGTACAGGGACAACCCAACCAGCATTAGTTTACTTTGGGCTTAGAGGAGTATTATATTAGGATTATTACCTGATATTTGTATGATATTGGTTTACTGTATATATATTTATATTTGACATTGAATTGTATTGTATTCTTTTAACTTTATTGTATTAAATATTATATATTATCGATGTGATTGACTTTGTGTTCTCTGTGTATTACTATATATTGTGTATTGTTCTGTTCTAAAGGCACACGTGTCTATTGATTTGTACATAGTCAAGTTTTATATTAGGTGTTTAATATGTACCAGTCTTAGTCTAAGGGAATATTTACATGTGTACCCCATATAGCCTTATTCTCCATATTATCTAACAGTATTACTCTGTAATACTCTTGGATAGTATGGGTATAGAGGTGGGGTGTTACACCATCCTTTCCTTCCACCTTTCTCCAATACACTAAGTACCAAATGCTTGATACCATGTGCATAGGTTTTGAATGAGTGCGAAAGGTTTACTGAGTATGGTGATGGAAGCAAGCAAATTAAAGTGGCGAAGTTGTAATTCGATAAAAACTAATTTTATGCCATTTAAAGTAATTCCCTTTCATGTAACTTACATAGTTTGCTAAAATATGATTGGTTACAAATGCTTTACCAAAATTCTTTCTAAAAGCTATCGAACTCAGCATTGAACAATTGAACTTTTTTTAGCAAATAACTCATTCTTCTTCTTAAAACAATTAAAACATTTAAGCTCTTCAACTTAAATAATTTATTAACCATAATTAAGCACTTAGGAAATATCCCCAAAAAGCACAATAATTCACATTAAATATGTTTTCTAACATATATAAATTCAGACCCGAAGGCATTATTTAATTGCCTTAAATAATTTAAACCAAAAATTAGCTATTTTCTCGCATAGAAAATTTATAATGAATCCATCTTCACTTGGAAAATTATGAAACTTGAAACCCACTTCTAAGATAATATTTTTGACTATATATCGAAAATGCAACATATTTGGATGTCATATGACTGATTTTCTAATCTAAACATATCATAAAATTCTTATTGAATCTCCATAAATCATCGACTTAAAAGATATAATCATTTAATCACTATAACATGGCATATACTTGCAAAAAAGGTTTATCTTTAAACCGAAATCATTCATCAAAAATAGAGATGTAAACTAATTATTCACCTTGGCTTTGTGTTAAGAAGGTTAAGATTTGCCTTTAGATTGATTTGCTTAAGCTTTCTACTTGAATCCTAGCTTTTCTTCTCCTTGAATACTCTTAATGGTGGCCGGCCAAGTTCTTCAGGGTTTTAGTTTTGTCTGTGAAAGTTAAAATGAATGAGGAATGAAGAATAAAATGGTTTATGGTATAGGCATAAAGGCTATTCCCATTTTATCCTCACCATATTACTCCTACTTACTTATTTTTAATTCTCTTTTACTAATATACATTCATTAAGGCACGGCTCCTTCATAATTAACAAATCTCAATCCCTTAACTATCTACATTATTTTATTTTATTTATCCATTTAAATGTTCTAAATAATGTGAGTGAAAATTAGGGTCATTACATGTTAGGTAATGCACCGCCAAACCTGTTTGCTAGTTTGTTTGTTAGGGCAAGGCTAGTTAACCCATAACAGATTTCTTTCAATAACAACTGGGGTAGTCCGAGGAGCTGAGTCCTTTATAATCAATGGAGCTAAGTCCATAATAGGAAGCAGACAAGTAGTAAATCCCCAAAGTTAGATAGAACATAGCTAAACTATTGTGATGCCATATTGGGCACTTCAAGATTCACAAGGAGGCATAAACTACCATTGAGAGGTGGACAAGGATGAAGTCGATGAGACACATCGGCGAGTTGAAATTTTGGCTTCCTCTCCCCAATGCGTAGTTGTAGGGTAGTGATAATACGAGATGTAGTTCCGTTTGGACGTGATATTGCATTGATGATGGATCTTGACTTGGTGCTAGATTACGGATACTGGTGGGGATAGTATCTTGGTCCAAAAAGGGACTGTGGTGCTTACACATATACACACACATACATATGTGGTTATGGTCTACTTTGGGTAGATGAGGCATATCATACATGCACGTGGAATCGAAATGACTACGTATAATTAAAATATATAATATGTAATGGAAGATAATCGGTATAAACTTATAATTCACCAGTCACAAGAACGTTATTCTGACCCTCTCCTCATTACAACCACAGGAAGGGGCAAGTAATGGTGCAAGATGGGAATAGTGGGATTATAGGTTTCCTAGTGCATGCTTGGCATTGACAGGGATACTAGATAATGGAAGTGTCAATTTAGGTCAATAACTATGTGTTTTATTATACTTTACTATTCCGCTATGAGTTACATTGATAGTGCTCTGATACGCATTTGTTTGTTTAATTACATGATACCAAATTAACAATCCGTATTTCGGGGACTTGGGTTTTTGATTTAGCGAAAATTCAGGCCCACTAGGGTGCAGGTTGCCATAGTGTCTCAAGTCAGTGTCGTGTTTTGGTGACTTAGATCATTGTAGTGTATTTGTACATGGATCGGTTGAGCTTAGTTCATCGTGGGTTGGATTAGGTGGAGCATGGATTAAGGTAGAACTAGAATCGATAATAGAAAGAAAAGGGGCCGCTTCGATTTGTTTCTATGCTTGCTTCAAGTTGTTTCTATGCTTGCTTCGGGCCATTCACATGTTTGCTTTGGTTCTTCATGCATGAGTTCGCTTCGAGTCACATGTCTATTTATTCAAGCTAAGGCTTGGGTCGGTACCGAACCATGAGGCTCGGTAACGATTTTCAATGACGATGACGCGTGATTCGATGATGATGGTTCCATGATGGGAAGCGATGGCTTCGACGATGGGATGGTTGTACTTCGAGAGGTAGAGTAGAAGTCTATAAGTCAGATTGAAGGAACTGTTAGAGGAAGGTTACAGGACAAACGATGATATTCTATGATTAACGATGGTTGTCGAGAAGAGCCCCCAATCATGATGACTTCAAACAAGAGTTATAAGGACAGTTCTAAGGTGTGCTCTTCTGCGGAGAACGTGTGCAAAGGGATCATTGATATTTGCAGGTTTCAAAGTGTACTCATAAATCATGGATATGTGAGGACGCTCACTTGGAAGTGCGATGTGCCGTGAATCACATGATGTTTCGATCCATTTTACCTTGATTAAGTGTGATGGTAGTTTAGTTCCTAGCCTACTGAGTGGCATGGATTCGAGTACCGAGAAAGTAGGATGGTGGGTAGCCCTTAACTATGCAATGGGTTATACAAGTTTCATATATCTAATGCACTGAGTGAGTGAATGTGAGGATGAATGATGGAAGCTATGTTTGATTGATTGCTTATCACTCAAGGGATGTCACACGGCGTAGATATCATCGATGTTGATATCAAGACACCTATAGTACTTTGATATATAGTACACCATGATGATTACAATGTAGAGTAGCATATATTCCATATTCTATGCTAACTCTGTGGATGTAGGGATAGGTTAGGTATGATTTTCCATACCATTTGTCATAGTATATTAACTTTATAGTATTTGAGATTTTCTATCACTCACACCAGATTGTTTTCTGAATGAGAATTTGTGCTTTGCTTCCTATTATTTTGGGTACTTTTAAATGAGTAGATTATGGATATTAGGTGTGGTGAGCATGTGGAGCTAGACAAGAGACGAGCATGAGGCTATACTCTCGTATTATTATATTTAGCGGTTATTGATTAACATTCTATTGTGCAGCACTATGAAGCTTATTGGTGCTATTATACATTTAGAGATAATGATCTATTTTGAGTTTATTAGCAGTTGTATAAAGTCTATCACTTATGTTGTATAGTTGTATGGGTTTGAGTACTCTAATTTCTTTGATTCATTCAGTTATTATTGTCTCACCTGTTTTATATCTGAGATGTTTACTATTATATTTTATTGATGAGCTATGAGATATATGCCAGGCTGTATGACTGATTTACTTTACTTTAAAACTTGATGGTCATCCTACATTAGCTAAGCACCATTGTAATGCATTATACAGGTTATATTGGGTACCAGTGGTGCAAGGTGGTCGTCACATCGATGTTATCCATAGAATTCCATCTTTCAACTTTGGCCAAGTGCGTCTTGCTAGGCCATAAGTGAAACCATACCTTTTGTGATTCCATTTCATACCAAGTCCTATCTCCGAGACTTGGCTTTCTTGATGCCAGAATCCAAGCACTACTTCTATTCCGTCCTACCTTCGAGTATCGATCGAAGGTTGATAGCGAATAAATAGAGATATTTTAACCAATTCCATCTCTATATTTTTCCTTTAGTTTCAAAACTAAGTTCTATTTTGTGAAGAAGTGGTTTTAAATTGAAATTAGTATTCATATTAATTAAATAGAACTTAGTCTTTGAAACTAAAAGAATAAATAGAGATATTTTAACATGTGCAGTTAAAGCGCTTAGCGGGTTCAATGCGGTAGAGGTGTGAAAAGTCATAGCAAGGATACAGCGAGGAAATAGAGGAGATATAACAGATGACTCTAAAATAACATATAAAGCTTGTACTTAATGATTTTACAAGTATATAAATGGTAATTAAATGCATAATTAACATTCAATTTAATTATAATAAATACATATCTAGTTTTAAATAAAAACATGTGTAAATATATTGTAAATAAACATAAACTAGTATTTAACATGATTAAACTCAATAGAATATTAGAGTACTGTTGTTTATGAAAAGTGGAAATTGGTACGAAGGGCCTAATTATATGGCCCATTTTTTTTCCAGGACACGGGTTTGAAACTATTATTTTCGAGGACAATTATGTGCGGCGTGCGTCTTCATCTTCTCAAACAACTACGTATATTCTGAAATCTGCCGATCTTGGAAATTGGGCGCGTGCGACTTCATCTTCTCAAACAAGTACGTTTCTTCTGAAATCTACCGATCGTGAAAATTAGGCGCGTGCGTCTTCATCTTCTCAAAGAACTACGTGCCTTCTGAAATCTACCGATCTTGCAAATTAGGCGGTCGTGAAAATTAGACGTATCTTGTTCAATCAAAGCGGTCGTTTCTTGTGCAATTGAAGCGGTCGTGAGGCGTTAGTTTCTTCTCAAATCAAAATCGACTTTAATTGTGGGAAATCGTGAGGCGATTTTCTTCATTTGGTGAGTTTATTTTTTATTTGCTGTTTTTCATTCTCAATTCTTTTTTTATGATGTTACTGTATGTTTCTTTTCACAGGAGGCTGTTTTCATCTATTGGAGGAAGGTTTTGTTTGATGTAGTTGGAATAATGGCTTCTGAATGGTATTGTTTTATTCTTACAATCACTGTGTATTTAGCTTCGTTTGTTCTTTAGTTTGCAATTAAACTCTGATTGTTTAGATGTTTAAGAATGGTGTATCAAAATTCCATTCTGGCTCTAGTAATAATTTGGCAGCCATTGAATGTGATTATGTGTTTTAAAGACCATATTGATCTTAGTGTGTGTTTGTTATGATAATTTTTTAGCTCTTCTTTTTCACCATTAAGTATATTTTTGCAGATCATCTTTTTCACCTATGATTTTTCAACAATGTAAACTTGAATAGGTACAATCACAACGAATGTTTTTCTTCCACATGTTCCACTGTTGTAATCAGGTTATCCCAAAGAGTGATAGTGATCTCTAAAAGATAAATTGTTTTATCTTTTTCAAAAAATGGTATAAAAAATGATTTAAATAGTCTTATGCTATTAGTTTTTATTTAAGATCAGTTTCACATAGTTATATTTTTTTAATATTTTTTTACATTTTTTTTTGCAGGTGTGATTCATCTGTTATAGTTGTGTTTGATTTCAATAACAATTGTTTTAGTGCTCGTTTTGGATTGGATGCTTCTATTTCTTATGTTAGGAATAGGATTTGGGAGAAGTGGAATAATTTTACTCCATTATGCTTTGATATTTTTTATATTCGAGAATCAAAGACTACCTTTATTGAAACGGATAGTGATCTTCAAGCTATATTGATTTTGTCTTGGTTTAAAAAGGAAGAATTTTTGGTTTTTTTTCTACGGCTGAAGAATGATTCAATGGATAATTTTGTTGGTGAAAGTAGCAAGTCTGGTTCAGTTGTTGGTGTTGAGTCAAGTAATAATATGTTAGGTTATGATGATGATTTAGATTCTGGTTTTACTCAACAAAAGGATTTACATGAGTTGTTGAAGAAGAATTCAAATATGGAATTTTTTACTGGGGTTGGTCAACAGTTTGATTCTGCTATTGGATTCCGTAGAACGGTTAGTGCTTATTGTTTGAAGAATGGGTTTAAAGTACAATATATTAAGAATTGTAAAGAACGATTGACAGTTCGATGTGCTATAGATAGTTGTCCATTTAGGATTCATGCTTCTTGCAAACTGAAGCAATTGGACCAATTGTTTGTTAAAAACATTCAGCTGAATCATACTTGTGGTGGTGGATTTCGTTCACTTGGTAGTCCAACTATTAATAGTGATCTTGTGAAAAGTCTAATCTTCACTCAAATTCGTGATGAGCCAAAAAGAAAAACGAAGGATATCATTAAAAGTTTTAGAAGAGATTATGATGTGGAGCTGAGCTATTATTTTGCTTATAAGGGTAAGAAATTGGCTATGAATGATATTTACGGTGATGAAAAGAAATCTTACAATGATTTAGTTTAGTATTTGAAGGCATTGGAAAGAAATAACCCAAATAGTTATTCAAGTATGGATGTGGATTCTGACACTAATCAATTTGAGAGAGTTTTTGTATGTTATGAGGCATGTATATTTGGATTCAGCTATTGTCGTCCTATGGTGTTTTTAGATGCTACCTTTTTGAAAGGGCGAAGTGGTATTTTGATGGCTGCCACTGCAAAAAATGGAAATCAAGGTACTAATTTTGATCTTTTTTTTTTGCTGTTGTATTTACTTTGTACTGTGTGCATTAGGTTCTTGTTATAAATTTTTGTAACATAGTACTGTTTCTTTAAGTGATTGTTCTAGTGAATTTTGTTATGTTCATACTGCATTTTGGTTAAGTGATTAGTCTACTGTTATATAGTACTGATTCAGTTCATTAAAGTTTCTTTTGCGTTAGGGCTTAGCATGTAAAATTATTGCAGAAAATGAATTTATGTTACTACTACATGTTGAATAAGATAAATGCATTTATCTTTTAAGATAAAGAATTAAATAACATATTAAGCCGTACTTATATATCATAGTTACTAGTACAGTAATCTTTTAAGATAAAGAATTAAATAACAATTCATAAAATTCCTGTACAGTATGATAATATATTTTCTTAAACCTGTTATTAATATTTGGTTAACTTATGGTAGATCTGTACCATCCTTTAGTTAATATTGAAGGTGACAATTAAAAAAAGATAAAACTGATTATCTTTTGTATGTACTGTCATATGTTTAATGTACAAGTCACAAATCTGTCAACCATTTTAACCATGTCATAATATGCAAATATTTTAACATTGTCATGTTTGGTAGTGCCATTCAATAAACATCCGATAATGTGTAAACTTTTTAAGTTATGGTTCAATCAGAGTTAATAATCAATTTGTCACTTGTGCCATTCAATAAACAACCTTGTATTGTTGGTGTACTACGCAGCGACTTGATGGATTGACTCAGTTTAACTTAAAAATTGCCAAATTGAGTCATTCTATCAAGTAGTTGGGTTGTATCATCGACAATCCAAGGCTGTTGAAATTTATTAAAATCTGAAGAAAAAAAAGAAATTTTTGGTGATGAATAGTTTGCTGGTTGATGTTCATGAAGATAAAAACAGTTATTTAAGCACCTATTATTGTCAGCACCAATTATTTTTATTTGCAACCTTACTTTTTTTAATGCACTGTACTTTAGTTAATAATCCAAGTGAAAACTAAAAAAAGATAAAACAAAATATTTTTTTAATGTACTGTCAGCTGTTTTATGTACAATTCATAAAATTCCTGTACAGTATGACAATATATTTTCTTAAACCTATTATTAATATTTGGTTAACTTATGGTAGATCTGTACCATCCTTTAGTTAATATTGAAGGTGACAATTAAAAAAAGATAAAACTGATTATCTTTTGTATGTACTGTCATATGTTTAATGTACAAGTCACAAATTTGGTAACAATTTTAACCATGTCATAATATGCAAACATTTTAACATTGTCATGTTTGGTAGTGCCATTAAATAAACATCCGATAATGTGTAAACTTTTTAAGTTATGGTTCAATCAGAGTTAATAATCAATTTGTCACTTGTGCCATTTAATAAACAACCTTGTATTGTTGGTGTACTACGCAGCGACTTGATGGATTGACTCAGTTTAACTTAAAAATTGCCAAATTGAGTCATTCTATCAAGTAGTTGGGTTGTATCATCGACAATCCAAGGCTGTTGAAATTTATTAAAATCTGAAGAAAAAAAAGAAATTTTTGGTGATGAATAGTTTGCTGGTTGATGTTCATGAAGATATTAGTCTACTGTTATATAGTACTGATTCAGTTCATTAAAGTTTCTTTTGCGTTAGGGCTTAGCATGTAAAATTATTGCAGAAAATGAATTTATGTTACTACTACATGTTGAATAAGATAAATGCATTTATCTTTTAAGATAAAGAATTAAATAACATATTAAGCCGTACTTATATATCATAGTTACTAGTACATGTTGAATATATTTATCATTTTTCTCATTATTTGAAATTCTTACATAACGTATAAAAATGATTTAAACAGCATATAGAAAAGATAATAGCATATATCTTTTAGAAGTTCTTTGTATTGTATGCATGAATTAAGTATTATATCTTTGCAATTTCTACTCTTCCTACATAGACTTCACATTCAAGTAGCAAAATTTAAAAAACAAAAGAAAAAAAGGTTGAATTGTCTCTAGCAAATTTATTTTTCCTTTTTTATTTGGGCAAAGGGCATATTGTTCATGTGATTTTTTACTATTAGATAATACTGTTTCAAAGATAGTGCATTATTTTCAAATGTACATTAATAAACAGTGAATTATTATTATTTTGTTTTTGTCCAGGTTTTTTCCCATTAGCAATGGCTCTTGTTCCCAAAGAAAATGAAGAGTGTTGGAGTTGGTTTTTGAATCACCTAAAGAATGCTCTTAGTTGTGATAGAATATTAACTTTTTTAAGTGATAGACACTGGGGTTTATTATTAAGTGTTCCAAAATTTTTTCCGAATAGTCATCATTCTTATTGTTTGCATCATATGCAAAATAATATTGCTAGCATTGTGAAAAGTGGAAGGGGTGTTTGGGTAGCTCATTTACTTGAGCGTTGTGCTATAGCTTCTAATCATCATGAGTTTGAAAAAGCCATGTCCAAGTACAAAGAAATTGGAGGTGCCAAAGCTATAGAGTATTTGAATGACAAACCATATGATCATTGGGCCGATTTGTTTTTTCCGGGGAAGCGATATGGTGAAAATAAGTCCAATGTAGCCGAGAGTTTTAATTCTTGGATTTTGGATGAAAGAAGTTTGCCTGTTACTGCTTGTCTTGATGGAATTAGGGTAAAACTTATGATGCAAATGTCTAATCGTAGAGAAGAGGCATTAAAGTGGACTAGTGTGCTATGTCCGAAAATGGAAGCTCGTTTGTTAAAATTGAAGGAAGAAGGATTTGGGTGGAGTGTTTCTAAATCATCTAGGTATGTATTTATATTTATTTACATGATGTTCACAGTTTCTAAAAAATGATAAATGCATTTATCTTTTTTCAACCTGCTATGTAGCCTGTGTTATGATTTCATTTTGTTGGTGTTGCTTGTTACGTATTTTCTCTTTGTCTGCATTAAAGCTTATGTTCACAGTATGATTGTTAATTTTTTTGGTTTATTAGTCTTATTTTTCACTATTAGTTCACTGCACATGAATTGGGTCTTACATTTTGTAGGTATATTTTTGAAGTTCATTCTCCGACATCTCAAAAGGTTGATCTTAAAAATCGCATTTGAAGTTGCAATCAATGGAAAGTGACAGGTTTTCCTTGTGTGCATGCTTTGAAGTGTATTTCTTTAACCAGAAATTCTGTTTATGAATATATTGAGAATTACTTTACTGTTGAGTATTATCTAGCTTCATATTCACATTTGATCAATCCTATTCCAACTTTTGATAAGGAAGCAATTGAAGCTGAAGAATCATCTACTGTTCTTCCTCTTAAGCCTGTTCGTGGAGCTGGAAGGCCTAGGATGAATAGGATTGAAGGGGCTGATTTTCATGCTAAGCAAAATAGATGTGGAAAGTGTAAAAAACTAGGACATAACAGAAGGCGGTGTTCTTTTGAATAATTGAGTTGATTGTTTTAGTTCAATGTATTTGATTGGTTGTTCTATGAATACTTTGAGTTGAATAATTGAGTTGATTTTTTTAGTCCGAAGTATTTGATTTGTTCTTGTATGAATACTTTGAGTTGAATATTTGAATAATTGCATATGTTGAATTGGTTATGATCTGATTTTGATTATTTTTGGTTGTATGAAATTATTTATGTTTAACCGTTATTTGGAATACAATGTTGTTAGTTCTTTTAAAAAAGATAAATTGATATTTCTTTTTAATTGTTGTGTATAGTCTGTTTTTAAAACACAGTCCTGAGAAGAGCTCGCACGGTGTACTCAGCTATGACCTCAGGTTTCACATTAGTAGAGTCTGATCCAGGTGTAACCATGTTAGGCTTCAACAAAGTACCTTCCATTAGGACTTTGTGCTCGTTTAGGGCCTTGTAGCATGCAGCAAGCACTATTTCAGTCACATCTGCACACCTGCCAATTTCAAGGCCATTCAATATGTTAATTAACTTTATGGAACAAACAATATTAACAGACAACTACCCAGTCAATGTTATGGGATCCATCAACAAGAATCTCAGATTCGACAATGGGAACAAGCCCATTTCGAACCAAATCATCTGTAAATCCACGATTTTTACGCACAACGGTAGGAATACAAATCAAATAGAACAACTGGAGATCAGTATGACTAGTATATTGCTACCCAAAACATACTGTCAATAAAACATAAATTCGTTTATCTTTTTAACAGAGCATTAAAAACATTAGCCATTACAAATTCACTATCAATTACCATAATTTCATTATCAAATTAAAAATCAATTGTGTAAGTACTTGCTAGTTAACAATATACAAAAGCAACATAGACTGAAGTGATTATGTAGTTAATATTTCATTTTGACAGATGCATTGGTTCTAGACAGTCTTGCCTTCTTGGTTCACAATATCATAACAGTTTGACAATACATCCCATGGTACTTGGCGGACTGGAGATCGATAGCCTCTACAATCGGGGTCGTGGCATTTCTGATAGTAGCCACCTCTCTGGAAATCAACAATGTACGTAACATGATTACTTTTATGTTCTCTTCCAATTCGTTCACAATATCGACTTTTGGACATGCTATAAATTATGTAGCCATGTGCAGAAAACCAGTACCACCTTCTTATTTTACCCGAAATATTTCCATGAGAGGCAAAAGATGAAATTTTATCATCCAAAGCTGGAAAGGGAGATTTTCCTGAACAATAGGACTTGGGTATATTGCTTCCATAATCATGTAATGACTTATCTCCCTCGGTGTGGGTGCTATTATCATTGACCTCAGATTCAAAATGAAGAATTTTGCAACAGTCCAGATCCATTTTGCACTCTAATAGCTTATCAAAATCAGCATCTATTCTGCAAATAAGTGATTTGATAAACACTTGTTCCTCATTCAGATTCTTACATCCAAAGCGTCCGCTTGGCAGGAGTAAAGCATTCTTCCCTGCTTTTGATGAGAAAGGAAGACGAAAACAACGATTACGGGTATAAACTCCAGTATCAACAAAAAGAAGCTCCGTATTGTCTGATGAGCTTGAATCTTTTTTGATGTACAGTTTTTCAAACTGTGGATCACTTACTCTTAAATTTATTATGCGTGAGCATACCTCAGAGATGAATGTTCAAACATGCGAGTTGTCTTTGAAGGCAAAATTTGGGATATGAATGATCACATGTCGAGAGAACTTTTCTTCAGTAGATGAATCAAGCTCTAAAACCCAATCTTGATTTCCCTGGATTTTGTATTTGTCATTTAACAGTTTGAAGGTGATAGATATCAGAATATCTACCATTTCATCGGCATTTTTTCCAGTGTTAATCTTTTTATTGAACTCCAGATCATAATACAAGTGGCAAGGCAGTCCGACTTGAATAACCACATAATGGTGGCGTAACTTAGGATTCATGGTTTTGTACCTTCTCCAGAACTCATCATATGTAGAAACAAGGAACCTTCTTTGTGCAGTCAAATGATCTTGGTAGCAAAAAACGTAAGTGTTTGCATGTGTTTGGACAAATCTTAAAGCTTCTTCTTGTCTAGGAAAAGTAGCCCATACTACATCTTTTTGCTGTGTAGAACAACGGAATTAGAAAACATAATAATAAATATAAAACTATAAATTATCAATAACAGATAAAAGGATTTATATTTCTTAAAAGAGCAGTAGAAACTTATTTTTAAGATCAGTTACTACAAATTCACTATCAATTACTACAAATTCACATCAAATTTTCAATATCAGTTACTACAAATTCAGTCAATTACTACAAATTCACATCAAATTTTCAATATCAGTTACTACAAATTCATCATGTAATTCATTAGTAATTTAAAATATACTCCCTAAAATCTATGATCAATGTAGTATCAGCTTTTACAAATTCATCACCAAATTCATTATCTAATTTTTAATATCACCCATTACAAATTCATCATCTCATTCATCAGTCATTACATTTTTATGGGCTGAAGAAGAGCTGCAAAACTTGTCAAGCCAGCAGTATGGTTCGTCGGATAGTATTTGTGCAGCTATCTGTGCTCTCAATGCATTAACTTGTTCAAGACTAATTTTTTCTGTAGTCTGCATTCCTTGTGCTATTTTTTCCATGAACATCATCACAAAAATTCCGCAGTCGTACCTGTATTTCTGAAGTTTAGTACTTTGAATATAATGATAAAACAGATTATCTTTTCTTTATTTTGATAATGAATTGTAATTAGTATTATGTTTATCTAAAACTAGTATGTGAGAAAATAATATTATCTAATTGGTAATATGTGTGTAGGTAGTTATTGTGTATTGTGATTTTTTATATAAAATTCTGAACTATCTTCAAAATTACCCAGTGCTTTGTTGAGCACAGTTAACATTTTTAAGCACTGAATTTTTCCTGAGAATTGTTTTGTGCCCTTCTTCTTGTAACTCTTTGTTTAGGTTGTTCACTGCTGATTTCTGCAAACAGTGAAGGAAAATTAGAATAAATATAAACACATTTATCTTTTTTACTTTTTGTGTATTTTTACTTACCACATTAATGACAAATTTTGTATGTCCACTTCTGCAGGTTTTTGATCTCGTGGTCAAGTGCAGAGAGTCGTAGTGGTTCCAAGTGCATTCTCCAACAACTAGTTCTAGTAGACTCCAATGATCATTGCCATGTATTGGGAATAATATGTTGCAACATAATGGATCTAAAAGTGTTCTTTTCATAAAAGGATTGAACATTTTTTTCTTGATATTTTCCAAGCTTCCATCCGTTGCGCTTTTCTGTAAAAAAAATTGTTTTAGAAAATTTATGTTTTATAAAAAAATGTTAATTTGAGAATATAGTTCACTTACTGTCATAGTTGTGTTAACATAGATAATGCTATTGCTTTTTTCTAGTTGCTTTGTTTTTCGGAACCAAAACTAATCAATGATCTACATTTGAAAAATAATATGGATAAAGTATATAAATTATAATGAAGGAAAGTTTAGTTTGTTGTACTTACTTGACCACAAATACTTTGTTGATAGAGGAGGTCTTCTATCATCATTTTTGTTATGGTGATGAAGTTTTCATCATCACAACTAAATGCTTCATCGCTGGAAAATTGGATGGTTGTTAATAAAAGAAATTAAGTTTAGTACGTACTATGTTGTTTGCATTTGATAGTAAAACAAAATAGAAGCCTTTATGGAATTATTTATTAAAAGTTAAAGATAAATTAATTTAGCTTTTTTAGTTTTGTTTAGTTTTTGTTTATTTTTGAGCAAGTGTGTGAGTGTATAGTAGTTGATAGATGTACTGATAGGTGACCAAACTAAAACAGAACCAACACAGTACTAATAATTAATCTAACAGATTGTTGATATATGGTTTGTGTGAGTGAAAAGTAGTTTAATTACTTACTTGTTTCCTCCCAAAACTTTGAAAAAAAGTTTCACATTTTGTTGCTGTTCATCAGTTAGATGCTTCATGAGTGGACACTTTTCAACATTCTTTTGCTTCTTCTTTTTTTGTTCTTTAGAAATGACATCTTCAACAACAATTGGATTTTCTGCAGCAATTTCTTGACTATGTTGTTTGATATTTTCAAATTTTAAACAATCTTCGGTTTCTAGAATGCAATCTTGAGTTTCCATCAAATCAAAACATGGAAAGTTAGCAGAACTATTTATATGCATCATACCAACTATCTTTCTTTTATTCGTACCTTTATCAGCTTCACTTTTTTCTTTGAAATCATTTTTTTTCTCCACATTATGCTCTTCAAAATTTTCCAGCTTTTGAAGTTTCATTTCAAGATTGTGGAGTCTTTGTTCAGCCAGCTGTCTTGAATGTTGTTCCTCATTCAGTTGTTCTGCCATACTTTTCATCTCAGCAGATAAAAAGTTCACTTTCCTCTCTAACTCTTTTATGCTATTAGAGCAGTCTGTAGCATATTTGTCATATTCCAACCCAGTATATATTTTTTTTGAAAAAAAGTCTTTTTCCACTTTAGTTACATTTGCAAATTTCTTTAAAATCTGCATGGAAGGTATTTGAAATTAAATTTGGACATGTAATATCTTTGAAATTCTATGAAGTTAGAAATCAGAAATTATTAAAAATATACAGGTAAAAAAATTTCAGACATTTGATAAATGGAAACAACATGCAGGCACATTCATATGGGAAGGAGAGAAGACTAGGAAAATCTATAATGCACACACAATAGTTGTTACGTATAAATATAGATATGTAATTAAATAACCTACAAACTACATAAATTTAGAACACTATTCCTATTAAATAAGACACATATAAACATATGTACTCATATAATTTTGTTTATCAACAAATATATATAGTTCATTATGTACTTAAATCAATTTCTATAAAAACATATATGCATTTATCTTTTTTAACTAGGGTTTAATTTAGTTGTATATTTTCTGTAATAAATTTAAATATGAGTAAATCAAGAAAAATGTTTAATATGTATAACTATATAACAAATATAAGTAATGCCTAAGTTGTTATAAAATCATTTACATTAACAGATAAATGTTTTTATCTTTTATAGCTTTTAAGCATGATAAAATTAATGAAGAAATTTGGAGTTGGGCAGAAACTGAATTGTACTTAAATCATTATGTATTTATGTATTTAAAAGTAGCATACCTTATCATTGTCTATTTCATCAAGGTCCAAATCTTTTAATTTTGACAAGTCCCATTTTCTCATCCTTGGGATTTTGCTTTCCAAATTTTCTTTTTCATCGATGATTTGCGTCCTTTCACAAAACCAATACTGCCAATAAGACCATGCAAATAAGCATTAACATTTAACATTTTTGTAAAAAGCATTGGTATAAATTTATTTATATTTGCTTAAAGTTTTTAAATCATACCAGTAAGACCATAGTACATCCAGGTGTGCTTCTTGGATTAGCATAGTATTTTTGTACATTTTTCATGACATTTTCACATATTGCTCTCGGCCAAGAGATTGAGTTAAATTTTTTTAAGTTTAACAGCTTTGATAAGAAGCCCCACTGCATGTAGTTCTGATTGTTAGGAAAGAAAAAAGTAATAATCAACAAGAGCAACAACAATTTGACTAAATCTTCATTCCCGTTTTCTTCCTCTATCATTTTTTTCAACCTTCTTGTGACTGTCTTCTGGCTAATTATGTCATTTTCTTCGAAATTTGTAGTCAGAAACTCTGAAAAACTCTCCATTGCTGTGGCCTTATTTGAAGTTGGTATTGGAAACAAATCCTCTCCAGATAAATTCATTCCAAATATAAGGCTAACTTCTTCAGGTGTGATTTTCAGCAGTTTGTTTCCAATTTTGAAAGCTTTTTCTTTAATACTGAAAGAAGTAATTAGTTGGTCTAAATTTGAAGCACTTTTCCGTATGTTTTGCCGTTCTATGCCATTGGTGAGAAACATATTAAAAAAGTTTTTGAATGGCGTTTTGTTGATATAACTTTTTGCTTCTGAAGATAGAATGTTTTTTTCCTTTACCGTCATCATAACTTTGTACACAGCATCTAAATTACATCTGTATGTTCCACTGTACAGATGTTTTTTCTGTCTTTTCAGCCTGTTTTGAATTTCATATTTGTCAACATCATCTGACTCATCTGTTTCAATATTTATTTCTTCAGAATCATAGCTTCATTTAGTTTTTCTGAAATTGTTCCTTCGTCATCTGAGTTTGTTAGATGTTCTTTTTCAGTCATTTGTGAGATTTGCTGTGTTGGTTTAGCTTCATCCTACATTCATGAAAATAATATCATTAATTGGGATCCTAAATTTATTTCTGCATATTCATGAAGATAATATCATTTTGCTCAAGAATCATAATGCACATAAAGTATAATAAACACTTTTGTTGAGTAACTATGTAGTACTGATGGCTATTTTTTTTTCCAAAGTATAGAAAGATAATCTGTTTTATCCTTTTTAGGTGTTTAAGTAATGGTCATTTAGAAATCTGAAAACTTAAAGAGAATGAAACACAAAATAGCCATCAGAATATTATTTATAAAAAAGATAAATTCTTTTATCTTTTTTAACAAAGCATTAACAACAAATTATCCATTACAAATTAGTGATCAGTTATTAGAATTTCATCATCACAATAGCCTTGAAGTAATAACATGTACAACATGTATGAATGCAGTGCACAGTGCAGACTTATATGGTCAGAGAATCAAGCTACAACATTAACAAATAGTCAGATCCAAAAGTGAGAGTACAAAGAAGTGCACAGCATACACATAAGCAAATGCAACATGAAAACAAATCTAGATTAATGCAAATGAAGCAACCAAACCTGACTGAAGTGTTCAAATATTACATATATACATGTGTGTAACATCAAGTGAATATGCAACATCATACACATTGAAACCAGAGTCCAACGCAGACATGTCGACAAGATAAGAATGCAAGTGCAGACAAGCTACAATATGACAGACTGCATTTAAAGCAACAACTCAACTCAGTGCACATCAACCCAATACAAACTACATGAAGTATATGGAATCTAGATTCCAATTTAATATGTATATACAAATTGAAGAGTTCAACTAAATATTATACATAACATAAGTAGGAAAACAGTTACCAATGGAGTTGAAGATAAAGGTGATCTCTGGCTGTGTTGATCGCAGAATGGGCTAGATAAAGGTCTAATATTTATGCATTGGGTTCCAGCTTCATTTATAAATATGCACGTTGTTTTCTGTATGAATAACTTTGATTTTGATGACCTGGTGTGCATTTTTACGCTGCATAAAAATTGTCATACATAATGAAATGTTAGAAAGAGTGAAGAATAATTTTTTTGTACTTGTAATTGTAATTATCAAACACAACTAGGGTTGTAATTCTAATAAGTAATTGTGTGTAGGTAGTTATTGTGTATTGTGATTTTTTATATAAAGGGGAATCATATATAGTTCATTATCTAATTAAATCGTTTTGTATAAAAACATAAATGCTTTTATCTTTTTAAGTAGGGTGTAAATTTGCTGTATATCTTTTGTAATAACTTTTAAATCATGAAAAAATGGCAAACATGTATAACATATACTAGTCACTATTTAAGATAACTAAGGCTTAAGTTTATTTGAACCAATTATAGTAAAAGATAAATATGTTTATCTTTCGTAGCTGTTGAACATAGGAACATTACAACATAACTGTGTTTACACAATACATACAATTTTTGAAGTACTGAAGTTAAAATTATGTTAAAGCAACTCAAAGATAAACAAACATGTTAAATCCATTACATTCTTGTATTAAATCATTTAGATTAAAAGATAAACAGATTTATATTTTTAAGCTGTTGAATATGACCAGTTTTACATCACGTTAAATCATTACAAAAACAACAAACACCTTACATGCATTACAAAAACTGTTATATATAAACACAATCAATAGAACTTATTTGTTACTTGTCAAACACAAGCAAAAACAACCCATAAATAGCAAAGAAAATCAATCAGTGAATGACTACTTACTTCAGCTAACAAAAACAATCGATATATAGCAAAAAAAAAACAATCGATGAACAACAAACAGCAAAGATAAACAAGTATTTACTTGTTCAGCAACAAGTGAATAGAAATCACGTCTTGCAACTAGTGAATAGAAATCGCGTCTTAGTTTCTTCAGCTGAAGAAAAGTGAATCAATCGATATATAGCAAACAGTAGAAATAAACAATTACTTACTTGTTCAGCTGAGAAAAGTTAGGCGGTACGATTTCTTCAGCCAATCGATAATCCAACTGAGGCGATTTTGTTTCTAAACCCTACTTTTGTTTTTCATTTGGAGGTTTGGCGGCAGATATGGATTAGCGAGAAGTAGAGGGTTTATTTTCGACCCGTGTCCTGGAAACTAATTTTTTTGAACACGGGTCCTAGAAAATAATTAGTTGTTGGTAATAGGCCCTTATAGTGAAATTCCCCTTATAATAATGTCTAGGGCTTATAGTAATATGAATATAGCTGAATTACTTGCATCTCACGTTTCAGCATAGTTGGGTACAACTAAGTCCGTACGGCGCTCATTGGAGACTGGATTCCATACCTTGACTGGGCTATTGGGGTATCGCCCGTCACGGTGCATCTCTAAAAAAATAACACTGAGGTCGAACCTATCGACTCCTGCCAACACAAGACTGGCCTACCCTTTACTGGATAGTACCGAATAAGATCACCCTTCGGTTCAAATCAGCAATTGTACCGAAGCATACATAAGTTAATAGTAGGGACTCTAGATAGGGATGACCTTACCCTCATGGGAGCGACTCACCTAGCCTTGCTGCTTCTCCACTGTTTTAGTCATTATAGCTTGATGAAACTTGAGGCTACGTTTTACCTTTTATATAACACTTCCCACTTGGAATGCTAACACTGCCTTCCAAGCAATAATGCAATATCAGCATTCATCCATACAAGTTTGTTCTAGGACTGAATGAAACACTTGAAAGCTCTATCTCCAATTCCATCATCTTCAAGATGTCTTCACTTCGAAACGCATTCGTTGGATCGAAGTGGTTTTCAGATAACATACCGAAGTGATTTTCGAATAACATACCCGATCCTGGTCTCTTCGAAACAACTTTTCGTTAATTCTCGGTAAACTCAACCCCAGTTCTTTAGGAAATAAACAGTCAAAGATAAGATCGGAGATCACCTCCTAACCGTCAGTGGATGGATTTCCTTACTATTGTTCAAGGAGAACAAACGAGATTTATACGCATAGTACAACATCATCGAAGATGACTGTGCCACATAACTCACGTGTTTCTTTTAGATGTTTCCAAAGTTACGTTTGGGTCCAAATTCGATAGTCGGTTATTTAACTATAGAATAACAAACATTCAATCAAGGATTTATTCCATAGGGAAAAACCATCAGTGGTTAAGCATATAAACAATCACTAGCCTCCTTTTATAAATCATTCATAAATAAAAACCACTTTGTAATCTACTCTATATATAAAAGAGAATAAAAGATTTTTTGTATTCTTATTTCCCATTCAATCTTAAGTCAAATACTTATCTCTCACCGATTTGGGTAAACAATTTGCAATTGCACCCTCCAATTTTTTTCCAATCACAATTCATGTATCCATTGTATTTATTGATATTCATTGTGTTATCTCTTAGCATTCTTCTGCTCTTAATTTATTCATAATTAAGAAAACGTATTTTTGATGGTTGTCCTTAATTTTTCTGTAACCTCGTCCTCTCTTTCTATTAATTTGCAAATTCATCTTCCAAAACCCTTATCTCCATTTCTGTTTAATTCAATCTTCTAATATATTTTTCAATTTTGTCAACATTTCTTATTTTTATTTTCTCTCTTGATTCTCATAAACTATATTTCTTTCAAATCATTTAAGGAAATACCTTTTATTTTGTAACAAACCGTTGAATTAGAACCATCTGAATCTGGAATCTTGATGTTTTCATTTTGTAGGAAATCATAATCGACGAAGGCTTATCTGGATGTTTTTTATTTGGTAACTTTCTTTTCATCTTTTCGTGGTAGTTTAAAGTTATTTGTTGATTATTTTCGTTTCATCATTTTCATAGTTAAAAGTTGTTGATTTTTTTCATTTCTGAAGTTGTTTTCTTAGGAACGTTTTTGCATTCGATCCCTATGCTTTGGTTCTTTTCACCAGATCAATACGTATTATGTTAGAGTTTTAATCCTTATTTTGTATAGAGTTTTAAGATTTTCCATAATCTTATCTACTTTAGATCAAGTCTACAATTAAACTACTGTATGTTCTCATTTTTAAACCTTTTTCCAACTTTTTCAATATTTTTGTGTTCATGTTTGGTGATGCATGGTTGTCCCTTAGATTTTATTTACAATTTCTTATATTATTATAAATAAAAGTGTTTCATGTTACCTAAAAAGATATATACCTAATTATGAGTACCATAATCATAAAAGTAAAATAAAAATTCACAATAATGACATTTTATGTTTGTTTTAAATATTTTGTTTCTTCTATGTCCGTGATTGTGTCAATATTATCAATTTTAAACCACTCTACGTTGTCATTTTCAAACCTTCTTCCAACTTTGTCAATATTATTTTGTTGGTGTTTGGTGATGGGTAGTTGTCTCCAAGATTTTATTTACAATTTCTTTTGTGATTATAAAAATATTTCATGTTATAATTATGAGTATCAAAATTATAACAGTAAAACAAAAAAAGCATAATAATGACATCTTAAGTATGTTTTAAATAATTTGTTTCTTCTATGTTTGTGATCATGCCAATATCATCAATTTGATTGTCTAATATAAAATATTTATTTTTGAATATTGAAGAAGTATTTCATGTTAGTTAAAATGGTGTGACCACTATGCATAAGTTGTTTATTAAAAATATGCACATAAAAGAATTGTTCACACATTTATAGTAGTAAAGCCCTTACTATCTATCCTCATTTACAATTTATTACCATTGTAGCCTTTTGTTTTAATTTTTAGACTGTTATATTAAAGTTTTAATCCTTATTTTGTATAAATTTTCCAGATTTGCCATCATCTTATCTACTTTAGATCAGGTCTACAATTAAACTACATCATATTTGATGATGTGTGGTTGTCCCCTGATTTTTATTTACAATTTCTTCTATTATTGTAAAAGTGTTTCATATTACCTAAAAAGATATATACCTAATTATGAGTATCATAATAATAAAAGTAAAGCAAAAATTCACAATAATGATATTTTAGCTGTGTTTTAAATATTTTGTTTCTTCTATGTCCATGATTCTATCAATATTATCAATTTTAAACCACTCTATGTTGTCATTTTCAAACCTTTTTCCAACTTTAGCAATATTTTTTTGTTCATGTTTGGTGATGGGTAGTTGTCTCCAGATTTCATTTACAATTTCTTTGGTTATTGTAAAAGTGTTTCATGTTATCTAAAGAGATATATATCTAATTATGAGTATCATAATCATAATAGTAAAACAAAAAAGCACAATAATGACATCTTAAGTATGTTTTAAATAATTTATTTCTTCTATGTTTGTGATCGTGCCAATATCATCAATTTGATTGTTTAATGTAAAATATTTATTTTTGAATATTGAAGAAGTATTTCATGTTAGTTAAATTGGCGTGACCACTATGCGTAAGTCTTTTTTATTAAAAATATGCACTTAAAAGGATTGTCCACACATTTATAGCAGTAAAGCCCTTACTATCTATCCTTATCTACAATTTTATTGCCTTTGTAGCCTTATGTGATATTATGAAATTTTTAGTCATGCTTTTTTGTTATTTTAATAATACAATTTCTTCTAACAGTAAACTAATCAAGTATATTTTGTTCAATACAATCAAATTTATGAATTTTGTGTTTGATTTCTTTATGCTTGGTTTCTTTGTTCTCAATAATGACATCTTAAGTATGTTTTAAACAATTTTTTTCTTCTATGTTTGTAATTGTGCTAATATTATCAATTTGATTGTCTAATGTAAAATATTTATTTTTGAACATTGAAGAAGTACATGTTAGTTAAAATGGTGTGACCATTATGCATAAGTTGTTTATTAGAAATATGCACATAAAAGGATTGTCCACATATTTATAGCAGTAGAGCCCTTACTATCTATCCTCATTTACAATTTTATTACCTTTGTAGTCTTATGTGTTATTATGAAATTTTTATTCATGCTTTTTTGTTACGCTAACAGTGCAATTTCTTTTAACAGTAAACTAATCAAGTATATTTTCTTCTACATAATCAAATTTAAGAATTTTTTGTTTGATTTCTTTCGGCTCAGTTTCTTTGTTCTCCTAACAAAACAGTATGTCCTAACTTTGATATGGTCATTCAAAACCTTTGGTTGTTTTCCTCATCTACTCAACTGTTTGTTTTTAGATATGATGTCCTTTGCGATAGTGTATTGCCAAATGAAATCATAGCCATCATTTGTAATTCAAAAGCAATCACCTTTTTTTGCAAGATAAACTTTGGTTTGTGTTCCCATATCAAAGGCAGTATTTTTATATTTACCATGGCTTTTTATGTCCATTCAATTTCACTATTTCATTAAACCTTATGCTACTTCACCAATTGTGTTCTTAGAATTGAATTCTTTTCTTTAATTAAATAAAGAAAATAATAATCACTATTGTTATGGTATGTTATTGTTGTATTCCTAACAAATGTAGCAAAGATAAAGGAAACAAAAAATTTAGATGCATTAATTCATATTATCCTATGTTTCCTTCACACTATACCAAAAAATTTAGTTGCTGTCAGTAACACTGACATAAGAAAAAAAAGACCATTTCATGCAAAAATACTTATATTAATTTATTAGAAATTCTCTAAATGAATTATATGATTTTATCCTTATTACTTCATTCCTTTCCAAAATTGAAAGAGCAATTTTTTTAGAAGTAATCGTATTCTAATTAACTATTTTCAAATTAAATCCATGTTTTCTTTGTAAATATAACCTTTTCCTACTTTTTTATTGTACCCGGCTATAAATTTGACAACCATATTTCTTTCAATTCAAAAAATAAATTTTGATTAGTTTCCATTTCATCGGAATTATTTTACTATTTACTGCAACTTATTATGCATATTTGTTTTCGTTGTTTTCTACCTTTTTTATCGTTTAATGAAACTTTACCAGTCATCATCTTGGAATTTTTTTTCCCACTAAGATGATTTTATTATAAAGAATATGTGGAAGATGTATCCTACCTTGAATTTCTTATTTCTTATATTTGCTGGAAGTTATGGTATGTTGCCCTGTGGCTTCCTAAGATATTGAGCAAAGATGTAACAAGTAAAAATTTTGACGTACTACTGTTGTCTTTCAGCTAGACTATACATTATTTGTTTCCTGGATTGCTAAAGGACGAGTAACTATATTTGAACAAAAAAGCACAAGATTATACAACTAAAATTGTGCTAATAATTTTTCTTTTTTGTTTTATAATCGAATATATGTTGTACATTTTTTTTATAATTTATACTTTGTTTACAAACCATCAATGTATGTTGATTGAAAGTAATTTACTGCTACAAGGTTAACAAAGTTGCTTACATAGGTTTTGCCACTTACGTAGTATATTGGGCAGTTTATTTAGTTTTACCTTATCAGTTCGTTAAAGTTGCTTACATTCTGTAGTTTTTATGAAGCAATTTTGCTTTTCTCTTTTCCATTTGCTACAACTAATTCAAATTACCATTAAGTTATAGTTATCACAGTAAGTAAGAATAAGGATTAGACAAAAATATTATTGTACGGTGCTTCATGGGTGAATTTATGTTTGGTTGTGTAGTATATGTTACACCTTGAAAACAATGAAGTTGTGTTGTGCTAATCATTATCTCAAGGGATTTATTTAGATTTCAAGCATTAATTATATTCATTATTTGGGATTGTGAACTTGAATGAATGATAATAATCAATTTAATGCATGTTTCAAAAAAGTGAAACTACGTGTTAGTATCTAAGTTATCCAATTAACTTTGAATTTTTTAACTAATACATTAATTTTAATTTTCAATCTGCTTTGCACATTCTAATCATTAAGTGATGGTCCTATGTTTCAATGAAGTTAGTTTAAACTGCCATAAGTTCATTTTAATCAATGTTTTCAAAACAAGATTTAAATCATAAATCATAAAGTTCAAACTTTAAATCGAAACGGGATTTAAATCATAGATTCAAACGATCCATATTTAAGGTTTGCATACAGTTTGAAATTGATTTTGATGTTTGAACTTCCATAATTAAACTTAAAATTCAATATTCTCTCTTATGCCACTTTAATTTTGTTTGAAAGCATTATAGTTAGAATTGTGAATCTAAATAAGTATATTAAATATGATAGTATGAGTTGAATTTTTTATTTATTTGTGATTTGGACTAAATTTGAATCGCAACGTAAAGTGAATCGCTAAGGGAGAAATTTGATCTGAATCAGGATTTAAATCGCCAAATTTTAAGATTTTTGACAACAATGATTTCAATCATCAAATGACTTTGATAAAATGAGTGAGTATATATTAAAGCTTTGGATGATTATATTTTTGTATTCATATCATTTTTGATAGTACGAAAGGTTGGGAAATAAATTTAATGCATTGACTATATGATTTATTTTCTATATAAAAAGTAAGGGAAAAGAATATCGATTGAAATTTTAAAAAAGTTTACTAAGAAATGAGTTGAATTAAATGATCATGTTAACTGTTATTCAAAAAATATTTCTGTATTTATAGAAATAAATATTTGATGGTAACAATAGATAAATATAATTGCAATCCGTAATCTTAATTTTACTCAATTTTGATTTTTAAAATCTACTTGATTTACACTTTCTCAACAAGGTCATTTTTGCACATTGATCTGCTTTTCATATGCTAATTAATATGGAGCTTGCGGTCTTACCAAATTGTATAACATTATGGTTGTTCTCTAATAGGAAGCTTATCATTATGGTAAACAGATGAACATTCAATCCATTTAGGTTTATCCACGGGAAGGATGACAACCTCTACAGGATATGCTGCTTGGTCAATGATGCTACACTATTATCTGAACACTAATTTTTCTTCTTCATTTTTTATGTGTATCGAACCAAACAATCCTTCTGCTTATCTGTTGTAATGCTGTAAACATTTTCTTTTATGGACTTAATTTAGCCTCGCTTGACTTCTTTGTTCAGCACAATTTGATACTCATGTATTTGATAAGATTTAGATAACACCCTTTCATTCGTCTTTCGAATAAAATATATTTCATTTTATGTAATTTGTTTCTGACATTGATATATTTACATTGATATATTTGTCATAATTTGGTATTTCCTTGATTGGAAATATTAGGTCATCTATTTTATTTTATTTTATATTGCCCAGCTAACTACTATGCTTTAAAATGAGTTTAATGACCAACAGTACAATTTATTATTTAGGTGTTGAAGAAATCCACTACCATATATCCTCCTTATTGTGGAAGCATGTTGGACTGTGCATCAAAATTGTTTGCGCATGAGCCATCGTGAACCATTCCATGCAAAGATTATTTTTTTAAGACAACTCCAACATTTGTATTGAACCACTCGAGCCAATTGATCTGTTAACACATGATTGCTCAAGAGTGCAAGTGCTGCATATGTATCACTGTGCTATATATCCCTTTATGATGTATTGACTATGTTGTTCTAATTGTTTCTGTTTGATAATAGGGTGGACAGTACATTAAATTATTTTTCTAAGGCGCCTATTGCATCGAAACCTATATTATGCATGACAATTTATTGTCCAACATTTAACAGTTGCATACAATTTTATATTCACATTACTCTAGTTCGAACATGATTTACAAATATGATTTTACCATAATGTACTATTGTATTTTCAAAACTTTACATTCAACGCCGTGTGCATAGCACAGGTTCGCACTCGTTTACTTGTATAAGAATACTTTTACAAAGGTATATCTAGAAATCTCCATATTTTTAATCCATAGAAAATATCCATATACTTATCTCAACGGTATAAGTGTATTCAAACACATTACACCTCTTATCTGAGAAAATGCACTCATATACTTATCTCTACGGTATAAGTATATTTACAAAAGTTGGAAAGATTTTCTTTTTATTCGATTCTCAAATCATTTATAAATTCCTTACAATTCTTCCAAAACCATTTATAAACCATTTTATAGATCTCCAAAAAACCATTTATAATCCCTTTATAAAAATTCCATCACTTATAACTTTGTACATTTCAAAAATCTTTTATAAACCCTTTATAAATCCATAAGACCATTTACAAAAACTCCTTTTATAAATCTATAAACCCGTTTCTAATATTCATTTATAAATATCTAACCATTTATAAACTCTTTCAGCTAGTAAATAATCTTCCCTTAAGTCTTCAAACCATTTTATAAACTCCTTTACAAAATTCAAGTCTTTGAACTCTATTCATGGGTCTCGGAAACATCTATAAATAATTAAAAATCCTTTACTTCAAAACACCATTATATAATAATAATTATTAGCAATAAACATTATAAATAAATGAAAATTATTCACTTTAAAACATCTTAAAAACAATAATTAATAATTTCAAAATATTGTTAAATAAACATAATAATTAATCTTTACCATTTTTATAAATAATAATAATTTATTTTCAAAACCTTATTAATAATCCTTATTATTAATTTCAAACCATAATAATTCTTAAAATAATTAACCTTTCAAAATATTAACATTTTGATAAATTCTTTAAAACAACATTAACTATAAACAAATAACTTTAAAACAATACTAATATAATTAAATAACCTTAAAATAATATTACCATAATTAAATAACTTTAAAACAATATAAATATAATTAAATAAATTTAAAACAATACTAATATAATTAAATAATTTTTTCAAACAATATTAAATGTAATTAAATAAATTTTAAAACCAATATGAAATATAATTAAATAACTTTTAAAAAATATTAAATATAATTAAATAATTTTCAATACAAAAATTTTTTGAAACCCAATTTCGGATTTAAAAATCATTTCCTTTCTCAAAAACCAATTCCAACTCAAATGGCAATATATAGTATTTCAAAATACTAATTTAAGGCCAATAGCCACGCAATGCTTAACTAATGTCAACATTAGTTTTTCTATCACTATAGGGTTTTTTTTTCCAAACATATAACAATGTTATAACTATAGTGCCCATAAACAGGTTCATTATTCAATAATCCATATAAAATGAATATTATTGAAACAAACCAATAATAGTGAGGAATCCCGTTGGATCCCACGAACCTATCATCCTGCGCCACAGCACATATATATCAGCACATATATATGTAAATAAAATCAACATTGGTGAGGAACCCTGTTGGATCCCTCCGACCTATGTCCCCTGCATCATAAACATTGTATAATCATAAAATATAAATCAATCGCTCCAAGGCAAGATTCGTATACAAAGGGTCATCTGTTCTTACATGGGAACATAATAGGGTCTCATCCACTCTTGAGGCGGGAATATATCCTAACCAACTTATAAATATAGTAATTCATCCAACGATCATTCAACAATTTTTATCAACTATATATCATACTAGTTAACCAAAAAGGTGAGTTTAACTCACCGAAACTTTCTGTTGCCACTGAGGCATTCCGGTTTGGAACTAAAACAAAAAACGACGTCCGATTTTAGCCCATATTTCAACTGTCTCGAAATTCGTCCAAACCAGTTCCACGTTGTAGATCACGACAACACGAGTCCAATGCAAATAACATCGTTCGAATCAGACCTCGTATGAGTGAGATACAAAATTTATAAGTTATCGATAAATTTAAATATAATTAAATAACTTTATAAAAATTACAACTCTACCTTTATCAGTCCTTCTTCCCCAAATAAACGTACATGCACAATGATACACTCCATGGCCGTGCACGATCGATCAATGATACAGATCTCAGATGCTCCGTTTGGTGAACCATCTTCGCCGTTGTGCTCTACTCTGAAATCTCTACGCGTCTATATCCAAAACCCCAAGCACGACTCGCTCAACTGAATCATGACCTGGGCCTAATCATCACGATGCTTCCAAAAATCGCGACCCCCTAGCTTGAATCGCACCATCTTAAAACGCGCCCACGTGTGCTCCTCGACAAGACATACACGATGCCAATGTTCGAACAAGCTAATTCCACCTAAATCAACTCGAATCTTAAACCCTAATTATAACCCACTACGGCCAAACTATCGCATTCTCCAAGACATCGCCGAATACAAAAACTAGATTACAGGCGGGGAGCCCTTGCTAATACGAGTTTAAGGAATCCAAAATCGTGATTTATAGTTGAGTAAATATTTTTTTTCTTGAATTTAGAGTTTAGATTTCAAAAGAGAGCTCCATTTTTTGTTACAGGAAACTATGATATAAAGCAGGAAGGGCATGGGCTCATGGGCATAGCTACAATAGAGGAATGGTGAGGTGTGACCTTAAATAGAGGGTTTATATATATTATTATTATTTTAAAATTTAAATTATTCCATAAAACATAACCAAAAATCTCAAACTCCAAAGGAGACATGCCGCCTAGCGTTCTATATGTTATTCCCCTATTCCAAACACAATGGAACTAGTCTCGAGCCCTAATTCGATCGTATGTAGAAGATAGCTTTTCAAACCCAATTATTATATTAAATCTCTGAAATTAATTTCTACGCATTTCGATCTCGCACGACCAAAAGATTCATCTAATCGCCATGGAATTTGACGGTGTATTATCATTCATTATTACGGGTCCAATGAAACTAGTTTCGTCGAAATCTGAGACAGTGCCTTGGAATGCTATTTTTATATGTTAATTAAAACGATTTATTATAAAACCAAATAAATCATTTTTATATCAAAATCAAAAGTTTAGTATTATCATTCTTATTATTTTAAATTGTTTAAATAAGATTTCCAAATTATTTTCATTCACATAGAATTCAAGATTTAATTATTTAAACAATCCCAATATTAAATTTAACAGCTTAATTATCAAATAAATCGTTATTTTTGAAATTCGAGTTATTTAACTTATAAAAATAATTTTTCAATATTTAAATCAATTGAATATTCCCAATATCAGTTTACTAAAATTCTGAGTCATTACATTCTTCCTCCCTTAAAAGAATTTTGTCCCCGAAATTGCCAAGGTAAGAAAATGCCCAAACCCATTACTTTCTAAAAACCAATTAGTTGAAATAAACCACCAGTTTCTTTTTAAGCCTTAAACCTGTAACGAACCAGATTTTTCGACCCTCGAAAATCGACACTAATACATCCACTGTATTACATGCTGAGAAATTGAATGTCGGAAAACCCGATTGTTAGGGGAAAAGAAGAAGAAAGAAGATTAGAAGAAAACTAAACAACATAGAATTTCACAGCGAAACGAATAATCTATAATATATCACAAGTCTTTACACAAAAGCAAAACTGTAATATATTGTTATCCCACTTTTTAGCAAAGTCGAAATATCAAATTAACTGAAAATCAATGATTACCCATCAAAAATATCAATTATACATCACAGGTTCACTATGGATGTCGATGAATTTTGTTCGAGTCCGTAACGAGCTACAATTGACAAGACATGATAAGCAAAGCCATATTTCAGGTCAATCGGAGTTCATATGATCGAGGTATGATCGATGCAAGTTGAGAAGGCACGCTGTTCGTATCCATCAGGAACGTATAATTTCGAATCGATCACGTTCGAATCGATCCACGGTCACGCTGTTCGAATCCATCAAATAGCCATGATATCGATCTGTTCAAATCGATCGAGTTTGTATCGATTAGAGTGAAACCCTATTCATATCCATCGTTCGTATCTATACGTTCGCATCCATCTAAACCTCTGTTCGTATCCATCGTTCGTATCGATACGTTTGCATTCGTATCCACCGTTCGTATCGATACGTTCACATCCAATCCTCTGTTCGTATCCATCGCATACATTCGACTTCGTATCCACCTGGAACGCCATTTTCATATCGATCCCTTTCTATAATCGATCAGCTAAGGGGAACGATACGAACTTGATACGAATTAAGGTGTGACCGATGGAGACAGACGAATCGGTGACAATCGATACGAACAGACCACTAACATCGATACGAACAAGACGAAATAATCGATGCGAACTGAGCTACAGGCGATCGATGTGAAGTCAATGCTTTTCATCGATACGAAATGAAACACGAACCATCGATATGAACAAGGCGAAGCCTTGGAACAACTCGGTCAACTCGGCATAAAAAGTGGATCGATTCGAAGAGCGCGCACCACGTCAACATGCTATCACGTGCTTGGATCGATACGAATAGATCGATACGAAGGATCGATTCGAATGCGACAACATTAACAAAAATGCAATCTTGCATCGATCATATCTCACAAACCACAAGTCCAAATGCTATGAAATTTTCACAGGAGCTTGCGTACATGCTAAATAAGGTTCATCCCAAATTTCAACTCGGTTGGAACATATCTTGATCGATACGAAATTGGTTCGTATCAATTACGGATCGAGCCGAAACTTCATGGGATCGATCGCGTGGGCCCACTCACGTGCCAGAAGAAGTCTCCCGAAGTTTGGGCCAGATATTTGCATGGAGCGCCTATAAATAGCACCCTAGAGCCTACAGAAAGGGGACTTTTGGGATCGAGCCACGTCCAGACTCTGCCGAAATCACGATTGCACTCAAACTCCATCATTGTACTCGAAAATTACTGCTGTAATCCACTGTAATCAGTGAAGAACATCAATAAAAGATCATCTTTTGAAGTGGATGTAGGCCGGAGATAGCCGAACCACTATAAATCCTGTGTTTCTGTTTGTTATTCTTGACTTGTGATTCTCTACTTTACCTGGATCCGAGACTTGTGTTACAATATTGCTGATTTGTGTTCATACACTGGTGCTTTCACGACATTCGAGGTTTGTGACCAATTTTGGCGCAAACACTTTGGTGTTTTCACTGAGAAGAACTAGCACCTGCTATACCTGATTTGGAGTTCAGATTTGAAAGCTTGAAGAATTCAGATTTGAGAGACAATGACGCGACAAACAAGTAGAAGACAAAGAGCCGAGAGAAGCCAACAAGGGGGAAGCCAATAGGCATCCTCTGGAGCTGGAGAAGGACCAGCTTCGATCTACATTACCAGGGATGAAATGGAGGCTATGGTAGATTCAATTCACGAAAGATTGTTGAAGAGTCAACAAGAAGCAATGCAGACTTTCTTTGAACAGATGAGAGCAGCAAGTGCGCAGAACCTTGGACCGATTACAGCGGCTGCAAATGCGGGACAAGGAGCCAGAGTAGCTGGGACCACTGGAGGTCAGATTCAAGACCAGAATGCAGAACCTGAAGGCAATCAACAAGGACTTGGGGGTAGACCCTCGGAATCTGACATTGGAAGACCCATAGATGGAGCCCAACAGGCTAGAGCCAACATTAACGTTAACGAGCCACATGAAGAATATTACCCAGAATACCCTTCAAGACCTGGGGGCAGGATGGAAACGTGCTAAGGAGACAACCCCTGGATGGAGATGAAATAATGGCTGGATTAGTGTGACGAATTATGAGAGGAGGATTATCAAGCGGAGGCTTAGAGGAAGTTAGTCGGAGTCCGTTCACTTTGAATATCAAAAATGCGAGAAATCCTCCAAAATTCAAGCTACCCATGCTGGAACCTTATGATGGAAAGTCGGACCCGACCATGCATATTACTAGATATACCAGACATATGGAAGTGCTGGGAGCATCCGAGGAAGTGATGGCACGATGTTTCCTTTTATTCTTATTAGATTTGGCTGCGCTTTGGTTTAGACGGCTAGAGAACGGATCTATCAGAACGTGGGGTGAGCTAGTGGAATGCTTCATGAAACAGTTTAGGGTCCACGTGACGCGACCCAAGAGTGTGACGACCTTAGCTTCGATAAAGCAAAGGGACGGAGAGTCCATAAGAGATTTTTTACTACGATTCAATCCGACGGTGGCTTCAGTGGATCGCCCAGATCCATCGATGATTTTGATGGCGGTAGTAGCCAGAGTTGCTGAAGGCACAAAGTTTAAGGATTCTTTGGCAAGGGTTCCACCACAAGATCTTGGAGAATTCTATCATGAGGCTGAGAGATTCATTCGGCTAGAAGACTCACGTGCCGAGAGACGAGAAACAAACGCTGTGCAAGGCGAAGGAACATCCAAAGAATAGTCCGAAGCGGACAAAGGAAAGCGAAAGCAGGATGACAGATATGATGGTCCTAATAAACGGAAGAAATTCTGGGAAACCAGATTCAGACAATACACAGACTTGACGGCAGGCCTGGAACGGATTTACTCGGAGACTAGGGGGCAGCTCCCTTATCGAAAACCACCCAGGAGAGATCCCACAGAACGGGAATGCAGGAGTGGGAAGTACTTCCTATTCCATGAGTTGGAAGGGCATACAACCAACGAATGTCGCCATCTGAAAGATGAGGTGGAGGAGCATGCCAGAAGGGGTAGATTGCCACAATACACCAGAGACCGGACAGTGGCTGTAGGACCTGAGCAACTACCGCCTCCACCTAACAGGACTAATCCTGGATCAGGATCATGACTCGTCATCAATTGATTATGATGGCAAGGGCCAAGTTCAAGATTTGGACTTTGGTCGATTAGATTCCTTAGATTTGATTTCAAAATAAAACGGCTATTCCACTTACACATGTACAGGAACCGGAGAGATCCCCAAGCATGCTCTGAGATGGTAATAGACCGCTCTGCCCGGAGAGGCAATGCCTAGTTTTTCCTATTGTTTGAGATTTAACATCCGGAGCTTTACTTTAATAAAAGAACTTGAATTTCTCGAAATAAACCTTTGACCGGAGAGTTAAAGGATAAATATTGAAAACCAGCTTGAAAATTATCGCTTTATGACCCTACCCGGAGAGGCGGGGTCCGAAGTGCAGGAAGTGAGTTGCTTCGTCGGAGAGCGACATGATCGACTCACTTAACGTCGTTCCCCATTCACCGGAGAGTGATTGGACCGGGGTTCAATAAGAGCCCGGAGTGGCTGTGATCAGCCTAGGATTTAGGCCAAGACATCGCTTAATGTTCAGAGACACTGAACCGGAGTGCAGGGGGTGTTGCCGCTTCGTCGGAGAGCGACAGGATCGGCTCACTCGACGTTGTTTCCTCTTCACCGGAGAGTGACAGGATGGGATTCAGCAAGAGCCCGGAGAGGCTATGATCGGTCTAGAGAGACCAAGACATCGCTATATGCCCTCACTGGGGCCAGAGTGCAAGGGATAGAAAGCAGCACCGGAGCGCTACAAGATCTTTCTATTCGATCGTTAGGTTTGGAATGGACTTAGCAAGGGCCCAGAGTGACCATCGATGGTCCGGAGAGGCTGTAGAATTTGATTACTGACTTCCACAAGTGGAAATGGATATTGATTCGGCTTCGAACAACAACAAACTTGATTGACGATACTATAGCTGTGAATAAAACATGAGCTCACAACATTCGATTTGAAGCTATTCAAAACACGCCTTTTACCAAAAGGCATATTTTGAGGGGCAAAGTGTTATCCCACTTTTTAGCAAAGTCGAGATATCAAGAAATTAACTGAAAATCAATGATTACTCATCAAAAATATCGATTATACATCACAAGTTCACTATGGATGTCGATGAATTTTTTCCGAGTCCGTAACGAGCTACAATTGACAAGACATGACAAGCAAAGCCATATTTCAGGTCAATCGGAGTTCATATGATCGAGGTATGATCGATGCAAGTTGAGAAAGATACGCTGTTCGTATCCATCAGGAACGTATAATTTCGAATCGATCACGTTCGAATCGATCCACGGTCACGCTGTTCGAATCCATCAGATAGCCATGATATCGATATGTTTGAATCGATCAAGTTTGTATCGATCAGAGTGAAACCCTATTCGTATCCATCGTTCGTATCGATATGTTCGCATCCATCTAAACCTCTGTTCATATCCATCATTCGTATCGATACATTCGCATTCGTATCCACCGTTCGTATCGATACGTTCGCATCCAATCCTCTGTTCGTGTCCATCGCATACATTCGACTTCGTATCCACCTGGAACGCCATTTTCGTATCGATCCCTTTCTGTAATCGATCGGCTAAGGGGAATGATACGAACTTGATACGAAATAAGGTGTGACCGATGGAGACAGATGAATCGGTGACAATCGATACGAACAGACCACTAACATCGATACGAACAAGACAAAATAATCGATGCAAACAGAGCTACAGGCGATCGATACGAAGTCAATGCTTTTCATCGATACGAAATGAAACACGAACCATCGATATGAACATGGCGAAAGCCTTGGAACGACTCGGTCAACTCGGCATAAAAAGTGGATCGATCCGAAGAGCGCGCGCCACATCAACATGCTATCACGTGCTTGGATCGATACGAATAGATCGATACGAAGGATCGATTCGAATGCGATGGCATTAACAAAAATGCAATCTTGCATCGATCATATCTCACAAACCACAAGTCCAAATGCTATGAAATTTTCACAGGAGCTTGCGTACATGCTAAAGAAGGTTCATGCCAAATTTCAACTCGGTTGGACCATATCTTGATCGATATGAAATTAGTTCGTATCAATCACGGATCGAGCCGAAACTTCATGGGATCGATCGCGTGGGCCCACTCACGTGCCAGAAGAAGTCTCCCGAAGTTTGAGCTAGATATTTGCATGGAGCGCCTATAAATAGCACCCTAGAGCCTATAGAAAGGAGACTTTTGGGATCGAGCCACGTCCAGACTCTGCCGAAATCACGATTGCACTCAAACTCCATCATTGTACTTGAAAATTACTGCTGTAATCCACTGTAATCAGCGAAGAATATCAATAAAAGATCATCTTTTGAAGTGGATGTAGGCCGGAGATAGCCGAACCACTATAAATCCTGTGTTTCTGTTTGTTATTCTTGACTTGTGATTCTCTGATTTACCTGGATCCGAGACTTGTGTTACAATATTGCTGATTTATGTTCATGCACTGGTGCTTTCACGACATTCGGGGTTTGTGACCAATTTTAGCGCAAACATATATATATATATATATACATACAAACATCAATCAGAGTATACTAACTTATTTCAGCCTAGACAGCTATAAGTTTGTCGTCATAATTGCCGATAACACACCAATGAATACATCAAAAAAATAACCATCTATGTGAGTACGTCTCTTGGCCTCCAACTCGTCTCTTGAAGCTCCAAGCATCCAAACTAATCTGTAATATATTTTGTCTGACCCGAGCATTATAATAAAATAACACCCGAGTCAGTTCAGAAAACCAGCGTGAGAAAACACACCCAACTGGATTTAAAGTTATAAGAAAATCTTTGAAATCAAAAGGTATCACGTAAGACCACGTCGCACATAAACACAACACGATAACCAAAACACTTTTATAGAAAATCCAGTGAGATTATAATAATGTCTAAGGGTTCAAATAAAATAATAAAATAGCTGGAATGCTTGCAACTTACGTTCCAACATATTTGGTATACAACTAAAACCGTATAGCTCTTATTGGAGAATGGATTTCATACAATGACTAGGCACTGGGGTACCACCTATCACGGTACATGTCTAGAAAATGTACCAAGAACCTCGCCTGGATCCCCTTCCAACACAAGATCACCCTACCCCTAACTGGATAGTACGGAATATGTCATCACCCCGGTTTCTTTGCAACCCTTTTTATCGAGATCTCATGCACAACCAATCCATAAATATGTCGATGTATCTAGAAGGGTGACAACATATCCTAATGGGCGTGACCCACTTAGCCTTGCTGCATCTCCCCTGATTTTCAGTCATTCCCAGTTGATGAGGCTTAAGGCTACGATTACCTTTCAAGAAATTCACACTTAGAATGCTCATTGCCCTCCAATGACAATGTGCTGATAGCATTCATCCATACAAGTCCGTTTTGGGTCTGAACGAAACCGAAGGCACTATTCCTACTACATCCATTTTGGAATCACCCTCAGGATTAGTAGCAATTAGCCCTTGCACTTCACATCTCTATCTTCGATTCCATGCTCTTCACGATCTTCACTTCGAAACGCATTCGTTGGGTCGAAGTGGTTTTCGGATAACATATCTGATCCCGGTCCCTTCGAAACAACGTTCGATAATTTTCGGTAAACTCAGCCCCGGTTCTCTAGGAAATAAACAAACAAAGATAAGATCAGAGATCACCTTCTACCCGTTAGTGGACGGATTTCCTTATCAACATCCTAGAAGAATGAAACGAGATTTATACGCACAGTATAGCATCATCGAAGATGACTGTGCCATATAACTCACATGTTTCTCTTAGATATTTCCAAAGTTAAGTTTGGGTCTAATCTCGATAGTCGGTTATTTAACTATCGACTAACAAACATTCAATAAGGGATTTAGGGAAAACCCAACATTGGTTCAGTACATAAGCAATCACTAGCCTCCTTTAATAAGTCTTCATACATACAATTACTTTGTAAATTACTTGTATATAAACACTTTCACAAGATATACTCGCAAATTCGTATATCTCCATATTTAGAAATAGCCATATACTTATTCCAACAATATAAGTATATCTACAAAACTTAGAAAAGTTTCCTTTTTATTCGATTCTCAAATCATTTATAATTCCCCTTACAATTCTCCAAGATTGTTTATAACCCTAAATCTCCGAAAAACATTAATAATTCCTTTACCACGAATTCAGTCACTTATAAACTTCTTGTACATTTCAAAATCATTTATAACTCTTAATGAACCCATATACCATTTATAACTTCATTTATAAATCTATAACCCCGGTTCTAAAATTCGTTTATAAACATCTAACCATTATAAACTCTTTCACCTTGTAAATAATCTTACCTAATACTACGAACCATTTTATAATCCCTTTATAAAATCTAAATCTTTCGACTCTATTTCCAGGTCTTGGAAACATTTATAAATAATTTTAATCATTTATAAATCTATAACCCCGGTTCTAAAATTCGTTTATAAACATCTAACCATTATAAACTCTTTCACCTTGTAAATAATCTTACCTAATACTACGAACCATTTTATAATCCCTTTATAAAATCTAAATCTTTCGACTCCATTTCCAGGTCTTGGAAACATTTATAAATAATTTTAATCATTTACCTCAAACATCACTATATGAAAATAATAATTAACAATGAAAATTATAAATAAATGGAAATCGTTAACTTTAAATTTCCTAAAATAATAATTAGTCACTCCATAATATTGTTTAAGAAATAATAACAAAAATTAATCTTACCTTTTTATAAATAAAAATAATTTATTTAAAAACCTTATTGATAATCCTTATTATAAGTTTCAAACCATAATTATTCTTAAATAATTAATCTTTCAATTTATTAACATTTTTTATAATTTCGTAAAAACAAATTAACTATAAACAAACAACTTTTAACAATATTTAAATAATTAAATAACTTTAAAATAATATTAATATGATTATATAACCTTAAAACAATTTTAATATAATTAAATAACTTTAAAATAATATTATTATAATTAAATAACCTTAAATTAATATTATTATTATAATTAAATAACTTAAAAACAATATTAATATATTTAATTTGATAAACCTTAAAATATTTCCGAAATCCAATTTCGGATTTAAAAATCCTTTTTGTCACAAAAACCAATTCCGACTTAATCGGAAATTTATAGTATTTTCAAAATACTAACTTGAGGCCAATAGCAACGCAACACTTAACCAATGTCGATATTGATTTTTCTTACCACTACTGGGTTTTTATTTCCAAACAAACAATGATGTTATAACCATAACATCCACAATCATATTTATTAATCAATAAACCATATAAGAGAAATATCATCGAACAATTCAATAATAGCGAGGAATCCCGTTGGATCCCTCCAACCTGTTTCCCTGCATTATAAATGTTATACAATCATAAAATATAAATCAACCGCTTCGAGGCGGGATTCGTATACAAAGGGTCATCCGCTCTTACACGGGAACGCAATAGGGTCTCATCCTCTCCAATAGGCGGGAATATATCCAACTAATAAATACAATAATTCACCCAACAATCATTCAACAATTTTTATCAACTATAAATCATACTAGTGATCCAAAAAAGTGAGTTTAACTCACCGAAATTTCCTGTTGTCGTCGAAGCGTTCTGTAACAACCCGCATATTTTACGATTATATATTTAAATGATTTATTTAAATATAGCATCGTTAAGTTCAATTTAAAAGTCCTAAACGTGACTTTTTGTAAATGGTCGAATTCAGACTCGAGACTATTTCCATTTAGTCCAAAATGGCGTTTGCGACTTTTTTGAGTATAAACATCGATATGTTTGGAGTTGAGTAGAATTTTGCTATTTTTCTATTGGGCTTTGGGTTTGGGTTTCAGCCCACTAACCCAACATAATACCCTAACTCCTCCTCCAACTCCACTTCATTCATTTTCATTTCCTAACACTTTCAAGCTAAAAGAAAAATGGGGGAGGATAAAAGAAATCAAAATTCCTAAGCCCTAGTTTACTAGGAAATTCAAATTCAAGCTCTAGAAATCAAAGAGAAGCTTAGGTAAGCATCCTCTTCATCTTCTCCATCTCAATTCCTCTCCAATTTTCAGAAATTCCTAAATCCTAACTTAGGAAATATTTGCTTATGAGCTTAGACTGTAGCTTCTTGAGTTGAAGTCAAAGAGTGGTTGATCTTTCCTTAGTTTTAAAGCTTCTCATTCGTTGTTTTTGGGTTTAAAGGTGATTTTTTGAACTCACATCTATGTCTATACCTTTGATAGTTGTTAGGTATGAATTCCTAACACCTATTTCATGTTCATTTGCTTTTGAGTTGAATTGGATTGGTGAATTTTCCAATTTTTGGTATTTTGAAGTCAAAATCTATGAAAATCCTTATATGGATGTTTGGACATGTTATTTGGAGTGTATTGATGTGTTTATAAGGTTGGGTTGTCGCTTGGCATCGATCTCTAGCCATCGTCGTTCATTCGTTTGTTTCGAATTTGATTTGGCCATCAATGGCCTTGGCAAAAAATTGCCAGAGCTTCAGCTCAGACGTCTGGTAATAAGCATAGACGTATGATGCTACGGGAATAAAATTCCAGTCTTTCAGCTTAGATGTCTGAGCTTACATCCCAAACGTCTAGGCGATCTGGAAGAAAATTCCAGAGCTTTAGCTCAGACGTCTGGATAACCACCAGACGTCTAGAGCTGCTTATTTCAGCCAACTTACCTGTTTTGAATGGATTTCCATTTTAATCGATTTTTGTTGATCCGATTAGTTGTTGTCATTTATTATCGACTTTGGTGACTTCTTTTCGGGATTTTTGGGAATATCCATTTGATGGGATTAATATCAATTTTTATGGTTTTGATTCACGTCGTCGAATGTGAATTTTTGGTGATTGATTGTTTCTACAATAATTTCTGTGATTTGTCACTTTAAAATACAAAGGTTTCTATACTAATAGTAAATGCTCAAACTCTTTTACAAAAATGATTTCAACATTTACTTTTAAGTACAAAGCTTGTTCTTAAAACCATTTTCTAATCTATTAGTATATACAAACATTTACCTCATTCGTATGAGAAATCCAATTAAATGACTTAGCAAAACAAGTGGTATGAAACGCTTGCGTTTACTTCGTCGGTTAATTCTTAGACTTGTTCGATTGAAATCTTGTGACAATTTTTGAGTGGAAATCTACAATTTGTTCGTAAATATTTAAGTTAAGCTAGTGGTTATGGGACATGAAGCTAAACTCATTTATTTACTAGCTTAGTGTAATCTACACTTTTTATTGATCAATGGTGATCATTTTATGGTTTAGACTAGCGATATGCGATGTCTCTTTGTCCACGTTGGGGACTGTACCTCGTTTTATGGAGCTTCGCCTCATTTTTATGGGCTAACGACCCATGGTCTTTTGACCATTTGTGGAGCTCCGGCTCAAATTGGTGGGGTAGCGACCCATGGCCTTCAGGCCGTTTGTGGAGCCTCGGCTCAAACTTGATGGTTAGCAACCATGGAATTGTGTTCCGTTTATGATACACGTGTTGGTGAGTTTTCATGCTCCCGTTTGTGATAGGCCTACCCCTTTGTGTTTTCTTTTCTGGATTTCTGATTGATGATTTCTAGAATTTGTGTTTCACCAATTTTTGCAATTGGCATTTATACGTTTTGTCAATATTTGGGGTTTGGTGAATAAGTTAAAAAATATGACATTATTTTTGGGTGTTTGAGTATATTTGAGATATTATATGATTTTTGTTGTTCTCAAATATATACTTGTCATAGTATAACCTTATTGTTATCATACATTTCTGTTATATCTCTTGTCCCATTTCATTTTATGTGATATTTATAGCTAGACTGATCCGTTTATTATTTTTCTTCTTAAATAATACTCGGGTCAGACTGAGGTGTTACAAGTGCTTCCACTTGACTTCTTAGTAGGGGCTAGCTTCTGACTTTTGGCTAACTACTTTAGCTTAGTAGTTTTTGCTTTTATACATTTGATTTAAAGACTCCTTGATGTATACATATTATTTTGCTTAGCACTTGTACCTATTCTTTTGTGATGAAGTGGATCTTGTATGACCACTATTTTGATGTACACTTTTATGTGTTATATTCATATCTGTTTCCGCCTTTGTGATATGAATATCTGTCACTGATTTGTGTTATGCATATTTCTATATTTGTTTCTGAAGCCTACATAGCCACTGTGTAGTAGCTTTGAGTTTGTATTTGATATGTCGAATTTCTTCTTGAAATGAAATGCAAGTCATATTATCTGACATATCGGTACTCGCACAAAGCAATTACACAGATGGTCGCTCCTCAACAGCCTTATTCTTCGTACTAGTCGACGGCATTACCCCGTAGTGTCCTTGGCTAGTGTGAGTATAGAGGTGGGGCATTACAACTTGGTATCAGAGCCAAACTTCGGAACAATGTAGAATAATCTAGCAAGGATCATTGTCCTAAGTCTTTCTTAGGAGTCGTGCCTTAGGATTTAATTCGAGTCATGGACCCATTCTATCCTATTTTCTTTTATGATGCCTTGTTTTATCAATCAAGTTTGTTTGATATTAATTCCGAGAATAACCTTTTTCCTCTTCTTTCTTTCATAAAGGAGAGATATGGTTAGACCCGGCCGTCCCAGCGTCGGTCAATCCAGTGCTACTCCTCAGGATGGAGTATTTATGTCTGCCCAACAGCTTTTAGATCTTGTGAAGAATGCTCAAGCTGTCGGACCCATTCCAAAGCCTACTCGTCCTAAATCTGGGTTTGCACGCTTGTGCAGTGACTATACCAATTTGGGTGGAAGGCCATTCAAAGGTTCCGAAAGCGTTATAGAAGTCCAAGCTTGGCTTAGAACATGTGATCGCATCTTTTCCCGCATGAATCTTATTGATCTACATCGAGTCCAAGTGGCTTCTAGCATGCTGTTATCCTGCCTTTTGGCAAGGCCGTAACACCAAGGAATTGACTAATAACCAATGACGGCCCGTCCTAGAAATCAGTTATGCACGGGCTCACTACGGATATCGGTGAATTTTGTCCGAGTCCGGATCGAGCCAAAATTGGTAGGACGTGACAAGCTAAGCCATGGGAGCCAACGATCAAGGTCTCAAGTCAATCCGAGTTTGTATGCTCAAGTTATGAAGGAGACGAAATTGGATGAAAATCAGATACCGTTCGACTCGCTCCTTCGACTCGCTCTGGTTCCCTCAAGTACCTACTTCGACTCGCTTCGCTCAGATGCCTATTTCGACTCGCTCCCTTCAGACAACTGATCAACTCCATCAACTTCGACTCCATTGCTCAAACCTCCCAGAACTGCCCTCTTCGACTCGCTCCAGTTTGGAACCATCGAAAGTGCACGCTTCGACTCGCTCCTCTCAGACAGTTGTTCGACTCCATCGAATTCAATTCCGGTTGGCAAGGTCACTGTTCGAATCGATCGAACCATGCACTTCGACTCAATCAATCAAGGCTCATTTCGACTCGTTCAAGCCAGTGCGCGCTTCGACTCGCTCAAAGCAGCATCAAAGGCAGAACGATCCAGAATGCGGTGAAGCGGTTCCGTCGACGTTGACGAGCTTCGATAGGCAATCAGATATGCAGTGAAGCGGTTAAGTCCAGTAATACAATTTTGAAGCTCGTCGGAGTCAATTGTTCAAATGTGCAGGGAGTTTTAAATTTTGTAACGTTCAAATCGTGTCGCTCACGGAAGCCATGTTCGCATCAATAAGCCATGGTCGTGTGCATATGAGTCAGACTCAATCAGAAGGTTGGCATGTAAGTTCGTCTCAAGACCATCGAGTTCGACTCGGTCCCAAGACCACGCGTTTCGACTCGCTCCCCAGGACCACACAGTTCGACTCGCTCCCCAGGACCATTGGGTTCGACTCGGTCCCAAGACACGCATTTCGACTCGCTCCTGAGACCACGCAGTTCGACTCGCTCTCAAGACTGCACACTTCGACTCGATCGAAAACCAACCTTTTCGACTCGATCCAGGGACATCGTTTCGAGTCCATCAGGCGCGACCCCTTCGTATCAATCCATGGATTCAAAGCACTCGATTCGACGCGAAGCTCCACCATCGATCGATACGAAGACCTTTGCCTTATCATCTCGAAACCCCATACTCCATCGAGATGAAGCTAAGGCCAGAGAGCTTTCGATCGATCACGACTCCGATCGATTTGGTGTTAAGAATCAAGTCTCCTCGTTTACGTGATGGTTTCGTTCAATGGATTACCTAAGGTTTGTCAGTTAGTTCAAATGGTTGAAGATAGGAATCGATTCGAAGGCAAAGTTTCTTCTTTTGAGAAGCTCTGGAACGACACAAAAGCAAGGCTGATAAAGATGAAAGGTAAAAAAAGTGAAAAAATGGCTAAGTACGAGGTATTTATATGGACTCGAAAGCAAGGGAAATAAACGATTCAAATCCCAGTGGAGTCGAACACGTGCTTCGACTCCCTCTTCAGTGCATTGACACGGAGCTCCCTTTTGTATTTCTTGTCCTCGACTCCCTCTCTAGTGCAGCAAAACGAGCAGTTCGAATCCATCAAGGAAGCGCATTTCGACTCGCTCCATTTCAACTCGCTCAGTTTACAGCCATCAGGAAGCCCATTTCGACTCGCTCGACCAATGCTTGCTTCGACTTGCTCGACCAGTGCATTGCATCGACTCGCTCGACCAAGTGCTTACTTCGACTTGCTCGATATGGGCACACTTCGACTCGCCCAGTTCACGGCCATCAGGGAAATTCATTTCGACTCGCCCCATTTCGACTCGCTCGGTTCACGTCCATCATCGAGTCGAACGAGCACTTCGTGTCCATTGAACCATGGCTTCCATAGGCCAACTCCATCAACTCGACATGTCTGCTTCGCATCCATAAATCCAATGAAAATTATCTTTGATGTTTCATCCTTCACATCGATTCAGGAGAGGATCGTTACGAGGGAACATTCTAAAACAACAGTCAAGCGTTGTTGCAACGAATTTCACATCGGTTCAGGAGAGGATCGATACGGAATTCAAAAAACAATAAACTGACAACGACTCGAGAACGTACAAACATCATGGTACAACGATTACAATGGCAAATGGGTAACCACTAGCATACAACAATCAGTTGCAACAATACATGGTACATCGGTCAACTGTTTACATTATCAAGAAGAACGGTCAAAGATTATAATTTTCATCGACGAGACAATAACTATTCAGTGTGGAGATGACAGTATTTCAAAGCACGTCATGTTCCCACAAGACGTACTTTGGGGGGCAAATGTTATCCTGCCTTTTGGCAAGGCCGTAACACCAAGGAATTGACTAATAACCAATGATGGCCCATCCTAGAAATCAGTTATGCACGGGCTCACTATGGATATCGGTAAATTTTGTCCGAGTCCGGATCGAGCCAAAATTGGTAGGACATGACAAGATAAGCCATGGGAGCCAACGATCAAGGTCTCAAGTTAATCCGAGTCCGTATGCTCAAGTTATGAAGGACACAAAATTGGACGAAAATCAGATACCGTTCGACTCGCTCCTTCCACTCGCTCTCTTCGACTCGCTCTGGTTCCCTCAAGTACCTACTTCGACTTGCTTCGCTCAGATGCCTATTTCGACTCGCTCCCTTCAGACAACTGATCAACTCCATCAACTTTGACTCCATTGCTCAAACCTCCCAGAACTGCCCTCTTCGACTCGCTCCAGTTTGGAACCATCGAAAGTGAACGCTTCGACTCACTCCTCTCAGACAGCTGTTCGACTCCATCGAATTCAGTTCCGGTTGGCAAGATCACTGTTCGAATCGATCGAACCATGCACTTCGACTCGATCAATCAAGGCTCATTTCGACTCGCTCAAGCCAGTGCGCGCTTCGACTCGCTCAAAGCAGCGTCAAAGGCAGAACGATCCAGAAAGCGACACGTCATCGAGTCGAAGCAGAAGCGAGTCGAAATGGTAGCGAGTCGAAGGAAACAGCCTACCAAAAACTCCATTTCGTATCGATCATATCTCCCAATCTACAGGTCCAAATGATATGAAATTTTCACAGAAGACTACGTGCATGCTAAAGAATGTCCACGCCAAATTTCGACTCCATTGGATGAAATCTTGATCGAGTCGAAATCTGTTCGTGTCGATCACGGATCGGACCGAAACTTCACGGGCTTGGGCGTGCGGGCCTGGTCACGTGCCAGAGAGGGTCTCCCGAGATCTGAGCGAAATACCAGCCTCCAACACCTATAAATAGACCCCCAAAGCCAACAAAAAGGGGTTCTTCTTCTCCTTCGAGCTCTCCAACGCCCAGACTCCTCCGGATCCAGATCTGAGCTCCATTGCTGCTGCTACCAACGAGATTTACTGCTGCAAATCATAATCATCTGCTTTAACTTACTGAATTCACTTGTACTCTTCAAAGAAAGATCAATAAAGCAAACTACTTCATAGTGGACGTAGGCTATACGCCGAACCACTCTAAATTCTTGTGTCTCCTTGCACTTTAATTATTCTCATTTCTGAAATTTGGAGTTTTTGTTAGATAATTCCTCTCTTTTCATTTAATTTCTTCATTTTATCTCTTCAAAGACTTCCGAACAGTGTTGTGCCCAATTTTGGTACAAACACTTTGGTGCTTTCACTGAGAAAAACCTAATTTTTCTCCTGCTCTTTGGATCTCCTATCTATATTGGATTGAATAAATCTAAGAAGAAGATCCAGATCTAAAACTTCGAAGCCCTTCCATTCTACTCAGATTTGCAATCAGATCTAGGAAAGGACTTCATCAATTCATTATGGTGAGCACACGTACCACCTCTACAACTGCTGATCAGGGAGCACAGGACCAACAAAATCCCGCGCAGTCACCTCCATCCAACCAAAATGCTGCAGGACCTTCAGATCCATCAGGTCCAATCACTAGACAAGAATTCCAGACATTGCTTCAAGAGTTGACCCAAAGTCGACAGCAGCTAGCGGAGCAACTACGTGCCAACACGGAGTTGACTAACCAGCTAAATCGCCAAAGGCGAAGAAGATCTAGAAGAGACCAAGGTTCTCACTCCTCCACAGAGAGTTCAGCCTCCTCCGATGGCCAAACTAGATCCACACGTCCACGGTTGGGTGGAAGCTACACCCAGGCCACGTGACACCAACCTGCTTCGAACCTTGGGCAGCCTAGAGCTGGACCATCCGCTAGCCTCCGCACAGAACCTTCAACTCGGGGAGGAGCTGCTCCTTATCATGTTACCGGCCACATTGCTACTACCACCACTGCCGGACGGGGAGGTGATGCTAGAAACCAAGCTGATCCTCAACATAGCCAACGAGAGCAGACTCCTGAACCTTATGTCCCTGAGGATGTTGAACCAAGGAGGCAAGGCACGGACCGTCGACTGCGTCGGTCCAGACTCGCACTGTGGAACCCGACCACACCTTGGCACAACATGCTCCAAGTGTCCGAACGACAGATATACCAGTGATGATCCGCCAAATGATCCGTGAAAGTCAAGGTCTCTCTAATGACGACTGGGGAAACTCCCGAAGTCATACCCCTTTCACCGATGATGTTTTATATGCTGAACCACCTCGGCACTTCAGGATGCCAGCTTTGCCAATTTATGAAGGGAGTTCTGATCCCAATTAACACGTCCTGAAATACGAATGGCTGATGAATGCTGCTAGAGAGGATGACGCAGTAAAGTGCCATAGTTTCCCCATTTCCCTAGGGGGCATCGCTACCATGTGGTTCACTCGTTTGCCACCGCGATCCATCTCTAACTTTGACCAGATGGCCACCAAGTTTGTCGAACAATTCTGTATGCATGTGGCGAGGCAAAAGGACGTTAACACTCTGTCTAGTGTTACGCAAGCTCCCAGAGAAACGCTTAGACGTTACTTGGAGCGATTCCATGCTGCGTGTGCAGAAATAAGTAATCCCAACGATAACTCTATCCTGATGGCTCTGACTAAGGGGATTGATGCTGATTCCAAGTTCAGAAGTTGGTTAGCTAGGAAACCACCTGCGTCATTGGACCGTTTCTATTCTAAGGCAGCCCAATTCCTTAGAAGGGAGGATGCGAAACAGTCTAGGAAGCAGGATGACGCAGGACCCAACATCGAAGGTATCCAGAGTAACATCGTTGTTAAACAGTCCGGAGATAGTTCTGGAAAAGTTCAGTTGAACGTCCAAAATAAACAGAATCAGTAGAGGGACAATAGAAATCAGAACAAAAAACGCGATCAGGAACGTGGACCACGACGTAGAGCTTCCATGTATGAAAACTACACTCTATTGAACACGTCGTTGGAAAATGTGTATCTGCAGACCTGCAATACCATGCAGTATAAGAAACCTGCCCCGAAACCACCAACTGAAAGACAAATCCAAACAGGAAAATTCTGTAGATTCCATGAGAGTTATGGACACAACACCAATGAGTGTCGTCACCTACAAGACCTCATTGAAAAACTGATACGTGAGCGGAAGCTGGATCAGTATGTACGGGCGCCGCAATCCGGTGGTGCGGACCCATCAAATCAGAACCGTGCACCGAATCAGGAAAGACAGGAAGAACCCACTCGTGCGGACGGGAGGTTGGTCATCAATACAATAAGTGGTGGTCCTCACCCAGCAGATCGAAGCTGGAAGGAAATGGAGTCGTATGCCAGTTCTATCAGGCATGCGGACTTCGAGTGTTGCAGTAGTTTTGATGAGGGGGCTCCGGCCAAGCAACAGAAAACGATGACGGATGACATCGTGTTCAGGAGTAGAGACGCAGATAAAGTCGAAGCTCCCACTATTGATCCACTGGTCATCTCAGCACAAGTAGGTCCCGCTTAAATAAAAAGGATCTTAGTTGACAGTGGAAGCTATGTGAATATTTTGTTCAAGCGAGATTATGATCAAATGAAGATGGAAGCCGCAGACTTGAAGCCCTGCCAATCCCGAGTCCATGGTTTCAACGGAAGTGCCACAATCCCCACTGGAATGGTGGAACTGCCAGTGGAGTTGGGAGTAGGAGAACGTCGGAGAGTACGGATGTTGCAGTTCATCGTTCTGGACATTGACTCCCCTTACAATGCTTTCTTGGGCCGACCGGCCCTCGCCGAATTCAGAGTAGCCATTGCCCCATGGTGTTTAACCTTAAAATTTCCCACTGATCATGGAATAGGAATCGTTCAGGGAGATCAGGCCACTGCCAGAGCCTATTATGTTGCTGAGCTACGGGAGGTACAGCGGAAGGAGAAGGGAAAGGGCGTAGAGGAATCTCTCTGCGTCCGTTTCGCCGATAATTGACAATTAACGCCCGGGCCCAGGCCCGGGCACCCCAGCCAATTCCTCAAGGACCTTGACCCGAGAGAAACTGAAGACGAAGGAGAATCTAAAGAAAGTCAAGCATCCTCGACCGAACTGACGATTGATGTCCCAATTGACAATGACGATGATTCAAAAATAATAAAGATTGGATCTCAGCTAAGCCGGCAAACTCAAGAGGAATTGGTTGAATTTCTGCGGGCAAATCTTAATGTATTTGCCTGGACACATTCTGATATGTGTGGGATCTCGCCGGACATCGCGAGCCACACTCTGAACATTGACCCGCGGCATGTCCCGGTCAAACAAAAAAGGTGCGGTATGGATCCGGAGAGATCTTCCGCCCTTAAAGAGGAAGTAGAAAAGCTTGAAGCGAACGGATTCATTCGAGATGCGCTATCCTGAATGGGTGTCAAATCCCGTGCTCGTCCGAAAGCCAAACGAGAAGTGGAGAACGTGTGTCGACTATTCCGATCTGAATAAAGCATGCCCCAAAGACAGTTTCCCGCTTCCTAGAATTGATAAGCTAGTGGATTCGACGGCTGGAAATGAACTCTTATCCTTCATGGACGCGTATTCAGGCTACAATCAGATACCGATGCATTTACCCGATCAAGAACACACCAGCTTCATTACCAATCTGGGACTTTACTATCACAAGGTTATGCCGTTCGGACTCAAGAACTCCGGAGCTACTTACCAACGGTTGGTCAATCGGATGTTCGCTAATCAAATCGGGAAGACAATGGAAGTATATGTAGGAGACATGCTTGTGAAGTCACGACTCACCACCGACCATGTAGAAGACCTGGAAACTATGTTCAACATACTTCGGGAGTACAAGATGAAGCTCAACCCACTGAAATGTTACTTTGGAGTTGCATCCGGAAAGTTCCTTGGATTCATCGTTAACGCCCGGGGAATCGAAGCCAATCCCGAAAAGATTTGGGCAATCAGAAATCTTGAAACTCCCAAAACTATAAAGCAAGTCCAGAGTCTCAATGGAAAGGTAGCAGCATTGAGCAGGTTCATTTCAAAGTCCACTGACAAATGCATTCCCTTCTTCGATCTGATTCGAAAAGGGAAACGAAACTTTGAATGGACCATAGAGTGCGAGGGCGCTTTCCAAGCACTAGTCCAACATCTGTTCACACCGTCGATACTGTCAAAGCCTATTGATCATGAGAAGTTGTTCGTATATTTGGCAATATCAGAAAACACTATCAGCGCTGCATTAATCCGAGAAGAAGACAAGATACAGAGGCCAGTATACTATGTCAGCAAATGATTGACTGGGGCTGAAAGAAATTATCCGAAGCTGGAAAAGTTGGCTTACTGCCTTGTAATTGCATCAAGAAAACTCCGACCATACTTCTAGGCACATTCCATTATTGTTTACACCGACCAGCCATTACGACAGGTCCTTTCGCGGCCTGAGACGTCTGGTAGGTTACTCAAGTGGAACATCGAACTGAGCCAGTTTGACCTTACTTACGCTCCGAGATGGGCCATACAAGGACAAGTCCTAGCTGATTTCATAGCTGAATTCACCATCCTAAAGGACTTGCCCGAAGCCAGTGAATCCCCCGAGTACGTCTTGAAACTTTATACCGACGGAGCATCAAACGACCGGTGTTCAGGCGCTGGTATTGTGCTTGAAACTCCCGAAGGTCGATCCATATGTTATGCCTTAAAGTTCGATTTCCATGTGACTAATGATGAAGCTGAATATAAAGCCCTCCTAGCTGGCTTGAAACTTGCTAGAGATTTGAGAATTATCGCAGTGGAAATTTATTGTGATTCACAATTAGTTGTGTGTCAGGTACGAGGAGAGTATCAAGCAAGAGATCGAAGGTTGGCTGTGTACTTAGCTCGAGTTAAGGAAGTACTAGACCATTTCGATTACTACGCCATCTACAGTATACCTCGAGTTAAGGAAGTACTAAACCGGGTATGCGAAACCATCCCCGAAAAGGATTCATGGATGACTCCACTCAAAAATTACATTGAGCACGGGACCCTGCCGGAGCGTGGTAGTGAAAAAAGACAGGTCCTTCGAAAGGCCTCAAGATTTACCATCCAGAATGGACTCATGTACAGAAGGGGGTACTCAGTTCCCCTACTCCGATGTATCGCTCACGATGAAATTAAACAAGTGTTACGCGATGTGCATGAGGGAGAATGTGGCGATCACACCGGGGGGCAAGCACTTGCCAAGAAAATACTTCGCTACAGATATTACTGGCCTACCGTGAATCGCGACGCGTTGGACTATGCAAAGAAATGTGATAGGCGCCAGAAATACACCCGAATCCCTAGGGCTCCTCCTACTGAGATAACGCAAATGGTAAGCCCATGGCCGTTCGCAATGTGGGGCATCAACATAATCGGTGCTCTACCTCTGGCAAAAGGTGGTGCGAAGTACGCCATCATCGTGGTTGATTACTTTACGAAGTGGGCTGTAGCCGAAGCTCTCGCTACCATTACAACGAAGAAAGTAATCAACTTTGTGGTTCGTAACATCATCTGTCGATTCGGTCTCCTACACACCATTATTACGGACAACGGAACCCAATTCGACAGTGCTGAATTCAAAGATTTCTGCAAACGAATTCACATCCAAAAGAAATTCTCCGCAGTTGCACACCCTCAAGCAAACGGACAGGTCGGAGCAGTTAATAAAGTCATAAAGTCCATCCTGAAGAAACGACTAGAAAAGGTCGGGGGCAAGTGGGTCGATGAACTTCCTATGGCTCTATGGGCTTACCGAACAACCCACAAGACCGTGACCGGCCACACTCCATCCTCTCTTTCTTACGGTTCAGAGGCCGTTATTCTAGTCGAGCTAGAAGTACCTTCTCATCGTGTGACATACTATGATCCAAAGACAAATGCTATATTACTTGCTGAATCTCTTGATCTACTGGATGAGAAGCGTGAAGAGGCTGATTTGAGGGCAGCTACGCATCGAAGTCGAGTCGCCCGATTGTACAACGCCAAGGTTCGTCCATGAACCTTCGAACTTGGCGATCTCGTCTTAAAAAGAATCTATCTAGTTCCTTCACATATGAAGCCGACATGGGAAGGACCGTATGTTATTGAACGAAGGCTCGGAGATGGCACATTCAAGTTATCGACCGTCGACGGTCTTACCCTGCCAAAATCTTGGAATAGCGAGAGCCTTCGCCGCTATTACACCTGACAGGCTATCTTTATCCATTTACAATAAAATGCAACCTCTTCGAGCCAGAGCTGTGATTTACTTGAAATACTTCATATGACCATCACTATGCATGGAGAGCTAAATCTCATCATACGGTGGGATTTATTCAAATAGAGAGTGGTTGCGGTGCAACCAATCACTCCCTAAGTGAAACCCGAGCTCGGGGGCAAGCCATCACATTAAAGTCAAAAAAGGGATTGATACACGACAATCCTTCATCAACTCCGTATTCCCAGAGTGCGAAGCGGAGTATAAACATTCAACTCCGTATTCCCAGAGTGCGAAGCGGAGTATAAACATTCAACTCCGTATTCCCAGAGTGCGAAGCGGAGTATAAACATCAACTCCGTATTCCCAGAGTGCGAAGCGGAGTATAAACATTCAACTCTGTATACCCAGTGTGCAAAGCGGAGTATAAACATCAGTTCCGAATTTCCAGAGTGCAAGTCGGAGCGTAAACGTCGACTCCGGATTCCCAGAATGCAGAATGGAGCCTAAACACCAACTTCAAGTTCCCGAAGCATGGATCGAAATATAATTATCAACTCCAAACTCCTGGAGCGCGAGTCGGAGTACAAAAGCCAATTCCAAGTCCCCGGACAGCGGGCATATGATTGAAACTCAAGCCCATGTGGCCAACCGCCAGTAAACAAATGAGGATCCCCGGAGTGCGGATATGATCATCAACGATCGGATAAGCGTGAATAAACCGCTCAATCCCCGTTTGCCTTAAACGCCCGTCTAACGGCACTAGACTCGGCATGCTAGGAGAAAAGGGTAATCACTGACTGATTTTTTACAACATGCCACCAAGACTGAGGGGCAAGACTTAAGCATCAACCATTGACTGAAGCAATACGACGTCAAAATTCGACTCGTTTCCCGGTCGCAAACCATGTCCACAATACCCGAACTTCGCGAACATGAACAAATTTCATTCAGAAACTGAAACTTCACAATTGCAGTCCAGACACTGAAACACTTAGACAAATACACAATGACAAAAAATAAGTCAAAAAAGAAAAGTTTCATTTCTATCGATTATAGAAGAAGTTCGTATACAAGTTTCCAAAAAATTCCTACTAGCAGGGGCCAAACCCGCATCTATACACAGCTAACAAAATGCAAATCAAAATACACCGGGAGAGCATGCCTAATCTGTCTTTTTCCTTAGCTTCCTCCTCGATAGCAACCCGCTAGAGCCATCGCCAGTCTTCCTCTTCGAGCCTTTGCTTTTCGGCTGTTGGTCTTCAGGCGAGGGCATTATGTCGACGTCCTCCTTCGAACTCGTGTGAATAAGAATGCTCCCTACGGGCGGAGTCAGAGGAACGGGATCAATTACATAAGGTGGAATGGGCAGGCTGGTGATAAAGATAGAACCACCAGGAGACATCATTCCGAGCGGGGCAGGTCCCGATGCTTCCATCCCACCTCCAAAGCTGCCGCCATAACCCACTGCTGCCAGTTCATCGTCAATCTGAGCAAACATCTCCTCTTCGGTTACTGCTTGAGCCCCGTTGGGGGCATCAGCAGTCAGCATTGAAGAGCTTGCAGCAAGATCAGTTCCGCTCATAACAAATGACAAGTCAGCACGAGGATCGCCGTGGTGGCGGAAGAGTTCATCCATCAGCTGCTCGTCAAACGCAATCGTACCTCCCTGCAGATCGTTAAGCAGGGCAGCTGTGCTCACAGTGGTTGCTTCGGTCACGATAGCCTCCTGCGTCTGATATAATTCTTGAGTAGTAGGAGGCATGTGCGGCGCAACGTCGATCACTGGACAAAGAATATAAGAATTGTTAGAACTTAAACTCGATCGAAGACTTTGATTCATGAAAGACATGTGGAATGTTCGGAGTACCTTCCTCAGTTTGGCTTATAAGCGACGGGGCGGCTTAAGTCGCTTGCGCTGTAGTTGGAGACATCTGCGGCTGATCCGGATTATAGGCAGGAACAGCTTGAGGACCAACCGCAGGCAAAGGGTCAGGCTGGGTTGACACCGGAAGATCAAGACTTGCATCATGATGTCCAACCCCGGAGCCTTCTCCTACTTCTAGGTGCTGGGTGCCGAGCCTCTCCTTCTCATAAGAGATCATTGAATCATGGAGAATCTTCTTTTCGTCATCAGTTAACAGAAGATTCTCGAGCTCGAATTCATTCACAGACTCACCCGGGTGCGCCTCTTTCTCTTCCTCAACCAGTCGGCCCCAAGCACTGTGGAGATGTGTCGAATAATCATCGAGCCAGGCCAGACCCCTGTGCCTCAACATGTTAGCATTATAGACAACGAGGAGGTCTTCAATGTCGGCCTCTAGCCTGGACTCGACCAGCTTCACCCTTTCCTCGACCTCAGTCTCCACCTTTTGGACTTTAGCCACCGCCGCATCCCGTTCACCCCTAAGTAGAACAGCTTGTTCGCACGCCTCCTGGGCTACGTTGTTCGCGTCGTCTTTTTCCTTGGCCATATCGGCGAATTTGGCCTTAAGTTCGTTCAGTTCCTTGACTGTTGCATCCTGCTCGGCGGTAACCGTAGTATTCCGGTGGCCCATCTCCTCCACCAAGGCGACATGCGTCTGCCTCAACCTATCCATGGCCACCTTTGCTTCGTCAGCTTTCTTAATGGCCTCGATCTCAGATTTTCGAGAAGACTCGGACTCGGCAGAGAGTACCTGAATAATCCGATCCCTTTTTGCGAGCTCGGTCTCCATCTTCTCGATCTCTTTGGCCCGCTCAAAGGCCACCTTGGAAGCTTTTCCAGCAGCTTTTGCCCACTCCCGGTATTAGGTGTAGATATCGTGGACATAATCATGCATCGTGCCTTCTACCCCTGATGGAATTCTCTTCAAGTGGGGAGGGAAGACATAACCGTCGAAGCAAATATTTGGAAAATCCTTCTTCATTTGAGCCAACTTAAGGGCCACTTCTCCAGTGGGGTCAGCGGGGACCTGCTCTGTAACCATGTAAGATGTAGTCTCGACTCTCTGAAGATGAGTCTCAGATCTGGAAGTGTGAGAAGAAGGCTTGAGACGAGGAGGCTCTGACGGCTGTGGAACATGAGCAGGAGGTGGAGATGGAAGCCTAAGAGGAGGAGGAGAGCGTGATCTAGACCGATGCCTGTATTCTCTCTCCCTATCACGCCCATACCTATCCTGACTAGAGTACTTGCGATCGCGATCTCTATCAGAGTCCCTCCTGCGGGAATCGTAGTAAGAAGAAGTCTTTCAGGCCGAGCGAAGACTCCCTAGCATTGACCCTCTTCCAGAGATGGTACCTGAAAATGACAAGCGAAGAAAGAGTTAGCAACTTCCTAAGTCGGACGAAGTACAGTTGTGAATCATGTAGTGTAGTGAAGTGTATGCATGTGCAATCCCCCGACCAACCGGAAATGTCGGCCGCACTCGTAGCAAGCGACCCGCTCAGTTCAAAAGCGCTATCAAGCCCCTCCATCCCGGCATCGTGTGGAGACGACACGAAATCCGGGATCAGAATGTCAGCAAGCCCTGCAAAAGGACTCTCCACTTGCAAGGGAGGAGCCTCTGAAATTATGATCCCATGGAAACGTAAAGACACGACCATGGATTTAAATCTCTTAGATTTAGGGCGTTTGTGAGCAGCGGCCTTGCCTTTTCTTCTTCCACCCGAGTCCAGGACATCGGCAGAAGGCCCAGCTTGGAGCTCGGTATCGGTGGGCGTTCTTTCTGGATCAACTTCTTCGGTGATCACGACGGCTTGCGCTTTGCGTTTCACGCGTTTCTTCAGGGCCACTCTATGTACCACTTCCAATTGTATGCTTTGTCTCGGTTCTATCAGCCCAACAGCCCTCAAATTCCTGTCGGTCAGGACTAAGTCTATGTGCCTCTCTTCGCCCGGAAACGCTTGAAGAATCCGAACAAGCTCTCTGAAATATGCGCCATCGGGACGAGAGATTGCAGCTGTAAGAAAGGAAAAGTGTGTCAGTCTTTGAAGTCAGTTACTAGTATCTCAATGATTCAAGAGATAAGTGGCAACACTTATGTCTATCCAACCACCGCCCAGCAAATCCAAAGGGGCACCGAATGTAGAACCATTCGGTTTTATAATAACTTAGACTTCACCAGGAGCCCTATACAATGTGGCAGCTCCTGACCGCTTCTAGGAAGGTGAAAGAGGGGCTGTCTCCACGGCTCTTGACATTGAATAAATACCGGATCTCGATCGGCTTCGGCGGTCGAAAAAGGATCTCCATGAAGAGAACAAAGATGTTGTTCAATAAGGCATACCCGTTGGGATGTAGCTGAGATGGAGCTATGCCAAGAAACGATAACATCTCCCTTATATAGTCATTGAAGGGAGGAAGTGTCCCCGCTGTGCAAGCGTGACGGTTGAAAGCAGTAAACCCCTCCAAAGGAGTGTGTGGCCGGTCAGTTGGCCCAGGAAGTAGCACGTCGTCAAGCGACAAACCATGCCTTAAGCAAATCCATCCTAGCATGTCTTCGGAGATACCCGACGGCATGGAATCTATTGGATTGAGAATAAGTCGAGCACCCGGACGCTCATCCGGAGCTAGCCCTATGACTTCGGCTTCAATAACCGGTATCTCTATGGATGGAGGAATAGAACTTGGAATTTCCGGCTGCTGAGAGCTTGAATGGTCCATGACTAGCTAGCTTATAAAAAATCATTGTTAAACTGACAAATAACACTCGTGCATCCCCCAGTGTAAAGTGTGTGAGTGCATTGTGTAGTGCAATACTGTATATCAGTTGAGAAGATTAACAGGATTAAAGGAAGTGTGTAAACGACGGGACTTCGGAATTCAGTCGGAAGGACCGTCATCGCTGACCGTCACAACCGTACCATCCAGCTGATTAATTATCATTCCAAGTTAAAGTTTGGTTTCATTTTGATAAGTCCCAGTTCCATCGACGAGCTTCGATAGGCAATCGGATATGCGGTGAAGCGGTTAAGTCCAGTAATACAATTTTGAAGCTCGTCGGAGTCAATTGTTCAAATGTGCAGGGAGTTTTAAATTTTGTAACGTTCAAATCGTGTCGCTCACGGAAACCATGTTCGCATCAATAAGCCATGGTCGCGTGCATATGAGTCAGACTCAATCAGAAGGTTGGCATGTAAGTTCGACTCAAGACCATCGAGTTCGACTCGGTCCCAAGACCACGCGTTTCGACTCGCTCCCCAGGACCACATAGTTCGACTCGTCCCCAGGACCATTGGGTTCGACTCGGTCCCAAGACACGCATTTCGACTCGCTCCTGAGACCATGCAGTTCGACTCGCTCTCAGGACTGCACACTTCGACTCGATCGAAAACCAACCTTTTCGACTCGATCCAGGGACATCGTTTCAAGTCCATCAGGCGCGACCCCTTCGTATCGATCCATGGATTCAAAGCACTCGATTCGACGCGAAGCTCCACCATCGATCAATATGAAGACCTTCGCCTCATCATCTCGAAACCCATACTCCATCGAGACGAAGCTAAGGCCAGAGAGCTTTCGATCGATCACGACTCCGATCGATTTGGTGTTAAGAATCAAGTCTCCTCGTTTACGTGATGGTTTCGTTCAATGGATTACCTAAGGTTTGTCAGTTAGTTCAAATGGTTGAAGATAGGAATCGATTCGAAGGCAAAGTTTCTTCTTTTGAGAAGCTCTGGAACAACACGAAAGCAAGGCTGATAAAGATGAAAGGTAAAAAAAGTGAAAAAATGGCTAAGTACGAGGTATTTATATGGACTCGAAAGCAAGTGAAATAAACGATTCAAATCCCAGTGGGGTCGAACACGTGCTTCGACTCCCTCTTTAGTGCATTGACATGGAGCTCCCCTTCGTATCGCTTGTCCTCGACTCCCTCTCTAGTGCAGCAAAACGAGCAGTTCGAATCCATTAAGGAAGCGCATTTCGACTCGCTCCATTTCGACTCGCTCAGTTTACAGCCATTAGGAAGCCCATTTCGACTCGCTCGACCAATGCTTGCTTCGACTTGCTCGACCAGTGCATTGCATCGACTCGCTCGACCAAGTGCTTACTTCGACTTGCTTGATATGGGCACACTTCGACTCGCCCAGTTCATGGCCATCAGGGAAATTTATTTCGACTCACCCCGTTTCGACTCGCTCGGTTCACGTCCATCATCGAGTCGAACGAGCACTTCGTGTCCATTGAACCATGGCTTCCATAGGCCAACTCCATCAACTCGACATGTCTGCTTCGCATCCATAAATCCAATGAAAATTATCTTTGATGTTTCAATCCTTCACATCGATTCAGGAGAGGATCGTTACGAGGGAACATTCAAAAACAACCGTCAAGCGTTGTTGCAACGAATTTCACATCGGTTCAGGAGAGGATCGATACAGAATTCAAAAAACAATAAACTGACAACGACTCGAGAACGTACAAACGTCAGCGGGAGTCAGATTAACATATATGCATGAATGTCGGACTAATATTCAATATTCCAGATTTTCAGAAATCAGAAATTCATCTAATAACGATTACAACGGCAAATGGGTAACCACTAGCATACAACAATCAGTTGCAACAATACATGGTACATCAGTCAACAGTTTACATTATCAAGAAGAACGGTCAAAGATTACACCTTTCATCGACGAGACAATAACTATTCAGAGTGGAGATGGCAGTATTTCAAAGCACGCCATGTTCCCACAAGACGTACTTTGGGGGGAAAATGTTATTCTGCCTTTTGGCAAGGCCGTAACACCAAGGAATTGACTAATAACCAATGACGGCCCGTCCTAGAAATCAGTTATGCATGGGCTCACTATGGATATCGGTAAATTTTGTCCGAGTCCGGATCGAGCCAAAATTGGTAGGACATGACAAGATAAGCCATGGGAGCCAACGATCAAGGTCTCAAGTTAATCCGAGTTCATATGCTCAAGTTATGAAGGAGACGAAATTGGACGAAAATCAGATACCGTTCGACTCGCTCCTTCGACTCGCTCTCTTCGACTCGCTCTGGTTCCCTCAAGTACCTACTTCGACTCGCTTCGCTCAGATGCCTATTTCAACTCGCTCCCTTCAGACAACTGATCAACTCCATCAACTTTGACTCCATTGCTCAAACCTCCCAGAACTGCCCTCTTCGACTCGCTCTAGTTTGGAACCATCGAAAGTGAACGCTTCGACTCGCTCCTCTCAGACAGCTGTTCGACTCCATCGAATTCAGTTCCGGTTGGCAAGGTCACTGTTCGAATCGATCGAACCATGCACTTCGACTCGATCAATCAAGGCTCATTTCGACTCGCTCAAGCCAGTGCGCATTTCGACTCGCTCAAAGCAACGTCAAAGGCAGAACGATCCAGAAAGCGACACGTCATCGAGTCGAAGCAGAAGCGAGTCAAAATGGTAGCGAGTCGAAGGAAACAGCCTACCGAAAACTCCATTTCGTATCGATCATATCTCCCAATCTACAAGTCCAAATGCTATGAAATTTTCAAAGAAGACTACGTGCATGCTAAAGAATGTCCACGCCAAATTTCGACTCCATTGGATGAAATCTTGATCGAGTCAAAATCTGTTTGTGTCGATCACGGATCGGACCAAAACTTCACGGGCTTGGGCGTGCGGGCCTGGTCACGTGCCATAGAGGGTCTTTCGAGATCTGAGCGAAATACCAGCCTCCTACACCTATAAATAGACCCCCAAAGCCAACAAAAAGGGGGTTCTTGTTCTCCTTCGAGCTCTCCAACGCCCAGACTCCGCCAGATCCAGATCTGAGCTCCATTGCTGCTACTACCAATGGGATTTACTACTGCAAATCATAATCATCTGCTGTAACTTACTGAATTCACTTATACTCTTCAAAGAAAGATCAATAAAGCAAACTACTTCATAGTGGACGTAGGCTATACGCTGAACCACTCTAAATTCTTGCGTCTCCTTGCACTTTAATTATTCTCATTTCTGAAATTTGGAGTTTTTGTTAGATAATTCCTCTTTTTTCATTTAATTTCTTCATTTTATCTCTTCAAAGACTTCCGAAGGGTGTTGTGCCCAATTTTGGTACAAACACATGCTCCAGGAGAGAGCATTAGATTGGTAATGAGCTTCTGATCTCTGAAATTATTGAAGAGGATCTTACTTGGGAGCAATTCTGGGGAAGGTTCGAGTTAAAGTTTGTGTCGGAAGCTGAAAAAGTAACTTTAGCTAGATGCTTTATTGACCTTGTTCAAGGTGAATCTTTTGTGACCGACTATGTTGCTTCTTTTGAATCTCTCTCTAAATATGGGGTTGAGTATATTAATACCCCATTGAAGAAAAATCAGAGGTTTGTCTATGGGTTGAATAAGAACCTCAAAAAGCCTTTACTACTGAAACTAGAAGTTTTTTTTGATCAGCTTGTTGATATCTCTCTTCGACTTGAAGAAGTCGATAAAGAAAGTGATGTTGAAGTTGTGGGTGCCAAACAGAACTTCAACATCAACAAGAAGATGCCTATTAAGTTCATGCCTAATCCCAACAAGAAAGGGAAGCAAGCAACTTTGTTAGCAAAGACTCCTACCTTTTGTCATGGAGAATGTTACAATTGTGGTTCTAAGCACCATTATGCAAACAAGTGTCTGAAGCCCCTTACTTATCGTTATTGCAAAAGTTCGGGTCATACTATATCTTCATGTCCCAAACTTCAAAGCAAGAAGGAAGGGAAGCTAAATGTTGTGCAAGCCCCTAGTAACACTTCTCTTGGTCAAGGTATTTCTCATTCTATCCTCGATGGCATTATTATGTTTCGTGATCAGCCTATTCGAGTTCTTTTTGATACGGGTGCATCCCACTCTTTTATATTAAAAGAACTTGTTGATGCTTTGTCTTTAAATGTTATGGGCTTGATGACTTCACTGAGAATTGCGAATCCGGTTGGTGGATCCGCAACACTCAGTTTATTTTGTAAAGATGTCGAGATTATTTTATGTGATTATTCTTTCCAAGCCCATTTGCATGTTATGCGCTACTTAGGTTTCAGAATGATTTTGGGAATGGATTGGCTTAATCGTTATGAAGCCCATATCCTATGTCCTGAGCGGACTATTCATCTTCAACATCCCCAATCCGTTAAGCAGATTTCTATTGTTCTTAAAGATTCAGATTCCAATTCGATAGCATCCTTATATTCTCTAAACCCGCGTGATAACGATAATGATGATGAGGAAGATGTCATTTCCCTCATTCACGTTGTTTGTGAATTTCCCGACATCTTTGAGCCCGTTTTAGGGTTACCACCTAAGCGAGCAATTGAGTTCAGAATTAATCTAATCCCTAGAGCTCTACCTATTACTCATCCTCCTTATCGTATGTCCAATAAGGAAAATGAGGAGATGCGTAAACAATTATCCGAATTGGAAGGAAAACTGTTTATTCATTCTAGTTCCTCTCCATAGGGAGCTTCGGCTATTTTTGTGAAGAAATCTGATGGTACACTTAGGCTTTGTGTTGACTACCGCAAGCTTAATGATCTCACCATCAAGAATAAATATCCTTTACCTCGGATTGATGATCTGTTCGATCAACTTAGCGGTGCTAGAGTCTTTTCACAATTAGACTTAGCAATCGGTTTCCATCAGCTTCGAATTGCAAAGGATAGTGTTCCTTTGACGTCGTTCTGTATTCGTTATGGATCTTATGAATGGCTTGTAACGCCATTGAGTTAAACGAATGCTCCAGCTTATTTCGTTGACCTTATGAATCGAGTTTTCAAAGACTTCTTCGATCGATTTGTTCTCATCTTTATTGATGATATTTTTGTTTATTCTAAAACCGAGGAAGAGCATGAAAAACATCTTCGAATTGTGTTGGAAACCCTTAGGAGCAATCAATTGAAAGCAAAATTTTCTAAGTGCCACTTTTGGCAATATCGTGTGAAATTTTTAGGACATATTATTTCTGAATCCGGAATTTCCGTAGATCCTTCAAAGATTGAAGCGATCCAAAATTGGAAAAGACCGGAGAATGTGACAGAAATTCATAGCTTCCTTGGATTGGCGGGCTATTACCGTCGGTTCATAAAAGACTTTTCTAAAATTTTCATACCTCTTACTAGTTTGACAAAGAAGGGAGTTAAGTACATTTGGTCAGACAAATGTGAAGCTGCTTTTCTGAAATTAAAAGAACTCCTTTCCGATGCTCCTATTCTTGTGATTCCCGAAGGGAACCTAGACTTGATTGTTTATACCGATGCTAGTCGTGTTGGTTTGGGAGCCGTTCTTATGCAAAGGGAACGTGTTATCGCTTATGCTACTAGGCAATTAAAGCCTGTCAAGACTAGATATGCCACTCATGATTTAGAGCTCGTGGCTATTGTTTTCGCCCTTAGAATTTGGCGTCATTATCTTTTGGGAGAGAAATTTGTTCTCTACACCGATCATAAATCTTTGAAGTATTTATTTTCTCAAAAGGAACTTAATTTGCGTCAACAACGTTGGCTCGAGTTCCTTGCATCTTATGATCTTGATATTCTCTATACTCCCTGAAAGGGCAATCGTGTTGTCGATGCCCTTAGTCGTAAGCAACAAGCGGTTGTTTCCATGATGATATCCGAATGGAATGATCTCGAGACTTTATCCACTTGCACTACAACAAAATAGACTTTTCACAGCGTTTGAAAAACGCTGTTAAAAGTTTTCACAGCGTTTTTAAAAACGCTGTATAACGACATGCGGTCGTTGACCCTAAATTTTTAACTGCAAAATATAAACGCTGTCAAAAATCCACTTTCTACAGCGTTTTTTAAACGCTGTTAATAATTTTTCTACTGCAAGGTATAAACGCTGTTAATAGTTTTCTACTGCAAGGTATAAACGCTGTCGTAGGGATATGCATTTTTTTTCCCAATGAATTGACAACAATGTATAAACGTTGTCGTAGGGATATGCATTTTTTTCCAATGAATTGACAACAATGTATAAACGCTGTCGTAGGGATATGCATTTTTTTTCCAAAGAATTGACAGCAATGTTGTGCCATTGCAATATTCACACATATCATTAATATAAACTACATTTAATTATATTTTAATCAGTTAATGTACATAACATAAACAAATCAAACTAAAAATTGTAAAATAAAAGCATAACTATTAATCACTTCCATAAAATAAGTTGAATACAATATCCATGAACAAAGTTTACATAAACCCGTAAAGAGAGATAAAATTTATAAACCAACTGCATGCAATCTTGATGTATAATCAAAACAAGAAGTAAAATAGATTTGGCACAGCGTCAATACCAATCTTGAAGACCTTGTTTCAAGCCAGACCTTCCTCTTTCTACTGAAGCGGTATCTTCATTGTATCGGATTTAAGTGTCTTCCATGTACCGTGACCATTGTTCTTTGACAGTGGATATAAAAACATGAGCTGTTGACATTTCTTTCTGTAAATCGTCTGTTCTATCAGAAGCACTTGCTCTAAGACCATCAATAGTAGTTTGAACCTAACCAAAATGAATTTGGTTATCAGTATACAAATATCATACAGGTGGATGCTACCTCTAATTCATTTCATAAGCATGTTCATTAACTATTCATTTCAAACTATAGTCATTTCATATGCTAACTATATAACTACAGGTAACTAATTCAATATTATGTAGAAGTTGCAGAAAAGACCTGATATATTTGAGCAATATTATTGTTTGAATGGGTTTTTAGAAAAAGAGGAATAAGAAGCCACATAATTATCCCATGGCAGATTTTGAATCAAAATATTGTGTTGATCCCAGATGTTACAAGCCTTGAGCTCAAAACCAAGGAAATTGAATGGAAGAAAAAGTAGTATAAATTATGAATACATAAGTTGCAACATAACAATATTATTATGAAAGCACTTGCTACCTGATACCAGGTACATACAGTGTGCAATTATGCCAATGTGGCAATGTGTGGAATTTCATAGTAGATTCTTTACAAAACCAAATAATGTTTCAAACATGTTAACCATCATGTATGCATAATTACAGACTACCTTAGATTTGGAAAGACAGCAGCTAAGCCTTACAGATGGACATATAATTTTGTTGCATATATATGTTAGCTTTTAAATGCAAGTAAAAAATATACTAACCAGGGTAGTATAAAAATTAGAAATATATTGCTGATGTTTTATCAGTAATTATATCAAAGGAATAGAGAAAGTATACCAGCTTCTTCTTTCTAGCACTTGAACTACTCCAGTAAAACATTTGATTTTTCCAGCCCGAGCAATCTTGTACAAACACTTTTGAATCCATTGATCTCCAAATTTCTATCGGAAAAAAAAAGAAATTTTACTTTATTTAGCTCAGAATATTTATCGAGTATTTAAAATTTTAACATTTCTAGTCTTCATAATAGATGAGTTATGAAGATGTTCATATTTTATAAATCAATTTGAAGTTTTTTTTTGTGGTCCATCTCTGAAATCTTTATTGATGTGCATAAGAGTTATCCTATTTAACTTGGCTATTTTTGTGAAAGCGGTGGCAAAAACTATACATGTATTTGAATAAAGCTGCTACATCTTGAAATCCCTCATCATAAGATGGTCTCTATAGAAAAAAATTACCCAAATGATTTCTGATTTAGATAGAGAACTATATCAACCTATAAACCATTGCCAATACAAAAAATATCATATATTAACTGTAAAATTTCTAATGGAAATAATGAATAGCAGTATTACCTAACAACACCAAAATGAACCGAACTGTGTTCCCCATCCATGCTTACTGCGAGCCTTGGACATTCCAGGTCCTTGCGGAAGAATGTAGATCATAATACCAGGCTCAGCTCCTCTTTGAATGCTTAAAATGCTGTTAGTAACGGCTCACTCATAATGATCAACATAACCTATTCCTTTACTCCATTTAAACGAGTTACGAGGAACCTGTGTAAATTAACATGGACAGTAGTTAATCAAACAAGGATTTGTATTGCCAAGTTAGTACCAAATGAATGCGGAAGCTTGCTTTGTTATATGTTTGGGTTGCAAGTTTTGTTGAACTAATTTAACAAGGTTAAGAATGAATGTCTCTTAATACTGTGATGCAGTTCCTATATATATTTCAGATTGACAAGAGGTTCGCCAAATATATGTTGAAGACTATGAATGACTTAACATGAACAAAGCCCAGTTGGTTCAATGTTGGATCATAAAATAAAAGTGAATTACCTTAAGCATGAAGAAGGCAGCTTGATAAATCAATAATCAAGAGTGCTGAAGTGTTTTTTTACCTAGTACATTTTCATGAAGGAAAAGGTATGATATTAATATTGCCAAATTTACATTTCAGATATTGTAAATATGTATATGCTACACTAGATAATAAGAACATGAAATATTCAAACTTTGTGAAGAACATTCAAATAAGCAACCAAAGCTTGTGCATCGCATTTTGGAATTTTAGGTAACATGCTTGTTGAACTCTGACATGATTGTATGAACCTATGGATTTGCATTCAAATAAAGTACTCCATCCAATTGATCAAACCATTTTACCTTAGAGTAACTCAACAACATTTAAGACACCCTCTATGGTAGATACCTGAAGAGTTCATAAAATTAAATCTTAACATATTACGAAATTCAAAATAACGATAGAAAATTGATAAAAGAAACCATAGCAATAACTCTTGTAGTTGTTTTATGGATAAGGAAAAGATGATGATTGTAGAATGTTGATTGTTACTTTAGACTTGGGAACATAAAGGGTTGTTGTTTCTAATACTGAAACATAAATCATTATACTTAGGTCTGTTATGCTGCTAATTTATATTAGCTGTTTCTAATAGAATGCATAAAGCTTTCATGTTTTGTTCGTGTGCAAGCATGTAGTCTAACATTCAGCAAAGCTTAGCGTAGATGCATCAACATCGACATTTAAGAGTAAAAAAGACTTACAATATTATATTAATATTGGTTTTAAACTTGCATAAACATTATACCATGATAGCAAAATCGATAGACTCATGTGGGTTTGTGCCAAAATCTTCTATGCAACTTCATTTTTTTGCATTGACAATATAATAAAAATATTTTAGACACCATACAGCTACAGAGATTAACCAATACAAGATGCCTTTATGTCAGGTGTTAATTTGAGCATAATTTAAAAAAAAACAACAGTTGTCAGTTTGTTGCATTCAGTTGCAGAACTAATTAAGCCACTTTCAGTGCTAAAATGAGCGCTGAAACCATTCGGCTTCACAACTGAGTGCTACTACTGAGCCGCTTTTAGTGCCACTCAGATTTGAAACTGAATGTTGCTGCGCCCAATTAGACAACCATATGGTTAGTGCTCTATTTTGTAACTAAGCGTTGCGGTGTTCAGTTGGACAACTAAGTGGTCAGTGCTAAGTGTTGCAACAGTAAAAAACTGAGCTAGCTTGAAGATCATGTTGGAGTTCTTGATTGAAAAGGAGAGGAGGATACAGATCATGCTTATTCTAAATCAAAAGATGGTTTGCAATATATTTAATGGTATGAGGTTGCCTTTTTTGTTTTAAGATATAAACAATTTGTTCTGCAGTAGACCACAATTTACAAGTAAAAGATTGATATCAATTTTGAAATCTGAACTACGAAGCAGCGCCCTATCAGTTTTGGATTTCTACCAAAAATAATAATAAAACGTGACAACTTCCGTATATTCATTGTGAAATTCATTTTTTATAATAATGCGCCCAAACAATATTAGCTAAAGAAACATCCAGAATTACTATATTTACATCTATTAATTGTTGAGTGTATGCAAAGAATATATGAAATTAACAAGTAGCTACGATAAAAATATGACATGTGAAAGTTGAACATGTAATTAATGATACGTTTCTACCCATCTGGAACAAGTAGATACGAAAGAATACAAAGTGCAATGAAACTTGGCATAGTGCAACGTGTTCTTATAACACAATATTTATAGCACAAGTAATCAGCTTGAAATGCATTGCTATTGCATGATAAAGTACATAAGATTTTGCTGCCTACTATGTATTTCCAAAAATCATCTCATGATGGCCACAGCCAGAAAAGTATGATGTATAGACAATCAAGAACCTGATATGTATGTATATCGTGTTTGAGCTCCATGTACAAGTTCTTTAATTCTGTACAAACATAACAATACTCATTTTTTAGAAATAAAGAAAACACAACACAAGAATCGGCAAAAGAAAGAAAGCACGTAACTAAGTAGCATACCTGCTAGGATCCCAACAATTGGATCTTTCAAAGGTATGTATTTCTTTTTTGAAGATGATCTCTGAAATAATAAGGAGTGAAATTAATCCAAGATATGTTGAATCAAACTGATCAGTTGATCCAACTAAGTAATATTATGCATACTTGGTATACTCGGTGAATAATGGATCTTTCAAGCTGTAAAGTGCCCATATCAACTTCCACCGATTTAGCTGTAATTAATCTGATATGTTAGATACTACGATCATACATGATCAAAATGGTCATAGCTGCTTTTCAACGGCCTACATCAATATATCAGTAACATGTTCTGATTTTTTAATCCAAAATTTTTGACACACATTGATCAAACAAGAAGATCGTCTATAACGTCTAAAACTGTTGATCTTCTTTTTGTTGTAGCAAGTGTAGTTAATTGCTTTCAGCAATTGCAATAGAATATTTTAGTAATCAAATTACTTCTGCAAATTTATGTTACAGCTATCGTCCTTATACTGATGCCATGGCTTACCGACACCATGCTATGATTGTATGACGCACCCAAGTCATTGGCCTATCTCTTACTAAACAATATTCCATTTCTATAAATTATTTTTTCCCCCACCTCAATGTTACATATTATTTATACTTCATTAAGTGGTATTATTTTGGTTAACTTCTATGTTTTGGTTTGTTTGTGTAATTTTCAATTCAGGTGCTCTTCAGACTATGGAAAGTTATTGCAAAAGGCTTTTCACAAATGAACCTAAAACCCCAATAAAACACATAAATGGTCCAATGGAAACAATAGCTTATTTTTAAATGAAATGACATCAAATGTATACCAGTTCAGAACAAGGAGTCTGAAAAGTCCAAAACTCCAGAATTCCAAAAGAAGAGAAGCTTTGCAATGTTTGTTAGATTTTGAAATGCCAATGTCTCCAGAATTTCAGATAGTCCAGCTTTTATTCTTAATCCTCCTTTACCTCTAAAAAGGAAAACAGTTCGAGACTATTTTCTTGCTGCATCTTGAGAAAAAAATACAGTGATGTGATTCTTTTGTAATAGTTGCTTTGAGTTATACTGAATTGTGTTTGCAGTTCTTTCTTGGATATTAAATAAGTGAGAAATTAGTTATATTTTTGTGAACAAGCTCACAATATTAGTTTTGCTTTCATTTTACTTTCAAATATAGTTTTACTTTTCAAAAGAACACCCTAAAACTAGTTAAAGCAGTAGATGCATTTGAAGACGTAAGCTTATGTTCTGCGATAGTAATGTTCAACATAAGGGTGTATGCAGCATTTGCGTATAAGGACTACACCAAAAGAAAAATCCAAGATAATTTGAGATGATTGTATAATTTAAAAAAAAAATCAAGGCAAAAGGTCAATCAGTAATGCATACCGAAAAATAAATGTTGGCAGACCCATCTACGCAAAAGCAACGTGATACTTTAGTTGGTTACTTGCTCAGCGGGTGAAAGTCACTATTCTCTTGATAAATCACTAATCCTTTTTTATAAAATTTGTTAAAGCCTTACGTGAAAAATGAACAAAATAAAAGAATTACAGCCCAAACAAACACTAAAATGGAGGGAGTAATTAATATAATAATAACTATAGGTGATTTGAGCTTACCAATGTTTTAAGAAGCTCAAGAAACACAACTACTGTACATACATTAGTGTGATCCTCTCCAACAAAGCTGATAAATGCCCAAAGATCTTCATTTCCATAAATTTAATTGGGTTTTTTCTAATGTTGTAATGCAACAAAGTTTTCCAGTACGGTTGAACTAAAGAAAACAAATTTATGGCTAATGTTGTATTTATTTCACATTTAGTCATGGTTATGTGCATTTACCAGTAACCAAAACTCAACCCAAAATTTAATATTTTTTATTGTGAAAAGTGTGCATGTTAAATTTTATATCTGTTGAACAGGTTTCTTTTGTATAAAATAACAACTATTTTTCTGTCTCTAAATTATACAAAGGTACAAATCAGATGATAGCCTTGACGTTTACTTTAGGTAGTGAAATATCCAAAGACAGCTTGAGATTATTTGGAGAGTATAGACCAAATCATAAGTGCATCAGACATCGTGATGGACGGTACTAGAAGATTTTATGGTTCAAATGGATTTGCAGTATTGAAGCAAATAAGTGGAAAAGGAAACATAAATAAACTTATGTCTGTGGATTTATAAATGCATTTTTTTTATGACATAAATAATAAATAACAGGAATGAAAAGTTTCGTTAGGATGTTTATGGAACTTCAAGGAAAGTATAATGACATTTTTATTTCAACTTTATCGCAGCACAAAATAGTTTGTTTGTGGTAAGATAAAAATGTCAGAAGAAGTGCAGTACTATCCTTTCTATATGAGTTGCATACACTGACCACTTTCTATAGTGCTAATAATTGATGTGTTCCTAAATTATATGCATGAAAATTCCTAATCTCTATTTGGGACTCCATATTTACTATGTTTATGGCATTAACATGTCATGATAAAAACAATCAAAACACAGGTGCCAACATCACTCATATATAACATTTAGTAAGAAGGGTAAGCTATCTGGTTTCAGGAGCAAAATTTTGGTAAGAAGTATAACTTAAGTAAAGTACATACCTGGGGTTTCAAGTGAAATTTATCGGCTTATATGCCTGGAGATCATCACCATGCTTCTTCTTTGTTTGCTTCCTTTATCTTTTATAAAGCTTTTCAGTTCTCTGCAATCTTCATCTCTATATTTTGTATCAAAGAATTTATCCATTTGAGTTTTTCTTCATTTCTTAGGACAGTACAAGAAATAAGACATGAAAAACGCTGATTTATATTACTCTTAGTACTATCAATTGTATAATATAGGTTATATTTAAGTCTATATTCAAAGATTGATAGGTCGACTGGCAGAAATGATGTTTCTTAAACAATCAGTTATTTGTATGGTCCATGTAAAAAATGATTTTACTTTGCAAGCACCATACGGTTATACCGAGGATGGCAAGTAATCATAAATCCTATTTTGGGCCAGCTATCAACAAGTTTTAGTGTTAAAAAAGTCAAATTGCTTGGTCCCCTTTTATAACATCTTTCCCTTTTACCTCGAATCAAGTGAGCTCAAAAATTACCAATGGTATAACATTAAAAAATAAAGCTTAAGGTACAGACCTTGTTCCTTATTAGTGGATGAGAAAGTAAAAACATTATTAACTTGTGCCTGTATCCATATACATTAAAAATAAATCTAAATCTTCTACAAAAAAATGTATCGGAATTTTCAACAGTGAAGCAAAACAAAAATATATACATCCGACAACAATATAATTAATGTAATACACTTGAGATTATAATGCAAATATGCCATAAAGTGCCAACATCCCATTTTAAATGATATTGAAGTTCATTGAGGATCAAAAGCCTATGACTTGATTTGTTGTGGTTGAGGTGAGTAAGAAAATCATAATCTTGTTTGCATTTTTATAGTCAGAACCATGTAAAGTTCTATTGCAGTAATATATTTAAGATTCAAGAAAAATTAAACAGTGTAGCAAATAAGTGTACAAACAAGAAACCAACAGAGCTTATAATCCAGATATCTAAAGTGACAAGTAACTAACAGAGCATGACTAGTTCTTGTAATCTTTTCCTACTTATTCGTATTTTAGAAGATACAAATACATGCATTTCAGAATCCTCGAAAGAACGCAAAAGGAAAATATAATTAAAACCTGAAGCGGTGAATCAATTAAACCTAAAAAAGATGAATTAGGGTGGTTCATTGACAATGGAGTACCTGTGGTATCAAAGGGGCAGTGACGATCGACAAAATAGAAGAATAAGAAAAATTCAATGGAAATGAAAATAGGCGGAATTGAAATGAAGAAGAGAAGAGGGAGCGGCAGTAAAGAGAGGGAGAATGAAAATTTTGGGAAGTATAATGAGTGAGGCGGCAAGTATTTTGTCATTGGAAATTAGAACCCTAGTACCATTCTCAGCGTTCCAATGCAAACATTTTTCATTTTAAAGTGACTTTCACCGCATTTATGTTCGAAACGCTGAGAATAAATGCAGTCATAAATCAGATTTCTTGTAGTGTTGTGAGATTCGAGATCGTGAATCCGATTCATGTTCATCTCTTGTTTTATGTAGCCTTGAGGCTCATCCTTTTCTTTTAGACTGCATCCTTGAAGCTCAAAAGCAAGATCCCGAATTGGCTCTTCTTAGCCAAAGTTGTAGGGATCGAAATAAGGTTGATGGTTTGAAAGACTTTGATATTGATGCTCGTGGCGGCATTCAAAAGTTTGGTAGACTTATTGTGCCAAACATTTGTGATCTTCGTAAAGACATTTTAGAAGATTCTCATCGTTCTAAATTTACCATTCATCTCGGTAGTAGTAAAATATACGTGGACATGAAGCGACTTTATTATTGGGATGGAATGAAATCTGATATTGCTAACTTTATTAAGCATTGCATGACTTGCCAACTCATAAAGGCCGAGCATCATAGGCCCGGTGGGTTATTGCAACCTTTAGACATTCCCATTTGGAAGTGGGATCAAGTCTCTATGGACTTCATTGACGGTCTTCCCCGTTCTCATTCTGGTCATCATAGCTTATGGGTGATTGTAGATAGACTTACAAAATCCGCCCATTTTATTCCGTTCGGTCCAATCGGACCGTACCTCTTTTGGCCAAACTCTATGTTAAATAAATTGTTAAATTACATGGAGTTCCAACTTCTATTATTAGCGATCATGATCCATTGTTTACTAGTGGATTTTGGAAAGGTCTTCAAAAAGCTTTGGTAACAAAGCTTAATTTTAGCACCGCTTATCATCCTCATCCCGATGGACAAACGGAGCGTGTGAATCAAACTCTTGAAGATCTCCTTCGTGCATGTGTTCTTGATTTTAGGGGAAGCTCGGAGGATCATATTTCTCTTGTTGAGTTTTCTTATAATAATAGATTCCAATCTAGTATTTGTATGGCTCCTTTTGAGGCACTCTACGGAAGGCCATGCCGATCTCCTTCATGTTGGCTTGAAGCCGGTGAGAAGCTGGTTTTAGGTCTGATCTTATTCGTGATGCCACATAAAAGATTGACCTTATTCGTCATAGGATGAAAGAATCTCGAAGTAGACAAAAATCCTATGCCGATAATCGAAGAAGGAAATTAGAATTTTATGTGGGAGATTTAGTGTTTATTCGTGTTTCACCTATGAAGGGTGTTGTGCATTTCAGTCGATCGGGAAAATTAGCACCTCGATATATTGGTCCATTTCCCATCACCGAACGCATTGGTTCCGTGGCTTATCGCCTTTTATTACCAGCTCAATTTTCTGCTATTCATGACGTATTCCACGTCTCTCAACTACAGAAATGCCTTAGAGATACTGATTCTATTCTTGAGTCTTGTGTTATTGAAGAAATTGAAGTTTCGCCTAATTTGACTTATGAGCAGCAACCTATTCGTATAATTGCTACGGAGGTTAAACGCCTTCGAAATAAAGATGTTCCTCTTGTGAAAGTTCAATGGTCCTCAAATCCTAAGGATTGCTCTTGGGAATCCATGGAATTCATCGAGCAAACACATCCAAACTTATTCTCTCGTGCTCCTTAAGGTGAACTTCTCATTTCAAAATTTCTTCTTTTGTGTTTTTATGCCTTAGTATGGTTGTTACCTTTTATTTTCTTCTTAAGTATTGCGAGGACGCAATTTCTTTAAGGAGGGGAGCCTGTAACAACCCGCATATTTTACGATTATATATTTAAATGATTTATTTAAATATAGCATCGTTAAGTTGAATTTAAAAGTCCAAAACGTAACTTTTTGTAAATGGTCGAATACGGACTCGAGACTATTTCCATTTGGTCCAAAATGGCGTTTGCGACCTTTTTGAGTATAAACATCGATATGTTTGGAGTTGAGTAGAATATTTCTATTTTTCTATTGGGCTTTGGGTTTCGGTTTCAGCCCACTAACCCAACATAATACCCTAACTCCTCCTCCAACTCCTCTTCATTCATTTTCATTTCCTAACACTTTCAAGCTAAAAGAAAAATGGGGGAGGAGAAAAGAAATCAAAACCCTAGTTTACTAGGAAATTCAAATTCAAGCTCTAGAAATCAAAGAGAAGCTTAGGTAAGCATCCTCTTCATCTTCTCCATCTCAATTCCTCTCCAATTTTCAGAAATTCCTAAACCCTAACTTAGGAAATATTTGCTTATGAGCTTAGATTGGAGCTTCTTGAGTTGAAGTCGAAGAATGGTTGATCTTTCCTTAGTTTTAAAGCTTCTCATTCGTTGTTTTTGGGTTTAAAGGTGAGTTTTTGAACTCACGTCTATGTCTATACCTTTGATAGTTGTTAGGTATGAATTCCTAACACGTATTTCATGTTCATTTGCTTTTGAGTTGAATTGGATTGGTGAATTTTCCAATTTTTGATATTTTGAAGTCAAAATCTATGAAAATCCTTATATGGATGATTGGACATGTTATTTGGAGTGTATTGATGTGTTTATAGGGTTGGGTTGTCACTTGACATCGATCTCTAGCAATTGTCGTTCATTCATTTGTTTCAAATTTGATTTGGCCATCAATGGCCTTGGCAAAAAAATTGCTTGAGCTTCAGCTCAGACGTTTGGTAATAAGCTCAGACGTCTGATGCTATGGGAATAAAATTCCAGTCTTTCAGCTCAGACGTCTGAGCTTACTTCCCAGACGTTTGGGCGATCTAGAAGAAAATTCCAGAGCTTTAGCTCAGACGTCTGGGATAACCACCAAACGTCTGGAGCTGCTTATTTCAGCCAACTTACCTGTTTTGAATGGATTTCCATTTTAGTTGATTTTTGTTGATCCGATTAGTTGTTGTCATTTATTATCGACTTTGATGACTTCTTTTCGGGATTTTTGGGAATATCCATTTGATGGGATTGATATCGATTTTTATGGTTTTGATTCACGTCGTCGAATGTGAATTGTTGGTGATTGATTTTTTCTACAATCATTTCTGTGATTTGTCACTTTAAAATACAAAGGTTTCTATACTAGTAGTAAATACTCAAACTCTTTTACAAAAATGATTTCAGCATTTACTTTTAAGTACAAAGCTTGTTCTTAAAACCATTTTCTAATCTATTAGTATATACAAACCTTTACCTCATTCGCATGAGAAATCCAATTAAACGACTTAACAAAACAAGTGGTATGGAACGCTTGCGTTTACTTCGTCGGTTAATTCTTAGACTTGTTCGATTGAAATCTTGTGACAATTTTTGAGTGGAAATCTACAATTTGTTCGTAAATATTTAAGTTAAGCTAGTGGTTATGGGACATGAAGCTAAACTCATTTATTTACTAGCTTAGTGTAATCTACACTTTTTATTGATCAATGGTGATCATTTTATGGTTTAGACTAGCAATATGCGATGTCTCTTTGTCCATGTGAGGGACTGTACCTCGTTTTATGAAACTTCGCCTCATTTTATGGGCTAAAGACCTATGGTCTTTTGACCATTTGTGGGGCTCCGACTTAAATTGGTGGGGTAGCGACCCATGGCCTTCAGGCCGTTTGTGGAGCCTCGGCTCAAACTTGATGGTTAGCGACCATGGAACAACGTTCCGTTTGTGATACACGTGTTGGTGAGTTTTCATGCTCCCGTTTGTGATAGGCCTCCCCCTTTGTGTTTTCTTTTCTGGATTTCTGATTGATGATTTCTAGAATTTGTGTTTCACCAATTTTGGCGATTGGCATTTATATGTTTTGTCAATATTTGGGGTTTGGTGAATAAGTTAAAGAATATGACATTCTTTTTGGGTGTTTGAGTAGATTTGAGATATTGTATGATTTTCGTTGTTCTCAAATATATACTTGTCACAGTATAACCTTATTGTTATCATACATTTCTGTTATATCTCTTGTCCTATCTCACTTTATGTGATATTTATAGCCAGACTGATCCGTTTATTATTTTTCTTCTTAAATAATACTCGGGTCAGACCGAGGTGTTACAGGTGCTTCCACTTGACTTCTTAGCAGGGGCTTGCTTCTGACTTTTGGCTAACTACTTTAGCTTAGTAGTTTTTGCTTTTATACATTTGAATTAGAGACTCCTTGATGTATACATATTCTTTTGCTTAGCACTTGTACCTATTCTTTTGTGATGAAGTGCTTCTTGTTTGACCACTATTTTGATGTACACTTTTATGTGTTATATTCATATCTGTTTCCACCTTTGTGATATGAATATCTGTGACTGATTTGTGTTATGCTTATTTCTATATTTGTTTCCGAAGCCTACATAGCCATTGTGTAGTAGCTTTGAGTTTGTATTTTATATGTCGGATTTCCTCTTGAAATGAAATGCAAGTCATATTATCTGACATATCGGTACTCGCACAAAGCAATTACATAGATGGTCACTCCTCAACAGCCTTATTCTTCGTACTAGTCGACGGCATTACCCCGTAGTGTCCTTGGCTAGTGTGAGTATAGAGGTGGGGCGTTACACGTTCCGATTTGGAACTAAAACCGGACGACATCCGATTTTAGCCCAAATTTCGACGGTCTCCAAATTCATCCAAACTAGTTCCATTTCGAAGCTCTCGTCGATTCGAGCGCAACGTAAAAAGTTTCGTCTCGAACGAACCTCATATGGAAGAGTTGTGCAATTGTTAAATTTTCGATTTGTTTTTAAATTAAAACAACTTTTATATAAAATTTACAGTTATACACTTACACTCCTTTCTTTCCCAAATTCTTTCTTCTTCCTCCAGCACAGTGAAACCGTTCCCAAAAGTGCACGTGCACACAGTGATATGGCGATCCGCTTGATCTTTCGATGAACCGATGCCACCGACGAATTTCCCTCACCGATCTCCACTTGTTCGACACCACGCTTCATCCTCCGAGCCACCGAAGCAAATCGCAACCTGACCCTCTCCCCTATCGCTGCACAGTGCATATGATCATCTCCCCTCAGTCGCACTTTGACAAACTCCGGCCAGAGATGCCCTCTTCCACTGAGAACGCCAATCCATCCTCCAATCGATTGATCGACGACTAAAACAACTGAAATGCCAAACCCTAGCTCGGCGTCCTCCAATCCGAGCCACCTCAAACTTGATCGCATGCACAAAGAAGCATATAGGGTCGAAGCTCTTGTTAAAACATGATTTTTAAAGCACGTTTCAGATTTTATTATTGAGTAGAATGTGAGATATAAATTTTTTGAAGTTTGAAATCTTTTTTTTTCTCTGTAAACCTAAAGGAAGAAGAGAGGGAGGGAGATCGCGTTTTTACATAGGTGAGGGGGCATGGGCTTGTACGGGTTGCGGGCTGATGGAGATGGAAAATGGATGTGGTCAAATCAATGAAATATATTATTTAAATTCAAAATATCTAGGTACTTAATTTCAAACCCTGATTGAGACGTGCTGCCTGGCGTTCCTAATGTTATACCCCTATTCCGAACGCAATGGAACTAGTCTCGATTTCTAATTCGATCGTATGTAGAAGATAGCTTTTTGAACCCAATTATTATATTAAAATTTCAATATTAATTTCAACGCGTTTCTATCCCGTACGACCAAACGATACGTCTGATCGCTACGAAATTTGATGGCGTATTATAATTCATTATTACGGACTCAATGACACAGGTTTCGTCAAAATCCAAGACTGTGCCCCGGAAGGCTATTTTCACTCGTTAATTAAAACAAGTAAATTTCAAAATTATCTAAATCACTTTTGAATCAATTTTAAAAGTTTTATTATCTTCATTCTTATTAATAGAATTTAAATAAGCTTTGAAATAATTTTTATCCAAAATAAAAATCCAAGATTCAATTATTTAAATGATTTCAATTATCAAATCCAACAATTAAATTATCCAATAAATTACTGAATTTGAAATTCAAGTTATTCAACCTATAAAATTAACTTTTCAATATTTAAAATTAATTAAATATTCTAATTTTTAATAACTAAAATTCCGAGTCGTTACATAATCTTTCGCCAAAAATAAACTCATTGAAACTTTGTTATTACTTTTACTAAATTTCCAAATTCATTCATAGATTCCGACTAATATCATCCCATTCAATTATTTCAGGTTATAACTCAAAATCAAATTTTAGTTATCAAAAATTTCTTCAAAATTTCTCAAAATTTTTCTAACGCCTTAAATTTACGAAAAATTTCGCCAGCGTCTCCTTTGTGCGACTCGATCGAAACAACTACTAATCACCACTACAGGCCCAAACCAGCAAAAGAAAACAAAAGCCAAGTGCTCAACCATAAAACCATCAAACCAAACATCAATATAAACATGTACTTTTTTGTCGGGCAACCAAATTTTACTTATGAAACCAAAGGCATCAAACTAGCTCTTGCTTTTATATACCTGCATCTTATTTACCAATGATATCCAATCATATAGTCCAAAATTATATTATTTTGCATTTCCAATTTTTCAACATTTAATTTACTAAAGCCCGTATGATGTACATATATCACCCATACGCAATATCAAATCTGATCGCTCGATCACACAATTTCACTTTCGAACTAGTATCGTTCACACGACCACTCTAGTGCGGACTCGGATCCGGTTCCTTGATTAGAAACCTCCGTTCTCCTTTCATAGCCATATATTATGATAGAGAATTCAAAAATCAATGAATAATCCATATTCAGTGTTCGCCGTCGAGAACCGAGTGAAAAATCCCAACTCGGACCGATGTAAATCATCTCGAAATATTGTACTCGAATCTGAATCAAATCGTTATGCGAATAAAATAATATACGTACAACTTACGTATTTATTTCAATTGATTTCTTAGCTATACCAAATTCTTTTTATTCACATTCACTTCATTCTCATTTATTGTATTTACTATCAATTATTCACATTTAATTGATCTACATTCAATTATCCACATTGCTTTATCCACATCCATTTATTACTTAGTATATTTCTTTCAATACGAATGTCACTTAAGAATTATTCCCTCAAATTTTATGTTTGACAATATTTCACTCTATACTAAATTCATTTATGAATTATTTCATAAAAATTTACTCAAGTTTATAAATATTTCATTCAGCTCTTCTCATGTTTATTACCACTTCACAATTTAAGTCCATATCCATTACAAATCAATTTCAATTCCATTTAACTTAATTCATTTTCCAATTTCAATATTCAATTCTAACCAATTTCACTTCACTAACTTATTTAATTAGTCCATCTCATTGATTCACTTCAAATCACAATCAATTCCATTTCCAAAAACATTTCATTTAACTTAAGTTAAATCTTCTTTTCAAATTTGCTTTCTCAACATTATATGCAATAATTTTAAAACTTTGTTTTACTTACAAATTCTCAAAATTTATAAGTTATCAAACTTATTTTGTCATATTTTCATTAAACACTTAAATGAAAATTTCCAGAGTTTAAACACCTTGTTCTTATTTATTTCAAATCATTTTGAAATCATGTATATACATAATCCCCTTGGTATATCAAATCATTCTTTTGAATTTTAGAATCAAAGCTAGTTTTACCAAAGCAAAATCCTAAAGGTAGCAATTCCTCTCTTAGAAACCCGAAAATAAACGTCGATGATGCTACGGTCGTCATTGAAATTATTTTCCAGTGACTGAAGTTAGTTCAATGCTTTTATTTATTAAAAACCCTTTTTAAATATTCCCATTCAAAAATATTTCCCAAATAATATTATTATTATATTCCAAAACTTTGAAAAACCATTTCCAAAACTAATAGGATTTAAATTCTCCAATTCCCAGCTTTTAAACCCTTTTTTACTTACAAATCATATTTATAATATACTTCTGAAATTTCATTTCCATTCAATTTATAAATCAAATTTATAAACTATATTTTATATAATCTCACTTTGGTTATATAAAACCATTTTCTTAATTGTTTATCTTATTTGCATTATACTATCAACAGCTTTTATTAGAACACAACAACAACAAAAAAAACAAATGATAATCATCAAATATTATCATTTTCTAACAACCAAACACACCATATATGCCATAATAATTTTCTGAAAAATTATTCCTATATATATAAAACATAATCAAGGTAAAATTATTTTATTTACCCAATTTCAAAATAATACCATGTCGAATTACTCTGTTCGAGTGTTTGGAGATCCCTATCAACAACGTTATTTACTCGTATTGACCGGAATCCATAAGCCACTCGACTGACCAATCAACACAATATAAAACTTTTTTTTATCACTAACAAATACACGCTCATATATATATACATACACACACTCAAACTCATTCTAAGATGCTACTGACCCTATCTCTAAGTTATCCCCACCAAAGCCAAGGTTCTCGCTTAACCTTCATCTCTGATACCAAATGTAACGAACGTAGGCTTTTCAACCATCCTAGCACCAACGTGGCATTACACTAGTACCTCGACTCTGCTTTTACGGTCAGCCTCGCGACTGTAAGCACCTAGCAAACCAACCCATCAAGGTCTTATACTACCTCTCCAGGACGTGTAGGAGAAGAGTCTCTTGCTCGCCACCAAACAGAAAGCGATAACCCTCTGTCATGTTAATCCAACCAATGGAAATAGATCTGATCCCGGTCTCTTCGAAATAACTTTTCGATAATTTTCGTTAAACTCAAAGTCGGTTCTTTAGGAAATAAACAGTAAAAGATAAGATCGGAGATCACCTCCTAACCGTTAGTGGACCGTGCCATCAAAGATTTATACGCATAGTACAGCATCATCAAAGATGACTGTGCCACATAACTCACGTGTTTCTTCTAGATATTTCCAAAGTTACGTTTGGGTCCAAATTCGATAGTCGGTTATTTAACTATCGAATAACAAACATTCAATCAGGGATTTATTCCATAGGGAAAACCATCATTGGTTAAGCATATAAACAATCACTAGCCTCCTTTTATAAATCTTTCATAAATAAAAAACACATTGTAATTTACTTGTACAAGAATACTTTTACAAAGGTATATCGACAAATCCCTATATTTTCAATCCATAGAAAATATCCATATACTTATATCAACGATATAAGTATATTCACACACATTACACCTCGTATCTTAGAAAATGCACTCATATACTTATCTCTATGGTATAAGTATATTTACAAAAGTTGGATAGATTTTCTTTTTTTCGATTCTCAAATCATTTATAAATTCCTTACAATCCTTTCAAAACCATTTATAAACCATTTTATAAATCTCCAAAAAACCATTTATAGTCCCTTTATAAAAATTCCATCACTTATAACTTTATACATTTCAAAAATCTTTTATAAACCCTTTATAAATCCATAAGACCATTTATAAAACTCCTTTATAAATCTATAAACCTGTTTCTAAAATTCGTTTATAAATATCTAACCATTTATAAACTCTTTCACCTTGTAAATAATCTTCCCTTAAGTCTTCAAACCTTTTTATAAACTCATTTATAAAATCCAGGTCTTTCAACTCTATTCATGGGTCTTAGAAACATTTATAGATAATTAAAAATCCTTTACTTCAAAACACCATTATATAATAATAATTATTAACAATAAACATTATAAATAAATGAAAATTATTAACTTTAAAACATCTTAAAAATAATAATTAATAATTTCAAAATAGTGTTAAATAAACAATAATAATTAATCTTTACCATTTTATAAATAATAATAATTTATTTTCAAAACCTAATTAATAATCCTTATTATTAGTTTCAAACCATAATTATTCTTGAAATAATTAACCTTTCAAAATATTAAAATTTTGATAAATTCTTTAAAATAATATTAACTATAAACAATAACTTTAAAACAATACTAATATAATTAAATAACCTTAAGGTAATATACTATAATTAAATAACCATAAAACAATATTAATAAAATTAAATAACTTTTAAAAAATATTAATATAATTTAATAATTTTTTTAAACAATATTAAATATAATTAAATAACTTCTGAAACAATATTAAATATAATTAAATAAATTTTAAAACAATATTAAATATAATTAAATAAATTTTAAAAACAAAATATTTTCGAAACCCAATTTCGGATTTAAAAATCATTTCCTGTCTCAAAACCCAATTCCAGCTCAAATGGAAATATACAGTATTTCAAAATACTAATTTAAGGCCAACAGCCACCCAACGCTTCACCAATGTCAATATTAGTTTTTCTATCACTACAGGGTTTTTTTTCAGACATATAACAATGTTATAACCATAGTGCCCATAATCAGGTTCATTATTCAATAATCCATATAAAAGGAATATTATTTAAACAATTTAATAATGCGAGGAACCCCGTTGGATCCCTCCAACCTATCCCCCTGCATCACAACTCATATATATCAGCACATATATATGTGAATAAAATCAACATTGATGAGGAACCCTGTTGGATCCCTCCGACCTGTGTCCCCTGCATCACAAACGTTATATAATCATAAAATATAAATCAACCACTTTGAGGCGGGATTCGTATACAAAGGGTCACTCGCCCTTACACGGGAACGTAATAAGGTCTCATCCACTCCAAGAGTAGGAATATATCCAAACCAACTAATAAATATAGTAATTCATCTAAACGATCATTCAATAATTTTTATTAACTATATATCATACTAGTTAACCAAAAAGGTGAGTTTAACTCACCGAAAATTTTCTGTTGTCGCCGAGGCATTCCGGTTTGGAAGTAAAACCGAACGACATTCGATTTTAGCCCAAATTTCAACTATCTCCAAATTTTTCCAAACCAGTTCCATCATGAATATCTCAATGACACGAATCCAACGCAAAAAACGGCGTTCGAATCCGACCTCGTATGAGTGAGATATAAAATTTATAAGTTATCGATAAATTTAAATTTATAATTAAATAACTTTATAAAAATTACAACTCTACCCTTATCGCCCTTCTTCCCCAAATAAACATACATGCACAGTGATATGCGCCATTGTCGTGCATGACGATCAATGATACGGAGCTCTGATGCTCCGTTTTGCGAACCATCTTCACTGTTGCGCTCTCCTCCGAAATCTCTATGCGCCTATACCCAAAACCCCAAGCATGACTCGCTCAACTAAATCATGACCTGGGCCTAATCATTACGACGCTGCCAAAAATCACGATCCCTAGCTTGAATCGCACCACCTTAAAATGCGCTTACGCATGCTTCTCGGCAAGACAAACACGATACCAATGTTCGAACAAGCTAATTCCGCCAACTCGAATCTTAAACCCTAATTATAACCCACTACGACCAAACTGTTGCATTCTCCGAGACATCACTGAACACCAAAATGAGACTACAAGTGGGGAGCCCTTGCCAATATGAGTTTAAGGAATCTGAAATCATGATTTATAGTTGAGTATATATTTTTACCTTGAATTTAGAGAGTTGATTTCAAAAGAGAGCTCCATTTTTGGTTACATGAAACTATGATATAAAGCAGGAAGGGCATGGGCTTGCATACGAGAGCATGAGCATGGGTACGGTAGAGGAATGGTGAGGTATGGCCTTAAAATATAGGGTTTATATATATATGTGTGTATATATATATATATAATTTTAAATTATTCGACAAAACATAACCAAAAATCTCAAACTCCAAACGAGACGTGCCGCCTGGCGTTCTATATGTTATACCTCTATTCCGAACACAACGAACTAATCTTGAGCCCTAATTCGATCGTATGTAGAAGATAACTTTTGAAACCAATTATTATATAAATCTCGAAAATTAATTTCTACGCGTTTCGGTCTCGCACGACCAAACGATTCATCTAATCGCCATGAAATTTGACGGCATATTATAATTCATTATTATGGATCCAATGAAACTGGTTTCGTCGAAATCCAAGAAGTGCCTCAGAATGCTATTTTTACATGTTAATTAAAACGATTTATCATAAAACCAAATAAATCATTTTTATATCCAAATTAAAAGTTTAGTATTATCATTCTTATTATTTTAAATTGTTTAAATAAGATTTCCATATCATTTTCATTCACATAGAATTTAAGATTTAATTATTTAAACAATCCCAATATTAAATTTAACAATTTAATTATCAAATAAATCGTTATTTTTGAAATTCAAGTTATTTAACTTATAAAAATAACTTTTCAATATTTAAATCAGTTAAATATTCCCAATACCAATTTACTAAAATTTTGGGTCGTTACATTGACCCTAAGGTACACACCCTCCATATATGACTTTCCACCTCATCCAACAAGCCTCCCTCCATCCATTCCATAGGTTTTGGCCTTGTCCCCCCTTTTCACGGTTTGAGCCAACATGATTTGAAGCCAAATGTACATTGTGTTTATATATGTTGCACTTTACTTTTACTTGATTTCCTTATTTTTCATGAAATATCACATGACACGTACATATATACTTAACTAAATATACACATATATCTACCCACATAAATCCTAACTCATTTTATAAGTGTATGCATATATTATACAATAGTGAATACACCAATCCCGACAACTTTTATTTGACGAAAAGTCGAAAATTTGGAAAACAAATTCTGCTCACATTTTCGATTTTTTTCAAACTAAATAATTTTGTAAACTAAATTTGAAAACTATTTCACCATCTTTATTTATTACTTAAAAGAGTCTTACTTTAATTATAAAATCTATATATTTAAATGTTTAAAATTAATTAAATACTCATAAATCAAAGCGATCAAATTCCGGGTCGTTACATAGTGACTCTTGTTGTATATTCTTTTGACACTAGTCTGGTGCTTTATCATGTATATGTTTTATGTAAGTCTAGTATTTCTACTTATATAGACTCGCTTATGTATATATAAATTATTATGTCTATGTTTTATATTCCACTATGTTCTGTGATTTAGTGTTCTCTCTAATATATAATATATTGTTCTGATCTTTCTAGCCAACGTATTATTGCTTTGTACCGATACCGTGCACGTCATATGTGATTCATGACTTAAAATAAAATGTGTCGGTGTTATCCTAAGAGAATATTCATAGTTGGTCTCCTATCCAACCATATTCTCCGTATTAGCAAACGATATTACTACGTAATATCCTTTGTTAGTATGGGTATAGAGGTGGGGTGTTATAGTTTGGTATCAGAGCCAGCTCAGAACAATATATGATATGTGAGACATGAATCTTAGCCTAAACAGACTTAGAGTTCCATCCCTTGGGGTGCAGGGTAGAATTTAGAATTTATTTCCTATTTAAGACAGAATATAAGTGATATTGAGAATAATCATCAGGACATATTTGTAAAATTTTGGACTATTATACAAATAATTATTATGGAAGTGTTGATAGAATTTAGAATTCACTTTTTTTAAGAGTGAGATCAATTGAGTATTATAAATTTGACCTTAGATGGCTTGGAATTGAATTGTTGTATCATGATCCATTAGTGATTAGAATTGCGCAGCGGAAATAAATAGACTAGCTTCCGACGGGAATAGTAATTAGTTTGTTTTATACATGATTGATTAGTTGATTAATGCTTGGTTGTTTTGAAATTATTAGTAACAATTTAAAATTTATATTAAGTAGTAATCAACCCTTAAGAGTTTGAAACCTACTTGATTTAAATAAGACCTTGCAGTGTCTTCGGTGGTGTAGCTAACCTACTTGATATTAATAATAAGACCTTACGGTGTCTTCGGTGGTGTAGCACCCTAAGGGATATTTGAAGTTTGTTTCTTTTATAAAAATAGAATATTAATCCATATGTATGGTTAATTAAATACAAGATGGAATTAAAATTTTATGGCTGCTTAATATATGCATGGATGAATGGATGTATTATTGAATCATTATTAGTGAATCATTATTAAATGAAGATATAAAGATTTATTGAAAGTAGTTTAACAAAAGCAAGCACCTATTTAAATTAAAATCACTTTGATTAAAGAAGTATTTGGAAATATATTTTATGTTAAATTGCCCGTTGGGTTTTAAGAATTTTGGTCGAGGCGTCTAGCCAACGTTGTCAATAGGGATTCCTAAACACTAGGACGAGACATTCTGACATAGTAATTTGGGTTATAATGTTTTAAAAGTCTTATAAATTTTTATGAAAGTGTAATAAATAATATTTATAGAGGAAAATAAAATTTTGAAGTAAATATTAATCAAAAATGAAATGATGTTTTGAAATATATATATATATGTTTTGAAATATATATGTATATACATATATAATTATTTTGGGAGAAAATGTCTTGAAGATAAATGTTATTTTAAAGAAGAATTGTGAGCTATATATTTTATTTTGAAAAAAATTATATATATTTTACGGAGTTTTGATAATAATATTAAGTGATTGATTTGAGATGAATAATACTATTTGAAAAGATAGAATATTATTGAGAAAAATGTTTTAATAAATATTTCGATAAGAAAATATATAGTTAATATAAATATGCATTTTTTTTAAATTTTGATGGTTAAAAGTAAGGGACAGTTTGGCACAGGTCCCTAATAAGTTTCAAAATACACAAAAACCCCAGTAAAAAAAAGTTTGTAAATTAGGTCCCTAGAATTAACTTTTTATATTAGTAACTCATTTGGTGTTTGCCTAAGTAAAAATTCACTATCTATGAATTGATGAAATTATTATAGCATAATCTACTAATTTTTGAAACAATTGGAATTATTGTATAAATGTAAAATTATAGAATTGTAAAGTAAATTGTTTGATATATTGTTTGGTGGATGGTTGGAAATAAAAGGGTTAACTTACTGTGTAAATGTCTGTTTTAAGCGATTTTTGGATTTCTAGCAAAAGAATTTTATTCATCTACATCTTGTATGTATCACTTTTCCATTTTTTTATACTCGAAAATTATTTTGCAAGGTGGAGGAATAATTTTGTCAATTTTTTTATTTAAACTCAATTCAAACCCCTTATAATTTTGGATCATATCCTTTTCATTTCGGGTCTGATTTAGTCGTTTTTACACTTTTCGAAAAGATAATCTAATAAAGAAGAACTTTGGTCTTGAACACTTGTGAAAATTTTGAAATTTGCTATCTTTAAAATTTATTTGAAAACAAAGTTAAACTCTGGCCCGCATATGGAAAAGTCTAAGCCGGAATACCTTATAATTTTGATCATAACTCATTCATTCCAGCTCTGATTTTCAAGTTATTGCACTTTTTGGAAAGCTACTTTAATAAGTAACAACTTTTATTCTAATCACCTTCTGAAATTTTGAGCTTTACTATTTTAAAAACCTGTTTCAATCAAAGTCAAATTCTGACCTACTTTTTGCAAAACCTTAACGTGTACATTCTGTTATTTCAATCATAAATCCTGACCCTTTTATCTAAATTCAATGAAATTATATTCGCAGGAAAGCCAAGGGTATGTGGAGTAACTTTCATGTAGACCACTTTCAAAAATTCTGAGCTTAGCTATTGCAAAATCCTGTTGCAACTTAGGCCAACTTTCATCTCAAATTTTGCGAACTCAAATTTTATGTTTTATAGTGTAATAACAATAACTTTTGATGTACAAACTAGATTTATTATTCAAAAAATGTTTTAGTGAGCTAATTACATGCTTTCCAATTTTTATTTTAATCTATTTCAAAAATTTGTCAATTTAACATGTTTATGTTAGTCGGTGCATGAGTTATTACAAAGAGTTATAATTTTGCAATTCTATAAAGTAAGTTATATGTTGTTTTATTTTTCATACCCTATCTTATGTGCTAATAAGTATATTAAAGATAAGTGCAGGTACATGAAGGCATTTCATTGCTTTTTGTATACTCACTCGCTTATTTGCCGTTTTCTTAAGCGTACTAGCAAAAATTCCACTATGGGTATGTTCTTATATATTGTTAAAAAGATTATATTATACCTGTGCAAAAAGTATTTTTAGATTGAAATTCTGTGATTCTAATCATGTTGATCATGCTTATTGTCATTTTTGTATTTTGAGAATCTTCCCGGTATGAGATGTGCAAAGAAGACTCTTCCAGGTGTTTCCAAAACTTTGGGAGTTAGAAAACTTTTGAGAAAAGTTTTGTTAGCTAATTAAGTAAAAGGTTTGAAGGTTTAGGATGAGATAATTTAAAAGTGTCGATTATTTTTGACTTTAATAAAGTGTTTCCTTTGAATTGTAAAACTGATAATAATAGTAAATATGGAGTTTTCTAGAATATGGTTGGAGATGATTTTATTGTGGGATTATTCTAAATAGTTGATTTTTGTGTATGTATTATATATTTTAAAAATGAATATATTGCTAATAGTAATATATATGTTATAGACTCTTCTCCATAATAGAATTGCGGGGACGCAATTTTTTTAAGGGGGGGAGTTTATAACAACCCTGATTTTTGAATTACTTTAATAAAATAAATAAAGACTTAAATTGGATTTTAAATGTGAATTTGAATTTTACCTATTGAAAATGAGATAATTTGAAGGTTTTGATCTTTTAAGAAACGATAGATTGTTTTATAAACTTTAATTATTAATTCAGTATAGAATTGGAAAATTATATTTTTATCGTTTGAATGAATTTATTTATGTAAGACGTGGTAGAATTTCAGGTTGGTAAATCTTTTGTAAAATATAAAGAAATTTCGAAGTGTTGGAAACCGCTTTCAAATTATTGGTTGATATTTTATTTCATCCTTTTTTTCAAATTAATAAGAAATTGAGATTTTTGGTATTCTTTTGGAGACGATAATAGAGCTTTTCTAAGATTATAACTTGGAGATTTTTATAGAATTTAAATTAAGATGGAATTAATATTTAAAATATTTGGATGAGTTAATTATAAGGAATAGAAATATAAATTAGATTTAATCTCTTATTCTAAAAATTCAAGACCATATTTGGTGAGGAATAGATATAGTAAATTTAAGTGTTTCTTTAATTAAAAAGGTAATTGGGTTTTGATTTTTGGGCATTAAATTAGTAAATTAGTATAGCTCATTTAGAAAAAATAATTAAAATGGGAATTGTTTATATTTTCTTATTGGGTTTTTATTATAACCCAAAACTCAATTAAACCATCCTAAGGAGAGAATCCTCCTTAGCAAATTTAGCAAACTCAATTTATTTACATACATACTTACAGTAAAAGAGAAACCGAAAAACAAACCCTTTCTTTTTGAGACCCTAGACCTTCTAAAATCCAAATTAATTCAAGAAAATGTCAAAAATCTTCAAATTTAAATTCTAGCTTCTCTACAACCTTCTTCGCCTTATAGATCTGAAAAGAGAGAGTTTTGGCCATGGTTGTAGGTCGAAATTAGTTGAATTCCAAGATGGAAGGGTGAAAATCTAAAGCTAAGAACGCTGGTCAGTATAAAAATCATAATTCATTCTAGGAAAAAAAGAAAATTCTAAAATTTTGGTATATTGTTTGTAACTCATCTGTACACCTTCAAATTAAACTTTCATGGAAAAATAAATATATTTTCTATGTTAAATCACCACAGTACTAAGGACGAAATTCAAAGATTTTCGCTATTTGGTCTTGAGAGAGTTCCATGCAGTTTGGGTTTTTTAGTATGTTTAAGGTGGGTAATTCTTACCACTGTCCCTAATATTAATTGCAGGTTGTTAGCTGTGTTATTTTCTATGGATATTGAATGATTATTGTTGAACCAGTTTCTACTAAACTGCTAGAGTCAAAACTTGATGCTTGAAATATTGTTAAAACCTCTTATAGTGACGTAAATTATAGAACTGTATGGATGATTGATACTTGTGCATGCTTAGTTTTGGAGTGAATTACAGTCCAGATATTTAGTTTTAGTTGCTGGAATCGGTAGGATCATTGCCTAAGACGATTTCTGGAGCTTTTAGGCTCTAAGCGCTCACATCGGTCGACCGGTCGTGTAACGACCCGCTATTTTGGACAATACGCATCCGCACATGTCGGACTTGAATGATTCAAAATACTGAATTGTTAATTTAAATTGGCAAAACTGAACATATACAGTAAATAAATAATCACAGATCACAGACACAGAGTAATAATTGCAGCGGAAACAAAAGATAGTAGTTCATGAAGCTACTATATACATATCAGAGTTAAATAAGGTACAACAGATGTCTCTAATACAATAATCAAATAAAATATCAGAATACATCACTAGAATCAACTGGATATCTAAAACTGGATAGATAGCTGGATCTCCAAGCGAAGCTCCAACTCCAAAGGTGAGTCTCGAATACTGTATCACTCAGTCTGACCCGAGCGTAAAGAAAACACAAAACACTCGAGTCAGGATTAACATTCTTATATTTATAAATCCAACTCAAGTGAAATAACAACTGAAATATAGGTAACTCAAAGGATGTTTGGAATAACCATCCTTTAAGGATCCGTTAAACTATCTACTATGTAGTAGTGTACGATAAGTAGATAATGCCTATCAGTAATATAAGATATCAAAATAGTGTTAAGGCGTTACCATTATCCCCCTTAACACATTTTTATATAAGTGTTATAGTCTATACAGCACTGTAAACTCCACCGTAAACTAGTGGGATATCAGGGAGTACTCCATAGGTATAACACAAAACAAATTGTAGTGGTCGCGTATATAGGGATACAAGTATGACAAGGCACATGAGTCAATACCCAAGGTAGTGAAACTACCATTTGCCTGATCCGGACTGGTGAGAACGCATCGCCGCAGCGATCGCAACATCGCGAAACAACACTCCCAAAATCAAGGGTGCACCAATCGACAACAAGTAATGAGTAGTTTTCGAAGAAGTGTGTTCGCTCGAGGCAGCTAACCCCCATTTGGCCCGGCACGGCTCCTGTTTTAGTCATTTCCAATTTGACACAAGTGTCAAGGCTATCCATTATCGTTCTCTTTCTTCAGTCATCACGAACATCATTCCAACCACTTCATTCTGGATCACACTCCGCGTATAGTTATTAAAGTGGTTTTCGGTTTAGACAGAGAGTATGTCCCTAACCGATTCCGATCTCTTTAATAACCTTCGAAATTATTTCACCGATTGGTCGTTTATATATTAAAAAACCAAATCAATCTCAATTTAAATTAGAATTTGTAAACCAACATTCCATTTGTCTTTCTAAACCAATTTCCAAAATTTACGTTTCAATATTTTAAAATCTTATAATACAATTTCAATTTTTATTTTAAAACCATTCCAATATTCATTTAAATTCGTATATAAGTTTCATTCCGAAATCATTTTAAAATGGTTTAATTTAACATTCAAATCAATTTAAATTCATTGATCGATTTCATTCAACATTCGTTAAGTAAATTTGTCATTCCAACCAATTTCTATTTAACTTCCAATTCATTAAATCAATTATTTAAGTTCGACTCCATTATATCAAAACTTACAAATTTCATTAAATTAAATTCATCAAATCAAATTCTTTACATTTCAAATCTTACATTAATTTCAATAAAACACATTTTATTTCTTGTTAGAGAAATTCAATTTCACTTATTAATTTACTTAGTTAAAATTTCACAACTCAATTAATAAAGAAACTTAATTTCACTTATTCAAAAAGTTCAATTTCACTTAACAAAGAATTCAATTTTATTTAATTATTAAATAATTCAATTTTATTTAATTATTAAATAATTTCAGAACTTAATTATTAACTAATTTCAAACTTAATTATTAATAATTCCAAATTTAATTATTAAATAATTAATTTTAAAACAACGTTCATTCATCATCTACTATGTTAATATTTTGATTCAGATTATTAAATATTAACATTTCCTTTCATTAAAATTCAAATTCCAACTTCATTTCAAAACCATTTTTATTTATTCAAATAAAATCTTCATTTTATTTTTAAATCAAAGTATTGACCAGTTAGTTTTTATTTAATTCTTTATCCTAGGTCAAAGTTCAGTTTGGGTATTTATCATTTCAACCCGATTCCAATTCAATTCAAAAATCAAAGCATAACAAAGGGAACTTGCAGTGTGATAAGTAGGATGGTGTCAAAGTAAATAAACAAGCAATAACAATAATCAATAACAATCCAATAATCAATTCAAATAATCCCGAAATAATCGTATTAATTCACATTGTTGTTTGTGCAAATTAATATAATTATTTCTAGAATCCACACTATCATTTCGTGTAGACTAAATATTATTTCACTAATTATTCATACGGTTCTTCACTTGTCATTCGATTTCAATTTTAACACTACAACAATTAATCCCATATACGTTCAATGGTTCAAAGTGTAATTATCACTATTCTACATGTCAATTAATTTAACAATTAAAAGGAGTCATATTCAACTAATCAAATTCAACATATATGTCGATTCAAATTTTAATTTTCCTACATCAAATTTACTTGCATAATATTTATCACTTTATACATTACAATTTAACATCCAATATAACCAACAAACAATCAATCAATTATCAATCAAACAGGATTATCATCGTATAATCAACAAATAATGGTGTCAGATGTCACAGGTGAACTGATACAGGTAATAGCATACATATAACAGTGTAAATAACTGACAGCAGCGTATTTCAATTGTCGTTTCAATTGAAATCAAATTTAATAAATAAAAGAGCATTAATCGTGAGTGATTGCTCACCTTTCGAGGTTAGAGAGAACAGGAGATGACACGGATATGCACACAGATACAGACACTGAATTTGAATTGCGAATCCAAGCAAAGCAAGATCGGCACAAATTTAATGATCAAAGCTGATAAATCGAAATTGACGAAACAAATCAGAATCGGATCGATGAGGATAATTCAAAATAGCTCGATAAAATAGAAAATATATAAGCTATTATTATTATTATTCTTAAAGTCGATATTTTAGAACTTGTATACTAACAGATTATACTTTAAGATCTATATAAAAACATTTAAACATATAAATTACTGTTTTAAGCAAATATACACTTTTATATTCATTAAACTAAATATGCTAAAATAACAGAAAACTTTTATATTTGAAAACTAACATATAACTGCAACAACCAACTTATAAACTACACATATATAGATATCTAAACTGATATACAACTATCATGTTCCAGAATCTTAGTGCACCCAATATATAATAAAATATATATACCACATTTATAATATACACTGTAAACATAGATTTAAGTATAGGAGAAAATGTAAAACATTGTATAACTTGGAATTAATAACTAACGGTTCATGTACCCAACCAATAACAGTCCTATGCAAAGTAAAAGTTTATTTTATACAATGAACGGTGACAACCTGTAAAGTCTATGTACTATATAAAGTATGTAAACGTCAGCTATAGCCTGCTACTTGGATAAAAAAATGGAGAAGTAAACTCACCCTTTTTTAAAAAAAACTGATTTATATATACACCTATATATAAACTTATACTAATTGAAACAAGCTATATACATATAATATATAGCTCCTACATACAAATCCTTATCCTTAAACATTAGTATGCAACTCAGATTTTTCGAAACAATGCATACAATTCGAACATACATATAATATATAAAACCTTACATCACATCACTCAGGTTAAAACGTGTATATATATAAAGTAAAACTTTACAACCATAGAGAACCGTGCAAATGGAATATGTATATGATTTAACAAATTTATATATATAACTTAAATAGCTAATATACAACTTATGTAAACATATAGTATAGATAAATTTATATGTATATAACTGGGAGTCTACTCCTTATATATATACTGATATATGGAACTTATACTGTAAACAACCTTATGTATTTCATACATTATAAACGCTAATACACATGCTATCATGACAACAAATACTATTGTTACTATTATGACTTCATAAATTGGCATACTTGTACGTAAATATATATTTTCTTCTTTTTCTTCTTATCATCTATAACAATACATAATATATATACAAGGTGATATATACCTTAAAGCTGTAATAGCCATATATATGAAGAGGAAATAAATAAGTATGATATATAAACCATAAGTTTGGGTAACCCGAATAAAAAAACAGAATATACATACATATAAAGATATATATATAACTAAAATAGGTAACATATAAATTTATGTGACATATATATATATAAAATAACACTTATATAAACTCAGATAAACTAATATGTTTAAAATTTACATAATCTGACATATACACTTTTAAAACCCAAAACAGATAATATAGCCTATAAATATATACCTTACTATACAACCGCATGTATTTCATATACAACTTAATTATTGTCAACTTCAATATTTGCAAAAGAAAAAAAGGCACGCTGGCCTAACCTGAGAGAAGGCTGGAGGGAGAGATGCGCAACCGAGGGAAGGTTGACGTGGTAGGGGAAAAGCGGCTGCTTGGATCTACTGTTCGGTGGAGAGCTCGGCTATGATGAGTAGTTGGAGACAAGATGAAGGCAAGATCGGATACAGGCTGTGGAAAAATGTCTGGCATGAGGAATTGGGAGGAGGTACGTGAGCGTGAGTCAAGGGGAAAAGTTGGCCGTGAGTCTCGGTCGAACAGGCAGAGGAGATGGACGAATCGGTAGTTATCTGAGGATGGAAGTAGCGTTTCCATGGTGGATCGAGTTTAGAATGGTCACGAGAATGAGCAGGAAATTGGAAAATTTAGGCTACAGGAAGAGAAGGCTTAATATATATTTTGCAAATGAAAGTCACAGCAAACGAAGAAGAGAAATGGAAATCGGCTAATCAATGCATAATATTGGGACCAGCGAAAAATGAAAAGTCAGAGTGAATTCAAGGAATAAAGTGGCTATAACGTTTAACCCGATGGAAAATGAATGGTCACTATAAAAGCAAAAGACCCAGATACGAAACTAATGTTGTATATTGTTTTGCAGATTCCGTGGTATACCCGACCTCGAAACACGTAAGTGAATATACCGCGAAGGTCAGCACGACGAGAAGATCAAAACGGTATAAAATTATCAGTGGCACGATCGAATTATAAAAATTCGAATTTTCTACTAGCGGAAAATGCAGCAAAAACGCAGAAAATAAGATCGACGGAGCTAAAGAAGTCCGAATTTGTAAAAATGGAAAATGACGTCTTGCTCAGAAGATGATTTAGAATTTTTCCATGAAAAAAAATATTAGGTTTCAGAAACATTTTATTTTCATCAATTTCTAACTGATTAAATTGAAATAAATTACACGCGAAAATAAACTTTCATATTTTTGGATGAAAATTTACCAGTTGCTATGTTTAACTAGACGCATTTTAAATATTAAATTTTTATTTCAAAATTTTATCATTGTAACTTCCACCAAAAATTCGATTAATCACATTATTAAAACAGTTAAATTTTACGGGTCGTTACACTCTCCCCCACTCAAAACTTTTCGTCCCCGAAAAGGAAGGAGGTAGGAGAATATAAACAACCAGAAGAAAATAGACTAGAATTATAAAGTAAAACAATTAATTTAAACCATATAATTTCAATTTAAATTAATTTATATTTAACAATTGACTTTAAACTCAAGGAATTTCATTAACTTGGTTTATTTTCAATTTATCATTGTTTGTTACAAAATTTATTTCAAACAACAATTTATTTTATTAATCCATTTATTATTCAACTAACCTAGTATTCTATTTATCTCTATCGCCACTTTATAATTAAACTTTAAGTGTATAATATTTTATACGCACTTTGATTTTATTTATAAAGACAATTTATATTGTATATTATCCAATTACATGGTTAACTTTTTGAGCAATTTAGGTAAGTTATATTGAATGCAATTGAGTATTATACAAGTAAATTTCTAATTTAATTCTCTCAAGTTTAAATATTAATTCAAAATTTTGGTTTCATTTATAATTGAAATCATCTTTTACCCAAATTTTAAGAATTAAATTTCCGAGTAACTTCAAACAATTTAGAGATAATTATGCATATACTATATATATATATCAAATCAAATTAAATTTAAAATAATATACCTATATATATAAATCAAATCATACTTAAGAAATTTAAATTGACTTAATTTCCAAAACAAAACTGTAGTAAAGCTACGAATTGGTCTCTCCCTTTCGAAACTCGAAAATGAATGTCGATGATGCGGCCGGAATCACCGAAATTATTTTCCAGCGAGAAAGAAAAGAGCACCGATTTCAATATTTAAAATTCTTTGAAAACGGTTTCTATTTGAAAATACGTTCAATAATATACATTTTAAAATTTTAAAAACCAAAGCTTGAAATTCCCTGGAAATTAAATTCTTAAATTCTAAATTTTAAATTTATTTAAATTTCAAATCAGTTTATAACCCATGTTTTTAAAACTTCATTTATAGAACAATAAGTGATAATCAATTATTATCATTTCAACAACCAATTTAATTAACTTATTAAATTTTTAGAAAATTTTACTTATATATATTAATAATATATTCATACAAATTTATTTCATTTACCAAATTTGAAAATAATGTTGTGTCAGTTTGCTCTGTTCAAGTGTTTTGGAAATCCTATCGATAGCGTTGATCAGACGAATCGATCGAAAATCCAAATCAACATCAACAACTCAAACAACACTATAAAACATTTTATATTAATTACAAATACATTTCTTTGCTCGATGATACAGGAATGAATTTTAAAACAAAGATAGAGATTCAAATTTGATGGACTCAAATCAAGGAGAATTCTGATTCGAAGATAAGTTCGAAACAGAAGATATGATGATTAAATAACAAAGTAGAAAGATTGATGAGTTTATATAAATCGCGGGCAATCTTAACCGGGTTGACCGTGACTTCAAGAATAAGATCGATGTAGAATTTCGAGGCAAATTTACATTTGATCTCAAGAAATAGAATTCAAGTATAGCAGAAGATAGATGGCATCGTAAACCGAGGATACAGAAATCTCCGGTAAATCGATGTCTATTGTAAAGGAGTTTCAACCCTTTTCAAATCATACGAAGTTTGGCGAGACCGCCAATTCATTATAAGGGTCATTCGAAGTGGAGTTATGTGATACTCCAGAATTCAGAAGAATGCGAATAGTGAGGGACAAAAATGAATTTCGGAACCGCACGGAATGTTCCAAAATTCAAAGGAATCGAGTCAAAAGAAAGAGATTGAACTCGAATGAAAGTGATTATGTAAATACATTTACCCTATATGCTAAGTTTTGCCTAGAGCTACCAAAGCTCTGATACCAACTGTAACGACCCGCTATTTTGGACCATACGCATCCGCACATGTCGGACTTGAATGATTCAAAATACCGAATTGTTAATTTAAATTGGCAAAACTGAACATATACAGTAAATAAATAATCACAGATCACAGACACAGAGTAATAATTGCAGTGGAAACAAAAGATAATAGTTCATGAAGCTACTATATACATATCAGAGTTAAATAAGGTACAACAGATGTCTCGAATACAATAATCAAATACAATATCAAAATACATCACTAGAATCAACTGGATATCTGAAATTGGATGGATAGCTGGATCTCCAAGCGAAGCTCCAACTCCAAAGGTGAGTCTCGAATACTGTATCACTCAGTCTGACCCGAGCGTAAAGAAAACACAAAACACTCGAGTCAGGATTAACATTCTTATATTTATAAATCCAACTCAAGTGAAATAACAACTGAAATACAGGTAACTCAAAGGATGTTTGGAATAACCATCCTTTAAGGATCCGTTAAACTATCTACTATGTAGTAGTGTACGATAAGTAGATAATGCCTATCAGTAATATAAGATATCAAAATAGTGTTAAGGCGTTACCATTATCCCCCTTAACACATTTTTATATAAGTGTTATAGTCTATACAGCACTGTAAACTCCACCGTAAACTAGTGGGATATCAGGGAGTACTCCATAGGTATAACACAAAACAAATCGTAGTGGTCGCGTATATAGGGATACAAGTATGACAAGGCACATGAGTCAATACCCAAGGTAGTGAAACTACCGTTTGCCTGATCCAGACTGGTGAGAACGCATCGCCGCAGCGATCGCAACACCGCGAAACAACACTCCCAAAATCAAGGGTGCACCAATCGACAACAAGTAATGAGTAGTTTTCGAAGAAGTGTGGTCGCTCGAGGCAGCTAACCCTCATTTGGCCTGGCACGGCTCCTGTTTTAGTCATTTCCAATTTGACACAAGTGTCAAGGCTATCCATTATCGTTCTCTTTCTTCAGTCATCACGAACATCATTCCAACCACTTCATTCTGGATCACACTCCGCGTATAGTTATTAAAGTGGTTTTCGGTTTAGACAGAGAGTATGTCCCTAACCGATTCCGGTCTCTTTAATAACCTTCGAAATTATTTCACCGATTGGTCGTTTATATATTAAAAAACCAAATCAATCTCAATTTAAATTAGAATTTGTAAACCAACATTCCATTTGTCTTTCTAAACCAATTTCCAAAATTTACGTTTCAATATTTTAAAATCTTATAATACAATTTCAATTTTTATTTTAAAACCATTCCAATATTCATTTAAATTCGTATATAAGTTTCATTCCGAAATCATTTTAAAATGGTTTAATTTAACATTCAAATCAATTTAAATTCATTGATCGATTTCATTCAACATTCGTTAAGTAAATTTGTCATTCCAACCAATTTCTATTTAACTTCCAATTCATTAAATCAATTATTTAAGTTCGACTCCATTATATCAAAACTTACAAATTTCATTAAATTAAATTCATCAAATCAAATTCTTTACATTTCAAATCTTACATTAATTTCAATAAAACACATTTTATTTCTTATTAGAGAAATTCAATTTCACTTATTAATTTACTTAGTTAAAATTTCACAACTCAATTAATAAAGAAACTTAATTTCACTTATTCAAAAAGTTCAATTTCACTTAACAAAGAATTCAATTTTATTTAATTATTAAATAATTCAATCTTATTTAATTATTAAATAATTTCAGAACTTAATTATTAACTAATTTCAAACTTAATTATTAATAATTCCAAATTTAATTATTAAATAATTAATTTTAAAACAACGTTCATTCATCATCTACTATGTTAATATTTTGATTCAGATTATTAAATATTAACATTTCCTTTCATTAAAATTCAAATTCCAACTTCGTTTCAAAACCATTTTTATTTATTCAAATAAAATCTTCATTTTATTTTTAAATCAAAGTATTGGCCAATCGGTTTTTATTTAATTCTCTATCCTAGGTCAAAGTTCATTTTGGGTATTTATCATTTCAACCCGATTCCAATTCAACTCAAAAATCAAAGCATAACAAAGGGAACTTGTAGTGTGATAACTGGGATGGTGTCAAAGTAAATAAACAAGCAATAACAACAATCAATAACAATCCAATAATCAATTCAAATAATCCCGAAATAATCGTATTAATTCACATTGTTGTTTGTGCAAATTAATATAATTATTTCTAGAATTCACACTATCATTTCGTGTAGACTAAAGATTATTTCACTAATTATTCATACGGTTCTTCACTTGTCATTCGATTTCAATTTTAACACTACAACAATTAATCCCTAATACGTTCAATGGTTCAAAGTGTAATTATCACTATTCTACATGCCAATTAATTTAACAATTAAAAGGGGTCATATTCAACTAATCAAATTCAACATATATGTCGATTCAAATTTTAATTTTCCTACATCAAATTTACTTGCATAATATTTATCACTTTATACATTACAATTTAACATCCAATATAAACAACAAACAATCAATCAATTATCAATCAAATAGGATTATCATCGTATAATCAACAAATAATGGTGTCAGATATCACAGGTGAACTGATATAGGTAATAGCATACATATAACAGTGTAAATAACTGACAGTAGCATATTTCAATTGTCGTTTCAATTGAAATCAAATTTAATAAATAAAAGGACATTAATCGTGAGTGATTGCTCACCTTTCGAGGTTAGAGAGAACATGAGATGACACGGATATGCACACGGATACAGACACTGAATTTTAATTGCGAATCCAAGCAAAGCAAGATCGGCACAAATTTAATGATCAAAGCTGATAAATCGAAATTGACGAAACAAATCAGAATCGGATCGATGAGGATAATTCAAAATAGCTCGATAAAATAGAAAATATATAAGCTATTATTATTATTATTCTTAAATTCGATATTTTAGAACTTGTATACTAACAGATTATACTTTAAGATCTATATAAAAACATTTAAACATATAAATTACTGTTTTAAGCAAATATACACTTTTATATTCATTAAACTAAATATGCTAAAATAACAGAAAACTTTTATATTTGAAAACTAACATATAACTGCAACAACCAACTTATACACTACACATATATAGATATCTAAACTGATATACAACTATCATGTTCCAGAATCTTAGTGCACCCAATATATAATAAAATATATATACCACATTTATAATATACACTGTAAACATAGATTTAAGTATAGGAGAAAATGTAAAACATTGTATAACTTGGAATTCATAACTAACGGTTCATGTACCCAACCAATAACGGTCCTATGCAAAGCAAAAGTTTATTTTATACAATGAACGGTGACAACCTGTAAAGTCTATGTACTATATAAAGTATGTAAATGTCAGCTATAGCCTGCTACTTGGATAAAAAAACGAAGAAGTAAACTCACCCTTTTTAAAAAAAACTGATTTATATATACACCTATATATAAACTTATACTAATTGAAACAAGCTATATACATATAATATATAGCTCCTACATACAAATCCTTATACTTAAACATTAGTATGCAACTCAGATTTTTCGAAACAATGCATACAATTCGAACATACATATAATATATAAAACCTTACATCACATCACTCAGGTTAAAACGTGTATATATATAAAGTAAAACTTTACAACCATATAGAGAACTGTGCAAATGGAATATGTATATGATTTAACAAATTTATATATATAACTTAAATAGCTAATATACAACTTATGTAAACATATAGTATAGATAAATTTATATGTATATAACTGGGAGTCTTCTCCTTATATATATACTGATATATGGAACTTATACTGTAAAAAACCTTAGGTATTTCATACATTATAAACGCTAATACACATGCTATCATGACAACAAATACTATTGTTACTATTATGACTTCATAAATTGGCATACTTGTACGTAAATATATATTTTCTTCTTTTTCTTCTTATCATCTATAACAATACATAATATATATACAAGGTGATATATACCTTAAAGCTGTAATACCCATATATATGAAGAGGAAATAAATAAGTGTGATATATAAACCGTAAGTTTGGGTAACCCGAATAAAAAAATAGAATATACATACATATAAAGATATATATATAACTAAAATAGGTAACATATAAATTTATGTGACATATATATATAAAATAACACTTATATAAACTTAGATAAACTAATATGTTTAAAATTTACATAATCTGACATATACACTTTTAAAACCCAAAACAGATAATATAGCCTATAAATATATACCTTACTATACAACCGCATGTATTTCATATACAACTTAATTATTGTCAACTTCAATATTTGCAAAAGAAAAAAAGGCACGCTGGCCTAACCTGAGAGAAGGCTGGAGGGAGAGATGCGCAACCAAGGGAAGGTTGACGTGGTAGGGGAAAAGCGGCTGCTTGGATCTGCTGTTCGGCGGAGAGCTCGGCTATGATGAGTAGTTAGAGACGAGATGAAGGCAAGATCGGCTATAGGCTGTGGAACAATGTCTGGCGTGAGGAATTGGGAGGAGGTATGTGAGCGCGAGTCAAGGGGAAAAGTTAGCTGTGAGTCTCGGTCGAACAGGCGGAGGAGATGGACGAATCGGCAGTTATCTGAGGATGGAAGTAGCGTTTCCATGGTGGATCGAGTTTAGAATGGTCACGAGAATGAGCAGGAAATTGGAAAATTTAGGCTACAGGAAGAGAAGGCTTAATATATATTTTGCAAATGAAAGTCACAGCAAACGAAGAAGAGAAATGGAAACCGGCTAATCAATGCATAATATTGGGACCAGCAAAAAATGAAAAGTCAGAGTGAACTCAAGGAATAAAGTGGCTATAACGTTTAACCTGATGGAAAATGAATGGTCACTATAAAAGCAAAAGACCCAGATACGAAACTAATGTTGTATATTGTTTTGCAGATTTCGAGGTATACCAGACCTCGAAACACGTAAGTGAATATACCGCGAAGGTCAGCACGACGAGAAGATCAAAACGGTATAAAATTATCAGTGGCACGATCGAATTATAAAAATTCGAATTTTCTACTAGCGGAAAATGCAGCAAAAACGCAGAAAATAAGATCGACGGAGCTAAAGAAGTACGAATTTGGAAAAACGGAAAATGTCGTCTTGTTCAGAAAATGATTTAGAATTTTTCCATGTAAAAATATTTAGGTTTCGGAAACATTTTATTTTCATCAATTTCTAACTGATTAAATTGAAATAAATTACATGCGAAAATATACTTTCATATTTTTGGATGAAAATTTACCAGTTGCTATGTTTAACTAGACGCATTTTAAATATTAAATTTTTATTTCAAAATTTTATCATTGTAACTTCCACCAAAAATTCGATTAATCACATTATTAAAACAGTTAAATTTTACGGGTCGTTACAGGTCGTGTACCGCCGGTCGACTGGTCATATGTCCTAGAGCTTGTGTGCTCCAAGCAACCTTGCTGTAATTTGTTTATACTTATTTCTTTTTTCGACTTTGATTTCTTGCTTCTTCTGCTTCCTGGATTTTTGGAATTTCTAGAATTATGATAATTTCATATTTTGGGGGAATTTCCATTACTCTAAATTATATAGAATAATATATATATATATATTAAATACATTATATATGAAAATAAATCATCTTTAAACTTTTATATTAAAATGTATCCTTTAAAAATCACTTATAAAGCTTATATAAAATATATTACTTATTTCAAAATTTGGGATTCGAAATATGCTTATGAATCTTATGTTTAAAAATATTTTGGTGAAAAAAGATTATTTTAATTTTTTTATTAATAATTTTATTCTAAAAGGTGATAATAAAACTACATATATATTAGATTTTTATATGTGTATAGTAGCATATTTTATAAAAATAGCAATTTTACGGTCATTAGACTAATATTTATATGATTTTAAAAGAAGTAGTTTTAATATAAAAATATTACCTCTATTTGATAAGAAATCCAATTAAATGATTTAGTACTATGGAACGTTTGTATCACTTTATCGGTTAATTATTTGACTCGCTTGATGGACTATTTTTTACTTGAGTGGAATCTATGATCTTTTAGTAAATATTCAAGTATCATCAAGTGGTTATGGGACATTAGGGGAAACTCGAGTATTTAACATTAGAAAATATATAACACTTTAGGTCAGAAATGATCTTTGTGATAACACGCATCTAAGTATGTACGATATATATTGGCTTGTCTTATTATGGCATGCATTCAGGCATGATCGACGGGTATCGGCTCATCTTTTAGATAACACGTTTTCATACGTGTTTGGCAAGTATCGGGTTGTCTTATTATGGCACGCATCAAGGCATATACGGCAAGTATTGGCTTGTCTTATTATGGCATGCATCTAGGCTGATCGACGGGTATCGGCTTGTCTTGTAAGGACTCGCTTTCATGCAAGTCCTTTAATCTATGAATTTATTTATGAGATTTTGATTCGACTTGCTTTCATGTATGTTTTTAGTTCGACTCGCTTTCATGCTTGTCTTTTGTTCTGACTTACTTCTGTGGTCGTCTTTTGAGTTCGATGTGCTTTTATGCTTGTCTAATTGTTTTCACTTGCTGTTATGCAAGTTTGTGATTTAGAATATGAGATATTTCGATTTATCATATTTTGCGATGATTGCTTAAGATAAGCATGATATGATTTTACGACATGGTGAATTATTGTGATTATGCTAGTTATTAGCATTTAGAGGTTGGTGTATTATGTATGATTATGAGTATATTGTTGAAATCTACTTATGTTACACCTATGGTCTCACATTTGTTAAATTGGAGATAGTTTGACCCGTTTATTATTAATTAATACTTGGGTCTGACTGAGACATTTCGGGTACAGGGACTCATTGACCTTAAGCATTGGATTAGCTTTGGAAATAGACACTATGTGTTTTATGTATTATACATTGTATTCGTGTATGACCTTTGAGTTAGTGACTCTTGGTGTATATTCTTTTGACATATGAGTCTTGTACTTTATCATGTATATGTATTATGTGGGTCTAGTATTTGTACTTATGTAGACTTGCTTATGTATATATAAATCTTCATGTCTATGTTATATATTCCGCTATGTACTGTGATTCCGTGTTCTCTGTGATATATTATATATTGTTCTAATCTTTCTAGCCAACGTGTTATTGCTTATTCCAATATCGCACACATCATATGTGATTCATGAGTTAAAATAAAATGTGCCGATGTTAGCCCAAGGGAATATTCACGGTTGGTCGCTCTTGTCTTGCCTTATTCTCCATATTAGCAGACAATATTACTTCATAATATCCTTTGTTATATGGGTATAGAGGTGGGGTGTTATAATATTCCTCTTTGATTATAGTTAAATGATAGCAAGACATTCCATCGAACGATTATAGCTGGGCCACAGTTGAAGTATTGGGAATGATATTCAATAATAAAAACGTCTCCTCGATTGTATGAGGGTAGTAACATGGTCAACTTTAGTCAACTCAAAATTTCTAGCCATAGTGGAACGGTTAAAAATAAGCTCTATTATTGAACCAAGGGTCGTTTATGGACTAACCAAGTTAAATATGGATAATGCTGCAATTTTGATCGATACCAAATTCCGTACATCCTAATGTGATATAATGTTAATGTAATGACCTGGAATTTTAGACACTTCGTATTTAAATATCTGAATTATCTAAATATTTGAATCTTGGATTAAATATTATTAAAATGATTTTATAAGATTTTTAACACACTTTTAAATCATAAGTAATGATGGTAAACTTGTCTTGAAAAAATGTTTACAAAAATATATTCTTTGAAAAAATATTGATAATGTTGCCGAAAATCATTTTACCGATAAACAGCTTTTTAACCATCAGAAGTTGTTCAGATTTTTTTACATACACTTATTTGCTTAGAAAACTAATAAAATTGAATAAAAACTTTTTATCATTTATGGAAATAAACTTTTTGGATGATGTCATCAAATATATTATGAAAATAAACTTTTAAGGAAAGACTTAACTCTTAAGTGTTATGTAAAGGGTAAGTGATGGAAGGTGGGCCTTACATGACATGAGAGGGGGATGAGAACAAGCTTATGCAACACCATTTGAAGTTTATAAAAGGAGGGAAACACCCTTGATGATAAATCACAAGTTCACAAAGCTTGGAATGAAGTAAGGGAATAAAAATGATGGAAGTGCTTAAGCACTAATCCACTGGTTCTTCTCCAACTTTTTCAAGTCTAAACCAAATCATCTTCAATCTCTTCTAAACTTTGGCTATAGGCCTAAAACATAATGGGAAGAAAAAATATCAAGTCAAAAGTGGGAAAAGGTGATAGGAATAAGGGGTTCCAAGACGGGCCATGAGCAATAGGAGAGGAGGGGAGGTGTTACCTTGGTTTGGAAGTGCTAAAGGTTGAATTTTTATGCTCTTGGCGATGGTAGGAGGTGGTTCTTTGATTCTTGTGGCTTTGTGCTTGTGTTTGGTTTGGATCTAAGTGGGTTGTCTCACTCTCCTGTTTGAACATACTGTGTGTGCGTATGTTGTGTGCAAAGTATAAAGTTAAAGTGACATTAACTAAGTAAAGTTATAAACTTTGAACTCGTCCTACTTTTGAAAGCAAATGACAAGTTTACATTGTATAACATCAATTTATTAATCTCTTAAACACGTGGTGTGGCCTTAACTTGATACTTAAATGGTTGTTTGACTTGTGTGTTTAATTGAAGTATGTTTGAAAGTGTCTGAAGCGAGAATAGTCATTATAAGTGCACTTCGATATCCTTTAAATATAACTTGTGTAAATTAGATATTTATGATCTTAACTTAGGACAATTTGATTTGGTTGTTCTCTACACATATTTTGGTTTATCAAATAGTAAGAAATGGTTTGAAAAGTTATAGAATTGGTGAACCAAAGTTATTAAAGTTAGAACAAAATGGTGGTTATAAATATACTTTTGAATATAACACGTTTTCAGGAATTTTTATAAATAAATTGGAAGATATTCTTAAGGGTTTCCTTGCATGGTTTCTAAGTATATTAAGGGTAGTACTTACTAAAAAAAATAAATCTTAAATCATTGGTTAAAGTGGTTAAAATTAATCACAAAGATCGTGTTTTTCAATGTTGTTTTTAACAAGGACTTAAACAGCATTTATAAATGTTGTAGTAAGTTGCTTATCGTTTTGAGTTTTTAAAAATAATATTTAAATTTAGTATTTTTCTCTAATATTTTTTGAGATGCTTTCAAACACATTTTGAAGTATTTTAAAATTGGTTTGAAGTTTAAATATATTTTGAATAATTATATATGTATATTTTCCAAAAAAAGAGGTTTTATAATATAAAACATGTTTTTCATCAAATTATAAATTAGTTATTTTCAAGTATTATTTTACATAGATATTTAAAACCTATTTACTAATATTTTAAATTTTTTGAAAAGGGTTATTGACATTGGTTAACGCAAAAAGCCGATGAAGTATGCTTACCTATTTATGGAAGTTAAGATTGATATTTACTAGATATCTGAGTAAAAGAACTCTAACTTACCAGTTTCCCACTTGGTCGATGAATAGTTAAGTCAGGAATGTCGAAAACATGTTAATCATATTATTTTGTAACTTTTTTTATGAAAGTTTAATTCTATACATAACATTAAAAGCCGACGAGGTAAATTTATCAATTTTTGAGATTCAAGAATGAAGTGTCTAGGCAAGGCTTTGATGCAAGCAGTGCTCTAACTTACTTGGATTCACCCTTGGATGAGAAATAGTTAAGTTGGAATATCGAAAATGAGTTATGTATATGAATCATGATTTCTATAAGTGATCATTTTTAACCAGATAGTCACTTAGTCGACTATCAAACTTAACCAAATATTATCTTAGTTCTTTAAAATAATGTTTTTAAAGATAATACAAGTATGGAATAGTTTTGGGTTTGTTGTGAAAATGTTTTAATAACATTTGTCTTTAACCTTTTTTTATTACATTTATGAATGTAAATAAATCTTTAAAAGAACATTTTAAAGATAAGTATAGCTGGAACGGTTTTGGGTTTGTAGTGACAATGTTTAAGTAATAATAGTCTTAAACCTTTTAAATGGATTTGTAAAAGTACATAGACCCTTAAAATGGATATTTGAAGAAAAATATAAGTATGGAATCTTTTTCTTGAAAAAGACAGAAAAAGTAATGGTTTAAAGTAAGAAATCTTGTTAATGATTTGTGAATATACTTATACTAATTGAGATATTACATGAATACTTTCTAAAGTATTGAAAGAGTAACAAAAAATAGTAATGATTGATAAATAAAGTTTTTATTAGGTAAAATGAATTTTTCTAATAAAAAAGGTTTTAATTAATAAAAAGTATTAAATAAATAAAAAGAGGATTAAAAGTCGCTTATGTGACTTAATCGTGCTTTGCATGACCTGATCATGCTTGTGTGTTTATATATGTTGATAAGAAAATGAGACTTGGTTTCCATATGCGATCGTCCTCATTATCTCTGAACGACCAAATTCATCGATTTGTTTTGGAGCGTTCGGTAAGTGGAAAAAGTATACTTATATGAGATGACTCGAACCTATAACCACTTCAAATCCATATACGCAATCAATTTCTGGAAGCCGTTGTGGTGTGGAATGTTACAGAGTTGAACTGTCTTTCCTAAGATTAAGTCCAAGGGAGAAGTCAATGTTAACATTTCAAACGATGATATCATGTGGGATTGTCTATCTTGAGGAGTACTCCAAGAGAGAGGACAACGTTAGCATCCGTCAGAGGACATATTCGGGGAACCTATATGGAGGTTCGAGATCAGTTCGAGATGCTTGAATCCATGTAGTGATTCGAATGATCTATTCGAGATGAAGGAATCTAATTGGGGATTCGTGTGTTGTTCGAGTGATGAAGACTCGTATGAAAGACGTCGAATGTAGCCTCGACATCGAAAATGACTAAAACTAGAGTAAGATGCACAATCTCGAGTTTAGCTTACCTATGAGGGTATATCAACTCCAGATCTAGAGTATGCTTAACGATATGTTGCGCGCGGGAGTTGTTGATATTTGGTGCCATACAGTTCATCGTTAGACCAGGTGTGTTTACCTTAGAGTATATCCTATCTAGAGATATATGATCCTCGGAAGGAAGTTTCTGATCCTTGTCATAGAGTTCAGATTCGGGTTGATCTAGGAGATCTCCATGAAAAATCCATATACGAACGCGCCTTAGCGGTATTGATTGTATACCTATTGTTGTTGTGGCATTCACACAATAGTTATTTGATATGATTTATGTGCTACACTCTAAACATTATCTATCATATCACTATATTAAACTTAATGAATGGTTGGTTTCTTTTGAGGGGAAAACCGTTATGGAATACAAATGGTCTCAATAGTCACTGCTACTTATCACATATTTCTTGAGATTCTCATGCTGGTTTACCAGAATAATCCGGGTACTATTGTCTTCTAATGCTCGGGTCAACTCCATGTATATTTCCAGATTTGGTTGTGGATGCTTGGAGCTTATGGAGATGAGCTGGATGATTACCTACCATAGTATTTACTTTCATTGCATTACTACATTATATATATCAGTATTTGTGAAGGCAGGTTGTTATAATTGTCCAGGTTGATGATGGTACTTATTATTGTAACTCGGAAATACTATGTATCTTAGAATGACAATTTATACTACTTTTGATATCATATGTTATCGTTCTGTTGTGAGATTCTGATGTTGTGTTCTCCTCTTCCTTGTTCTATTTCTATTTCTTTTATTTCACCCTAACAATTTTTTTTTCCGCATTTTAGTGTTCGACACATGAATACTGTGGATGTATTAGTATCGACATTTGAGGGTCGAAAAGGCAATTCGTTACACTTGGTATCAGGGCTGAATGTTAAGCGAGAACCTTAACTTTGGTTGGGTATGGCTCATTAAGTGATAGGCTAATGGAATGTCCTACCATTAGTTGAGTGTATTATATATATATATATATATAAGAGCGTATTTGTTAGTGCTATAAAAATGTTTTATATGTGTTAATTGGTCTGTTGAGTGGTTTATGAATTCTGGTTGGTACATGGGACGTCATGGTATCGGTAAGGGTATCTAAATACTTACAAGGCAAATTAACACGGTATCATTTTCGAAATTGGTAAATGAAATAATTTTACCTAGGATTATATTTTATATAAAAATATAATTTTCAAAAAAAATTGATATAGTTGTTTATGATGTGGTTGTTTGTTAGGAAATGATACTATTAAATTATTATTATTTATTGTTTGTTTAGTCATGCTCGGCTAGTTAATGAGCATTGACTTTCATTTGTTGATTGTTGAGTTGCGCTTAACCAGTTTGTGAACAGTTTTACCTTCTTCTACATGGGTTGGGAAGATTGAAATGAACACCTTATGAATTTAATTTCACAGTTTGACTATAAGGCGTTCGGTGGCAATGTTGGGTTAGAAGTTAACTGTAGTAAAAGATGTTTATTTTAATAAGAGAAAGATAAGATATTTTGGGAATAAACATTTGTGAAAAGAATTTAAATAACGAAGTGATTTTATATAAGTATGTTTTATAAAACATGATTTATAAACAAGGAGTATTTAAAATGATAATTTGAGAACTTAAATCCCGTTGTCTTTGAAAATGTTTTTCAAGATTTTGGAGAGAATAATAGTAGCATTATTTAAAAGTAAGTATTTAGGAAATTAGTTTATGAAATTTAGGTCATGGTATTTAGTAATATTTACGAAGTATTTGATACTGTTTTGAAATGATTTCGATTAAGTCCGAAAGGCGTGAATTGGATGTATTGAACTCACTTATATCGCTTGAAAATAATTCTGGTGATGTCTTCAACATCATTAGAGTTCATTTTTGGGTTTCTATGTGGGGGAACGCTAGAGTTATTATAGCAAAACAAGTTTGATTTAATTTTGAAAGTATGATTCGATATAAGATATATATATATATATGTATGTATTATTATTTCAAAGCAATTTGAAATAAAAATCGGTGTTTAGTTCAAAAGTTTTACTTTAGAAAGAAATTTAATATGAACTTTTTAATGTAAAAAAGATTTATATATGTTATGCAGGTGCCCGAATGGTAGTGGCATAGCCTAGAATAAACGATGAAGCCTTTTCATGCTTTCTCTTTGTGACGACCCATGTAATATCCCGGAAATTTTAACAATATCAATTTAATAATCTGTTAAATAATTAAATTGATATGGATAATCTTTGATAATAAAATTTGAATTTAATTTAATAATCTGATTAAATTAGTATTAATTGGTAATTTTATCTTTTAAAAAGTTAATAAGATATTTCTATTTGAATATATATATTTATTTATATATATTGTAAATAGAAGCTTTGGTAAATTGGGAATTTATATTTAATTGAATGAATAGTTATATATGTATATATATAACTTAACTTTTAAATTGAATCTTAGGATTTAATTTAAATTGAAATTGAAATTTAAGTTTTGAAATTCAAAAGAATAAATATTTAGAATTGTTTTGGATTTTAAAATATTTGTATAAACTTTTATTTTATAATTAGCTTTTGTTTTTCTTTAAAAAGTAAATATATATATATAGATAAGTATTTAATAAATAAGAAAAAGGCATTTATTTACTTTTAAAATAAATAAAAATATGAATAATTACTTAAGAGACATATGTCATTTTTCTAAGGCTCCATTTTAACATGTGTAATGTAAGTAATCAATGTAATGACAAGTGTCTTTTTATTTTCTTTTTCTTTTATTTTTATAAATTACAAATTCACTTATATAAACATTGGCATATCTTTGTTTGATTCTTTCTATTTTCCTTTTCAAATACAAGAGAACTAAAACTTCTTTCTCTAATCTAAAATCTGAAAATCATGTCAGTAATCCATATTTCTCAAAACCTCTTTCTCTAATACAATATGAAAACAAATCAGTACCATTTCTCAAACAAAAATCAGTAATCTAATGCCTCAAAACTAGAAATCAAAAATCAAGTCTTCAGCCTGATTTCTTTGCAAATCTGAAATCAAAAAACAAAGGCCTGCAAACATTTTCTTTTCAATCTGGAAAGCAACTCAAAGCCTGCAAGCATTTCTTTTCAAATCTGAAGTCTTGAGTTTGCATTCATTCTTCAAAACTGGAAGCAACATGCAAGATTCAGTAGCCAACAATTCAAGCTTTTAAATCAAATGAGGCATGCAAGTTAAAGTTTTAAAACAAGGCATTCCGGTCTTAAGTTCAAAACAGTTTCAAAAGCTTTTCAAAATAATAGGCTCTGTTCATCTTTAAACAGGTGAGTAACAGTTTTTTTTAACTAACTTAAATAAATGTAGTTGCTTGATTCTCCTGTGATAATCATGTGTGTAAGTGATGAAATTCTCTGTAATATGTAGAGATTGGAATGCATGTATGTTTTGATATGTTATTGCCTGTTCTAATATGCCAGTTTTAAAATCCTGATCAAAATAAATTGTTTCATGCTCAAATCCTTATGATGGCTTAAGATTAAACCAAGTATGAGTATATAACATAGATGTTAGTTGAAATTTTATTAAATATAAAATAAAAACTGATATGTCTCTGTAAAGAAATATAACAGAGCAAATAGCTTGTAAGTGAAAAATTCAAAAGTCTAGATTCATTATTCCAGGAGTATAAGTTGAGTTCTTATACTAAAATTCGATTTTTAAAATATAAATCATAATTTTTAGTTTCAAATTGAAGGAGCAGTTCTAGCTTAAGTCAGAAATGAATTTTTGGTAATTTTGATTATCTCAATGAAACTGGGATGTTGAATTCTTCAGTAAGGATAGTGGGATGATCATGGATATAAGGAAAATTATTAGAAATCAAATTAAGGAAGTGAGGAAGAAACGATTTAAGTTTTAAATTTTTAAACCTAGTTATTACCAGTCTAGAGGAATCGATCATCACGACGTCTAGGATGGATCGAGTTCAACTGTTCTCTGGGAAATGGTAGCTATGACGTGGACGAAGTCGTCGCTGGAATCGCTGGCGTTCTGGTGGTCGAGGTTGCTAAGGCGAGACAGTTTCCAGACTTTGGTTGAAGGAGGTTCCAGTTGTTCCAGGTTTGGTTGAAGGCCTCGAATTCGATTTCGAGAATTATAGAGTGATCTGATGATCGTAGTTGAGTGTGAAGGAGGTTGCCGATGAGGGAAGACCATCGGAGATGGTCGGAGGTGATTAAAGTCTCCGTGCATGTGCACGGTGGAATCGAGATATCTGGCGAAGTCTGGTTTTACAGGGAAAGGCCACTCGAGTTTTTCTCGAGTTGTTTCGAGTGATAATCGAAGATTTTGGAGAGGCGACTCGAAGTAAATTAAGGAGAGGCTCGAGCATATTAGAGTTGTCAGTTTTTATAACCTGATCTGTTTAAAAAGTTTTAAAACTAAGTTTAAATTTCCAAGTAAAGGTTTAAACCAGTTTTAAATCTAAATTCAAATCTGATTTAAATTTAAATCTATATCTCAGATTTGAAATTAAAGGAAGTTTTTAAATTAAATTGTTTAAATAATTTAATTGGTTAGAATGTATATTAAAGGGTTAGAATTTAAAAGTGAATTGATTTAAATTCTTAAGTTCTTTTATAAGAATATTATTCCTTCATCATATGATTTTAAGAGTTGTAAATGGATTTTTGAATTTTTGTTAAAGTTAAATTTTTATTCATTTTAAATCCAGAATTTAAAATGGAATTTAAAAGTAAATTTGAAAGTTTAAATGTTTCAAATATGAATGGTAAATGATAACTTGTTTATCAATAAGAATTAAAGTTTTATCTTAAAGTAATTAAAGATTTGTATTCATTAAATTAATTAGGAAATTTAATGGATAATTAAATTGTTTGATTAATTAATCATTTGGATTAATTAAATAGGTAATTAAAGGTTTATACTAATTAATTAATGATTAAGATTTATTAATTAGAAAAATTAAATTGTAATTAAGGATTATAAATTAGAGTATTAATTAATGGTTAGGAATTAATTAATAAGTAATTAAAGATTAATTAAGTTATGGTTAATACTTAATTAATTAAATAATTTATGTTTAATAAATTGGTTATTAAGATTTATTAATTTAGAATTAATAATAATTAATATAAGTTAATTACTTAAGGAAAGTAATTAAATAATAGTTAATGAAGTCATTAACTATGGATTATTAAATAATTAATTAATGTGATTAATATTAATAATTAATTAGATTAATTAATTTAAAGATAATCAATTATAGAATTTGTTTAAATGTAATTACTTAATGGAAGTAATTAAGAATTAATTACTTATTGTAATTAATTGAAGTTAATTTGATTAGTTAAGTTAATTAATTAAGTTTAATTAATTTAGAATAATCAAGAGTTGATTTGATAAATAATTACTTAATGTAATTATTAAGGTAAGATTATTTAGGGAAGTTAATAATAAATAATTACTGGAAGTAATTAAGTGAATAATGATATTATTAATGGAAGTAATTTGAGTTTAATTACTTGTGAATTAATCAAGGGATTAATTAAGAAATTAATTAAGGAATAATTAATTTAGTTAATGAAAGTAATTAAGGGTAGTTAATTACTGATTGAAGATTAATCAAGGTGATTAATAAATGTGTTTTAATTAAAGATTAATTACTTAATATAATTAATTTAATTAAGTAATTAATAATTAAGTTGTAATTAAGGATCATTAATTAATATAATTAATGATGTAATTAAGAATTGATTAATTAAGTAATAATTAATAAATGAAGTAATTAATTAATGTAATTAATTAAGGATTAATGTAATTAATTATAGTTGATTAAGTTAATTAATTTTAGTAAATTAATTAATGAAGTAATTAAAGGTTAATTACAATAAGTGGTTAAGGATAATTAATTTAAGTAATTAATTGAAGATGAATTACTTGGATGTAATTAAAAGATAATTAATCAAAGATGATTAATTGAAATGAATTATTAGAGGATAATTAATTAATTGATTGTAATTAATTAATGGTTAAGTAAGAAGGATTTATAAAATGAAGTAATTAATTTAATTCACTTTAAATTGATTAGAGATGATAAATCATTACTTATGAATGGATGAATGATATTGAATGCTTTGCATTGTTGATATCTCTGATAAGAGATGTGCTGATCTATGATATAGATGTTTGGTTGGATTGAAATGATAATAGGAATTATCTGTTTGGATGATAATATGGATTATCTATTGTAAATTATCTATCTGTGTGTAGTATAGATAAGAATTGAATTGTTTTAACCTTAAAACAACTTGGCCTTAAAAGATACGCTTTGGATTTCGATGAGACCGGGATCGGGTTTCCGTATACCGGATTTCCAGGTCTGGAGACCCGAATACCACATCGATCCAAATTAATGATAGGTCGTGAATCAAGTGAAGATGAAGATTCAGAGTGCAAGGGTTATTGTCGTTAACTCTGAGGGTGATTCCAAAACGAGTGTAACGAGATAATGCCTTCGGTTTCGTTCGAACCCGGAACGAACTTGTATGGATTGAATGCTTTCAGCACATCGTCAGGTGGACGATGAGCATTCTAAGATAGATGTGTTCTTTTTAAAGGTAATCGTAGCCTCAAGCCTCACAAATCGGGAATGGCTAAAACAGGGGAGGTGCAGCAAGGTTAGTGGGTAGCACCCAAGTAGGACAAGGTTACCTCTGTCTAGATGTCCCTTCTTATTTCGGCTTAGTGTGTGCGGTTGCTGATCCCAACCGTGAGGTATCTTGTGCGGGAATTATCCAGTAAGGGATGTTCCGACCTTGTGTTGCAGGGGATTGGGAGTGATCCTCGGTACGGTGATCTAGGCCACGTACTGTGACGGGCGGTACCCCGGTAGCCCTGCCATTGTATGGAATCCAAACTCCAATAAGTGCCGTACGTATTAGTTGTGCCCAACTATGTTGAAATGTGAGATGTAAGCATTTCAGCTATTCCTGTATTTTACTTGAAAACCCTAGACCCTATTATAATACAATCGAATTTCCTATCAAATGTTTTGGTTAGCGTAAGGTAAAAACTTACCCATGTTTATTTGTAGGGAGTCTTACGTGATACTTTTTCTTTCAAAAGGTTTTGAAGTTAAATAAGTTTAACCCGTTACTCACACCAGACCCATGTCTGACCCAAGTTGTTTATTTCTGTTTTATAAACTCTTGGGTACTCAAATTTTTACGAGTAGCCAAGGGATTCAGGTTAGCCTTGACGAATTGTGGAGGAGCAATGGAGCAGGAGGCTTCGGCGTTGTAGATAGATAGTAGTTTCCGCTGTGTTGATCTTGTTTAGATCTTTGTTTTGTATTGAGTTGTAATAACTAGACAGATGTTTATAACTGTCTAGTATGTGATGTGTAATCCGTGTAACTCTGATAAGTGTTGTATATGATACTGTGTAATATTTATGTGATATAATATATTTTGTTCGTTTCCGCTGTGAGTATTTGTGTTTGTTTCTTTTCTCTTCTTCTCTTTTCTACTTCTCACCCCTTTCTTTCTTATTAGCGATACGACTTTCTATGGAGAGAAAGTCGTGGTCGTTACAGTGGTATCAGAGCTTAGGCTGGCGATAACCTTGGCTCTGGTGGGAATTTTGAGAGTATTAATAGATATGAGCGCGTATTTGTTAGTGAATATAAAATTGTTTTATATTGTGTTGATTGGTTTATTGAGTAGTTTATGGATTCTGGTCGATGTGTGGGACGCCACAACATTGATAGGGATCTCTAAACACTTGTATAGAACAATTTGACACAATATTGTTTTAAAGAGGTAAATGAAATAATTTTACCCAGAAATAATTTCTATATAAAAAGTATCATTTTAAATATATATATATTTCTACCTATTTGTTGGGTTACCTGTTCGGGTTTTCCAATATAAGTTATAAAGGTAGATGGGGTAGTGGTGTGTGAAACACAATTACCAATAGTTGGAGTTTAAATGTTGAGGTTGGAAGTGTATTTGTCGAGACTGTAGACCCAATACCGTCTCGAGTAAGCTTTGCTGTGGTGAAGGATTTCATCGATCTCCGAAGGAAACTGTAATGGTTCGGAGTTTATCTTTGAAGTGTGGATGAGTAGAGTTGGATCTGTCGATTGAACAGAAGCGAGTGATGGTACCTTGATACCTCAGGTAATAGTAGCTGTATGATGAGATACAGTGACGATGGATGTTCCCGAAGATGTTTTCTTTGGAACAAGATTAAGGAAGTGTGTATGCTTCGGTGTTGTGGCTGAGTTCAGCATGGTGTTTCTGTTTGGTTTGGAGTTCGAGTTTCTCGAAGATCTTTGGAATAGGAATTCCTTGGCATCAGTGTCAGCAGTGCAGCTCAGAGTATTCTGTGATGGCAGGAAGTTTTCTGGATGAGCAGTTTTTCTGAAGGTGAAGTTCAGAAGTAGTAAGAGTAAATCCATTTCTTCGATGGATTGGATAGTTAAGTATGAGTTGTTCGGATTGTGTAAAGAGGAACAGTTTTTCTTTGGAAATAGGTTGGGTTGATCGCAAAAGTGACTTGTGATTGCTGAGTGTTCTCTTGTGTTGTCAGAGTTTTCTGGATGTCTTCAGAGAAGTCAGAAGTTTGTCCGCATCTGAAGGTTGAGTTTTCTTATCGATTGGATTCCAAGAGTGATACCGGTGGTTCAGTCTAGTGGAAGGATGTTTCCTAGAGATAGAGTTGGTGAAGCAGCTCAAGTTTTGATGGAGTATCTGAGTTTTCTTTATGGATCAGTGAACCTTATTTCTGGAATGAGTTGTCCAGTCTGTGCTTGTGTCCTACCTCAGATCAGAGTTGAGCAGCGAAAGCAGTTTGGAGTGTATCTCTGGATGGGAGAAGTGATGTTGTGAAGTAGAGTTATGTTTGGATCTCGTCTGTGTTCTGATTTGGATAAGAAATTGGTCTACTTGGTTGAATTGTCAATTTGGATGACTTGAATTCATTGAGTTTTACGTATCTCTAAGGGAATACGTATTTGATCTATCTCTGGTTGTAGAATCAGCAGTTCTGGAAGTTTGGTAGTTGAGTCAGACTCGTCTGTAGTCTGATATTCTGTTTAGTTCTGTAGATATAGATGAGTAGGAGATATATAGCTTAGTAGTATTGATTGTTTAGATTGTTTGTAGAGCGAGTATCCCGGTATATATATATACTTGGGGAAACTCGAGGAATTCTATCCAGACTTTTGTCTGAATAGTTAGAATTGATTGTTTGGATGAATTGGTTGCTATGGTTATTAGCATATGGATGATAGTATATGCTTGTGTTTTAAATTAAAATCTTTAATAAGATTATTAAATTACCTTTGTTTAAATTTCGGGGACGAAATTATTTTAAGGGGGGAGGAATGTAATATCCCGGAAATTTTAACAATATCAATTTAATAATCTGTTAAATAATTAAATTGATATGGATAATCTTTGATAATAAAATTTGAATTTAATTTAATAATCTGATTAAATTAGTATTAATTGGTAATTTTATCTTTTAAAAAGTTAATAAGATATTTCTATTTGAATATATATATTTATTTATATATATTGTAAATAGAAGCTTTGGTAAATTGGGAATTTATATTTAATTGAATGAATAGTTATATATGTATATATATAACTTAACTTTTAAATTGAATCTTAGGATTTAATTTAAATTGAAATTGAAATTTAAGTTTTGAAATTCAAAAGAATAAATATTTAGAATTGTTTTGGATTTTAAAATATTTGTATAAACTTTTATTTTATAATTAGCTTTTGTTTTTCTTTAAAAAGTAATTATATATATATAGATAAGTATTTAATAAATAAGAAAAAGGCATTTATTTACTTTTAAAATAAATAAAAATATGAATAATTACTTAAGAGACATATGTCATTTTTCTAAGGCTCCATTTTAACATGTGTAATGTAAGTAATCAATGTAATGACAAGTGTCTTTTTATTTTCTTTTTCTTTTATTTTTATAAATTACAAATTCACTTATATAAACATTGGCATATCTTTGTTTGATTCTTTCTATTTTCCTTTTCAAATACAAGAGAACTAAAACTTCTTTCTCTAATCTAAAATCTGAAAATCATGTCAGTAATCCATATTTCTCAAAACCTCTTTCTCTAATACAATATGAAAACAAATCAGTACCATTTCTCAAACAAAAATCAGTAATCTAATGCCTCAAAACTAGAAATCAAAAATCAAGTCTTCAGCCTGATTTCTTTGCAAATCTGAAATCAAAAAACAAAGGCCTGCAAACATTTTCTTTTCAATCTGGAAAGCAACTCAAAGCCTGCAAGCATTTCTTTTCAAATCTGAAGTCTTGAGTTTGCATTCATTCTTCAAAACTGGAAGCAACATGCAAGATTCAGTAGCCAACAATTCAAGCTTTTAAATCAAATGAGGCATGCAAGTTAAAGTTTTAAAACAAGGCATTCCGGTCTTAAGTTCAAAACAGTTTCAAAAGCTTTTCAAAATAATAGGCTCTGTTCATCTTTAAACAGGTGAGTAACAGTTTTTTTTAACTAACTTAAATAAATGTAGTTGCTTGATTCTCCTGTGATAATCATGTGTGTAAGTGATGAAATTCTCTGTAATATGTAGAGATTGGAATGCATGTATGTTTTGATATGTTATTGCCTGTTCTAATATGCCAGTTTTAAAATCCTGATCAAAATAAATTGTTTCATGCTCAAATCCTTATGATGGCTTAAGATTAAACCAAGTATGAGTATATAACATAGATGTTAGTTGAAATTTTATTAAATATAAAATAAAAACTGATATGTCTCTGTAAAGAAATATAACAGAGCAAATAGCTTGTAAGTGAAAAATTCAAAAGTCTAGATTCATTATTCCAGGAGTATAAGTTGAGTTCTTATACTAAAATTCGATTTTTAAAATATAAATCATAATTTTTAGTTTCGAATTGAAGGAGCAGTTCTAGCTTAAGTCAGAAATGAATTTTTGGTAATTTTGATTATCTCAATGAAACTGGGATGTTGAATTCTTCAGTAAGGATAGTGGGATGATCATGGATATAAGGAAAATTATTAGAAATCAAATTAAGGCAGTGAGGAAGAAACGATTTAAGTTTTAAATTTTTAAACCTAGTTATTACCAGTCTAGAGGAATCGATCATCACGACGTCTAGGATGGATCGAGTTCAACTGTTCTCTGGGAAATGGTAGCTATGACGTGGACGAAGTCGTCGCTGGAATCGCTGGCGTTCTGGTGGTCGAGGTTGCTGAGGCGAGACAGTTTCCAGACTTTGGTTGAAGGAGGTTCCAGTTGTTCCAGGTTTGGTTGAAGGCCTCGAATTCGATTTTGAGAATTATAGAGTGATCTGATGATCGTAGTTGAGTGTGAAGGAGGTTGCCGATGAGGGAAGACCATCGGAGATGGTCGGAGGTGATTAAAGTCTCCGTGCATGTGCACGGTGGAATCGAGATACCTGGCGAAGTCTGGTTTTACAGGGAAAGGCCACTCGAGTTTTTCTCGAGTTGTTTCGAGTGATAATCGAAGATTTTGGAGAGGCGACTCGAAGTAAATTAAGGAGAGGCTCGAGCATATTAGAGTTGTCAGTTTTTATAACCTGATCTGTTTAAAAAGTTTTAAAACTAAGTTTAAATTTTCAAGTAAAGGTTTAAACCAGTTTTAAATCTAAATTCAAATCTGATTTAAATTTAAATCTATATCTCAGATTTGAAATTAAAGGAAGTTTTTAAATTAAATTGTTTAAATAATTTAATTGGTTAGAATGTATATTAAAGGGTTAGAATTTAAAAGTGAATTGATTTAAATTCTTAAGTTCTTTTATAAGAATATTATTCCTTCATCATATGATTTTAAGAGTTGTAAATGGATTTTTGAATTTTTGTTAAAGTTAAATTTTTATTCATTTTAAATCCAGAATTTAAAATGGAATTTAAAAGTAAATTTGAAAGTTTAAATGTTTCAAATATGAATGGTAAATGATAACTTGTTTATCAATAAGAATAAAGTTTTATCTTAAAGTAATTAAAGATTTGTATTCATTAAATTAATTAGGAAATTTAATGGATAATTAAATTGTTTGATTAATTAATCATTTGGATTAATTAAATAGGTAATTAAAGGTTTATACTAATTAATTAATGATTAAGATTTATTAATTAGAAAAATTAAATTGTAATTAAGGATTATAAATTAGAGTATTAATTAATGGTTAGGAATTAATTAATAAGTAATTAAAGATTAATTAAGTTATGGTTAATACTTAATTAATTAAATAATTTATGTTTAATAAATTGGTTATTAAGATTTATTAATTTAGAATTAATAATAATTAATATAAGTTAATTACTTAAGGAAAGTAATTAAATAATAGTTAATGAAGTCATTAACTATGGATTATTAAATAATTAATTAATGTGATTAATATTAATAATTAATTAGATTAATTAATTTAAAGATAATCAATTATAGAATTTGTTTAAATGTAATTACTTAATGGAAGTAATTAAGAATTAATTACTTATTGTAATTAATTGAAGTTAATTTGATTAGTTAAGTTAATTAATTAAGTTTAATTAATTTAGAATAATCAAGAGTTGATTTGATAAATAATTACTTAATGTAATTATTAAGGTAAGATTATTTAGGGAAGTTAATAATAAATAATTACTGGAAGTAATTAAGTGAATAATGATATTATTAATGGAAGTAATTTGAGTTTAATTACTTGTGAATTAATCAAGGGATTAATTAAGAAATTAATTAAGGAATAATTAATTTAGTTAATGAAAGTAATTAAGGGTAGTTAATTACTGATTGAAGATTAATCAAGGTGATTAATAAATGTGTTTTAATTAAAGATTAATTACTTAATATAATTAATTTAATTAAGTAATTAATAATTAAGTTGTAATTAAGGATCATTAATTAATATAATTAATGATGTAATTAAGAATTGATTAATTAAGTAATAATTAATAAATGAAGTAATTAATTAATGTAATTAATTAAGGATTAATGTAATTAATTATAGTTGATTAAGTTAATTAATTTTAGTAAATTAATTAATGAAGTAATTAAAGGTTAATTACAATAAGTGGTTAAGGATAATTAATTTAAGTAATTAATTGAAGATGAATTACTTGGATGTAATTAAAAGATAATTAATCAAAGATGATTAATTGAAATGAATTATTAGAGGATAATTAATTAATTGATTGTAATTAATTAATGGTTAAGTAAGAAGGATTTATAAAATGAAGTAATTAATTTAATTCACTTTAAATTGATTAGAGATGATAAATCATTACTTATGAATGGATGAATGATATTGAATGCTTTGCATTGTTGATATCTCTGATAAGAGATGTGCTGATCTATGATATAGATGTTTGGTTGGATTGAAATGATAATAGGATTATCTGTTTGGATGATAATATGGATTATCTATTGTAAATTATCTATCTGTGTGTAGTATAGATAAGAATTGAATTGTTTTAACCTTAAAACAACTTGGCCTTAAAAGATACGCTTTGGATTTCGATGAGACCGGGATCGGGTTTCCGTATACCGGATTTCCAGGTCTGGAGACCCGAATACCACATCGATCCAAATTAACGATAGGTCGTGAATCAAGTGAAGATGAAGATTCAGAGTGCAAGGGTTATTGTCGTTAACTCTGAGGGTGATTCCAAAACGAGTGTAACGAGATAATGCCTTCGGTTTCGTTCGAACCCGGAACGAACTTGTATGGATTGAATGCTTTCAGCACATCGTCAGGTGGACGATGAGCATTCTAAGATAGATGTGTTCTTTTTAAAGGTAATCGTAGCCTCAAGCCTCACAAATCGGGAATGGCTAAAACAGGGGAGGTGCAGCAAGGTTAGTGGGTAGCACCCAAGTAGGACAAGGTTACCTCTGTCTAGATGTCCCTTCTTATTTCGGCTTAGTGTGTGCGGTTGCTGATCCCAACCGTGAGGTATCTTGTGCGGGAATTATCCAGTAAGGGATGTTCCGACCTTGTGTTGCAGGGGATTGGGAGTGATCCTCGGTACGGTGATCTAGGCCACGTACTGTGACGGGCGGTACCCCGGTAGCCCTGCCATTGTATGGAATCCAAACTCCAATAAGTGCCGTACGTATTAGTTGTGCCCAACTATGTTGAAATGTGAGATGTAAGCATTTCAGCTATTTCTGTATTTTACTTGAAAACCCTAGACCCTATTATAATACAATCGAATTTCCTATCAAATGTTTTGGTTAGCGTAAGGTAAAAACTTACCCATGTTTATTTGTGGGGAGTCTTACGTGATACTTTTTCTTTCAAAAGGTTTTGAAGTTAAATAAGTTTAACCCGTTACTCACACCAGACCCATGTCTGACCCAAGTTGTTTATTTCTGTTTTATAAACTCTTGGGTACTCAAATTTTTACGAGTAGCCAAGGGATTCAGGTTAGCCTTGACGAATTGTGGAGGAGCAATGGAGCAGGAGGCTTCGGCGTTGTAGATAGATAGTAGTTTCCGCTGTGTTGATCTTGTTTAGATCTTTGTTTTGTATTGAGTTGTAATAACTAGACAGATGTTTATAACTGTCTAGTATGTGATGTGTAATCCGTGTAACTCTGATAAGTGTTGTATATGATACTGTGTAATATTTATGTGATATAATATATTTTGTTCGTTTCCGCTGTGAGTATTTGTGTTTGTTTCTTTTCTCTTCTTCTCTTTTCTACTTCTCACCCCTTTCTTTCTTATTAGCGATACGACTTTCTATGGAGAGAAAGTCGTGGTCGTTACAACCCATATTTTGGAAGGTTTAAATTGACAATAATCCACACATGTCCAATTCAAACAATCTGAAACACGGATAATCAATGGGGTTAATTAAGAGAAATAAGAAAAGAAGAAGAAAACAAACACAGAATCTCGCCGCGGAATGATAAAATATAATAATCAAATAAACAGTTCATGAAGTTGTTTATACTATACATTTTATTATAATTTTACAACATCTATCAGAGTTATATATACGGCAAAATAATAGAATAATGTAGTGGAAAATGTGGTGAAATAGTACTAGTAATAATATACCAAAATCTTCGTCTTCGTCCTCCAGAAAATAATCTTCAATGCGCTGAAAACTCTGGGCTGACCCGAGCGTATGAAAAGACAAAACACTCGAGTCAGGACTAAAATATCCTTATGTGAGTCAAATTAATATCACGTATAACATGAGTGTAATAGCGTCAGAGATGTTTACGGGATTTCACATCTCCTATCCAGTGTATAACGTGCCTGCAATAACTCAAGAAATGTTACGGGATTTTCCATCTCTTAAGGATTCGTCAAAATATTTATATATAGTAGAATACGCTATATATAATGTCTAATCAGTAAAATAAATATTTTTCTTAGCGTTAAGGCTTTACATTAATCCCCCTTAATGCGTTTTTAAGCCTTATCTTACAGTTTGCATATAAAGCCCCAGTAGCACGTCGGGGGATAGGGATGCGCCGTGATATGACAACACTAAACCAAACTCGTAGTGGTCTCGTATAAGGATAAAAGTATAACAAGGTATATGAGGCAATGCCCAAGGTAGGATACTACCAGTTCGGGTTGCAGGGCTAGTGGTAACGCATCGTAGCCACAATCGCCCACCGCGTACGTCCATCCCATATCGAGTCAAAGGGAGGTTATCCCAAAGTCAAGGTGCACCAATCGAAACCAACAACAAGAATAATAGTATGGACTGAGTCCAAATAAAATCGAAGAACGGATGTCCGCTAGGGGTAGCTAGCCCTCTTGGCCCTATCAAGCCGTCCTGTTTTAGTCATTTCAAATTGGCACAAGTGCCAGGGTCTATCCATCATCGTTCTCTTTCTTCAAATCTTGCAAACGTACGCCAACTCCAACCACTTCATTCTAGAGCCTCCTCCGCGTACATAGTTGTTAAAGTGGTTCTAATATTGCCAATAAGAGGCCTCGGTCTCTTTAACAACCGAACGTCGTTTTACACACCGTTTGGTACTTTTACATTTCAAAATAGATTTATACTTGATATCAAAATATCACATTCACTTCAAAATCAATTTCATTTCAAAATATCATATTTACTCAAAATATGTTAATTCACTTCAAAATCATTTCGCTTCAATATCTAAATTTCACTTCTAAAATCGTTTCGAATTTCCATTTAGATTATAACTTCATTTTAACCCAATTCGTATTTAAATCCATGATTTAAATATAAAAAGTTCCCACTTTGACCAGTTTGAATTTTTAGAAAATAGTTTGACAAATTTTAAATAGTTTAAAAAGTTAAAATAGTTTGATATAAAATAGTTTAAGAAAATGGTTTATATATTAAAAATGGTTTATATAGGAAATAGTTTGGAAAATCAAAATAATTTGAATATTTAAAAAGATAGGTTTTAAACCGTTTATATTAAAATAATTTATTTGAAAATAGCTTCAAAGTCAAACTGATTCAATTCCAAACCTTCCAATTCAAATCATTCAATCTCAGTTCACTTCAAATCGACCCAATTTCAATTTTAATTAGAATTAACTTCGATTTTAATTTCAATTCAAATCAATTTCAACCTCGATTTCAAATTAGTTCAATTTTGCTTTCATTTCCAATTAATTTCAGTTCCATTTTGAATTAATTTCAATTTAATTCTCAATTTCAAACCATTTCAATTTATATCAATTTCGAGTTCGATTTTAAAATATCGATTTAAATCATTAAAATCAAATTTAACTACGATGTTCAATTCAATGTTCAAATCTTAAAAATAACTCAATTTCGAGCTCAATTTAACTACGATGTTCAATTCAATGTTCAAATCTTTAAACAATTCAATTTCCATAGTTCAGGTCATATGTCAATTTTAAATTCATATTTCAAATTTAATTCTTTGAAACAATTTTAATTAAAAAATTTAATTTCAACATTTCAAGCTCGAGTATGAAAATAATCCCATCATCATAAATTCGATTTTTAGTCCTCTAAAACCAACTCATTTAAATAAATTCAAAATTCAAGAATTTAAAATCACTTAATTTAACCAACCCGTTGTCCGTATATAATTTTCTATCCTATGGCCAAGTGATCAGTTATTCCAATTATATTTCAGGGATGGATATATATCATTTCAATCCAAAATAAATGTCATAGGTATATATCATTTCAATCTATTTCTTAATTTATTCGAAATAATTCAATTAATAGTTTTATATACTATCAAATAATTTACAGGCGATACAGGATGTATATGAAATAAATAAACATCCAATCATCCACAATATCAATCGATTTTGCATCCATCACAATTATTCATCTAAAAAGACAAAATATCACAACAATTGACTAGTTACCAACATCACGGTCTAACTGGCAATTTAATTTCAATTTCAAGTTGAACTGTCAATTTAAATGTTAATTAAATTATCAACAACAGTCAATAAAATTAAATTACTTTATGATATGAATTATCAATTTAACTAACATAAAAATTATTTTAATCATCCGTGAGCGTTATAAAGCACTCACCTTTATTTAAAACTAAAAATTTTCAGAGTCAAATAAATGCCAATCCAATTTCATGTCGTAGACGACGTCGATACGATTCCAACGCAATTTGTTTCGTCCAAAACGGGCCTCGTATGAAAAACATATGCAATATTTGATATAACGATAATTATAAAAAATTAATTAACTTAATAATTAAATTAACAACCCTAATTACCTTCGTTCCCGCTTACTGCCCAGGTCGCGTTCCCTCTTCCCAGCTCGATCTCGTCTGCCTTCGCTTTTTTTTAATGAACGATCGAAGAATCGCCAGCCTCGCTAACGTCGTCGACGTCTCCCCATAGCCACAACCGGCTCCTCTCCACCAGCCGCCGATCTTCTCATTCACGCGTACAGTGTGCGCAAATACATGCTTCGACCCAAATCCTAAATTGACGAACACGAGCAGACCCACGCCCCTCGCCAGTGCCACCTCCCTTCGTCCGTCGCGCCTCACGCACATTACCACCCAACTATGCACGCGCGATCGTTTGTTTTTCTTTTTTTTCTTTTCTTACTTCGCTCTGTAACATAGAAATGAGAGGGAGAGAGGAGATGTATGAGGTAGACAGATTTGTAGGTGGGGCGTACGAAATGTCAAGGAGAAGTAAATAAATATATTATTATAATTAGAAAATATCTAACCTATAACGTTCGAAATTCTCAAACTCTAAATGAGGCGTGCCGCCTGGCGTTCTATATGTTATACCCATATTTTCAACGCAATGGAACTAGCCTTGAGGCCTAGTTTGATGGTATGCAGAAGATAGCTTTTCAAAATCAAATTATTTTAATTAAATTCTTAAATTAAATTCTACGCGTTTCATGCTCGCACGGCCAAACGTTAAGTTTGATCGCTACAAAACTTGAAATCTTACAATAATTCATTATTATGGATCCGATGAAACTAGTTTCGTCGAAATCCGAGACAGTGGCCAAAATGGCTATTTTTACATGTTAAATAAAATATAAAATTTTCAATATCTATTTATTCACTTTTAAATTAGATTTTAAAATTTAACAATCTTCATTCCCGTATAAATAAAATTTAATTCAACTTTTGACATTATTTTTATTCATATTAAATTCAGGATTCAAGTATTTAACAATTCCAATATTAAATTTAAATAATTTTAAGTATCTAATAAATCAACATATTTTATATATAAGTTATTTAAGTTATAAAATTTAACTTTTAAAACGAATTCAAATAATAAAACAACCATTTTTATTCAATAATTACATTAAATTTAATAATTCAAAATAGTTAAAATATGGGTCGTTGCACCCTTTTTGGGTAACGTGTGTTTAATAATTATTGAAATTTGTTAACATATGTTATGGACACGTGTACCCTATGAATTAGGATTGAATGGTAAATATATCATGCTATGATGTGTTGTTTGGTAAATTTCATGTGTAAAAAGAAACGGGATTTTCGATGATTTTGGATAGTCAAAAACTTCTGAATCGTTATAGAACTTGAAGCTAAGTGTTTTTGTGAAAATATAAAAATTAAGTTTATATAACACTTGAATTTGAGAAGTTAGTAAATTAAAACAAATTTTGAATTTGTTGAACATCCTTGTTAAGTAAAACAAAAAAAATGATGATTTCGTATTAACTCTTAGGATGTCATGGAGTATTATACGAGTATGAACTTAAGTTGTAAAAAGTTTATACACTTGAAGTTATGTTTTATGAAATGGTCCATAAATGATTTTAGTATTAATGAGATATACTATTTGGATATAAGAATGTGATAAAAGGTATTGGTGTAGTTAAGAAACCAATAGGATAAATATGTAAGTTAAATCTATATCGTTTTATTCGCATGACTGTTCTAGATCCAATATTCGAGTACATGATTTCGAGGTGGTTTACGCCGGTCCAAACAAAGATTTTTCACTCGATTCTGAACAACAAATACTTGATATAGATTCTTGATAAGATCAAAAAGTTTTCTATTGTAGTATATAGCTATATAAGGAGAATGAAAGTTTCTAATCAAAGAACCTGGTCGGAGTCCATACTAGAGAGGTCAAGTGATCTATACTAGTTGGAAAGTGAAATTTATGCGATCGAGCAAGTGATCAGAATTGATATGCATAAGGATGGTCCATGTACATCACATGGTCTTTAGTATGTTTGCATACTATGTTTTGTTGGCTTATGGAGAGTTTAGGTGATAACTCTTTAATTTGTTATGAGGTAGCAAGAATTGTCTACTAAGTAATTACCTGAGGCTGTTGAGTGTACGGTACGCTAAGTAGATTATTTATCATCCTTGTGCGATGAGAGGATTTTTTTGAACTTGAGAAAACCATGAATTTTGTTTGCTAAGCGATTTTGAATACTATTAAGTATTGATATGTGATTGTTTATTTTGTTTCTCGTGTCGGAATTTCGAGGACAAAATATTTTAAGTGGGGGAGAATGTAACGATCCGGAATTTTGGACACTTCGTATTTAAATATATGAAATATATTTAAATATTTAAATCTTGAATTTAATGTTATTAAAATGATTTAATAAGCCTTCTAACCCCTTTTTTTTTAAAAAAAAACTCAACCCAGAGCCCTGATGAAATCGAAGGGATAGGATGAGCTCCCCCCTTGCCTGGTCCGACCTCAGACAGGGAGGTTTTTAGCCAGCCCAGCTTGGAGGCTTGATGCCCCGGCCCGTTTGTAGGTATCATGGGGCCCACCTTCGTGCCTTAAGGGAAGCACAGCTCAATCTACCAGGAATCGAACCCGCGACTCAAGGCACATTTGTCCATGTCGCTAAGTGCCCCTGACCAACTGAGCTATACTTCTAACCCCTTTTAAATCATAACTAATGATGGTAAACTTGTTTTTGAAAAATGTTTACAAAAATATATTCTTTGAAAAAATATTGATAATGTGACCGAAAATCGTTTTATCGATAAACAGCTTTTTAACCATCGAAAGTTGTTCAGATTTTTTACATACACTTATTTGCTTGGAAAATTAATAAAATGAAATATTTTTTTTATCATTTATGGAAATAAACCTTTTGGATGATGTCATAGTTGATATCATCAAAGATATTATGAAAATAAACTTTTAAGGAAAGACTTAACTCTTAAGTGTTATGTAAAGGAGAAGTGTAACAACCCGCATATTTTATGATTGTATATTTAAATATTTTATTTAAATATAGCATCGTTAGTCGGATTAAAGTCCGAAAAAGTCACTATTCGTAAAAAGAACAGTCGAACTAGTGAAAAGTCTTTGTGGATCGAGATACGTAGGTGTTTATTTGAGAAAAACTGTCTTATAGGGATTCAGACGTCTGAAATGAAGCATTCAGACGTCTGAAATTGTTCGAGTCAAACCAGAAAGAAAATAGGCCAAAATTGCCATTTTCAGACGTCTGAAATGGACGATTCAGACGTCTGAATATTTTTTTAGACAACTTCTGTTTTTCCAGATTCAGACGTTTGAATTGTTCATTTCAGACGTTTGAATGAAGTTATAAAACTCATATTTTTCCAGATTCAGACTTCTGGTTTGGAAATTTCAGACGTCTGGATGAAGAATGGAATAGAGAATCACCAATTTGGACTCGAGACCACTTCCATTGAGTTCAAAATGGTGTTTGCGACTTTTTTGAGTATAAGCATCGATATGTTTGGATTTGAGTGAATTTTGTTATTTTTCACTTAGGGCTTTGGGCTTGGGTTTGAGTTTTACCCAACTCATCCTATACCCTAACTCATCCCCCTCTCCTCTCCATTCACTCAATTCATTTCCTAAAACTCTAGCTCAACTGAAAATGGGGGAAGAGAATGGGAAATAGAAACTCCAAGCCCTAGTTTCCTTTGCAAACTCAAATTCTTGCTCCAAAATCAAAGAAAAGCTTAGGTAAGCCTTCTTTTCATCTTCTCCATATCAATCCCTCTTCAAATTCTCAAAAATTCCTAATATCTTAACTTAGAGAAAACTTCATCTTTGATTATAGATTGAAGTTCTTGAGGTATTGTTGAAGAGAGATTAACCTATTGCTTGTTCTAGAGCTTATCATTTGTGTTTGGGTTTAAAAGGTGAGTTTTTGAACTCACATCTACGTCTATATCTTGATAGTGTTACGTAGTAATTCCTAATATATATTCCTTGTCCATTTGTTTTTTGAATTGAATTGGTTTGATGAATATTCCAATTTTTGGCATTTGAAGTCAAAATCTATGAAAAATCCTTATATGGTTGTTTGGGCATGTTGGTCGGAGTGTATTGGTGAGTCTTCAAGGTTGGGTAGTCGTTTGGCGTAAACCCCTAGCCATCATCACTCATCCGACTCCTTCTGATATGATTTGGCCATCATTGGCCTAAGCAAAGTATTGCCTGAGCTCCAGTTTTAGACGTTTGAAATATACAATTCAGACGTCTGAATCTGCTTGTCTCGGCCCAATTTGCCTATTTTGTGTGGGATTCCAATTTTTGATCGATTCTTCTTTCTCCAATTAGTTGTTTCACTTTATTTGACTTTGATGATTCTTTTTAGATTTCGTACACGGGTTTTTATAAAGAGATCTTTTTAAATGGTATTAAAAGCTCGTTTCTCCAACTTATAATTTCTATATAAAACACACAATTTTGCACTCCGAGCGAAGAGGGAGGAGAATTAAATGATTAAATAAAACACGTGCTATGAACACGTGTGTTATCTTTTCAGTTAATTCCTAATCTATTCGTTTGATCATTTTGACCTTTGGGTCTGGTTTACCGATGAGATGAGGTAAACTTTGTAATGCTTTGAATGTGAAATTGACTGACGGATAGTAAACTGTTTAGTGTGAACCTGTGGTATGGGACTCACGTTAACATTTTTCGGGTTCCTTCCTGAGAGTTTATGACACATGTTGCCTTCGGGCTTGTGACTTCGGGTGTTGCCCTATAGTATCGCTTTTGGAGTTGGTCATTCGCCACCGCTCGAGAGATATTCGGGTATGTTGCCTTCGAGTTTGTGCCTTCGGGTTTGTGCCTTTGGGTGTTTCCCTATAGTATCGCTTTTGGAGTTGGTCATTCGACACCGCTCGAGAGATATTTGGGTTTTTTGTCCTATAGTACCGCTTTTGGAGTTCGTCATTCGTCACCGCTCGAGTGATATTTGGGTTTGTTGCCTTTGGGCGTTGCCTTCGGGCGTTGCCTTCGGGCGTGTGGATCCTTGTTATACAGTACTGAGCTCGAGCATCTTTTGTTTCTTTGATAATTATATTTCCCTAGTGTATCGCCTTTCGGTGTAGGTCCTTTGAACCACGCGATATATAGCGATTACCTTGTGGAAACTTGTGTTACCTTTATTGGTATATGTTATTTGCCTTTTTGGCTTGTTTTGGGATATGATATCCTCGGTTTATTTGAGTTGCCTATGATATGAGGCTTATTATGATTCATCTTCTGTTAGATGATCTGGTTATCTCTTTTGGAGATATTTGTGGTACTTTATGACTTTGTATGTTCATTATCATTTAGTTTATCTAACTGATTTGTTTAGCTAGACTGACCCGTGTATTTTATACTCGGGTCAGACCGAGATGTTTCAGGTTAGGTACATTGGACTTAGCCTATTTTGCTTCCGCATGGACTATTCCGCTAACTCCTTTTTATTATAGCTTTTTGTGTAGTCCTTTTGGCTGTAACTCTGATATGTATTCTTTTGACTCGCCTGTATATTGTGGTTTGCTTTACCACTTGACATGTATCATTTTGTAAACTCTGTAATGTATCTGTATATGTGTAAATGCATGTGATGATCTACTGTTTTGTGATGTGTATTACATTTGAGTTGTCATATTTGTTCTGATAGATCCTTCAGCACATATGGTTTTGTATTAAGTGTTTATTGGATATGTCGATCCATTTAAGTAAGAAGTGGCAATTGTCGGCGTATTCAATAGATAATTAAGACAAGGTTATAGATGGTCGCTCCTATCCCGCTCTATTCTCCGTATTAGCAGACGGTGTTACCTAGTAATACTCTTTGCTAATGTGGGTCTCGGAGTGGGGCGTTACAAGAAGTCATGGGAGGTGAGCCTTACATGACATGGGAGGGCTGCGAGAACAAGCTTATGAAACACCATTTAAAGATTATAAAAGAAGGGCATGCCCTTGATAATAAATAACAGACAAGCTTGGAATGAAGTAAGGAAATAAAAATGGTGGAAGTGCTTAAGCACTAATCCACTAATTCTTCTCTAACTTTTCCAAGTCTAAATCAGTACATCTTCAATCTCTTCTAAACTTCAGATATAGGCTTAAAATATCATGGGAAGCATGAATATCAAGTCAAAAGTGGGAAAAATGAAAGGAAAAGGGGATTCCAAGAGGGGCCGTGAGCAATGAGAGAGGAGGGGAGGTGTTGCCTTGGTTTGAAAATGCTAAATATTTGATCTTTTGGCTTTTGGTGATGGCGGGAGTTGGTTCTTTGATTCCTGTGGCCTTTTGCTTATGTTTAGATTGGATCTACGTGAGTTATCTCACTATCATTTTTTAAATATATTGTGTATATATATATGTTGTGTGCAAAGTATAAAGTTAAAGTGACATTAACTAAGTAAAGTTATAAACTTTGGACCCCTCTTGCTTTTGAAAGCAAATGACAAGTTTATATTGTATAACATCACTTTTATTTCCCTCTTAAACATGTAGCTCGGTATTGACTTGATATTTAAGTGGTTTTTTGACTTGTATGTTTAATTGAAGTATGTTTGAAAGTGTTTGAAGCAAGAATAGTCGTGATAAGTGCACTTCGATATCCCTTAACTATAACTTGTGTAAATTAGATATTTATTATCTTAACTTGAGATAATTTGATTTTTTTTGTCACTAACATGGTTTTTTGTATTGGAAAGTAAAGCAATGGTTTGTAAAGTTATAGAAATTGTGAACCAAAGTTATGAAAGTTAGAACTAGAAGGTGGTTATAAATATACTTTGTAAATATAACTTATTTTCGAGAATTTTTAGAAATAAATTGGAACATATTCTTAAGGTCACCTCACATGGTTTTTAAGTACTTTAAGAGTGGTACTTACTATAAAAAATTCAAGTCTTAAATCATTGGTTAAAGTGGTAAAAACTAGTCACAAAGATCGTGCTTTTCAATGTTGTTTTTAAAAGGACATTCAATAGCATTTATAAATGTTATAGTAAGTTGCTTACCGTTTTAAGTGTTTCAAAATGATATTTAAATTTGGTATTTTTCTCTAACATTTTTAGAGATGTTTTCAAACACATTTTTAAGTATTTTAAAATTGGTTTGAAGTTTAATATATTTTTCATAATTATATATGTATTTTCCAAGTAAAGAGGATTTATATTATAAAACATGTTTTTCATCAAATTATAAATTAGTTATTTTCAAGTAATATTTACATAGATATTTAAAACCTATTTACTAGTATTTTAAAAGTTTTGAAAAGGGTAATTAACTTTTCTTAACGCTAAAAGCCAACGATGTAGGCTTATCTATTTGTGAGAGTTAAGATTGATATCGAGTAGGGATCTGAGCAATAGAGCTCTAACTTACCGGGTTTCCTCTTGGTTGAGGAATAGATAAGTCAATAATGTCGAAAACGTGTTAATCATATTGTTTTCTAACTTGTTTATGAAAGTCGTTAATACTATACTTAACACAAAAAGCCGACTAGGTAGATTTATCTATTTGCGAGATTCAAGAATGAAGTGTCTAGGCAATGCTTTAATGTAACTAGTGCTCTAACTTACTTGGCTTAACTCTTGGATGAGGAATAGTTAAGTTGAAATGTTGGAATCGAGTTATGTATAAGAATCGTGATTTCTATAAGAAATCGTTTTTAACTAGATAGTCGATTAGTCGACTATTGAACTTAATCAAATATTTTCCTAGATCTTTAAAAGAATGTTTTTAAAGTTGATACGAGTACGGAATGGTTTTAGGTTTGTTGTGATACTGTGTTAATAACATTCGTCTTTAACCCTTTTTGATTATACTTATGAATGTAAATAGATCTTTAAAAGAACGTTTTAAAGATAATGTAACATCCCGTATTTTTAAGCTATTGAATTTGAACATTTAATTCGTTTTAAATGTTTAATGTGGACCCTTAATTTATTTTGTAGTGGATGGATGCGGGTTCAATCATTAAAATAAATTATAAATTCAAATATAATTTGGATAATAATAATTAAATATTCGAAATTGGGATAAAAGGTGAATTTGGGATAAATGATTATAAAAATGGTGTTTAAATGTATTTTTAAGCTCAATTGGGTATAAATAATATTGTTGGATTTTTAGATGAATTTAAAAGTCAATAAATTATTATTTGGGATTTTATATCAATTTAAAAATGAATTTAATATTATTAAAATGCAATTTAAGCAGATTTTGGTCTGGCCTGAGCCAGAATGATTTTTTATGTGATTATAAATTTTATATGATGTATTGTTAAGTTAATAAAATTTTAAAAGTAAAATTTTAAGCGTTTCTGATAATTTCAGAAAATCGCTCGATTTAATAGACGAGTTAAAATAGCTTTCCGGGACACAGTCTCGGAATTCGACGAAACCAGTTCCATTGGATCAATAATAGTTAGTTATTATCGGATTTCAATTTTCATAGCAATCGGAGTTGTCGTTTGACCGTGGCAGCTCGAAACGCATCGAAATCGATTTAACCGATTTAATTTTAAATTGATTGTTTAATTTCGTATCTCGCGCATACGATTTGAATTAGCTTATGAGACCTGTTCCATTATGTCCGGAATGCGGAAAAACCCCAGGATAGCCTGTCGAAACGTGAGAATAGGATGTCGTGTGCTTTAACTGTTAAATTGAGATATTTTATTAATTAAATAATATTGAATTATATATATCAACTTTTTATCAAAACCCTAGTTAAAAAAAAACGCAGCCGCCTCTATCACGTTTCAATGGCCGGTAGCGATCGATTTTCTCCTCCAAATCACGACCAATCCAGGCTTTAATTCGTGAAACTCCTAACTGGAGAATCGAAGATCTCGTCACGTATTTCACATCCAACGGCTGGAATCTCGATCGAGTCGACGTGGAGGCCGGGATTTGCGTGTATAGGGCCACCGTTCGTGCGCGAATTTCAGGGAGGGGGTGACGTCGAGCTTGACCGGGCTGAGGACGGTGACGCGTGGCGCGGAGGGCTTCGTGGTGGTGGGTCGTGATCGAGGTCCGGTCATAGTTAAGGGTGGTGGCGATCGATTTTTGGAACGAACGATGGGTTCGGTGTCTTCGTGGTTGCCTGGAACGCGAGTGTTCACGCATGAGGGAAGAAGAGTTGGACGGTCATGATTTTGGTAAAAGAAAACTTGTTTCCAAATTGATATTTAAACTTTAAAAATTCATAACTATTGCGTACGTTGTCAGATTCCAACGAAACAGGGAACGCCGGGATCGCAGAGACGAGTACGACGTGATGGTGCAGATCCGGAGTCATTCTGGGCAAGTAGAAATTTGAGTTAAATCGGACACCGTCCGGTTTAATTTAAAATTCGAACGCTCGCCGAACTCAAAGTGAGTTTTTCTCACTCACATCTGGATGCTAGACATTATAAATAGTTGATATTTAAATATCTGTGTGGATGGCTGAATATAATTGTTATTATCAGTCTGGATTGATATTTATATTGTGATGAGCTAATATTTGTGGATGCAGGGAGAAACAGGTTGGAGGGATCCAACTGGATTCCTCACAATTGTAGCAATTATTTTATAATTGTTAGTGGATACCTGTTTATATGTTGTGATTGATAAATCTGGAAATTTAATTGTGTTGTGAAATTGTTGTATAAATCATAATTACAGAATTTAATTTATAAACGGACAAAATTGGGTTTTTACGAAATAAGTAAATTGTTAAATTAAGAATTTTTGAAAAATAGAATTTGAAATCTGGTTTGGAATGGGAAATGAAAAAAATTGGTAAAATTGGGATTTAATATTGTGGGAAAATTTATCAATCGATAAATATGAAATATAAATTTTCTGGAGATTAAAGTTATGAAATTATAAATTGTTTAATAATAACGGTGTTTATTTTAATAATGGCTAATGTTATCCGGAGATTAAAAATATGTTAAAATGGAGTTTCCGACTATAAATTAACAAGTTCAAATGAAAAATAGAATGTTTTGAAATGCCGTATTTCATTGGAATTTAATTAAGTGAATTTGAAATTTGGCTTCCATTGGAGATTCACCAAAATGTTTAAACTATATTTAAAAATGAATTTCCGGAAATGAAAAATTGTGATTTAACTTCGGAGGAAGTTATAGTTAAATATGGAAATTGGAATTTATGTTGAAATCACAAATTGACTTGAAATAAATCAGTGGATTTATATGAAAGAGTACTTTGGAATGTTTTGAAACGGGAAAGTGATTCCCTGGGAAAACCAAGTAAATGTTTATAAAAAGATTTTTATTTAACTAAAGGTTAAGTTTTAAATCGTTTTAAAAAGTATTTTTAAGAAATCGTTATTTTTAAAGAAATAAATTAATAATTTTTAATACCGTAATAATTTGGGAGTATATTAGCAATTATTTTTACAAATGGATTTATTTAAAAGTTGGTTTTAGCTTAAGTTGTTACAATTAGCATTTTCTTCTTATAACGCTATTTTGAATTTAGTTAAACTAAAACGCTTATTTTTAAATCAAAGTTTATGTGTTAATAACTAGTTTTCTTCACATATTATAAATTTATATTTTGAGTAAATAAATAGAAGTAATTTTCATATTTTAAAGTATATTTCAGTATAAAGTATTTTTAACTGTTTTAAATGCAAATTGTTTTATACTTGGTTATTCCCGATGGGAATAAAGGGTAAAAGATTTACCTTGTAAAGGAAGAGTGGAAAATTGTTTCAAACGAGTTTTGAAAATGTGAAAATATATCTTTGAAAGATATTAGAAGAAAATAAATAATATGGAGATTATTTATTGTGTGATGGATGTGTATGGATGTTTGTGAACATTAATTGATAGTTAAATCACCGACTATCAATATTGGCCAAATGCGCTGATCGTTTCGAAGAGACCGGGATCGGGTTTCCGTATACCGGGATTCTAGGTCTGGAGACTCGAATACCACTTCGATCCGGTTTGTACGTTTCGTGTAACGTGTTCGGAGTCAAAGATGGAGCAGTGAAGTGCAAGGGCTAGTCGCTACTAATCCTGAGGATATTTCCAAAATGGATGTAGTAGGAGTAGTGCCTTCGGTTCCGTTCGGACCCGGGACGGACTTGTATGGACGAATGCTTTCGTGACATCGTCAGGTGGACGATGGGCATTCAAAGTGAAATGTTCTGTAAAGGTAACGCTAAGCCTCAAGCCTCATCAACCGGGAATGACTGAAAATCAGGGGTTATGCAGCAAGGCTTCGTGGGTAGCCCCCACTTGAGAGTAAGGTCATCCCTGTCTAGATGTCCCTTTTATTTCGGCTTAGTGGTGCGGTTGCTGATTCCAACCGTGGGGTGATTTTACTTGGAATTATCCAGTAAGGGATGATTCCGGCCTTGTGTTGCAGGGGAGCGGGCGTACTCCTCGGTACTGTGATCTAGGCCACGTACTGTGACAGGTGGTACCCCAGTGCCTAGTCATTCGTTGGAAATCCATTCTCCCTACGTGCCTGTACGGTTTTGATTGTGCCCAACTATTGTTGAAATGTGAGATGCAAGCATTTCAGCTAGATTCTATTTTACTTTCTATAGACACTATTATAATATCAGAGGATTTTAATATAAAAGTGTTTTAGCTATCGTAAGGTAAAAACCCGACATGTTTATTTGTGGCGTGGTCTTACGAGATGCTTTTGTTTTTAAAAAATTTTGAAACTTTAATAATCAATTGAGTGTATTTATGATGCGCTGGTATTCCAGACTGACTCGGGTGTTATTTTATTATAATGCTTGGGTCAGACCGAGTATTTTACAGGATAGGTTGCTATGAAGCTCAGGAGAGGAGATGGAGTTCGAGACGTATTTCTCGTACTTGTATTATTCCGCTGCTGTGATTGTTGTATTGACTGATTGACTGGATATTGATGATTGTATTGACATACTCTGATGATGATGTATTGTATATAAACAGATATAGTTTCATTTTGTGTAAAGATCTGTTCTATATATTATATTTTATCCGCTGCGACTGTGAGGTTCTGATTTTGTTTAGTTCTTTCTTCTTCTATCTACTTTCTTATTCTTCTACAATCTGTCTTTCCGGCATTCGATCGTCGGCATATTTTACTGTTGAGTATTTTGTGTCGATTTTCGAGGGTCGTGAAGGGCGGGTCGTCACATTTGGTATCAGAGCTTAGATTGGCGACAACCTAGGCTTTGGTGGGGAAATTTACTCATTTATAATAGAGTCAGAAGTACTCTATAATGAGTTGAGTGTAATAATAGCTATGAGAGCGTACTTGTTAGTCGATATAAAATTGTTTTTGTACTGTGTTGACTTATCGGTTGAGTGTTTATGAATTCTGGTCGGTGCGGGAAGTACAACCGTATCGATAGGGGTTTCTAAACTCTTAAACAAGATAAACCGACATAGTATTATTTTTAAAGTGGGTAAATGAAATAATTTAACCCAAAATTGTATTTTGATATAAAAAGAAATAATTTTCTAAATTATTATATGTATTGGATGCTTGTTTGGTTGTTTCTTCTATAATCAAATAAGAAATTAAAACATGATCTAAAATTTGAAATGATATATATAAGAAAATAAGAAGTTAAAATATTAAGATGGTTTATAACCAAATGGAATTGACTGGATATGTTTTAAATAAGAAAAGTAAAAATTAAAATTTGATTTAAACTAGAATTTTGACCCCGGAAATTTTGAAAGGGATTTCAAATGGAATTAAACAAAGTTTTGGGAGTTTGACTTTGTGGAAATGTTAGAAATGTTTTCAAAAGCATTTGTAAGAATGGAGTATATTTTAGGGAAATATTTTTGGATAGAAATTGTTTTGATGTGGATTTTGGAAGTGGAAAGCATTGAACTCACTTCAGTCGCTGGAAAATAATCCTGATGATGCTGGCCACATCATTAGAATTCATTTTCGAGTTTTTAAAGTGATGGATTGCTACCAAAATAGTTGGTTATGACATTGTTTGGACTTGTTTGGGAAACAAGTGATTTTGGAATTTTCAAAGGAAAATTGTTTGGCAAAAGCAGTTTGTTTTGGAATTTGGTATTTGATTTGAATATCAAAGAGTAATGTGTTGATTTATATTTCAAATTGGTTTTGAAATAAATCCGGGTAAATTGAATTCTGGGAATTCTATTTTAAAATAAAAATGTGAAAGTTGAAATGATTCAACTATATAACTTATAAGATAAAGTTGATGTAATTAAGAATTTGGGTTAAAAATTGAAATACATCAACTAGAATCGTGCAAGTGAAGTTGATTTAAGTAAGAAGGGAATGAGATTTTATCCTGAAATTAAAATTTAATTTGAGTATATATGGAAGTAAATGGAACTATTAAAATGAATGGGAAGTTGAATTTAACTTGGGATAAGTTAAATATAATTGGGAATTGGAATTAAATTGAGTTGGGTTCAATTGAAAAGTGAAATGACTTTGTGAATATGGGTCATTGTGTAATAAATTGTACTCATAAGCTATTGAGTGTTATACTTATAATCTAAAATTGTGAATATTCTTAAGAATTCAGGGATACAAATATATATAATTTGGGATTGTAATTATAAAATGGAAATGGGCCTAAATGAGCAATCCAAATCCTTGAATAAAAATGAAATTGAAGTTCTTTAATGGAAGCAATTGAATGGGTGGCAAATTCAAACTTAACCATAAATGAAGGTGAATGGAATATATTTGGTTTAACTTATGATAAGTTAAATAAAATTGAGAATTTGAAACTGAATTAAATCTAAATGAATTGGAATTAAATTGAAGTGTGATTAAATGGAAATGGACTTAAGTGAGCAATATAAACTTATAAATAAATAAGTTGAAGAACTTGAGAATGGGCAATCTGATTTTAAACCAAAGTAAAATGGAATTATAGTCACAAATGGAAATAATGAATGGTATGGTGACTCCAAACTCAATCCTAAATGAAATGTGGAGAAAGATAAAGTAAAGTGAGATATAAAAGATGTGAATGAATTCAAAGTAGTAAATAAGTTTTGAATTTATTTACGAAGGAATAAAGTGAAGTGAAATTCAAAATCCAGATGCATTATAAGCAATATTGAATGAAATTCAATTCTTATTTAAGTGGTAAAAGAAGTGGAATGAGTTAATTGGGCTAAGCAAAATCTAAGTGAACTTGGAATAAATTTGGATAAGAATCAAATTAAAGGAAATTTAATTTAGTTGAAATGAGGTCAAATGGAGTAAATGCTCACCAAATTAAATCTAAAATGATTGTTGGGCAATGAGTTTTGTGTAAGCTAAATTAAATGAAATTGTATTGGCATGAATGAAATTTTGATAGTTTGATAAAATTTGGAAAGTAAAATAAAGACCCAGTTTTGGGATGGGATTTAAGTTTGGTAATAAATGTTGGAAGTGAGAATGAATAATGGAATTAGCTTATAATAGTGATGGTTTGAATTGTAAGAAAATTCAAATGAGAGAAATAATTTAAATGGTCTCTTTGTTGATAAAATAAATCTAAAATGGATTGGATAAATAAACGAAGAGCATTAAACTTTGTAAATGAATTGAAATTGGTTGAATGAGAATCAGATGGAAATAAAATTAAATAGATAATGGTAATATTGTGAAACTACTTAAGCAAATTGAAAGAAACAAATGAATGTGGATGAGCTTTATTAAGAAATTTGAATGGAATTTGTTGGATAATAAAATTGAATTGAAAGTGAAATGATATTCATTAATTATTGTGGTAAATTAAGAATGTATGAGTTGAATATAACCCAGGATCGAATGATATTAATATAAACTTGAATTTGGTTAATGGAAATAAAGATGTAAGGAAAATGTAATTTAACAATTACATTGGAAAGAGAAAATATTTGGTTTGTGAACCTTGTAATGGAATAAAATTTATATGAATCCAAGTTGGAAATAATTTTAAATGGTTATAAGCTTAAGAGGCAATTGTTTTGCTTGAATGACATGGAAATTTGCATGTATTCAGAATTGAGTTGTTTAAAAAGCAATTGAAGTTGACCTTTGAATAAATTGATATGGATTGGAATCTAATTCAAAAGTTTGTATATAAATGCAAGTGAATTGATTTAAAGAGAGGATGAAATTAGTTTTGAATCAATCAGAATGGGTTGCATTTTAATAAGTAATGTTTGCATATGAATGAAAATGGATTATAAAAGAAATGCAAATGTTTCAAGTTTAAAATGAAGTTTGATTGTAAATCAAATTTGGAATGTAAGTTAAATTTAAAAATGTAAGAGAGGCATATGTTAATCATATTGAAATAGAAATGGATTGTTTATAATTAATATAGATTGTATATAGTGAACTTGAATGTAAATCATTTAAGTGAAATAGAATGAAGTTTGGACTTGAATAAGTAATTTGAAAAGTGATTGAAAACTTTGAATTGTTGATAAAATATGGTTAACATTGTTAATGATGAAGTTTGCTTGGTTTGGTTATGAAAGGGATATGTTTGGCTTGCATTTATATTGGAAATGTTATGAAAATGCTCATATCTTTGAAAACTGATGAGTTTGTTGAGTAAGTACAGGTACGGGAGGCGTTCGAGAGAGTTGGAGCGCGTATATGCGTTATATTAGCCGCTCGCTTTTAAAATTTGCTAAAAAGGTACGCCTACGCAAAAATAATTGGAAAATGATATATATATTGTGATATATTTTGGTTTCCGGCCATGTGAGCCGATGTATATATATTTGTGTATCCTGCGATATCGCAGAAGCTCCTCCGTACAAAGGAGACTCCGCCAAAATTTTCCAGAAATTTTGGGAGTTGGAAAATTTTTGGGGTTTTGGAAAATTTTTATTAACTAGTAAAGTTCTTTTGGAAAAGTTAAAAGATAAAGGCTTTAAGGTAAATAAAGAAAAGGGTTTTGAAATGGAGCTGAAACTTTTTGGGAAAGTGAATATAAGCTTTTAACTAAGCAAATTGGATAAGTAAATGAGTTTGAGAGTATATTTTTACCTTAGCAAATTTCGGGGACGAAATTTTTATAAGGGGGGAGGAATGTAACATCCCGTATTTTTAAGCTATTGAATTTGAACATTTAATTCGTTTTAAATGTTTAATGTGGACCCTTAATTGATTTTGTAGTGGATGGATGCGGGTTCAATCATTAAAATAAATTATAAATTCAAATATAATTTGGATAATAATAATTAAATATTCGAAATTGGGATAAAAGGTGAATTTGGGATAAATGATTATAAAAATGGTGTTTAAATGTATTTTTAAGCTCAATTGGGTATAAATAATATTGTTGGATTTTTAGATGAATTTAAAAGTCAATAAATTATTATTTGGGATATTATATCAATTTAAAAATGAATTTAATATTATTAAAATGCAATTTAAGCAGATTTTGGTCTGGCCTGAGCCAGAATGATTTTTTATGTGATTATAAATTTTATATGATGTATTGTTAAGTTAATAAAATTTTAAAAGTAAAATTTTAAGCGTTTTTGATAATTTCAGAAAATCGCTCGATTTAATAGACGAGTTAAAATAGCTTTCCGGGACACAGTCTCGGAATTCGACGAAACCAGTTCCATTGGATCCGTAATAGTTAGTTATTATCAGATTTCAATTTTCATAGCAATCGGAGTTGTCGTTTGACCGTGGCAGCTCGAAACGCATCGAAATCGATTTAACCGATTTAATTTTAAATTGATTGTTTAATTTCGTATCTCACGCATACGATTTGAATTAGCTTATGAGACCTGTTCCATTGTGTCCGGAATGCGGAAAAACCCCAGGATAGCCTGTCGAAACGTGAGAATAGGATGTCGTGTGCTTTAACTGTTAAATTGAGATATTTTATTAATTAAATAATATTGAATTATATATATCAACTTTTTATCAAAACCCTAGTTAAAAAAAAACGCAGCCGCCTCTATCACGTTTCAATGGCCGGTAGCGATCGATTTTCTCCTCCAAATCGCGACCAATCCAGGCTTTAATTCGTGAAACTCCTAACTGGAGAATCGAAGATCTCGTCACGTATTTCACATCCAACGGCTGGAATCTCGATCGAGTCGACATGGAGGCCGGGATTTGCGTGTATAGGGCCACCGTTCGTGCGCGAATTTCAGGGAGGGGGTGACGTCGAGCTTGACCGGGCTGAGGACGGTGACGCGTGGCGCGGAGGGCTTTGTGGTGGTGGGTCGTGATCTAGGTCCGGTCATAGTTAAGGGTGGTGGCGATCGATTTTTGGAACGAACGATGGGTTCGTTGTCTTCGTGGTTGCCTGGAACGCGAGTGTTCACGCATGAGGGAAGAAGAGTTGGGCGGTCATGATTTTGGTAAAAGAAAACTTGTTTCCAAATTGATATTTAAACTTTAAAAATTCATAACTATTGCGTACGTTGTCAGATTCCAACGAAACAGGGAACGCCGGGATCGCAGAGACGAGTACGACGTGATGGTGCAGATCCGAAGTCATTCTGGGCAAGTAGAAATTTGAGTTAAATCGGACATCGTCCGGTTTAATTTAAAATTCGAACGCTCGCCGAACTCAAAGTGAGTTTTTCTCACTCACATCTGGATGCTAGACATTATAAATAGTTGATATTTAAATATCTGTGTGGATGGCTGAATATAATTGTTATTATCAGTCTGGATTGATATTTATATTGTGATGAGCTAATATTTGTGGATGCAGGGAGAAACAGGTTGGAGGGATCCAACTGGATTCCTCACAATTGTAGCAATTATTTTATAATTGTTAGTGGATACCTGTTTATATGTTGTGATTGATAAATCTGGAAATTTAATTGTGTTGTGAAATTGTTGTATAAATCATAATTACAGAATTTAATTTATAAACAGACAAAATTGGGTTTTTACGAAATAAGTAAATTGTTAAATTAAGAATTTTTGAAAAATAGAATTTGAAATCTGGTTTGGAATGGGAAATGAAAAAAATTGGTAAAATTGGGATTTAATATTGTGGGAAAATTTATCAATCGATAAATATGAAATATAAATTTTCTGGAGATTAAATTTATGAAATTATAAATTGTTTAAAATAACGGTGTTTATTTTAATAATGGCTAATGTTATCCGGAGATTAAAAATATGTTAAAATGGAGTTTCCGACTATAAATTAACAAGTTCAAATGAAAAATAGAATGTTTTGAAATGCCGTATTTCATTGGAATTTAATTAAGTGAATTTGAAATTTGGCTTCCATTGGAGATTCACCAAAATGTTTAAACTATATTTAAAAATGAATTTCCGGAAATGAAAAATTGTGATTTAACTTCGGAGGAAGTTATAGTTAAATATGGAAATTGGAATTTATGTTGAAATCATAAATTGACTTGAAATAAATCAGTGGATTTATATGAAAGAGTACTTTGGAATGTTTTGAAACGGGAAAGTGATTCCCTGGGAAAACCAAGTAAATGTTTATAAAAAGATTTTTATTTAACTAAAGGTTAAGTTTTAAATCGTTTTAAAAAGTATTTTTAAGAAATCGTTATTTTTAAAGAAATAAATTAATAATTTTTAATACCGTAATAATTTGGGAGTATATTAGCAATTATTTTTACAAATGGATTTATTTAAAAGTTGGTTTTAGCTTAAATTGTTACAATTAGCATTTTCTTCTTATAACGCTATTTTGAATTTAGTTAAACTAAAACCCTTATTTTTAAATCAAAGTTTATGTGTTAATAACTAGTTTTCTTCACATATTATAAATTTATATTTTGAGTAAATAAATAGAAGTAATTTTCATATTTTAAAGTATATTTCAGTATAAAGTATTTTTAACTGTTTTAAATGCAAATTGTTTTATACTTGGTTATTCCCGATGGGAATAAAGGGTAAAAGATTTACCTTGTAAAGGAAGAGTGGAAAATTGTTTCAAACGAGTTTTGAAAATGTGAAAATATATCTTTGAAAGATATTAGAAGAAAATAAATAATATGGAGATTATTTATTGTGTGATGGATGTGTATGGATGTTTGTGAACATTAATTGATAGTTAAATCACCGACTATCAATATTGGCCAAATGCGCTGATCGTTTCGAAGAGACCGGGATCGGGTTTCCGTATACCGGGATTCTAGGTCTGGAGACTCGAATACCACTTCGATCCGGTTTGTACGTTTCGTGTAACGTGTTCGGAGTCGAAGATGGAGCAGTGAAGTGCAAGGGCTAGTCGCTACTAATCCTGAGGATATTTCCAAAATGGATGTAGTAGGAGTAGTGCCTTCGGTTCCGTTCGGACCCGGGACGGACTTGTATGGACGAATGCTTTCGTGACATCGTCAGGTGGACGATGGGCATTCAAAGTGAAATGTTCTGTAAAGGTAACGCTAAGCCTCAAGCCTCATCAACCGGGAATGACTGAAAATCAGGGGTTATGCAGCAAGGCTTCGTGGGTAGCCCCCACTTGAGAGTAAGGTCATCCCTGTCTAGATGTCCCTTTTATTTCGGCTTAGTGGTGCGATTGCTGATCCCAACCGTGGGGTGATTTTACTTGGAATTATCCAGTAAGGGATTATTCCGGCCTTGTGTTGCAGGGGAGCGGGCGTACTCCTCGGTACTGTGATCTAGGCCACGTACTGTGACAGGTGGTACCCCAGTGCCTAGTCATTCGTTGGAAATCCATTCTCCCTACGTGCCTGTACGGTTTTGATTGTGCCCAACTATTGTTGAAATGTGAGATGCAAGCATTTCAGCTAGATTCTATTTTACTTTCTATAGACACTATTATAATATCAGAGGATTTTAATATAAAAGTGTTTTAGCTATCGTAAGGTAAAAACCCGACATGTTTATTTGTGGCGTGGTCTTACGAGATGCTTTTGTTTTTAAAGAATTTTGAAACTTTAATAATCAATTGAGTGTATTTATGATGCGCTGGTATTCCAAACTGACTCGGGTGTTATTTTATTATAATGCTCGGGTCAGACCGAGTATTTTACAGGATAGGTTGCTATGGAGCTCAGGAGAGGAGATGGAGTTCGAGACGTATTTCTCGTACTTGTATTATTCCGCTGCTGTGATTGTTGTATTGACTGATTGACTGGATATTGATGATTGTATTGACATACTCTGATGATGATGTATTGTATATAAACAGATATAGTTTCATTTTGTGTAAAGATCTGTTCTATATATTATATTTTATCCGCTGCGACTGTGAGGTTCTGATTTTGTTTAGTTCTTTCTTCTTCTATCTACTTTCTTATTCTTCTACAATCTGTCTTTCCGGCATTCGATCGTCGGCATATTTTACTGTTGAGTATTTTGTGTCGATTTTCGAGGGTCGTGAAGGGCGGGTCGTCACAGATAAGCTTATGTGAAATGGTTTTGGGATTGTAGTAACAATGTTTAAGTAACATTAGTCTTAAACCTTTTGAATGGATTTGTGAAAGTACATAGACCCTTAAAATGGATATTTTGAAGGAAATTATAAGTATAGAATCTTTTGAAAAGGATAGAAAAAGTAAAGTTTTAAAGTAAGAAATCTTGTTAATGATTTGTGAATATACTTATACCAATTGAGATAAGCGTAAAAATACTTTTTGAAGTATTGAAAGAGTATAAATGAATAGTGGTGATTGATAAATAACTTTTTATTAGGTAAGAAGAAGTTTTTCTAATAAAAGAGGTATTAATTAATTAAAAGTATTAATTAAATAAAAAGGGGATTAAAGGTTGCTTATGTGAATTAATCGTGCTTTGCGTGAATAGATCGTGCTTGTGTGTTTATTTATGTTGATAAGTAAATGAGACTTGGTTTCCATATACAATCGTTCTCGTTATCATTGAATGACCAAATTCATCGATTGGTTTTGGAGCGTCCAGTAAGTAGGAAAAGTGTACTTATATGAGATGATTCGAACATGTAACCACTTCAGAACCATATATATGATCTATATTTTGCAAGTGGTTGTGAAGTGGAATGTTATAGAGTTGAACTGTCTATCCTAAGGTTTAAGTCCAAGAGAGAGGTTAGCGTTAATATTTCAAATGATGCTATCGTGTGGGATTGCCTATCTTGAGAAGTATTCCAAGAGAGAGGGCAGCGTTAGCATTCGTTGGAGGAAAAATGCAGGGAACATATGTGGAGATTTAAGAACTGTTTGAGATGCTTAAATCCTTGTAGTGATCGTGATCTGTTCAAGATGAAGGAATCCAATTGGGAATTCGTGTGCCGTTCGAATGATGAAGACTCGTATGAAAGACGTCGAACTTAGCCTCGACATCAAAAATGACTAAAACCAGAGTAAGATGCACAATCTTAGGTTTAGCTTACCCATGAGGGTATATCAACTCTAGATCTAGAGTATGCTTACCGATATGTTGCGTGCGAAGGTTGTTGATACTTGTGCTACATAGTTCATCGTTGGGCCAGTTGTGTTTACCTTAGATATCCTATCTAGAGATATATGATGCTCGGAAGGAAGTTTCTGATCCTTGTCATGGAGTTCGGATTCGGGTTATTCCGAGGAGATCTCCACAGAAAATCCATATGCAAACGCGCCTTAGCGGTATTGATTGTATACCTATTATTGTTATGGTGTTCACACAATAGCTATTTGATACGATTTATGTGTTACACTCTAGACATTATCTATCATATCACTATACTAAACTTAATGAATGGTTGGTTTCTTTTAAGGGGAAAACCGTTATACTAATTCGAATGGTCTCAATAGTTACTGTTACTTATCACATATTTCTTGAGATTCTCTCGCTAGTTTACCAAACTGATACGGGTGTTATTTCTTATAATGCTTGGGTCAGCCCTGTGTATATTTCCAGATTTGGATGTGGATGCTTGGAGCTTATGGAGATGAGCTGGATGATTACCTACCATAGTATTTATTTTCGCTATATTTCAACATTGTATATATCAGCATTTGTATGGGCAGATTCTTATAACTGTCCAACCTGATGATTGTAACGACCCATAAATTTAGTGGTTTATTAATTTAACTAATTGAATTTTTGTGAAATTTTAAATAATAAAATTTTGGATCAAAACTTTAATATTTGGAATACGTCTATTTAAACATAGCAAATGGTAAATTTTCATCAGATAATATTGAAGTTTATTTTCTGGTGTAATTTTATTTAAATCTATATCAGTTAAAATTAATGATAATGAAATGTTTTCCAAACCCGAATATTTTCTATAGAAAATTTGTAAATCATCTTCTGAGTGAGATGTCATATTTCGTTTCTTCAAATTTTGACTACTATCGCTCTATTTATCTTATTTCTGACAGATTTGCAGCATTTTTCGGTTCTGATTATCAACTTTTGATAGGATGATTGTACCATGGATATCTATATACCGTTTTGATCGTCTCGTCGTGCTGATCTCTGAAATATATTCATCCCTATGTTTCGGCTTCCGGTACTGAGCGAAATCAATAAAACGATTTTCGTAACGATACTCGTTTTAAAACACTTTTGTCGGCGACTTTTTCAGTTATTCACGAAATCAAACATTCGTTAACAATTCTTATTTCAGCTCTTGACCTTTTATATCCCACCATTTCAAATTGCAACTCTGGTCAGTTTCTATGCCTTCTCATTTTCTATTCTCGTGATATTATATTAAATAACGTTTGTGACTTTAATTTTTCCCGTTTATTATTTACCTGTTCCAAAACGTGCCTTTGCATTTTTGTTTATTTATTTATATTTTTCGTGCATTTGTGTTTTCTAAATTGCTTCTTCCCAAAGTTGTGCATCTCCCTCTCCTCTTACCCATGCGTCCTTACACCACCGCATCACGCTGGCTCACTTTGCATCGGCCTGTAGCCCACCCTCTGCCACCATTCCGGACCTCCAGCCGAACCATCCAAACAGAACAACCTCCTCTCGCATTCTCCACGTGAGCACCATGGCCAACATCTCCCCTTGGCCGAGCCTCCCTGTCTTTATATTAAGGTATATATATATATTTTTGTTGTTATATATATATGGTATAAGTGTATATATATTTGTAAGTATAATATGTTTGTTTCTCTGTAGTTATGAATATATATATATATATACACGTTCGTTATATAGTTGTATATAAAGCATTTGATGTTTATTTATACATATTGATTACATGCGTATATAATAGTATGTGTGTATATGTGTGTGTATATATATATATATTTGTTAGTTATAAAATAGTATATATTTATACATATTTATATATAGGCTGAGTTATATAAATAGTCGATATGTATGATACTTTGTTCAATAGCCGAGAACAGTTCGAAATATATATACAAGGTATGTTATTATATAAGTTGATGTGATTCTTTTATTTTATATATTGTGATTTATTTGATACAGTAGTATATATAAATATTTATATATAGTAGTACTTCAGTTTTGTTTGATATAAAAGTTGGGTGTTTGAAATTTTATATATGTATATATCATATGTTTATGTGGCGTGTGTAAATGTATTAGCAGTTATATTAATATGTTAAATTATTTACTTAATTCATGCAGTACTTTGAAACAGTTATTAATTGTTTATATAGTAACTTATGCAGGTTAGTATATTTGTACAGTTTGTTATATTTGAAGCTACATATTATACATATTATTTATATTTACAGTATATTTATATTTGTGGTTAGATCTTTAGAAATGGGTTCTAGTAGTTCAATATATTTTCTGTTAATGATTTTGAAGTATGTATATATATATATATGTTGAATACATCTTTAAGTTTATATGTTATATAAGCTTTGACGAACTTGTGATTATATATGTGTAAAGTAAGTTTAAAACATAGTATAATTATAATATGTTCAAGGTGTTGTAAAATATAAGATTTATATATACTAATTTATACAAATCTGTGTAAGTATATATGTTTATGTACATTAGTCTATATGGGATATATGTGTTTAGTATATATGCTTATATATGTTGTACATCGTTAACACAATTTGTTCAATAGTATAATATGAGATGTTTAAAATCCGAGCTTTGTAGATGGGCTAGTTTAAATTATATGATAGTTTATATATATAATTATTTATTTCAAATTTCATTATGAAGATATGTTTGTTTTATCCTATGTGTTTACTTAAAACAAGGATTTTTAAAATACATAAACATTTAATTTAATATGTGTTTGCAATTTGAAGTATGATTTATATATATAGTTATATATAGCTTTATACATAAACTCACTCATACCGTTTATCATCATCGATACAAATTTTGATTTGATTTCGTCAATTTCTCATCTATCAGCCTGTCCGTCGAGTCCGTATCCATCTAGCTTTGATTTGGAATTCGTGTTTGAATTCGCAACTCATCTCATTCTCGTTTATCTCTAGCCTCGAAAGGTGAGCAATCACTCACGATTAACATTCTTATATTTATTAAATTTGGTTTCAATTGAAATGACAATTGAAATATGTTGCTGTTAGTTATTTATATTGCTATATATATATGTCATTATCTGTATCTGTTCACCTGTGACGTCTGACACCGTTATCTGTTATTTATATTGCTATATATGCCATTTCTGTATCTATTCATCTATGACATTTGACACCATTATCTGTTATTTATCACTGATGATATATGTCTGTTACTGATTGTTATATTATTATCATTATTGTAATCACTCTGCAAGTTCCCTATTAGTATAGAATTCACTATGGGTTGAAATGATACATACCCGAACGATCTGTAGAATATGAGGAAATCGTTATGGGTTGAAATGATAAACCCAAACGATTTTCATTGACATTGAATTTGGGATTACGGGTTGAAAAGATATATACCCGTATATATTTAAATTGCGGATTGAAATGATAAATATCCGTATCACTTGACCATAGGATAGAAAATTATATACAAACACCATTGGTCTATATATATATATATATATATATTGAAAATGATTTCTATGGTTTTGAAAAAAAAATATGGTTTTGATAAATATTGATTTTAAAGATATATTAAAGTTGATTTAATAAAGTTGATATATAATATGTTTAAGTATTTATTTAATATGTATATTTTCAAATATAGAGTTTGTAACGACCCGACTTCCTACGCCCAGGAAATCGTATCGTTTTGAAGAAAAGAAAGAGGTGAGAAAGTAGAAAAGAAAGAGAAGAAGAAGAAACAACATCAGAATCTCAACAGCGGAACGAATAAAATATAATATATCACATAAATTAATACATAGTATCAGATACATCAGAGTACACAGAATATACAACACATACTAGACAGTTATAAACACCTGTCTAGTTAATACAACTCACACATCACAGAGATACAACACAGCGGAATATAGAATAAACTCTAATCACAGCGGAATCACTATATATCTACACGCTGAAGCCTCCTGCTCCATTGCTCCTCCAGACTTCGTCAAAGCTAAACCTGAATCCCTTGACTACCCGTAAAAATTTGGGTACCCGAGAGTTTATAAAAAAACAGAGATAAACTTCGGGTCAGACATGGGTCTGGTATGAGTAACAGGTTAAAGTTGTTTAACTTTGAAAATCACTTGAAAACAAAGGTATCACGTAAGACTTCCCACACATAAACATGGAAAAGTTTTTACCTTACGCTAACCAAATATTTGATAGGAAATCCAGTTATATTATAATAGTGTCTAGGGTTTTCAAGTAAATAGAAAATAGCTGAAATTGTTACATTCATTAAATTCCAGCATACTAGGTATACAATCAAAACCGTAAGGTCTCGTAGGAAGAATGGGTTTCCATCAATGGCAGGGCTACTGGGGTACCGCCCGTCACAGTACGTGGCCTAGATCACCGTACCGAGGAGTACGCCCGCTCCCCTGCAACACAAGGCCGGACCCATCCCTTACTGGACAGCTCCAAATAAGATCACCCCACAGTTGGCGCGACCAACCGTACACTAAACCGAAATAAATAGGGACATCTAGACAGGGGTAAACCTTACTCTCAAGTGGGGGCTACCCACGAAGCCTTGCTGCACCTCCCCTGTTTTAGCCATTCCCGGTTGATGAGGCTTGAGGTCACGATTACCTTTAAAGAACACATCTCTTAGAATGCTCATCGTCCGCCTGACGATGTTCTGAAAGCATTCAATCCATACAAGTTCGTTCCGGGTTCGAACGAAACCGAAGGCATTATCTCGTTACACTCGTATTGGAATCACCCTCAGAGTTAACGACAATAACCCTTGCACTCTGAATCACCATCTCGAATCTATAAGTACTATCTCCGTCAAACTCATTACGGAATCACCCACAGAGTTATACTGACGAATAGTTCTTATACCTCGAGTCTTCACTTGCTCCATTTGGATTTCACGACCTAACGTTACTTTGGATCGATGTGGTATTCGGGTCTCCAGACCTGGAATCCCGGTATACGGAAACCCGATCCCGGTCTCATCGAAATCCAAAACGTGTCTTTTAAGGCCAAGTTGTTTTAAAGGTTTTAAAACAATTCAATTCAATTATCTATATCAACACAGATAGATAAATCACAATATCACAGATAGATGATCACATATCAGCATAAATGGATAATCTATATCATCACACTTCAAACAAAGCATCCATATCACAACAATATCACTCATCTCATATCTGAGATTACACTCAATCAATGGGATGTCAATATCAATCATCATACATAAGCAAGGATTAATAATCACATCATTGATAATTAATTTAAAATGAATTAAATTAATTACCTTACCTTTAATTAATTTAAAGTTAATTAAATTAACCATTTCATCATTATTAAACTTGCTTATTACCATTAATCAATTAATTAATCACCATCCCATTATTCCTTCAATAAATCATCCTTGATTAATTTTCTTTAATTACATTTAAGTAATTATCTTTAGATTATTCCCACAAATTAATTTCTTTAACCAAATATAGAAGTAAATCCCTACATTACTTCATTTATTAATTAACCAGAGTTAATTACTTGCCTAATTATTTATTTTAATAAATCTCTTCATTTATCAATTATATTCCAGATAAATCCATTTTAAATTCAACATTAATTATAAAAATTAATGATCTCAAATTATAATTACAATTTAAATTAATTACATCAAAGTAATTTATCCTTAAATTAATCCAAAATATTAATCACCTTTGATTAATCGCAATCAGTAATTAACTCCTTTAATTACTAATAAATTAATTACTCCATAATTAATTATCTCAAATTAATCCTTTGATTAATTTTACAAAGTAATTTTACTCGAATTACTTTATTAACAAAACATCATCCCATTAATTACATCCTGTAATTAAACATCAATTACTTCTCTAAGTAATCATACTTATCACATCATCAATTGATTTACCCAAATTAATTAAAATAAATTAATTAACCCAAATAAATCAAATTACTTAATTAATTAAAATGAGTCATTACTCCTTAATTACTTCTTATTTATTATTTACACTTAAACAATTAAAATGTTGATTTATACATCAATTTATCCAATCAATTTATTAAATCAATTACGTTAATTAATTATAAAATAATTCAGATAATGACCTTCATTAACATTTTATTTAATCACTATTCTAAGTAATTAACTTATCAATTATTAATAAGTTTAAATTTATCATTTATAAATTAAGTTAAGTCTCGTCTGTGACTTTAATATTATATTAACTACTTCACTAAGCGATTATACTTAATTAATTATAAGTGATGTTTTTAATTAATTTCATAAATTAATCACTCAGTTAGCCATCACTTAATCTTTCATTAATTCATTCTTAATTACGTTCATTTTCACTAATTACTTCATTTAGTAACTCATCCTTAATTACAAATAGTAATTAACCCTTAATTTTAATTTATTGATTAATTATCTTAATTAATCTCAATATAACTAGTTTTAAAAAAAAATAAACTTTGTGTTTATATTCCATACTTACTCAAATCATTTATTTCATTAAAACCAATTTAGAAATAATTTCGAAATAAAATTTATTTTGAACAAAACAATTCGACGTTATATTTTAAAACATTTAAAGTCTTTGAGAAAAACATTTCAAACTTGTTAATTTAAAACATTCATTTACCTAACTTATTTAAATACCCTAAAAATTTTGTTCATACTTAAAAATTTAAAACTAAATGTGATCTGCTGTTAAAATTTAAAACCCAGGTTACTCAAATCAAATAACCCGAGCCATTTCACCCTTTTCCCGGGTCACGCGCGAGAATTCTCGCCCACGTACCTGCTTCGAGTCGCAACTCCAAAATCGCAAGCAACCCTTCGAGTTGTAACTTGTCTTCCCCAAACCCAAACCTCCATCCTTTCCCAAACCGTGCACGGTACACGATGCACGTTGCACGATGAACCCAACGACATTGATCATCATGCCGATCGCCGACCAACTCCAAATGACTTCGCCAAGCCACTCCTTACTTCAGATCGAATGAACCATAGTCGAATCGAATTTCGACCTTCAAGCTCAAAAAGCTTCAGCTACTCGAACCATAAAACCCATCGCCACCGGCCTACCCAACGCCGATGAACTTCGTTGACCACACCATCGAAACACCTCGTCCATGAGCGTTGTCTTTCCCTCGTCGCGATCGCCTCCGATCCCCCTTGGCCATTACCATTTCCACGACAGTCCAGACGAAACAAAACCAAACTTAACCCTAGTTCGATCGAGACTGATCACCTCGATCACTCGAAATTTTTTTAAACATTTTTCCCATGCTTCCCATTGATCAAGCTACCTCCATACCAAAAATTAGCCAACATCGCCGCGCCGTTCATCAGTTATCACCAAAAATACCCAATACGAACAACCCGACATTTCCCATTGTTTAACAATTTAAAGATTATGAAAAGTATATTAAAATTCATGATTTGTAATCACGAATTCATTCCTATAATTCAAATCAAAAATTAAGATGGTTGATTTTTAACATAAATTTGGGTTCCACTGTTTTTTTCCTTTTTAAATTTATTTGTTAAATTAAAAATCTTCAAACCATTTTTAAAATTATCTTCATATCCTAACTAACAACTTTCGTTTACATATCAAAGTCAAATATAGATGTTATGGTGAGATTTTGAAATTTTAAATATTAAACCAAAGCTGGAACAAGAACAGAGCATGATATCAACAGATGCTTGCACACACATACAAATACCAGATACATCACAAATAAGAGTATTCCAGATTAACTTAAGATATAGTTTTAGAATAAATGTTACTCACCAAAATATAAGAGAAGAACAGAACACTGTTTTGCATCAGTTTGGAATTCCTTGAAAAACTGGAAACTGTTTTCAGCCCTGATCTTCACTATCTTGCTTTTGAATCAGTTGTAGTTGTAGTTGTTTGATGTTGTTTTAGATGGAGATTTGTTTAAGCTTTTCAAATGAAGCTCCATGAAAATTTGTATTGAGTTCGAATGGAAATGGAAGGTGATAGAAGAAAGATGGCTTCCAGTTTGCAATATAAAGAAGTTACAGGCTTGGTATTTTTTTTTCTTCTTTTAAACAAAAGATCAGAGATATTTTTGTACAAATGTAGGCTGAAAGAAACTTATACAATTCGAAATGACTTGGCTGGGTGCTAGGGAATGGAACATTTAATGCCATTTGTACTATGATGTTTTCATTTGTATACTTATCCTATTTCTTTTCTACTTGCCTAACTTCATTAGCAAGCTACAAAAAATATTATACTTTGTATTCGATTCTTGTCTGTTGTCTGGAATATCATATTCGAACATTACCTGCTTCCATACTTATTCTATGTAAATTTAGTTATTATTTTTCTTATGTGTTATGTAAAGATAAATCACTAGTTGATAAAGGATTGTAATTGAATGTCATTCTAGTATGTTGTTTGATTTGTTTAATGTGTTCGTTGTATAATTTATAAACTATAAAATTTATCTCAATGAAGTCGTTTCATTTGTATTATTGTTAATTTGTTATTTTCAATATGTATATTGGTTACTTATATTATTGTATTGTATTTCTAGCTGAATACTTTATACTATTTTTACTTATAAATATCATCCAAATAAATTACAACTTATAAATTTGAAACGGTTCATAAAGAAATTATATTTTTATTAATATTATAGAGGTTCGTTTATCAAATTTTAAAAAGATCAAACAAAAGAAATTATTTATTTCACACTATATCCAAAGTAACACTTGACAAATTGAATTAAAAACTCATATATATATTCTTAAACTAAAATCTTACAAGTTACACTTTTGAAAAGAAAAAATGAAATTCTTTTATAAATAAATATAAATCTGAACCAAATTAGAATAAGCTTAAAACAATTTAACCATTTATCTGAATATTTAAAACCATATATATATATTTATCAAATAGCTTTGAAAAGTCATTCCAAAATAAATAATAATTTCCAAATCACTAATATATATATATAAGCAATTTGAAAACAAAATTTATCAATTTAAAATTAAAACAGAACTTACCTGTCTACGATATATACCAATATATATATATATATATATCTGTTATAAACAGAAAATCATTTATTAGTTTTAAAAGATATAACTCACCAATATGATATTTATCAGAAGAAAATATCAATTCAAGTTTATAATTCAAAAATATATCAGATCAATTTAATATTTAACATAAATTATTAAATTGATATTGCTCGAAATTCCGGGTCGTCACATTCCTCCCCCCTTAAAAGAATTTCGTCCCCGAAATTTAAAACAAAGGTAATTTAATAATCTATTTAAAATTTAATTTTAAAACACAAGCATATATCAATCAATGCTAACAACCATAGCATCCAATCAAACAAATCTATCTATCTAAACAAAAATTCCGAATAGGATTCTCTCGAGTTTCCCCGAATATAAGTACCGGGTTACTCGCTCTATAAAATCCAAACAGTCAATATCTCTAAGCTACCGAGCTCCTACTCCTCTAGGTCTATAAAACAAGATAGGATATCAGACTACAAATAAGTCTGACTCAACAACCAAAACTCCCTCAACAGCCGGTTCCAAAACCAGAAATAAAACCTCACACATACTCCCTCATAGATACGTGAAACATAACGAATCCCAGCTATCCAAACTGGCAATTCACTCCAGAAGAACAAACACTAACTTCTCTAGAATACAGAGAAAATCCAGAACACCTCGGAGCTAATTTCCCAGACTTACCAAACTAAACAGCTCCTTCAATCAGAGAAAACTCATTCAGAATCAAATCTCCGATTCTGAAATCCAAATTCCTCCGTCTCCTATCCACCAAACACTTCGGACGATCCAAAACTACTTTCATCACTACCAATCAGCTAAGTCTCCGCTGATGCCTTTCAGAACGAATCTGAATCCAAAAACAATCCAGTAGACGATCTTCTCCCTATCAACCAAAAACAGGAACACAATCCCTACCATCATCCGTAGAAAACAACTCCTCCTTTCCTAGAAAAGAAAAGCAGACGCACTCCCAACTGCTTCCGCTGCACAACTCTGATATGAGAGTAGATGGAAATATAGATGATTCTCACAAGCACAAACCTTCCATTGATACCAACTGTGATGGACCTAGGCTTTGCAACCATCAGTCAACAATCACAACTGGTCTCTCCAACCGTCCTGGAAATATGGTTTAACAGATCCAAAATAAAACTCAGAAGTTCCTCCAAAAACCATCGGTACCACTCCTGAAATACAGTCGATACCAAACTAAATCTCCAGATGTTAACAAAACACTGACTTCTATCCATTACCACTCAATTATAAATTCATTTGTTTATTTATAAATTTAGTTTTCAATAATAAATTTTGTTTCCAAACACTTATTACTTCCAGTCCACTTCTATTAATTCTACACTTCACTTTCATTTGACACGATTTAGTTACATTCCAATTTAATTCAAACTTTAAGTTTTCCAAACCCTATTTATTCCACAACATTTTAAATTTACTTCCAGAGTTTAAGCAATTTCCAAAGTACAAAATCACCTTTGAAATCAACTATATCCAAAATTCTTTGGCAATTCAAATATTCTTTTGAATTTCAAAACCAAACCCAGTTCACAAACAATTCCAATTTAAAATAATTTGGTAGCAAACTTTTTCTCTCGGAAATTCGAAAATGAACATCGATGATGCTGCAGTCATCACCGACGTTATTTTCTAACAACCGAAAGAGTTCAAATGCTTTTATTTCTTTTAAACATCTCAAATATTTTTAAATTTTAAATCTTTCCAGATTTCAAATCCAACTCAAAAATATCCTAGAAATAATACCATATTTTTTTCCAGAACCTTTGAAAACACTTCCAAATCCAAAAGAATTTAAATTTTCTCAAAATTCCAGATCCATCCAATTTCTATTCAAACATTACCCTGGAATTTTATTTCAATTGCAAATCACATTTATAATTCACATTTACAAAATTCCATTTGGTTGTATGAATTTATTTCTTGACTATTGATTAAATTCCAATTCTTATTAAATTTTCCCAATGACAATGATAATCGTTCAATATTATCATTTCCTAACAATCAAGCAACCATAAATAACTATAAAAAATTTCGGAAAATCATTTCTTTTATATACAAAAATAATTTGGGTAAAATTATTTCATTTACCCTATTTTAAAACAATATTGTGTCGGTTTATCTTGTTAAGAGTTTAGAAATTCCTATCGATATTGTGGCGTCCCACACACCGATCAAAATCTATAAACACCTAACCGATAAGTCAACACAACATAAAACAATTTTATATTCACTAACAAATACGCTCTCTCAGGAAAGAAATCACTTAAGAGCCTAGGTATTCGCTCAACCTAGTGCTCTGATACCACCTGTAACGACCCGACTTCCTACGCCCAGGAAATCGTATCGTTTTGAAGAAAAGAAAGAGGTGAGAAAGTAGAAAAGAAAGAGAAGAAGAAGAAACAACATCAGAATCTCAACAGCGGAACGAATAAAATATAATATATCACATAAATTAATACATAGTATCATATACATCAGAGTACACAGAATATACAACACATACTAGACAGTTATAAACACCTGTCTAGTTAATACAACTCACACATCACAGAGATACAACACAGCGGAATATAGAATAAACTCTAATCACAGCGGAATCACTATATATCTACACGCTGAAGCCTCCTGCTCCATTGCTCCTCCAGACTTCGTCAAAGCTAAACCTGAATCCCTTGACTACCCGTAAAAATTTGGGTACCCGAGAGTTTATAAAAAAACAGAGATAAACTTCGGGTCAGACATGGGTCTGGTATGAGTAACAGGTTAAAGTTGTTTAACTTTGAAAATCACTTGAAAACAAAGGTATCACGTAAGACTTCCCACACATAAACATGGAAAAGTTTTTACCTTACGCTAACCAAATATTTGATAGGAAATCCAGTTATATTATAATAGTGTCTAGGGTTTTCAAGTAAATAGAAAATAGCTGAAATTGTTACATTCATTAAATTCCAGCATACTAGGTATACAATCAAAACCGTAAGGTCTCGTAGGAAGAATGGGTTTCCATCAATGGCAGGGCTACTGGGGTACCGCCCGTCACAGTACGTGGCCTAGATCACCGTACCGAGGAGTACGCCCGCTCCCCTGCAACACAAGGCCGGACCCATCCCTTACTGGACAGCTCCAAATAAGATCACCCCACAGTTGGCGCGACCAACCGTACACTAAACCGAAATAAATAGGGACATCTAGACAGGGGTAAACCTTACTCTCAAGTGGGGGCTACCCACGAAGCCTTGCTGCACCTCCCCTGTTTTAGCCATTCCCGGTTGATGAGGCTTGAGGTCACGATTACCTTTAAAGAACACATCTCTTAGAATGCTCATCGTCCGCCTGACGATGTTCTGAAAGCATTCAATCCATACAAGTTTGTTCCGGGTTCGAACGAAACCGAAGGCATTATCTCGTTACACTCGTATTGGAATCACCCTCAGAGTTAACGACAATAACCCTTGCACTCTGAATCACCATCTCGAATCTATAAGTACTATCTCCGTCAAACTCATTACGGAATCACCCACAGAGTTATACTGACGAATAGTTCTTATACCTCGAGTCTTCACTTGCTCCATTTGGATTTCACGACCTAACGTTACTTTGGATCGATGTGGTATTCGGGTCTCCAGACCTGGAATCCCGGTATACGGAAACCCGATCCCGGTCTCATCGAAATCCAAAACGTGTCTTTTAAGGCCAAGTTGTTTTAAAGGTTTTAAAACAATTCAATTCAATTATCTATATCAACACAGATAGATAAATCACAATATCACAGATAGATGATCACATATCAGCATAAATGGATAATCTATATCATCACACTTCAAACAAAGCATCCATATCACAACAATATCACTCATCTCATATCTGAGATTACACTCAATCAATGGGATGTCAATATCAATCATCATACATAAGCAAGGATTAATAATCACATCATTGATAATTAATTTAAAATGAATTAAATTAATTACCTTACCTTTAATTAATTTAAAGTTAATTAAATTAACCATTTCATCATTATTAAACTTGCTTATTACCATTAATCAATTAATTAATCACCATCCCATTATTCCTTCAATAAATCATCCTTGATTAATTTTCTTTAATTACATTTAAGTAATTATCTTTAGATTATTCCCACAAATTAATTTCTTTAACCAAATATAGAAGTAAATCCCTACATTACTTCATTTATTAATTAACCAGAGTTAATTGCTTGCCTAATTATTTATTTTAATAAATCTCTTCATTTATCAATTATATTCCAGATAAATCCATTTTAAATTCAACATTAATTATAAAAATTAATGATCTCAAATTATAATTACAATTTAAATTAATTACATCAAAGTAATTTATCCTTAAATTAATCCAAAATATTAATCACCTTTGATTAATCGCAATCAGTAATTAACTCCTTTAATTACTAATAAATTAATTACTCCATAATTAATTATCTCAAATTAATCCTTTGATTAATTTTACAAAGTAATTTTACTCGAATTACTTTATTAACAAAACATCATCCCATTAATTACATCCTGTAATTAAACATCAATTACTTCTCTAAGTAATCATACTTATCACATCATCAATTGATTTACCCAAATTAATTAAAATAAATTAATTAACCCAAATAAATCAAATTACTTAATTAATTAAAATGAGTCATTACTCCTTAATTACTTCTTATTTATTATTTACACTTAAACAATTAAAATGTTGATTTATACATCAATTTATCCAATCAATTTATTAAATCAATTACGTTAATTAATTATAAAATAATTCAGATAATGACCTTCATTAACATTTTATTTAATCACTATTCTAAGTAATTAACTTATCAATTATTAATAAGTTTAAATTTATCATTTATAAATTAAGTTAAGTCTCGTCTGTGACTTTAATATTATATTAACTACTTCACTAAGCGATTATACTTAATTAATTATAAGTGATGTTTTTAATTAATTTCATAAATTAATCACTCAGTTAGCCATCACTTAATCTTTCATTAATTCATTCTTAATTACGTTCATTTTCACTAATTACTTCATTTAGTAACTCATCCTTAATTACAAATAGTAATTAACCCTTAATTTTAATTTATTGATTAATTATCTTAATTAATCTCAATATAACTAGTTTTAAAAAAAAATAAACTTTGTGTTTATATTCCATACTTACTCAAATCATTTATTTCATTAAAACCAATTTAGAAATAATTTCGAAATAAAATTTATTTTGAACAAAACAATTCGACGTTATATTTTAAAACATTTAAAGTCTTTGAGAAAAACATTTCAAACTTGTTAATTTAAAACATTCATTTACCTAACTTATTTAAATACCCTAAAAAATTTGTTCATACTTAAAAATTTAAAACTAAATGTGATCTGCTGTTAAAATTTAAAACCCAGGTTACTCAAATCAAATAACCCGAGCCATTTCACCCTTTTCCCAGGTCACGCGCGAGAATTCTCGCCCACGTACCTGCTTCGAGTCGCAACTCCAAAATCGCAAGCAACCCTTCGAGTTGTAACTTGTCTTCCCCAAACCCAAACCTCCATCCTTTCCCAAACCGTGCATGGTACACGGTGCACGTTGCACGATGAACCCAACGACATTGATCATCATGCCGATCGCCGACCAACTCCAAATGACTTCGCCAAGCCACTCCTTACTTCAGATCGAACGAACCATAGTCGAATCGAATTTCGACCTTCAAGCTCAAAAAGCTTCAGCTACTCGAACCATAAAACCCATCGCCACCGGCCTACCCAACGCCGATGAACTTCGTTGACCACACCATCGAAACACCTCGTCCATGAGCGTTGTCTTTCCCTCGTCGCGATCGCCTCCGATCCCCCTTGGCCATTACCATTTCCACGACAGTCCAGACGAAACAAAACCAAACTTAACCCTAGTTCGATCGAGACTGATCACCTCGATCACTCGAAATTTTTTTAAACATTTTTCCCATGCTTCCCATTGATCAAGCTACCTCCATACCAAAAATTAGCCAACATCGCCGCGCCGTTCATCAGTTATCACCAAAAATACCCAATACGAACAACCCGACATTTCCCATTGTTTAACAATTTAAAGATTATGAAAAGTATATTAAAATTCATGATTTGTAATCACGAATTCATTCCTATAATTCAAATCAAAAATTAAGATGGTTGATTTTTAACATAAATTTGGGTTCCACTGTTTTTTTCCTTTTTAAATTTATTTGTTAAATTAAAAATCTTCAAACCATTTTTAAAATTATCTTCATATCCTAACTAACAACTTTCGTTTACATATCAAAGTCAAATATAGATGTTATGGTGAGATTTTGAAATTTTAAATATTAAACCAAAGCTGGAACAAGAACAGAGCATGATATCAACAGATGCTTGCACACACATACAAATACCAGATACATCACAAATAAGAGTATTCCAGATTAACTTAAGATATAGTTTTAGAATAAATGTTACTCACCAAAATATAAGAGAAGAACAGAACACTGTTTTGCATCAGTTTGGAATTCCTTGAAAAACTGGAAACTGTTTTCAGCCCTGATCTTCACTATCTTGCTTTTGAATCAGTTGTAGTTGTAGTTGTTTGATGTTGTTTTAGATGGAGATTTGTTTAAGCTTTTCAAATGAAGCTCCATGAAAATTTGTATTGAGTTCGAATGGAAATGGAAGGTGATAGAAGAAAGATGGCTTCCAGTTTGCAATATAAAGAAGTTACAGGCTTGGTATTTTTTTTTTCTTCTTTTAAACAAAAGATCAGAGATATTTTTGTACAAATGTAGGCTGAAAGAAACTTATACAATTCGAAATGACTTGGCTGGGTGCTAGGGAATGGAACATTTAATGCCATTTGTACTATGATGTTTTCATTTGTATACTTATCCTATTTCTTTTCTACTTGCCTAACTTCATTAGCAAGCTACAAAAAATATTATACTTTGTATTCGATTCTTGTCTGTTGTCTGGAATATCATATTCGAACATTACCTGCTTCCATACTTATTCTATGTAAATTTAGTTATTATTTTTCTTATGTGTTATGTAAAGATAAATCACTAGTTGATAAAGGATTGTAATTGAATGTCATTCTAGTATGTTGTTTGATTTGTTTAATGTGTTCGTTGTATAATTTATAAACTATAAAATTTATCTCAATGAAGTCGTTTCATTTGTATTATTGTTAATTTGTTATTTTCAATATGTATATTGGTTACTTATATTATTGTATTGTATTTCTAGCTGAATACTTTATACTATTTTTACTTATAAATATCATCCAAATAAATTACAACTTATAAATTTGAAACGGTTCATAAAGAAATTATATTTTTATTAATATTATAGAGGTTCGTTTATCAAATTTTAAAAAGATCAAACAAAAGAAATTATTTATTTCACACTATATCCAAAGTAACACTTGACAAATTGAATTAAAAACTCATATATATATTCTTAAACTAAAATCTTGCAAGTTACACTTTTGAAAAGAAAAAATGAAATTCTTTTATAAATAAATATAAATCTGAACCAAATTAGAATAAGCTTAAAACAATTTAACCATTTATCTGAATATTTAAAACCATATATATATATTTATCAAATAGCTTTGAAAAGTCATTCCAAAATAAATAATAATTTCCAAATCACTAATATATATATATAAGCAATTTGAAAACAAAATTTATCAATTTAAAATTAAAACAGAACTTACCTGTCTACGATATATGCCAATATATATATATATATATATATCTGTTATAAACAGAAAATCATTTATTAGTTTTAAAAGATATAACTCACCAATATGATATTTATCAGAAGAAAATATCAATTCAAGTTTATAATTCAAAAATATATCAGATCAATTTAATATTTAACATAAATTATTAAATTGATATTGCTCGAAATTCCGGGTCGTCACAGAGTTTATAATGATTCAGGTTGGAAATATATATTTGAAATTGATTTATAATTATATTTATTTAAGAATTATACTTAAATAAGTTTGATTTGAAATTTATAAAATTTGAAATTTTAAGGATATGTTTTATAACTTGAATTTGATTAAACGTGACTTAAATGAATATTTCAAACTCATATAAATTTAAATGGGATATTTTGTTTATTTAAATTTGTAAATTGAAGTTGTATTAAATGTTATTGGAATGATTAAGTAAATATTTCAAAACTAAATAATAGTAAAGTGAAATGGATATATATATGAAATTATCGAATTTAGTTTTGAAATGTTGAATATTTAAAGCTTTGAAATATATTGAAATTGAAATGGTTTATTTTGTGGTTCAAATCTGTATTTGAAATCAATGTAATTTGAAATAGTTTATTTAGAACTGAATTGAATTGAAATCGATGAATTGAGATTGAATTATATGTGAATTTTGGAATTCGAGTTGATTTGAATTGATTTATGAAATTTGTGGAAACTATTTTATTATATAAAGTATTTTAAATTATATTTAAAACTATTTTATATTATTTTATAAACTATTTTAATATGTATCATTTTCAATATAAATTATTTTAATATAAACTATTTTAATATACTAATTATTTTAAATATAAACTATTTTAACTAATAACTATTTTATATAAACTATTTTATTTTATTATATATACTATTATTAATATCTAAAATGTTAAAGGAAAGTGTTATGATTTCAAAGTGTTATGATTTCCAAAGTTATGAATTTCAATGTATTACGATTTCCAAAGTATTATTATTTCAAATTGTTTTGGTTTCGAAAGAATTATATCTTTGAAAGTATTATGATTTTGGAAGTGAATATATTTGAAATGGAAATGATATTTTATTGATATGGTTTTTGAAATGGAAATGATATTTTGGTTTTGAAGTATAAACTATTTTGAAATGACCACGGTATTATAATAACGATTGGTTGTTAAAGAGACCGGGATCGGATATGGGCATACTCTCTATCGATACCGAAAACCACTTTAACAACTGTGTACGTGGTGGAGATTCCAGAATGAAGTGGGATGGTGGCGACGATCCTATATGAGGTATATACGTGGACCCGACTCCTGTGAATTGGCATAAGGTGGCTAAAACAGGAGCAATCGACGGGCTAATGATGTAGCTCCTCTGATCAGACACACTCCATCGTATGCCATTCTATTACTTTGTGATTGATTTGGTGCGCTCCCTTGATTCGGGAGTGTGGCTCGAGGTGGGTGATTGCTGCGGCTTTGTGTCACCACCGGCCCGGAAGTGTAATTGGTATATCTACCCTGGCATTGCCTAGTTGAGCCGTGTCACCTACCCTAGCGTTCTTTACTACGAGTTTGATTTGTGTCGTACCTATGGAGTCCTCTGGTAGCTCCAGTTTACGGGTTATTACGGTACTGTATATACTATTGGCACTATATAATGTGTTAAGGGGGATATGGGTAACACCTTAATGCTATTTTTAAAAAGTTTACTTTACTATAGACATTATTATAATAGCGTATATTACTGCGTAGTAGATAGTTTAACGGATCCTAAGAGGATGGTTATCCAAATATCCTTTGAGTTACTTGTATTTTAGTTGATATTTCACTTAAGTTGGATTTATTGATATAAGAATGTTAATCCTGACTCGAGTGTTTTGTGTTTTGCTTTACGCTCGGGTCAGACTGAGTGGCTCAGTGTTCGAGACTCACCTTTAGAGTTGGAGCTTCGCTTGGAGATCCAGCTATCTATCCAGCTTTCGGTTATTCAGTTGATTCCAGTGATATATTCTGATCTTGTATTTGACTATTGTATTGAGACATCTATGTATTCGAGACCTCTGTTGTATCTTATTTAACTATGTTATTTATATATATAGTAGCTTCATGAACTACTATTCTTTTGTTTCTGCTGCATTATTGTTATATTACTCTGTGTGTGATTCTGTGATTATTTATTTACTGTATATGCTGAGTTTTGCCAAATTTAAATTAACAATCTGATATTTTGAGCAATTCAAGTTCGACATGTGTGTCTGCCTATGGACTTGGCGGGTGCAGCATGATAGGGGGTTCTCGCATTTGGTTTGGTAGCTAGCAGATGACTCTTACTCCTACATGTCGCTGCGGGGTTGGTGCAATCGAGAGGCTGGCCGTAAAGGCAGAACACAGGTACCAATGTATGCTACGGTAGGCGTTACCCCACTTCCATGCGGGATGTTACATGTGGTATCAGAGCTCTGGTTTTAGGCAAAACTTATCCTATGTAGTAGAATTTAATTACAGAATCACCTTCGTTTGAGCTTGAATTCCTTTTTCTTCGATTCGGTTTTCATTGAATTTTGGAATGTTCCCTCGGTTCCCAAATCCATTCTTGTCTCTCCTTATTCGTATTCTTCTTGGTTCTGGAGTATCCTATAACTCCACTTCGAATGATCTCTATAATAAATCGATGGTCTCGCCAATCTTCGAATAATCTGTAAAGGGGTGAAACTCCTTTACAATCAGTATTGATTCACCGGAGATGTATCCTTGGTTTACGATGCTGGTATCTTTTGTTATACCCGAACTCTATTTCTGGTGATCGGATGTCGATTTTCCTTAGAATTCGGCATCGATCTTATTCTTGAAGTCACGGTTGATTCGGTTAAGATTGCATGCGATTTATATAAGTCTATCCATCTTCCTAGTTTAAAATTCAATTATCTTATCTCCCTTGCAAGCTTATCTTCTAATCGGAATTCTTTTGATTTAGGATCCCTCTATATTTGAATCCCTATCTTTGTTTTAAATCCATTTGGGAGTCATCGAGTGAGGGAGTGTATTTGTATTAATATTAAAATGTTTATAGTGTGTTGTTTGAGTTGTTGATGTTGATTTGGATTTTCGATCGATTCGTCTGATCAACGCTATCGATAGGATTTCCAAAACACTTGAACAGAGCAAACTGACACAATTTTATTTTTCAACCATGGTAAATAAAATAAATTTGTATGATTATACTGTAAAAATATAGGTAAAATTTTCTGGAATTTAATAAGTTAATTAAATTGGTTGATTGAAATGATAATACTTGATTATCATTTATTGTTCTATAAAAGAATTTATAAACACGGTTTATAAATTGATTTGGAATTGAAATGAATTTAAATCAGGAATTTGAGAATTTAATTTCCAGTGATTTCAAACTTTGATTTTAAAGTTTTAAAATGTATATTATTTAAAGTATTTTCAAATAGAAATCGTTTCAAAGAATTTCAAATGTTCAAATCTGTACTCTCTTCTTTTGTCGCTGGAAAATAATTTCGGTGATGGCGGCCGCATCATCGACATTCATTTTCGAGTTTCGAAGTGGAGAGACCATTCAGTAGCTTCGCTACACTTTTGTTTTAGAAATTAATTTGATTTGAATTTCTAAAGTATGACTTGATTTCTAATATATATTGGTATATGATTAATTTGATTCGATATATATAGTGTGTATATATATTTATATCTCTAAATGGTTTGAATTGAAATCGGAAATTTTATTCTTAAATTTTGATAAGGGATGATTTCAATTATAAATTGAAGCCAAAAATTTTGAATGAATATTTAAACTTGAATAATTGAATTGGGAAAATTTTACTTGTATAATACTCAATTACATTCCAATATAACTTACCTAAATTATTCAAAAGTTGAATATGTAATTGGATAATATACAATATAAAATGTCTTTATAAATAAAATTTGAGTGTTTATAATAAATGTTATACACTTAATTTTTGATTATAAAAATGTTAATAGAGATAAATAGAATAATAAGTAAATTGAATAATAAATGAGCTAAATAAAATAAATTTTGTTTTGAAGAAATTAATAACTTGAAATTAGATCAACTTAATGAAATACCTTGAATTTAAAAATCAATTATTGAATATTAATTAACTTAAATTGAAATTTATATGGTTTAAATTAATTGTTTTATTTTGTTTTTCAAATCTATTTTCCTTTCTGGTTGTTTCTACTCTCCTACCTCCTTCCTTTTCGGGGACGAAAAGTTTTAAGTGGGGGAGAATGTAACGACCCATAAATTTTAGTGGTTTATTAATTTAAGTAATTGAATTTTTGTGAAATTTTAAATAATAAAATTTTGAATTAAAACTTTAATATTTGGAATACGTCTATTTAAACATAGCAAAGGTAAATTTTCATCAGATAATATTGAAGTTTATTTTCTGGTGTAATTTTATTTAAATCTATATCAGTTAAAATTGATGATAATGAAATGTTTTCCAAACCTGAATATTTTTCTATAGAAAATTTGTAAATCATCTTCTGAGTGAGACATCATATTTCATTTCTTCAAATTTTGACTGATATCGCTCAATTTATCTTATTTCTGACAGATTTTGTAACAACCCACATATTTTACGATTTTATATTTATTTTTTTAAAAAAAATATAACGTCGTTAGTCGGATTTATGTCCGAAAGGCTACTTTTTGCAAACGGTCGAATTAGGACTCGGGACCACTTCCATTGAGTCCAAAATGGCGTTTGCGACTTTTTTGAGTATAAGCTTCGATATGTTTGGAGTAAGTTGAATTTTGCAATTTTCTGTTGGGCTTTTGGGTTTGGGTTTCACCAACTCATCATATACTCTAACTCTTTAACTCTTCATCCATTCACTCTCCAAACACTTTTGTTCAGCTGAAAATGGGGGAAGAGAAAAAGAATTAGAAATTCAAAACCCTATATTCATTTGCAAACTCCAAATTCTTGCTCCAAATTCAAAGAGAAGCTAAGGTAAGCTCCGTCTTCATCTTCTCCATCTCTTCTCCCCTTCAATTTCAGAAATTTCCTAAACCCTAATTTAGGAAATACTTGTTTTGATATTAGATTAAAGCTTGTAGAGTTGAAGTGAAGAGTGGTTGATCTTCTTCTTGTGTTTGTGCTTTTCATCTTTGTTTTTTAGTTAAAAAGGTGAGTTTTGAACTCACATCTACTTCTCTTGATATCATTGATGTTAGGTATGAATTCCTAACACTTATTCATGATCATTTGCCTTTGGTTTGAATTGATTTGGTGAACATTTCAATTTTTTGTGTTTTGAAGTCTAAAACTCTAAAGATTTTAGCTTTGATGATTGATCATGTTTTTGGAGGTGTATTGAAGAGCCAATAGGGCTGGGTTGTCAATTGGCATAAAGGCTTAGCGCCCATTTCTCATCCGGTTGCATATTGGAAGAGTTTGCTCTTCATTGGATGGGCTGAAAAACAGCCCCAGTGCCAGTCAGTCGATTGGCTGTAGCTAATGAATGCTTCTGGGACTGTCTACAGAGAACATAAGTCTCTGTTTTCTGCAGTCAGTCGACTGGCACCCTACAGTCAGTCGACTGGCACCCTGCAGGAAATGGAATTTTCGGGTTTCTGGTTCAGTCGATTGACTACAGAAGGCCAGTCGACTGACCTGCTTGTTTCAGCCCAGTTTTGCATGTTTTGCTTGGTTTCCAATTACAATCGATTCGTGTCGATTCCAATTAGTTGTTATTGCATATTTAACTTTGATAATTCCTTTTTGATTTCATACACGGGTTTTTATAAAATGATCCTTTTAAATTGTATTAAAAGCTCGTTTCTCCAATTTAGAATTTCTATTTAAAACACACACACAATTTTGCACTCCGAGTGAAGAGGGAGGAGAATTAAATGATTAGATAAAACGCATGCTATGAACACGTGCGTTCATCTCTTCAGTTAAATCCTAATCTATTCGTTTGACCGTTTTGACCTCTGGGTCTGGTTTACCGATGAGATAAAGTGAACTTTGTACTGCTTTGAGTGTGAAATTGACTAATGGATAGTAAACCGTTTAGTGCGAACGTGTGGTATGGGACTCACGTTAACATTTTCCGGGTTCCTTACTGAGAGTTGTGACACATTCCGCCGGACAGTGGTGTCCAGTACCGCCACTACAGTTTGTTGCCTTCGGGCATTGCCTTTTGGCGTTGCCTTCGGGCGTTGCCTTTGGGCGTTGCCTTTTGGCGTTTCCTTCGGGCGTTGCCTTCGGGCGTATGGATCCTTGTTACAGTACTGAGCTCGAGCATCTTTTGTTTCTTTGACAATTATATTTCCCTAGTGTATCGCCTTCGGTATAGGTTCTTTGAACCACACGATATGTAGCGATTACCTTGTGGAAACTTGTGTTACCTTTATTGGTATTTGTCATTTGCCTTTTGGCTTGTTTTGGGATATGTATGTCCTTGGTTTATTTGATTTGCCTATGATATGAGGCTTGTTATGATTCATCTTATGTTAGATGATTTGGTTATCTCCTTTGGAGATTATTGTGGTACTTTATGATCTTGTATGTTCATTATCATTTAGTTTATCTAACTGATTTGTTTAGCCAGACTGACCCGTGTATTTTATACTCGGGTCAGACCGAGATGTTTCGGGTTAGGTACTTTGGACTTAGCCTATTTTGCTTCCGCATGGACTATTCCGCTAGCTCCTTTTTTTCATAGATTTTCGTGTAGTCCTTTTTGTCTGTAACTCTGATATGTACTCTATTGACTCGCCTGTATATTGTGGTTTGCTTTACCACTTGACATGTATCATTTTGTAAACTCTGTGATCTATCTGTATATGTGAAAATGTATGTAATGATCTACTGTTCTGTGATGTGTATTACATTTGAGTTGTTATATTTTATTCTGATAGATCCTCAGCCACCTATGGCTTTGTATTAAGTATTTATTGGATATGTCGATCCATTTAAGTAAGAAGTGGCATTGTCGGCGTATTCAATAGATAATATTACGGTACATCAAAGTGTATTACGAATGTTACAAATTTTTGAATCATCGTGCCTTATTTTTTTCCGTGCCTTCGGGGTAGATAGAATTTGGGAATACGTCTAGGAATGCGTTTTATTCCGTAGTATTCCATATTTGAGTTAATGATATCTACCTTGTGAATAATCTTTATCTTATCTTATCTTTCAGCTAATGGCCAGAAGAGGCAGAGGACGACGCTCGAATGCTGGGCAATCCAGTGGCTCGCATTCGGACGGTGTTTACATGTCTGCCAATTAGTTCTTGGAGCTATTTAGGAGCACTCAGCCTCCAGCTCCTATCCGTGCATCTCCTCCATGCAAGTCTGCCTTTGCACGCCTGTGCAGTGATTTTTCTCATCTTGGTGGAAAGCCATTCAAAGGCTCCGAGTCCGTTCTTGAGGTCCAAGCTTGGATTCGCACATGCGAATGTATCTTCTCTCGCATGGATCTTTCTGACCATGATCGAGTTCTTGTAACTTCTAGTTTATTGCAAGAGCGTGCCCTTGATTGGTACGAGCTTCTTATAGCCGAACTTGATGAGTTTGTTCTTTCTTGGACTCAGTTCCGGGAGCGATTCGAACTCAAATTCGTTCCTGAATCTGAGAAAGTTTTATTAGCCCGTCGCTTCCTTGAGTTGAAGCAAGGGAAGTCCTCCGTTTCTGAATATGTTGCATCATTCGAGGCCTTATTAAGTATGGTCTTGAATTCATTAGCACTTCTTATAAGAAGAATATGAAGTTTGTCTCTGATCTTAAGAAATATCTTAAGAAGTCTTTAATGCTCCAGCTTAAGCTTTCTTTTGAGGAGTTGGTTGATTCAGCACTTCATCTCGAGGCCATCGAGAAGGAGTGTGATAGTTGTGATGATGTTGAGGTTCGCAAGAACCCCAATAAGAAGAGGTTTCCATTTCATAAGCAGGGATTTCTCCCTTCTAAGAAGAAGAAGCCTATTGAATCTGGTTCTAACTCTTAATCTGCTGGAACACCTTCCATTCGGAAGTGTTTCAACTGTGGTTCTCCTGATCATATGATTCGAGCTTGTTCTAAGCCTCTCTTCTGTCATTATTGCAAGAAGGAAGGTCACCGTGTTTCCACCTGCCCTACTGCTCCTGCTAGTGCTAAGTCTGGCAAGCTTTATGTTGCTAAAGCTTCTGAAGGTCCTTCTCAGCCCAGAGGTATATCTCCATCTATTTTGGAAGGTTCTATTTTATTTCATGACCGTAGTATTCGAGTTCTTTTCGATACGGGTGCTTCGCATTCTTTCGTACATAAAAAGCTCGTCGATGATTTGTCTTTGGATGTTTCTTGTATGGTTACTTCATTGAGGATTGCGAATCCTATTGGGGGATCCGCAACCCTTGGCATGCTTTGTGATGATATTGAGATTGTTTTATGTGGCTTTTCTTTACGTGCGAATCTGCACGTTATTTCTTATTTGGATTTTGATATGATTTTGGGTATGGACTGGCTAGTGAGATACGATGCCAGGATTATTTGTTCTGAAAGAATTTTATATCTTCGACAACCGGATTCGTCTACTCAGCTATCACTTGTTCTTCAGAATGTGGATAATTCTGAAATGGCTTTATATTCTCTTGACTCACGGGATGATGATGATATATCTCGTATTCCTATTGTTTGTGACTTTTCTGATGTTTTTGAGCCAGTTTCGGGTTTGCCACCCAAGCGGGCGATCGAGTTCCGCGTTGATCTCATTCCAGGCGCGTAGCCAATTGGGCGTCCTCCCACGAGGATGTCTACAAAAGAAAATGAGGAACTCAAGATGCAGCTTTTTGAGCTTGAGTCCAAGCAATTGATTCGGTCCAGTTTTTCACTGTGGGGTGCCGCGGTCGTCTTCGTGAAGAAGTCCGATGGAACTCTTAGGCTCTGCATCGACTATCGCAAGCTTAACGAGTTGACCATCAAGAATAAGTATCCTTTGCCGAGGATCGATGATATGTTCGATCTATTGAGTGGCGCTAAGGTCTTCTCTCAACTCGACCTTGCCACTGGTTTTCATCAGCTCCGAGTCGCGGAAGATAACATAACTCTTACAGCTTTCCGCACTCGATATGGTTCTTTCGAGTGGCTCGTTATGTCGTTCGGTTTGACGAACGCTCCTGCTTTCTTTGTTGATCTTATAAATAGAGTATTCCGGGAGTATCTCGATAAGTTCATCCTTGTGTTCATTGACGACATTCTTGTTTATTCTATGTCTGAAGCCGAGCATGCTAATCACTTGAGAATTGTCTTGAGTACTCTTCGTCACCATCAGCTTAAAGCCAAATTCTCCAAGTGCCATTTTTGGGAGAATAAGGTTAAGTTCTTAGGCCATGTTGTATCTTCCGACGGCATTTCTGTCGATCCCTCAAAGATCGAAGCTATCTAGAATTGGAAGAGGCCTGAGAATGTCATGAGATTCGTAGTTTCCTTGGATTGGCGGGTTATTACCGTCGGTTCATTAAGGATTTTTCCCCTGTTGTGCTTCCTCTCACCAGCCTTACTCGGAAAGGCATTCGTTATATTTGGTCCGACAAGTGTGAAGCTTCCTTTCAGACATTAAAGGAACTTCTCACTAATGCTCCTATTCTTGTGGTTCCCGAAGGGAATCATGATCTTGTTGTCTACACCGATGCTTGTGGTAGTGGTCTCGGTGCCGTGCTTATGTAGAAGGATCGGGTAGTTGCTTATGCTTCTAGGCAACTGCGTTCGAATGAAGTTCGCTATGCCACTCATGATCTTGAGTTAGCTGCCATTGTCTTCGCCTTGAAGATTTAGCGACACTATTTATTAGGCGAGCGCTTCATTCTCTATACCGATCATAAATCCTTGAAGTATTTGTTCACTTAGAAGGAACTCAAGATGAGGCAACAGCGTTGGCTCGAGTTTCTTGCCTCCTATGACTTTGATATCCAATATACCACTGGTAAGGGTAATCGTGTTGCTAATGCGCTAAGTCGCAGACATTCGGCTATCATTTCTATGATGCTTGCCAAATGGGATATTCTTGAGACTCTATCTTTTTGTGATATTCGTGATCTAGCTCCATCTTCTAATTCTCCGATAGTATTATTCAGTTTGGAAGCTCGACCCTCTCTATTGGATTGTATTGCCGAAGCTCAGCGGCATGATCCTGATTTTGTGCATCTTATTCAGCTTTGTGAGACTGAACCCCGTGATGAGGCGTTGCGGGATTTCAGCATTGATCTTCATGGGTGTCTTCGCAAGAAGAACCGTCTTGTTGTGCCTTCTGATTCTGCACTTAGGCATGACATTCTTGATGATTGTCATCATTCTAAGTATACTATTCATCCTGGCAGCAATAAGATGTATGCCAATATGCATCGCCTTTATTATTGGGAAGGCATGAAGCGCGATGTAGCGAGTTATGTGAGTAATTGCATGACTTGTCAACGTATTAAAGCCGAACATCAGTGCCCTTCCGGTCTCCTTCAGCCTCTATAGATTCCATTGTGGAAATGGGATCAGATTTCGATGGATTTCTTTGATGGCCTACCTCGTACGAGATCGGGCCATTCTAGCATTTAGGTTATTGTTGATCGCCTCACCAAATCAGCTCATTTTGTTCCTATTAAATCTAATAGGACTGCTTCTCTTTTGGCTAAGTTATTTATTAAGGAAATCGTGAGACTTCGCGGTGTTCCTAGTTCGATTGTGAGTGACCATGATCCTTTATTCACCAGTCATTTCTGGAAGAGTCTTCAGCAAGCTTTAGGAACAAAGCTTAATTTCAGTACAGCTTATCATCCACAGTCTGATGGACAGACTGAACGGGTGAATCGTATCTTAGAGGATCTCCTCCGTATTTGTATTCTTGATTTTGGAGGTAGTTGGGAGGAACATCTACCCCTTGTAGAGTTCTCCTACAATAATAGTTTTTAGTCCAGTATCGGTATGGCTCCTTTCGAAGCCTTATACGGAAGGCCATGTAGATCACCTTCTTGTTGGTTGGAATCTGGGGAGAAGCTTATTCTTGGCCCGGAGTTTGTTCATGGTTCTTCTGAGAAGATCGTTCTTATTCGTCAGAGAATGAAAGAGGCACAAAGCCGCCAGAAATCCTACGCGGATAACTGTAGGAAGCCTCTCGATTTCTCGGTTGGTGATCTTGTCTTTATTCGTGTTTCTCCTTTGAAAGGGGTTATGCACTTCAGTGTGACAGGGAAATTGGCTCCTTGCTTTGTAGGACCATTTCCTATTACTGAACGTATTGGCCCTATGGCTTATAGAGTTTCACTTCCAGCTCATCTATCCGGTGTTCACAACGTGTTTCACGTCTCTCAACTCCGGAAGTGTCTTCGAGAATCGGATTTTGTTATCAACTCTCCTGATTTGCAAGGGCTTGAGATCTCACCAGATTTATCTATTATACAACAGATTATTCGCATACTTGCCTCGAAGGTGAGACACCTTCGGAACAAGGACGTGTCGCTCAATAAAGTTCAATGGTCCGCTAATCCCAATGACTGTACTTGGGAAACCAAAGAGTTTATCGAGCGATCCTATCCGGGTTTTCTATCTTTGCTTTGCAATGGTGATAATATCTTTCTATCTCAAGCTTATTTTTCTTGTCTTCTTAGTTGTAAGTATGTAGTTGTTGCAAATTCTTCTCTAGGAATTGCGTGGATGCAATTTTGTTAAGGAGGGGAGATCTGTAACAACCCGCATAGTTTACAATTTTATATTTAAATATTTTTTTTAAAATATAACGTCGTTAGTCAGATTTAAGTCCGAAAAGCTACTTTTAGCAAACGATCGAATTAGGACTCGAGACCACTTCCATTGAGTCCAAAATGGCGTTTGCGACTTTTTTGAGTATAAGCTTCGATATGTTTGGAGTAAGTTGAATTTTGCTATTTTCTGTTGGGCTTTTGGGTTTGGGTTTCACCAACTCATCATATACTCTAACTCTTTAACTCTTCATCCATTCACTCTCCAAACACTTTTGTTCAGCTGAAAATGGAAGAAGAGAAAAAGAATTAGAAATTCAAAACTCTAGATTCATTTGCAAACTCCAAATTCTTGCTCCAAATTCAAAGAGAAGCTAAGGTAAGCTCCATCTTCATCTTCTCCATCTCTTCTCCTCTTCAATTTCAGAAATTTCCTAAACCCTAATTTAGGAAATACTTGTTTTGATATTAGATTGAAGCTTGTAGAGTTGAAGTGAAGAGTGGTTGATCTTCTTCTTGTGTTTGTGCTTTTCATCTTTGTTTTTGAGTTAAAAAGGTGAGTTTTGAACTCACATCTACTTCTCTTGATATCATTGATGTTAGGTATGAATTCCTAACACTTATTCATGATCATTTGCCTTTGGTTTGAATTGATTTGGTGAACATTTCAATTTTTTGTGTTTTAAAGTCTAAAACTCTAAAGATTTTAGCTTTGATGTTTGATCATGTTTTTGGAGGTGTATTGAAGAGCCAATAGGGCTGGGTTGTCGATTGGCATAAACCCTTAGCGCCCATTGCTCGTCCAATTTCATATTGGAAGAGTTTGCTCTTCATTGGATGGGCTGAAAAACAGCCCCAGTGCCAGTCAGTCGACTGACCTCTGTAGTCAGTCGACTAGCTGTAGCCAATGAATGCTTCTGGGACTGTCTGCAGAGAACAAAAGTCTCTGTTTTATGCAGTCAGTCGACTGGCACCCTACAGTCAGTCGACTAACTGCAGGAAATGGAATTTTCGGGTTTCTGGTTCAGTCGACTAACTGCAGAAGGCCAGTCGACTGACCTGCTTGTTTCAGCCCAGTTTTGCCTATTTTGCTTGGTTTCCAATTTCAATCGATTCGTGTCGATTCCAATTAGTTGTTATTGCATATTTAACTTTGATAATTCCTTTTTGATTTCATACATGGGTTTTTATAAAATGAACTTTTTAAATTGTATTAAAAGCTCGTTTCTCCAATTTAGAATTTCTATTTAAAACACACACACAATTTTGCACTCCGAGCGAAGAGGGAGGAGAATTAAATGATTAGATAAAACGTGTGCTATGAACACGTGCGTTCATCTCTTCAGTTAATTCCTAATCTATTCGTTTGACCGTTTTGACCTCTGGGTCTGGTTTACCGATGAGATGAGGTGAACTTTGTACTACTTTGAGTGTGAAATTGACTAACGGGTAGTAAACCGTTTAGTGCGAACGTGGGGTATGGGACTCACGTTAACATTTTTCGGGTTCCTTACTGAGAGTTGTGACACATTCCGCCGGACAGTGGTGTCCAGTACCTCCACTACGGTTTGTTGCCTTCGGGCGTTGCCTTTTGGCGTTGCCTTCGGGCGTTGCCTTTTGGCGTTGCCTTTGGGCGTTGCCTTCGGGCGTATGGATCCTTGTTATAGTACTAAGCTCGAGCATCTTTTGTTTCTTTGACAATTATATTTCCCTAATGTATCGCCTTCGGTATAGGTTCTTTGAACCACACGATATGTAGCGATTACCTTGTGGAAACTTGTGTTACCTTTATTGGTATTTGTCATTTGCCTTTTGGCTTTTTTTGGGATATGTATGTCCTTGGTTTATTTGAGTTGCCTATGATATGAGGCTTGTTATGATTCATCTTATGTTAGATGATTTGGTTATCTCCTTTGGAGATTATTGTGGTACTTTATGATCTTGTATGTTCATTATCATTTAGTTTATCTAACTGATTTGTTTAGCCAGACTGACCCATGTATTTTATACTCGGGTCAGACCGAGATGTTTCAGGTTAGGTACTTTGGACTTAGCCTATTTTGCTTCCGCATGGACTATTCCGCTAGCTCCTTTTTGTCATAGATTTTCGTGTAGTCCTTTTTGTCTGTAACTCTGATATTAACTCTATTGACTCGCTTGTATATTGTGGTTTGCTTTACCACTTGACATGTATCATTTTGTAAACTCTGTGATCTATCTGTATATGTGAAAATGTATGTAATGATCTACTGTTCTGTGATGTGTATTACATTTGAGTTGTTATATTTTATTTTGATAGATCCTCAGCCACCTATGGCTTTGTATTAAGTATTTATTGGATATGTCGACCCATTTAAGTAAGAAGTGGCATTGTCGGCGTATTCAATAGATAATTAAGACAAGGCTATAGATGGTCGCTCCTAACCAGCTCTATTCTCCGCATTAGCAGACGGTGTTACCTTGTAATACTCTTTGCTAATGTGGGTCTCGGAGTGGGGCGTTACAGATTTGCAGCATTTTTCGGTACCGATTATCGACTTTTGATAGGATGATCATACCACCGATTATTGTATACGTTTTGATCGTCTCATCGTGCTGATCTCTGAAATATATTCATCCCTGTGTTTCGGCTTTCGGTACTAAGAGAAATCAATAAAACAGTTTTCGTAACGATACTCGTTTTAAAACACTTTTGATTCGGTGACTTTTTCAGTCATTCACGAAATCAAACATTCGTTAACAATTCTTATTTCAGTTCTTGACCTTTTATATCCCACCATTTCAAATTGCAACTCTGGTCAGTTTCTCTGCCTTCTCATTTTCTATTCTCGTGATATTATATTAAATAACGTTTGTGACTTTACTTTTTCCCATTTATTATTTACATGTTCCAAAACGTGCCTTAGCATTTTTGTTTATTTATTTATATTTTTCGTGCATTTGTGTTTTCTAAATTGCTTCTTCCCAAAGCTGTGCGTCTCCCTCTCCTCTTACTCATGCGTCCTCTCACCACCGCATCACGCTGCCTCACTTTGCATCGGCCCGTAGCCCGCCCTCTGCCACCATTCCAGACCTCCAGCCGAACCATCCAAACAGAACAACCTCCTCTCGCCTTCTCCACGTGAGCACCATAACCAACATCTCCTCCTTGGCCGAGCCTCCCTGTCTTTATATTAAGGTAAATATATATTTCTGCTGTATATATATATATATATGGTACCGGTGTATATATATTTGTAAGTATAAAATGTTTGTTTCTCTATAGTTATGTATATATATATACACGTTCGTTATATAGTTGTATATAAAGCATTTGATGTTTATTTATATATATTGATTGCATGTGTATATAATAGTATGTGTATATATATATATATATTTGTTAGTTATAAAACAGTATATATCTACACATATTTATATATAGGCCGAGTTATATGAATAGTCGATATGTATGATACTTTGTTCAATAGCTGAGAACAGTTCGAAATATATATACAAGATCTGTTAAAAAATAAGTTGATGTGATACTTTTATTTTATATATTGTGATTTATTTGATATAGTAGTATATATAAATATTTTTATATAGTAGTAACTGAGTTCTGTTTGATATAAAAGTTGGGTGTTTGAAATTTTATATATGTATATATTATATGTTTATGTGGCATGTGTAAATGTATTAGCAGTTATATTAATATGTCAAATTGTTTACTTAATTCATGCAGTACTTTGAAACAGCTATTAATTGTTTATATAGTAGCTTATGCGGGTTAGTATATTTGTACAGGTTGTTATATTTGAAGCTACATATTATACATATTATTTATATTTACAGTATATTTATATTTGTGGTTAGACCTTTAGAAATGGATTCTAGTAGTTCAATATATTTTCTGTTAATGATTTTGAAGTATGTATATATATATATATGTTGAATACATCTTTTAGTTTATATGTTATATAAGCTTTGACGAACTTGTGATTATATATGTGTAAAGTAAGTTTAAAACATAGTATAATTATAATATGTTCAAGGTGTTGTAAAATATAAGATTTATTTATACAAATTTATACAAATCTGTGTAAGTATATATGTTTATGTACATTAGTCTATATGGGATATATGTGTTTACTATATATGCTTATATATATTGTACACCGTTAACACAATTTGTTCAATAGTATAATATGCGATGTTTAAAATCTAGGCTTTGTAGATGGCTAGTTTAAATTATATGATAGTTTATATATACAATTATTTATTTCAAATTTCATTATGAAGATGTGTTTGTTTTATCCTATGTGTTTACTTAAAACAAGGATTTTTAAAATACTTAAACATTTAATTTAATATGTGTTTGGAATTAAAATATGATTTATATATATAGTTATATATAGCTTTATACATAAACTCACTCATACCGTTTATCATCATCGATACAAATTTTGATTTGATTTTGTCAATTTCTCATCTATCAGCCTGTCCGTCGAGCCCGTATCCATCTAGCTTTGATTTGGAATTCGTGTTTGAATTCGCAACTCATCTCATTCTCGTTCATCTCTAGCCTCGAAAGGTGAGCAATCACTCACGATTAACATTCTTATATTTATTAAATTTGGTTTCAATTGAAATGACAATTGAAATATGCTGCTATTAGTTATTTATATTGCTATATATATGTCATTATCTATAACTATTCACCTGTGACATCTGACACCGTTATCCGTTATTTATATTGCTATATATATGCCATTTCTGTATCTGTTCACCTATGACATCTGACACCATTATCTGTTATTTATCACTGATGATATATGCTTGTTACTGATTGTTATATTATTATCATTACTGTTATCACTCTGCAAGTTCCCTGTTAGTATAGAATTCACTATCAGTTGAAATGATACATACCCGAACGATCTGTAGAATAGGAGGAAATTGTTATGGGTTGAAATGATAAACCCAAGCGATTTTCATTGACATTGAATTTGGGATTACGGGTTGAAAAGATATATACCCGTATATATTTAAATTGCAAATTGAAATGATAAATATCCGTATCACTTGACCATAGGATAGAAAATTATATACAGACACCGTTGGTCCATATATATATATATATATATATATATATATATATATTGAAAATGATTTCTATGGTTTTGAAAAAAAATATGGTTTTGATAAATATTGATTTTAAAGATATATTAAAATTGATTTAATAAAGTTGATATATAATATGTTTAAGTATTTATTTAATATGTATATTTTCAAATATAGAGTTTATAATGATTCAGGTTGGAAAGATATATTTGAAATTGATTTATAATTATATTTATTTAAGAATTTTACTTAAATAATTTTGATTTGAAATTTATAAAATTTGAAATTTTAATGATATGTTTTATAACTTGAATTTGATTAAACGTGACTTAAATGAATATTTCAAACTCATATAAATTTAAATGGGATATTTTGTTTATTTAAATTTGTAAATTGAAGTTGTATTAAATGTTATTGGAATGATTAAGTAAATATTTCAAAACTAAATAATAGTAAAGTGAAATGGATATATATATATATGAAATTATCGAATTTAGTTTTGAAATGTTGAATATTTAAAGCTTTGAAATATATTGAAATTGAAATGGTTTATTTTGTGGTTCAAATCTGTATTTGAAATCAATGTAATTTGAAATAGTTTATTTAGAACTGAATTGAATTGAAATCAATGAATTGAGATTGAATTATATGTGAATTTTGGAATTCAAGTTGATTTGAATTGATTTATGAAATTTGTGGAAACTATTTTATTATATAAAGTATTTTAAATTATATTTAAAACTATTTTATATTATTTTATAAACTATTTTAATATGTATCATTTTCAATATAAATTATTTTAATATAAACTATTTTAATATACTAATTATTTTAAATATAAACTATTTTAACTAATAACTATTTTATATAAACTATTTTATTTTATTATATATATATATACTATTATTAATATCTAAATTGTTAAAGGAAAGTGTTATGGTTTCAAAGTGTTATGATTTCCAAAGTTATGAATTTCAATGTATTACGATTTCCAAAGTATTATTATTTCAAATTGTTTTGGTTTCGAAAGTATTATATCTTTGAAAGTACTATGATTTTGGAAGTGAATATATTTGAAATGGAAATGATATTGTATTGATATGGTTTTTGAAATGGAAATGATATTTTGGTTTTGAAGTATAAACTATTTTGAAATGACCACGGTGTTATAATAACGATTGGTTGTTAAAGAGACCGGGATCAGATATGGGCATACTCTCTGTCGATACCAAAAACCACTTTAACAACTGTGTACGCGGTGGAGATTCCAGAATGAAGTAGGATGGTGGCGACGATCCTATATGAGGTATATACGTGGACCCGACTCTTGTGAGTTGGCATAAGGTGGCTAAAACAGGAGCAATCGATGGGCTAATGAGGTAGCTCCTCTGATCAGACACACTCCATCGCATGCCATTCTATTACTTTGTGATTGATTTGGTGTGCACCCTTGATTCGGGAGTGTGGCTCGAGGTGGGCGATTGTTGCGGCTCTGTGTCACCACCGGCCCGGAAGTGTAATTGGTATATCTACCCTGGCATTGCCTAGTTGTGTCGTGTCACCTACCCTAGCATGCTTTACTACGAGTTTGATTTGTGTCGTACCTATGGAGTATCCTCTGGTAGCTCCAGTTTACGGGTTATTACGGTACTGTATAGACTATTGGCACTATAAAATGTGTTAAGGGGTATATGGGTAATGCCTTAATGCTATTTTTAAATAGTTTACTTCACTATAGACATTATTATAATAGCGTATATTACTACATAGTAGATAGTTTAACGGATCCTTAGAGGATGGTTATCTCAAACATCCTTTGAGTTACTTGTATTTCAGTTGATATTTCACTTGAGTTGGATTTATTGATATAAGAATGTTAATCCTGACTCGAGTATTTTGTGTTTTGCTTTACGCTCAGGTCAGATTGAGTGGCTCAGTGTTCGAGACTCACCTTTGGAGTTGGAGCTTCGCTTGGAGATCCAGCTATCTATCCAGCTTTCAGTTATTCAGTTGATTCCAGTGATGTATTCTGATCTTGTATTTGGCTATTGTATTGAGACATCTATGTATTCGAGACCTCTGTTGTATCTTATTTAACTCTGTTATTTATATATATAGTAGCTTCATGAACTACTATTCTTTTGTTTCCGCTGCATTATTATTATATTACTCTGTGTCTGTGATTCTGTGATTATTTCTTTACTGTATATGCTGAGTTTTGCCAAATTTAAATTAACAATCTGATATTTTGAGCAATTCAAGTCCGACATGTATGGACGCGAATGGTTGAAAATATCGGGATGTTACAATGATGGTACTTATTATTATAACTATGGAATACTATGTATCTCAGAATGACAGTTTATATTATCATTTAATATTATATGTTATCCTTTCGTTGTGAGATTCTGATGTTGTATTCTCCTCTTCCTTATTCTATTTCATTTCCTTTTATCTGACCCTAAAATTTCATTTTTAACACTTGAGTGTTTGGGACATGAATACCATGGATGTATTAATGTCGACATTTGAGGGTCGAAAAGGCAAGTCATTACAGTTGATGAAGAAAACATGTGTAAATTATTGTCGCTGTTGGTACAGTTTAAGTTAATATAAAATTTGATTATATTTAAAATATTTGTAAGAAATAAATTTGGTCAAACATCACACCACTAGGTAGGTAATGTGTGAACGTTAATATTTAGATTGTTCGGTATTAATCGCTGATTGAATTTATGTCTATGAGTCGCAAAACTGAACATATTTCTATCTCTAAAATACAACCTAATTTAATTAGTTTATAATGACTACAAATTAGTTGTATTAATCAATATTTAATGAAAAATTATGTAACAACCCATGAAAATTAATAAGAAATTAATTAATTAATAATAAGGCTAAAATGAGAATTTCGCAAACGTTAGAACTTGGCCATAAAAGTTACACTATTGTGTTTCGTGGTGATTTTCTTATCAACTTTCATGTATAGAGTTTTGCGATCAGAGTTCAAACAGAAAAGTTAATGACGTTTGAAGTATTTGAATTTAAAATAAATCAAACAAATTTAAATTTAAAATTTTAAAAGCATTAACGTTTGAAATTAAAAGGTAATAAATAATTTAACGTTAAAGGAAACTTAATGTTTAAGGAAACGTTAACGTTAGTTAAATTTTAAAAGGAATAAAAATCAAATGGCAAAAAATAATTCAAGTCAAAAGAAGGAGACCGTTCAATCCCTTTCTCTGGGCCATCGACTGTTAACTATCAACCGTCCAGGTGGGAGCGGTCAACCGCCCAAGTAGGAGTAGTCGATCGATACTCAAACGACGTCTAGGGTTTGTTTTGGCTGAGAACGCCCGAATTTCATTATATTAAACCTACTTACATTATGTAGTTCAGGTGAATTCTAACCATTATATATAAGAGGCTAGCCCCTTCACTTTTATTCACAACGAAGTCAGATGCTAAGAAACTTCATCATTCTTTTTCTTCAATCCTTCGATCCAAAATCATTCAGATTTAAAGGTAATAGGTTTTATATAATATATATATATATATATATATATATATATATATGTTTTTCTATTTCCATCTTTGAATTCTGAATCAAATCTATATATAATTGAATTGCTGTATATTGGAAACTGAAGGAGGAATTGGGCAAAGGCATGAACTCGAATCTAAAGGTAATCGGGAAAAGCTATTTGTGATTGGAAATTTCAGTTTTTTCACATTTTAGTAATTTGTGTAATAAAAGTTTGGATTTGTTTAATGCCTTGGAGAATTTTTTATATCAAAACCCTAAAATCTAAACCTCCAAAATTCCCCCAATAAAATGTCAATTATTACATAATTGGAATCTCAATTGTTCTATGTTAATATGGTTGAATATAATTTGCTATTTGCAATTTGAATAAAATATGTTCTATTCAACTTGAACTTCTAATTATTGTTGTGATGGGGTATCTAAAAGAAAAATAAAATTAGAAAATGGTGATCAAAGTATGGATTTTTTTAGTTTGCACCACATATTTCCCTTATTTAGACAAATATGAATCTCCTTTTCACTTCAGGCTGTATATGTAAATGTAGAATAGAATATAAAGGCTTAAGATTGAAAAGTTTTGTTTCCTTGAAATAGATGCATTGAGTCTATTATGTTAATGTAAATTAAGTTTAGTATTTTGATTCCATTTTTGAACACACACATGCAAAAGTCTATTTCGTCTAGCTAAGGGTATTAGCTATTTTGTATATTATTGTATAGAACCGAGGCTTGTATGAATATGGAAGTTTTGACATTTTAACAATTAGTATAGGAAGAGAAAATCTTAAAATATGAATATTTCTATACATGCTTAAGAATATTTAGTTAGCTTAAAATTTACATATGTATAAATATATTAATAACATATAAATAGTAGCATATAAATTGTATCGTATAGAATAAATAGGTTAATAAATAGAATTAAACTATATGAAGGAAGTTAAGGATAATTATGGAAACTAGTCCATGATTAAAGGCGAAATAAGGAGTTTTCCTTATATGTCCTTAATGCGTAAATCCAGGCGAGGTATAATATATATATATATAGTAGTATATCCCGAGAGTGGAAATAAGACTAAGTAATAAGTATATAAGGTCGGTCAAAAGCACATAGAAGTCTGCAAAGCTAATCTGGCTACTGCAGTGTGACTTTAGGACTGATTTGAGACATTGTCTATGCTATGTACCCATGGTGGACGCAAGGTTATTCCTAATTCTAGAGCGTAAGCCTACCCAGCTAATCTGGCTGCCAGCACCTACGAATAGTCGGACTAATGTGAGACGTCACGGTTTGAGTTACGGGTCATAAGGTGGATATCCCAGTACGGGCGTCCTTCTCACTCAAAAAGTATTAAATGATCAGGATTGTCTTTTAGGTATGGTAGTAGAAAATCTTTGGAGGGGGTCCACTTCGGGGTTGAGATAATAAGTGGTTGTTGTAGGGTCCGCCTCTTCCCTATAAAAGAAGTATAAAGTGGCCTTTTGAGAATTCTTACGATGTTAGTTACGATGTACAAGAGAAAACTCTTTTCTGCCTAAAAACATTTTAAACCAAAATCAAATTCTTATTTTACTATATATTTAAGAATTTCAAAACTTTCTTTTTAAACTAAAGCTTATCAACACAACCAAATTTATTAGTGCATATATTTCTTATAAAAATATACGTTCAGAACTCTCTTACTTTCCAAACAATAGTTTCCAAATGGACCCTTAGAAAACCATTATATATATATATATATCATTTATTTTTCCTCTTTTGAAATACTTATTTAAATATTTCAAGGTATTCTCACTTGGGGTCGGACTAAGAAATGGGATTTACTTCTCTTCATTAAAAACACAATTCGTCATCCTAAGGTGATTAATGAACATTCTCTTGCAAAAAATTGCCTTTGGATGTCAGTGATATATAGATTCTTAATTCCTTCTTGTTTGAAATAAAATGTGCATCTTCAATCGAAAATCCATTAAAATCCACAATCATAAAGTAGCTAAGTCTTAACAATCATGTCAAACACCATCCAGTCTCTGAGGTGCTTTCATATGTCATGCTCATGCTCTTTAAAGTTAATGCCTTACGTACTGCCAGCGCTCCATGGGATAATCTAGGTAAGCACGTAATTCTTAACTCTATAAATTTTCCAACTCATTGTTGCCTCGCCCATCTTTTCAGAATATGGTCGCAACTTATTCTTTGGTCTGAACTTATAAAGTTCGGCGTAGTTTAGATAGAAAACTACAAATATGTACTCTCAACATATCCTAATCCCTATGATCGACTAATCTAGGCTATGATACCAAAGGTAACAACCCGCTCCTTAATGGGCTAGAATTTCGATAAAAATCGAAACCCAAGTCCATTAGGGTACAGATCGTTGGTTTCGGTAACCTGTAATAAACATGAGTGTATCAAAGATCGATCAAACTAAACTCACGGTAGAAAAGAACATATAATAGGATATAAATACTGACTGAGGCCACTACCTCGGAATTAGTGGTATCCGTGGACGTCTAATCGCCTTTGTCAGTATTGAGCATCAATAAGAAGACTTCTGTATCAACCATTCCATCTTGCTAAAGTGACATGTTCCTCTAAATCAATCCTGTGGGTTGTAATAAGGAAAGGGTCAGAACAACGTTTTAGTGATCGAAAAATTGCATACATTATCCACAACACAAACTCATACCGATTGGTCCCATTTAAATGTTATGTCTTATTATTTATGGTTAATCCGCTTAATGCGCGTACAATATGTCTACCTAACCTTCTCCAAGGTATAATACTAGCATATGCCTATTGTGCATATGCTACCTAAAATCGAGCCACTTAATACTTCTTGAATAGGGAGGAGGCAAACCCAACGGCCATTTAATACCTCATTCCCTAAAGCGGGCCCTTCTCATCATCTACGTCGGCCTATCGGTCTTAGCTACAGAGACCAATGACTTCTATATACGACTTTATAATATATCATTGCCGCATCTATCGCTCATAGTGTCTTAGCCATGTGAGAGATGGTACCCAAGCCACTTAATACTCTTTAATGGAATTAGGAAGACTCTAACTGTATAATACCTTATTTATGGCAACTCCCCATCATTTAATATCTAATCCAAGACAGACTCCTCACTAGTACCTATTTAGCTGATATTGCATGGAAATCTCTTCGGTCACTTAATACTTTCTATTGAAGCAGACCTTTCTGAGACATCCTTTATCGTGCCTAACTACTCACCCTGACCATTTAATGCTTCATATAAGGGAAATAGGCGGGCCCTCAAACAAACATTTAATACCTTTAATCCACGAAGCAGGTCCTATGTTTTAAGCATATTCCTTTCCTATGGGTCCTATAGTTGGAGATGTCCTACATCTATAATAAGTGTACACAACTACTGGTAGCCTCTGAGTGAAAGGTAGACTTCTGTTGTGTAACTCTACTGACCTCGCTTTCCAACCCACTAAGTCTAATTAATTATTCTGAGCGTTATTATTGGATAAAGCCCACTAATCTATATTTGCATATTTAAGGCTATAATTTATTCTAATGACAATTATACTGCCTTATAATGTTTATTTGCTACTTAGCATGTTTTATTTATTATCCCCATAAATGTCTGTTTTGTCCATAATAAATTATTATTATCCTAACGAACGTTTCTAAAGACATTTATTTACTTATTCAAACCTTACCATTATTTCTTTCTTATCTTTCCATATTTAACCTACCAATTTCATTAATCAGTCCCGTTTTATTGATTTATAACTTATTTTAATTATTGTAACTCCCAATTTATTTATTGCCTATACATTTTTGGAGTTACATTACTTCCATCTTTTTTTCCAATTCTACCATTTATTACAGGATCTATTCTAACGTTTAATTTACATTTAATGCGAACATTAAATGCATAATACTTTGTATTAATTATATTTTATTTTAAATCCTTTAGCGCAGTTACACATGTTTATAAATTTATTATTACGTTTCCAGTTATTAGTCCTTTAAGTAGAATATTTTGTTCTATATTTTAATCTGTTAGAATTATCCTTCCAAAAAGGTTTTTCATTATAACTTTCCATAAATTAACCTAAATTAAGAGATTTGCTTTATGAAATTACAAGGAATTTTTTTTATTGAAATAGATAGTGTAAACTACAAAAGGAAATCTGTACATTACACATCTCTTTCTTCTTTTGATGTATATTCCTTATCAAATCAAACATTGCACTTTTTCTATGAAATTAGGATATTAAACAAATTCATAGAGGTTAAACGGATATATTTCCAACAAATTAAAATACAAAACTCACATTCTAAATAGAACCAGAGCAAATCTGAATTACGCTAATATTTTTACAACCCAATTGTAGATCTGGAACAAATTCTACATCTTTATCCATATTCATCCAATAACTTGGGGACTAATTTCCAGATCTGGGTGTAAACAACATTCCTATTCATTTACAGAATATGTAGGCGGTATTTTACACGCTTAATTCAAACCTACAACTCTTTAAATCTTTATTTAGCCATGAACATCAAATAAAATTACTATGAAATAAATTCAGTTGTTATATGTAAATTACATACTTTATCACTCCCCTTTAAAAGCTTTCCAGATCTCTAGATCTAAATCTGATTCCTTGAATCAACTCAATTTCCTTTCTATTCCCAAGAAATATATATTAATGTGCACATACATACCATTAAAATTACATATCTGAGAAGAGATTTGGAAAAGAGTGGAATATAGAATTATAATATTACCTTTTTATTTGCGCAATGCTGATCTACTCCTTCTTTTCTTCTATTTATTTTCTGTTATTCTCTAATTTATATAAATACAAATTATTTTAAAGTTAGGAGGAATAGTAGAGAAAAGGAAATGGCAGAGCTTCACTGCCTTAGATAAAAAAAATATGAGAAGAGGATGAAGGAGTTAGGCATGTATTTATAAGCTCTTGAATCGATCGTATCCGTTAGATTATAATTATTAAATCCAGGCCGTTGGTCGAAGTTCAAATCGTTGCCAAAATGCCTCGATCGGTCAACCGCATCCCTATGAGCGGTCGAGTGCTAGTTGTCGACCAGCCATATCGTAGGGCTCGGCCGATGGGGTCCCAGTTTAATTATTATTTATTATCATATTTCTTTATTTAATTATTTTCATTTCGATTTCTTTAAACGCATGTAACTTCTTTGTTTTAACTCCAATCGCGGAACTCCAAATATGAAAGTTGCTCAGAAAATCACCACGAACGAAATGAAGAAAGTTTCATGGCCAAATTCCATCGTTGGCTCAAATTCCATTTTTGGTGCCTAATTAATAATTACATTATTATAGTAAATTTATGAGGTTTTACATTCTTCCCTTCTTAAGAAAATTTCATCCCTGAAATTACTCCAATGATTAAATCATGGGGTAATGTAGTAACTACCATAAACTACTCAAACATTTTTAGTGTACAACCAATTTTGCAGTCAATTGTGCACAAGTGTATAGTGTATCACAATGTAGAAAACATGTATGAAAAATGATTCTAAATCGGGCCTTCCTATATGAATGTATTTTTTAAAACATTTTTGAAAATTTGTTTCAAACAGCCTATAAATATATATAATGGCAGTTCTATATGTATGCAAGTTTTGAAATATCGTTTTCACACAAAAGTTTCATACTCCTACGAATAGAAGAATGGCTCAACCAATTTTGCATCTAATTCCTACCATCCAAAAGTCTAACGCGTCGAATTTTTGTTTCCTAAACGTTTACTCCTATGCTGAGAAAGGAACTTAGGTGGAGAATTTTAATTCTTAGCGCTCTATTTGGTACCAATCTCGTTGTACATTGGAAATATTCTTGTTGCCCAGGATTTTCTCCCAATTTTTCCATATACAATACGCATAAGTAGGCTTGTCTTTAAGCTCTAAAACGGAATTGAATCCAAAAATGAATTCTCGTACGTCATTGACGAGGTATGGAAAGAGAAATTGTAAGGCCAAAATAGCTTTTCCTTGTTTTCGTGCACTTATCCTTAACGTCAACCTTAATGCACTGCTAAATTCATATTTATTAACACATTTATCTTTTCTACACTTAGTATGTGGCATTAGAAAACCAAAAATCTTCCATAAAAATCTTTTCCACTTTCAAATCAAATTTGCACACGGTTGGAAAGTTAAACTTCCCAAACAATTAAACACCATTTTCTTTTAAAGCATTTGGACAAAGACATCTAAAAAAATTTAAATGCCAAAAATTATTTAAATGTTAAATTCTCGTTTTTTTAATGCAATTTTTCAAAACATTTAACTTCCCCATTTAGATAAGTCAAGCCACATTTCAACGTAGATGGAAATCAGTTATGAGTTAACGCATATGTTCAATCCTAGCATATCACAATGAATTCAAGACAGTTAAACTTATTCTTTTATTTAATACGATGATTCATTAATTAATTTGTAAATTTTAGCTTTTTAAGGAACATGTATAATGACCGATGATTTCACAACAACCTTTGTCTGTCCTTCGTTTGCTTAAATGCATTATTTTATAAACTTCCAGCCTTATATTACATTTACCGTAAGTTAAGTGTCTTTTGAGATTTTCCATATTTACACTGTTTCTTCCCAAGATACATATAAGAGCGGTCTACATCTCCAGAAACAACAATACAGTGAATAAATAGGGACACATCTTATAACATACCATACGCATCTTTTATACAAGAGACAACAAAATGTTACAACCCAACAACCTCAAGAAAGGAAAGGACAATTGCTGGAAGGGAAATAAGAATACAACATTACTAGATCAAAAATACTACCTACATACTATAGGATGGTCCCGATCCTCTCGAGCCATTACCGCAGCCCTGGAATGGGCATAGCATAGTGGTTGTGCACCTAGGGCTGTTATGGTAATGGTTACCGTTACCATTTCACAAATACCATTACCGTACCATTTTTACTGGTAAGCGAAAATTGCTTACCGTTACCGTTACCGATAGGCTGATATACCGAAGACTGGTATACTGATAATCTGGTAACCGTTACACTGGTAATGGTAAATTACCGTTTGTCTAAAAAAGGTTTGTAACATAACACGTATTCATACCATAACGGTGCTTCATTATACAATTTATAGTGTTACTTAATAAAAGATGTAAATGAGAAAGAAGTGAAGTGTATTTAACATTATTTCACTTGGTTAATAAACTAAATGTAATCATTTGTTTGGTTCTAAATGCCTATAGTAAAGCATGTTACATGAATATATATGTATTATAAATTGACTGGTAAAATTACCGTTACCGTTGGTATTGAAGAAATGTTACCGATGATTTACCATAGAAAATGGTAAATTTACCGTTACCATACCGATTAAACTGGTATACCAATTTCACTTGAAAATGGTAACCGATTGGCTGGTAATGGTATGGTAATGGTAAATTTACCGTTACCATAACAGCCCTATGTGCACCCAATCTCACAGCTTTGGTGCTGCTGCTCAGCTTGAGTCTCTCAAATCTCTAGTGGACCTATCGGATAGCGACTAGCTCGGAACTTTGGTATCCTTTAGGGCCTATCCTTGCTCTGCTTCCTACTATGGCTGCCCTCCTTCTACTAGCGCTACTATCTCAGCCAGTGGCTTTGGGATTTCCATCTTCCCGAGGGAAGCTCAATGAATGCAGGAGGGACCTACTTTTGGACTGGCTCTCTAGAGAGATTCACTCTGTATTTCCTAAAGACACTAGTGAAGAGCTGGCAATATGGAAAGTAGCTCCAAAAGTACCAACTCTAGGACTAATAAAGAAGCTCATAATAGCACGAGTCTAATTGACAGTCATAACACCCATGATGGTGTAGGTGGCCTTCTGTACCAACGGATAAATCTGATCAAAACTCCACGTCTTTGAAATGATGTTCTGCTAAACTATGTGAAAGACGAGGTCGGTTGTAGGTTGCAAAATTTCTGACCTCCAAACACTGATATCTCTATAGAATATCCGTTGCAAAATCTCAGGATCAGTCATCTCAACATCATCCAAATACACTCCCTCCGTGGCAATCCCTAAAATATCGTCAAAATTGTTTTTAGACAAATCGATCTCGACTCCCTTCACTTTCGACTGTAGATTGCTAACTTCTTCATCAAAGTTGTATGCTAGATTCACATCAAATAGACACATACAACACGAGTAGCATTCCCACTCAAAAGTGTCATGGTGGAGGATCGGTGTTAATCATGTCGCCGTGAACAATTCCTCGAGTCCAATGGTAGCAAAATCTCCAAATTTGACTAGTCTTCCCTAAAGGAAGGTAAAATTTGCTGAGGCTAAGTAAATGGAGATTTTCTGGTCGCTCCGGTCGAGCTAAACAATCTCTTGATGGATGAGACAGGGATGGCATAAAGAAGAGCCAAAAGTACGAGGTGGTGCCATGGACTGAGTAGAGGTAAGAGAGGGGAGATTGGGTTCAAATCTAGAGAGATGGTGGGACTATATTTGACATGAAATAATTGGTGCTTGGGAGGGGAAGCTGCTGCTGGAGTAGGGTCTATAGCAGTGAAAATGGAGTTGGCATCGCTCGTCGTTGGCGGGGGAAAGAAGGAGAAGCGGCGACCTTGATTTTGAGGAGGAGGAAGTGGGTTTGGCTGTTATGGAGAGGAGGGAAATGATAGGGAAGGGTTGTTAAATGGATGTGACTTATAAAGTCTCGTTACAGATTCGTGTCACGCCCTAAACCCGTTAACCGATCGACCGCCTTAGGGCTACCGGTCGATCGCTTGACGAATTTTAGGCGCAGGTTGAACATGGACCCTATTAGGGCCAGGTTAATTAATAATAATTATTATTACCGTTTCGCGCTGTTTTCTTCGATCTGACACAATTCGAAAAATCCATGTCCTCTTTACGATAGTGCCCTAGCTTATCATCTAGTTCTTTGAACCCTTTCCTCAATTATTCGCAGTATTCCTAACATAAACTACTCCTACCATCAACAACTTCAAAAACCCAAAAATGTTCCAACTGCTATTCTGCTTATTATTTTTATACAAGGAATATTTTTATACGAGAATATTCCACCTATTTGCTGGCGGGTTACTCCATACTTTCTAACAACATACCTAAACTGAATTAAAAGCCATTTCCATTTCACCCGTCAATTTAAGAGAGAATTTTTAAAAGCTTTTCAATTCTTTAAAAAGGAAAAATCATCGAGGTATACATAAGCCCGCTTTCACTTTGTTGCCAGAATGGAAAACTCTTTTTTGCCCAAAAAAATTTTAAACCAAATTAATTTTTTTATTTTACTATATTTTTAAGAATTTAAAAACTTTCTTTTTAAACTAAAGCTTTTCAACACAATCAAATTCATTAGAGTATATGTTTCTTATAAAAATAAATTTTCAGAACTCACTTGTTTTCACAATAGTTTCCAATTGGACCCTTGAAAATACATTATATATATAAATATATCATTTATTTTTCCGCTTTTGAAAAACTCATATAAATATTTCAAGGTATTCTTACATGGAGTTGGACTAAGAAATAGGATTTTCTTCTTTTCAATAAAAATCTGGTTCGTCATTTTAAGGTGATTGATGAACATTCTCTTACGAGAACTTGCCTCTAGATGTCAGTGGCATGTAGATTCTTAATTCCCACTTGCCTGGATGAAATGTGCATCTTCAGTTGACAATCCATCGAAATCCATAATCACAAGGTTGCTAAGTCTCAACAATCAAGTCGAACATCATCCAACCTCCGGGATCCATCCATATGTCATGCATATGCTTTTCAAAGTTAACGCCTTACGTACAACCAATGCTCCATGGGGTAATTAGGGTAGGCGTGTAATTCTTAACTATATAAAATTTTCCAACTCATAGTTGCCTCGTCCATCCTATTGGAATATGGCCGCAACTTATTCTATGGGCTAAATTCATAGAATTTAGAGTAGATTTAGATAGAAAAATACAAATACGTATTCTCAACATATCCTAATCCCTATGATTGACTAACCTAGGCTCTTATACAAAATGTAACAACTCGCACCTTAATGTACAAGAATTTCGATAAAAATCGAAACCTAAGTCTATTAGGATACAGGTTATTGGTTTTGGTAACCTGTAACAAACATGAGCATATCAGAGATCGATCAAACTAAACTCACAGTGGAAAAGAAAATATAATAGGAAATAAATACTGACTGAGGCCACTACCTCAGATTCAATGGTATTCTGTGGACATCCAATCGCCTTCTCAGCATCGTGCATGAATACAAAGACTTCTCCATCAACCGTTCCATCTTGTTCCAAAACATGTTCCTCTAAATCTATCATATGGGTTGTAATGAGGAGGGGGCCAGAACAATGTTCTGGTGATTGGAAAATTGCATACTTTAGCCATAACACAAACTCACACCGATTGGTTTCCATTTAAATGTTATGTCTTATAATTTATGGTTAATCCGTTTAATGCATGTACATTATGTCTACCTAACTTTCTCCAAGATATAATACTTGTTGGAACAGGGCTAGCCAGCAGTGGAAGTTATGAGTGAATTTTAATTTTTTTTACCATATTGAATCTTTACTGGGCCTATGAAGTCTAATTTATTTACAAAATTTCTAAATTTGGTTCAAATAAAATCATGTATTTTATTTAAATTTATATATTTTGTAATATAAAGTTAATTAGTTTCGATTTAATTTATATACATGTATCATACATACATACATATATACATATACATACATACACACACACACACACACATATATATATATATATATGTGTGTGTGTGTGTGTGCATGTGTAATATAATAATCCATAGAGGGTATAAGATACATGTATATAGATGTTGGGATTTACATCGCAATGGACACATTAGCTCATTTTGTACGTATTTTATATTTTCCAAATATATGCATGTATATATATATATATATATTATAAATTCCAAATAATTATATATATACATGCGTGTGTGTATTATAAAACATGTTTCATTATTAAAATATTACAAAATATATTTATATATACATATGTTTATATATATCTATAATTATATAATATTATAATTAATAACTTAAATCATTTATATATATATATGTTGATAAATAAATGCATTTAGGAGAAGGACAAACTTTGGGAAAAATTTATACCGAAGGACACCAGGTTTCATTTTTGTGCTGAAGGACAAACTGTGGAAAAGAAATTAAACTAAAGGACAATGCTAGTTATAGCTAGCATTATATTCAGTTTTTACACTATACAAATGCTGGTTATAACTAGCATTATATTCAGTTTTTACACTGTAAAAAATGCTAGCTAAGTCTAATTTTTTTCAAAGTTTATTTTTTATCCCAAAAATAAAACTTGGTGTCTTTCAACCTAATTTTTTTTCAAAGTTTGTCCTTGTGCCAATTTTCCACTTATAAATATATATAATTTTTCTCAACATATGAGAAATATAATCTAACTATTTGATTATATATATAAATATTATATATATATATAAATAATAAATATATAATTAAAGGTAAATAAGTTCATGATTTATTATATATACATAAATATATAATAATTTTAAAATTTCTTCCGGTTCGAAACTTACTTAGATTTGCAAATATTATAATTTTAATATTTTAATATATATTTTCTATGAACTAATTAGGAGTTTACCATAATTAATTGATATAAAATAATTATACGACAGAAAATCAAAATTTAAAATTTCTAAAAATCTAGGATCACATTATAGGGTTGCGAAAAATTTTGAGGTTTTTCTGAATTAAAATATTATTTTTAATAAAATAATCAATATTCTACCAAAATTTATATTAATTATTAAAAATATAAAATAATGTTAAAATTTTTGAAAAAAATTCCAAAAGTTTATGATATGATATAGTAATTTAAAAAAAATCTGTAATCAAATTTTAGAATCGGTAATTATTTTACATAAAATAATTAACCCATATAATCATTAAATATTTATAATAAAATATATATTATTAATATAAAATTAATTTTTGGTGTTTATAATTCATAATAAACATAGAAAAGTATAAGAAAATTTTTGAATCAATATTATATAGAATATAATCATATATGCTCTTATATAAATAGTGCATATGTGTTTATATACAAATTAATATATTTATACATATATACTAATTAACATAATATTAAATTAAATTTTATATAACAAATAATGTATGATTATATTTGAATTATGAACATAAACATCAAAAATCATGCACATAACTAATCGGATTGTGACAACTACATTTACATACAAAAATCTCACCCGACTAATTACAACTATAATATATATACATATGTATTCATGTATCCATAATTAATATATTATTAAACATTATATTATATCTATAATATGATTGAATATTACCCATTACAGATGCCTTTGAGTCCACGTTGAAATAATGAATTTCCTTCTCTGAATATCTCCCGATCCGTCAAATTGCTAGTTTGGAATCACCGACAATTCACTATCAAATAGCTTTTCTTTCTTCTTCAATTTGATTTGAGATTTTGGAGAGTTGTTTTGAGATGAATTTTGGCCTATAAAGAAGAAGATAATGGTGGCCAAGAGTGATTGGAACTTGAGTTTTGGATCTTATTTTAAATGGTTGCATAAGAGAGAAATTAGGTAAATCTTAGTACCCATGCTCACTCTACATCTCTAACCCCATCCCCTATGTTTTAGCTACCCCTAATCTATGCCAAAACCAACCGCCTATCCACTCTAAACATCATGGGTCATGAGCCCATTTGACCCAAATTAAATATATACAATTATAATTAATTTAGTCTGTTCTCGATATCTCATATCGATTGATATATTTATAACTATTTTAAATACATATAACATTATTTATTTCTCAAATCAAATTCAAATTTTATAATTAATATTTCATAAGTATTAATTAATTTAATTGATTTGTAACAATTATAAACTAATTAAATTGTTTGGTTTAAAGAGAATTCATTATTTCAGTTGTATAACTCTTAGGTATAAATTCGATCAGCAATTAACATCGAACTATTCGAATGTTAACGTTCACACGTCAGTTAGCAAGTGGTGTGAATCATATTATGGCCAAATTTATCACTTACTTAGTTTCAGTAAATCTCATTTCACTTTATTAAACGTTACTGGTTGTGACATTTATTTACAACAATTATCTTCGTCAAAGCTATATCACTTTGGACTTATCCAATTTGGTAATGGTCAAAATTCCAAGATTGTCCATATTCAAATCTATAGTCCGAACATAAAGTCCTTGGTTCAATAATAATTATTATTATTAACCAAAATGCTCTAGCCAAAGACTTTGAGTTGACTTGAGTTGATCGTGATACTAACCTCATATAATTGAGGAGACGAATCCTCTCTTGAATAGTACTTCACTTTCAATGCTTCCACTCGACCCAACTATAGTCACTCGATGGAATGCCATGCCATGATTTGACTATAATCAAAGTGGGGCTTTCATATTTAAGATCCATATTCTCAAGTTGAGAGAATTGTGTAAATCAATCACGTCGATATTTTTATTTGACCTTAATTATATTAACCAACAGAAAGCTATCGAGTGAGTTATTCTGTAGTTGTAACATCCCGTATTTTTAAGCCATTGAATTTAAACATTTAATTCATTTTAAATGTTTAATATGGGTTTAAGATTTATTTTGAACTAAAAAGAATTGGTTTAAACTAAAACAACAAGTGATAATTTCTAATGTGGAGATTTAATCTGAGATTGGATAATAATAATTAAATATTTGAAATTGGGATAAAAGGTGAATTTGGGATAAATGATTATAAAAATGGGGTTTAAATGTATTTTTAAGTTCAATTGGTTATAAACAATAATGTTGGATTTTTAGATGAATTTAAAAGTCAACAAGTTATTATTTGGAATTTTATATTAATTTAAAAATGAATTTAATATTATTAAAATGCAAATAATCAGATTTTGAGTCCGGATTGAGCCGGAATGATTTTAAATGTGGTTATACATTTTATATGATTTATTGTTAAGTTAATAAAATTTTAAAAGTGAAATTTTAAACGTTTTCGTCAATTTTGAAAATCGCTCGATTTAATAGACGAGTTAAAATAGCCTTCTGGGGCGCAGTCTCGGAATTCGACGAAACCAGTTCCATTGGATCCGAAATAGTTAGTTATTATCGGATTTCAATTTTCGTAGCTATCGGAGTTGTCGTTTGACCGTGGCAGCTCGAAACGCATCGAAATCGATTAACCGATTTAATTTTAAATTGATCGTTTTATTCCGTATCTCGTGCATACGATTAAATTAGCTTACGAAACTTGTTCCATCGTGTCCGGAACGTGGAAAAACCCCCGGATAGCCTGTAGGAACGCGTAATTTGGAGTTCGTTTGCGTTGTGGTTAACTTGAGAAATTTTATAAATTAAATAATATTAAATTATATATATAAACGTTTATATTCATCTAAACCCTAAGATATTTACTCAGCCGCCGTTCCTCCTTATTCAATGGCCGGGAACGATTGTTAATCCCTCCCCAAAATCTCTTCATCCACTCTTTTTTTGCCAAAATCTTCAACTAGTAAATCGAAGAACTCTCCGGGACGATGGGATCTATACGGTGTGATGTGTTGTAGGGGAGTGTGGAGGCTGGGGGACGACCGCGTTCGTTTCCGTTCGTGCTCGTCGTTTGCGAGCTGGGGACGACCGAGTGGGCTCATGTTTGGGCTGGAGGTTGAGGAGATGGAGGGCTTTCGATGGGGGGCCACTGATCGAGTTCGTCGTCGACGTAGGCGCAGCGATTTCGTGACCTAGTTGTGGTCGATGGGGTTCGTTTGTAGCCTGTTATCGCGTGAGAGGGAAGATGCATAGGGACGGCTTTGATTTGCTTTGTCTGAACGAACGTCTGAGATTTTAGTCTGGTATATTTTAAAAAGAAAAGAAATTTGTTTAAAGATGTTATTCGAACTTCAAAAATTCATAATTTGGTCGTACGTTATCAGATTTCAACGAAACAGAAAACGCCGGAATCGCAGAGACGAGCACTATGTGATGGTGCAGATCCGGAGTCATTCCGGGCAAGTAGAAATTTGAGTTAAATCGGACGTCGTCCGGTTTAATTTAAAATTTCGAACGCTCGTCGAAACTCAAAGTGAGTTTTTCTCACTCACATCTGGATGCTAGGCATTTTAAATAGTTAATATTTAAATATCTGTGTGGATGGCTGAATATAATTGTTATTATCAGTCTGGATTGATATTTATATTGTGATGTGCTAATATTTGTGGATGCAGGGAGAAACAGGTTGGAGGGATCCAACTGGATTCCTCACAATTGTAGCAATTATTTTATAATTGTTAGTGAATACCTGTTTATATGTTGTGATTGATAAATCTGGAAGTTTAATTGTGTTGTGAAATTGTTGTATAAATCATAATTACAGAATTTAATTTATAAATGGACAAAATTGGGTTTTTACGAAATAAGTAAATTGTTAAATTAAGAATTTTTGAAAAATAGAATTTGAAATCTGGTTTGGAATGGGAAATGAAAAAAAATTGGTAAAATTGGAATTTAATATTGTGGGAAAATTTATCAATCGATAAATATGAAATATAAATTTTCTGGAAATTAAATTTATGAAATTATAAATTGTTTAAAATAACGGTGTTTATTTTAATAATGGCTAATGTTATCCGAAAATTAAAAATATGTTAAATGGGGTTTCCAACTATAAATTAACAAGTTCAAATGAAAAATAGAATGTTTTGAAATGCCGTATTTCATTGGAATTTAATTAAGTGAATTGGAAATTTGGCTTCCATTAGAAATTCACCAAAAATGTTTAATTTAAAATGTTTTAAACTATGATTTAAAAATGAATTTCCGAATATGGGAAATTGGGTGTGAACTTCGGATGAAGTTATAGTTAAATATGGGATTTGGGATTTATGTTGTAAAACATAATTGACTTGAAATAAATCAGTGGATTTATATGAAAGAGTACTTTGGAATGTTTAGAAACGGGAAAGTGTTTCCCTGGGAAAACCAAGTAAATGTTTATAAAAAGATTTTATTTAACTAAGGTTAAGTTTTAAATCGTTTTAAAAGTATTTTTAAGAAATTGTTATTTTTAAAGAAATAAATTAATAATTTTTAATACCGTAATAATTTGGGAGTATATTAGCAATTATTTTTACAAATGGATTTATTTAAAAGTTGGTTTTAGCTTAAACTGTTAAAATTAGTATTTTTCTTCGTATAACGCTATTTTGAATTTAGTTAAACTAAAACCCTTATTTTTAAATCAAAGTTTATGTGTTAATAACTAGTTTTCTTCACATATTTTAAATTTATATTTTGAGTAAATAAATAGAAGTAATTTTCATATTTTAAAGTATATTTCAGTATAAAGTATTTTTAACTGTTTTAAATGCAAATGGTTTTATACTTGGTTATTCCCGATGGGAATAAAGGGTAAAAGATTTACCTTGTAAAGGAAGAGTGGAAAATTGTTTTCAAATGAGTTTTGAAAATGTGAAAATATATCTTTGAAAGATATTAGAAGAAAATAAATAATATAGATATTATTTATTATGTGATGGATGTGTATGGATGTTTGTGAACATTAATTGATAGTTAAATCACCGACTATCAATATTGGCCAAATGCGCTGATCGTTTCGAAGAGACCGGGATCGGGTTTCCGTATACCGGGATTCTAGGTCTGGAGACTCGAAAACCACTTCGATTCGGTTTGTACGTTTCGTGTAACGTGTTTGGAGTCGAAGATGGAGCAGTGAAGTGCAAGGGCTAGTCGCTACTAATCCTGAGGATATTTCCAAAATGGATGTAGTAGGAGTAGTGCCTTCGGTTCCGTTCGGACCCGGGACGGACTTGTATGGACGAATGCTTTCGTGACATCGTCAGGTGGGCGATGGGCATTCAAAGGGATATGTTCTATAAAGGTATCATTTAGCCTCGAGCCTCATCAACCGGGAATGACTGAAAATCAGGGGTTATGCAGCAAGGCTTCGTGGGTAGCACCCACTTGAGAGTAAGGTCATCCCTGTCTAGATGTCCCTTTTATTTCGGCTTAGTGTTGCGGTTGCTGATCCCAACCGTGGGGTGATCTTATTTGGAATTATCCAGTAAGGGATGATTCGGGTCTTGTGTTGCAGGGGAGCGGGCGTACTTCTCGGTACTGTGATCTAGGCCACGTACTGTGACAGGTGGTACCCCAGTGCCTAGTCATTCGTTGGAAATCCATTCTCCCTACGTGCCTTGTACGAGTTTTGTTTGTATTACCCACGTTGTGGCTAGTATGCCGGAATTTAATAGATGTAACAATTTCGGCCATTTTATAAGTATTTGTAAATAGACACTATTATAATATCAGAGGATTTCTATAAAAAGTGTTTTGGCTATCGTAAGGTAAAAACCCGACATGTTTATTTGTGGCGTGGTCTTACGAGATGCTTTTGTTTCAAAGGATTTTTGAACTTTAAAAATCAGTTTGGATGTATTTATGATGCGCTGGTATTCCAGACTGACTCGGGTGTTATTTTATTATAATGCTCGGGTCAGACCGAGTATATTTCAGGATAGGTTGCTATGGAGCTCAGGAGAGGAGCTGGAGTCCGAGACGTATTTCTCGTACTTGTATTATTCCGCTGCTGTGATTGTTGAGATTGTTTGACTGGTTATGGTTGGTTGTATTGATATACTCTGATGATGATGTATTGTATATAAACAGATATAGTTTTGATTTGTGTAAAGTTATGTTCTATATATTATATTTTATTCCGCTGCGACTGTGAGGTTTTGATGTTGTTTAGTTCATTCTTCTTCTTCTTCTACCTTCTTTCTTTTCCTACAATCTGTCTTTTCCGGCGTTCGATCGCCGGCATATTATACTGTTGAGTATTTTGTGTCGATTTTCGAGGGTCGAGAAGGGCGGGTCGTCACACTTGGTATCAGAGCTTAGATTGGCGACAAACTAGGCTTTGGTGGGTAAATTTACTCATTTTAAATAGAGTCAATAGTGCTCTATTATGAGTTGAGTGTAATAATAGCTATGAGAGCGTACTTGTTAGTGAATATAAAATTGTTTTTATACTGTGTTGACTTATCGGTTGAGTGTTTATGAATTCTGGTCGGTGCGGGAAGTACAACCGTATCGATAGGGGTTTCTAAACTCTTAAACAAGATAAACCGACATAGTATTATTTTTAAAATGGGTAAATGAAATAATTTTACCCAAAATTGTATTTTGATATAAAAAGAAATAGTTTTCTAAATTATATATATTGGATGTTTGTTTGGTTGTTTCTTCTAGAATCAAATAAGAAATTAAAATTTGATCAGAATTTGAAATGATTTCTAAGCAAATAAGAATTTAAAATATTAAAATGGTTTATAACCAAATAGAATTAACTAAATATGGTTTAAATAAGAAGAAGTATAATTAAAATTCGATTTAAACCAGAATTTTGATTCCAGAAATTTTGGGAAGGGTTTTAAATTGAGTTGATTGAAATTTTGGGAATGTTGGAATGTTTTCCAAAGGTTTTGAAGTCAATGATGGAGTATATTTTGGAAAATATTTTTGAATAGAAATTGTTTTGAGGTGAATTTTGGAAGTGGAAAGCATTGAACTCACTTCAGTCGCTGGAAAATAATCCTGATGATGCTGGCCACATCATTAGAATTCATTTTCGAGTTTCTAAAGTGATGGATTGCTACCAAAATAGTTGGTTATGACATTGTTTGGACTTGTTTGGGAAACAAGTGATTTTGGAATTTTCAAAGGAAAATTGTTTGGTAAAAGCAGTTTGTTTTGGAATTTGGTATTTGATTTGAATATCAAAAGAGAAATGTGTTGATTTTTATTTCGAATTGGTTTTGAAATAAATCCGGGTAAATTGAATTCTGGAAATTCTATTTTAAAATAAAAATGTGAAAGTTGAAATGATTCAACTATATAACTTATAAAGGAAAGTTGATTTAAAGAAGAATTGAGTATATATGGAATGTAAATTTACTTTGAATAATGAAGGTGAATGGAATATATCTGGATTTAACTTATGATAAGTTAAATAAAATTAAGGATTTGAAATTGAATTAAATCTAAATGAATTGGAATTAAATGGAAGTTGAGATAACGGTGAAATGTAAATGCTTATGATTGTGCAAATGAATTCATATTCTTAAGCTATTAAGTGTTAAAATTTGACATTGTGATTATAAAAATGTGGATTGGTTTGAAATGAGCAATATAAACTTACAAGTAAATAAGTTGGAGAACTTGAGAATGGAAGATTTGATTTTAACTCAAGTAAAATGGAATTATAATCACAAATGGAAATAATAAATGGAATGGTGAATTCGAACTTAATTTTAAATGGAATGCAAGGTAAGGTGAAACAATTATAAAATATAAAAGAGGTAAGTGAACTGAAGTTATTAAATAAGTTGAACTTGGATATGGAGAATTAAGATTAAATTGAATTGGGTTTAACTTTGACTAAAATGCAATTAAGCTGAATATTAAAATTCCGTTGAGTTATGAATAAGAATGAATGTAATTAAATTCTTATTTAAGGTAGTAAAGAAAATGGTATAAATTCAAGTTGGCTGAATAAAACGTAGATGAACTTGAATTAATTCTGGAAAGGAATTAAATTGAAAATGCATATATAATCTAGTTAACCTTGAATTAAATTTGGATAAGAATTTAATTAAATGGAAATTTAATTTAGTTGAAGTGATGTTGAATGAAGTAAATGCTTACTCAATTAAATCCAAAATGATTGTTTGGAAATAAATCTTGTGTAAGCTAAATTAAATGGAATTTGTATTGCAATAAATAGAATTTTGATAGTTTGGTCAAAATTTAGAAAGTAAGGGAAAAATCCAGTTGTTGAATGAAATTTAAGTTTGGTAATAAATGTTGGAAGTGAGAATGTATAATGGGATTAGATTATAATAGTGATGGTTTGAATTGTAAGTAAATTCAAATGAGAGAAATAATTTAAGTGGTCTCTTTGTTGATAAAATAAATCTAAAATGGATTGGATAAATAAACGAAGAGCATTAAACTTTGTAAATGAATTGAAATTGGTTGAATGAGAATCAGATGGAAATAAAATTAAATAGATAATGGTAATATTGTGAAACTACTTAAGCAAATTGAAAGAAACAAATGATTGTGGATGAGCTTTATTAAGAAATTTGAATGGAATTTGTTGGATAATAAAATTGAATTGAAAGTGAAATGATATTCATTAATTATTATGGTAAATTAAGAATGTATGAGTTGAATATAACCCAGGATCGAATGATATTAATATAAACTTGAATTTGGTTAATGGAAATAAAGATGTAAGGAAAATGTAATTTAACAATTACATTGGAAAGAGAAAATATTTGGTTTGTGAACCTTGTAATGGAATAAAATTTATATGAATCCAAGTTGGAAATAATTTTAAATGGTTACAAGCTTAAGTGGCAATTGTTTTGCTTGAATGACATGGAAATTTGCATGTATTTGCAATTGAGTGTTTAAAAGCAATTGGAATTGAATTGTGAATAAATTGATAGGAATGGGAACCCATTTCAAAGAGTTTTGTATATGAATGCAAGTGAATTGGTTAAGAATAGCAAATGAAATTGATTTTAAATCAATAGGAATGAATTGACCTCTTAATGAGTAATGTTTGCATATGAATGGAAATGGATCATAACTGAAATGCAAATGTTTCAAGTTTAAAATGAAATTTGATTGTAAATCAAATTTGGAATGTAAGTAAAATTAAAAGGTAAGAAAGGCATATGTAATCATATTGAAGTGGAAATGAATTGGGTGAAATAAATATGAATTGTATATGGTGAACTTGAATTTAAAGCATTCAAGAGAAATAAAATGAAGCTTGGACTTGAATAAGAAAATTTAAAGGTGATTGAAATCTTTGGATTGTTGAAAATATAGTGACATTGTTAAACTATGAAATTTGAGTTTGTAAAGCGAGTTAAAATGATGTCAACATTGTGAAATTGGTTTATAAAGATGGTTAGCTTGCATTTATATTGGAAATGCTAATGGAATGTTCTTATCTTTGAAATTTGATGAGTTTGTTGAGTTTAGTACAGGTACGGGAGGCGTTCGAGAGAGTTGGAGCGCGTATATGCGAGATATTAGCCGCTTGCTTTTAAAAATTTGCTAAGAGGTACGCCTACGCAAATATAATTGGGAAAATGATATATATTGTGATATATTTTGGTTTCCGGCCATGTGAGCCGATGTATATATATTTGTGTATCCTGCGATATCGCAGAAGCTCCTCCGTGCAAAGGGGACTCCGCCAAAAATTTTCAAAAAATTTGGGAGTTAGAAAATTTTTGGGGTTTTGGGAATTTTTTTAATAACTAGTAAAGTTATTTTGAAATAAAGTTAAAATAAAGGCTTTAGAGTAAATTGTAGCAATTGAGTTTGGGATTGGGCTAAAGGATTTTGGAAAGTGAATATAAACTTTAGCTAAGCAAATTGAGTAAGTAAATGGGTTGGGAAGTATGTTCCTACCTTAGCAAATTTCGGGGACGAAATTTTTGTAAGGGGGGAAGAATGTAACATCCCGTATTTTTAAGCCATTGAATTTAAACATTTAATTCATTTTAAATGTTTAATATGGGTTTAAGATTTATTTTGAACTAAAAAGAATTGGTTTAAACTAAAACAACAAGTGATAATTTCTAATGTGGAGATTTAATCTGAGATTGGATAATAATAATTAAATATTTGAAATTGGGATAAAAGGTGAATTTGGGATAAATGATTATAAAAATGGGGTTTAAATGTATTTTTAAGTTCAATTGGTTATAAACAATAATGTTGGATTTTTAGATGAATTTAAAAGTCAACAAGTTATTATTTGGAATTTTATATTAATTTAAAAATGAATTTAATATTATTAAAATGCAAATAATCAGATTTTGAGTCCGGATTGAGCCGGAATGATTTTAAATGTGGTTATACATTTTATATGATTTATTGTTAAGTTAATAAAATTTTAAAAGTGAAATTTTAAACGTTTTCGTCAATTTTGAAAATCGCTCGATTTAATAGACGAGTTAAAATAGCCTTCTGGGGCGCAGTCTCGGAATTCGACGAAACCAGTTCCATTGGATCCGAAATAGTTAGTTACTATCGGATTTCAATTTTCGTAGCTATCGGAGTTGTCGTTTGACCGTGGCAGCTCGAAACGCATCGAAATCGATTAACCGATTTAATTTTAAATTGATCGTTTTATTCCGTATCTCGTGCATACGATTAAATTAGCTTACGAAACTTGTTCCATCGTGTCCGGAACGTGGAAAAACCCCCGGATAGCCTGTAGGAACGCGTAATTTGGAGTTCGTTTGCGTTGTGGTTAACTTGAGAAATTTTATAAATTAAATAATATTAAATTATATATATAAACGTTTATATTCATCTAAACCCTAAGATATTTACTCAGCCGCCGTTCCTCCTTATTCAATGGCCGGGAACGATTGTTAATCCCTCCCCAAAATCTCTTCATCCACTCTTTTTTTGCCAAAATCTTCAACTAGTAAATCGAAGAACTCTCCGGGACGATGGGATCTATACGGTGATGATGTGTTGTAGGGGAGTGTGGAGGCTGGGGGACGACCGCGTTCGTTTCCGTTCGTGCTCGTCGTTTGCGAGCTGGGGACGACCGAGTGGGCTCATGTTTGGGCCGGAGGTGGAGGAGATGGAGGGCTTTCGATGGGGGGCCACTGATCGAGTTCGTCGTCGACGTAGGCGCAGCGATTTCGTGACCTAGTTGTGGCCGATGGGGTTCGTTTGTAGCCTGTTATCGCGTGAGAGGGAAGATGCATAGGGACGGCTTTGATTTGCTTTGTCTGAACGAACGTCTGAGATTTTAGTCTGGTATATTTTAAAAAGAAAAGAAATTTGTTTAAAGATGTTATTCGAACTTCAAAAATTCATAATTTGGTCGTACGTTATCAGATTTCAACGAAACAGAAAACGCTGGGATCGCAGAGACGAGCACTACGTGATGGTGCAGATCCGGAGTCATTCCGGGCAAGTAGAAATTTGAGTTAAATCGGACGTCGTCCGGTTTAATTTAAAATTTCGAACGCTCGCCGAAACTCAAAGTGAGTTTTTCTCACTCACATCTGGATGCTAGGCATTTTAAATAGTTAATATTTAAATATCTGTGTGGATGGCTGAATATAATTGTTATTATCAGTCTGGATTGATATTTATATTGTGATGTGCTAATATTTGTGGATGTAGGGAGAAACAGGTTGGAGGGATCCAACTGGATTCCTCACAATTGTAGCAATTATTTTATAATTGTTAGTGAATACCTGTTTATATGTTGTGATTGATAAATCTGAAAGTTTAATTGTGTTGTGAAATTGTTATATAAATCATAATTACAGAATTTAATTTATAAATGGACAAAATTGGGTTTTTACGAAATAAGTAAATTGTTAAATTAAGAATTTTTGAAAAATAGAATTTGAAATCTGGTTTGGAATGGGAAATGAAAAAAAATTGGTAAAATTGGAATTTAATATTGTGGGAAAATTTATCAATCGATAAATATGAAATATAAATTTTTTGGAAATTAAATTTATGAAATTATAAATTGTTTAAAATAACGGTGTTTATTTTAATAATGGCTAATGTTATCCGAAAATTAAAAATATGTTAAATGGGGTTTCCAACTATAAATTAACAAGTTCAAATGAAAAATAGAATGTTTTGAAATGCCGTATTTCATTGGAATTTAATTAAGTGAGTTGGAAATTTGGCTTCCATTAGAAATTCACCAAAATTTTTTAATTTAAAATGTTTTAAACTATGATTTAAAAATGAATTTCCGAATATGGGAAATTGGGTGTGAACTTCGGATGAAGTTATAGTTAAATATGGGATTTGGGATTTATGTTGTAAAACATAATTGACTTGAAATAAATCAGTGGATTTATATGAAAGAGTACTTTGGAATGTTTAGAAACGGGAAAGTGTTTCCCTGGGAAAACCAAGTAAATGTTTATAAAAAGATTTTATTTAACTAAGGTTAAGTTTTAAATCGTTTTAAAAGTATTTTTAAGAAATTGTTATTTTTAAAGAAATAAATTAATAATTTTTAATACCGTAATAATTTGGGAGTATATTAGCAATTATTTTTACAAATGGATTTATTTAAAAGTTGGTTTTAGCTTAAACTGTTAAAATTAGTATTTTTCTTCGTATAACGCTATTTTGAATTTAGTTAAACTAAAACCCTTATTTTTAAATCAAAGTTTATGTGTTAATAACTAGTTTTCTTCACATATTTTAAATTTATATTTTGAGTAAATAAATAGAAGTAATTTTCATATTTTAAAGTATATTTCAGTATAAAGTATTTTTAACTGTTTTAAATGCAAATGGTTTTATACTTGGTTATTCCCGATGGGAATAAAGGGTAAAAGATTTACCTTGTAAAGGAAGAGTGGAAAATTGTTTTCAAATGAGTTTTGAAAATGTGAAAATATATCTTTGAAAGATATTAGAAGAAAATAAATAATATAGAGATTATTTATTATGTGATGGATGTGTATGGATGTTTGTGAACATTAATTGATAGTTAAATCACCGACTATCAATATTGGCCAAATGCGCTGATCGTTTCGAAGAGACCGGGATCGGGTTTCCGTATACCGGGATTCTAGGTCTGGAGACTCGAAAACCACTTCGATTCGGTTTGTACGTTTCGTGTAACGTGTTTGGAGTCGAAGATGGAGCAGTGAAGTGCAAGGGCTAGTCGCTACTAATCCTGAGGATATTTCCAAAATGGATGTAGTAGGAGTAGTGCCTTCGGTTCCGTTCGGACCCGGGACGGACTTGTATGGACGAATGCTTTCGTGACATCGTTAGGTGGGCGATGGGCATTCAAAGGGATATGTTCTATAAAGGTATCGTTTAGCCTCGAGCCTCATCAACCGGGAATGACTGAAAATCAGGGGTTATGCAGCAAGGCTTCGTGGGTAGCACCCACTTGAGAGTAAGGTCATCCCTGTCTAGATGTCCCTTTTATTTCGGCTTAGTGTTGCGGTTGCTGATCCCAACCGTGGGGAGATCTTATTTGGAATTATCCAGTAAGGGATGATTCCGGTCTTGTGTTGCAGGGGAGCGGGCGTACTCCTCGGTACTGTGATCTAGGCCACGTACTGTGACAGGTGGTACCCCAGTGCCTAGTCATTCGTTGGAAATCCATTCTCCCTACGTGCCTTGTACGAGTTTTGTTTGTATTACCCACGTTGTGGCTAGTATGCCGGAATTTAATAGATGTAACAATTTCGGCTATTTTATAAGTATTTGTAAATAGACACTATTATAATATCAGAGGATTTCTATAAAAAGTGTTTTGGCTATCGTAAGGTAAAAACCCGACATGTTTATTTGTGGCGTGGTCTTACGAGATGCTTTTGTTTCAAAGGATTTTTGAACTTTAAAAATCAGTTTGGATGTATTTATGATGCGCTGGTATTCCAGACTGACTCGGGTGTTATTTTATTATAATGCTCGGGTCAGACCGAGTATATTTCAGGATAGGTTGCTATGGAGCTCAGGAGAGGAGCTGGAGTCCGAGACGTATTTCTCGTACTTGTATTATTCCGCTGCTGTGATTGTTGAGATTGTTTGACTGGTTATGGTTGGTTGTATTGATATACTCTGATGATGATGTATTGTATATAAACAGATATAGTTTTGATTTGTGTAAAGTTCTGTTTTATATATTATATTTTATTCCGCTGCGACTGTGAGGTTTTGATGTTGTTTAGTTCATTCTTCTTCTTCTTCTACCTTCTTTCTTTTCCTACAATCTGTCTTTTCCGGCGTTCGATCATCGGCATATTATACTGTTGAGTATTTTGTGTCGATTTTCGAGGGTCGAGAAGGGCGGGTCGTCACACTAGTTATCCAATAACTATCAGCACGTAACTTCTAGGTGCCCCTAGCAGTCACGAGTAATACATTGCCCAATATTTGGAGTATGTTACATAATCTAGTCTTAACAGATACATCGATATCCAGTCTTGATGCATCTTGACTAGGGACATTTAAAATGGTATATTTATTTTTATTGTGATAGATTACCCACGGTTACAACACTTTGTAGCTACTATTACAAAACATACCATTTATAGTTTTTCTATTAAATATACTTTTAATTCAATTAATTAATATAACCACATTATATCAGGTATATAATAGAAAGAAAATATCTTTTATTTCGAACAAGATTGGTTATTGAGTTAGATATGTGTAACAAATTACATAATTGCCTCTAGGGCATACTCCTAACTCTATCAATCTTCCACTTGCACTTGGGGTCAATTATGAAATCTTATTCCAACTTCTCTAATCTATTTTCTTAAAACCAATTGGGTTAATCCCTTAGTGAACGGGTATGCTATTATTTTTTAATCATCTACTTCGTTGATTAACTCTCTCCGACACTGATAAACTACTTTTATCATGTGGAACAATTCAGAGTATGTCTCTCGAATTCTAATGAGCTCTAAGTTATATTATGAACCATGTCATGAAATATTTATCATATAACAATGTTATGAGATTCCCAACATTTGAAACCACCCTCGGCTTAGTTATAATTTATGCATATATATATATATATATATAGTTTTATTGTGGTGCTATGCAAGTCAATGAATCAACCATAATATCTTTTATTTGGAAGATTTCCAACTTAAAGATTCTTCACTTGAATTTATTATTGACATATTATACTCAATATCATTTATGAAGTTTGAGTCTGAACATTCCTTCATAAGGAGTTCGTTGTTTATGTAAACAAATCTCTAGCATATCATAAATACATGGGAACACTCCAAACTACCATTTAGTGATGTCGATTTGGATTTGATATTAGCTTCATATATCAAATGCACAAACAAATTATGATATTATAGACATCATAACATGTAGGATAATTCCTACTGCCAATGCGTAAGGAATCCATCATACATATTCCTGATTAAACATTTTAATAAGGTGTCCATGCATATCGTTTTTGGACATTCCCTGTATTTTTTATACTTTCTATAAAAGACATCGTTTACAAATCCAACATTGAGTATTAAAACAACCAAAATTGATTTTAACACAAATACATTGTTAAAAATCAGCAACGTGTTGTTTACTTATTGTTTAGAAATATCAATGTACCCTTTTTATGTTCTTTCTTGTGAATACACGCTTCCTCTGCATTTTGATGGATAATCAAACTATTTGATATTTGTTTAATTCTGATGCTTATAAAATGATGTTTTCTATCATTTCTTGGATCATATCTAAGGACTCACAAACTCAATATCGCTTCCACTGACTTCGAGACATTTTTAGTTATTATGCATAAACAGCTTACTCTAAATCATTATTTAGAATTTTATGTTTCAATACATATGTACCAAAACACTAAGTCTTATCAAGCGATAATCTTGTGAGTACATTTGAAATAACTTAGGTACGTTGAGTAATGAATCTATTACACTAATTTTAACAATTGAAATTTACGAGGTTATTCTTATCAATGTTGCACATTAAATTCAAACTGCATTAGTCTTTTAAAGACACAATCATGGCCGACGGATCATATCCCTTCAGATACGATCACCAAAATCATATTTTGATAATGTACTTGGAATCCCTTCAGATTTACGCATCATACTATATCATAGAGCCAATGCTCTTAATGGCTTAATTGAAAACTGAGGATTATCTATTCCTGACATTGATAAGAAACTCATAGTTTCTATTTAGTGTGCAAGAATACATATCAGACACTCTAATGCGATGTGTTCATTTAGGTTAGGTTAATTTCATTTCATCCCATGCAATCAGCTTTATCTTTGGATCGTATCCACTTCCATTTTACTACCAATAACTTCTCAAAGAAATTCCTTCACTATGAAATTGGTATTTCTTGAAACAACAATTGTTTCTCAATGCAATGGAATGGGCATACATAAACATTTTATGAATTGCCTTATGTAAAACTGATTCGATTTTTGTTTACAAAACTAATGTTCAAAACATAAATATGTCATCTAATGACAGTCCATCCCAAACTTCTTTTGTGGAGATTCATACAAGATCTCTCACGTACAATTACTAGTGCAATCTTTCGACTCGCACAACCTGCCAACTCCTTGGCCTAGAATATGTTAGGGTTTCTTATAAACCCTTATCTTGTATGATTTTGTAAACTATTATTTAGATGAAATAATATTAACCTTGTGTACTACTCTTAAGTACACGACCTTATAAAAAGAAACTAACTCGACTTCACTCACAATCAATCGTACATTGTCCAACAAATTTTGATTACTCCTTATCGATGCATCATTATATATTATATGGAGGAGTGACTTTTGAATTTGAATCTTTATTCATTTTAGGTACGTTCAGAACTCTTTCTAATATACTCACCCATTCAATCAAATCGAATCATTCCTATTGCATGTTATATTATTTACTTTCATTTTATACTCTATGAGTCTATCTTAGACATACTACATATGTATCAAATACACATGTCCAGGTCGATCATAACTCATCAGTGAATATGACGAAGTACGTGAAGTCATTTTGGTATTAGTAGACTTACGATTGCGTACATTTATTGTATCAATCAAAAGAGTTCATCAACTCTTATATGCTCCCACTAAATGGGTGCATTGCCTTTAATCGTTTGAGATATAATTAACCAGTATCATATGATTCATAATCATATAATAAAATTGTTTCTCAAAACTATGGCTTAGTCTATAATTCCAAAATAACTATAAATGATATACTGTATTTTCCAATGCATCACTTTTGTTATGAAAACAAATACCACATTGTAATTTATTTCATAACGAATATTCATAATATTTATATTGAAATATAACTATGTCTATCTTTCAGTTGATACCGAAAAATAATCATTATTTTACAAATAATGTTTGGTATGTTTTATGAAAATAATTTTTGTAATTTGATGCAATTAATAAGTGTTATATGGCATGCGCACACTATATCCGCCATTGCTATAATAGCATACTAAATTTTGGAGGTCCATCATTCACTTAAAATAAATTATTTATTTCATATCATGTTAGTAGTTTACAACGGTGAGTTCTTTGATCAAATATCTTGAAATCAAAGAAATAAATCTCATAGAAACAATTTTCTATATTAAAATATATTTTGGAATAGAAATCGTATTTCTCATGCCAATGTTAAGTATCAATTGTTATTACAATTCTCGTTGTTTCTTTATGAAGCATAAATGACTATTCATACTCTTCATTCCAACTGTACCTTAAATTACATTTATTCCTATACATTCGTTTTCCTTTCAAAATGGTCGAACCATTTAAAAGAAAAATTCTTTTACTACAATATCATAACAAACTCTTTACAAAAGCGCACTCGATCACCCTTAACATTTAAGGACATCAAATATGTTGTTCTTTGCGTAAACTGATCAAACTCACATTTCGGTGATCGGGTTCTTAGATTTATATTGTAGTGTTGGTTTAGTGTTACATTTAACACGATACGATCCTTTTGCAATCAATCAAATTGGATACTCGATCTCACACTAAGGTTTATTTGGTTTTGCGAATGAACTAATTTCATCGAAATATTGTACATTACAAACTTTGGTCGTTCACCATATAACATTTATATGCGATTGTATATGGTCAAATATCCATAGTCTTGTATTGCTTTTAGAGTTCGAAACTCATAGAACAATACATGGTCTTGACCAAATAACTATGTAAGTGACCAAATTACAAACGTATCTAGTAGTTGTAAAATAAAGCACTTGCATGGGTGTTGAAAAGTTAACATGCAATAATCTTTTATTGGTAAGTATATGTTATATTTCTATTTGTCAATCTTTAATTCATTTGTATATCTTAATTGATAAACATTTTATTAATCTTATTAAATGCACAAATTTATCAATGTAGATTATTATAACATTATATAGCATATGTTCTTTATAAAGTTAAATGTTATCATTTCTTTTTTCTAATAAGGCTCCCTCTAGTCTTTTATGTTACACCAAACCCTATGCGAAACATAAAAGTCTTTCGACTTCATTAGTGGGTGTTAGGACTCGTATGCTTTGGGATTCTGACCTTGATGAAAGCTCAGCAAATCGTAGGACCTCATACAATGGATAACTCCTTATCGCTTGTATCATATGCAATTCCTAACCCATGGTTCCTTGTCCTAATCCCCCGTTACCTTGAGGAAAGCTCAACAAGCAAAGTGGGACTATTCACCTGGACCTATCATTTCACGACTGCTTGAGTATAATGCACATATCTTGAGGAAAACTCAACAAATATATGCAATTATCTTACCTCGTCTATTCAATAGATTATTAGTACTACACATAACATCTTTAGCTTGAGGAAAGCTTAACAACTAAAGAGTATGCAAGTAATCTATTAATATATAAATGATAGAGGACAACTTTATATTAAAAATTCATAATATTCAATTTATTATATTAGATGATATCGACTTATGGAATAATGTATTTTTTATGAAATACCCTCATGATTCAAGTGTCCGACACATTTGAAATCACGGTATACGCACAATACATATGTATTTATCCCTTAAGTCTGTTTAGGTTTTCTTTAATGTTCCACATTCAGTTTATACAGTCATATTATATAAGTTTTATTATTATATGGCTTTTATATTTTTTATTACTTATATAATAGTCTTATGTATAGTATTATATTAATTAAATCTTGTTTAACTAATTTTTTTAATTAACGTTTTAATTTATTTGATATTATTTAATATAACATTTATATTAAATATTTATTACATATCATAACCTTTATAGTATCACATATATATCTTATGTTTGTGTATATTCATTTAATTAATTAGCCTTTAATTAATTAACTTTTAATTTATTTATTTATTTAAACAATTTTAATTAAATTATATTAATTTCAAAATTCAATTCATATATACACACACATGTATACTTATGTTATTTTAAACATTTTAAACAACATAACATATATCATAATATATAATACATGTATATATTTATTGGTTGCAGCTAGACATAGAGAAATTTGTCAAATATTATACATGTTTTCCTACCAATATTTCAACTCAATTTGTAACATCCTTATGCCACTTTTTTCTGGCATGACCCATAGCCAGGGGTAATTCTTGTGGATATAATTAACTACAGTCTTAATCGATGGCTGTTTTATCCCAGAAGAGGCAAATGTTAGCACTTATCTAAATGATGATAAGGTCTCGATGCCTTATTCAAGCTCAAGTTAGGTAAGAGCTACCTAGTCTATAATGGAAAATGTCAACTTCAATACAGGACAATAAAACTCCTTATGTTGTAGCAAAAGTCATAAAATCTCTATTGTTTACAAGTCTATCTCAAACTTTTCAGTTTTGCCTATCTTCCCTTGGTTCTTCAGAATTTGGACTTTTGATTCACTGCCTAAGGAAAACATGTTGTTATGGACAATTCTTGGAAATGCATTACACACCCAAGAAAATATTATTCAAAGGGAATGCATCTAACTTCGACATGTGTTCTTTATGGCATTAATGGTGAAAATAATGCCCATCTTTTCTTTTCTTGCTCCTACTCCTTTTTTGTATGGAAGGAAATTTTGAGACACCTAAAATTACACAACCCTAATGGTAATTCGAAAATATTGTGGTTCGATATCTTTAAGAGGACGAGATGGAGATCGAACAATGGAAGTCTTCTCCTTAGAGTGCAGAAAAAATCTATCTATATTATTTGGAACGAAAGAAATTCCAGGATATTTAAAGACGTGGTTAATTCTATCCATGCCCTTCTGATCTCTTTGATTAGGAGAAGTGATGCTAGGTGTTGTTGTAGTTTGTCTGTGATTTTGTTTGGCCATCTTTTTATTTTCTTCTTTCTTTTTGGATGGCCTTGCCTTCCCTTCTTTGTATTCCTTAGTCTCTTCAATAAAATGGTAGGATTCCATTCAACCCCACTAGCTTTGCTAAAATGTATATATTTATTAATTAATTAACTTATTTAAGTAATATATTTTATTAGTCTTATTAATAAATTTTATAAATTTCGAAATTAATTTATATTAATTTTCAAAAATTTTGAAAATTTTCATTATATTATAACACTTATAATATGTATATATTATATTTAAATTTAAGAATCTTATATGTTCAATTTCAAAACAATTTTAAAATTTATATTATAACATTTATAATATATTTCTTATTTTAAATTTAACCTATTAAATTTAAAACTTTTATTTTTAATTTCAAAACAATTTTGAAACTAGCCTAAGGCCCAATTATAATTGGGCCTTTTCTATTAGGTATAACCTTATGGGCTTTGAGTTTAATAGTTAACCATAACATGACTAATTTATTAATGTAGTTTATTGAATATGAACTTAGGTAAAATTTTGAAATAAACAATTTTGAAGATTTTGAAAATAACCATTATTGAAATGAAGTTCAATGTATTAACTGTGCTTATGATCAATAACTAGAATTGAATAATAAATATTGAATTATTTAGATGAAAATAAAATAATTATTGATAATTAAAATTCATTTGAAACTTAATGTTTATTAATATAATTCATCGGATAATTAAATTGTTTAAATTTAATATTGGAAATTTTATATTTTATTTAACGAGTAAAAATAGCCATTTTGGTCACTGTCTCGGATTTCGACGAAACCAATTTCATCGGATTCGTAATAGTGAATTATTATATGATTTCAAGTTTCGTAGCGATCGGACTTGTCGTTTGGTCGTGCGAGCTTGAAACGCATAGAAATTAATTAAAGGAATTTAATTAAAATAAATTGATTTTGAAATGCCATCTTCTGACTATAATGGAATTGGCTCCCAAAACAAGTTCCATTGCGTTCGGAATGGGGGTAAAACATTAGGAACGCCATGCGGCACGCTTCGTTTGGAGTTCGGAATTTCACGGGCCAATCGAGGTAGATATTTTCTTATTTTAATAATATATATATATATACTTACCTCACCCTGCATTTCATACATTCCGCCCTCAACCTTGTCTCTCCTCGTACATTTCTTTTCCCCTTTCATATCTCATTTCAAATCCCACCAGGTCGAAAAAAACACAAACAAACGACAATCAAGCGTGCGATGGCAACAGGGGAAGAGCGCGTGTACGCGTTGGCGGAACGCGAGGGGAGCGCTCACTACAGTCGCGACCAGACTGGGTTTCTCGACCATGGGGCGACACGGTTGCTGGAGGGTGGCAACATGGCTTCAAGGATGTGGCACACGCGGTCGCTGGCGAGGCTAGCTCAGAGGTGGCGCGATGGCGGTGATTGAATCGAAGGAAAAAACGGAATGATGTAGGTCGCGATGTCGCGAGAGAAAGGAAGAAGTGTTCTTGCATGCATTTCGGTAGGTTGAATGAGAGTGATTAAGGTGAGGGTTGTTTAATTATTTGCTTATTCCATTAATTATAATTTAATTATCGTTATATTAATTATTGCATAATTATTGCATACGAGGCTCGTTTTAGACGAAACGAATTGTGTTGGGATCGTATCGACGTCTTCTTAAGCCTGGAATCGAAGTGGTATTTGTTAAAAGCTGAAAATATTTTCAGTTTCAAATAAAAAGGTGAGTGTTTTAAACACTCACGAATGACTAATTTATTTTTATGATAGTTTAATTGAAATCCTAAAGTGATTTAAATTTATTGATTGTTGTTTAGTAAATTTAACTATCATGGAAATTGATATAGAAATTTATATGTTAGAATTTTGAATTAATAGTTAAGTTAAAATTAGAATTAAACTACTAGTAAAATTCCTGATTATTGATAATTGGTTAATTGTTGTGATTTTTGACTGTTGAATGTTCGTTGTGATGGATGCAAATTGGTTGATATTTGAATAATTGGATGTTTATTTATTTTAATATATCATGTTATCATCCTGTATATTATTTACAGTATATAAAAATGTAAATCAAATTATTTCGAATAGATTAATAAATATGTTGAAATGATATATACCATACCTATGACATTTATTTTGGATTGAAATGATATATATCCATCCCTCAATTAAATTGAATTAACTGATTCACTTGGCCATAGGATAGAAAATTTTATACGGACACCGGATTGGTTAAATTAAATGATTTCAGAATTTTGATTTGAAATTATTTAAATGATTTTGATTTAAAGAAATAAAAAAATCGAATTTATGAAAATTGAATTATTTTCGAACTTGGGCTCGAAATGTTGAAATTTAAATTTGGTAACAGGAACTGTTTAATTAATCAAAGTTGAGATTTTGGAATATGATTTGAATTTTGGAAATTGATTTGTTTTAAAAGATTAGACTTTTATTCGAACTTTGAATATTGCTAAGTAAAAGTAATTTAAATCAATATTTCAAAAGTTGAGCTCGAAATTGAATTATTCTAAAGATTTGGATATTGAATTTAAGATCGAAGTTAAATTTGATTTAAATGATTTAAATCGCTACTTTGAAAATCAAGCTCGAAATTGATAGAAATTGAAATGGTTTAAAAGTTGAGAATTGAGTTGAAATTTAACCATTGAATCAGATAGTTGAAGTTGAAATTGAAATCGATCTGGAATTAAAATTGAAATTAATTTGGAATTGAAATTGATTTGAATTGAAATCGAAGTTAATTCGAACTGAAATTTGAATTGAATCGATTAAATTGAAATGTGTAACGACCCGACTTTCTATGCCCAGAAAGTCGCATCATTATGAAGAAAGAAAGGGGTAGAAAATAGAAAAGAAGAGAAAGAAAGAAACAACACATCAGAATCTCACAGCGGAAACGGAACAAATTATAATATGTCACATAACTAATACATAGTCTTTACATAATCAGAGTACACAACTTATACATCACTTACTAGACAGTTATAAACATCTGTCTAGACATTACAACTCAAATACAAGACAAGACACTATCACAGATATCAACACAGCGGAAACTACTATCTATCTACAACGCTGAAGCCTCCTGCTCCATTACTCCTCCAGATTATTCGTCAAAGCTAACCTGAATCCCTTGGCTACTCGTAAAAATTTGAGTACCCAAGAGTTTATAAAACAGAAATAAACAACTTGGGTCAGACATGGGTCTGGTGTGAGTAACAGGTTAAACTTGTTTAACTTCAAAACCTTTTGAAAGAAAAGGTATCACGTAAGACTTCCCACACATAAACATGGGTAAGTTTTTACCTTACGCTAACCAAAACATTTGATAGGAAATACGATTGTATTATAATAGGGTCTAGGGTTTTCAAGTAAAATACAGAAATAGCTGAAATGCTTACATCTCACATTCCAACATAGTTGGGCACAACTAATACGTACGGCACTTATTGGAATTTGGATTCCATACAATGGCAGGGCTACTGGGGTACCGCCCGTCACAGTACGTGGCCTAGATCACCGTACCGAGGATCACTCCCAATCCCCTGCAACACAAGGCCGGAACATCCCTTACTGGATAATTCCCGCACAAGATACCTCACGGTTGGGATCAGCAACCGCACCACTAAGTCGAAAATAGAAAGGGACATCTAGACAGAGGTAACCTTGTCCTACTTGGGTGCTACCCACTAACCTTGCTGCACCTCCCCTGTTTTAGCCATTCCCGGTTTGTAAGGCTTGAGGTCACGATTACCTTTAAATAGAACACATCTATCTTAGAATGCTCATCGTCCACCTGACGATGTGCTGAAAGCATTCAATCCATACAAGTTCGTTCCGGGTTCGAACGAAACCGAAGGCATTATCTCGTTACACTCGTTTTGGAATCACCCTCAGAGTTAACGACAATAACCCTTGCACTCTGAATCTTCATCTTCACTTGATTCACGACCTATCGTTAATTTGGATCGATGTGGTATTCGGGTCTCCAGACCTGGAAATCCGGTATACGGAAACCCGATCCCGGTCTCATCGAAATCCAAAGCGTATCTTTTAAAGGCCAAGTTGTTTTAAAGTTAAAACAATTCAATTCAATTATCTTTATACACAAAGAAAGATAATTCACAATAGATAATCAACATTATCAGATAATCCATATTATCATCACAATTCAACTAACATCCATATCATACAGCATATATCTCATCAGAGATATCAATCAATGCAAAGCATTTAATATTATCATCCATTCTTAAGTAATGATTTATACCATCTCCAATTAATTTAAATTGAATTAAATTAATTACTTCATTTTATAAATCCTTCTTACTTAACCATTAATTAATTACAATCAATTAATTAATTATTCTCTAATAATTCATTTCAATTAATCATCTTGATTAATTATCTTTTAATTACATCCAAGTAATTTATCTTTAATTAATTACTTAAATTAATTATCCTTAACCACTTATAGTAATTAACCTTTAATTACATCATTAATTAATTAACTAAAATTAATTAACTTAATCAACTATAATTAATTACATTAATCCTTAATTAATTACATTGATTAATTACTTCATTTATTAATTATTACTTAATTAACCAATCTTAATTACATCATTAATTATATTAATTAATGATCCTTAATTACAACTTAATTATTAATTACTTAATTAAACTAATTTCATTAAGTAATTAACCTTTATTTAAACAATATTTATTAATCACTCTTGATTAATCTCATCTAGTAATTAACTCCCCTTAATTACTTTCATTAACTAAATTAATTACTTCCTTAATTAATTTCTTAATTAATCCCTTGATTAATTATTCAAAGTAATTAACTCAAATTACTTCTATTAATAAAATCATTATTCAACTAATTACTACCAGTAATTATCATATTATTTACTTCCCTAAATAATCTTACCTTAATGATTACATTAAGTAATCAAATCAATTCTTGATTATTCTAAATTAATTAAACTTAATTAATTAACTTAACTAATCAAATTAACTTCAATTAATTACAATAAGTAATTAATTTTTAATTACTTCCATTAAGAAATTCATTTAAACAATTTCATAAATGATTATTCTTAAATTAATTCAACTAATTAATTATCAAAATTAATTCTATTAATTAATTATTTAATAATTCATAGTTAATGACTTCATTAACTATTATTTAATTACTTTCCTTAAGTAATTATATTAATTATTATTAATCCTAAATTAATAAATCTTAATAACCATTTTATTAATCTCTAATTACTAAATTAATTAAGTATTAACCATGACTTAATTAATATTTAATTACTTATTAATTAATTCCTAACCATTAATTAATACTCTAATCTATAATCCCTAACTACAAATTTAAACTTTAACAAAATTAAACCAATTTTAAAACCTTTTTAAATCGAATGTTAAAGAAACATTTACCATTTATAAAGAAATTTCTTAAGAGTTTGTAAACCAAATTCATTTAAATTCAAAACAATTTAAATTATACTTTAAACATTTGAAGTTGTTTTAAACAATTTAAATTTTATAAAAACTTATTTATTTCAAAACTAGGATACAAATTGAATTTGAATCCAGGTTTAAACTTGATTTAAAAACTGGTTTAAATCTTGCTTCACATTTCTAAATCCAGTTTAAAATTTAAACAGACAGGTTTTAAAAAAAAAAAACCTGGCAACAACTATTTACTCGAGCCCACACTAAAATACTTCGAGTCCAACATCCAAATACCTCGAGCAAAACAAGAATTAACCCGAACCAAACACGAGCTAATGCTTTCTTCCCCAAATCCATATTCCCAGATGTACAGACTTGCTCGTGCACGTGCACACCCTTACCGATCGACGACGAACTACGCCTAGCCTCCGACAAGTCAGACTTCATCACGTCACCGCATTCGACCCTTCATTTCTCCTCGATTCGAACGAGATTCGAAATCGAACCTTGAACCCATAATCTGGAAAACGTATCTCGCCAGAAATCGACCACCGCCGATGATCTAGTGAACTGGAACCCCCGGCTCCCCTTCCAGAGCAGCACCACGCCTCCACGCCGCGATTCCCTGCCTCGCGATCGAGTCCGATGCGCCAACGACATCACACGAACCTCAATTACATCATCGTCCAAGCAAGTCTTCGAACCCTAGATCCCCTTCGTTCGGCCACCATGGCCATCAATAAAACCTATCACTATTTTTCTCAATATCACTGACCACTAACCCAACTTCGACCAAAACCTCGAATACCAATTGTTTGAGAATTTTCAAAATTTTGAGAAAACCCATTTCACTTAAAACTCCAAACTGCTTTCACTTTACTTAACTAAAAATCCTCAGATTCATCTTAAAAATCTTCTTTTCTAGTGTGGATTCACGTTATATAATTTATTCAACATATAACAATACTTGGTTGCAAACATATTTTTACATTTCACTGTTTTCTTGATAACAGACAGTTTTAAATTCAAATTTTCTTGACTTACTTTATAAATATCAAGATTATATCCTAAACTGAACTATATTATTGAAAAAAACTAAAACCTTAAAAAGAATGGAGAAGAGAACAAGATTTCTTCAATTATTTTATCTCTGGGTTTATAACAGAGATAAGTACAGGTCTATTTTTATAAGTCTACAGGCATGCATAAATCAATATATTCATATGTAAATACATACAAACATGCAGTCCTATTTACATTCATACAACATCACTTTAATATAGTCTCAAGACAACAGGGTAAGTCTGAGTTTGTTTTGCTTACTGGAACATTTTACAGAGCAGATTTAAACATTGCAGGTATATTCACATATGATCATAGTAAGGTATATATAACTAGATATATTCAACCATTAAACAACTTTTCTATATAGAATTATCACATGCAAATCAAAATAACAACCATATTACTGTTTTTAAAACATCTTGTTTACTCACAGATTTAATATGAAGAACAGAGAACAGAGCCTAAAAACTTGAATGCTGCTGAATGCCTTGGTTTAATAAATTGCGTGCAGAGATGAGTTCCAGATTTTGAAAAGAAAATGCTGGCTTCAGATTTGCTTTGCATACTTCCAGATTAAAAGAAAATGCATCCTAATCATCTCAGGTTGAAGATAATGAATGCAGTTGCCATTGTTTGAAAACGTGCAGGTTTGCTTTAATTTGGAAATGATGGCTTTAGAGTTTGAAACAGGTGATGCAAGTTTGAAAATGTTACAGGCTTTGCCTTTGATTTTGGAAAATGATTTACAGGTTTGATTTGCATTTTGATTTGAGGACTTGTTTACAGGTTTCGGTTGATCTGAGATTTGCTTAACAAGATTCCATTTGTTTTCTTTGTTTAGAAATGAGATTAGAAAAAGAAATAGAAAATGGAGATGTATGCTTATATAAACATAATTTATGGTTTATTAAAAATCAAAGAAAATGATAATAAAACATGACACTTGTCATTAGAGTTGATCATTTATTCACACATGTTAACACAAAGCCTTTAGCTATTTACACATGTCATTTAAGTAATTAATATTTACTTTAGCTATTAATAAAAAGCTTTTTATAAATACTTATCTAAATACATATAAGAATTACTTTAAAAGAAAATAAAATAAAACCAATTATATATAAATAAAAGCTTAAACAAATATTTTTAAAACCAAATATTTCAAAATATCCATCTTTTGAATTTCAAAGCTTAAATTCAAGTTCAAATTAAATTAAATTATAAGATTCAATTTAAAAGTTAACTTATATATATTTACATACTATTTATTCAAATTAAAATAACAATTCCTTTTAGCCTTTAAAATTCATACATATTAAAAATAATACATTATACTTATTATTTGAAATTAACATATTTTATAATTTAAACAAGAAATTATATTATCAAGAAATATTTTCAAAAGAAATAAAACAAACCATTTTGTAAACCTTATTTATTTAAACTTAAGTTAAAAATATATCTTAACCAATTAAAAGATTTATCTAAAGTATATTTAAAACTAAAATGTAATTTATTTAAATAACTTTAAAAAGTCCAGATTAAACTAAATCTAAATTTCCAATTTACCAAAGCTTCTATTTACAATATATATAAATAAATATATATATTCAAATAGAAAATATCTTATTAGATTTTTAAAAGATAAAATTACCAATTAATACTAATTTAATCAGATTATCAAATTAAATTCAAATTTTATTATCAAAGACCATCAATATCAATTTAATTATTTAACAGATTATTAAATTGATATTGCTCAAATTTCAGGGATATTACATTCCTTCCCCCTTAAAATAATTTCGTCCCCGAAATTTAAACAAAGGTAATTTAATAATCTTATTAAAGATTTTAAATTCAAAACACAAGCATCTACTATCATCCATATGCTAGCAACCATAGCAACCAAATCATCCAATCAAACAATCTAACTATCTAGACTAAATTCTAGATAAAATTCCTCGAGTTTCCCCAAGTATATATATATACCGGAATACTCGCTCTACAAACAATCTAAACTACTAAGCTATAGATCTCCTACTCATCTAGATCTACAGAACTAAACAGAATATCAGACTACAGACGAGTCTGACTCAACTACCAAACTTCCCAAAACTGCAGATTCTAAAACCAGAGATAGATCAAATACGTATTCCCTCAGAGATACGTAAAATTCAATGAATTCCAGTTATCCAAACTGACAATTCAACCAAGTAGACCAATTTCTTATCCAAATCAGAACACAAACGAGATCCAAACATAACTCTACTTCACAACTATCAGTAGATTCCAAACTTACTTCTCCCATCCAGAAAATTCTGACAACACAAGAGAACACTCAGCAATCACAAGTCACTTTTGCGATCAACCCAACCTATTTCCAAAGAAAAACTGTTCCTCTTAACAAATCAGAACAGCCCATACTTAACTATCCAATCCATCTAAGAAATGGATCCTCTTTGCTGCTTCTGAACTTCACCTTCAGAAAAACTGCTCAGCCAGAAAACTTCCTGCCATCACAGAATACCCCGAGCTGCACTGCTGACACTGATGTCAAGGTCTTCCTACTCCAAAGATCTTCGAGAAACTCGAACTTCAAACCAAAGCAGAAACTTCATGCTGAGCTCAACCACAACACCGAAGCATACACACTTCCTTAATCTTGTTCCAAAGAAAACATCTTCGGGAACATCCATCGTCACTGTATCTCATCATACAGCTACTATTACCTGAGGTATCAAGGTACCATCACTCGCTTCTGTTCAACCGACAGATCCAACTCTACTCATCCACACTTCAAAGATAAACTCCGAACCATTACAGTTTCCTTCGGAGATCGATGAAATCCTTTACCACAGCAAAGCTTACTCGAGACGGTATTAGGTCTACAGTCTCGACAAATACACTTCCAACCTCAACATTCAGACTACAATCAATGGTAGTCGTGTTACACACAACCTACCTCATCTACCTTTATATCCTATATTGGAAAACCCGAACAGGTAACCCAACAAATAGGTAGAAATATATATATTTAAAATGATACTTTTTATATAGAAATTTTTTCTGGGTAAAATTATTTCCTTTACCTCTTTAAAACAATACTGTGTCGAATTGTTCTATTTAAGTGTTTAGAGATCCCTATCAATAACGTTAATTACTCGTATTGACCAGAATCCATAAACTACTCAATAAACCAACCAACACAATATAAAACCATTTTATATAACTAACAAATACGCGCTCTCATATATATATATACACTCAACTCGTTCTAGGGTACCATTGACCCTATTCTTAACGAGTAATCCCAACAGAGCCAAGGTTCTCGCTTAACCTCGCTCTGATACCAACTGTAACGACCCGACTTTCTATGCCCAGAAAGTCGCATCATTATGAAGAAAGAAAGGGGTAGAAAATAGAAAAGAAGAGAAAGAAAGAAACAACACATCAGAATCTCACAGCGGAAACGGAACAAATTATAATATGTCACATAACTAATACATAGTCTTTACATAATCAGAGTACACAACTTATACATCACTTACTAGACAGTTATAAACATCTGTCTAGACATTACAACTCAAATACAAGACAAGACACTATCACAGATATCAACACAGCGGAAACTACTATCTATCTACAACGCTGAAGCCTCCTGCTCCATTACTCCTCCAGATTATTCGTCAAAGCTAACCTGAATCCCTTGGCTACTCGTAAAAATTTGAGTACCCAAGAGTTTATAAAACAGAAATAAACAACTTGGGTCAGACATGGGTCTGGTGTGAGTAACAGGTTAAACTTGTTTAACTTCAAAACCTTTTGAAAGAAAAGGTATCACGTAAGACTTCCCACACATAAACATGGGTAAGTTTTTACCTTACGCTAACCAAAACATTTGATAGGAAATACGATTGTATTATAATAGGGTCTAGGGTTTTCAAGTAAAATACAGAAATAGCTGAAATGCTTACATCTCACATTCCAACATAGTTGGGCACAACTAATACGTACGGCACTTATTGGAATTTGGATTCCATACAATGGCAGGGCTACTGGGGTACCGCCCGTCACAGTACGTGGCCTAGATCACCGTACCGAGGATCACTCCCAATCCCCTGCAACACAAGGCCGGAACATCCCTTACTGGATAATTCCCGCACAAGATACCTCACGGTTGGGATCAGCAACCGCACCACTAAGTCGAAAATAGAAAGGGACATCTAGACAGAGGTAACCTTGTCCTACTTGGGTGCTACCCACTAACCTTGCTGCACCTCCCCTGTTTTAGCCATTCCCGGTTTGTAAGGCTTGAGGTCACGATTACCTTTAAATAGAACACATCTATCTTAGAATGCTCATCGTCCACCTGACGATGTGCTGAAAGCATTCAATCCATACAAGTTCGTTCCGGGTTCGAACGAAACCGAAGGCATTATCTCGTTACACTCGTTTTGGAATCACCCTCAGAGTTAACGACAATAACCCTTGCACTCTGAATCTTCATCTTCACTTGATTCACGACCTATCGTTAATTTGGATCGATGTGGTATTCGGGTCTCCAGACCTGGAAATCCGGTATACGGAAACCCGATCCCGGTCTCATCGAAATCCAAAGCGTATCTTTTAAAGGCCAAGTTGTTTTAAAGTTAAAACAATTCAATTCAATTATCTTTATACACAAAGAAAGATAATTCACAATAGATAATCAACATTATCAGATAATCCATATTATCATCACAATTCAACTAACATCCATATCATACAGCATATATCTCATCAGAGATATCAATCAATGCAAAGCATTTAATATTATCATCCATTCTTAAGTAATGATTTATACCATCTCCAATTAATTTAAATTGAATTAAATTAATTACTTCATTTTATAAATCCTTCTTACTTAACCATTAATTAATTACAATCAATTAATTAATTATTCTCTAATAATTCATTTCAATTAATCATCTTGATTAATTATCTTTTAATTACATCCAAGTAATTTATCTTTAATTAATTACTTAAATTAATTATCCTTAACCACTTATAGTAATTAACCTTTAATTACATCATTAATTAATTAACTAAAATTAATTAACTTAATCAACTATAATTAATTACATTAATCCTTAATTAATTACATTGATTAATTACTTCATTTATTAATTATTACTTAATTAACCAATCTTAATTACATCATTAATTATATTAATTAATGATCCTTAATTACAACTTAATTATTAATTACTTAATTAAATTAATTTCATTAAGTAATTAACCTTTATTTAAACAATATTTATTAATCACTCTTGATTAATCTCATCTAGTAATTAACTCCCCTTAATTACTTTCATTAACTAAATTAATTACTTCCTTAATTAATTTCTTAATTAATCCCTTGATTAATTATTCAAAGTAATTAACTCAAATTACTTCTATTAATAAAATCATTATTCAACTAATTACTACCAGTAATTATCATATTATTTACTTCCCTAAATAATCTTACCTTAATGATTACATTAAGTAATCAAATCAATTCTTGATTATTCTAAATTAATTAAACTTAATTAATTAACTTAACTAATCAAATTAACTTCAATTAATTACAATAAGTAATTAATTTTTAATTACTTCCATTAAGAAATTCATTTAAACAATTTCATAAATGATTATTCTTAAATTAATTCAACTAATTAATTATCAAAATTAATTCTATTAATTAATTATTTAATAATTCATAGTTAATGACTTCATTAACTATTATTTAATTACTTTCCTTAAGTAATTATATTAATTATTATTAATCCTAAATTAATAAATCTTAATAACCATTTTATTAATCTCTAATTACTAAATTAATTAAGTATTAACCATGACTTAATTAATATTTAATTACTTATTAATTAATTCCTAACCATTAATTAATACTCTAATCTATAATCCCTAACTACAAATTTAAACTTTAACAAAATTAAACCAATTTTAAAACCTTTTTAAATCGAATGTTAAAGAAACATTTACCATTTATAAAGAAATTTCTTAAGAGTTTGTAAACCAAATTCATTTAAATTCAAAACAATTTAAATTATACTTTAAACATTTGAAGTTGTTTTAAACAATTTAAATTTTATAAAAACTTATTTATTTCAAAACTAGGATACAAATTGAATTTGAATCCAGGTTTAAACTTGATTTAAAAACTGGTTTAAATCTTGCTTCACATTTCTAAATCCAGTTTAAAATTTAAACAGACAGGTTTTAAAAAAAAAAAAACCTGGCAACAACTATTTACTCGAGCCCACACTAAAATACTTCGAGTCCAACATCCAAATACCTCGAGCAAAACAAGAATTAACCCGAACCAAACACGAGCTAATGCTTTCTTCCCCAAATCCATATTCCCAGATGTACAGACTTGCTCGTGCACGTGCACACCCTTACCGATCGACGACGAACTACGCCTAGCCTCCGACAAGTCAGACTTCATCACGTCACCGCATTCGACCCTTCATTTCTCCTCGATTCGAACGAGATTCGAAATCGAACCTTGAACCCATAATCTGGAAAACGTATCTCGCCAGAAATCGACCACCGCCGATGATCTAGTGAACTGGAACCCCCGGCTCCCCTTCCAGAGCAGCACCACGCCTCCACGCCGCGATTCCCTGCCTCGCGATCGAGTCCGATGCGCCAACGACATCACACGAACCTCAATTACATCATCGTCCAAGCAAGTCTTCGAACCCTAGATCCCCTTCGTTCGGCCACCATGGCCATCAATAAAACCTATCACTATTTTTCTCAATATCACTGACCACTAACCCAACTTCGACCAAAACCTCGAATACCAATTGTTTGAGAATTTTCAAAATTTTGAGAAAACCCATTTCACTTAAAACTCCAAACTGCTTTCACTTTACTTAACTAAAAATCCTCAGATTCATCTTAAAAATCTTCTTTTCTAGTGTGGATTCACGTTATATAATTTATTCAACATATAACAATACTTGGTTGCAAACATATTTTTACATTTCACTGTTTTCTTGATAACAGACAGTTTTAAATTCAAATTTTCTTGACTTACTTTATAAATATCAAGATTATATCCTAAACTGAACTATATTATTGAAAAAAACTAAAACCTTAAAAAGAATGGAGAAGAGAACAAGATTTCTTCAATTATTTTATCTCTGGGTTTATAACAGAGATAAGTACAGGTCTATTTTTATAAGTCTACAGGCATGCATAAATCAATATATTCATATGTAAATACATACAAACATGCAGTCCTATTTACATTCATACAACATCACTTTAATATAGTCTCAAGACAACAGGGTAAGTCTGAGTTTGTTTTGCTTACTGGAACATTTTACAGAGCAGATTTAAACATTGCAGGTATATTCACATATGATCATAGTAAGGTATATATAACTAGATATATTCAACCATTAAACAACTTTTCTATATAGAATTATCACATGCAAATCAAAATAACAACCATATTACTGTTTTTAAAACATCTTGTTTACTCACAGATTTAATATGAAGAACAGAGAACAGAGCCTAAAAACTTGAATGCTGCTGAATGCCTTGGTTTAATAAATTGCGTGCAGAGATGAGTTCCAGATTTTGAAAAGAAAATGCTGGCTTCAGATTTGCTTTGCATACTTCCAGATTAAAAGAAAATGCATCCTAATCATCTCAGGTTGAAGATAATGAATGCAGTTGCCATTGTTTGAAAACGTGCAGGTTTGCTTTAATTTGGAAATGATGGCTTTAGAGTTTGAAACAGGTGATGCAAGTTTGAAAATGTTACAGGCTTTGCCTTTGATTTTGGAAAATGATTTACAGGTTTGATTTGCATTTTGATTTGAGGACTTGTTTACAGGTTTCGGTTGATCTGAGATTTGCTTAACAAGATTCCATTTGTTTTCTTTGTTTAGAAATGAGATTAGAAAAAGAAATAGAAAATGGAGATGTATGCTTATATAAACATAATTTATGGTTTATTAAAAATCAAAGAAAATGATAATAAAACATGACACTTGTCATTAGAGTTGATCATTTATTCACACATGTTAACACAAAGCCTTTAGCTATTTACACATGTCATTTAAGTAATTAATATTTACTTTAGCTATTAATAAAAAGCTTTTTATAAATACTTATCTAAATACATATAAGAATTACTTTAAAAGAAAATAAAATAAAACCAATTATATATAAATAAAAGCTTAAACAAATATTTTTAAAACCAAATATTTCAAAATATCCATCTTTTGAATTTCAAAGCTTAAATTCAAGTTCAAATTAAATTAAATTATAAGATTCAATTTAAAAGTTAACTTATATATATTTACATACTATTTATTCAAATTAAAATAACAATTCCTTTTAGCCTTTAAAATTCATACATATTAAAAATAATACATTATACTTATTATTTGAAATTAACATATTTTATAATTTAAACAAGAAATTATATTATCAAGAAATATTTTCAAAAGAAATAAAACAAACCATTTTGTAAACCTTATTTATTTAAACTTAAGTTAAAAATATATCTTAACCAATTAAAAGATTTATCTAAAGTATATTTAAAACTAAAATGTAATTTATTTAAATAACTTTAAAAAGTCCAGATTAAACTAAATCTAAATTTCCAATTTACCAAAGCTTCTATTTACAATATATATAAATAAATATATATATTCAAATAGAAAATATCTTATTAGATTTTTAAAAGATAAAATTACCAATTAATACTAATTTAATCAGATTATCAAATTAAATTCAAATTTTATTATCAAAGACCATCAATATCAATTTAATTATTTAACAGATTATTAAATTGATATTGCTCAAATTTCAGGGATATTACAAAATGGAAATTGATTTGAAGGGGGAAATTTGGAAATGAATCAGTTTGACTTTGAAACTACTCTCAAATAAATTATTTTAATATAAACTGTTTAAAATCTATTTTTTTAATATTCAAATTATTTTGATTTTCCAAACTATTTTATTTGATAAAACATTTTAAATACTTAAATCATTTTATATCAAACTATTTAAACTGTTTTAAACAATTTAAAAAAATTTCCAAACTATTTTCTAAAAATTCAAACTGGTCAAGGCTGGAATGTTTATATTTAAATCGTTGATTTATATACAAATTGGGTTAAAATGAAGTTATAACCTAAATTGAAATTTGAAACAATTTTGGAAGCGAAATCGAGATATTGAGACGAAAATGATTTTGAAGTGAAATAGTATATTTTGAGTAAATATGATGATTTCGAAATGAAATGATATTTTGATATCAAATATGAATCGTTTCGAAATGTAAAAGTACCAACTGTTGTGTAAAACGACGTTAGGTTGTTAAAGAGACTGGGGCTTCTTATTTGCATACTCTCTGTCAATATTGGAACCACTTTAACAACTGTGTACGTGGAGGAGACTACAGAACGAAGTGGTTGGATTTGGCGTCGTTTGCTGGATTTGAAGAAAGAGAACGATGATGGATAGACCCCGGCACTTGTGCCAATTGAAATGACTAAAACAATACGGCTTGATAGAGCCAAGCGGGCTAGCTACCCCTAGTGGACATCCGTTCTTCGATTTTTTTCTTGGACTTGGTCCATACTATTACTTTTGTTGTTGGTTTCAATTAGTGCACCTTGATTTGGGATAGCCTCCCTTTGACTCGATAGGGGATGGATGTATGCGGTGGGCGGTCGTGACTACGATGCGTTACCACCAGCCCTCCGACCCGAATTGGTAGTATCATAACTTGGGCATTTCCTCACGTGCCTTGTCATACTTTTATCCCTATACGAGACCCCTACGATCTTGGTTTAGTGTTGTCATATCACAGCGCATCCCTATCCACGGCATGCTACTGGGGCGTTATATGCAAATTGTGCGACAATGCTTAAAAACGCGTTAAGGGGGATTAATGTAAAGCCTTAACGCTAAGAAAAATATTTATTTTACTGATTAGACATTATATATATAGCGTATTCTACTATATATAAATAATTTGATGGATCCTTAAGAGATGGGAAATCCCGTAACATCTCTTGAGTTACTACACGCACGTTATACATTGGATAGGAGATGTGAAACCCTGTAAACATCTCTGACGCTATTACACTCATTTTATGTGATATCGATTTGACTCACATAAGGGTATTTTAGTGCTGACTCGAGTGTTTTGTCTTTTCATTATGCTCGGGTCAGCCCTAAGTATTTCGGCGCATTGAAGATCATTTTATGGAGGACGCGGACGAAGATTTGGTATATTATTACTAATATTATTCCCTGCATCATGTTTTTCTACTGCATTATTTTATTTGACCCTGTTGTATATATAACTCTGGTAAATATTGTATAAATTATAATCAAATGTATACTATAAATAGCTTCATGAACTGTTTATTTGATTATTATATTTTATCATTCTGTCGCGAGATTCTGTGTTTGTTTTCTTCTTCTTTTCTTATTTTTCTTCATTAACTCTAATGATTATCTATGTTCTGGATTGTTTAAGTTGTCACAGTTGGTATCATAGCTTTGGTTTAGCGATAACCTTAGCTTTGTGGGGTTTGACTCATTAGAGATAGGGTAGTAATACCCAAGAATGAGTTGTTTGAGCGTATATATATATGAGAGTGCATACTTGTTAGTGTTATAAAATGTTTTATATTGTGTTTACTTATCCGTTGAGTTGTTTATAAATTCTGGTCGGTGCGTGGGACGCCATGTTATCGATAGGGGTTTCTAAACACTTAAACGAGACAAGTTGACATAATATTGTTTTAAAATCGGGTAAGTGAAATAATTTTACCTAAATTATATTATATATATATAATTACAGCTTTCATGAGCCTATATAATTATCAATGAATGTTAGTTGTTAGGAGATGATAATATTTAATTATCATCGATTATTGGTGGAATTAAATTTAAAACGAATACTTTATGAACTCCATTTCACGAAATGTTCAATAATTAAATTGAACTGAAATCCAATTACAATAAGAATTGTTTAAAATAACAAAGTTGTAAATTAGTGAAATGTTTTTGTAATATAGTAATGAAATTTATATAAGTATATTTATAATATGGCTTATAAATAGAAAAGATTTAAAAGCTGAGAATTTTATAATTTAAAATCCCTGTTGATTTTCAAAATTGTTTTCGAAGCCTTCAAAATTAATAATAATATTATTTTAAAGTGTTTTGACTAGGAATATATTTTGAAAAGATTTTTAGGAAAAATAAAACCATTGAACTCACTTTGGTCGCTAGGAAATAATTCGGGGGATGACTGCAGCATCGCCAGTATTCATTTTCGAGTTTCTGAGTGAGAATTGCTACCAAAAGAAATGTATTTCCAGTTAAAACAAGTTTTGATTGTGAAAAAAATTATTCCAATTATGATTTGATAAATATATCAAAATAGTTTTTGAACTTATAAATTGAAAAGAGTATAGAGAAGAAAAAAAAAGTTTACAACTTATTAATTTGGACAAGAATATAAAATCGAATTTTAAAAAACGGTTGAACATTTTGATTTAGCAAATAATAGAAAATTTGTATTTAAGATATGAATTAAAAAAAATTAACCTAAGAAATGTTAAATAAATTGAGTTAGTGATATGAAATATATAAAATGAAGTTTAACTCAAGAACGCTTAAATAAAAATGAATTATATTTGAAATGAGTTAGATAAATAATGAAATGAATTTTAAGTAAATTAGTTTGTATAACTTATAGGTTTGAGAAATATTAAGGTAAAACAAATTTAAATTTTTTGAATGTGAATGATAAGAAAAGAAATTTTTTAACTTGAATAAAATTAAATAAAATGAGTAATGGATTAAATGAAATAAAATTTAATTTAATAAAGATTAAATGAATTGAATTGGATTTGAATGAAACTAGATGAATTAGTAAAGTGAATTAATTCCACTTAAGCTATAAAATGAATTAATAGAATGAATACAACTTGAATTATAAAATAAAATGCAATTTGGGTGTGAAAGAAATTGAATAAAAAATAAATGAGTGTAAGAAAATTTATATGAGTAATTGAATTTAATTTAAATTGGATGTAAAAAAATTAAATGCAAATGGAATGAGTTTCAATAAAATTGAGTGGTAACTAATTGAATATGGAATAAGTTAATGAAATAAATTATGAAATGGAAGTTAACTTAAGAAAAGTTGAATAAAATTGATTGTGATAAAAAGAAAATTTTAATATGAATTTGAGTGATAAAATAAAATTTACTTAATTAAGATTATTAATATGAATTTGAATAAATAAAGCGAACTAATGAAAATAATCAATGAATTAATATGAACTTAAGTTATGAAGTTAAAATAAACACGACTTACATTTTTATAAAATGTTTATAATAAACTTAAATGGTTTATGAAATGGTTTATAAATGATATTAGTATTAAATAGAATATACAAAATGGTAATGAAATAAAATTTAACTCCAAATAAGATTAAATAAAATGATTTATAAAAATTGTTACCTGGGGGTTTGACTAGGCAACTAGGTCGTTCGGCATTTCAGAGCCTCGTCCAACATTCAGTGGTCGTTTGGCATTTCAGAGCCTCGACCAGGCAACTGGGTCGTTCGGCATTTCAGAGCCTCGTCCGGCATTCAGTGGTCGTTCGGCATTTCAGAGCCTCGTCCGGCATTTAGTGGTCGTTCAGCATTTCAAAGGCTCGTCTGGCATTCAGTGGTCGTTCGGCATTCCAGCCTCGACCGGCATTCAGCCTCGTTCGGCATTCAGCCTCGCTCGACATTCCAGCCTCGACCGGCATTCAGCCTCGTTCGACATTCGAAGGTCGTCCGACATCAGAAGTATCGTTTGGCAGAAGTCTCGACCAGCATGGAGCCTCGCTCGGCGGAAGTCTCGCTCGGCATTTGCCATTCGGCATTCATGGTTTGGCACACAGGAGTTAATTACTTTGGGCTGAGGTATCTCGCCACTAGGCCCACCAGGGAAGTCCAACCCATCTTCATCTATAAATAGAGGGGCAGGGGCACAGTGAAATGGACTTTTTTCGAGAACACTGGGGAGACTCTACCGCTTTCAAGACTCGTTCTTTTTGCTTAGGAATTGCATTCAAGTAATTGGTGTACGGATTGTATCTGTAATCGATTATCAAGTAAAGCAATAAAGATTAACCTCAAAGTGGACGTAGGCAGTTACGCCGAACCACTATAAATCTGGTGTTCTTATTTTCAGCATTTAACTTAGCATATTGCTCTCTGTTTACATTTACTTTCTTCATTTATCTCTCTACACAATCTTACTCAACGAGGTTAGTGACCAATTTTGGTGCTAACACTTTGGTGCTTTCATTGAGAATCGAATTCTCAGGCCACAAGGATCTGCTTTGAAGCTACTGGATTGAATAAATCCCCCGAAGGAGATCCGAGTCATTCATAGGACGTCCGTTGATTCTACTCAGAGTTCCTACCAATAACTCTACAATGGGAAGACCACGCACTAGATCAGCCTCTCATAATGCGAACGCCCATGAGACCGCTAGCGTACAGCAAGTAGGACCTAACAATCAGCAAGAAAATCTGGGTGCAGGGACTGTCGCCCAGGACCAAATGCAAGTTGTCGCCAGAACAGAGTTCAACGACTTGATGAGAGAGCTCATGGAAAGCAGGAGACAACTTGGAGAGCAGATGCAAGCCAACGCCAACCTTATGGCACAGCTCACACAACAACAACATCAGAATGATGGGGGCAGTTCAGCTCCTTACTCTTCATCTGACACCTCAACTTCATTTGATGAACCCCCTAGGTGTAGATGTCGCAAGACTGAAACTACGCAAGCAGGCGCTGCCGATCAACCCAATGGGGATCAGTTACACCTCGAAGACCGCAACCGAGATGGAACGGGAAACTTAAGGACTGGAGCGCAGGTGGAGGCTGGACGCCCGGCTCACCAAGATGCCAAAGATGCCGAACCTCAAGATGCACGTTTGGCAGATCGCCAGCAGAGGAGGTATCAGCTTGATTAATCCCGTAGGATGGACTCCAACCTTCCACCTTCCATACAAACCCCAGACCTGACAGCTATGATCAGACAGTTGATGAAAGAGAATCAAGGCTTATCAAACGATGATTGGGGAGTGTCCAGAAGTCATACTCCGTTCACAGACATTGTTTTACAGGCTGAGTACCCCAGGAAGTTCAGCATGCCAACTATCCCGGCTTATGAAGGAAATACCGACCCCAGGAAACATGTAATGAGGTACGAATGGATGATGGATTCAGCTAGAGCGAATGATGCAACCAAGTTCAGGTGCTTTCCAATAACTCTATCTGGGATCGCAACCATGTGGTTCACTCGACTTCCTCCGCGGTCCGCATCCAGTTTTGAGGATTTGGCGAAGAAACTTATAGAACAATTCAGAATACATACTACTCGTCCAAAGGACGTGATGTCTCTATCAAGTGTAAACCAAGCTCCTGGGGAGTCGTTGAAGGAGTATTTACAGAGATTCCATGTTGCGGCTACTGAATTCAGTAATCCCAATGATCATGCAATTCTTATGGCTGTGATGCGAGGTGTGGATCCGGATTCAGAGTTTGGATATTGGCTGGTAGGAAAACCTTCGACTACGCTAGAGCGTTTTTACTCAAAGGCACATTAGTTCATAAGAAGATAGGAAGCCAGGTGGATAACGCGAGATAAGGCCCCGGGGCCTGTTCAGGAGTCCGTGAAAAGCAACATTGCTGTGAAGCAATCCAGAGACAACTCGGGGAAAGTTCAGGTCAATGTCCAGAACAAGCCCGGGCAATCTAAGGAATCCGGAGGAAGAAATCAGGGGAAGAAGAGAGAAGTGGGGAAATGGAAGCCGAGAATTCCAACCTACAATGAGTACACCCCACTGAATGCATCTCTTGAAAATATTTACCTATCAACTTGCAATGCCTTTCAGTACAGAAAGCCATGCCCAAAGGAGTCAACCGAAGAACAAAAGCGGACCGGGAAGTATTGTCGCTTTCATGAGACTTATGGGCACAATACTGAAGAGTGCAGACACCTACACGACGCTATAGAGAAGTTGATTAGGCAGGAAAAAGTTACAGGAGTTTGTAAACAATCCACAAGAAGGTGGACAGGGAACGTCCAATCATGGTCATGCACCAGCTCCACGTCACCCCGAGGAGCCTGCTCGGACCGTGGGCAGACTAGTCATAAACACGATCATCGGTGGACCTCACCCTGTAGATAAGAACTGGCAAGAAATGGAGCGGTATGCTAATTCCTTGAGGCATGCAGATTTTGAGTGTTGTTCCAACGTAGAGGATGGGACCCCTGCTAAACAGCTACGCATGATGACAGACGATATAGTATTCAGGAGCAGAGACGCTGACCAGGTGGAGGCTCCTACCATTGACCCGATGGTCATATCTGCGACAATCGGGCCGCCTTTTGTGAAAATAATTTTAATTGATTGTGGAAGTTCAGTCAATATCATCTTCAAGAAGGCTTAAGACCAGATGAAGATGGAGACGAAGGATTTGAAGCCATCTAAAGCTCGTATACACGGCTTTAATGGCGCAACGACCGATGCAGTGGGATATGTTGAGTTACCAGTTGAACTGGTACAAGGTGAGCGTAGGAGGGTGTGAATCCTACCTTTCGTAGTTTTGGATGTGGATTCTCCGTACAATGTGTTTTTGGGCCGACCGGCCCTGGCTGAGTTTAGGGCAGCATTGGCCCCGTGGTGTTTGACTTTAAAATTTCCGACTGACAAAGGAGTAGGTGTTATTCATGGTGACCAGGCGACCGGTCATGCATGTTATGTGGCTGAGCTCCGAGAGGCCCAGCGGAGGGAGAAAGGAAAGGTTGTGGACAATCCCATCCGCATCTAGCATACTGACAATTGACAAGTAATGCCCGAGCCCTGGCTCGGGCATGATTCTCGGATCTTTAGAGACATAGATCCAAGAGACGACGATGAGGAACCCAGGGAAGAAAAAGCAGCACCGGTTGAACTGACGATTGACATTTCAGTCAGCCGAGACGATCCATCGTGAGTGCTGAAGATTGGATCACAACTCAACCCCTCGATGACCAAAGACCTTAGCGATTTCCTCCGAGCGAATCTCGATGTTTTCGCTTGGACACATTCCGACATGTGTGGGATTTCTCCCGCTATTACGAGTCATATATTGAACATAGACCCAAAGTACGTCCCAGTTAAGCAAAAGAGGAGAGGAATGGACCCGAAGAGGTCCGCTGCTCTTAGAGAGGAGGTGGACAAACTCAAAGCCAATGGGTTCGTCCGCGACGCCCTCTACCCAGAATGGGTATCAAACCCCGTGCTGGTGAAAAAGGCGAACGGGAAATGGAGAACTTGCGTAGATTATTCCGATTTGAACAAAGCATGCCCCCAAGGACAGTTTCCCATTACCTAGAATTGATCAGTTGGTCGACTCCACTGCAGGACACGAGTTGTTGTCATTCATGGATGCGTACTCGGGGTACAATCAGATCCCGATGCACATTCCGGACCAGGAACACACTAGTTTTATCACAAACGTTGGGCTATATTGTTATATAGTAATGCCATTTGGATTGAAAAATGCGGGAGCAACCTATCAGCGTTTGGTGAATCGGATGTTTAAAGATCAGATTGGTAGAACGATGGAAGTCTACGTGGATGACATGCTTGTGAAGTCACGACAGTCAAGCGACCACATTCGAGACTTAGCAGAGATGTTCGGTATACTCATATATTATAGGATGAAGATCAACCCTCTGAAGTGTTCCTGCGACGTTGTGTCGGGGAAGTTTTTGGGATTCATTGTTAATGCCAGGGGAATTGAAGAAACCCGGAAAAGATTCAAGCTATTCGAGATGTACAAGTGCCCAGAACTATAAAACAGGTACAAATCTTGAATGGAAAGGTGGCTGCGCTGAGTCGATTTATATCCAGAGCCACAGACAAGTGCATTCCCTTCTTCGATATAATAAAGAAAGGAAAGAGGAATTTCGAATGGACATCCAACTGTGAGGAAGCGTTCTGAGATCTGGTGAGGCATTTGGAGAGTCCTCCAGTGCTGTCGAAACCAGTAGACCACGAGATGATGTACGTTGCTTGGCCGTATCCCCGCATGTTATAAGTGCGGCTTTGGTCCGCGAGGAGGACTGAGTTCAAAAGCCGGTATATTACGTTAGTAAACGTTTAACGGGGGCAGAGAGGAATTATCCTAAAATTGAGAAATTGGCATATTGCTTGGTGAATTCATCACGCAAGCCGCGTCCATACTTTCAAGCACACTCAGTCAGTATTTATACCGATCAGCCCTTGCGAAAGGTACTCCAACAACCAGAAACTTCTGGAAGGATGTTAAAATGGAATATCGAATTGAGTCAATTCGATATTACCTACCTGCCGCGAAGAGCCATACAAGGGCAAGCATTAGCAGATTTTATCGCTGAGTTTACTGTGCCAGACGAACCAGATGGTCACAGTGTCATTCCTCCCATTCAATGGAAATTGTACACCGATGGGGCATCAAACGACCGTTGCTCCGGGGCTGGTGTAGTCCTTGTGACTCCAGAAAATCGATCGATTTGTTATGCTTTGAAGCTCAATTTCCCGGCTATGAATAATGAAGCAGAATATGAAGCATTAATTGCTGGTTTAAAGCTCGTTGGAGAACTCGGGGTAAAATCAGTTGAAATCTTTTGTGACTCGCAGCTGGTGATGTACCAAGTGCGAGGAGACTACCAAGCAAGGGGACAAAAGCTTGCTCCATACCTTGCTCTGGCTCAGGAACTATTGGCGAACTTCGAACATTATGACATTTCGCATGTCCCACGTGAACAGAACAAGGAAGCCGACTCGTTGGCCAAATTCGCAAGCATTGACGATGCACAACAAATGGGATTAGTTCCCGTCGATACCTTACATGCTCCAAGCATAGATGTGATGGAAGTCAATTTTGCATTGGAAACGGAAATCAAGAAGGAGTCGTAGATAACTCTGTTCAAACAATACCTGCTAAACGGGACTCTGCCCGAAAAAAGAAGCGAAAGGCGACAGGTCATTCGCAAAGCCGCGTGATATGTGGTGCAGGGAGAAGTAATGTATTGGAGGGGGTTCTCGGTTCCCTTACTACGGTGCATCGCCCGTGATGAAACAAGGCGAGTCTTGGAGGAAGTTCACGAAGGAGAATGTGGCGATCATACTAGGGGGCAGACACTAGCAAAAAAGATCCTCCGTTACGGATACTATTGGCCAACTGTGAATCAGGATGCTGCAGACTATGTAAGAAAATGTGACAAGTGTCAAAGATACGTAAAAATCTCTAAAGCTCCACCGACGGAACTCACGCAAATGGTTAGTCCATGGCCGTTTGCAATCTGGGAATCGACATAATCGGTTCTTTGCCTATATCCAAAGGTGGTGCAAAATACGCGATAGTTGTAGTCGACTACTTCACGAAATGGGCCGAAGCAGAGCCTTTGGCCAGAATCACCTCCAAGAAGGTCATTAATTTCGTTGTATGAAACATTATATGCCGCTTTGGCCTCCCGCGAACCATCATTACAGACAACGGAACTCAATTTGAAAGTAGAGAATACAAAGATTTCCGTTTAAAGTACGGCATTGAGAAAAAGTTCGCCGCCGTTGCTCATCCGAAGGCTAATGGACAAGTTGAGGCCGTGAACAATATAATCAAGTCCATATTGAAGAAGCGTTTGGAAAAGGCTGGAGGCAAGTGGGTAGATGAACTCCCAACAGCGCTATGGGCTTATAGAACTACCCACAAGTCCGCGACCGGCCACACTCCATTCACATTGGCATACGGCTCGGAAGCTGTTATACCCATGGAGCTTGAAGTTCCATCACATCGAGTGACATATTATGATCCTAAGACGAATCAGGATCTCTTGTTGGAATTACTGGACTACATTGAAGAAAAACGTGAAGAAGCTGAATTAAGGGCGGCAGCATATAGGCACCGAGTCAAGCGATATTACGACGAAAAAGTCCGCCCAAGAATCTTTGATGTGGGTGATCTCGTTTTGAAACGAGTTGTCCCGGTACCATCACGTATGAATCCCAACTGGGAAGGTCCATATGTCGTTGAACGGAAGCTTGGAGAAGGAACTTTCAAGCTAGCGACCATTGATGGCGTGACACTCCCCCGAGCATGGAATAGTCAACATTTGCGACGTTATTATATTTAGCCTGTTTCTTTCATGTTTTAGGTGCAATTAATTCCCTTATGTTTTTATTCCATTGATTCTTAGTTCCCTTTTTAGCATGTAATCGGAAGATTTAGTTTGTTTTCATTAATAAAGCTTGAAGCCATCCTTTGTATGAATTATTGGTGTTTCTAAACCTTATAATCCGGTGGAAAACAACTGGAGTTACATTATTCTGTCTGACGTACAAACTCGCATAAACGACTTAAATCTCTGAGTCCGCTGAGTGCGGACCGGAGTACTCTTTGTCCCCGAAGTGTGGACTAGAGTATAAACGACTCAGAATCTCCGAGTCCCCTGAGTGCGGACCGGAGTACTCTAAGTCCCCGGAGTGCGGACTAGAGTATAAACGACTTAAATCTCCGAGTCCCCTGAGTGCGGACCGGAGTACTCTAAGTCCCCGGAGTGCGGACTAGAGTATAAACGACTTGAATCTCCGAGTCCTTTGAATGCGAACTGGAGTACTCTAAGTCCCCAAAGTGCAGACTAGAGTATAAACGACTTGAATCTCCAAGTCCCCTGGATGTGGACCGGAGTACTCTAGGTCCCCAGAGCGCGGACTAGAGTATAAACGACTTGAATCTCCGAGCCCCCTGAATGCGGGCCAGAGTACTCTAAGTCCCCAGAGCGCGGACTAGAGTATAAACGACTTGAATCTCCGAGTCCCCTGAATGCGGATCGGAGTATTCTAAGTCCCCGGAGCGCAGATTAGAATATAAACGACTTGAATCTCCGAGTCCCCTGAATGCGGATCGGAGTACTCTAAGTCCCCGGAGCGTGGACTAGAATATAAACGATTTGAAACTCCGAGTCCGCTGAATGCACCTTAGAAAGCTCATCGTCGAGCTTCGCCTTCAAGAGTCTTGTAGCAACAATCTCGTTGCAATATCGTTGAGACTCCTCTTGAGTGGCTATCTTCTCTTCCTTCTCCTTAGAGAATAGCTCTTTCAACTCTTTGACTTGCAGGGCGAGTGCATCCCTTTCTTTCTGAATAGAATCTTTTTCTAAAGCCAGGGCCCCACTGCGTTGGAGCGCTTCGTCAAGTTCCTTTTTATGAGTCATCTCTAGACGAGTGACGGCCTCGGCAGTATGTTTAGCACTCTGTTCGGCGGCCTCGAGCTTGGACTTGTACGAAGCGAGCTCTTCATCCTGATTTTTGATAATGTCTTTATCGAAGATAGCTTCAAGCTTCAAGCAGTCGATTTCTATTGACGCTCAATGGAGATTTCCGAGACTTTTTCGACTAAATGAACAAACGCGTCATGTTGAACATAGACGTCGTTGTTGCAAGCGATGGCACTCTGCTTGACATGCCCCGGAATATGATGAATTGCTGGAAGGAACTTCAGACCGTCAAAGCAGATTTTGGGACATTTAGCTTTAAGCTCGGCCAGCTTCTCCGATATCGCTGGGTCTACCGTAGGAACAGGGGGAGGAGGTTTTGAAAGTTCTGTTCTCTTACGATGTTCCCGAGATTGTCGCGTGCTTCATGAACCAGAATGTTGATCTCGGGAAACATCGGGTTGAGACCCCTTCTGCGAAGACTTTTCTCTGTCTTGCTCTGTTTGAGGAGGAGGATCGCGAGAGTATGAAGACTGACTGTGAGATTTCTTTCGATAAGTCGACTCTCGAGGACGGTTGTCTCGGTCTCCGGAGTCGTCTCTATCGCGGCGCTTACCGGTGCCCGAATCCCGGCCAGAATGGTGAAAGATGGATGAGCCGTGAAGACGATCAAATCTGTGGGAGCGTCCCATGTCACCTGCATAAAATGAAAATGACGACAAGTTAGAAAAGATCAGGGTGATGGCGAAGATTGAAGTGCAAGGTGAAGTGCGCGTGTCCGTGTGTGTCCTAGTGTTTCCCCCGACGGACCAGTTTTTTTACTAATTGGAGTTTTATCTCCCTGGACTTGGACTTGAACTCCCGTATCGCCTTTAGCAGGTGAATGAAGCTTGAGGGCCTCTGGATCATCGAAACCGTAGTTGAGCAAATCGTCAGGAATGGTAAGGTTCGACAGGCCCTTCAGAGAACTTTCTAAATGCTGCGAGGAAGTTTCTTTTTTCGTTGGAATAAGGGTAACTTTAGAAGTTCCGCCCACAGTTTTCTTCCTCAGCTTGCACGTCAGTTTCTTCTTACTCTTCGAATGGGAAGACGACGTTTCAATGTCATGAACTTCAACTATCGGGCCCCGAGACGGACTAATATTCTCTCCCTGTACTTCGGGCGTTTCTGCTTCTTTAATCTCCCCCTCCTCTAGTGTGTCAGGGGCGTTCTGTGCTGAAGACTCGGCATGCCTTTTCCCTTTGCCAGCAGCAGGCCTGGGTATGGTAACACCCTGAGGGAGGCTTATCCTCCGACCTTTTTCCAACAGCCCGAACTGTGTAAGTGACTCATTTGAAATGAGGGATTTGATGTCCTGATCTTCTACGGGGAGATCTCGGATAGTTTCCACTGCTTCAGAGTATCCGGAGCCTTCGAGACGTGGAGTGATACCTGAAAAAGTGGATAAAGAATCAGAAAAGATGCAGATTCCGCCAAATTTAAGTGTTGATCTAGGAAACGAACTTACTCCCTTCCACCCATCTCCTAGAGAAACCGGAAGGGCAACGAACATAGAACCACTCTTGCTTGTACTGGGCAAATTTGCTCCATGCCCCAGTCAGGATTTGGAATTTACTATATGGCTCCAGAATTATGAAAGACGGGCTATCCGACCATCTCTTGAAGCGATAAATATAACGGATATCGCCTAGAGTCGGAAGCCTGGAGAAGACACTCATAAAGAGGATACAAGTCCCATATAAGAAAGCATGACCGTTCGGAGGCAGTTGTGAAGGAGCGATCTCGATGTATTGCAATAAGTCGCGAAGGAAGGAGTTGAAGGGTGGAACGCTGCCGACCCAGCACATAAACTTATTGCAAGCTGTGTACCCAGTTGGGGACAAATGCGGACGATCACTCCCCGAAGGAACTAACACGTCATCGAAAGGGATTCTGTGGACAGAGCATATCCGACGGAGTGTAGTCTCATTAATCCTTGAGGCCTGTGAATCGGCTGGGTCATCTAAGAAAATAGCTGCCTCCAGAGCGTCAGGAGCTAAGTTGACGGATGCTATCACGGTGCTCAGTAAGTTTTGAGCAGGGGTAGTAGATGGACTCGAAGTATCTACAACTTCTCGTTGAGAGGATGGCCCAGGTCTGTCTGAGATCGTAGCAGAGCTAGATTTTCTAGACATCTCTAGTGAAGATCAAATCCAACAAAGCACCTGCTTGAACTATACTTGAAAAACAATTAACGTTAGACTTAACAACGTAAGTATTCCCCCCGTGTGGTGTGTGAACTAGTGTGATCATCCAAATATGAGTGCTGAGAAATTAAAAGTCGCAGAGTTGATGATATAAAGTTGAGCCTCGAACTGTCATCTTCAAAGACCGTCATCGCCGACCGTCTTCGAAAACCTACCCTATCATGTTTTTCAATTTTGGACTCGGACATTGGCACTATATGTTAAAGGCTATTATCTATTTTTATCGATTTTAATTCAGGCTTATAGTTGTTGAAACTGGGGAGTCATCAGTCCGGATTAGCTCGATATGCTGGTTTGTTTAAGTCCTTGTCCTTGTTTTTGTCATATGCATAGGCATGGGAAATAAGTGAGTTCAACATGGTTATGTTCAAGTTGGAATGATTTCGACTGTCGTTGTCTATTCATCAAAGGTCAAGACCGAGTGACACTTGAAACACGTGGCCTAAATGCCACTCGGCATCGACCTCGTTCAGCCTAAATGCTGCTCGGCATCGACCTTGTTCGGCCTAAATGCTGCTCGGCATCAACCTCGTTCGGCCTAAATGCCGCTCGGCATCGACCTCGTTCGGCCCTCAACTCATAAAGTTTACAGAGTCACTCTCGCGTAAAGTTTACCGAGTCACTCGTCTCGTACTTGACCATTCTTTGCTCAAGATGCAAGGGCCGAACGGCCGCGCTCGGTTCTTCTTCGCCCCTTGATTACCGAACTGCCTCAAAATCGACTAAAGTCATACTAAGTTCCTGCCTTAGGACGTGTCCAAACCTCAACTCGTCTCCCTCATCCACACGCCTCCTACTTTCTATAGTCTATGGAAAATTCACTAATTCGAACTCCCTAGTTTGAAAAAACATTCGAACGAAAGGTTCTTACCAAAGAGTATGGTTTGAGCTTGGGGATCTGTGGGCTTGAGATTGAAAGTCGTTCGGACTTAATTTAGGAAGGAAATGTAGGAAGGGCTTGATGGATTTAGAGTAGGAAAGAAAGATCAGAGAAGTGAACAAGGTTCGAGGGAGGTAAGCTACGAGTTCTTATAGGATGGCAGAGGTAAAAAGTAAAAAGAGAAGAAGAAGTGAAGTGCTGAACTTTATAGGGGGAGGAAAGGAAGCCGAAGTGGCAATGACCGTTAGAACCGGTCAAAGCGCATTCCTTGTTCGACATTAGCTATGCCGCTCGGCATTTATATATCGTTCGGCATCGAATATGTCGTTCGGCATTTGTATGTCGTTCGGCATCGGCATGCCGCTCGGCATACATTGCCTCAATCGGTATTCGAGAGAAAGTGCTATCAGGAAGACTATGCCAAAGCTCGAAGAAAAGGCTCATGATTCAAAGCGCATCACGTTCGATCACATGACGCACTTTGGGGGGCAAGTGTTACCTGGGGGTTTGACTAGGAAACTAGGTCGTTCGACATTTCAGAGCCTCGTCCGGCGTTCAGTGGTCGTTCGGCATTTCAGAGGCTCGTCCGGCATTCAGTGGTCGTTCGGCATTCCAGCCTCGACCGGCATTCAGCCTCATTCGGCATTCAGCCTCGCTCGGCATTCCAGCCTCGTTCGGAATTCAGCCTCGCTCGGCATTCCAGCCTCGACTGGCATTCAGCCTCGTTCGGCATTCGAAGGTCGTCCGGCATCAGAAGTATCGTTTGGAAGAAGTCTCGACCGGCATGGAGCCTCGCTCGGCAATTGCCGTTCGGCATTCATGGTTCGGCACACAGGAGTTACTTGCTTTGGGCCGAGGTATCTCGCCACTAGGCCCACCAGGGAAGTCCAACCCATCTTCATCTATAAATAGAGGGGCAGGGGCACAGTGAAATGGACCTTTTTTCGATAACACTGGGAGACTCTACCGCTTTCAAGACTCGTTCTTTTTGCTTAGGAATTGCATTCAAGTAATTGGTGTTCGGATTGTATCTGTAATTGATTATCAAGTAAAGCAATAAAGATTAACCTCAAAGTGGACGTAGGCAGTTACGCTGAACCACTATAAATCTGGTGTTCTTATTTTCCGCATTTAACTTAGCATATTGCTCTCTGTTTACATTTACTTTCTTCATTTTTCTCTCTACACAATCTTACTCAACGAGGTTAGTGACCAATTTTGGTGCTAACAAAAATGGTCCATAAATGAATTGATATGAAACATTGTTAAACACAAAGTAAAATAATTTAAATTTAACAAATTGAATTGAATAAATTGAATGTAAATGAAATAGATGTGAATAAATTTGAATCAAACCAATTAAATGTTAATAAAAATTGGATGTTAATTAAGAAGTGAAGTGTATAAATTAAATATTGACATTGGATAATGTAAATTAATATAATTTGAATTAATTAGATGAATAGTAATAATTATTGAATTTTTTCTTTGGTTGTAAATCATTGTTATTACTGTTTTGGCTGCATATGATCGTTATGTTGTGAATTGGTGCTAATGCTTATGATTTGGATTCAAATTTCATGTTATATAGTTCTATATATTTTATAAATGGCTAATATTCAAATTTGAGTTGAGATAGGTACATACGAAGACCGTTGTACGTATACGCGGATTTATTTATTCTTTTGCTTGCTTAATACGAGCGAACTCGCTTGTATTAATAATAGTAAGGTACGTATCTCGGATTACATACCGCACTTTTATATGTTTCCCTATGGGATGCCTCATCATTGAGATGAAACGTATATTTAGTATATTTGATATATATTTGGGATATATATTGTATTGTAAAAAAAATTCGATCGAGCCGTGCAAAGGAGACTCTACCGAAATTTTTCGTAGATTCGGGTGTTAGAAAAAAATTTAGGTTTTAAAAATTTTATAACTTGTTTCTATATACAAGTTATAATTTTCGTAAAATCGATATCGGAGTGGCATAGCGAGAGCGTCGTAAAAGTTTTGTAAATATGATTTTAATGTTTTGTAAGTTGATAATTTTGAATAAAATATATCAAATATTAAATTCCATACTTGACCCATTTTCGAGGATGAAAAGTTTTGAGTGGGGGAGAATGTAACGATCCGTATATTTAACTATTTTAAATTTTTGAAACTAATATAATTATGGAATAAAAATGGTTAAAAATAGAAATTTAATGACTTATTAATTTAGTTTATTGAATATGAACTTAGGTAAAATTTTGAAATAAACAATTTCGAAGATTTTGAAAATAACCATTATTGAAATGAAGTTCAATGTATTAACTGTGCTTATGATCAATAATTGGAATTGAATAATAAATATTGAATTATTTAGATGAAAATAAAATAATTATTGATAATTAAAATTCATTTGAAACTTAATGTTTATTAATATAATTCATCGGATAATTAAATTGTTTAAATTTAATATTGGAAATTTTATATTTTATTTAATGAGTATAAATAGCCATTTTGGTCACTGTCTCGGATTTCGACAAAACCAATTTCATCGGATTCGTAATAGTGAATTATTATATGATTTCAAGTTTCGTAGCGATCGGACTTGTCGTTTGGTCGTGCGAGCTTGAAACGCGTAGAAATTAATTAAAGGAATTTAATTAAAATAAATTGATTTTGAAATGTTATCTTTTGAATATGATGAAATTGGCTCCCGAAACTAGTTCCATTACATTCGGAATGGGGTTAATACATTAGGAACGCCAGGCGACACGCTTCGTCTGGAGTTCGGAATTTCGCGGGCCAATCAAGGTAGATATTTTCTTATTTTAATAATATATATATACTTATCTTACTTGGCATTTCGTACATTCCACCCTCAACCTTGTCTCCCCTCGTGCATTTCTTTTCCCCTTTCATATCTCATTTCAAATCCCACCAGGTCCAAAAAAACAAAATATAAACAAACGACAATCGAGCGCGCGATGGCGATAGGGGCAGAGCGCGCGTACACGCCGGCGGAACGTGGGAGGAGCACTCGCTGCAGTCGCGACTGGTCTGGATTTCTTGATCGTAGGACGGCGCGGTTGCTGGAGGGTGGCCGCAAGGCTTGAGGGATATGGCGCACGTGGCCGCTAGCGAGGCTAGCTCGGAGGTGGCGCGATGGCGGCGATTGAATCGAAGAAAAAAAACGGAATGATGTAGGTCACGATGTCGCGAGAGGAAGGAGGAAGTGTTCTTGCATGCGTTCCTGTAGGTTGATAGAGTGTGATTAAGATGAGGGTTGTTTAATTATTTGATAATTATTCCATTAATTATAATTTAATTATCATTATATTGATTATTGCATAATTCTTTCGTACAAAGCTCGTTTAGGACGAAACAAATTGCGTTGGGATCGTATCGACGTCATCTACAGCCTGGAATCGAAGTGGTATTTGTTTGAAGTTGAAAATATTTTCAGTTTCAAATAAAAAGGTGAGTGTTTTAAACGCTCACAAATGACTAAATTATTTTATTGTTAGTTAAATTGAAATCGTGAAGTGATTTAAATTTATCGATTGTTGTTTGGTAAATTTAACTGTCATGGAAATTGATATAGAAATTTATATGTTAGAATTTTGAATTAATAGTTAAGTTAAAATTAGAATTAATCTGCTAGTAAAATTCTCAATTATTGATAATTGGTTAATTGTTGTGATTTTTGACTGTTGAATGTTCGTTGTGATGGATGCAAATTGGTTGATATTTGAATAATTAGATGTTTATTTATTTTGATATATCATGTTATCATCCTGTATATTATTTACAGTATATAAAACTGTAAATCAAATTATTTCGAATAAATTAAGAAATAGGTTGAAATGATGTATACCTATGACATTTATTTTGGATTGAAATGATAAATATCCATCCCTGAATTAAATTGAAATAATTGATTCACTTGGACATAGGATAGAAAATTTTATATGGACACCGGATTGATTAAATTAAATGATTTCAGAATTTTGATTTGAAATTATTTAAATGATTTTGATTTAAAGAAATAAAAAAATCGAATTTATGAAAATGAATTATTTTCGAACTTGAGCTCGAAATTTTGAAATTTAAATTTGGTTACAGGAATTGTTTAAATAATCGAAGTTGAGATTTTGAAGTTATAATTGAAATATGATTTGAATTTTGGAAATTGATTTGTTTTAAAAGATTGGACTTTTATTCGAACTTTGAATATTGCTAAGTAAAAGTAATTTAAATCAATATTTCAAAAGTTGAGCTCAGAATTGAATTAATTTAAATATTTGGACAATGAATTGAACATCGAAGTTAAATTTGATTTAAATGATTTAAATCGCTACTTTGAAAATTGAGCACGAAATTGAAATGGTTTAAAAATTGAGAATTGAGTTAAAATTTAACCATTGAATCAAAAAGTTGAAGTTGAAATTGAAATCGATCTGGAATTGAAATTGAAATTAATTTGTAATTGAAATTGATTTGAATTGAAATTGAAATCGAAGTTAATTCAAATTGAAATTGAAATTTAATCGATTAAATTGAAATGGAAATTGAAATTGATTTAAAGTGAAAAATTTGGAATTTAATCAGTTTGACATTGAAACTACTCTCAAATAAATTATTTTAATATAAACTATTTAAGATCTATTTTTTTAAAATTCAAATTATTTTGATTTTCCAAACTATTTTACTTTATAAAACATTTTAAATACTTAAATCATTTTATATCAAACTATTTTAACTATTTAAACTGTTTTAAACAATTTAAATTTTTTTCCAAACTATTTTCTAAAAATTGAAACTGGTCAAGGCTGGAATGTCTATATTTAAATCCTTGTTTTAAATACGAATTGGGTTAAAATGAAGTTATAACCTAAATTAAAATTAGAAACAATTTTGGAAGCGAAATTGAGATAATGAAACGAAAATGACTTTGAAGTGAAATAGTATATTTTGAGTAAATATGATGATTTTGAAATGAAATGATATTTTGAAGTGAATATGATATTTTGATGTCAAATATGAATCATTTCGAAATGTAAAAGTACCAACCGTTGCGTAAAATGATGTTTGGTTGTTAAAGAAACCAAGGCCTTTTATTGGCATACTCTCCATCAATATTGGAACCACTTTAACAACTGTGTATGCGGAGGAGACTCCAGAACGAAGTGGTTGGATTTGGCATCGTTTGCTGGATTTTAAGAAAGAGAACGATGATGGATAGACCCCGGCACTTGTGCCAATTTAAAATGACTAAAACAGGACGGCTTGACAGGGCCAAGCGGGCTAGCTGCCCCTAGCGGACATCCGTTCTTCGATTTTTCTTCTTGGACTTGGTCCATACTATTACTCTTGTTGTTGGTTTCGATTGGTGCACCTTGATTTGGGATAGCCTCCCTTTGACTCGATAAGGATGGATGTACGCAGTGGGCGGTCGTGGCTACGATGCGTTACCATCAGCCCTGCGACCTGAACTGGTAGTATCCTGTGATGCCCCACCTCTATACTCAGACTAACCAAGGACACTACTGGGTGATGTCGTTAATTAGTACGAACAATAAGGCTGTTGAGGAGCGACCAACTGTATAATTGATTTGAGCAAAAACCGATATGTCAGATAGTATATCAGAGGAAATCCGACATATCCAATCCAAACTCAAATCTACTACACAGTGGCTATGAGGCCTCCAGAAATAAATATAAATTAAGCATAACACAAATCAGTCACAGATATTCATGTCACTAAGGCGGAAATAGATATGAATATAACACATAGAAGTGTACATCAAAGTAGTGGTCATGCAAGATCCACTACATCACAAAAGAATAGGTACAAGTGCTAGACAAAAGAATATGTATACATCAAGGAGTCTCTATCTCGAATGTATAAAATCAAAAACTACTAAGCTAAAGTAGTTAGCCAAAAGTCAGAAGCTAGTCCCTGCTAAGAAGTCAAGTGGAAGCACCTGAAGCACCTCGATCTGACCCGAGTATTATTTAAGAAGAAAAATATTAAACGGATCAGTCTAGCTATAAATATCATACAAGATGAGGTAGGATAAGAGATACGACAAAAATATATGATAACAATAATGCCATACTGTGACAAGTATACATTTGATAACAACAAAAATCATACAATATCTCGAATCTCCTCAAATATCCAAAAAGAATATCATATTCTTTAGCTTATTCACCAAACCTCAAATATTGACAAAACATATCAATGCAAATCACAAAAATTGGTGAAACGCAAATTCCAGAAATCAATGATTAGAAATCCATAAATCACAAAGAGGGAGGCCTATCACAAACGGGAGCATGAAAACTCACCAACACGTGTATCACAAACGGAACATTATTTCATGGTCACTAACCTATCAAATTTGAGCCGAAGCTCCATAAACGGCCCGAAGACCATGGGCCGCTACCCCACCTATTTGAGCCGAAGCTCCACAAACGGGGTTTAATCCCCCACACAAGCAAAGAGACATCGCACATCGCTAGTCTAAATCACAAAATGATCATCATTGATCGATAAGTGTAAATTACACTAAGCTAGTAAATAAATTAGTTAGGCTTCATGTCCCATAACCACTAGCTTAACTTAAATATTTACGAACAAATTGTAGACTTCCACTCGAAAATAAGTGTAAATTACACTAAGCTAGTAAATAAATGAGTTAGGCTTCATGTCCCATAACCACTGGCTTAACTTAAATATTTACGAACAAATTGTAGATTTCCACTCGTAGATTGTCACGAGAGTTCAATCGAACAAGTCCAAGAATTAACCGACGAAGTAAACGCAAGCGTTTCATACCACTTGTTTTGCTAAGCCGTTTAATTAGATTTCTCATACGAATGAGGTAAAGGTTTGTATATACTAATAGATTGGAAAACGGTTTTAAAAATGAGCTTTGTATTAAAAGTAACGTTGAAATCGGTTTTGTGAAAGAGTCTAAGTATTTACTACTAGTATAGAAACCTTTGTATTTAAAAGTGACAAATTACAGAAATGATTGTAAAAACAATCTATCATTAAAAATCCACATTCGACGACGTGAATTCCAACCATAAAAATCGATATCAAATCCCAATCAAATGGATATTCCAAAAAATCCATAAATGAAGTCATCAAAGTCGATAATAATTGACAACAACTAACCGGATCAACAAAAATCGATAAAAATTAGAAATCCACTCAAAAACAGCCAAAATAGGAAAAACTGCACAGAACCAAACATCTGGTTGGGGAACCAGACGTCTGGATTTTGTCTCTGCCTTTTTTTCTTTTCCCAAGGACCCCTTCCAGACGTTTGGATTTTTCAACCAAACGTCTGGATTTTCTTCCAGACGTTTGGATTTTGTCTCTGCTTTTTTTTCTTTTCCCAGGGACCCCTTCCAGACGTCTGAATTTTTCAACCAGACGTCTGGATTTCCTTCCTGACATCTGGATTTTCCTACTAGGCAAAATCAACCTAGCCTAAAAAGGGCAAAAATCAGCCTAGCCTAAAAAGGGCAAAAATCCAAACCGGAAGCGATCGAACGAGCGATGGATGCTAGGGATTTATGTCAATCGACAACCCAGCCCTATATGCTCTTCGATACACCACCAAAAACATGTCAAAACATCCAAGATAGGATATTTAAAGATTTTGACTTCAAAATACCAAAGTTGGAAAATTCACCAAATCAATTCAAATCAAAAGCAATTGAACATGAAATAGATGTTAGGAATTCATACCTAACAACAAATGAAAGCTATAGACATAGATGTGAGTTCAAGAACTCACCTTTAAAACTCAAAAACAACGAATGAGAAGCTCTAAAACGAGGCAAGATCAATTCCTCTTCAATACACCTCTAGAATCTTCAATCTATTATCAAAGATGAAGTTTTTCCTAAGTTAGGTTATAGGAATTTCTAAAAATTGAAGAGAGATTGAGATGGAAAAGATGAAGAGGATGCTTACCTAAGCTTCTCTTTGATTTTAGAGCAAGAACTTGAATTTCCTAAGAGAACTAGGGCTTAGGAATTTCTAATCTCCTCTCTTTTCCTCCATTTTTCCTTTTGCTTGAGTGTTAGGAAATGTTATGAATGATTGAAGAGGAGTGGAGTGGGAGTTGTTATTGTAGAGGAGTTGGGTTCTTTGTTAGGTTAGTGGGATGAAACCCAAACTCAAAGCCCCAAATGAAAATATCAAAATTCTAATCAACTCCAAACATATCGATGTTTATGCTCAAAAAGGTCGCAAACGCCATTTTGGACTCAATGGAAATGATCTCGAGTCCGAATTCGACCGTTTACAAAAAGTCACGTTTTGGACTTTTAAATTCAACTAACGATGCTATATTTAAATAAATCATTAAATATATTATCGTAAAATATGCCGGTTGTTACATATCCTACCTTGAGCATTGCCTCATTTGCCTTATCATACTTTTATCCATATACGAGACCCCTACGATTTTGGCTTAGTGTTGTCGTATCACGGCGCATCCCTATCCCCCGACGTGCTATTGGGGCGATATATGTAAACCGTACGACAATGCTTAAAAACGCGTTAAGAGGGATTAATGTAAAGCCTTAACGCTAGGAAAAATATTTATTTTACTGATTGGACATTATATATATAGCGTATTCTACTATATATAAATAATTTGACGGACCCTTAAGAGATGGAAAATCCCATAACATCTCATGAGTTATTGCACGCACGTTATACACTAGATAAAAGATGTGAAACCCCGTAAACAACTCTGACGTTATTACACTCATGTTATGTGATATCGATTTGACTCACATAAGGGTATTTTAGTCCTGACTCGAGTGTTTTCTCTTTTCATTACACTCGGGTTAGCCTTGAGTATTTCAGCGCATTGAAGATCATTTTCTGGAAGACGGAGACGAAGATTTGGTATATTATTACTATTATTATTCTCTGCATCATGTTGTTCTGCTGCATTATTTTATTTGATCCTGTTGTATATATAACTCTGATAAATGTTGTATAAATTATAATAAAATGTATAATATAAACAGCTTCATGAACTGTTTATTTGATTATTATATTTTATCATTCCGCTGCGAGATTCTGTGTTTGTTTTCTTCTTCTTTTCTTATTTTTTTTAATTAACCCCAATGAGCTATGTTCCGGATTGTTTAAGTTGGACATGTGTGGATTATTGTCCATTTAAACCTTTCAAAACGTGAGTCGTCACATATATAATTAAAGGTAAATAATTTCATGATTTATTACATATACATAAATATAAAATTTTTATATATATATATAATTTTAAAATATTTTTCAGTTCAAAACCAACTTAGATTTGCAAATATTATAATTTAATATATATTTTCTATGAATTAATTAGTAGTTTCGGCCATAATTAGTTTATATAAAATAATTATATGAAAAAAATTCATATTTTAAAATTTTCGAAAATCTAAGATCACAATATAGGGGTTGCAAAAAAATTTGAGATTTTTCTAATTTAAAATATTATTTTTAATAAAATAATCACTATTCGGTCGAAAATTATTAATTATTAAAAATATAAAATAACGATATAAAAATTCTTGAAATATTCCAAGAGCTTTTGATATGATATAGTAATTTAAAAAATATGTAATCAAATTTTAGAATCATTAATTATTTTACATAAAATAATCAATCCATATAATCATTAAATATTGATAATAAAATATATAATATAATATAAAATTAATTTTTGATGTTTCTAATTCATTATAAACATAAAAAGGTATAAGAAATTTTTTGAACTAATGTTATATAGTATATAATCATATATGCATTTATATGAATAGTGTATACGTATTTATATACAAATTAATATATTTATACATATATATTAATTAACATAATATTAAACTAAATTTTAAATAACAAATAATGTTCAATTATATTTGAATTATGAATATAAACATCAAAAATCTTGCACATAAACAATCTGATCGTGACAACTACATTTACATACAAAAATCTCACCTAACTAATTATACAACAGTAATATATACATATTCATTCAGGTGTCCATAATTAACAAATTATAAAACATGATATTCTGTCTATAGTATGAAAGAATATTACCTATTATAGATGCCTTTGAGTCCACATTGAAATAATGATTTTCTTCTCTGAATATCTCTTGATCCGTCATATTGCTAGTCTGGAATTGCCGACCTTTCACTATCGAATAGCTTTTCTTTCTACTTGAATTTGATTTGAGATTTTGGAGAGTTGTTTTGAGATGAATTTCGACCAGTAAAAAAGAAGATAATGGCAGCCAAGAGTGAGTAGCAATTGGGGTTTTGGATCGAATTTTAAATGGTTGCATAAGAGAGAAATTGGGTAAATCTTATTACCCATTCTCACTTAATCTTAACCATACATCTCTAAACCCATCCCATATGTTTTAGCTGCCCCTAATCTATGCCAAACCAGCCACCTATCCTCTCTAAACATCATGGGCCATGAGCCCATTTGACCCAAATTAAATATATACAATTATATTTAATTTAGTTTGTTATTGATATCTTATATCGATCGATATATTTATAACAATTATAAATATATATAACATATTTATTTCTCAAATCATATTCAAATTTTATAATTAATATTTCATAAATATTAATTAATTTAATTAATTTATTTCAATTATAAACTAATTAAATCGTTTGGTCTAAAGAGAATTCATTTTTCGGTTGTGTAACTCTTGCGTGTAAGTTCGGTCAACAATTAACATCGAACTATTTGAATGTTAACGTTCACACGTCACTTAGCAGGTGGTGTGACATTATGGCTAAATTTATCGCTTTAGTTTTGGTAAAATCTCATTTCACTTTATTAAGCGTTACCCAGATGTGACATTTATTTATACCAATTCTCTTCATCAAAACTATATCACATTGGACTTATGGAATTTGGTAATGGTCAAAATTCCAATATCATCCATATTCAACTCTATAGTCAAAACACAAAGTCCTTGATTTAATAATAACAATTATTATTAACCGAAATGCTCTGGTCAGAGACTTTGACTTTAAGTTGACTTGAGTTGACCGTGACACTAACCTCATATAACTGAGGAGACGAATCCTCACTTGAATGGTGCTTCACTTCCAATACTTCACTCGACCCAACTATTGTCACTCGATGGAACGCCATGCCATGCTTTGACTATAATCAAAATGGAGCTTTCATATTGAAGTTCCACAGTATTCTCAAGTCGAGAGAATTATGTAAATCATTCACATCGATATTTATTTGACCTTAGTTATATTAACCAACAAAAAACTATCGAGTGAGTCATTCCATAGTCATCCAATAACTATCAGTACCTAACCTCTAGGTTCCCCAGCAATCATGAGTGATACACTACCCAATATTTGAAAAGTGTTACACTCTAGTCTCAACGGCTACATCGTTATCCAGTCTGGATGCATCTTGACTAGGAACTTAAAACGGTATATTTATTTTTATTATGATAAATTACTCACGGTTACAACACTTTGTAATTAATATCACGAAACATACCATTTATGGATTTTCTATTAAATATACTTTTAATTAAATTAATTAATTAATACAACCACATTATATCAAGTATATAATAGAAAGAAAATATCTTTAATTTAGAACAAGAATGGTTATCGAGTTAGATATATGTAACAAATTAAATAATTGCGCCTATGGCATACTCCTAACTCTATCAATACTAACATATGCCTATTGTACATATGCTACCCAAAACCCAGCTACTTAATACTTCTTAAATAGGGAGGAGGCAGATGCAACGGCCATTTAACACCTCATTCCTCGAAGCGGGCCCTTTGCATCGTCAACGTTAGTCTATCATTCTTAGCTATAGAAACTGATGACTTCTATATATGACTTTATAATAATCATTACTGCATCTATCGCAAATAGTGTCTTAGCCATATGAGAGATAGTACCCAAGCCACTTAATACTTCTTTAATAGAATTAGGCAGACTTTGACCATTTAATACCTTATTTAAGGCAGGTCCCCATCATTTAATACCTAATCCATGGCGGACTCCTCATTGGTACATATCTAGCTGACACTATACGAAAATCTCTTCAACCACTTAATACTTTCTATTGAAGCGGACATTTCTGAGATATCCTTTATAGTGCCTAACTGTTCATCCTGACCATTTAATACTTCATATAAGGAAAAGAGGCGGGCTCTCAAACAACCACTTAATACCTTCAATTTCCAAAGCAGGTCCTATGTTTTAAGCATATTCCTTTCCCAGGGGTCCTATGGTTGGAGATGTCTCATATTGATAATAAGTGTACACAACTGCCAGTAGCCTATGAGTGAAGGATAGACTTCTGTTGTGTAACTCTACTAACCTCGCGTCCCAACTGACTAAGTCCAATTAATTATTCTAAGCTTTATTATTTGACAAAGCCCACTAATCTCTGTTTGCATATTTAAGTCTATAATTTATTCTAATTTTTAACTATACTGCCTTATGATGTTTAATTGCTACCTAGCATTTTTTATTTATTATCCCCATAAATGACTCTTTTGTTCATAATAAATGATTACTAATCTTAACATACGTGTCCAAAGACATTTATTTACTTATTCAAACCTTACCATTACTTCTTCCTCATCTTTCCATGGTTAACCTACCAATTTCATTAATCAGTCATATTTTATCCATTTATAACTTATTTGAGTTATTGTGACTGCCAATTTATTGCACATTTATTGCCTATTCATTTTCGAGTTACAATCCTTCCATCTTTGTTTTCCAATTATGCCATTTATTACACGATCTATTCTAACATTTAATTTGAACATTAAATGCATAATACATTGTATTAATTTATTTTTATTTTAAATGCTTTAGCGTGCTTATATATGTTTATAAATTTATTTTTATGTTTCTAGTAATTAGTCCTTTAACTAGATTATTTCATTCTATATTTTAATTTGTTAGAATCGTCCTTTCATAAAGGTTTCCCATTATTACCTTCCATAAATTAACCTAAATTAAGGGATTTGCTTAGTTTGAAATTACAAGTGTTAACGAATTTCTTCGCTAACCCTGAAAGTGTTAGAAGAAGTGAATTCAAATAGGAAACGACCAAGGCAAACATAGGCTAAGTCACTTGGATAGAATTTACTTGAGATTAGATCCATGTGATTTCAATGTGCATTCATTACTTGGGCAAAAATCATGTCGAAAATCATACATGAACCGAGTGAATATGCAAGTCAATATTCTAGTCAATATGCAAGTCTCAATTCAAGAGTCAACTTGTCAAATATGCTATGCAATTATTTGATATTCAATTCCTTATGTACACAAAGTTCAAGTGCCATGATCGACCAAAATCCCCAAATTGATTCAGGGTTTCATAGTGAATATGTAAGAAGTGATATGAGAATGATTCCCTCCTCCAAGACCCTTACATCCATATTTATAGGGGTAGGAATGTGGTGTGTGTATAGCTTGGCGTCGACGATCTTGACTTTCGGCGACACTAATGTGTAGCATCTCTTTAGCATTGATGAAATGCAACAATGTCGTCATTGACACTGGGTTCTACCACTTGGAGTAGTGTCGGCAACAAGCTCGCTTCAATAGTATATGGCAGCGACATTGATAGGAAGTGGCACCAATATAAGCAATATAGATGAAGAGCAACATCAACATGAAGTGATATTGGTAAAGAGCGGCGTTAATATAGGACAGTGTTAAAGAATGGTGACAATGCCTAGATTGATTTTTGGCGGAAATGGTTGGAAGCAGTGTTAAACATTAATGAGGAGCAACGTCGTCCATAAATTGCTTTCGTTAGATGGATGGCGACATTAGCTTGAATTAGGGTGAGTATGAGGCAACGCCAATGAAGAGCGGTATCGATGGTTCAGGTGGATATTGACGGCGTTCTCCATCAACATCGCATGTATAACCTTTGTCGACATTGACAATGTTCGTCATCAACATTGTAAAGTGGTGACTTTGATCATTAGCGACACTATTATTAACGGTACCCAGGTTTTCTAGGGTTCCTTGGCTTTATTGATGTCATGCGATGCCAATGTTGCTAGAGTCGGCACCATTAGTGTTGGCACTAATTCATTTCTATTACTTCGGCAATGTTTATTGATGCGGCGTTATGATCAAGTAGCATGTCGGACACCTTCATGGTCGACAATGGTGATAACACTTCTTTACTAAGGAAAAGCGGTGAAAATGGGAGGCAGTGTCATGGCTATATTGTCGTGCCACATTCTTTCGAGGTAAGTGTTAATAGTAACATTTGCCTCCCCCTCCAGTGTAGTGGATTCATTGACTTTTTAAGCCAATAGTCTCGACATCGTCTTTTCCCACCTTTTGGTCTTCTTTTGGTGATCTAGCGGTCTATTTGAAATCTATCCAACAACTCCTGCGTTCTTATTCTTTCCTATAAATAGCCAGGTTTACTCTCTTTTCTTCATTTACCTATAATCAAGAGCTTAAGAAAGAAATCAGAAATTTCAAAGAAAATTCAAACTTCCCCAACTCTCAAGCAATTGATTTTCTCTTCGGGTATGACTTTTTATTTTGTATTGATCTAATTAACAAGCCGATTTAAACGATTAGACATTAAGATTGCTATTAGGGTTTAATTTAGTTTTTTCACAATTTTTAATCGACATTAGAGTTTAGTTATGGAGTTTTGGTATTTACTAATCAGGGTGATAATCGATTTGGATTAGATTAGCAGTAGATCTTTATTCTGCTTCCATGAGTTTTGATGTTAACTGACGTAGGTGTTACACCTAGTATGTTCTAGGTTAGTTGGTGAAGAAGACGATTTAATATATTTGAAACCCATTATTGATTAATTATGTTGTCACTTACAACATTATCATGATGATCGATGTTGATGGTTTTCGACGTCACTATGATACTCGAAATTAATAAAACCCTTCCTTGTCTTATTAGTCCATTGGTTAATGTTTTTAGCATAAAGCTTTTATATCATAAATACTGAAAGTGAAATGCAGTGACTCAATTAGAGTTACAGATGCTATTGTTATTTAGGACATCTAAGTTGATCAGTTGTGACATCATTAAACTTGGTATTAATTAAAGTTGGTGTTGTAATACTAGTATGACCCTCATCGTTAATAAAGTTATTTAACCTATCACCTCGATAATACTAAACTTTTTATACTGTTAGTCGACTAAGATGAAATGCAACAATTTCTTATTGTCATGAGAAAGTGTATATTAGTTAGATGCACCACTATTGAATGATGTCATTTGCTTTCATTATTGATTTTTGAAGCTACTAGATATCGTTAGTCTTACTGTTCGTCGTCATTGTTTTGATATCATCGCTTATGGTACTATTATAATATTTACACGTTACATGTTGTTTAACTGATACATATCAAATCATGTCGTCATTATTCAATGATGTCGACGATCCTCATCACTTTGACACTAGCCACAGCAGCGGTATTTACAAATGCCTTATGAGATAAGCGATGTGATATTCAACATCGATAAAGTTCTTAACCCATCACCTTAATAATGCAAAACTCCCATACCATTAGCGAATAAGATGAGATATGTCGGCGTCTTCCTATTAAGTGTGACCTTACTCAATTATAAACGGTGTTATCTACTTTCATCATCTACGTACAACTTGATACCGACGGTCTTATTATATGCTACCATTGTTATGTAGCTGTCTTTAATATTATAAGTTAAGCTTCATTTGGAAACATTTTTTTCTAATTAGCATATTCTCGCTCCGCCTTTATTCATTGGTGTCGACAATCTTAGTCATTTCACTATTAGTTGCAGTGGTGGTGTTCACCAATGCTTTATTATATTCGTCATCGTCATAGTTAATGACTTGCATTTATTAACGTCGTGTAACTATTTTTTATTCAATTTTCATATAGCTTTTCCATGGACTTTCTTTGTTAAAGTTAAAGTCCTTCATTAATCTTGACATGCATCATTTAAGGGTTGTCAACTTCCGACTATCATATACTTCATCACTTAAACGGTAAATGGATCATTTAGATAATAATTTTTAACTTAGAATTTGGCGAATCTTTTAGATAGCATGTGCATTATTACTTCTTAAATTTGGAATAATATCACCTAATAGGAAGATAGGTCAACAGTCAAAGAAATCCATCAAGAAGCCTAGCAAAGGGTCTAAACTTTCACCTTCAACCCGCAAGAAAGGAGATAGTCTCTTGAACCCATCATATATAACGACCCAAGAAGAAGTGAATTCTATTCTTGAGTAGTTTGGCATTACAGGGATTGAAGCCATTCTAGTCGGCCCTGCAGACAACGTCTATAACCCACTAGAGGGATATTTCGCCTTTACTCCTATACACATCTGGCATACTGGTTATCTTCCTTTTCCTAGCTTTCTCCAAAGATATCTGGAATGTTTGGACATCGCACCAATACAATTCTTGCTAAACTCCTATACGTATTTGACTTGCTTAGAAGTCTTGGCTTGGGAGGCGGGACTCCCCTCCCTTAGTGCTGAGATTCTCTATTTGGTAGTTGGTCTTGCTAAGGCAGGTGAACAATTAAACCATTAATTGTACCAAATCCATCCTCACCTGAAAAGTATGATTTCTGAGGGTGTCAACAAGGAAAGAGGATGGAAAACTCAATTCTTTTTTATCAAGTGCTTTTCTAACATTAGAGGGACATTCTATATCGCTAGTAAGATTCTCATCCTTAGTTACCCTATGTCTTTTATTATCCTTTACCGATAAGTGTCTGTTCTCAAATTTTGCTCCTAAGAAGCTAAGCTCAGATGACCAAGCAAATGTGATGTCTTTAACTCAGGCAGCAGAGAAGATAGGGAATAGAATGAAATTGTTAATTCCAACTAAGCTTCTTAAATGTTCTATTATTTTAGATCACCACAAGATCCTAGGAGAACCTCCCATGGTGAAATACAATGCTCGGGGGAAACGTTTGTTGGTGATGGGCAAGTCAAAATCCTTCACTTCTAATTCTCTTGTTCAGCTTGATCATGTTGGTAAATTTCAGTTTAGCTAAAATGGAATTCCTTATGCTATTGGTTTACTAACTTTTCCTTTCGCTTCAGGCTCATTTGCCCTCATTGTTGCTCTTGAAGAAGCAAGGGTTAAAGATGGTGTTTCTAAGAAGAAGAAGAGCAAAAATGAAGCTTCGGTTCCATCTCAACCAATCAAACCCGTTTCTATTAAAAACACCATTGCCAAAACCACTAAAGCGTTAGAAAAAGAAGAAGAAACATCCAATGATGATCTTATTGACATTCCTCCTTCCCCTTAGAGTAAGAAGTCCAAACCTGCGAGTGAATTCTCTCGTGTTGTTGTGGATGAGGAGGATCATGCAAACATTGATTCAAGTCCTCAGGCAGTGAATTTAGATAAAGCTTCGGAGAAACCCAAGGAGGCTCAAACTCTCAATCCCCTCCAGAATATAAATTTTCCTACCTCCCAAGCGTCAATCAACCACATGTGTGCTGATCTTGGTTTGCTTCTTTCTCCAAATGATCATCTTCCTTTGAAGGCTCAGGCTCAGTCCTCGGCGATGAATTTTGAAGAACTCGCTTGATTGTCCATTCAATCTCCCTCCACCACTTCTTCTGGATTATCGCAGCCTCCAGCTTATTCTGATGTAAACAACTTATATATATTTATTTTTCTATTAACTTGGTTAATCTTAACTTTATAGATTCCATTCTGACTTAGACGGGTTATATATTCTAGGTAGGAAATAATATGTTTCTTCTTTGAGACGCTTCTCAAGGCCTTCCAATGAAGTGGCCGAGCTTAAAGAAAAGATCTCTTCGCTTAACAATAGTATGATCCACATTGCTTGTAACACCACTACTTCAATACCCATGCTACTCGAGAGTATGACTATGTAATACCGTCGAGTAATACGGTGAATGAAGTGATATGGGGCACACACGTCAATATTCCCTTGGACCAACACCGGCACGTATCTCAATAATGTTTCACTTACCATATTTGTACTCGGTCTCGGTACAAGGCAACAACACATGTGCCTCTAGGAAGAACAATACACAACCACAGATAATGCATATCAATCAGAGAACACAGAGTTAGAACGCAGTAGATAATATATATATATATATATATATATATATATATATATATCGTAAAGTATAGCATATAGTCCAATAGGCTACAAAATGACGAACATTTGCCCAATACATGATATATCACTAAGTACATCAACTATTACTATATACAATGAAATTACAAAATGAATAGGGAATGTATCAACCTATCTCTCCTATTAGCTTCCTCAAAAGTCCATACTAAGCATCATCATCATTGGGTACCTGCACTGGAAGTCGCTCGGACTGACCTGAGTATTATAAGAACACACAGGTCAGACTATGTCTATTTATAATGTAAAGCAAAAATGATAAGGAAATGCCCAAAATAGAATGAAAATATGATATATGGCATAATATAAGGTGAGATAGTCCCATCAATTAATTCAAATGATATCCAATCACACACAAAACATAAAGAATGTCCATCACAACCAAATACCAATCAATAAATAAAGGTTATCTTCAAAATACTAAGTCAGAAAAGTATGGATATACGATGACTAACTACACTTTAGACTCAACCAATCTCTAGTCTAGTCAACTCGTTATAGGAATGAGACATATATGCCAATCCACTACCCACACAACCCTGAACCAAGCGGGAGACTGATGGCCTCCTACCGCAAGCTTGCTCCAGGAACCCAGGTCTACTTGCCTTTCTGCAGTGTAACCATCTATTCCTACAGTCTTTAATTACCTCGATGAACATCGTAACCCCATCCACCAGTGGCTCGTCTACGCGTAGCCTCGGTCACGACCCAGCTTTGCCCCTAATGGTAACATACTGCTGGCTTATGCGACACAAGGGGCTATGGGCAACAACCTATCCACTATTTCCACGATGCATATCAAATATAATAACCATCAACAGTATCGCGGATCTAGGGCTCGACTCCACGATCAGGTCGTCAAGGTGGATACTAGCCAATCGGGTTCACTTTCGAAAATAAAGGAAGTCGAACACAATATGGATGGTCATATAGTACTCATACTCTATAGTTATAAACCTCTCTAATCGTAGGCCATTGCATGGCTCTCATAAGTCACCACCTGACTATACGATACTCCACACTGAGTATAACATGTTCTCATGAGTGCTATTCCTGTTTGAGTGACGTTTACTTACAATAAATAATCAAACAAATAACATAACAGCGTTCCATACCACTGTATGTTATTCGGATAATTATTCAATGTTCGTAAATTACACTCGATCCACACTAAATATCTCTAAACGACAAGTCCGGATGAATAATCGGAAAAATATTACCGAAAGTCTCATATCAGATGGTATCATTAAACCATTTATTCAAATCCCTCGTCGTACAGAAATAAACAATATATAAAATCAAAAGTGAGAATATAATTTATATTCAAAATTATAAATAAAGTCTTTTATAACAAAATATATTTTAATGTTAGTTGATATTAAATAACGTTCAAAAATGTGTTTAAGTTTGTATTCGTTTTAAACGTGTTTAATATACACATGCATTTATTTTAGTTTAATATACAATTTATACACATTTTCTTGCTAGAAAAAGGCATGAAAGAAAGGACACAGACTCACGTTTCACAATAAAACACACACTTATGATTATATATATACCTGACACATCATTCCCAATCCTTTGCATTAAATCAAACTGAAATAAAACTTTGTCACGCACACCATATGTGCATATATATCAGACTTATATATATGTGAGTTTGTAACTGTTCTTAGCATGACTAACATATACGTTTATTTTACTATGTTAAACATAATATAGCTGTTTGCTAGTTCATGAGAACGCATGGAAGAAGGCATAGCACAGCCGCACTATTAGATTACACATTTAATTATATATATTCCACATGCATGTACATGTTTTATTACATATTCCACAGCCCTTCACCTTCTTATATAGGAAACAATATACTACAGGATTTGGTCACTCGTTCCAACTCATATACGCGGGCTCCTATTACATTTTACTTAGTTGATTGATTTTAACATATATATCGGTAAAGTTTAAATATATGCATATGGTTACTAGAAATATTATCTCCCACATAATTTGTTCGCTTTCTCCTTCTCAGATCAGACAACACACATGCACATAAATTTAAGTAAATACTTAGTTTAATTTATATATATGAACTTGTTTCGGTTGGTTGTTCTTTAATATATAGTCACACGCATATATTGCAACATATATGTTCATCTTCTTTGACCTGAAATCACATATACGCATATTCATCACAAAGTTATATGTATATACATATTTTCACACTTATAAACTGCTCGTGCTCAGGAAAAGCAAAAATGCATGTATAGACATGCTCTCAACATAAAAAGGCACGGTACATGATCCAAAGTCTTATCCACCGACGCCCAAAAATTCAATCACTGTTGCAAAACAACAACTGAAATGAATTCGACTGGTCACCTCTATTGGCCAACAGGTCAGAACCCAGACACACATAATTTAACCGGCTGCCTGTTTTAAAGTGGCTTTGATCATCTCCTAATCTGTTTACTACTTACTCATACATCTACTTATCATCCACAACATGGAACAATCTTACTCCCTCGTCCTACGATTGAATTAAACCTAATTATCTACCAGTTTCCACTTGACAAAACAAAATACAAAGTCCATAGTGACAGGGTATGAAACAGAAAGCTGCTGAAATGTATATTAATGTTCATTCATATTTAGCATCTCAATTTGCACTAGTTTAACACAATAATATCAAATAAACATAGTTATGAGCAGTAGCACTCACCTGAAATAAAGCTTCACTGTAAAAACTTCCTCCTTAAACACTTGTTACTTGATTGCTAATCGGTGTAGAGATTTTGAGAAGCATATATTTTAGTTTGGATTTTCATCTAAATTATTATGTGCCAGGATTGGATGGAAGAAGAAAATTTATCCAAAACGATCCCCTATTTTTAGCTTAGGTTATATATGTAATCGAATTAGAAATATCCAGGAAAAGAATACTCTTGAGTTTAGAATTCTCAGGAATCTGATTTCTTGAGCATGTTTGGGCTTTGGGCTTTTATTGTTTTCTTTCCTACTTTCTCCTTTAGTTTACTTTATAAGATAAATATATTCAAGCCCAATATAATTTAATTACTTAAATAAATCATTTCCTTTGCAAAATCACTTTTCTATTAATTACAACTCTATTTATTTTATAAAAGAAATCTCCAAAAAAAATTATTTAATTAATTATTCTATTTAAATAATTTACTAAATAATTTCAAACTTATATTAATAAATCTTTCTTCCTCAACTCCAATATTTCCTTTAATTCCAATATTACACCATAATCCTCACACTTAATTCAAATCTCAAACAAATCCATTATTTATTATTATTTAATTATTAATTAATCGCTTCTCAGCTATGGGTTGTTATAAACTCCCCTCCTTAAGAAAATTGCGTACTCGCAATTCCTACTTGGGAGAAATCTATAACTAGCTAGATATATTCTAGCTCTCTACACCATTACTTATTAAACAACAGGCAAGAAATAGAAAACATACCTGACTCATGTGCATCACTAAATAACTCAGGATAAGTTTGTATCATCTGATTTTCGGTCTCCCAAGTACAGTCTAATGGGTTGTTAGACCCTTGCACCTTCACCAATGGGACCTTATTGCACCGTAGCTGACGGACTTCTAAATCGACTATACGTATTGGATGTTGCACCTAAGTCAAGTCGGAAGATATCTCGATCTCTTGAATTTCCCTTGATTCAATAACTGTCTCAGTGTCCCTTAAACACTTCCTCAGTTGAGAAACATAGAAGACATTATGAATACCAGAGAAGTTGTCAGGCAATACAACTCTATATGTCATCTGCCCAACACATTCAATAATCGGGTATGGTCATATATACCGAAGCGCCAACTTCCCTGATTTGATGAACCTCATTATTCCTTTTAGTGGAGATATCTTCACATATACCCAATCTCCAATTACAAACTCCAACTGTCTCCTTCTGCGATCTGCATAAGATTTATGTCGATCCTAGGCCTATTTCATCCTATGTCTGATTTGCTTTATCTTCTCAGTAGCTTCCCTTACAGAATCAGGACACAGAATAAACTCGTCTCCTGTCTACAACTAACATGCATGTTATTGACACGGCCTTCGATATAAAGCTTTGAATGGTGCCATGCCAATACTGGATTGGAAACTGTTGTTGTATGCAAACTTGAAAAGATGAAGATGATCCTTCCAACTTCCACTAAAATCTAAAACACGGGCACGAAGTAAATCTTCAAGTACCTGGTTGACTCGCTCCGTCTGCCCGTCGGTTTGGGGATGATAGGTTGTTCTAAAATTTAGTTTAGTCTGCAATGCTTCCTGAAAATTTCTCCAAAATCGACTAGTGAATAGAGGGACACTGTCACATATGATGGAGCTAGGAACTCCGTGTAGTCTTACTACTTCCTTTACGAACAGTTTAGCTAAGTATGGAGTGGTTCGAGTTGACTTCACAGAAATGAAGTGTGCTGATTAGTCAACCGATCTACTATTACCCAGATGATGTCACGGCTGCTTCTAGAACTTTGTAATCCATCAAAAAAGTCCATTGATAGCTAATCCCATTTCCATTTGGGTATTTCTAATGGTTGCATGAGACCACTGGATCTTTGATGTTTTGCTTTAACCAGCTGACAAGTCATGCAGCTTTTCACATACTTCCCTATATCATGCTTCATCCTTTCCCAATAATATAGACGCTTCATGTCCTTTTACATCTTGTTTCCTTCGGGATGAATTTGATAACGCGATCGGTGACAAATGTCGATTACTACTTTACGGAGATTATTAAAATCTGGTACAACTAGTCTAGCTTTTCTCCATAAGTAGGCTTGTGCATCCAAAGAGTAACTAACAAGGTCAGCATCATTCTCTCCTAACTCCAACTTTTGTATTATAACAAGAGTAGAAATATCTTGCCTTTAAGCATCGACTATCCGATCTATCAAAGATGGTCGAGCGACGAGACTAGCTAACATCATTCCAGAACCAACATCTGAGTCTCTGTCCTTAATATCACATATGGAAAGAAGTTCTAAATCCTTCCACTCTGCTATCATCATAGAGACCACAGCTTGGTGCTTTCTGCTTAATGTATCGGCTACACGATTTCCTTTACCAGGAGTATACTGGATATCAAAATAATAGACTGCTAGAAATTCCAACCATCGTTGTTGTTTCATATTCAAATCTTGTTATGTAAACAAATACTTAGCGATTTATGATCTGTGTATAACACAAATCGTTCTCCAAGTAGGTAGTGTTGCCATATTTTCAATGCGAACACTATAGCGGCAAGCTCCAAGTCGCGTGTAGCATATCAAACTTCATTAGGTCTTAACTATCTCAATGCATATGCTACAACTCTTCCTTTCTGCATAAGTACTGCACCCAAGCCTGAGCCACAAGCATCAGTGTAAACTTCCAAACCCTGATTGCCTTTAGGAACTATCAACACAAGTGCATTTGTAAGCAGTTCCTTTAACTTCTGGTAAGCTCCCTTACACTTGTCTTGTCCATATAAACTTAACTCCTTTTCTAGTGAGGTTAGTTAATGGCTGCACTATTTTCGAGAAGTCCTTGATGAATTGCCGATAGTAACCGGCTAATCCCAAGAAACTTCTAATCTCAAATACAGTCTCTGGTCTCTTCCAATTCTATATCACTTCGACCAAAGCTGGGTCTACAGAGATACCTTCTGCTGAAACGACATGGCCAAGAAACTTTACTTGCTTCTACCAAAAATGGCATTCAGAGAACTTGGCTATAAGCTTATTCTGCCTCAGTGTCTCCAACACGGTTATGAGATGTTTTTCATGCTCCTTTTTAGATTATGAGTATACCAAAATATCATTGATGAATACTAAGACGAACTTATCCAAATATTCTCTGAAGACTCTATTCATTAGGTCTACAAAATAAGCCGGAGCGTTCATCAGACCAAATGGCATCACCAATCATTCGTTCGAGCCATATCTAGTTCTGAATGTTGTCAATGTAATGTTGTCTTCTGCAATCCTAAGTTGATGAAACCTAGTAGCTAATTCCATCTATGAAAAGATTTTGGCTCCGCTCAACTGATCGAACATATCATCGATTCTAGGGAGGGGATACTTGTTCTTGATTGTTAGGTCATTAAGTTTCCTATAATCGATGCACAACCTGAGAGAACCATCAACCTTCTTTACAAATACTACTACGACTTCCCAAGGTGAAATACTCGATCTTATAACATGTTTCAGCTCCAAATCTGTCGGTTGCTTCTTCAACTCTTCGTTCTCCTTTACTGACATTCTAGTCGGAGGTCTACTTACTAGTTAAGTTCCAGGAACAAGGTCGATTCGGAACTCTATAGCTCATTTAGGAGGTAAATCGATAACCGGCTTGAAGATATAAGGGTATTCCTTTACTACTGGAATCTGTGCAATCTCATCCTTATCTCGAGTTTCAATAGCAAAATGAGATCTTTCCGCATCCTCATTAATGTTTCCAAGGATTATATAGATTCTTTATTCTGAATCAGGTTGGCTAATGTGAGAAATGCGGATTACGGATCTTAAGGCTAGAATTAACACTAGAGGGGGTGAATAGTGTTTTAAGGAATTACTAATTCTTTTTGAGTTTATATTAATTTGAACACAAATGTATGCAATATTCACACAGATATGATCACAGAATCAAACACAGATGCAAATATAAAGTAAAAGCAATAAAGGAAAGAACACACCGGATTTTATACTGGTTTAGAGTTACCCTACATCAAGTCCCGCAACACAAGTACGGATTTCCTTTCAAAATCAATTCTTACAATTACACCCTCGATTTCAATGCCACGAGGTACACCACTCCAGATTCACAATCCTCTGGGTAGAGATACTTGATTTTACGGGCAACAAGTTCACCCAATTGATTTCCTAGGCTACAATCACACCTTCTCGCACTTGATTGATTTTTCAGGCTACAATCACACCTTTTCTCACTTGATTGATTACAATAAAAGCCTATAACTCTGAATAGCACTGGGATCTTTTTGAGATAGTGATAAAGAATCAAACCAGAGATGATCTAGTTAGATTTAATGGAGATTTCGGCAGAGTAATAGTAAAAATGTATATAAAGAAATGTGGAAGAAGAAGAGAAGTGAAATCAGAAAATTATGAATATTAATTCGTTTAAAACATCCCCTATTTATAGTAGAACAACAGCCATGTCCATTCGGGAAAGGATATAACGAATATACACTTCTTTTGAAATTCAAACTTTTGAAATAAACTGTCATCATGTCGACATGGGTACCTAGGGGTTGTCGACATGCCTAAGGTATTTTTGATAATTTATTTTTCTTTTGAAAATAACTTCTATCTTATATTAAAACTATTTTAAACTTTATAAATATACTATAGTTAAAATACATAAATAAGTATAGAGAATAATATTTTGGTATATATAAAATTTTACTATAATTTCATATTTTAAATCTTAAATATAAATATTAAAAGTTAAGTACATTATAATTAAAGATAGTTTAAAACCAAGGATAATTTTGATATTGAAAATAAAGATTTTTTTAGGCTAAAAGTATTTAAAACCAGGATAGATGTTTTTGATTTAAAAAGGAAGATTTTGAAATCATTTTGAAAACAAGATATAATTTTGTAAAACATTTGAATAAAAGTTAGTGGATACAAAACGATGTTCCACTAGATTTTTCGTAGGTTCCATCCTACTTAGGGTTCCATCCCTTTAACAGGCTCGAAGTGGATTCCATTCCACGAATAAAATGGATTTTAAGATGTCAGTGCTTTTCTAGGAGTTTTAACATAATTCTAGACTCGATACTTGTCTTGTACTATTGAAATCTTGAACTCTTGATATCTTGATACTCATGAGTCTTGAATCTTGATGTCTTCAATCTTGAGTCTCTATACTATACAGTCTTCATTCTCAGTACATGCATGTTTATATCCTACATATACATATATATCTAAACTATAATGTTAGTATTTATATTTTATAACAAGTCCTAAGGTTGTTGTCATCAAAACCATTCTTTTCAAGGACTAACAATCTCCCCCTTTTTGATGATAACAACCTTTGTTTAGGTAATATTACTTCTATCCTAATAACTCCCCCTAAAACTAATAACTCTCTAATAACTCCCCTTTAATCTATGCCTAACTATCCTATTTTATACTTCTCCCCCTTTATCATCAACAAAAACAAACTAACTCTAAACTATATAACTCCCTCTTAATCTAATAATGTATTATGTGATTATAATGATAGTGTTATCATAAATAATCAATACTTAATTCTGAATCTAAAACTTAGCCCTTAATAACTAACTCTCCTAACTAAGAATCCATATATGATAATGTAATAATCACAAATCATTTATTAATTATATAATGTTATATTTACATTTGTGTAGAAAACATAAGTAAGATTATATACAAATAAGAAAGAACGAAAAGAAAATAATGTGTATTCTTGACAATGGGAGATCTATGAATCGAGCAATTTGGGTAATGAAAACAGAAATTTCCATTTTGTTCGACTAGATTTCCATCCTTGTCAAAGCACACTTCGCCAACGCACACGACTTTGTCGTCATCTTCAGCGTGCTCTTCGTCCATGGGGGCTTCTTCTTCTTCTTCCTCGCTGTCCTCTTGCACTTGAACACTTGAAGATTCTTCATCGATCAAGATGGGATTAGCATGATTGTCCATTAGAAACTTTTGCAAGTTTCTAAGGATTTTGCCTTGCCGTTCTTGTTCTTTGGCCATTCTGATTTGCACCACTTGAATTTCAGTCAAAAGTTGCAGTGCATCCTTCAAGGAATCTTCCATTTTCATCACCCGTGCAAGCGTAGTACGTTGAAATGGTCCGGTTGAAGGAGAAGGGAACGAAAAGATTGAATTTTTGTTTGATTTAGAGGAGGAGGCCATTTTTTTAATTTTTCAGAAGTTAGAATCAGAGAAAGAACAGAAGGAATGAACAAAATTTCGAAATAGGAAGAATATATAACCATTCATTTTGAATTTTGGTGGAAAAAAACTTATATTAAAAAAACATTGTATGTCGACAGGGGTGTAGGGGGGATGTCGACAGGGTATTTGTAGTTTTGCTTATTTGATTTAATTTAATTTAATTTTAATTATTGTTGTTATATATTTATATTTTATATTTCAGTTATTGAACAAATACCTAATTCTCTTCTTAATTTAGTAAATATAGATTCATTTAAGGGTTTTGTTAAGATATCAGCAATTTGATTCTCGGAATTAATATAATCCAGAGAAATTACTTCTTTACTTATATTATCTCTAAGAAAATGATGTCTGATATCAATATGTTTAGTTCGAGCATGATGAGTAGGATTTTTGGATAAATTTATTGCACTAGTATTATCACAATAAATTGGTGATTTTGAGATATTTAAACCAAAATCTTTTAAAGATTGTTGCATATATATTACTTGAGAACAAGCCAAAGCAGCAGAAATATACTCTACTTCGGTTGTTGATAAAGAAACTATGTTTTGCTTTTTACTAAACCAGGAAACCAGAGAATGCCCCAAAAAGTGACAAGTTCCACTTGTACTTTTTCGGTCTGATTTACAACCAACATAGTCAGCATCACAGTAAGATATTAATTCAAAAGAATCATTTTTAGGATAAAATAAGCCATAATCATTTAATGTATCTTATGATACGTTTTACAGCTTTTAAGTGGGTCTCTTTAGGTTGGGATTGATACCTTGCACAGAGACAAACACTATGCATGATATCAGGTCAACTAGCAGTGATACTTAGTAGTGATCCAATCATTCCTCTATATAATTTTTGATCTACATCTTTCGAGAGATCTTCTTTACTTAGGTACTCATTGGTTGCCATGAGAGTGGGTTTTCCACTTGCAGTAGTCAAACCAAATTTACTAACTAGGTCTTTAGCATATTTTTCTTGACTAATAAAGATACCATTTTCTAATTGTTTTATTTTCAGGTCTAGGAACAAGTTCCCAAACATCATTTCTAGTGAATTGATTTAGTTCTTCTTGCATAGCCAAAATCCATGAATCATCAGTTGATGCTTCTTTTGGACTTTTGGGTTCAATAGTTGATATAAAGGCTATATTGCTCATTTTACTTAGTTGATTTCTAGTTGTAACAACAGATTGCATATCTCCTAGTATATTTTCTATAGGATGATCTTTTAAAAGTTTAATCCTTTTATTAGGATGATTAATTTCATTATTAGTTTCAGTTGACTCCTGATTTTGTGTAATTAAATCCTCTTCATCATTTGTATCTTTAAAATTTTTGAGATTTTCATCGAATGAAACATGCATTGTTTCTTCGATGGTGTTAGTTCTTAAATTAAACACTTTGTATGCTTTACTTCTATTAGAATATCCAATAAAGATACCTTTGTCGGATTTTGGATCAAATTTATCTAAGTTATCTTTTGTATTTAAAATAAAGCATTTACTTCCAAAAATTCTAAAATAAGATACCTTAGGTTTCTTTCCGTGAAGGAGTTCATAAGATGTCTTATCAGTTAAAGGTCTAATTAAAATTCTATTTAAAATATAACAGGAGGTAGCAGCTGCTTCTGCCCAAAAATGTTTTGGTAATTTACTATCTGAAAGCATAGTTCTCGCACACTCTTGAATCGTCCTATTTTTACGTTCTACTACTCCGTTTTGTTGTGGAGTTCTTGGAAATGAAAAATTGTGAGTTATTCCCTTTTTATTGCAGAATTCCTCAAACTTTTCATTTTCAAATTCACCACCGTGATCACTACGGATGGTTATAATTTTTATAGAAATTTGATTTTGAATCCTTTTTGTAAAGTTCTTAAAACTTTCAAAAGTATCACTTTTATGTTTCAAAAATATTGTCCATGTAAATCTAGAATAATCATCTACAATTACAAAAACATATTTACTGTGATTTATTGACTGAATTTGAGATGGACCAAATAAATCAAGATGAAGTAATTCAAGAGGTTTTGAAGTTGAAATCATATCTTTTAATTTAAAGGAACTTTTTCTAAGTTTTCCCAATTGACATGCATCACATAATGTAACGACCCTGAATTTTTTGACATTTGAAATCAGGATATTTAATTGATTTTAAATATCTGGAAGTTGGTTTGATTTGAAATTCAAGTTATCAGAATGAATTTGGTAATTAAATTATTGAATTTGATTATAAATCTGGGTAAAAATTTGTATCTTTAGTTTTAAGCTGAGTAAAAATATTTTCAAGGCTTAGAAATTTTATATTAATAATACTGAAGGTAATGGAACTTTCAGAATTGAATTTGAAACTGTTTTGAATTTTATCGTTTAAATTGAATTTAAAAAATAGCCTTCCGAGGCACAGTCTCGGAATTCGACGAAACCAGTTCCATTGGATCCATAATATTGTATTATTATCGGATTTCAATTTTTGTGATGTTTGGAGTGATCGTTTGGCCGTACGATAAGCAAACGCGCTGAAATTAAAACGAAAATTTAATATTATAACTGGTCCAAAAAGCTATCTTCTTCATACGATCAAATTTGGACTCGAAACCTTTTCCATTGTGTTCAAAATAGGCGTATAACATTACGAACGCCTAGCGGCACGCCTCGATAGGAACTCAAAATTTTTGACTTCGTTTCCGAGTCGATTCGAATTTGAATTTGATTTAAATTAATACATTGTTTACTCAGTTGAAATTATTTCACTTCATAACTTTTTCCCATCAGTTCGAAATCACTGTACACAAAAATCTCTGTCGACACACAGAGATGCTTCTGCACGCAACCTATCTCTTCAAGAAATCGAAGCCAAACAAAATAAGCATCTTCGTTCAAAATAAACTAAGAAAAAAAGCTGAAGGAAAATTCTCGCATTCAAAGGAAAATGGCAGACCAAATTTGCGAAAAAACATCTCCTCCCTCTTCAAATTCGAGACCTCCCTTCCCTTCGTCTTCTCAAATAAACAAAAAATGGAATCATGAGCGACTCGAGAGAGAGGGCGATTAGGGGGCTTCCGAGATCGACTATTGGAATTTGTGAAGTCGATTGTCGAATCGTGCTCGCGTGAGGAGGGTGCACGGGCATGTGGACAGTCGCGATCGACTTGCGACTGTGGAAGCTTGCGAGTTTGGGCAATTTCATGCGTGCTTGGGAACGTTTGGGCGAGCGTGTTGAGTTGGCCTGGAGATTCGCCTGGGCGGATCGCGATGTGGGTTAGGTCGTTCGTTCGCGTGGATTCGTTCTGGAGGGGTTCGCCGGCGATCGATTTGGGGTAGAGGCTCGTAGCGATTCTGGCGTACTACTTGTTCGTCAGAGCTTCGATCTAGGGATATTTCGTGGTCGCGACTATGTAGGAGCAGCACTCGTCGATTCGCAGTGAGGTATTTTCTCTACTTATATATATATGCGTAAATATATATAACTGAAATTTTTAAAGATTTGAAGTTGTATATAAATAGTGATTAACTGTTTAATTTATTCAAGTATTAATGAATTGTATAAATGTTATACAAGGTCTGAAATGGAGAAAAATAAACCCGAATGGAAACGAGTTGGAAATGGATTGCAAAATAAAAATCAAAGGTGAGATCTTCTCACTCAAAATGAAAATTTGATTTTGCAGTTATTGATTGATTGACTGTTTGGATTGTGATAGTATATATAGTAGTATATAGCAATATATATATATATATTGGAATATATATATATATATATTTGTGATTGTTTTTCCCGCATTATATAGCGGATGAGACCCTATTGCGCCGCATAATAGCGGATGATATTTTTTATAAATCCCATATACCGCGATATTCCACCTTGAAGTGGAATTGGTATTGTGCTAACATCTGTGGATGCAGGGAAACATGTTGGAGGGACCCAACTGGATTCCTCAAATTATATGAATTTGTTTCATATGTTGTATGAATTTGTTTCATATGCTGTGTGATTATTTATTTATAATCTGCGAATGATTATATTTGCGATTGAATGTGTGAAGGCTAAAAGTTAGCCGAATGTATTTTTGGTATCGTTGGATACCAGAAATAAATAAAATTGGATTTTTGAAATTAAAGTAAGTAATTTTAAGTGAAATTCTTTTGAAAGAATTGTGTTAATTTAAAAGAAGGAATTTAAAAGCGTAAAGTTGATTTTTGTAATCTTATCGAATTAATTCCAAAATATGGTGAAAAGATTTTTATAAATGGGTTTTGAGTAATATTGTTTAAAAGTTGAAGAATTTATTAAAAATGGAATTTTAAATGGTTTGGAAGGGATAAAGGAATTTATTTTAAAAGGTGATAAATTTGTTGAAATCAATTTGAAAATTGCATTTGGTATTTGAAAATAAATCTTTGGGAAATCGATATGAATTTGTATGAAAATAGATTTTTGTGTTGAAATAAATTTGGAAATCAATTTGATAAAATGACTTGGTATTTGGAAATAAATTTAGAAATCAATTTGTAATTGATTTGGTGTTGAAAGTGAATATTTGAAAAATCGTATATAAGTGGATATTTGGAAATTTGATTTCACAATGGAAATAAATGATATCGGGAATTTTATTCCGCGAGTGAAAAAAATGATTTGAAATTTGTTTTCAACGTGATGAAGTGTGGAAAGTGATTTGAAATTTGTTGTCAAAGTATGAAGTGTGGGAAAATGTATATCTTGCAAAGATATTTTGAAAATAAATAATTTGGGAAAATTATTTAAATTGGTTGATTGTTGTGAATGTTGTTGATAGTTAAATAACCGACTATCAATATTTGCCTTTGAAATGGCACTTGATTTGTTTTTTTTAAAACAAACACTCATTATTCGGTTAAGCCGGGAGAGGACTTTGTGTCATATAACCCTTTCCGAATAGTGATACGTCGTGAATGGATAACATTTGAAGACCGGTGTGAAGACCGGGTATTTTCGAAAATGAAAGGACAACCTGTCGAATGTCTCTGCACCGAGTTGCTCCGGTATAGAGATTTATATCACTCTTCTTGTGATGGGAAGTCCGGACGTGAATAGTGAATACCCGGATTGCAAGGGCGTCTTTGGAAGTGCCTTCGGTTCCGTTCGATCCCGGAACGGACTTGTATGGATGTGTGTCTGACGTTACACTTTGAGATGTAAAGCTGGTTTCTATCAAATACATTTCTATTGGTGGCGGAGAATTTATTCTCTTAGCTTAACACCATTCTCTGAGACGTACGAGCTCAGAGGTTATGTAGTTGATGGTTACTAGTGATACATTCCCAATTTGGTAATGTGGCATACGAAGTGCTGTTGATCATTTGTTGATCAAAGCATGGCTTTGTGAAAAAGCGTAGCTTTGTGGACGAGACTTCGTCGAGCCTCACAACCCGGTAATGGTCGAAACAGGAATGTTGCGGCAAGGTTTTAGGGGTCCCACCCCTAGGGTATGTCCATTTCCTTCTGGATAAGTAGTGATATCATGGTATGGAGCCCAGATATTTTACCTATGTTGATGCTGCAAATTTATTATACTTTGTGGTTGTTGCTTTGTGGTTGAGGATCCTCGGATAAAGGTCGGTAACGACCGGGGGATGGCATACTTGTGTGTTAGTTACCTAGTTACAGCTGTACAGCGTGAGGTAGTGTCAGTGTGTTGGTTACCTAGTTATAGTTGTACAGCGTGAGGTAGCGTCGGCCTTGTGTTTGCAGAGATCCGGTTAGGTTCTCGGGGCGTCTTTCCAGAGGCGTTTCCATTTCGGTGTAAGGAAGTTCCTTTGCCTGACCATTTGTTGGAAAATCCAAAGAAACAATACGAACCTTGTACGGTTTTAGTTGTATTACCTGCTATGGAATGTGGTGGTAACCTGCTATTGAACATAGTAGCTATAGTAGGCATACAATAATGGTTGTATGTTGGCTAAGACTGATATTATACTTTCGAAATGTTTTCCACACTAGACATTAATAATAATATCAAGTGATTTTTCGTAGTAAGCATATTTGACTATCATAAGGAGAAATCTCCTCCAATTCTGCGTTTGCATTGTGTGGGTGGCGGGAGGCCTTTTGGTAGTTTCATTTTCCAAAAGCATTGCGAATTTGTTTTATTTTCTTTGTGAAAATAACTGTTTTACGATCTCACACCAGTCACCACACCATATGGTTGATTGTGGAAAATTAGATAGTAATGATGATCCTTAATAAAAAGATTTGGATTGATAAGTTGTTTAAAACTATTTGGGTTTGAGAAAATAGTTAACGGGGATTGGATCATTCTTCTTAACTTGTAATTTCGGGACGAAATTCTTTTAAGGGGGAAGATTGTAATGACCCGAATTTTTTGACATTTGAAATCAAGATATTTAATTGATTTTAAATATCTGGAAGTTGGTTTGATTTGAAATTCGAGTTATCAGAATGAATTTGGTAATTAAATTATTGAATTTAATTATTAAATCAGGGTAAAAATTTGTATCTTCAGTTTTAAGCTGAGTAAAAATATTTTCAAGGCTTAGAAAATTTAAATTAATAATACTGAAGGTAATGGAACTTTCAGAATTGAATTTTAAACTGTTTTGTTCAGTTTTGAATTTTATCGTTTAAATTGAATTTAAAAAATAGCCTTCCGAGGCACAGTCTCGGAATTCGACGAAACCAGTTCCATTGGATCCGTAATATTGTATTATTATCGAATTTCAATTTTTGTGATGTTTGGAGTGAGCGTTTGGCCGTACGATAAGCAAACGCGCTGAAATTAAATCGAAAATTTAATATTATAACTGGTCCAAAAAGCTATCTTCTCAATACGATCGAATTTGGACTCGAAACCTTTTCCATTGTGTTCGAAATAGGCGTATAACATTACGAACGCCTAGCGGCACGCCTCGATAAAAGGTCAAAAATTTTGACTTCGTTTCCGAGTCGATTCGAATTTGAATTTGATTTAAATTAATACATTGTTTACTCAGTTGAAATTATTTCACTTCATAACTTTTTCCCATCAGTTCGAAATCACTGTACACAAAAATCTCTGCCGACACATAGAGATGCTTCTGCACGCAACCTATCTCTTCAAGAAATCGAAGCCAAACAAAATAAGCATCTTCGTTCAAAATAAACTAAGAAAAAAAGCTGAAGGAAAATTCTCGCATTCAAAGGAAAATGGCAGACCAAATTTGCGAAAAAACATCTCCTCCCTCTTCAAATTCGAGACCTCCCTTCCCTTCGTCTTCTCAAATAAACAAAAAATGGAATCATGAGCGACTCGAGAGAGAGGGCGATTAGGGGGCTTCCGAGATCGACTGTTGGAATTTGTGAAGTCGATTGTCGAATCGTGCTCGCGTGAGGAGGGTGCACGGGCATGTGGACAGTCGCGATCGACTTGCGACTGTGGAAGCTTGCGAGTTTGGGCAATTTCATGCGTGCTTGGGAACGTTTGGGCGAGCGTGTTGAGTTGGCCTGGAGATTCGCCTGGGCGGATCGCGATGTGGGTTAGGTCGTTCGTTCGCGTGGATTCGTTCTGGAGGGGTTCGCCGGCGATCGATTTGGGGTAGAGGCTCGTAGCGATTCTGGCGTACTACTTGTTCGTCAGAGCTTCGATCTAGGGAAATTTCGTGGTCGCGACTATGTAGGAGCAGCACTCGTCGATTCGCAGTGAGGTATTTTCTCTACTTATATATATATGCGTAAATATATATAACTGAAATTTTTAAAGATTTGAAGTTGTATAAATTAGATTTTTAGATCTATAAATTATCTAATAAAGATATATATGGGTAGTTTCAAAAGGAAAATGTTAGTTTAAAGGTGAACTATTAGTTTAAAAAAATTAGTAAATAAATAGTGATTAACTGTTTAATTTATTCAAGTATTAATGAATTGTATAAATGTTATACAATGTCTGAAATGGAGAAAAATAAACCCGAATGGAAACGAGTTGGAAATGGATTGCAAAATAAAAATCAAAGGTGAGATCTTCTCACTCAAAATGAAAATTTGATTTTGCAGTTATTGATTGATTGACTATTTGGATTGTGATAGTATATATAGTAGTATATAGCAATATATATATATATTGGAATATATATATTGGTGATTGTTTTTCCAGCATTATATAGCGGATGAGACCCTATTGCGCCGCATAATAGCGGATGATATTTTTTATAAATCCCATATACCGCGATATTCCACCTCGAAGTGGAATTGGTATTGTGCTAACATCTGTGGATGCAGGGAAATAGGTTGGAGGGATCCAACTGGATTCCTTAAATTATATGAATTTGTTTCATATGTTGTATGAATTTGTTTCATAAGTTGTGTGATTATTTATTTATAATCTGTGAATGATTATATTTGTGATTGAATGTGTGAAGGCTAAAAGTTAGCCGAATGTATTTTTGGTATCATTGGATACCAGGAATAAATAAAATTGGATTTTTGAAATTAAAGTAAGTAATTTTAAGTGAAATTATTTTGAAAGAATTGGGTGAATTTAAAAGAAGGAATTTAAAAGCGTAAAGTTGATTTTTGTAATCTTATTGAATTAATTCCAAAATATGGTGAAAAGATTTTTATAAATGGGTTTTGAGTAATATTGTTTAAAAGTTGAAGAATTTATTAAAAATGGAATTTTAAATGGTTTGGAAGGGATAAAGGAATTTATTTTAAAAGGTGATAAATTTGTTGAAATCAATTTGAAAATTTATTTGGTATTTGAAAATAAATCTTTGGGAAATCGATATGAATTTGTATGAAAATAGATTTTTGTGTTGAAATAAATTTGGAAATCAATTTGATAAAATGACTTGGTATTTGGAAATAAATTTAGAAATCAATTTGTAATTGATTTGGTGTTGAAAGTGAATATTTGAAAAATCGTATATAAGTGGATATTTGGAAATTTGATTTCACAATGGAAATAAATGATATCGGGAATTTTATTCCGCGAGTGAAAAAAATGATTTGAAATTTGTTTTCAAAGTGATGAAGTGTGGAAAGTGATTTGAAATTTGTTGTCAAAGTATGAAGTGTGGGAAAATGTATATCTTGCAAAGATATTTTGAAAATAAATAATTTGGGAAAATTATTTAAATTGGTTGATTGTTGTGAATGTTGTTGATAGTTAAATAACCGACTATCAATATTTGCCTTTGAAGTGGCACTTGATTTGTTTTTTTTAAAACAAACGCTCATTATTCGGTTAAGCTGGAAGAGGACTTTGTGTCATATAACCCATTCCGAATAGTGATACGTCGTGAATGGATAACATTTGAAGACCGGTGTGAAGACCGGGTATTTTCGAAAATGAAAGGACAACCTGTCGAATGTCTCTGCACCGAGTTGCTCCGGTATAGAGATTTAGATCACTCTTCTTGTGATGGGAAGTCCGGACGTGATTACTGAATACCCGGATTGCAAGGGCTTCTTTGGAAGTGCCTTCGGTTCCGTTCGATCCTAGAACGGACTTGTATGGATGTGTGTCTGACGTTACACTTTGAGATGTAAAGCTGGTTTCTATCAAATACATTTCTGTTAGTGGCGGAGAATTTATTCTCTTAGCTTAACACCCTTCTCTGAGACGTACGAGCTCAGAGGTTATGTAGTTGATGGTTACTAGTGATACATTCCCAATTTGGTAATATGGCATACGAAGTGCTGTTGATCATTTATTGATCAAAGCATGGCTTTGTGAAAAAGCGTAGCTTTGTGGACGAGACTTCGTCGAGCCTCACAACCCGGTATTGGTCGAAATAGGAATGTTGCGGCAAGGTTTTAGGGGTCGCGCCCCTAGGGTATGTCCATTTCCTTCTGGATAAGAGGTGATATCATGGTATGGAGCCCATATATTTTACCTTTGTTGATGCTGCAAATTTATTATACTTTGTGGATGTTGCTTTGTGGTTGAGGATCCTCGGATAAAGGTTTGTAACGACCGGGGGATGGCATACTTGTGTGTTAGTTACCTAGTTACAGCTGTACAGCGTGAGGTAGTGTCAGTGTGTTGGTTACCTAGTTACAGCTGTACAGCGTGAGGTAGCGTCGGCCTTGTGTTTGCAGAGATCCGGTTAGGTTCTCGGGGCGTCTTTCCAGAGGCGTTTCCATTTCGGTGTAAGGAAGTTCTTTTGCCTGACCATTTGTTGGAAAATCCAAAGAAACAATACGAACCTTGTACGGTTTTAGTTGTATTACCTGCTATGGAATGTGGCGGTAACCTGCTATTGAACATAGTAGCTATAGTAGGCATACAATAATGGTTGTATGTTGGCGAAGATTGATATTATACTTTCGAAATGTTTTCCACACTAGACATTAATAATAATATCAAGTGATTTTTCGTAGTAAGCATATTTGACTATCATAAGGAGAAATCTCCTCCAATTCTGCGTTTGCATTGTGTGTGTGGCGGGAGGCCTTATGGTAGTTTAATTTTCCAAAAGCATTGCGAATTTGTTTTATTTTCTTTGTGAAAATAACTGTTTTACGATCTCACACCAGTCACCATGACTGACCTTGCTTCTCTTTGTGAAACGTGATAGGGGGTTCTCGCTTCGCAGTTTGGTGGCGAATGGGAGACTCTTACCCCTACATGTCCTCTCTTCGTGAATAGGGGTTGGTTAGCCATAAGGCGTGACAGTCGAAAGGCTGGCCGTAAAAGCAAGGGCAGGGTACCATTGTAAGCCACGGCGGAGAGTAGCCGCTGTAGGGATGGTTGAAAAGCCTACAAACGTTACAAGTGGTATCAGAGCTGTTGGTTAAGCGACAACCCTGGCTCTGTTGGGTGTTACTCATTAGAGATAGAGTCAATAGTACTCTAGAATGAGTGTGAGTGTAATAATAGATATGAGCGCGTATTTGTTAGTGAATATAAAATTTGTTTGGTATTGTGTTGACTTATCGGTTGATTGTTTATAGATTCTGGTCTGTGCAGTCTGGCCAACTGTAATCGATAGAGGTATCTAAACTCTTAAACAAGATAAACTGACACAGTATTGTTTAAATAGGGTAGATGAAATAATTTTGCCCAGAACTATTTTTGGATAGAAAAGAAATGATTTTCTATGGATTATTATTGTATATGGATGCTTGGTTGTTAGGAAGAGATAATATTGAAATATTATCATTGTTATATGGAAATTGAATAAGAAATTAAAATAATAACCAAAGATTTGGAGATAAATTCATTTAACAAATGAAATTTATAAATATGAATTGAAAGGATAAGGAAATGAATTCATATATGAATGAGAGTTGTAAATGTAAATTGTAAATGTGATTTATAATTTGAAATAGAATTCCAGAGAAAATAAAATTCATTAATGGAAATTGTGAATAAAAGAATGAACGAATGAATAAAATATTTGAAATTTTAAAATGGATTGAATTCAAGTAAACAAACTTGATAATTTATTAATTCATGAAATAATGAATTGGAAGTTGAATTAGTTAAATTAAAGTTGAGTTGGGAGCTAAATTTGTGAAATGGTTTGAATTTGCATATAAATTCAAGTTAATAGTAAAAATAAATTGAAATTTCCTTGTTATTGATAAAGTAAATTCAGGATGAATTGAATATGGAAATGTGAAATTTAAAATGGATAAGTAAATATACTAATTGAATTAAATTAGTAGATGGAATGCATTTGATAAATGAAAAAAATCAAATCAAAGATTTAAATTGGAAATTGTTTACAAGGAAACTATAATTTGAGTTTTGAGTTGAAATAACTTAAGCAATATTAGATAAAAGCTTGACTTAAGTAAAATTGTAAAATGGTTGTTGTCAAGTTTTGTGAAATGGTTTCAAATGAAATGAATGTGAATATGGAATGTAAATTAAATTGAATGGAATCAATTGGAAATGAAATGGAATTAAAATAAATTGAGTTGGTATCAATTTAAATTAGTTATAAACCAGAATGGATATTCTATTAAGTGAATATCGTTGAATTTGCACAATAATGGTTGTCGTTTGACGCAAACGAGATTGTATAAAATTATATGAGTTAATGAAAGCCAATAAAATTGATTTTTGAATCAATTGAAAAGGATATAAGTTCGTTTCGCTTAAAAATGAATTGAATGAAAGAAAGTGTGTTGTAAACCATTGAATTGAATGTAAATTAGATGAAAGCAATTTAATTTGTATCGAAACCATATAAATTGCTTATGGGAATTATTTTGAGTGTTTTGCTTATGGAAACTATATGTTTACTGTTGAGAATAAATGAAATGTTAATAGATTTCCTATATATGTCAGTTGCGTGTATTAACTGAGTAAGTATAGGTTTTTGGAAGCCGTTTGGCTGCATTTTGGTCGAGCAAATGCTAATAAATAACCGTTTTTCTTAAAATGCTAATAAGGTACGCCTACGCAATACAAAAAAATAGGAAATATGAACTGATTTTGCTTTTTCCGACCGAGTGGGTCGATGTATATATATTTATATCTTTTGTCAAATTGCAAAAGCTCCTCCGTACAAAGGAGACTCCGCCAAAATTTTCTGAAAATTTTGGGAGTTAGAAATTTTTTTGAAAATTTGGAAAATTTTGTTAATGGAAAATTGATTTTCAAATTGTAATGGAAACGTAGGAATTGAACTAGAAAATGAAAACCATTGTTTTGGTCGAAGTTAAAGTCCTGGAAAAAGTGAACATCGAGTTTTCACTAAATGAATTTTTGGTTTTTGAAGATAAAATGAATTCAAATAGAATTGAAATTTTAAATTGAATTCAAATGGAATTGAAAATGCAAAGTTGAATGGGAATGAATATATCACTTTGTTAGTGAGGTGAAAATAAAAATAAGAAGTATGTAAATACTTATATTGAACTTAAGAAATAAAGAATGAAATTCTTAAGTAAATGGGTATTGGGAATCCAATAAGTAAATTTGGACATTGTTGTTAAGTAAAGTATGCAGGGATTGTAAAGGCTAAGGGGGAATTTTCCGCAATGGGCGAAAGCCTGACGGAGCAATGCCGCGTGGAGGTAGAAGGCCCACGGGTCATGAACTTCTTTTCTCAGAGAAGAAGCAATGACGGTATCTGAGGAATAAGCATGGAAAATGGAATTAGATTTGATTTCGAAGGTAAATTTGAATTTCTCAACAAAAGGTATGTATTTAAAATTTCAGTATGAAATTTGATGAGTTTCTGATTTTGCCACTTGGCATTTTGTCTTCTTTTGGAATTTGGGAGTCCGTAGGGACATTTTGTAGTCGTACCGAGCTAGCCGCGCAAAGGGGTCGCTAGCGAAATTTCTCGGAAATTTAGAGAGTTAGAAAATTTTGAGAAAATTTTGAATTCAAAATTTGAATTTGAATTTAAATTTGAATTGTTAAGAATACCATATTATAGGAACTTATGGTTGATTGTCTTTCCGTGAAGGAGTTCATAAGATGTCTTATTAGTTAAAGGTCTAATTAAAATTCTATTTAAAATATAACAGGCGGTAGCAACTGCTTCTGCCCAAAAATGTTTTGGTAATTTACTATCTGAAAGCATAGTTCTCGCACACTCTTGAATCGTCCTATTTTTACGTTCTACTACTCCGTTTTGTTGTGGGGTTCTTGGAAATGAAAAATTGTGAGTTATTCCCTTTTTATTGCAGAATTCCTCAAACTTTTCATTTTCAAATTCACCACCGTGATCACTATGGATGGTTATAATTTTTACAGAAAGTTGATTTTGAATCTTTTTGTAAAGTTCTTAAAACTTTCAAAAGCATCACTTTTATGTTTCAAAAATATTGTCCATGTAAATCTAGAATAATCATCTACAATTACAAAAACATATTTACTGTGATTTATTGACTGAATTTGAGATGGACCAAATAAATCAAGATGAAGTAATTCAAGAGGTTTTGAAGTTGAAATCATATCTTTTAATTTAAAGGAACTTTTTCTAAGTTTTCATAATTGACATGCATCACATAAACTATCTACTTTAAAATTCATTTTAGGGAGACCTCTTACTAGATCATGTTTTGACAGTCTATATAAGAGTTTGAAATTCAAATGCCCAAATCTCTTATGCCAAATCCAAGGGTCACTTGTATTTGCCAAAAGACACAGGTTATCATTTGAAACTTTCATATTAAGAATATAAATATTCTTTTTCCTAATTCCCTCAAAAATTATGGTTGAATTATTATCTTCAATATGACACTTATCTTTTTCAAATTTAATTTTATATCCTTTATCGCAAAGTTGACTAATACTTAGCAGATTATGTTTCAGATTTTTAACTAGCAGAACATTAGTAATAATAGGAGTTTCAGAGTTACCAACATTGCCGAAGCCAATCACATATCCTTTTGAGTTGTCTCCAAAGTTAACCAGTCCTCCGTCTTTGTATATTATATCATTCAGCATATCCGGATTATAACGACTCGGGTTTTGCCCGCTCGAAAATCAACATCCGTACTTCACATTGTACTAGAATGCCGCAGATTCGACCGTTCAAATCCGATTCGCCGGAGCTATAACACAATTAAGTAAATAACACAGCGGAAGAAAAGAATAATACATTGATATACAATATCTGATACAACAGAGTGATACAATGAATATCAATATACATCAGAGATATGATACAAGAAATAGCAGCGGAAAATAAAATGATAACACCAGCAGCGGAACAATATCAATAGAAATGATAACTCCAAAATGATCTTCAGACAAGAATGAATCCACAACTCCAAGATAAGCAACTCCGATGAATGAACTAGCTCCAGATAATCTACTAAACCTGAATATCTGAAAAGAAACCCAACTCTAGACTGCTCGTGTGGAAAATTATGAGCACCCAGAGTTTAGGAAAGGAACAATAAACTCCGGATCAGTCATGGGACTGGTGTGAGCAACAAAAACAGTTTATCTTTAAACAAACACAAAAGGTTTTAAACATTGAAATCCGCAATGCTTTTGGAAAATGAAACTACCATAAGACCTCCCGCCACACACACAATGCAAACGCAGAATTGGAGGAGATTTCTTCTTATGATAGTCAAAGATGCTTACTACGCAAATCAAATCATTTTTGATATTATTATTAGTGCATAGTGTAGAAACCATTTTCGAAAGTATAATATTAATCTTAGCCAACATACGACCAGTATCGTATGCCTACTATAGCTACCATCTAAACAGTGGTGACCACCGTACGTAAATGGCAGGTTCTACAACTAAAACCGTACAAGTTCCGTATTGAGAAATGGATTTCCAACAAATGGTCAGGCTAAGGAACTTCCTTCCGCCGCATGGGATCGCCTCTGGCGGGACGTCCCGAGAGACAAACTGCTCTCTGCCAAACAAGGCCGGGTTACCCCTGTAACAGGTAACTCACGAATATGCCACCCCCCGGTCCTTTGGGACCTTTATCCGAGGCCTCGATAACCAACATCACACATAATAAAGTGTATCCACATGAGTAAGTATCTGGGCTCCATACCATGACACCACCCTTTTCCAGAAGGAAATGACATACCCTAAAGGGCGCGACCCTCATAACCTTGCCGCAACGATCCTGTTTCGACCATTTCCGGGTTGTGAGGCCCTGACGATGTCTCGTCCACAAAGCTACGCTTTGTCACAAAGCCATGCTTTGGGTCAACAGATGATCAACCTATGATCACAAAGATAAATGATCAAACAAATGATCATATCACAAATGATCAAACACTGATCATCACACAGCAACACTCAGCATGCCACATTACCAAATTGGGAATATATCGCTGATAAATTTCAACTACATAACCTCTGAGCTCGTACGTCTCAGAGAAGGGTGTTAAGCTAAGAGAATAAATTCTCCGCCACCAACAGAAATGTATTTGAAAGAAATCGGCTTTATATCTCAAAGTGTAATGTCAGACATACAATCCATATAAGTCTGTTCCGGGTTCGAACAGAACCGAAGGCACTTCTCACGAAGCCCTTGCAATTCCGGATAATTTCCAATCACGTCCGGACTTCCCGTCACTAAGGATGATAAAACCTCTATATCGGGGATCAGCCGATGCAGAGTAACTCGACGGTAATCCTTCCGTTTTCAAAAATATCCGGTCTTCAACACCGGTCTTCAAATGCTATCCATAAACGACGTATCACATATTCGGAATGGGTTATACGACCCAAAGGTCCTCTCCCGGCTAAACCGAATAGTGAGCGAAATATTTAAAAACATATGGATATGGGATTTCAATTAAGTCACAACTTAAACCCAGAACTTTTCTTTTAAATGGTTAAACAAATTACCATTTCAAATCTTTAAACAAGTAGATTCAACCTTTACGGTTTAAACAGTTTCCACACTTTAATCTTTTAAACAAAAGATTCATTCACGGATTTTCCAAATTAATTTCCCTTTCAATTTGATTAACTCGTTAAATCTTTAAGATTTAACTTATAGCTTTCAAAACAATCCCATTTCGAATGATTTAAACAAATCATTATTTTTAAATCTGCTAAAAATAAACAGATTCAATTCATAGCTTTTCAAAACAATTCATTCATAACTTGGAAAACCACTTTTCAATTCAATATTGAAATTCCTTTAATTAAACTGGAATTTCATTACTTATCTGAAAGCTTTTATCCTTTAAAAACAAACAGTTTCATTTCAGAAAATCTGATTTATTCATACAAGTTAAGGTTCTTGGGTTAAATTCAAATTCTCAAACCAATATTTTAAAATGGTTCAAATTCATAGAAAACACATTTATAATATCTTTAATCCCTAGTTCCAAATCATAGGATTCAATTCCAAACTTGAATTCAAATTTAAATCAAATTATTTAAATTTTCATAACTCGATTAAGTTATTCAAAATAACTTTTATCTTTGAAATTCTATTTCAAAAGCTTTTCACTTTAAACCCAAATTTCTAATTTCAAAATCAATTGAAATTAAAAATTTCAATTTCAAAAACATCAAATTTAAATTATCTGTGACTTAACCGACTTCCACGTGAAATCCATATTTGTGTGTGTATAGTGTAGTCCAGGGGTTTCACACACAATAGTGCAACACAATGAATCATCACATATCAAAATACAAGATATAGTTCGATAAGCGGTATAAGAACAACGCTTATCGTTCATTCACAGATCATAGATATATAAAGGTCACAGATAAGTAAACTACAGATCACAACATAAATCAGGATGTATCACAAAGCATCATATATCAGGGATATCAAACAATCAAATCAGTAGAATCCAAACATTCATAAGTAAAGTCAATTTATTTATCTGATTTAATTAGATCAGATTAGTCACTAATCCTGGTTAATTAACATTAACTAATTTCAATTTCATTTTAATTAATTAACCTTTAATTATTAATTAATCAACCTTAATTAATAAATCAATTAACCCTTAATCATTAAATAATTAACCTTTAATTATCCTTCAATTAATTACATTAATTAATTAATTCTAAATTAATTATCTTTCCTTAATCACCTTCATTTATTAATTTTAATTAATTTCATTCAATAATTAACTATCCCTTAATCACTTACATTAATTACATTCTAAATCAACTTATACTTTAAATAAATTATTAATTTTACATTTGCAACATTCTTTTAATAAATTTTTAAATCAAAACTTATCTTAAAACTTGCCAACGTTTAATTATTTATAAACACTGAACTTTGTTGACAAAGTCCTTTAGGCTAATAACGAGAAAAATGGAACCCGAGATAACATACTGTTTACTCGAGTAGTAAACGAGATTTTCCCCCCTTTCTTCCTTCACACGTACTCTCTCTTCTTCCTTTCTCTTTTTTTTTTCCAAGCTAAGTTGAAAATAAAAACGGCAGTCACACAAACACTCTCGCATACGTACTCAGGAACCCGAAGTAACCCCCCATCCTACTCGAGTATCACTCGAGTCGAAGCTACCTACGACCTCACTGACACGCCACGCCACCGTGCACGTGCACGGTGGTTCGCCTCCCCTCCGGCAACCCACGATGCCTTCCACAAACCACAAATCGACCACATGCTCGAGAGCAACCTCCAGTTTGTCGCGAAATTCACAAAATCGAAAAAAAACCCTGTTGCTTGAACAAGCTACACGAATACACTAAGAAAAATCACATCGACCTACCAACGTCGACCACCTGAGGCGATGGAACTCCGCCCATCCCTCGACCATACTCTCCCCGAACTTCACCCAAAATATCGAGTCACTCGAACAAGCGACGACGGTGAAAACAAAAATTTGCAGAGCACAGTAAATTTTTATCCCAAAACCCTATAGTCGATTCGACTTAAAAATCCCTGCATTAGAAATTTTTTTTAGCATTTTTCCTGTCATCAACAAGTATCAAGCGAGCTCCAACATGAATTTCAACATCTAAAATTAGTTGAATCATCAGATATTCTCAAATAAGTAATTTGGGTTCCTTTAAAAATTACACCTTGCATATTGATCTAAAAATCATCACTCTTGTTTCAAAAATCTTAACTTTGTATGTTAAATCACGATATGGGATCAAATTCACAAATCAAAACATTCGAATTTTAACTTTATTCCTTTTTACTGTAACTTGATTAAACAGTACTTGTATTATACTGTTATGTTTCAATTAAATTTCCAGGCTTACGATTTAAGTTAAACATACTTAATTAACTTAAATTCCTATGTTTAAATTGATTTAAGTGAAGAAGTATTAATATTTTTTCACACTTCTTTGTTCAGAAGCTTAAAAAAATGAAGAACATAAAGCTTCCAGTACAAAAATCAATACAGGTCCTCTTATTAACAATTTATAGCAACACAAACTTCAGAAACTAATTATCATGATTTAATTCAAAAAAAATACGTTTACTCACTGTTTCAAAGAACAGAACCTTCTTTCCAGATGAAACAGGTTTTGATTTTGCTTGCTGAACCATTTCTTCAATCTTCTTGGTCTAAGGTTGAGTTGATCTTGATTGTTGTTTGTTGTTTCTTGTTTTAGATTTAAAATGAAAGTTTCATTTCATTTTGCTTAGCTCGAACTGGTTTGAAAAGAATGATATATGAAAGAAAACAGACAGGTGATAAGAGAAATAGCTTTCAGGTTTAAGTTTTAAAATGATTCACAGGGTTTATATTTTTTTTCTTCATGTCAGAGATTTTTTTATTATAAAATGGAGGCTGAAATCACCTTTTATATACTCGCACAGATCTTGCTTGTTGAAAGGAAATGAGGCATTAAATGTCATTGTACTTGTGTTTCCATTTTATACTTATCTTACTTTCTTTTTCTACTTGCCTGAGCCTTTTTTAGCAAGCTACAACATGTTTCACTTGATGTATCACATTTTTTTTTTAAGTTTGCATGCATATTCGAACAGATTTCATTAGGGGCTGGCACATCTATTCAAGCTTGGCTAAAATTTTGACTATGAAGATTTATATTAAAGGCTGGCTGATGAGATATAGGATAGTGTACTAAGAATCTTGCTTTTATATGTTTTGTACTTGGTTTATTTGGTAAGTGTACATATATGAATATTATTTTCCTTGCTCTCGGCTGAGATGATGATTCTTGTACATGCTTATGTCCTTCATGTATCATACTTGTCCTATTTTATAAAGACATTTTGTTTACTTCATGTTTGAATATATACTTGTTGACTTCGGCTACATACTTGAATATATATGTTTGTTTGTTTGGTTTCATTTGTTAATGTTTGTTGTATTTTTAGCTAATGTATTCACTTATTTTCTTACTTTGTTTTTATTATCTTATATTGTATTTGTTATTTTATTTCATGTATTACTATATATATTTTATTAACCCAAATATTCATTAAACCATCAATAATAAATTCAAAATTATTATTATTTATATTCTAAACCATTTATTTAAGATTTTAAACTCAATTTCAATATATACATATATATATAAAAATTTAAATTTTTATTCATATATCACACATACATATATATTCATATATATATATATATACACACACAATATTATTATATTTAATTGATTTATACAAAATATATTTCGATAATGGGGAAACTCACAATCAATTAATCCATTTATGAATTAATTTTACAATTTTTATTCAAAAATTCATTTAATAATCAATTTAAATAAAATTAAATTTCGGGGTCGTTACAAACTTCCCCCCTTAAAAGAATTTCGTCCTCGAAATTCATAGGCACGAAAACAAAGATAGATGAAGAATGTTTCATCTAATCAAACTGAACATTTATTCTGCATTTGGCTTACCAAATCAGAATATCAAAATCAGATACAAGGACGAATCTGTTTAACAATCAACAAAATGCTCGGATTATCCAGATCTACGAAATATGCAGTGGCATCGGTCGGTTTGAAAGGATAACTAACCATTCGTAGAATATATCCGGACCCAAAGAATAGATAGATATATGGATACGATTTCAAAATTTTTAGTTTAGAACTAAAGTATACCTATCAACCATAGCAATCAAAGCAACCAAGGCAACCAATACATCCAAACAAACAAGTCTGGCCTATCTGGAGTTTATGTCCCATATTAATATATCGAATCTTCTTCCTGGATCTACCAGAAATTATCGAAGAATTGAGAAGAGATGACGAACGAAATAGATTGATAGAGAAAAGATTGTTTCCACTGTTGCAGGGTATTGACCATTTATAATCGTATTTCTCTGTCCCCTATCTCATCCTCTTCTTGCACTCATACTCACTATCAGTGGATAGCAAGAGAATTTACTGAGACATTCGAACGGATATCTGAGAATTACTCATTCTAGGGTATATTTCACCCTATCTCTAATGAGCTACTTAACGTGTTATACTCCTGAGCTAAAGTTCAACCAAAGCTCTGATACCACATGTAACGACTCGGGTTTTGCCCGCTCGAAAATCAACATCCGTACTTCACATTGTACTAGAATGCCGCAGATTCGACCGTTCAAATCCGATTCGCCGGAGCTATAACACAATTAAGTAAATAACACAGCGGAAGAAAAGAATAATACATTGATATACAATATCTGATACAACAGAGTGATACAATGAATATCAATATACATCAGAGATATGATACAAGAAATAGCAGCGGAAAATAAAATGATAACACCAGCAGCGGAACAATATCAATAGAAATGATAACTCCAAAATGATCTTCAGACAAGAATGAATCCACAACTCCAAGATAAGCAACTCCGATGAATGAACTAGCTCCAGATAATCTACTAAACCTGAATATCTGAAAAGAAACCCAACTCTAGACTGCTCGTGTGGAAAATTATGAGCACCCAGAGTTTAGGAAAGGAACAATAAACTCCGGATCAGTCATGGGACTGGTGTGAGCAACAAAAACAGTTTATCTTTAAACAAACACAAAAGGTTTTAAACATTGAAATCCGCAATGCTTTTGGAAAATGAAACTACCATAAGACCTCCCGCCACACACACAATGCAAACGCAGAATTGGAGGAGATTTCTTCTTATGATAGTCAAAGATGCTTACTACGCAAATCAAATCATTTTTGATATTATTATTAGTGCATAGTGTAGAAACCATTTTCGAAAGTATAATATTAATCTTAGCCAACATACGACCAGTATCGTATGCCTACTATAGCTACCATCTAAACAGTGGTGACCACCGTACGTAAATGGCAGGTTCTACAACTAAAACCGTACAAGTTCCGTATTGAGAAATGGATTTCCAACAAATGGTCAGGCTAAGGAACTTCCTTCCGCCGCATGGGATCGCCTCTGGCGGGACGTCCCGAGAGACAAACTGCTCTCTGCCAAACAAGGCCGGGTTACCCCTGTAACAGGTAACTCACGAATATGCCACCCCCCGGTCCTTTGGGACCTTTATCTGAGGCCTCGATAACCAACATCACACATAATAAAGTGTATCCACATGAGTAAGTATCTGGGCTCCATACCATGACACCACCCTTTTCCAGAAGGAAATGACATACCCTAAAGGGCGCGACCCTCATAACCTTGCCGCAACGATCCTGTTTCGACCATTTCCGGGTTGTGAGGCCCTGACGATGTCTCGTCCACAAAGCTACGCTTTGTCACAAAGCCATGCTTTGGGTCAACAGATGATCAACCTATGATCACAAAGATAAATGATCAAACAAATGATCATATCACAAATGATCAAACACTGATCATCACACAGCAACACTCAGCATGCCACATTACCAAATTGGGAATATATCGCTGATAAATTTCAACTACATAACCTCTGAGCTCGTACGTCTCAGAGAAGGGTGTTAAGCTAAGAGAATAAATTCTCCGCCACCAACAGAAATGTATTTGAAAGAAATCGGCTTTATATCTCAAAGTGTAATGTCAGACATACAATCCATATAAGTCTGTTCCGGGTTCGAACAGAACCGAAGGCACTTCTCACGAAGCCCTTGCAATTCCGGATAATTTCCAATCACGTCCGGACTTCCCGTCACTAAGGATGATAAAACCTCTATATCGGGGATCAGCCGATGCAGAGTAACTCGACGGTAATCCTTCCGTTTTCAAAAATATCCGGTCTTCAACACCGGTCTTCAAATGCTATCCATAAACGACGTATCACATATTCGGAATGGGTTATACGACCCAAAGGTCCTCTCCCGGCTAAACCGAATAGTGAGCGAAATATTTAAAAACATATGGATATGGGATTTCAATTAAGTCACAACTTAAACCCAGAACTTTTCTTTTAAATGGTTAAACAAATTACCATTTCAAATCTTTAAACAAGTAGATTCAACCTTTACGGTTTAAACAGTTTCCACACTTTAATCTTTTAAACAAAAGATTCATTCACGGATTTTCCAAATTAATTTCCCTTTCAATTTGATTAACTCGTTAAATCTTTAAGATTTAACTTATAGCTTTCAAAACAATCCCATTTCGAATGATTTAAACAAATCATTATTTTTAAATCTGCTAAAAATAAACAGATTCAATTCATAGCTTTTCAAAACAATTCATTCATAACTTGGAAAACCACTTTTCAATTCAATATTGAAATTCCTTTAATTAAACTGGAATTTCATTACTTATCTGAAAGCTTTTATCCTTTAAAAACAAACAGTTTCATTTCAGAAAATCTGATTTATTCATACAAGTTAAGGTTCTTGGGTTAAATTCAAATTCTCAAACCAATATTTTAAAATGGTTCAAATTCATAGAAAACACATTTATAATATCTTTAATCCCTAGTTCCAAATCATAGGATTCAATTCCAAACTTGAATTCAAATTTAAATCAAATTATTTAAATTTTCATAACTCGATTAAGTTATTCAAAATAACTTTTATCTTTGAAATTCTATTTCAAAAGCTTTTCACTTTAAACCCAAATTTCTAATTTCAAAATCAATTGAAATTAAAAATTTCAATTTCAAAAACATCAAATTTAAATTATCTGTGACTTAACCGACTTCCACGTGAAATCCATATTTGTGTGTGTATAGTGTAGTCCAGGGGTTTCACACACAATAGTGCAACACAATGAATCATCACATATCAAAATACAAGATATAGTTCGATAAGCGGTATAAGAACAACGCTTATCGTTCATTCACAGATCATAGATATATAAAGGTCACAGATAAGTAAACTACAGATCACAACATAAATCAGGATGTATCACAAAGCATCATATATCAGGGATATCAAACAATCAAATCAGTAGAATCCAAACATTCATAAGTAAAGTCAATTTATTTATCTGATTTAATTAGATCAGATTAGTCACTAATCCTGGTTAATTAACATTAACTAATTTCAATTTCATTTTAATTAATTAACCTTTAATTATTAATTAATCAACCTTAATTAATAAATCAATTAACCCTTAATCATTAAATAATTAACCTTTAATTATCCTTCAATTAATTACATTAATTAATTAATTCTAAATTAATTATCTTTCCTTAATCACCTTCATTTATTAATTTTAATTAATTTCATTCAATAATTAACTATCCCTTAATCACTTACATTAATTACATTCTAAATCAACTTATACTTTAAATAAATTATTAATTTTACATTTGCAACATTCTTTTAATAAATTTTTAAATCAAAACTTATCTTAAAACTTGCCAACGTTTAATTATTTATAAACACTGAACTTTGTTGACAAAGTCCTTTAGGCTAATAACGAGAAAAATGGAACCCGAGATAACATACTGTTTACTCGAGTAGTAAACGAGATTTTCCCCCCTTTCTTCCTTCACACGTACTCTCTCTTCTTCCTTTCTCTTTTTTTTTTCCAAGCTAAGTTGAAAATAAAAACGGCAGTCACACAAACACTCTCGCATACGTACTCAGGAACCCGAAGTAACCCCCCATCCTACTCGAGTATCACTCGAGTCGAAGCTACCCACGACCTCACTGACACGCCACGCCACCGTGCACGTGCACGGTGGTTCGCCTCCCCTCCGGCAACCCACGATGCCTTCCACAAACCACAAATCGACCACATGCTCGAGAGCAACCTCCAGTTTGTCGCGAAATTCACAAAATCGAAAAAAAACCCTGTTGCTTGAACAAGCTACACGAATACACTAAGAAAAATCACATCGACCTACCAACGTCGACCACCTGAGGCGATGGAACTCCGCCCATCCCTCGACCATACTCTCCCCGAACTTCACCCAAAATATCGAGTCACTCGAACAAGCGACGACGGTGAAAACAAAAATTTGCAGAGCACAGTAAATTTTTATCCCAAAACCCTATAGTCGATTCGACTTAAAAATCCCTGCATTAGAAATTTTTTTTAGCATTTTTCCTGTCATCAACAAGTATCAAGCGAGCTCCAACATGAATTTCAACATCTAAAATTAGTTGAATCATCAGATATTCTCAAATAAGTAATTTGGGTTCCTTTAAAAATTACACCTTGCATATTGATCTAAAAATCATCACTCTTGTTTCAAAAATCTTAACTTTGTATGTTAAATCACGATATGGGATCAAATTCACAAATCAAAACATTCGAATTTTAACTTTATTCCTTTTTACTGTAACTTGATTAAACAGTACTTGTATTATACTGTTATGTTTCAATTAAATTTCCAGGCTTACGATTTAAGTTAAACATACTTAATTAACTTAAATTCCTATGTTTAAATTGATTTAAGTGAAGAAGTATTAATATTTTTTCACACTTCTTTCTTCAGAAGCTTAAAAAAATGAAGAACATAAAGCTTCCAGTACAAAAATCAATACAGGTCCTCTTATTAACAATTTATAGCAACACAAACTTCAGAAACTAATTATCATGATTTAATTCAAAAAAAATACGTTTACTCACTGTTTCAAAGAACAGAACCTTCTTTCCAGATGAAACAGGTTTTGATTTTGCTTGCTGAACCATTTCTTCAATCTTCTTGGTCTAAGGTTGAGTTGATCTTGATTGTTGTTTGTTGTTTCTTGTTTTAGATTTAAAATGAAAGTTTCATTTCATTTTGCTTAGCTCGAACTGGTTTGAAAAGAATGATATATGAAAGAAAACAGACAGGTGATAAGAGAAATAGCTTTCAGGTTTAAGTTTTAAAATGATTCACAGGGTTTATATTTTTTTTCTTCATGTCAGAGATTTTTTTATTATAAAATGGAGGCTGAAATCACCTTTTATATACTCGCACAGATCTTGCTTGTTGAAAGGAAATGAGGCATTAAATGTCATTGTACTTGTGTTTCCATTTTATACTTATCTTACTTTCTTTTTCTACTTGCCTGAGCCTTTTTTAGCAAGCTACAACATGTTTCACTTGATGTATCACATTTTTTTTTTAAGTTTGCATGCATATTCGAACAGATTTCATTAGGGGCTGGCACATCTATTCAAGCTTGGCTAAAATTTTGACTATGAAGATTTATATTAAAGGCTGGCTGATGAGATATAGGATAGTGTACTAAGAATCTTGCTTTTATATGTTTTGTACTTGGTTTATTTGGTAAGTGTACATATATGAATATTATTTTCCTTGCTCTCGGCTGAGATGATGATTCTTGTACATGCTTATGTCCTTCATGTATCATACTTGTCCTATTTTATAAAGACATTTTGTTTACTTCATGTTTGAATATATACTTGTTGACTTCGGCTACATACTTGAATATATATGTTTGTTTGTTTGGTTTCATTTGTTAATGTTTGTTGTATTTTTAGCTAATGTATTCACTTATTTTCTTACTTTGTTTTTATTATCTTATATTGTATTTGTTATTTTATTTCATGTATTACTATATATATTTTATTAACCCAAATATTCATTAAACCATCAATAATAAATTCAAAATTATTATTATTTATATTCTAAACCATTTATTTAAGATTTTAAACTCAATTTCAATATATACATATATATATAAAAATTTAAATTTTTATTCATATATCACACATACATATATATTCATATATATATATACACACAATATTATTATATTTAATTGATTTATACAAAATATATTTCGATAATGGGGAAACTCACAATCAATTAATCCATTTATGAATTAATTTTACAATTTTTATTCAAAAATTCATTTAATAATCAATTTAAATAAAATTAAATTTCGGGGTCGTTACACGGATTACCAGTCATATGTCTAGAGCATCCACTATCGAGTATCCATTTATTCTTTTTTATCTGCACAATTTTTCCATTGTGGATTGATTCCTCAGCACCCATAAAACATGTTTTCTGCACATCATAAAGATTTTGTAGACAACTTGAATTCGTATATAGATAATATGCAGCCTCATGATGCAATGATGATTTGAATATTTCTAAACTAGTATTAACAAGTTTTTCAAACATAGCCATTTTAAAGAAATTTTCAAAATTCATATTATGAAACTTTGAAAACCTTGCTCTGATACCAAATGTGAGAAATGTGGATTACAAATCTTAAGGGTAGAATTAACACTGGAGGGGGGTGAATAGTGTTTTAAGGAATTACTAATTCTTTTTGAGTTTATATTAATTTGAACACAAATGTATGCAATATTCAAACACAGATATGATCATAGAATCAAACACGGATGCAAATATAAAGTAAAAGCAATAAAGGAAAAACACACCGAATTTTATACTAGTTTGGAGTTACTCTACATCCAGTCCCGCAACACAAGTACGGATTTCCTTTCAAAATCAATTCTTACAATTACACCCTCGATTTCAAGGCCACGAGGTACACCACTCCAGATTCACAATCCTTTGGGTAGAGATACTTGATTTTATGGGCAACAAGTTCACCCAATTGATTTCCTAGGCTACAATCACACCTTCTCTCACTGATTGATTTTCTAGGCTACAGTCACACCTTTTCTCACTTGATTGATTACAAAAAAAGCCTATAACTCTGAATAGCACTGGGATCTTGTTGAGATAGTGATAGAGAATCAAACCAGAGATGATCTAGTTAGATTTAATGGAGATTTCGGCAGAGTAATAGTAAAAATGTATATAAAGAAATATGGAAGAAGTAGAGAAGTGAAATCAGAAAATTATGAATATTAATTCGTTTAAAACATCCCCTATTTATAGTAGAACAACAGCCATGTCCATTCGGGAAAGGATATGACGAATAGACACTTCTTTTGAAATTCAAACTTTTGAAATAAACTGTCATCATGTCGACATGGGTACCTAGGGGTTGTCGACATGCCTAAGGTATTTTTGATAATTTGTTTTTCTTTTGAAAATAACTTCTATCTTATATTAAAACTATTTTAAACTTTATAAATATACTATAGTTAAAATACATAAATAAGTATAGAGAATAATATTTTGGTATATATAAAATTTTACTATAATTTCATATTTTAAATCTTAAATATAAATATTAAAAGTTAAGTACATTATAATTAAAGATAGTTTAAAACCAAGGATAATTTTGATATTGAAAATAAAGATTTTTTTTAGGCTAAAAGTATTTAAAACCAGGATAGTTTTGATTTAAAAAGGAAGATTTTGAAATCATTTTGAAAACAAGATATAATTTTGTAAAACATTTGAATAAAAGTTAGTGGATACAAAACGATGTTCCACTAGATTTTTCGTAGGTTCCATCCCACTTAGGGTTCCATCCCTTTAACAGGCTCGAAGTGGATTCCATTCCACGAATAAAATGGATTTTAAGATGTCAGTGATTTTCTAGGAGTTTTAACATAATTCTAGACTCAATACTTGTCTTGTACTATTGAAATCTTGAACTCTTGATATCTTGATACTCATGAGTCTTGAATCTTGATGTCTTCAATCTTGAGTCTATACTGTACAGTCTTCATTCTCAGTACCTGCATGTTTATATCCTGCATATACATATATATCTAAACTATAATGTTAGTATTTATATTTTATAACAAGTCCTAAGGTTGTTGTCATCAAAACCATTCTTTTCAAGGACTAACAATCTCCCCCTTTTTTATGATGACAACCTTTGTTTATGTAATATTACTTCTATCCTAATAACTCCCCCTAAAACTAATAACTCCCCCTAAAACTAATAACTCCCCCTTAATCTATGCCTAACTATCCTATTTTATACTTCTCCCCCTTTGTCATCAACAAAAACAAACTAACTCTAAACTATATAACTCCCCCTTAATCTAATACTATATTATGTGATTATAATGATAGTGTTATCATAAATAATCAATACTTAATTCTAAATCTAAAACTTAGCCCTTAATAACTAACTCTCCTAACTAAAATCGGAAAATTAGAGCAATGTTTTTGAGTGCAAACAGAATCGATTCGGACGTGCAAACGAATCGATACCACTAAAATATTGAGAGGTTGTTTTATCCTAGAGGCGGCGGCGATTATTCCGAACTGCTTTGCACTGTACAGCAGATTGCCGAAACGTCTTCAAGAGAGTGACGTAGTCCACGACTCAGCCGAAGACGACATTGCTTCCAACAATTTGAAGACGACGCCACCGACGATGACTTCCGCTGCAGATCTAGATGCCGCTGCTCTCGCTTCCCTCTTCCAGGTCCCAATGGTTTCTGCTGCGCCTTTCAGGTTCGAAGGCCTCCACTTCAAATGCTGGAAATAGAAGATGGAATTTTTTCTAACCATGAGAAAAGTGGTGGCTGTGCTGACAACTGACAAATCGCAGCTACCGGATAGGCCAGACGAAGCTGACACAGATCTCGTGCGAGCCTGGACAGAAAAATCAAATCAATTGCAGAACTGGACAGAGCAAGTCTACCTATGCAGAAACTTTATTCTTAACGGCCTCAGTGATGACCTCTACGACTACTACAACTCCGACAAGACAGCCAAAGAAATCTGGGAAGCGCTACAAAAGAAGTATGATACGGAAGAGGCTGGAGCGAAGAAATATGCAGTCAGCCGCTACCTGAAATACCAGATGACGGATGACAGGTCAGTAGAGATGCAGTCTCATGAGCTTCAGAAAATTGCTCATGAGATCATCTCTGAAGGTATGAGTTTGGATGAACAATTTCAGGTTGCTGTTATTATTGATAAACTGCCCCCAGGTTAGAAAGATTTTAAGAATGTGCTTAGGCACAAGACTAAGGAATTCTCCTTAGAGAGCTTGATCACTCGCCTCCGTATTGAGGAGGAGGCTCGTAAGCAGGACCAGAAAGAGGAAGTGCTTGTTGTCACCAACAACAACACTAAAAAGTCCAAGCCCGCAGTTCTGAAACCGAATCCGAAAAAATTTAAGAATCAGAACCGCAACCGCGACAAACAGAATTGGAACCCGCAAGGGAACCAAAAGGGACAGCAGAAACCGACCCAAAAGAATGATTCTGGACAGTTATTTCTGTGTTACAACTGTGGAAAACCAGGTCATATGGCACGTAAGTGTAGGAACAGACCAGGCCCTACACCGCAGGCTAACCTGGTTGAGGAGCCTCTTACGGCTATGATTTCTGAGATTCATCTAGTTGGTGGATCAGAGGGTTGGTGGGTAGAAACTGGTGCATCCCGCCATGTGACGACCCGGGTTTTCGAACCAGTCAAAATCGCCGAAAGACCCGTCCGTTCTAAAACTATGAATGAAAACTACCAACTTAATACACAATATTTGATAAATATCCAACACTACTAAATGTATAGGATACAACTTTCAATTTTACAAGTTATCAAAGTAATCAATTTAATCTACTAGTGTGCTTTAATACAAACCCAAAATCAAATACTATTTTCAAACTGTAAATCTACCGCTGTGCAACTCTGATTAGAAACAACAATATCATTACCTGCAAACTTAATAAACAATGTAAATGTGGAATAAAATAGTAAGCAGGAAAGATACAACAATACATGATATATGACAAACAACAAACATAAAATCTTGTACAAACTTCCGGTAATATCCAGCCAAACCAAGAAAACTTCTGACTTCCTTTGGTGTAGTAGGCTGTTTCCAATCCATTATCGCTGAAATCTTACTTGGGTCGACCGCAATTCCTTTCTCAGAAACTACGTGTCCAAGAAATCTGACTTCCTTCTCCCAAAAATGGCATTTGGAAAATTTAGCATACATAGATAACTAAATAAATAAGTAAAGCTATGAAAACAAACCATAGCATGAAACAAATGCTACTAAAGAGAAGCCTTACACATGTCTTCTTCTTAGCTCCCTTCACATGCACATGACACCTCTATGTAACGACCCTATTTTTGGGTCATCAAATTCGAATATTTAAAATGTAACGACCCATAATTTAATCACTTTGAACATGAACAGTTAATATGTTTTTAAATGATTAAGTAATGGATTTTATATCTAGTTATTAACCCTGCCTAATAAAACAGAATAGTATAATTACTTGCCTAATAAAACAAGAGAGAATTATTAACCTTGCCTAATAAAACAGAATAGTATAATTACTTGCCTAATAAAAATAGAACAGTATAATTACTTGCCTAATGAAACAAAATAGCATAATGATTATTATATTCCATGCGGATGGTTGCAATTGGACCAAAATCTAGTCGAATCATGTTATGCTATAGTTGATAACGAGGATTTCTATTAGACCAAAATGTAGTCGAATCAAATTAAGCCATCAAGATGTTTTCTATTGGACCAAAATGTGGTCGAATCAAATTAAGCCATCAAGATGTTTTCTATTGGACCAAAATGTGGTCGAATCAAATTAAGCCATCAAGATGTTTTCTATTGGACCAAAATGTGGTCGAATCAAATTAAGCCATCAAGATGTTTTCTATTGGACCAAAATGTGGTCGAATCAAATTAAGCCATCAAGATGTTTTATATTGGACCAAAATGAGGTCGAATCAAATTAAGCCATCAAGATGTTTTCTATTGGACCAAAATGTGGTCGAATCAAATCAAGCCATCAAGATGTTTTCTATTGGACCAAAATGTGGTCGAATCAAATTAGGCCATAAGACTGGTTTCTATTGGACCAAAATATGGTCGAATCTGGTTAGGCTATAAGAAATGACTAAAGTACCCTTCTCTTCACCTATAAATAGCCAAGTCCATATCTCATTTTATTTCATTCACAAACTAAAGAAAGGAGGAGTGGATCCCACGGTGAGAAACTATATCACTTAATATAGTGTTTATATTGGTTGTGATTGGATGAATGGATTGATAATGTTTTAACTATATGATAGTTATATCAGTATTTAATTGTTAAAATATTCGGTTATACCATATACTGCTTGTTTGGATGATATAAATGTATATATGGATGTTAATAGTGATAACACTGCACGTTACACTTATTATACACACCCATTTGGATTTAAACGGATATTGGTTAAGTCTCGATTTAAAATAATAATAATATAATATTCAAATTTGAGTGGAAATTTGAATATTCGAATTTTATAATTTAAACTATTTGGAAATGATATTGGAGATATATTGAAAAACTTTTGTAAAAGAAGTTATTTATTTGAAATCATTTTAAATATAAAATGGCATGTTCAACTTTGGAAATATAAATAATAATTTAAATCGATTTTAGAAAAGTGAAGTTAAGTTCGCTATATAAATAAAGGTTTATAATCAATTACATGATTCCAATAGTATTATATATAGTTTATTTTGATTTCTAGAAAGTTTGGATTAAATCGGATGAAATTTAGAAAAATAATATTATTATATTATTTAAATATTCAATTAAATCAATTAAATTGAATAAAAAGGTTATGAATTGAGAAATGAAGTTTTTATAGTATATATGAAGTATATATATGATTTAAAAGATAATAGAAGTAATTTAAATCATATTTGAATGGTTTTAGTTGTACAAATACACTATATTTGCGACACTTTTTGTAACGCCTAAATCAACATTTTGATTTTTGAGCTATAAGTTATCAATATTTTCCAAATTTGAAATAGTATGAATAAAGTAATTTAAATGGAGGTTTAAATCACTTAAATCAAATATGAATTTGATTTGTTGAGACTTAAATTAAAATATCCATTTGGTTCCGAATGGCTTTTAAAGGACGTTTATTATTCGGAAAGACCGGGAACGGGAATTTCCCATTCCGAATAATAATATGACGCTATGATTGTGATGAGTCGTATTGAAATGATGATGAAGACCAGGGATCTTCACATCTAATGGACTGCTTGTTGATTTCTCTTCATCGATTTAGCGGCCGATATAGAAACGATACCCCTATACTTTTAAAGCAGTGGTCCAGATGATGTTTGAAGAATCTTCGAATACGCAAGGGCCTTTCACCTTTTGGGCAAAGGTTGAGGAATAAGGTGCCTTCGGTTTCGTTCAGTCCTGGAACGAACTTGTGGATGGATGGATTGTCTGACATTACATTCTGACTTTATATGATTGATCTTTATTAACATATATCTGCTTGGTGGCGGAGAATTTATTCTCTTAGCTTAACACCCTTCCTTGAGATGTATGAACTCAAGGGTTATGCATTGGTAGAAATCAGTTATGTAATTTTGGATTGGTAATGTGACATTCCGAAGAATGCTATGGATAGGATCAAGGCTTTTGTTGAAAAGCAGAGCCTTGTGGGTACGAGACTTCACGAACCTCACACCCTGGGAATGGCCGAAACAGGAATGGATGCGGCAAGGTGTAGGATGTCTATCCCCTTCTAGATATATATAGTGATACCATGGTATGGAACCCAGGTATTCACTTTCTGGATTATATATTTATATAACTGTACTGTGGTCTTACACGCCCAGTATTTGCTTGATGTGGATGTTGGAAAAGATCGGGGCCCCGTTTTAAAGGTTGGTAACAACCGGGGGATGGATAGACTTGAGTTAGTAGTTACCATTGAGTAGTAACCCGGCCTCGTGTTGGCAGAGAAACAGTAGTTTCTCGGGACGTCCCTCTAGAGGCATACCCAATCGTGGATGAGGAAGTTCCTTTGCCTGGTCATTATTGGAAACCCATTCTCCAATACGAACCTTGTACGGTTTTGATTGTATTGCTCACTGTTTAATACAGTGGCTATAGTAGGCATACCATCATGTAACGTATGCTGGCTAAATTAATAAGTTTATTTTGAAAATGGTTCTCAATCACTAAGCACTATAATAATATTAAAAGGATATTTTTAACGTATCAAAGGCATGTTTGACTGTCATAAGGAGAAACCTCGACCATGTGTGCGTTTGCATCTTGTGTGCGGATCGAGACCTTATGATAATTTCATTTTTCAAAAGCATATACGGAACTTTTTTTCAAAAGCAACTATATACTTTTGTTTCTCACACCATGTAACGACCCGCTATTTTGGACCATTCGCATCCGCACATGTCGGACTTGAATAATTCAAAATACCACGTTATTAATTTAAATTTGGCAAAACTAAACATATACAGTAAATAAACAATCACAGATCACAGACACAGAGTAATAAATGCAGCGGAAATAAAAGAGATAGTAGTTCATGAAGCTACTATATAAATGTATAAGTTACATCAGAGTTAAACCAGATACAACGGAAGAGTAATACGATACATCAGATACAAATCAGAATACATCACTGGAATCATCGAATACTGAAAGCAGAATAGATGGCTGGATCTTCAAGCAAAGCTCCAACTTCAAAGGTGAGTCTCGAATACTGGTACACTCAGTCTGACCCGAGCGTAAAGCAAAACACAAAACACTCGAGTCAGGATTAACATTCTTATATCAATAAATCCAACTCAAGTGAAATAGCAATTGAAATACAAGTAACTCAAAGGATGTTTGGAACAACCATCCTTTAAGGATCCGTTAAACTATCTACTAGGTAGTAATGTACGCTAAGTAGATAATGTCTATCAGTAATATAAGGTATCAAAATAGTGTTAAGGCATTACCATTATCCCCCTTAACACATTTTATATAAGCGTTATAGTCTATACAGCACTGTAAACTCCACCGTAAACTAGTGGGCTATCAGGGAGTACTCCATAGGTATAACACAAAACAAATCGTAGTGGTCGCGTATAGGTATACAAGTATGACAAGGCACATGAGGCAATACCCAAGGTAGTGAAACTACCGTTTGCCTGATCCGGACTGTTGAGAACGCATCACCGCAGCGACCGCAACACCGCGAAACAACACTCCCAAATCAAGGGTGCACCAATCGACAACAAGTAATGAATAGTTTCGAAGAAGTGTGTTCGCTTGAGGTAGCTGACCTCCATTTGGCCCGGCACGGCTCCTGTTTTAGTCATTTCCAATTTGACACAAGTGTCAAGGCTATCCATTATCGTTCTCTTTCTTCAGTCATCACGTACATCAATCCAACCACTTCATTCTGGATCACACTCCGCGTGTAGTTATTAAAGTGGTTTTCGGTTTAGACAGTGAGTATGTCCCTAACCGATTCCGGTCTCTTTAATAACTTCCGTAATTATTACACCGATTGGTCGTTTAATAAATTTCAAAACCAAATCAATTACAATTTCAATTAGAATTTGTAAATCAACATTTTATTTGTCTTTCTAAAACAATTTCCAAAATTTATGTTTCAAAACTTCCAAATTATCATTTCAAAATCTTATAATTCAATTTCAATCTTTATTTAAAACAATTCAAATATCGATTTAAATTCGTATATAAGTTTCATTCCGAAATCATTTAAATCAATTTAATTTCACATTCAAATCAATTTAACTTCATTTATCGATTCCATTTAATAATTCCTTAAGTAAATTTATCATTCAAACAATTTCTATTTAATTTCCAATTCATTAAATCAATTACTTAAGTTCAACTTCATTAAATCAAAACTTACAATTTTGAATTAAATTAAATTCGTCAAATCAATTCTTTCAATTACAAGTCTTACATTAATTTCAAAAATCACATTTTTGCATTTCTTGATAAAGAAATTCAATTTCACATATTTATTTACTTAGTTACAATTTCAAAGCTTAATTAATAAAGAACTAAATTTCACTAATTAAAAGTTCAATTTTAATTATCAAAGGATTCAATTTTATTCAATTATTAAATACTTCAATATCATTAAATTATTAAATAATTTCAAAACTTAATTCAATCATTTCTTAAATTAAACAACATTCTTTCACCAATTTCTTTATTAATATTTTATTTCAGATTATTAAATATTCACATTTAAATTTCATTAAAATTCAATTTCCAACTTCGTTTCAAAACCATATTATTTATTCAAAAAAATCTTCATTTTATTTTTTTTAAATCAAATTATTGACCAATCGGGTTTTTATTTAATTCTCTATCCTAGGTCAAAGTTAAATTTGGGTATTTGTCATTTCAACCCGATTCCAATTCAATTCAAAAAAAATCAAAGCATAGCAAAGGGAACTTGCAGTGTGATAACTGGGATGGTGTCAAAGTAAATAAACAAGCAATAACAACAATTAATATCAATCCAATAATCAATTCAAATAATCCCGAAATAATCATATTAATTCACATTGTTATTTGTGCGAATTAATATAATTATTTCTAGAATCTACACTATCATTTCATGTAGATTAAAGATTATTCCACTACGGTTTTTCACTTGTAGTTCAATTTAAATTTTACACTACAACAATTAATCCAATATACATTCAATGGTTCAAAGTGTAATTATCACTATTCTACATGTCAATTAATTTAACAATTAAAAGGGGTCATATAAATTCAACATATATGTCGATTCAAATTTAATTATCCTACGACAAATTCAATTGCATAATATTTATCACTTTATACATTACAATTTAACATCCAATATAAACAACAAACAATCAATCAATTATTAATCAACGAGATTTATCATCGTATAATTAACAGTTAATGGTGTCAGATGTCACAGTTGAACTGATACAGGTAATAGCATATATTTAACAGTGTAAATAACTAGCAGCAGCATATTTCAATTGTCGTTTCAATTGAAACCAAATTTAATAAATAAAAGAACATTGATCGTGAGTGATTGCTCACCTTTCGAGGCTGGAGAATACAGAAGGAGATACGGATACGCACATTGAAATTTGAATCTCGAATCCAAGCAAGGCAAAAACAGGGTTGGCACAATTTTGATGGCAAAGCTGATTTATAAAGAGGAATCGACGAAGTCAAATCAGAGTTGGATCGAGAAAAATAAATAGGATAAGTGGGCTTATATGCGGCTAAATATAACTGCATATGAATTCAATGATATTCTAAATTAAACACATATACATTTATTTCAAAATACATTGTTTTAAAATTATACTAATATGACTTTATAAACTAATATAAAATTTTATAATAACAAAATACATAATACGACTCCTTTTATAAAACAACAGCTAGAAAATGTGTAAATAATATACTACATGATAACTAGTAAATCCATAATACGTTAGAGTGTACATACCTACGAACATATATATAAACAGCGTTAATAAACTTTCCCATCCCACCTTTGCTTTCAAACCAACTTTCAAAATACATATTCACAGACTTTAATATAAATTAAAACTTAATATCTCGCACATCAATTTTAACAAGACTCAACATATACAATATATATAACTTCAAATATACAAATATATATAACTTAACATAAAACCCCACATGGTTAAATATAAATAATTGTCGTGACCGCTTATAACTAGATATACTAACAAATTTATAGCAGCATTATAAGTTTGTACTCTAAATTTCCATGTATAAACAATAGGTGACAAAGCATATTATAATATAGAAAATACAACATAAACTGTTGCTTATATACTTGAAATAAATACTTATATAAATATAATTTCAGGTATAGGCTTATATAACCTTTCAATAAAATAAAGTATATCATCAGATCGTAAAATATTCTAGATACATGTACATGTTATACTTAAGTCGGTATAAATGATAAACAACACGTTTATAGATGTATATAATCACATTATTATAACAGATATATATATTACAGTATCCTTTTATATCTAGATTAAAACAACACAGTATATAACTATATATATATATATATTAAGAATCAATATGCAACTGTAGCTAACATAACTAGTATACAGTCATGTTTTAAGAAATAAATACATACGAAATTTTAATTTTTACAAATCTTGATATATACCCAAACTTACACATTCAAATTCTGTTCCTATGAAACTTGTTCATTCTAAAGTGCTCACATGTCTAAAAATGATACATACAACTCATCAAACTTGACATCTATAGTATACAGTAAACAAACTAATATATATATATATAAGTAAAATAAAATAAAAATTTATATACTATATAACATATAAGTATAAGTTCATATAAATAATATATAAATATACTTAAGCCATACTCCATATATATGAAACATAGCCTAGATCTGGAAACACAAAAGAAGAAAACAATGAAAGTATACATACTAACAAACATACAAGTTGCGCACAGGGTGAACTCAGCAAGTGGCCAAGGCGGAGGCGAGCATGAGAGGGCAATCGGAGGCTGCGCGTTGCATTAAGATTTGGCGGCAAGGCCGGACGTGGCACGGGTGGGGTGGAGTCGTCACGTGGTGCTGGGTTGTGGACGAGTTGCTCACGGAAAGCGCGCGAAGAGGTGTAGCATGGAATGGCCGAGTGGAATCAAGTGGTCGGCAAAATTGAGGTGAGGCGGAATTGCAAAGGCCGAGCGAGCGGTGAACGCGGTTCGCTGGGCTGGGCGCATGATGGAGATCTGGGTTGTTATTATATTTTTTCTTCTTAGTATCGGCCATGAAGCAAATGAAATTGTTGTGTAAAAGAAATGAGGAGAAAAGGTGGGTTTGGCCAAAAGAAATAGGAAGAATGAGGAACAGTTGCAAAAAGAAATAAACAGAAGAAGAATTGGAAAGCTACAGAGAGAAAATGAAGGATATATTGGAACGTGGATAAATTTGTCAAAGAGCAGGTTCCTGATATGAAGATTGTAATATCAACGGCCAAGCCACTGATTCAGTTGAGAATTTAAAGCAATTTTTTTTTGGAGGACACGGTAACCATTTGAAATTCAAAACAAAACATAAATGGTCACGGATACGGTACCGATACGGTTACCGGTTTCGTGGATTCCGCTGCGAACCGGACATCAAAAATACAGAAGCGAATACACCGTAGAGATCATCGCGATGGTACGATCGCAATGGTACATAGATATCAATGGTATGATCGAATTATAAAAAATCGAATTTTTATACAGGCGGAAAATGCAAGAAAAACGCAAGAAAATAAGACCGACGGAGCCAAAGATGTCCGAATTTGGAAAAACGACAAACTGACATCTTGCTCAGAAGATGGTTTGGAATTTTCTATGTAAAAATATTTTGGTTTTGAAAACGGTTTAATTTCATCGATTACTAACTGATTTAAATTAAAATAAATTTACGCATGAAATAAACTTTTATATTTTCAGATGAAAATTTACCCTCTTCTATGTTTAAATGTACGTATTCCAAATATAAAATTTATATTTCAAAATTTAATCGTTTAAAATTTCAATTAATAACGTTATTAAAACGGTTAAATTTTACGGGTCGTTACACACCAGTCCCATGACTAACCTGGAGTTTATTATTTTTCCCTAAACTCTGGGTGCCCTTATTTTCCACACGGGCAGCCTAGAGTCAGGTAATAGATCACCCTGTAGATAGTTGGAGCTGGAGTTGGAGTGTTTATTTGGAGTTTTTGGATCAGAGTGAAGATGTCGGTTTTTGGACTCTCTCTAAAGACCAATTTCTTTAGTTTCTATTTTCGCTGTGTACCTTGTTCAGTTGTACTTCATGATGTTGTATATAGTGATGTATCTATGACTCTCTAATATCACCTTGTATCAGAATTTGTTCTAAATATATATGAGAGCATTTTGTTTCAGCTGTGCATTCTTATTTATACTGATGTTATTTACTTGTAGCAAACCCTACCGATGAGGATTTTAACATGTGGATCTCGACATTGATATCTTCGATATATGATATGTTGATTTTCAAAAGTGAAGAATCCAATTTGATTAGGGAAGATCGTGAATCCTTATCTGTTTGGATTTGACTTGTGTGGATTATAGTCGATTCAAAAGGTGAGAATTTACGGGTCTTCACAGTTGGTATCAGAGCTTAAGGTTGAGTAAGAACTTTAGCTTCCAGTAATAACATTAGTCACTCATTAGAGATAGGGTTAGTAACACCCTAGAATGAGTATATCTGAGAGAGCGTTCGAATTTCAAACTTTTCAATTCTTATCTAAATCCTAACTCTTTCTTCTTATCTCAGAGAATGAGTGGAAGAAGAGAAAGAAGAGGTGGAAGTACCACCACTAATGGACGGACTGCTCCAGCTGTTGTAGAAGCAGTTATTCCAGTCCAACCGGAAGTAGACTTCTCCGTCTTATGCAAGAAATTCACTAATCTGGGAGGAAGACATATAAAGGCAAAGAGACGGAAATTGAGACGCGAGATGGTTAGGTGGGTCAAAGTCCAGTGGAGTGGAGATCCAAACGACTGCACTTGGGAAACTGAGGAAAGCATGAAGAAAGCTTATCCCAGATGCAGAGTCGACATTCCATCTTAGTCTATCTTATCGGTAAATTCAAATTCCTTATCTTTTCAGTTTTCCTTCTTATTAATTTCAAGGACGAAATTCTTTAAGGAGGGATGGTTGTAACGATCTAGAATTTAACTAATTTAAATAATAGTAGTTATTTAAATATATGAATTTGAATTCAAAATTTATATGAGTTTATAGTTATATTCATTTGAATTTATAAAAGATAGCATACATAGATAACTAAATAAATAAGTAAAGCTATGAAAACAAACCATAGCATGAAACAAATGCTACTAAAGAGAAGCCTTACACATGTCTTCTTCTTAGCCTCCCTTCACATGCACATGACACCTCTATGTAACGACCCATATTTTTGGGTCATCAAATTCGAATATTTAAAATGTAACGACCCATAATTTAATCACTTTGAACATGAATAGTTAATATGTTTTTAAATGATTAAGTAATGGATTTTATATCTAGAGTTATTAACCCTGCCTAATAAAACAGAATAGTATAATTACTTGCCTAATAAAACAAGAGAGAATTATTAACCTTGCCTAATAAAACAGAATAGTATAATTACTTGCCTAATAAAAACAGAACAGTATAATTACTTGCCTAATGAAACAAAATAGCATAATGATTATTATATTCCATACGGATGGTTGCAAAAATTTGGTCGAATCATGTTATGCCATAGTTGATAACGAGGATTTCTATTGGACCAAAATGTGGTCGAATCAAATTAAGCCATCAAGATGTTTTCTATTGGACCAAAATGTGGTCGAATCAAATTAAGCCATCAAGGTGTTTTCTATTGGACCAAAATGTGGTCAAATCAAATTAAGCCATCAAGATGTTTTCTATTGGACCAAAATGTGGTCGAATCAAATTAAGCCATCAAGATGTTTTCTATTGGACCAAAATGGGATCGAATCAAATTAAGCCATCAAGATGTTTTCTATTGGACCAAAATGTGGTCGAATCAAATTAAGCCATCAAGATGTTTTCTATTGGACCAAAATGTGGTCGAATCAAATTAGGCCATAAGGCTGGTTTCTATTGGACCAAAATATGGTCGAATCTGGTTAGGCTATAAGAAATGACTAAAGTACCCTTTTCTTCACCTATAAATAGCCAAGTCCATATCTCATTTTATTTCATTCACAAACTAAAGAAAGGAGGAGTGGATCCCACGGTGAGAAACTATATCACTTAATATAGTGTTTATATTGGTTGTGATTGGATGAATGGATTGATAGTTATGGATGTTTTAACTATATGATAGTTATATCAGTATTTAATTGTTAAAATATTCAGTTATACCATATACTGCTTGTTTGGATGATATGAATGTATATATGGATGTTAATAGTGATAACACTGCACGTTACACTTATTATACACACCCATTTGGATTTAAACGGATATTGGTTAAGTCTCGATTTAAAATAATAATAATATAATATTCAAATTTGAGTGGAAATTTGAATATTCGAATTTATAATTTAAACTATTTGGAAATGATATTGGAGATATATTGAAAAACTTTTGTAAAAGAAGTTATTTATTTGAAATCATTTTAAATATAAAATGGCATGTTCAACTTTGGAAATATAAATATTAATTTAAATCGATTTTAGAAAAGTGAAGTTAAGTTCGCTATATAAATAAAGGTTTATAATCAATTAAATGATTCCAATAGTATTATATATAGTTTATTTTGATTTCTAGAAAGTTTGGATTAAATCGGATGAAATTTAGAAAAATAATATTATTATATTATTTAAATATTCAATTAAATCAATTAATTGAATAAAAAGGTTATGAATTGAGAAATGAAGTTTTTATAGTATTTATGAAGTATATATATGATTTAAAAGATAATAGAAGTAATTTAAATCATATTTGAATGGTTTTAGTTGTACAAATACACTATATTTGCGACACTTTTTGTAACGCTTAAATCAACATTTTGATTTTTGAGCTATAAGTGATCAATATTTTCCAAATTTGAAATAGTATGAATAAAGTAATTTAAATGGAGTTTTAAATCACTTAAATCAAATATGAATTTGATTTGTTGAGACTTAAATTAAAAAATCCATTTGGTTCCGAATGGCTTTTAAAGGGCGCTTATTATTCGGAAAGACCGGGAACGGGAATTTCCCATTCCGAATAATAATACGACGCTATGATTGTGATGAGTCGTATTGAAACGATGATGAATACCAGGGATCTTCACATCTAATGGACTGCTTGTTGATTTCTCTTCATCGGTTTAGCGGTCGATATAGAAACGATACCCCTATACTTTTAAAGCAGTGGTCCAGATGATGTTTGAACAATCTTCGGATACGCAAGGGCCTTTCACCTTTTGGGCAAAGGTTGAGGAATAAGGTTCCTTCGGTTTCGTTCAGTCCCAGAACGAACTTGTGGATGGATGAATTGTCTAACATTACATTCTGACTTTATATGATTGATCTTTATTAACGTATATCTGCTTGGTGGCGGAGAATTTATTCTCTTAGCTTAACACCCTTCCTTGAGACGTATGAAATCAAGGGTTATGCGTTGGTAGAAATCAGTTATGTAATTTTGGATTGGTAATGTGACATTCCGAAGAATGCTATGGATAGGATCAAGGCTTTTGTTGAAAAGCAGAGCCTTGTGGGTACGAGACTTCACGAACCTCACACCCCGGGAATGGCCGAAACAGGAATGGATGCGGCTAGGTGTAGGATGTCTATCCCCTTCTAGATATATATAGTGATACCATGGTATGGAACCCAGGTATTCACTTTGTGGATTATATATTTATATAGCTGTACCGTGGTCTTACACGCCCAGTATTTTCTTGATGTGGATGTTGGAAAAGATCGGGGCCCCGTTTTAAAGGTTGGTAACAACCAGGGGATGGATAGACTTGAGTAAGTAGTTACCATTGAGTGGTAACCCGGCCTTGTGTTGGCAGAGATACAGTAGTTTATCAGGACGTCCCTCTAGAGGCGTACCCAATCGTGGATGAGGAAGTTCCTTTGCCTGGTCATTATTGGAAACCCATTCTCCAATACGAACCTTGTACGGTTTTGATTGTATTACTCACTGTTTAATACAGTGGCTATAGTAGGCATACCATCATGTAACGTATGCTGGCTAAATTAATAAGTTTATTTTGAAAATGTTTCTCAATCACTAAGCACTATAAAAATATTAAAAGGATATTTTTAACGTATCAAAGGCATGTTTGACTGTCATAAGGAGAAACCTCGACCATGTGTGCGTTTTCATCTTGTGTGCGGATCGAGACCTTATGATAGTTTCATTTTTCAAAAGAATATACGGAACTTGTTTTCAAAAGAAACTATATACTTTTGTTTCTCACTCCAGTCCCATGACTGACCTGGAGTTTATTGTTTTTCCCTAAACTCTGGGTGCCCTTATATTCCACACGGGCAGCCTAGAGTCGGGTAATATATCACCCTGTAGATAGTTGGAGCTGGAGTTGGAGTGTTTATTTGGAGCTTTTGGATCAGAGTGAAGATGTCAGTTTTTGGACTCTCTCTGAAGACCAATTTCTTTAGTTTCTATTTCTGCTGTGTACCTTGTTCAGTTGTACTTCATGATGTTGTATATAGTGATGTATCTATGACTCTCTAAAATCACCTTGTATCATCTTTTGTTCTAAATATATATGAGAGCATTTTGTTTCAGCTGTGCATTCTTATTTATACTGATGTTATTTACTGGTAGCAAACCCTACCGATGAGGATTTTAACATTTGGATCTCGACATTGATATCTTTGATATATGATATGTTGATTTTCAAAAGTGAAGAATCCAATTTGATTAGGGAAGATCGTGAATCCTTATATGTTTGGATTTGACTTGTGTGGATTATAGTCGATTCAAAAGGTGAGAATTTACGGGTCTTCACAGTTGGTATCGGTGCTTAAGGTTGAGTAAGAACTTTATCTTTCGGTAATAACATTAGTCACTCATTAGAGATAGGGTTATTAACACCCTAGAATGAGTATATCTGAGAGAGCGTTCGAATTTCAAACTTTTCAATTCTTATCTAAATCCTTACTCTTTCTTCTTATCTCAGAGAATGAGTGGAAGAAGAGGAAGAAGAGGTGGCAGTACCACCGCTAATGGACGGACTGCTCTAGCTGTTGTAGAAGCAGTTATTCCAGTCCAACCGGAAGTAGACTTCTCCGTCTTATGCAAGAAATTCACTAATCTGGGAGGAAAGACATATAAAGGCAAAGAGACGGTAATTAAGACACAAGCCTGGATCAAAACATGTGAAAAGATTTTCAAGGGCTTGAATATCAATGATGAGCAAAAAAGGTATCTAGCTACTTGGCAAATGGAAGATGGAGCCCAAATCTGGTGGGAAACTAAAACGATGGAAGAACCAGAAGAAAACTTTTCCTGGTCGAGGTTCAAAAGTGAATTTGAAGAACATTTTTTTGCCTTCAACTGGTGTTGATAGATTGTATGAGGAGTTTGTGGAATTGAAACAAGGTGACATGACTTTTGAAGATTATGTGAAGCACTTTAATGAGCTTTCTCGATTTGGTTCCGAATTGGTTAGTAACCCTTAAAGAAAAAATCAAAGGTTTGTGAAAGGAATGAAGAAGAGATACCACGGGCGGATGACCATTCATATAAAGCAATCCTTTGCTGATTTAGTGAATACGGGCTATCGTTATGAAGCAGCAGATAAAGAGGAGTCATCTGAAGAAGAGAAAAATGTTGTAAAGAAAGAAGGTGGAAATTCTGGGGGAAATAATAAGAAAAGGAAGTTCCAAGGCAGGAAAAATGACAATAACAAGAAAGGAGGAAACCCGAAAAGTCGTCTATCTGAAGTTACTTGTTACAATTGTCAGGAAAAGGGGCACTATTCTCATAAATGTACAAAGCCCAAGAAGAAGAACCTGAACTGCTTTGTTTGTCAGAAGCCGGGCCACATCGTGAAAGACTGTCCCTTGATGAAGCAAGTTCAGAAATCAAATGTTTACACACTAGAAAATAAGCCTTCATCTTCTAGAGATGCAAAGGGAAAGGGCGTCTTGGAAGGTACTCTTTCTATTTCCAATAGAGATATTCGAGTTTTATTTGACACTGGTGCTTCTCATAGTTTTGTCTCAAAAAATTTGGTTGAAGAACTTAAACTTAAATCTAAAGTAGTAGGAAATCCTCTTTGCGTTAGAAATCCGGTTGGTGGCCCTACGAATCTTCATTTACGATGTAAGAAGATCCCTATCTCATATTCCTATTATCAGTTTCCACAAAATCTTTATGTTCTTGACTTTGACGAATTTGACACTCTTTTGGGCATGAACTGGTTATCAAAATATAAAGCTAATATTGATTGTGCAAAACGAATTATATCAGTTAAAACCAGTTTTGGAAACTATATTGATATCCCCTGCGAAGATCCTAGTCTGAAACGTGATAAATTGATGTACACCCTAGGATATCCAGATCCCGATATTAAATCTATTCCTGTTGTTAGAGATTTTCCTGATGTCTTTGAAGAAGTTAAATCTCTCCCTCCTCATCGTGAAATCGAATTTCGAATTGATCTGGTACCCAATGCCAGACCAGTTGTTTATTCTGTTCGAAGGATGGCCCCAAAGGAGAAACTAGAATTAACCAAACAAACCCTTGAACTATTGGAAAAAGGCTTCATACGTCCAAGCCGTTCCAATTGGGGTTCAGCTGCTGTATTTGTTGCAAAATCTGATGGATCACTGAGAATGTGCTTTGACTATCGAGACCTCAATAAACAAACTTTGAAAAATAAATTCCCTTTGCCTCATATCGATGAGATATTTGATCAACTTCATGGAGCTTGTTTCTTCTCTAAGATGGATCTTGCTCAAGGATTCTATCAATTGAGAATCGCCGAAGATAGTATTCCCCTGACTGCATTCCGAGGACCGGACATTTTCTATGAATGGTTAGTCATGCCATTTGGACTAACCAATGTTCCTGCATTCTTCGTAGATCCGATGACTCGAGTATTTCGGGATGTATTGAACATTCGTGCTGGTTTTCATTGATGATATTCTCATCTATTCCAAAACAAAGGAAGAGCATGCAGAACACCTGAGAGTTATTCTAGAAATTCTGAGAAGCAATGTTCTTTATGCTAAATTTTCCAAATGCCATTTTTGGGAGAAGGAAGTCAGATTTCTTGGACACGTAGTTTCTGAGAAAGGAATTGCGGTCGATCCAAGTAAGATTTCAGCGATAATGGATTGGAAACAGCCTACTACACCAAAGGAAGTCAGAAGTTTTCTTGGTTTGGCTGGATATTACCGGAAGTTTGTACAAGATTTTTCTAAGTTGGCTAGTCCCCTGACAAAGCTAACAATGAAAAATGCTAAGTTTATCTGGACACCCCGATGCGAAGAATCTTTTCAGGAATTAAAGAAAAGATTGACCACAGCTCCAGTATTAGCTGTGATTGATGGGAATAAAGATTTATCGGTTTACACTGATGCTTGTGGTGATGGAGTTGGCGCTGTTTTGATGCAGAAAGGAAAGGTGATTGCCTACGCAAGTAGACAATTACGACCCCATGAGAAGAATTATCCAACTCATGATCTTGAGTTACTAGCATTTATCTTTGCCTTAAAGATATGGAGGCATTATCTGCTAGGTGAAAAATTCAATCTTTTTACTGATCACAAATCGCTTAAGTATCTATTCACTCAGAAGGATCTTAATCTACGTAAACAACGTTGGTTGGAATTTCTAGCGTCTTATGACCTAGATATCCAATATACTCCTGGAAAAGCCAATCTGGTTGCCGATGCTTTGAGTCGGAAGCATTCTGTCCTTGCTTATTTGGTAATAACCCCAAATCTGATAGAGAAGATCGCTAACAAACAAAAGGCCAGCTTCTCCAAAATATATATGGAAGAATTCAACGAGGCGAAGATACAAGTTTTGAGCTAGACAATAGAAACATTGTGAAATTGAAAGGAAGAATTTGTTTTCCTGATGACAAGGAGCTAAAGAAGGAAGTGTTGGATGAATGCCACAAGTCAAAATATAGCATCCATCCTGGGGTAAACAAAATGTATCGAGACATCAAGAGAACCTTCTGGTGGAAGACAATTAAAAGAGACATCTCTATTTATATAAGCAAGTGTGCTACCTGCCAGCAAATCAAGAGTGATCAGCAAAAGCCAGCAGGACTTCTACAACCTTTGGAGATTCCAGCCTGGAAATGGGATCAAGTTTCCATGGATTTTATTGATGGGTTGCCTCGAACGAAAAAGGGGAATGAAGGTATATGGGTTATTGTGGATCGCCTTACTAAAACTGCACATTTTATTCCAGTAAAACCCACTAGAACTGCAGCAAGTTTAGTTGATATTTATATCAAAGAAATAGTTCGATTGCATGGAGTCCCAAGCAGTATAGTAAGTGATCATGATCCAATCTTCACGAGTCATTTTTGGGAAGCTTTCCAAACTGCGTTGGGAACGAAGCTAAATCTTAGCACTGCATATCACCCGCAGACTGACGGACAGACGGAAAGAGTTAACCGGATTCTGGAGGATCTTTTGAGGGCTTGTATTCTAGACTTCAAAGGATCGTGGGAGGATCATTTGCATTAGGTAGAATTTTCATATAATAACAGCTACCAAGCAAGTATCGGGATGGCTCCATTTAAAGCATTATATGGTCGACCTTGTCGATTACCGGTATGTTGGGTTGAAACAGGAGATCGTCTTGTATTGGGACCAGATATGATTAGGGAAGCTTCTGATAAGGTTGAATTTATAATAAAAAAGTTGAAGGTTGCTCAAAGCCGTCAGAAAAGCTATGCTGATAATCGAAGACGTGCTTTGGAATTCCAAGTAGGGGATTCAGTATTCTTGAAGGTTTCACCAATGAGAGGAGTTATTCGTTTTGGGAAGACGGGTAAACTCGCTCCTCGCTATATTGGACCCTTCCCCATTCTGGAGAGAATTGGACCACTAGCTTATCGTATACAATTACCAAACTGGTTAGCTGGGGTCCATAATGTATTTCATGTGTCTCATCTGAGGAAGTACATTCATGATCCCGATCAGATCATTGAAGAAATTGCTCAGCAGGATGTGGAGATCACTCCTGAATTATCATTGAAGAGAGAACCACTTAAAATCATCGATCGGGATGAGAAGAAATTGAGACGAAAGGTGGTTAGGTTGGTCAAAGTCCAGTGGAGTGGAGATCCAAATGACTGCACTTGGGAAACTGAGGAAAGCATGAAGAAAGCTTATCCCGGATGTAGAGTCGACATTCCATCTTAGTCTATCTTATCGGTAAATTCAAATTCCTTATCTTTTCAGTTTTTCCTTCTTATTAATTTCGAGGATGAAATTCTTTAAGGAGGGGCGGTTGTAACGATCTAGAAAATTAACTAATTTAAATAATAGTAGTTATTTAAATATATGAATTTGAATTCAAAAGTTATATGAGTTTATAGTTATATTCATTTGAATTTATAAAAGATAGCATACATAGATAACTAAATAAATAAGAAAACCTATGAAAACAAACCATAGCATGAAACAAATGCTACTAAAGAGAAGCCTTACACATGTCTTCTTCTTAGCCTCCCTTCACATGCACATGACACCTCTATGTAACGACCCGTATTTTTGGGTCATCAAATTCGAATATTTAAAATGTAACGACCCATAATTTAATCGCTTTTAACATGAATAGTTAATATGTTTTTAAATGATTAAGTAATGGATTTTATATCTAGAATTATTAACCATGTCTAATAAAACAGAATAGTATAATTACTTGCCTAATAAAACAAGAGCGAATTATTAACCTTGCCTAATAAAACAGAATAGTATAATTACTTGCCTAATAAAAACAGAACAGTATAATTACTTGCCTAATGAAACAAAATAGCATAATGATTATTATATTCCATGCGGATGGTTGCCATTGGACCAAAATCTGGTCGAATCAGGTTCTGCCATGCGGATGGTTGCAATTGGACCAAAATCTGGTCGAATCATGTTATGCCATAGTTGATAAAGATGTTTTCTATTGGACCAAAATGTGGTCGAATCAAATTAAGCCATCAAGATGTTTTCTATTGGACCAAAATATGGTCGAATCAAATTAAGCCATCAAGATGTTTTCTATTGGACCAAAATGTGGTCGAATCAAATTAGGCCATAAGGCTGGTTTCTATTGGACCAAAATATGGTCGAATCTAGTTAGGCTATAGGAAATGACTAAAGTACCCTTCTCTTCACCTATAAATAGCCAAGTCCATATCTCATTTTATTTCATTCACAAACTAAAGAAAGGAGGAGTGGATTCCACGGTGAGAAACTATATCACTTAATATAGTGTTTATATTAGTTGTGATTGGATGAATGGATTGATAGTAATGGATGTTTTAACTATATGATAGTTATATCAGTATTTAATTATTAAAATATTCAGTTATACCATATACTACTTGTTTGGATGATATGAATGTATATATGGATGTTAATAGTGATAACATTGCACGTTACACTTATTATACACACCCATTTGGATTTAAACGGATATTGGTTAAGTCTCGATTTAAAATAATAATAATAATATAATATTCAAATTTGAGTGGAAATTTGAATATTTGAATTTTATAATTTAAACTATTTGGAAATGATATTGGAGATATATTGAAAAACTTTTGTAAAAGAAGTTATTTATTTAAAATCATTTTAAATATAAAATGGCATGTTCAACTTTGGAAATATAAATAATAATTTAAATCGATTTTAGAAAAGTGAAGTTAAGTTCGCTATATAAATAAAGGTTTATAATCAATTAAATGATTCCAATGGTATTATATATAGTTTATTTTGATTTCTGGAAAGTTTGGATTAAATCGGATGAAATTTAGAAAAATAATATTATTATATTATTTAAATATTCAATTAAATCAATTAAATTGAATAAAAAGGTTATGAATTGAGAAATGAAGTTTTTATAGTATATATGAAGTATATATATGATTTAAAAGATAATAGAAGTAATTTAAATAATATTTGATTGGTTTTAGTTGTACAAATACACTATATTTGCGACACTTTTGTAACGCTTAAATCAACATTTAGATTTTTGAGCTATAAGTGATCAATATTTTCCAAATTTGAAATAGTATTAATAAAGTAATTTAAATGGAGGTTTAAATCACTTAAATCAAATACGAATTTGATTTGTTGAGACTTAAATTAAAAATCCATTAGGTTCTGAATGGCTTTTAAAGGACGCTTAATATTCGGAAAGACCGGGAACGGGAATTTCCCATTCCGAATAATAATACGACGCTATGATTGTGATGAGTCGTATTGAAACGATGATGAAGACTAGGGATCTTCATATATAATGGACTGCTTGTTGATTTCTCTTCATCGGTTTAGCGGCCGATATAGAAACGATACCCCTATACTTTTAAAGCAGTGGTCCAGATGATGTTTGAAGAATCTTCGGATACGCAAGGGCCTTTCACCTTTTGGGCAAAGGTTGAGGAATAAGGTGCCTTCGATTTCGTTCGGTTCCAGAACGAATTTGTGGATGGATGGATTGTCTGACATTACATTTTGACTTTATATGATTGATCTTTATTAACGTATATCTGCTTGGTGGCGGAGAATTTATTCTCTTAGCTTAACACCCTTCCTTGAGACGTATGAACTCAAGGGTTATGCGTTGGTAGAAATCAGTTATGTAATTTTGGATTGGTAATGTGACATTCCGAAGAATGCTATGGATAGGATCAAGGCTTTTGTTGAAAAGCAGAGCCTTATGGGTACGAGACTTCACGAACCTCACACCCCGGGAATGGCTGAAATAGGAATGGATGCGGCAAGGTGTAGGATGTCTATCCCCTTCTAGATATATATACTGATACCATGGTATGGAACCCAGGTATTCACTTTGTGGATTATATATTTATATAGCTGTACTGTGGTCTTACACGCCCAGTATTTGCTTGATGTGGATGTTGGAAAAGATTGGGGCCCGTTTTAAAGGTTGGTAACAACTGGGGGATGGATAGACTTGAGTAAGTAGTTACCATTGAGTGGTAACCCGGCCTTGTGTTGGCAGAGAAACAGTAGTTTCTCGGGACGTCCCTCTAGAGGCGTACCCAATAGTGGATGAGGAAGTTCCTTTGCCTGGTCATTATTGGAAACCCATTCTCCAATACGAACCTTGTACGGTTTTGATTGTATTACTCACTGTTTAATACAGTGGCTATAGTAGGCATACCATCATGTAACGTATGCTGGCTAAATTAATAAGTTTATTTTGAAAATGTTTCTCAATCACTAAGCACTATAAAAATATTAAAAGGATATTTTTAACGTATCAAAGGCATGTTTGACTTTCATAAGGAGAAACCTCGACCATGTGTGCGTTTGCATCTTGTGTGCAGATCGAGACCTTATGATAGTTTCATTTTTCAAAAGAATATACGGAACTTGTTTTCAAAAGCAACTATATACTTTTGTTTCTCACTCCAGTCCCATGACTGACCTGGAGTTTATTGATTCGACCACATTTTGGTCCAATAGAAAACATCTTGTTTATGGAAAAACAATAAACTCCAGGTCAGTCATGGGACTGGAGTGAGAAACAAAAGTATATAGTTTCTTTTGAAAACAAGTTCCGTATATTCTTTTGGAAAATGAAACTATCATAAGGTCTCGATCCGCACACAAGATGAAAACGCACACATGGTCGAGGTTTCTCCTTATGACAGTCAAACATGCCTTTGATACGATAAAAATATCCTTTTAATATTTTTATAGTGCTTAGTGATTGAGAAACATTTTCAAAATAAACTTATTAATTTAGCCAGCATACGTTACATGATGGTATGCCTACTATAGCCACTGTATTAAACAGTGAGTAATACAATCAAAACCGTACAAGGTTCGTATTGGAGAATGGGTTTCCAATAATGACCAGGCAAAGGAACTTCCTCATCCACGATTGGGTACGCCTCTAGAGGGACGTCCTGATAAACTACTGTATCTCTGCCAACACAAGGCCGGGTTACCACTCAATGGTAACTACTTACTCAAGTCTATCCATCCCTTGGTTGTTACCAACCTTTAAAACAGGGCCCCGATCTTTTCCAACATCCACATCAAGAAAATACTGGGCGTGTAAGACCACGGTACAGCTATATAAATATATAATCCACAAAGTGAATACCTGGGTTCCATACCATGGTATCACTATATATATCTAGAAGGGGATAGACATCCTACACCTAGCCGCATCCATTCCTGTTTCGGCCATTCCCGGGGTGTGAGGTTCGTGAAGTCTCGTACCCACAAGGCTCTGCTTTTCAACAAAAGCCTTGATCCTATCCATAGCATTCTTCGGAATGTCACATTACCAATCCAAAATTACATAACTGATTTTTACCAACGCATAACCCTTGAGTTCATACGTCTCAAGGAAGGGTGTTAAGCTAAGAGAATAAATTCTCCACCACCAAGCAGATATACGTTAATAAAGATCAATCATATAAAGTCAGAATGTAATGTCAGACAATCCATCCATCCACAAGTTTGTTCTGGGACCGAATGAAACCGAAGGCACCTTATTCCTCAACCTTTGCCCAAAAGGTGAAAGGCCCTTGCGTATCCGAAGATTCTTCAAACATCATCTGGACCACTGCTTTAAAAGTATAGGGGTATCGTTTCTATATCGGCCGCTAAACCGATGAAGAGAAATCAACAAGCAGTCCATTATATGTAAAGATCCCTGGTCTTCATCATCGTTTCAATACGACTCATCACAATCATAGCGTCGTATTATTATTCGGAATGGGAAATTCCCGTTCCCGGTCTTTCCGAATAATAAGCGTCCTTTAAAAGCCATTCGGAACCAAATGGATTTTTAATTGAAGTCTCAACAAATCAAATTCGTATTTGATTTAAGTGATTTAAACCTCCATTTAAATTACTTTATTCATACTATTTCAAATTTGGAAAATATTGATCACTTATAGCTCATAAATCTAAATGTTGATTTAAGCGTTACAAAAGTGTCGCAAATATAGTGTATTTGTACAACTAAAACCATTCAACTATTATTTAAATTACTTCTATTATCTTTTAAATCATATATATACTTCATATATACTATAAAAACTTCATTTCTCAATTCATAACCTTTTTATTCAATTTAATTGATTTAATTGAATATTTAAATAATATAATAATATTATTTTTCAAATTTCATCCGATTTAATCCAAACTTTCCAGAAATCAAAATAAACTATATATAATACTATTGGAATCATTTAATTGATTATAAACCTTTATTTATATAGTGAACTTAACTTCACTTTTCTAAAATCGATTTAAATTATTATTTATATTTCCAAAGTTGAACATGCCATTTTATATTTAAAATGATTTCAAATAAATAACTTCTTTTACAAAAGTTTTTCAATATATCTCCAATATCATTTCCAAATAGTTTAAATTATAAAATTCGAATATTCAAATTTCCACTCAAATTTGAATTTTATATTATTATTATTTTAAATCGAGACTTAACCAATATCCGTTTAAATCCAAATGGGTGTGTATAATAAGTGTAACGTGCAGTGTTATCACTATTAACATCCATATATACATTCATATCATCCAAACAAGCAGTATATGGTATAACTGAATATTTTAACAATTAAATACTGATATAACTATCATATAGTTAAAACATCCATTACTATCAATCCATTCATCCAATCACAACCAATATAAACACTATATTAAGTGATATAGTTTCTCACCGTGGGATCCACTCCTCCTTTCTTTAGTTTGTGAATGAAATAAAATGAGATATGGACTTGGCTATTTATAGGTGAAGAGAAGGGTACTTTAGTCATTTCCTATAGCCTAACCAGATTCGACCATATTTTGGTCCAATAGAAACCATCTTGATGGCTTAATTTGATTCGACCACATTTTGGTCCAATAGAAAACATCTTGATGGCTTAATTTGATTCGACCACATTTTGGTCCAATAGAAAACATCTTGATGGCTTAATTTGATTTGACCACATTTTAGTCCAATTGCAACCATCCGCATGGCAGAACCCAATTCGACCAGATTTTGGTCCAATGGCAACCATCCGCATGGAATATAATAATCATTATGCTATTTTGTTTCATTAGGCAAGTAATTATACTATTCTGTTTTTATTAGGCAAGTAATTATACTATTCTGTTTTATTAGGCAAGGTTAATAATTCTCTCTTGTTTTATTAGGCAAGTAATTATACTATTCTATTTTATTAGGCACGGTTAATAATTCTAGATATAAAATCCATTATTTAATAATTTAAAAACATATTAACTATTCATGTTCAAAGTGATTAAATTATGGGTCGTTACATTTTAAATATTCGAATTTGATGACCCAAAAATACGGGTCGTTACATAGAGGAGTCATGTGCATGTGAAGGGAGGCTAAGAAGAAGACATGTGTAAGGCTTCTCTTTAGTAGCATTTGTTTCATGCTATGGTTTGTTTTCATAGCTTTTCTTATTTATTTAGTTATCTATGTATGCTATCTTTTATAAATTCATATGAATATAACTATAAACTCATATAACTTTTGAATTCAAATTCATATATTTAAATAACTACTATTATTTAAATTAGTTAAATTTCTAGATCGTTACAACCGCCCCTCCTTAAAGAATTTCGTCCTCGACTTAATAAGAAGGAAAAACTGAAAAGATAAGGAATTTGAATTTACCGATAAGATAGACTAAGATGGAATGTCGACTCTGCATCTGGGATAAGCTTTCTTCATGCTTTCCTCAGTTTCCCAAGTGCAGTCGTTTGGATCTCCACTCCACTAGACTTTGACCAACCTAACCACCTTGCGTCTCAATTTCTTCTCATCCCGATCGATGATTTTAAGTGGTTCTCTCTTCAATGATAATTCAGGAGTGATCTCCACATCCTACTGAGCAATTTCTTCAACGATCTGATCGGGATCATGAACGTACTTCCTCAGATGAGACACATGAAATACATTATGGACCCCAGTTAGCCAGTTTGGTAATTGTATACGATAAGCTAGTGGTCCAATTCTCTCCAGAATAGGGAAGGGTCTAATAAATTGAGGAGCGAGTTTACCCGTCTTCCCAAAACGAATAACTCCTCTCATTGGTGAAACCTTCAAGAATACTGAATCCCCTACTTGGAATTCCAAAGCACGTCTTCGATTATCAGTATAGCTTTTCTGACGGCTTTGAGCAACCTTTAACTTTTTTCTGATAAATTCAACCTTATCAAAAGCTTCCCTAATCATATCTGGTCCCAATACAAGACGATCTCCTGTTTCAATCCAACATACCGGTGATCGACAAGGTCGACCATATAATGCTTCAAATGGAGCCATCCCGATACTTGCTTGGTAGCTGTTATTATATGAAAATTCTACCAAATGCAAATGATCCTCCCATGATCCTTTGAAGTCTAGAATACGAGCCCTCAAAAGATCCTCCAGAATCCGGTTAACTCTTTTCGTCTGTCCGTTTGTCTACGGGTGATATGCAGTTCTAAGATTTAGCTTCGTTCCCAACGTAGTTTGGAAAGCTTCCCAAAAATGACTCGTGAAGATTGGATCACGATCACTTACTATACCGCTTGGGACTCCATGCAATCGAACTATTTCTTTGATATAAATATCAACTAAACTTGCTGCGGTTCTAGTCGATTTTACTGGAATAAAATGTGTAGTTTTAGTAAGGCGATCCACAATAACCCATATACCTTCATTCCCCTTTTTTGTTCGAGGCAACCCATCGATAAAATCCATGGAAACTTGATCCCATTTCCAGGCTGGAATCTCCAAAGGTTGTAGAAGTCCTGCTGGCTTTTGCTGATCACTCTTGAACTGCTGGTAGGTAGCACACTTGCTTATATAAATAGAGATGTCTCTTTTAATTGTCTTCCACCAGAAGGTTCTCTTAATGTCTCGATACATTTTGTTTACCCCAGGATGGATGCTATATTTTGACTTGTGGCATTCATCCAACACGTCCTTCTTTAGCTCCATGTCATTAGGAACACAAATTCTTTCTTTCAATTTCACAATGTTTCTATTGTCCAGCTTAAAACTTGTATCTTCGCCTCGTTAAATCCTTCCATAAATATTTTGGGGAAACTGGTCTTCCTTTTGTTTGATAGCGATCTTCTCTATCAGATTTGGGGTTATTACCAAATAAGCAAGGACAGAATGCTTCCGACTCAAAGCATCGGCAACAAGATTGGCTTTTCCAGGAGTATATTGGATATCTAGGTCATAAGACGCTAGAAATTCCAACCAACGTTGTTGACGTAGATTAAGATCCTTCTGAGTGAAAAGATACTTAAGCGATTTATGATCAGTAAAAAGATTGAATTTTTCACCTAGCAGATAATGCCACCATATCTTTAAGGCAAAGATAACTGCTAGTAACTCAAGATCATGAGTTGGATAATTCTTCTCATGGGGTCGTAATTGTCTACTTGCGTAGGCAATCACCTTTCGTTTCTGCATCAAAACAGCGCCAACTCCATCACCACAAGCATCAGTGTAAACCGATAAATCTTTATTCCCATCAATCACAGCTAATACTGGAGCTGTGGTCAATCTTTTCTTTTATTCCTGAAAAGATTCTTCGCATCGGGGTGTCCAGATAAACTTAGCATTTTTCATTGTTAGCTTTGTCAGGGGACTAGCCAACTTAGAAAAATCTTGTACAAACTTCCGGTAATATCCAGCCAAACCAAGAAAACTTCTGGCTTCCTTTGGTGTAGTAGGCTGTTTCCAATCCATTATCGCTGAAATCTTACTTGGATCGACCGCAATTCCTTTCTCAGAAACTACGTGTCCAAGAAATCCGACTTCCTTCTCCCAAAAATGGCATTTGGAAAATTTAGCATAAAGAACATTGCTTCTCAGAATTTCCAGAATAACTCTCAAGTGTTCTGCATGCTCTTCCTTTGTTTTGGAATAGATGAGAATATCATCAATGAAAACCAGCACGAATGTTCAATACATCCCGAAATACTCGAGTCATCAGATCTACGAAGAATGCAGGAACATTGGTTAGTCCAAATGGCATGACTAACCATTCGTAGAAAATGTCCGGTCCTCGGAATGCAGTCAGGGGAATACTATCTTCAACGATTCTCAATTGATAGAATCCTTGAGCAAGATCCATCTTAGAGAAGAAACGAGCTCCATGAAGTTGATCAAATAGCTCATCGATACGAGGCAAAGGGAATTTATTTTTCAAAGTTTGTTTATTGAGGTCTCGATAGTCAAAGCACATTCTCAGTGATCCATCAGATTTTGCAACAAATACAGCAGCTGAACCCCAATTGGAACAGCTTGGACGTATGAAGCCTTTTTCCAATAGTTCAAGGGTTTGTTTGGTTAATTCTAGTTTCTCCTTTGGGGCCATCCTTCGAACAGAATAAACAACTGGTCTGGCATTGGGTACCAGATCAATTCGAAATTCGATTTCACGATGAGGAGGGAGAGATTTAACTTCTTCAAAGACATCAGGAAAATCTCTAACAACAGGAATAGATTTAATATCGGGATCTGGATATCCTAGGGTGTACATCAATTTATCACGTTTCGGACTAGGAACTTCGCATGGGATATCAATATAGTTTCCAAAACTGGTTTTAACTGATATAATTCGTTTTGCACAATCAATATTAGCTTTATATTTTGATAACCATTTCATGCCCAAAAGAGTGTCAAATTCGTCAAAGTCAAGAACATAAAGATTTTGTGGAAACTGATAATAGGAATATGAGATAGGGATCTTCTTACATCGTAAACGAAGATTCGTAGGGCCACCAACCGGATTTCTAACGCAAAGAGGATTTCCTACTACTTTAGATTTAAGTTTAAGTTCTTCAACCAAATTTTTTGAGACTAAACTATGAGAAGCACCAGTGTCAAATAAAACTCGAATATCTCTATTGGAAATAGAAAGAGTACCTTCCAAGACAACCTTTCTCTTTGCATCTCTAGAAGATGAAGGCTTATCTTCTAGTGCGTAAACATTTGATTTCTGAATTTGCTTCATCAAGAGACAGTCTTTCACGAAGTGGCCCAGCTTCTGACAAACAAAGCAGTTCGGGTTCTTCTTCTTGGGCTTTGTACATTTCTGAGAATAGTGCCCCTTTTCCTGACAATTGTAACAAGTAACTTCAGATAGATGACTTTTAGGGTTTCCTCCTTTCTTGTTATTGTCATTTCTCCTGCCTTGGAACTTCCTTTTCTTATTATTTCCCCCAGAATTTCCACCTTCTTTCTTTACAACATTTTTCTCTTCTTCAGATGACTCCTCTTTATCTGCTGCTTCATAACGATAGCCCATATCCACTAAATCAGCAAAGGATTGCTTTATATGAATGGTCATCCGCTCGTGGTATCTCTTCTTCATTCCTTTCACAAACCTTTGATTTTTCTTTAAAGGGTTACTAACCAATTCGAAACCAAATCGACAAAGCTCATTAAAGTGCTTCGCATATTCTTCAAAAGTCATGTCACCTTGTTTCAATTCCACAAACTCCTCATACAGTCTATCAACACCATCTGAAGGCAAAAAATGTTCTTCAAACTCACTTTTGAACCTCGACCAAGAAAAGTTTTCTTCTGGTTCTTCCATCGTTTTAGTTTCCCACCAGATTTGGGCTCCATCTTCCAATTGCCAAGTAGCTAGATACCTTTTTTGCTCATCATTGATATTCAAGCCCTTGAAAATCTTTTCACATGTTTTGATCCAGGCTTGTGTCTCAATTACCGTCTCTTTGCCTTTATATGTCTTTCCTCCCAGATTAATGAATTTCTTGCATAAGATGGAGAAGTCTACTTCCGGTTGGACTGGAATAACTGCTTCTACAATAGCTGGAGCAGTCCGTCCTTCTTTCTTTAGTTTGTGAATGAAATAAAATGAGATATGGACTTGGCTATTTATAGGTGAAGAGAAGGGTACTTTAGTCATTTCTTATAGCCTAACCAGATTCGACCATATTTTGGTCCAATAGAAACCAGCCTTATGGCCTAATTTGATTCGACCACATTTTGGTCCAATAGAAAACATCTTGATGGCTTAATATGATTCGACCACATTTTGGTCCAATAGAAAACATCTTGATGGCTTAATTTGATTCGACCCCATTTTGGTCCAATAAAAAACATCTTGATGGCTTAATTTGATTCGACCATATTTTGGTCCAATAGAAAACATCTTGATGGCTTAATTTGATTCGATTTTAGAAAAGTTAAGTTAAGTTCGCTATATAAATAAAGGTTATGAATTGAGAAATGAAGTTTTTATAGTATATATGAAGTATATATATGATTTAAAAGATAATAGAAGTAATTTAAATCATATTTGAATGGTTTTAGTTGTACAAATACACTATATTTGCGACACTTTTTGTAACGCTTAAATCAACATTTTGATTTTTGAGCTATAAGTGATCAATATTTTCCAAATTTGAAATAGTATGAATAAAATAATTTAAATGGAGGTTTAAATCACTTAAATCAAATATGAAATTGATTTGTTGAGACTTAAATTAAAAATCCATTTGGTTCCGAATGGCTTTTAAAGGACGCTTATTATTCGGAAAGACCGGGAACGGGAATTTCCAGTCCGAATAATAATACGATGCTATGATTGTGATGAGTCATATTGAAATGATGATGAAGACCAGGGATCTTCACATCTAATGGACTGCTTGTTGATTTCTCTTCATCGGTTTAGCAGCCGATATAGAAACGATACCCCTATACTTTTAAAGCAGTGGTCCAGATGATGTTTGAAGAATCTTCGGATACGCAAGGGCCTTTCACCTTTTGGGCAAAGGTTGAGGAATAAGGTGCCTTCGGTTTCGTTCAGTCCCAGAATGAACTTGTGGATGGATGGATTGTCTAACATTACATTCTGACTTTATATGATTGATCTTTATTAACGTATATTTGCTTGGTGGTGGAGAATTTATTCTCTTAGCTTAACACCCTTCCTTGAGACGTATGAACTCAAGGGTTATGCGTTGGTAGAAATCAGTTATGTAATTTTGGATTGGTAATGTGTCATTCCGAAGAATGCTATGGATAGGATCAACGCTTTTGTTGAAAAGCAAAGCCTTGTGGGTACGAGACTTCACGAACCTCACACCCCGGGAATGGCCGAAACAGGAATGGATGCGGCAAGGTGTAGGATGTCTATCCCCTTCTAGATATATATAGTGATACCATGGTATGGAACCCAGGTATTCACTTTGTGGATTATATATTTATATAACTGTACTGTGGTCTTACACGCCCAGTATTTGCTTGATGTGGATGTTGGAAAAGATCGGGTCCCCATTTTAAAGGTTGGTAACCACTAGGGGATGGATAGACTTGAGTAAGTAGTTACCATTAAATGGTAACTTGGCCTTGTGTTGGCAGAGAAACAGTAGTTTCTCGGGATGTCCCTCTAGAGGCGTACCCAATCGTGGATGAGGAAGTTCCTTTGCCTGGTCATTATTTGAAACCCATTCTCCAATACGAACCTTGTACGGTTTTGATTGTATTACTCACTGTTTAATACAGTGGCTATAGTAGGCATACCATCATGTAACGTATGCTGGCTAAATTAATAAGTTTATTTTGAAAATGGTTCTCAATCACTAAGCACTATAATAATATTAAAAGGATATTTTTAACGTATCAAATGCATGTTTGACTGTCATAAGGAGAAACCTAGACCATGTGTGCGTTTGCATCTTGTGTGCGGATCGAGACCTAATGATAGTTTCATTTTTCAAAAGCATATACGGAACTTGTTTTCAAAAGCAACTATATACTTTTGTTTCTCACACTAGTCCCATGACTGACCTGGAGTTATTGTTTTTACCTAAACTCTGGGTGCCCTTATTTTCCACACGGGCAGCCTAGAGTCAGGTAGTAGATCACCCTGTAGATAGTTGGAGCTGGAGTTGGAGTGTTTATTTGGAGCTTTTGGATCGGAGTGAAGATGTCAGGTTTTGGACTCTCTCTGAAGACCTATTTCTTTAGTTTCTATTTCCGCTGTGTACCTTATTCAGTTGTACTTCATGATGTTGTATATAGTGATGTATCTATGACTCTCTAATATTACCTTGTATCATCTTTTGTTCTAAATTTATATGAGAGCATTTTGTTTCAGCTGTGCATTCTTATTTATACTAATGTTATTTACTGGTAGCAAACCCTACCGATGAGGATTTTATCATTTGGATCTCGACATTGATATCTTCGATATATGATATGTCGATTTTCAAAAGTGAAGAATCCAATTTGATTAGGGAAGATCGTGAATCCTTATCTGTTTGGATTTGACTTGTGTGGATTATAGTCGATTCAAAAGGTGAGAATTTACGGGTCTTCACATAACTATGAAGACCCGTAAATTCTCACCTTTTGAATCGACTATAATCCACACAAGTCAAATCCAAATAGATAAGGATTCATGATCTTCCCTAATCAAGTTGGATTCTTCACTTTTGAAAATCAACATATCATATATCGAAGATATCAATGTCGAGATCCAAATGTTAAAATCCTCTTCAGTAGGGTTCGCTACCAGTAAATAACATCAGTATAAATAAGAATGCACAGCTGAAACAAAATGCTCTCATATATATTTAGAACAAAAGATGATACAAGGTGATATTAGAGAGTCATAGATACATCACTATATACAACATCATGAAGTACAACTGAACAAGGTACACAGCGGAAATAGAAACTAAAGAAATTGGTCTTCAAAGAGAGTCCAAAAACCGACATCTTCACTCTGATCCAAAAGCTCCAAATAAACACTCCAACTCCAGCTCCAACTATTTACAGGGTGATCTATTACCTGGCTCTAGGCTGCCCGTGTGGAAAATAAGGGCACCCAGAGTTTAGGGAAAAACAATAAACTCCAGGTCAGTCATGGGACTGGTGTGAGAAACAAAAGTATATAGTTGCTTTTGAAAACAAGTTCCGTATATGCTTTTGAAAAATGAAATTATCATAAGGTCTCGATCCGCACACAAGATGCAAACGCACACATGGTCGAGGTTTCTCCTTATGACAGTCAAACATGCCTTGGATACGTTAAAAATATCCTTTTAATATTATTATAGTGCTTAGTGATTGAGAACCATTTTCAAAATAAAATTATTAATTTAGCCAGCATATGTTACATGATGGTATGCCTATTATAGCCACTGTATTAAATAGTGAGTGATACAATCAAAACCGTACAAGGTTCGTATTGGAGAATGGGTTTCCAATAATGACCAAGCAAAGGAACTTCCTCATCCACGATTGGGTACGCCTCTAGAGGGACGTCCCGAGAAAATACTGTTTCTCTGCCAACACAAGGCCGGGTTACCACTCAATGGTAACTGCTTACTCAAGTCTATCCATCCCCCGATTGTTACCAACCTTTAAAACGGGGCCCCGATCTTTTCCAACATCCACATCAAGCAAATACTGGGCGTGTAAGACCACAGTACAGTTATATAAATATATAATCCACAAAGTGAATACCTAGGTTCCATACCATGGTATCACTATATATATCTAGAAGGGGATAGACATCCTACACCTTGCCGCATCCATTCCTGTTTCGGCCATTCCCGGGGTGTGAGGTTCGTGAAGTCTCGTACCCACAAGGCTCTGCTTTTCAACAAAAGCGTTGATCCTATCCATAGCATTCTTCGGAATGACACATTACCAATCCAAAATTACATAACTGATTTCTACCAATGCATAACCCTTGAGCTCATACGTCTCACAGAAGGGTGTTAAGCTAAGAGAATAAATTATTCGCTACCAAGCAGATATACGTTAATAAAGATCAATCATATAAAGTCAGAATTAATGTTAGACAATCCATCCATGCACAAGTTCATTCTGGGACTGAACGAAACCGAAGTCGCCGTATTCCTCAACCTTTGCCCAAAAGGTGAAAGGCCCTTGTGTATCCGAAGATTCTTCAAACATCATCTGGACCACTGCTTTAAAAGTATAGGGGTATTGTTTCTTTATCGGCCGCTAAACCGATGAAGAGAAATCAACAAGCAGTCCATTAGATGTGAAGATCCCTGGTCTTCATCATCATTTCAATACGACTCATCACAATCATAGCGTCGTATTATTATTCGGAATGGGAAATTCCCGTTCCCGGTCTTTCCGAATAATAAGCGTCCTTTAAAAGCCATTCGGAACCAAATGGATTTTTAATTTAAGTCTCAACAAATCAAATTCATATTTGATTTAAGTGATTTAAACCTCCATTTAAATTACTTTATTCATACTATTTCAAATTTGGAAAATATTGATCACTTATAGCTCAAAAATCAAAATGTTGATTTAAGCGTTACAAAAAGTGTCGCAAATATATTGTATTTGTACAACTAAAACCATTCAAATATGATTTAAATTACTTCTATTATCTTTTAAATCATATATATACTTCATATATACTATAAAAACTTCATTTCTCAATTCATAACCTTTTTATTCAATTTAATTAATTTAATTGAATATTTAAATAATATAATAATATTATTTTTCTAAATTTCATCCAGTTTAATCCAAACTTTCCAGAAATCAAAATAAACTATATATAATACTATTGGAATCATTTAATTGATTATAAACCTTTATTTGTATAGCGAACTTAACTTCACTTTTCTAAAATTGATTTAAATTATTATTTATATTTCCAAAGTTGAACATGCCATTTTATATTTAAAATGATTTCAAATAAATAACTTCTTTTACAAAAGTTTTTCAATATATCTCCAATATCATTTCCAAATAGTTTAAATTATAAAATTCGAATATTCAAATTTCCACTCAAATTTGAATATTATATTATTATTATTATTTTAAATCGAGACTTAACCAATATCCATTTAAATCCAAATGGGTGTGTATAATAAGTGTAACGTGCAGTGTTATCACTATTAACATCCATATATAAATTCATATCATCCAAACAAGCAGTATATGGTATAACTGAATATTTTAACAATTAAATACTGATATAACTATTATATAGTTAAAACATCCATAATTATCAATCCATTCATCCAATCACAACCAATATAAACACTATATTAAGTGATATAGTTTCTCACCGTGGGATCCACTCTTCCTTTCTTTAGTTTGTGAATGAAATAAAATGAGATATGTACTTGGCTATTTATAGGTAAAGAGAAGGGTACTTTAGTCATTTCTTATAGCCTAACCAGATTCGACCATATTTTGGTCCAATAGAAACCAGCCTTATGGCCTAATTTGATTCGACCACATTTTGGTCCAATAGAAAACATCTTGAAGGCTTAATTTGATTCGACCACATTTTGGTCCAATAGAAAACATCTTGATGGCTTAATTTGATTCGACCCCATTTTGGTCAAATAGAAAACATCTTGATGGCTTAATTTGATTCGACCACATTTTGGTCCAATAGAAAACATCTTGATGGCTTAATTCGACCACATTTTGGTCCAATAGAAAACATCTTGATGGCCTAATTTGATTCGACCACATTTTGGTCCAATAGAAAACATCTTGATGGTTTAATTTGATTCGACCACATTTTGGTCCAATGACAACCATCCTCATGGAATATAATAATCATTATGTTATTTTGTTTCATTAGGCAAGTAATTATACTGTTCTGTTTTTATTAGGCAAGTAATTATACTATTCTATTTTATTATGCAAGGTTAATAATTCTCTCTTGTTTTATTAGGCAAGTAATTATACTATTCTGTTTATTAGGCAGGGTTAATAATTCTAGATATAAAATCCATTACTTAATCATTTAAAAACATATTAACTATTCATGTTCAAAGTGATTAAATTATGGGTCGTTACATTTTAAATATTCGAATTGGTGACCCAAAAATACGGGTCGTTACATAGAGGTGTCATGTGCATGTGAAGGGAGGCTAAGATGAAGACATGTGTAAGGCTTCTCTTTAGTAGCATTTGTTTCATGCTATGGTTTGTTTTCATAGATTTACTTATTTATTTAGTTATCTATGTATGCTATCTTTTATAAATTCAAATGAATATAATTATAAACTCATATAACTTTTGAATTCAAATTCATATATTTAAATAACTACTATTATTTAAATTAGTTAAATTTCTAGATCGTTACAACCGTCCCTCCTTAAAGAATTTCGTCCTCGAAATTAATAAGAAGGAAAAACTGAAAAGATAAGGAATTTGAATTTACCGATAAGATAGAATAAGATGGAATGTCGACTCTACATCTGGGATAAGCTTTCTTCATGCTTTCCTCAGTTTCCCAAGTGTAGTCGTTTGGATCTCCACTCCACTGGACTTTGACCAACCTAACCACCTTTCGTCTCAATTTCTTCTCATCCTGATCGATGATTTTAAGTGGTTCTCTCTTCAATGATAATTCAGGAGTGATCTCCACATCCTGCTGAGCAATTTGTTCAATGATCTGATCGGGATCATGAACGTACTTCCTTAGATGAGACACATGAAATACATTATGGACCCCAGCTAGCCAGTTTGGTAATTGTATACGATAAGCTAGTGGTCCAATTATCTCCAGAATGGGGAAGGGTCCAATAAATCGAGGAGCGAGTTTACCCGTCTTCCCAAAACGAATAACTTCTCTCATTGGTGAAACCTTCAAGAATACTGAATCCCCTACTTGGAATTCCAAAGCACGTCTTCGATTATCAGCATAGCTTTTCTAACGGCTTTGAGCAACCTTCAACTTTTTTCTGATAAATTCAACCTTATCAGAAGCTTCCCTAATCATATCTGGTCCCAATACAAGACGATCTCCTGTTTCAACCCAACATACCGGTGATCGACAGGGTCGACCATATAATGCTTCAAATGGAGCCATCCCGATACTTGCTTGGTAGCTGTTATTATATGAAAATTTTCCAAATGCCATTTTTGGGAGAAGGAAGTCAGATTTCTTGGACACGTAGTTTCTGAGAAAGGAATTGCGGTCGATCCAAGTAAGATTTCAGCGATAATGGATTGGAAACACCCTACTACACCAAAGGAAGTCAGAAGTTGGTATCAAAGAGATAATTTCCGTAAAGGTAATTAGGTTTGAAAATCTAAAATTGAAGATTAAGCCTAATTGGGTAGTTTTCGGAATTGCATATTGTTTGTTGCATCGTAGGCTCTATGAGTCCTATTTGCAGTAGGAGAACTACGTTGGCTTGATCCTGTATCTAATTGGGTACCCAATTAGATAGGGGTACGTAGGCAGTCGCAAGTGGTAGTGATGCAGCCCTAATAATAACATAACATTGTTTATTGAGTTTGCAGGTAATGATATTGTTGTTTCTCATTAGAGTTGCGCAGCGGTAGATTTACAGTTTGTTTGTAGCATTTGATTTTGGGTTTGTATTAAAGCACACTAGTAGATTAAATTGATTACTTTGATAACTTGTAAAATTGAAAATTGTATCCTATACATTTAGTAGTGTTGGATATTTATCATATATTGTGTATTAAGTTGGTAGTTTTCATTCGTAGTTTTAGAACGGAAGGGTCTTTCGGCGATTTTGACTGGTCCGAAAACCCGGGTCATCACACGCCATGTCTACTACGATCGTGCTATGTTCAGTACGTACATGGCTGCTGATGATAAGAAAGTGCTGTTGGGAGATTCTCATACCACTACAGTTGCTGGCATTGGAAATGTGGAAATAAAGTTTACCTCTGGAAAGACAGTTCTTTTGAAAGATGTGATGCATACTCCAGAGATGAGAAAGAATCTGGTTTCTGGATTTCTCCTTAATAAGGCTGGTTTTACTCAAGTTATAGGGGCTGATTTGTACACTTTGACTTATAATGGGATGTTTGTATGGAAGGGTTATGCTTGTGAGGGTATGTTTAAACTTAATGTTGAATCTAATAAAGTAACCAGTTCTGCTTATATGTTATGTGATTTTAATATCTGGCACTCTAGATTATGTCATGTAACTAAACGTATTATTCATAACATGAGCACCTTAGATTTAATTCCTAAAATGTCACAAACTGACTTTGATAAATGTGAATTCTGTAGTCAAGAAAAAATCACTAAGAAACCCCATAAATCAGTTGATAGAATTTCTGAACCCTTAGATTTAATTCATTCTGACATATGTGAGCTTGATGGCACTTTGACTAGACATGGACACCGTTGCTTTATCACTTTCATTGATGATGGCTCTGATTTCACTTATGTATATCTTATGAAAAATAAAAGTGATGCATTTGAGATGTTTAAATTATTTAAAACTGAAATCGAGAATCAATCTAATAAGAAAATTAAGAGACTTTGTAGTGATAGAGGAACAGAATACAGTCTAGTCCATTTCTTAATTTTTATAAATTGCATGGTATAATTCATGAGAGAACTGCACCTTATTCATCTGAAAAGAACGGTAAAGCTGAAAGAAAGAATAGGACCTTTACCGAATTAGTTGTAGCTATTTTATAAAATTCGGGTGCAACAAAACATTGGTGGGGGGATATTTTATTGACTGTATGCTATGTATTGAATAGAATCCCTAAATTAAAAAGTAAGATATCACCTTTTGAAATTTTAAGAAATTATAAACCGAATGTATCTTACTTTAGAACTTGGGGATGTTTGGCATACGTTCGTAGACCTGACCCTAAGAGAATAAAATTAGCATGTAGAGCATATGAATGTGTATTTATTGGCTATGCTGTTAAAAGCAAAGCATATAGATTTTATAACCTGAATACACATAATATAGTAGAATCTAATGATGCTGATTTTTATGAAACCAAGTTTCCTTTTAAATTGAGGAATAGTGGGGGCATGGCAAATAACACCGTGCCTATGGGAACAGAACTTAATGAAACTTCTGAAATCGAACCTAGAAGAAGTAAAAGAGCAAGAGTTGATAAAGATTTTGGCTCGGATTTTTGCACTTTTACTATAGAGGAGGATCCCACAAACCTCCAAGAAGCCTTATCTTCATTAGATGCCGATTTTTGGCAAGAGGCTATAAATGATGAGATGGATTCCTTGGAATCCAATAAGACTTGGAATTTAGTAGATTTACCACCTGGTTGTAAGTCTATAGGCTGTAAATGGGTACTTAAAAAGAAATTAAAACCTGATGGCACAATTGATAAATATAAAGCCCGTTTGGTAGCTAAAGGTTTTAGGCAAAGAGAAAATGTAGACTTTTTTGATACTTTTTCACCCATAACTAGAATCACATCCATTCGAGTACTAATTTCATTAGCATCTATTCATAATTTAATAATACACCAAATGGATGTTAAAACTGCTTTTTTAAATGGTGAATTAGAAGAGGAAATTTATATGGACCAACCGGAAGGTTTTGTAATTCATGGTCAAGAACATAAAGTTTGCAAATTAGATAAATCATTATATGGTTTTGAAACAAGCACCTAAACAATGGCATGAAAAATTTGATAACTTAATAATCTCAAATGGTTTCAAAGTTAATGAAAGTGACAAATGCATTTATTATAAATCTGAAAATGACATTTGCACTATAATATGATTGTATGTAGATGATCTACTTATTTTTGGACCAAACATTCATGCCATAAACACTGTTAAATCTTTGTTAAGTGCCAATTTTGATATGAAAGATCTAGGTGAAGCAAGTGTAATCCTTGGTATTAAGATTACTAGGTCCGATAAGGGACTTCCTTTGGATCAATCTCATTATATTGAGAAGATCTTAAAGAAATACAATTACTTTGACAGTAAACCTGCATGTACACCATATGATCCTAGTGTAAAGCTATTCAAGAACACTGGTGAAGGTGTAAGACAGTCTGATTATGCGAGCATCATTGGCAGCCTTATGTATACCACTGATTGTACTAGACCCGACATTGCCTATGTCGTGGGATTATTATGCAGGTTTACTAGTAGACCTGGTATAGAGCATTGGCATGCTATTAAGAGGGTCATGAGATACCTAAAACGAACCATGAACCAAGGGTTACATTATGAAAAGTTTCCAGCTGTCCTTGAAGGTTACACCGATGCAGACTGGAATACTTTATCTTATGATTCAAAAGCAACCAGTGGATATATATTTAGCATTGCTGGAGGAGCTGTTCCTTGGAAATCCAAGAAACAGACTATCTTGGCTCAGTCTACTATGGAGTCTGAGATGATAGCACTAGCTACAGCTAGTGAAGAAGCAGAGTATTTAAGAAATCTGCTAGTTGAGATTCCCTTATGGGAAAAACTGATACCAACTGTGTTGATCCATTGCGATATTACCGCGGCTATTGCAAAAGTACAGAACCGTTATTATAATGGTAAGAGATGACAGATACGTCATAAGCACAACACTGTTAGAGAGCTACTCTCTTCAGGAGCTGTTAGAGTGGATCACATACGCAGTGACGAGAATTTGGCAGATCCTTTGACGAAAGGACTGGCCAGAGAGAAAGTCTTTACAACTTCTAGAAAAATGGGACTATTTCCCTTAGATTGTTGAGTCACGCACAATGGTAACCCGACCTAATGACTGGAGATCCCAAGAACTAGGTTCAATGGGTAAGAACAAGTTGTGTAGTGATATGAGTTGAACATGTTATTTTTCATATATATAGAAGCATATATTCCTGAAGTGATTAGAGGTTGAGTTAATAGAAACTCTTAATGAGATCTATACTCCATTTGGAGTGGAGTACCTACCTTCAGGAGTACTCTTGATAGACTCATCTGTGTGAATGTGGAAATTTGGCCGTTTCCTATGGAGTTTTGGGCAAAACTCCTAGAGCATTCACTAAACTGGGATGGACGTGCATGGCCATAAATGCACGGGCTTACTTGATTGCACTCTAGAAAGATTGTGTGTGGTCTGATGTCAGGAATAGAGTTCAAGACTACGTGTCACTCTAGTAAAAACTGAATCTTATCCACTATGCGAAGGTTCAAGTCAAAAGACACCTTTGTTTATGCACAATCTTATGTTTTTTCAGAAATTGCTCGAATTTTTTTTTAAAATTCAAGTGGGGGATTGTTGGAAAATGTTTTAAAAATAAGTGAATTATTAAAAAAATTGACTAAGTGAATGAATGGCTCCTATATGTGAATAGTCCCACATTGTAGGATTATATGAAAGAATCAAGTATTTATACTTGATTCTTTGAAGCTAAGTTGGGCCCTTTGGGCACCCAATGATGCTCTTTTGTGAGGAGGGAGACCATGATTGACCACCACACACGCGTGCGCACCGACCGACCGACTCGACTCGACCCAACCCGGGCCGGGCTCGGGTTCGGGTTTGGGCTTGTAGTGGTGTAATACTTATATTTTTGGTGCAAAATTCTTTAACCATTTTTGATCGGGCTGGAACGGTCAAATCAAACCGAACCTGTATTAGAGAATGTTACGTAACGTTCAGAAAACTAGAGCAACGTTTTTGAGTGCAAACAGAATCGATTTGGACGTGCAAACGAATCGATACCACTAAAATATTGAGAGGCTGTTTTATCCTAGAGGCGGCGGCGATTATTCCGAACTGCTTTGCACTGTACAACAGATCATCGAAACGTCTTCAAGAGAGTGATGTAGTCCACGACTCAGCCGAAGATCGACATTGTTTCCAACAATACTTAATTTAGTTTATATATATGAACTTGTTTCGGTTGGTTGTTCCTTAATATATATATATATATATATATATATATATATATATATATATATATATATTGCAATAGGTATGTTAATCTTCTTTGACTTGAAACCCCATACGCATACTCATCACAAAGTTATATGTATATACATATTATCACACTTGCTTTATAAACTGCTCGTGTTCAGGAAAAGCAAAAATGCATGTATAGACATGCTCTCAACATAAAAAGGCATGGCTACATGATCCAAAGTCTTATCCACCGACGCTTAAAAAATCATTCCATTGCAAAATAACAACTGAAATGATTTCGACCGGTCACCTCTATTGGCCGACAGTTCAGAACCTAGACAAACATTATTTAACTAGCTACCTGTTTTAGAGTGGCTTTAATCATCTCCTACTTTGTTTACTACTTATTCATCAATCTACTTGTTGTCCATAACATGGAACAATCTTACACCCTCATGCTACGATTGAATTTAACCTAATTATCAACCAGTTTCCACTTGACAAAACAAAATACTAAGTCCATAGTGGCAGGGATATGAAACAGAAGGCTCCTGAAATGTATATTAATGTTTAGTCATATTTATCATCCCAATTTGCAGTAGTTTAACACAATAATATCAAATAAACATAGTTGTGAGCAATAACACTCACCTAAAATAAAGCTTCACTATAAAAACTTTCTCCTTAAACACTTGTTACTTGATTGCTAATGGGTGTAGAGATGTTGAGAAGCTAATAGATTTTAGTTTGGATTTTCATCTAAATTATTAAGTGGTAGGATTGGATGGAAGAAGAAAATTTATCCAAAAACGATCTCCTGTTTTTAGCTTAGGTTATATTTGTAATTGAATTAGAAATATCCAGAAAAAGAATACTCTTGAGTTTAGAATTCTCAAGAATCTTATTTCTACAGTCTTGATTTCTTGGGCATGTTTGGGCATTGGCTTTTATTGTTTTCTTTCCTATTTTCCCCTTTAGTTTACTTTATGAGATAAATATATTCAAGCCCAGTATAATTTAATTACTTAACTAAATCATTTCCTTTGGAAAATCACTTTTCTATTAATTATAACTCTATTTATTTTATAAAAGAAATCTCTAAAAAAATTATTTAATTAATTATTCTATTTAAATCATTTACTAAATAATTTCAAACTTATATTAATAAATCTTTCCTTTTCAATTCAATATTTCCGTTAATTCCAATATTACACCATAATTCTCGCACTTAATTCAAATCTCAGATAAATTTATTATTTAATTTTTAATTAATCACTTCTCAACTATGATTTGTTACATTGCTATGGCAAAATATGAGGCTATTCTTGAAAGGATGGACTTGCTTCCTCTCTTGATGAGGAAAAGAAATCTAGGCAGTTGTTGGAAGAGAAAATGAAAAACTTGAAAGCTGATCTTGAGTTGGCTAATAAACTCAAACCAGATCTTAAGAAGATGACTGAGGAAAATTCTAATCTAGTAAGAAGGACAAATTTCTAGAAAACCAGCTACAAAGGAAGTCTAGTATCTTAGCTTATTCGAATACATTATCATTAATGCTAAGAAAATGGTCACTTCCTCCCTTAATGTCACTTATCCTAAAATCACTTAAAAGTGTTACGAAGACTATTTGTATATAGCGTATGCTAACAACATCTGAAAATGCCCAGATCTAGACTTTCCATCTCATCCAGACTTGAACGAAAAGTTTAAGAGGAAGTTCAGTTTTCAGATAAAAAAGGACAAGAAGACTCTTGAAGAATAATTTCCTGTCGAAGAGGAAATTGATGTTGAAAAATGGCTAACATTTGACGATGCTCCAATAGATGAAGAAACAAAACCCGATGGAGAAGAAGACGATGACGACGATACTGATGACAATAAGATGATCACAATGACACCGATGATCATGATGATGACAATGGTGGTGACGATGGAGCTGATGGAATGGAACTCTCTAGACAGCCAGATGATAAGTACGGATCTGGTGATGCTAACCTAGATTCATCCGTGCAAGATGCAGAACTTGCTAGTATGCTTGATCTCTCAAGGAAAGATTCTCCTAAGAAGCAGTACTCCTCAAGGCCAAAATCCAAGAAAAGAAAAGATCTCCTTATCTTCAATTCCACTTTTTAGGTATGGATCTCTTTTTTAAAACACCTTAAGTTATCAAGTAATTCTTATTTAATCATTGATTATTTTAGTTAAGGAGAAAACCAAATATCTTTATGATGTTATGCTTGAAAAGAAGCAAATGGAAATAGACCGGTTGAATAGAGATGTGGACAGACAATTGAAAGGGTACAATGACTTGCCCGAAAAATATAAGAACCTTGCAACCAACTCATCAAAACTAAGATATTTTAAAGAAAGGTAAGTTGCTCCATGGATGAAGAGAGCACGCCTCTATCAGGAAAAACTCTTAGTGGAAAATGCAAAACTGATGGCTTTTATTTGAATGTTGATTGATGATATACATACTTTGGAAGCGTATCTTTATAGAGCTTATTCTAAGGGAAAGTACATTGACTACTCCTATTTAGGCGACAACTACGGGGGTTCGCTCAAATGCTTTCATCGTAGATACTTGGATGAGCATGCATGGGTCTGATCCTCATTCTGGAGTGTGCTGGAATCTTCCTTGAGTTGCATCTATTCCTCTTTCTTCTCATTCTCTTTCCCCTAAAAAAAGTCAAATATAGTAGGAAGAGATTTATTTCTGAATTGTATAAGAAATCAATCTTGTATGAACTCGAATAATTGTATAATTGTACATATTAAAGAAACCTCAAGCAATCCTATTCCTACGGATCTCTTGAGTAAGTTCGTCAAATTAAAGAAGGATTTTAAAGAGAAATCCCTGATTCTCAAGTCATCACAACTAGTCAGATACTGCTTTCTTAGAGACTTACAAGAAGTTTACATGAGGCTCCTCACTTTTGCTTCAATTTCTTGGGTGTTGAAAAGGATAGATTATTGAGCGAAATTCGAACTTGTCGTCCTCAACTAATATGTGGTCGCACTAGCTCTCTAGTAGGGGAATGGGACTATCATTGATTTCCTCCCGTTTATATTATAGAAGGAATTAAAGCTTCTTTTGATTCCTAACCTTATCGGCTAGGTCATTTGAAAAGGCCAAAACTGATGTTTCGAAGCATTAAGAGTTAATTAAATGTTTGAAAACGTAATTGGGATGTAATTCAAACTTCCTTATTGCCTGTAAACTTTTGTTGTTACTAAATAAAAGAAGTTATTTTTAATGTACACTTATTCTTAATAGAAAACACGGTTAGTATGTGCATTTGACCCTTCAGATGTTCTTTCGCAAGTGGTTGAGATTAAAGATAGGTTACTTGCTGATATCAAAAAGAGGCCATCTTCTCAAGATGCTTCAGCTTTACAATTTTTGGAAAACCCAGATGCGCAAGAGTGGCACAGGAAAGACCTTCGATTGAGATTAAATTTAGAGGTTTGAAAGAACGAACTTCTAGCCTGGAAGGGGAAACTGAAGAGAATAATAAGAGATTCTAGCAGCTGATAGAATGGATTGAATTAGTCTTGAGTTTAGACCTACGGTCGAACTTGATGCTGAGATAGCTAAACTGCATCGACAAGTAAACAATCTTGAAGTGGAGCTAATGAAAAGCCAGGTCTACTACCAGTCATTAGAGCTTATTGGGAGTGAAGGCGAATTTGGCCTTCCTACCCGTACTCCTGGTAAAATCACTAGATCTCGGTCTTTGGCGAGCCAAGAATTCCCTACTTTATTAAACCCACCTTCAGGCTTAAACGATGAAACAATCTCAAAATGGGGTAGAAAATTTAAATTTGAATGTACGCAACACTTTTGCAAGAGATGGAATGAAAAAGTATCTCAACATATTAATGAATATGAAAGCAAAGTTCAAGAGCTTGAGCATGAAAATTTTATTTTGTAAATAAGAGATCGAAGAGTTAAAGAGCATGGTTCAAACTTTATGAGGAGCCAATAAGACTCTCCGTTGTGCTTTGAAAACTCAGATTGACTCAATTGACGATGCAAATATTATTCAAAAAAGGGAAAGAAATTCAAAGAACTTCTGGATATGGTATTTGCCACATTATTGGTCCTTCATTTGCCAAGGATTAGGAGAAGACAACACAAAGCCTCGAGCTTTAGCAATGATTTGCTTTAAATAGATTTTCCTTTTACCTGATTTTCGTACCCGCAACTTTGTATATAGTGTAATAATTGTAAATGAGGTTGTAATTGAATGAATGTTACCTCGAATGTAAGGTATGCAGCCATGAATTGACTACCGATTTTTATTTGAAATTGCTTAACAATTAGTATTCCGCTTTTCTGCATTTTGAGCTTTTTGATATGTAGATCGATTTCTACTTGCTTAAAGAAATAGAATCTTATTGGTTGAGCTTTCTAGAACTCGATATAAATTTCTAGTAGCTTTCTTAGTAATGGAGATTCTCGTTACATGGATTCAAATCTATATTGAGGATTGATTTAGCGATGCTCTTCCATCAGAAAATCCTTTTATCAATAATGTGAATAGAAGTTCAGAAAGCCACTCTACTCCTATAGCGATAGAAGACCAGAACACTCGTCCGATAATAATAGAAGAAGACCAGAAATCCTTATCTGGCAGTAATAGAAGAAGACTAGAAATCCTTACCTGGCAATAATACTTGGAAATAATAATAGAAGACCAGAAATCTTTATCTATCGATAATAATAGAAGACCAGAAATCTTTATCTTGTGCTAATAATAGAAGACTAGAAATTCTTACCTGTTGATAATAATAGAAGACAAGAAATCCTTATCTAGCAGTAATAATAGAAGACCAGAAATCCTTATCTGGCAATTGAAGATTGCATTTGTTAAGGAGCACAAAGAGCTCATATTCGATGGATCTTCCTCTGGAAAATTGTTTGCTTAGAGCGCTAACTGGTTCTGACCTTTGATAGTTCTTCTTCTATAAGATTGATTGATTCGGAGCGCTACTTGGCTCGGAGTTTTGATAGATCTTCCTCTAGAAGATTGATTGATTCTGAGCGCTACTTGGCTCGGACCCCTTATCATCGTCTTAGGTGATGATTTAGGACTGTTATCCGTTGCGTTCGACTAGCTATCTTGAGTAGAACTAAAGATATACCCGATCTCCCTCTAGGAGGCGCTTTAATAAGGCCTTTAATAATGGCACTAAAGGCTGGTTCAATGCTTTGGACAGGCCAAAGGCTTACTCGTCATCCCTCTAGGAGGCGCTCTAGTGAGGCATTTGATGACGACACTGAAGGCTGGTTCGGTGCTTTAGTGAGGCCTTTGATGATGGAACTAAAGGCTTACTCCATCCTCCCTCTAAGAGGTGCTTCAGTGAGGCCTCAAATGACAGAACTGAAGGCTTGTTCGGTGCTTTAGTGAGGCCTTTGATGACAGCACTAAAGACTTACTCTGTCCTCCCTCTGGGAGGTGCTTTTTCCTTGCTGTCTTAGTAGGGGACAAAGGCTACAACCCCTTACTACCATCTTAGGTAGTGGTTTAGGCTTTTCCATATTTTAGGAGATTTTTACTCCTCAACCATGTAGATACACCTAGAAGATCTTACTTTATTAATGATTGACTTAACATCTTAGTACAAATTCATACAGCATTCCTTGCCCTAGGTAATTGTTAACCAATCCCTCCAAGTTTTGACATTAGTTCATATTATGTCATTGGCCTAATGATAATAGCAGTACGACCCTTCGAGATTCCTTTCATTTTTTGGACGTTTCTTTTGCAAAGGCCAATTTTTAATTTCATCCTTAGTCAAGAGATATATGTTCTCATAGAAAGTGTCAAGAGTATAGTTCTTGGAAAGCCGTGATCTGTTGGAAGTTAATCCTTTAGAATTCCTTTTGGCCCTCTTGCGCATGACAGGCTCTTTAGTTTCCATAACAAGCTTTCTTTTTAAAGAGTCCCGAGTTTCATTTAGTCCTTGAGAGTGGTTAAGAATATTTTCCCACCTCCTGGTAAATTGATCGAAATCCTTTATTATTTCTCTTTCGAAAATGGTCCCCTTAGCTTTATGTTGAATCTTTTTTCTTATTTCCATGAAGACATTATCCCTGTTGCACTGTCTTTCTAGGGAAAAGATCAGTGATGGCCTTAGATGGAATGGATTCAAGCTCCATTTGACTGGATTATAAGATGCTACTTGTCTTCTCTTATTTTTCATAATTTTCAATGTCCCGATTCTTAGTACTTTTTCTTCATGAAGCCAGGGATCATTAATAATTTGATAAGTTGGCCTAGTTGTTTGTAGGTCGGAGGATCCTTGTTCGGAAATCTTAACATGATTAATTGGCATGACTAAGTAAAACTTAGTTGATGCGATTAATTGGTGTTGAAGATCAAAGGTAAGTTAGCTTGGAATGGGATATGCTTGGTTGGGAAAGTCTTTTAAGCCCTAAATATGCGGCTAAGGTAGTTCCACTTAGGGTTGTAACAGAGTCGAAGGTTCAAGCCCTCCTTCTAGTGCCAAAATGTCAACGAATTTCTTTGCTAACCCCAAAAATGTTAGAATAAGTGAATTCAAATAGGAAACAACCAAGGCAAACTTAGGATAAGTCACTTGGATGAATGTACTCGAGATTAGATCCATGTGATTCCAATGTGCATTCGTTACTTGGGAAAAAATCATGTCAAACACCATAGATGAATTGAGTCAATATGCAAGTAGATATTCTAGTCAATATGCAAGTCTCAATCTAAGAGTCAGCATGTAAAATATGTTATGCAATTGTTTGATATTCAATTCCTTATGTGTACAAAGTTTAAGTGCTACAATCGGCCAAAATCCCCTAATTAATTTAGGGTTACACAGTGAAATATGTAAGAAGTGGGATAAGAATGATTCCCCCCGCTCCAAGACCATTAGGTCCATATTTATAGGGTAGGAATGCGGCGTGTATAGCAGCTTAACATCAGTGAACTTGACTTTCGACGACACTAATATGTGGCATCTCTTTAACATTGATGAAATGCAACAATGTCGTCATTGACCCCGGGTTGTTCCACTTGGAGTTGTGTCGACAACAAGCTGAACGCGAAATTGATAGGACGCGGCACCAATATAAGCAATATAGATGAAGAGCGACATCAACATGAAGTGATATTAGTGAAGTAGCATTGATATAAGACGGTGTTGAAGAAGGGCGGCAATGCCTTGATTGATTTTTAGCGACAATGGTTGGAAGCGGCGTTAAACATTGATAAGGAGCAGCATCATCCGTAAAGTTCTTTGATTAGATGGATGGCAACATCAGCTTGAATTAGGTGAGTATGAGGCAACGCCAATAAAGAACAACATCGACGATTCCTATGAATATTGACGGTATTCTGCATCAACATCACATGTATAACCTTTGTCGACATTGACAACATTCATCATTAACATTGTAAAGTGGTGACTTTGATCATTGGCGACACTATTTTTAACAACACTTAAGTTGTCTAGGGTTCCTTTGCTTTATTGATGTCCTGCGACGCTAATGTTGCTGAGAGTCAGCAGCATTGGTGTTGGCACTAATTCATTTCTTTTACTTTGGCACTATTTATTGATGCGGCGTTGTGATCAAGTAACATGTCGAACACCTTCAAGCTCGACAATGGTGATAACACTTCTTTACTTAACAGAGGCGGTGAAAACGGGAGGCGGTGTCATGGCTACATTATCGTGCCGCATTCTTTCGAGGTAATTATTAGTAGTAACAACAGGGAATTATTTCTTTTTATTAAAATAGACGGTGTAAACTACGGAAAAGAAATCTATACTTTACACATCTCTTTCTTCTTTTGATGTATATTCCTTATCAAATCAAACATCGCATTTTCTATGAAATTAGGATATTAGACAAATTCATGGAGGTTAAACAGATAGTATTTCCAACAAATTAAAATATAAAACTCATATTCTATATAGAATTAGAGCATATCTGAATCACACTAATATTTTTACAACCCAATTATAGATCTAGAACAAATTCTACATCATTATCCATATTCATCCTTTAATAATTTGGGGACTGATTCCCACGTCTAGGTGTAAACAATATTCCTATTCATTTATAGAATATGTAGGTGGTATTTTATGTGCTTAATTCAAACCTACAACTCTTTAGATCTTTATTTAGGCATAAACATCAAATAAAATTCCAATAAAATAAATTCCAATGTTATAAGTAAATTACATAATTTTCCACTCCCCTTTAAAAGCTTTCCAAATCTCTTGATCAGAATCTAATTCCTTGAATCGACTCCATTTCCTTTCTAATCCCAAGAAATATGAATAAAAGTGTATACACATACCATTAAAATTACAGATATGAGAAGAGATTTGGAAAAGAGGGGAATATAGATTTATAATATCGAATTTTTCCTTTTTATTTACGCAATACTGATCCGCTCCTTCTCTTCTTCTATTTATTTTCTGCTCTTCTTCAACTTGTATAAATATAAATTATTTTAAAGTTAGGAAGAATAGTGGAAAAGAGGAAATAGTAGAGCTACATTGCCCTAGATCGGAAAATATGGGAAGAGAAGGAAGGGGTTAATCCTGTATTTATAGGTTCTTGAACCAGTCATATCCGTTAGATTATAATTATTAAATCTGGGTCGTTGACCAAGGTTCAAATCGCTGCTAAAATGACTCGACCAATCGACCGCACCGCTATGAGCGGTCGATTGCGATCGATCAGCCATATCGCAGGGGTCGGCCGGTGGGGTCCTGGTTTAATTATTATTTTTACCATATTTCTTTTAATTATTTTGTTATAATTTTTTTAAAAGCTCCTGACTTCTTCGTTTTAACTCAGATCGCAAAACTTTAGATATCAAAGCTGCTTAGAATATCATCGCGAATGCAATGGTGTATTTTCGTTGCCAAATTCCACCATTTGCTCAAATTCAATTTTTGGAGCCTAATTAATAATTAAATTATTATCATAAATTTACGGGGTGTTAAAAAAGCCTTTGACATACAGTAGAGGTATGCTTAGTAGGATAAAGTAGATGCATAAGACATATTACTTATTTAAATGATACTACCCAAATATTATTATGGTGAGATCTGAGATTTTCATTCACCGGATAGTGTTGTTTTGACTCCCTCCTTATTAAAACCCATAAGCTAACTATGCTAACGGAGAAGACGGGGGCGGTGGTGAAGATTTCTGGTTGTTTAGTTATTTATCTATGTTTTTTGATGTATTCATATGTATCTATATTTCAAACACGTTGATATTTTATTTTGAGATAATGTATTTTGGATATTTTAGGATATTGTGCTTCTGAGTTTTGGATTTTATGATATGGGCACTTATTTATGTTATTATATTTTATCCCATCCACTGTGAGATTCTGAAAGCATAGGTAGATATCTTTGTATACTATTCATTGCATTAATTTTACCAAATAACAGACAACTTTGGAATGGACCTAAGGTTCGATGGGCTTTTATTGGTTCGAAAATTAGGCCCTTTCCGAAGAGGGTTGTTACATATGGTATTAGAGCCAATGTTACTCGAGTAGTAGGAATAGGTATACTTGAGAGTATGTGTTTGTTATTTTTGAAAGTACTTTTCAAAACCCTACTATATATATACGTACTTTTATGAACAAATGTAAAAATAGTAGGCAAAATTTTATTTCTGCTACTAATACTGTCTTTGGAAGTCGTGACCAAAAAGCTCAAACCTAGAATAGATGACTTATTTGACCTGCTTATTGGAGCCAAAATCTTTTCTCAATTGGACAGCCACCGGATTACACCAATTAAGAATAGTTGAGGATAGTAAAAAGAAAACTGCTTTTTGCACTTCGGACGGACTGTATGAATGGGAAGTAATGACTTTTGGGTTAACAAATGCCCATGCATACTTTGTAAATTTGATGAGTAGAGACTTTAGGGGGCAGCTAAAGTACGTGTTATTATAGTATTCTCTAAAAGTGGAGACAAGCATGAAAATCACTTAAGGGAAGTACTACGGACCTTGAGAAGGCACCAACAAAAAGCAAATTCTCTAAATGCCACTTTTGAAAGAACGTGGTGAAATTTCTCGTTCATATTATCTCCGAGAAGGGATTGTCCATTAATCCAGCAAAGGCGGAAGCTATTCAAGACTGGAAGATTCTGAAGAATGCCACAAAAGTTAGGAGTTTTCTTAGGATGGAGGACTACTATATGAAATTCATCAACGACTTTGCAAAGATAGTAGTCCCACTAACTTGCTTAACCAAGAAAAAATTAGTTTTTGCATGGGATGAGAAATTCATGGAAACATTTGAGAAGCTGAAGGAGCTGTTGACTAGTGCGCCAGTACTAACTATTCCTGCAATGAACCGGATTTTTCGACCCTTGAAAATCGACACTAATACATCCACTGTATCACATGTCGAGCAATCGAATGTCGGGAAACCCGATTGTTATGGGAAAAAAAGAAGAAAGAAGATAAGAAGAAAACTAAACAACATAGAATCTCACAGTAATCTATAATATATCACAAGTCTTTACACAAAAGCAAAACTGTAATATGTATGTACAAACATCAATCAGAGTATACTAACCTATTTCAGCCTGGACAGTTATAACAGTCTGTCCTCACAATTGCTGATAACACACTAATGAATACAGCAGAAAATATACCATCTACGTGTATACATCTCTGGGCCTCCTACTCGTCTTTTGAAGCTCCAAGCATCCAAACTAATCTATAATATACTCGGTCTGACCCGAGCATTATAATAAAATAACACCCGAGTCAGTCTGGAAAACCAGCGTGAGAAAAACACACCCAACTGGATTTTCACAGTTATATAAAAATCTTTGAAATCAAAAGGTATCTCGTAAGACCACGCCGCACATAAGCACGGATGGGTTTTTACCTTATGATAACCAAAACATTTTATATGAAATCCTCTGATATTATAATAGTGTCTAGATACATATACTTGTTAATCTTAGCCAAAATTGTTACATTGATTAAATTCCAACATAATAGGTATACAACTAAAACCGTAAAGGCATGTATTAGAGATTGGATTCCATACTATGACAAGGTAAGGAACTACCTTCCGAAGGTACATCTCTAGATAAATGCACCAGGGTCTGACAAGAACATCTTGTACCCCTGCCATACAGGACTGGCCTACCACTTGACTAGTAGTACCGAATATGATCATCCCTCCATTAATGGGCCCCGAAGCATACCAATGAGAGATAATAACCGATCTAGATTTGGAATGACCATACCCTAATTGGGAGCGACCCACTTGGCCCTGCTGCATGCCCATTTATGTCATTTCCTGGTTGATGAGGTTCGAGGCTTCGTTTTACCTTTAAATAGCAATCCTACTTGGAATGCTAACACTGCCTTCCAGGCAACAATGCAATGATAGCATTCATCCATACAAGTTGTTCTGGGTTTAAACAAACCAATCTCTTCAAAGATCACCGTCTTCATTATCCTCAAGGTTTCATAATTCATAATGCTCAAATCGGATCGAAGTGGTTTTCCGATAATTAAATCCGATCCCAGTCTCTTCGAAACGATCAACGAATTTGGTCGGATTTGATAGTCAGTTATTTAACTATCAAATTACACACATAAGCAGTCACACGACCCATATTATAAATCTTTCAAACATTTATTTTAGAATATCTTTACAAAGATATATATTCAAATCTTTTTCAATATTTCAATATTTGAAAACAATTTCGAATACTTATATCCATAACATGATATTTTCAAACCATATCAGTACTTGGAAATATTTCCAAGTTCAATTTATAACTTCTTTATGAATTCAAGTCATTTCTGAAGTTTCTGAGTCTAACGATTTTGGGAATTTCTTAAGTTTCTAGAAATCCCATTATAAGATTTCTCTTATAGAATCACATCCGTTCAATAAAATCCGGCTTACAAATATCAAGAGTATTTATAAATAAATTCCAATTACTTACTTTTAAATTCCATGTAAAATAATAAGTATTTTTAAAGAATAATAATTTATTTTCAAAACACGTTTAAGTAATTATTTAAAATATCAATACCCTTTTAAATAATCAACGATAACTCATTTCCAATTCATTTTTATATAAAATTAATCGATTTACAAAGCTTATTATAAAAATTAAAATTCATTTCCACTAATATTAAATATTTGAAAAACTAACTTTCTGAAATATTTTAATACAGATAACAGTTTTTAAACTACATAGTTTAATATAAAAAAATCCCTTTTAAAAACAAACTTCACTTCTTGATAAAAAATATTTTTAAAAAAATATTCCAATATAACCAATTTTATATTTATAAATCTCTCTTGATTCATCACAAATCGATTCACGTTTCAATTTCATAACCCTTTTCCAAATTCCAAAATATAATCCACTATTTCTTTCTAAACCGATTTCCATATCTCATTATAAATTCTCACTGTGAATTTATATTTCCAATTTATCAAATGATAATCATTTCACTTCATTGTTTATAAATTTTATAAACTCATTTACAGTTTATAATAGGTTTATATTACTAGAATCCATTTATAAATCGATTTCTAATTAAAATTCCATTTATAAATCTATTTCTTAAATAATCCAAACTATATTCCAAAGCCATTAAAATCTCGATTTCGACCTCCATTTCGTTTTTTAAGAATCTCATTTAAAAATCCATTGTTTAAGAATCCTCAATTTGAAATTTTCTATTTGAAACCATTTTACGAAATAGCTAAATAAATATCCAAAGTCCAAACATTTGTTTTGTCCAAATTAATTCATTTTTAAATAATCCCAAAATTCAATACAAATATTTTCATTTCCAAAATCGCCTTTGAATTTCTTTTTTTTAATTCCAAAAATATTATCTATGGTATTTATAATACCAAAATTAAGGTCAGTGCTACTATAGCATCCAATAAATTCAAATCACATCATAATCTATAACAGATTATTCAAAACACATCATATATCACTATATATGAAATTAAAATCAACAATTTTTTAGGAATCCAGTTGGATCCCTCCAACCTGTTTCCCTGCAACCACAGATGTTATATAATCACAAAAATATAATCACCGCTTCGAGGCGAGATATCGCAATAAAAAGGGTCATCTGCAATTATGCGAGGCGCATAGTGTCTCATCCGCTCCAATAGGCGGGAATATTCAATCCAACTAATATAAATATAGTAATTCATCCAAACAATCATTCAACAATTTTTATCCACTATATATTATACTAGTTGTCCAAAAAGGTGAGTTGAACTCACCATTATTCCAGTGGTCGCTTGCCCATTCGGGTCCATCTGAATTCGAATGACGTTCGAATCCAGGGTAAAATCCAACAACTTAAATCTCCACCAACCGAATTCCATCTCATAGTATTCGACGATACGATCCTAAGGCAACTCTTTTGTTCAAATTTGACCTAAAACGAGTATGTTATCACATTTTAAAGATTACATGATTTAAATAATATAACTTATTAACCAACAAATATTAACTTAACTTAATTTCTTTTTTTAAAACCTTAACCCGCCTCTTCCTCCTCTCTAATACTCGTTCACTAATCGAAACAACCCAGGCACCCTTCCTCTTCAATGCCGCTACCTCCATCTGCCACCTGAGACTGCCGCACCCTCATTGCCTTCCCCCTAAACCCTCCAGCAACCCACGCCGCTGGTGCCACCTCCCAGTTTGTCGCCGTTCGCGAAAAAACCCCCAAAACAATTTTCTGTTCATCTGGCAATTTCAGCTACCTCCGACCACATCCCCCTGCCGCACCACCACCAAATGGAAGCTCTCGCCTTCCTCGACCTTTCTCCTTCAGGGACCATCGACCCTAGACCACCCATGCCGCCGCAATCACCCAAAACCCAAAAATTCAACCTTCTCGGTCACGGCTCAATTTCCTCCACCACCGATCGAAACAGCCCATCTCCACCGTTGAATAACTTCGTCTTCACGTCGCTTACAAGTATCTAGCTGATCACCTCGCCTGAAACGGCACGAAATGGTCTCGATGAACTTATGTCGTTGGATTTGGGGGTATTGAATTTGAAAAGAACGAATTTTCTCTGGTATAGGAACGCGATTTATATAGGGAAACAAATTATAGGCTCGTACATGATAGGGTGGCTGATGAGAAAGTTTAGGGTAGTGAAAGGTTAAATCGAAAAAAAAATTTAAAATTCAAAATATCTAGCTATATAATTACGGACTCCAATCGAGGCATGCCGTCTGGCGTTTCTAATGTTATACCCCTATTCCGAACTCAATGGAATAAGTTTTGAGACCAAGTTCAATCATATGCAGAAGATAGCTTTTTGGACCTAGTTATTATATTAAATTTCCGATATTGATTTCAACGCGTTTCTATCTTGTACGATCAAACGATGCATCTGATCACTACAAAATTTGACGGCGTATGATAATTCATTATTACGGACCCAACGACACTGGTTTCATCGAAATCCAAGACTGTGCCCCGGAAGGCTATTTTTTATATGTTATTTAATACGAATTATTTTCAAAATCGAGTAAATCACTTTTAAATCCAATTTAAAAGTTTTATTACCCTCATTCTTGTTAAATAGTGATTAAATAAGCTTTTAAATTATTTTTATCCAAATAAAAATCCAAGATTCAATTATTTAAACGATTTCAATTATTAAATTCAATAATTAAACTATCCAATAAATCACTATATTTGGAATTATGTTATTTAACCTATAAAATTAACTTTTTCGATATTTAAAATAAATTAAATATTCAAATTTCAAATAACTAAAATTCTGAATCGTTACATTCTTTCCCCTTTAAAATAATTTCGTCCTCGAAATTGCCAAGGTAGGAAAATTGCCTAAACCCAATTCTTTTCTAAAACAAATTAGTTGAAATAACTTACCAAATCAATTTAAGCCTTTAACTTCCCAAAATCAACTTGTTGAAACCTTGTTATTACTTTTACTAAGTTCCCAAATTCATCCATAGGTTCCAACTAATATTATCCATATTCTCATTTCAGGATATAACTCAAAAATCAATTTTTAATTATTAAAAATTTCTTCAAAATTTCTAACTCTTTAAATTTTCAAAAAAAAATTTGCCAGCGTCTCCTTTGCGCGGCTAGATCAGAACAACTACAAATCGCCACTACTGGCACAAACCAATAAAAGAAAACAAAAGCCAAGTGGCTCAACCATAAAACCATCAAATCAAACAACAATATAAGCATGTACCTTTTGTTGGGCAACCCAATTTTCTTATGATATCAAAGACATCAAATTAGCTTTTGCTTTATGTACCTGCACTTGTGTACCGGTGATATCCAAACATATAATTCCAAATCATATTATTCTGTATTTCCAATTTCCAACATTTGCTTTACTAAAACCGTACGATGTACATATATCATCCGTACGCACATCTCAATCTAATCGCTTGCTCGATCACAAAATTTCTCCTCTGAACTAGTATCGTTCACACGATCACTCTAGTGCGGACTCAGATCTGGTTCCTTGATCAGAAACCATTATTCTCCTTGCATAGCCATATATTATGATAGAGAATCCCATAATTAATCAAAAATCCATATCCAGTGCTCGCCGTCGAGAATCGAGTGAAAAATTCCAACTCGGATCGTTATAAATCATCTCGAAATCCTGTGCTCGAATATGGATCAAATCGTTATGCAAATAAAATAATATACGTACAACTTATGTATTAATTTCAATTAATTTCTTAGTTATTCCAATTTCCTTTCATTCACCTTTATCCCGTTCTCGTTAATTTTATCCACATTCAATTGATCTACATTCAATTTATCCACGTTGCATTATTCACATTCCCTTAATTACTTAGTATATTCGCTACACCAAACAGCCCATTTTGTAACACTTTTCCGCTTTCAATTTATAACAGTAATAACCGTTACAACTTTCTAACAGATATTATCGTTACGAACTTTAATAACGGTTATTACCGTTACTAAATCTGGTTATTTTGTAAATAGTTAAAAGTAACATGGATAGGATTGTAATTTTATTTTCTATTATTACTTACCCCATTTCACACGCATAACATTTCATCGTTTCATTTATTTCCTCTTTCATTCTAGGGTTATCGCACTTCAATTTGTTCTACCACAGCCTCCGTCGTTCTGCCTCGCTTCCCCCGTTCAACTACACCTCCGTTGTTTATTTTCCACCAATTCGATGAAGACAAAGGAAGATTGGGGCTTGCGTTCTATTTTGACGATCGATTGCAACCTAATTTCAAATTCAAATCACGTTAGGTTTGAATTTTTCTAAAAAGTATATCTGAACTTCGCCAGTTTATATCCCATTCTATCATCAACCGTATTGGACGGTCAGGATTTTACAGGAGGGACGTCGGGCGATTGTGATAGTTCCTAACACCATCAGTCTCCTTATCTGCTTGTTCCACGGGTATATACATAATTAAGAAAAAGGTATGATTTTTCCCTTTTTTTAGCAGCAATTTAATATTATACTAATGTACCATTCAGTACGAGTGATCGTCTTATGGATTTTTAAGGTTCAGTAAGTCAGGGTAGCCTTTGATTTCTTTTTTGGGATTTTGGGCCTTGACCATGAAAAATGTTGAGTTAAATCTTTGATAAGTGATAAGTAGTTTATAAGGCTATTTTGAACAAGTACATACCAGACATCTTCATGTCAATAATTACTTGTACAAAAGAATTGCCGAGATAGGTCCATTGTAAATATTTATTTGGTTATTAAATTAGATGATTTTCTACATCGTTGTTTGTTTAATACGAACTCTCTGGGCTTGGTTGGTTGTATTTCACAATTTTTTTGGTCTTTGATCAGCTTTGTTGGCATGAATTCCTACATTCTATGTGAACAGTGTATATTCCTGATTTGTGACTTAAGCAAAGCATGAGTTTCAGAAATCACATTTCTAAAATCTGTCGTGAATTTTATGTTCCGTCTGAAAACTATGAACTATGTTTCTGATTTGTGATTAATTTTTTTGATATCAGAAAAGTGTTTATGCTAAGTCTGTTTACATATAGAAAAAAGTGAGATCATTAGCTAGTATAATACAGTTGGTTGCCTCCTCAAAACCAAACCAACGGTACTATGCCAACTATTAGGCTGCTCACTTTCAAAGTGAGTAGGCTTAGCATATACAATTTTCTTCAATTTGGTCATTTTATCAGTTTTGCATCTCAAGTTCTAGCTAAATAACATATTAATTAGTTCTATGATATTGTACAAGGATACTATATCATGAATTCTTTTAGTTCATCTGTTCAAATGAGCTGGAGATGATACAAAAATACTTTAGTTCTAAAGTGCCACAACCATCGTATTTATATGTCTAATGCTTGTTATAGATGTCATCCTTTTTTATATATGTTTATTGTTTGTCTTTTATTTCTTTTTAGGTATACAATATAAATAATAAAGAATTATCACAGTAATTTACATTCTGTGCTGGTTACTTGATTATCAGTATTGAACCTGCAACGTGGGGGAGTTCTGACCTATTTTCCAAATAAGATATCCTTTTTGTCATTTTCATAGAGGTTTTTTGGGGTCTGTTTCCCTGTCTCAATTTAGAACTGCTATTATCCCTATAACCATGAATGATAAGTTGAGACTTATTTTCTTTGTTATATACAGGTTGAAATTTCGGATACATTTGTGCAGAGAAATTGGTGCAGCATCAGTCTACACAATATCCGGCATTTGAAAAGAAGAGCATTAGAACAAGTTCAAAGCTTTTGATCTTAGTGGACACAAGAATGCTCGTGTGTGGAACGATTATCATGCTACGGTGAGATATTGTTATTTTTTTATTTATTGTTGTTCATACTTCTTTGTGTATTATCGAGGGATACAAAAAATGAAAAGAGGGTGTCTTCTTTACTAAATAGGCTTGAAAACATTTGATGGTGCATCATTCAGTAACATTGAAAACTTATGGGAAAGAAATAGGTATAACTAATGACTTTCAATCCTACTTTTACATTTATGCGTTGTTTGTACTATGTTTTTTCTTGAGATAGCTCATCATTTGGTTGTAGTGGAAACTTATGGGCAAGCAATATATGTAACTTTAGCCATGTATACATCATAAATGGTTTACTATTTATTCGAAATTCAAGTACTACTCGATCCAAAAAAATGTGTCAGATTAATTTACCTTAGAAAAGCTATGCTATAATATGCTATTTATAAACTGTAATAGAGTGCGAATTGAATCAAACAAAGTATTTCTAGAAAAAGGTCAAACTGAATAATTTCAATTATTAGTCCTAATTAATTTAAGCGATATTGTTTAGTGCAAAATTAATGGAGATGTATACAATACACATAATTCGAAATGTTTAATATGTGAACAAGTTTATACTACTCATAAGAAAGGCTTTTCTAAAGTGTAATTTTCTAGTTATCAATGGCATTGAAATGACAAGTTCATCCATTAATATACATATAGTTGAACATGGTTTGCTGCAAAAATTTATTAATAGTGCTATAGTATTTTATTTACTTTTATGTTTCCCTTTTTCCCTCTGAATAGATTATGTGCAGACTATGACAGTGTTTAAGCAAATAATTCTCAAGCACCTTCTTTGACCGTTTGATATTGGATACAGAGGCTTGCATGCTATCTTATTTTCATACTGTTTTTTTTACTAGCATACTTACTTTCTGCAAGATGAGAAGTTTTTAGCATACAGTTCCTAACATCTTCCTTTAGAGTTATACTCACAATTAAAGATTGTAATAGCAGTGATGCGATACCTTTTGTTTCTATCAATTTGTATATTGGTTTAATAGTTTCAATTGATTAAAGTCGCTTAGATTTTAGTCCAACACGAGGAGGGAAAACATTTGCAATAGTTTTTATGGTTGCATCTCCTAGTTCAAAACATATGAGTTATATACATAATTTGAACTATTTTATTACAGTGCTTTTGCTTTTATCATTTCTCTTATGAATATGACATGGTCAGTTACATAAGGTATGGATATGCTTTCTCTATAAATCTGTATACACTTAATTCTGCATGCTATCCTATTTCATTAACGAAATATTTGTGATATTACATTCTCTAATTAAATACGAATAACCTAGCAATAGTTTATGTTGGATATAAAGTAAGTTTTCTCTAGTTTAATACAAATAACCCATGACACCAATTGATGAAATAATAGCAATAAAGCAAGTTTCAAATTTTTAATTCTTAACATAAATAGTTTTTGCCATTTCTTCCACATATATCTCTCTCTTATTGAATGACAATATGTCAATTTAGAAAAATTATAGTATTACAAGGAATGATCATAATGCTTGGAATTGTAGTTTGTATCGTGCATACATAATTTGTGAGGATGCAAAAATAGAAAAATAAAATAGTCATTAAGGTCTCATTACACTACTTTCTTGTCCTATATATACCACTGTAGATATTTAAAATGATTGTTTGGTAGTTTGTAATTATATTTTGTCATTAATTATTTCCCTATTTTAACTGTCAACAAGTAATGAACTTGGACCGGTGATCTATTGCCACTAGCTATTTACGTTATTTTTTCTTTCTCATTACTCTCATTAATATAACATGATCACTCAAATAAGGCATTAGTGTGCTTCCTCTATAAGTCTGCGTACACTTAATTTTGCATGCATTCCAATATCATCAAGAACCTTAACAGCAATTAATGGTAGAAATAAAGTAAGTTTTATCTAATACAAATCACCCATGACACCAATTAATGGTAGAAATAAAGTAAGTTTCAAAATTTTAATGCTTAGCATAAATTGTTTTATGCCATTTCTTACACAGATGCCTTATTGTTACTGAATGACAATATGTCAAGATAAGAAAAGTTCTTGCATGCTTTAAACTATTTTGGTTACTAGTAAAATTTATTTGCAAATATCCACTGAGATACATAATTAAATCTCCTTATAATCTATTAACCTGATTCCATGTAGCCAGTCATTTTATCTCTATTATTTTGGAAATAATTTTTTCCTATCGTTTTTATACTGATTTGATTTCTTTGGACGTTACCACATATTTTAATTCTTAAACTCTCACTGTCTAAATGCTTTTTTAAAATCTTTTACACATTCAGACTAATTTTTTATCTTTTCAGTAATGATATAGTTTCCGTCAGATACCCCATTGCTAAAATTTATCGTTCTGTTCCAACAATTTTTCTGTAATCAAACTTGTCCGACATGTAATACTTCTTGACTATGCACACCTACATCGCCAAATATTCAATTTTTTCCTTCCCATACGTGGCTGGACTGGATGACTAGTAACTGTGTTGAATTTCCTTTTTGCAACTTGCATAAATTTATAATCTGACCTACTCATTATGTGCACCGTAACTAAAGTTCATGCTCGCTAAAGACTCCCATCTATCAGTAATTACTTACACATTTTTCTCCGTAAATCATTTTTCTGGTATATCCAGTAGGCGTGAATTAAACTGTGGTTCATGCTATTTTGGTTTGTGTGGCCTTGGTATCTTCATCACATCATCCTCAGGTCTTAGATACAAGTCCATTATCTCAGGTGAAATGCCACCTGCTTACCATAAACATAGCCACTACTTATAGTTGTTACAAAGATTAAGTCGTTGTAGATCCATAATTTAAGGAATATTGGTAGTTGGAAGGTAGTACTAGCAATGGTGGTAGGGTAAAAATACAATGACCATTGCTCGGCACCTACTCCATTGAGAAATCTGTAAAAACAGGTATGTTATTTTATGAAATTATGTAGTATTCAAACTTCTTTGCTTTGTAGTTCTCTATAAATGGTTCAGTGTGTTCATGGCTCTTGTTACGCAGATGTCTTATTTTAGAAGGCTGTAAGTGTTACTCAATTCATTATCATTTGGTTTTCAGATTTTACTTGTGATTTAATTTTGTATATGGATATATGTATCCAAATATCGAGGTTAGTTTTGAATTAATTCACACATATTTGGACATAAATAAATTTGGTTACAAATTTGAGTATGGTTTTTTTTTTCTATTACCTATGAATTCCCTTAACGTCACTATTTTATTTGTATAATTGGATGTACAATAATACGTGCATTCCGCTATCAGATAAATGAATAACATCTTCTGTAAAACTTATTGAATCATGTGAAGATAAATTTAGATTAAGAGAAATAATTATACCACAATGTACATATGGTATTATAAAATATACATTTCTTGATGTTCATTATCATACTTTCTTACTTTAACTTGTTTCGTTTTACAGATTCGGTATGTTTTTTTGTAGACATATAGGCCCGACCTTATCCAAGTGTTGATAATGGTCATTTTGTCAGTTGCAATTAAAGGTACAAAATACAAGCTTTTCATTTATTATGTTCATTCTACGTCAATATTGGTAGGTATATAAAACACGATTTACTTACAGGCAGTACCATGGCAATACGTATGACATAAAAATATAGCATATAAGGAACTCATAACTACATATATAAACACACATATGCATACTCTCAGTGTTGAAGAAGTATAATACTAACCTTACCAATTTTAGTAATGCCACCTGCTGTAGTTTTTAACTTTCTAATATAATATAGAACTGAATTCAGTGGATGAACACTAGATATGTAACCATAGAAAATCCCATATCACAAACTAATGAGTAATGGTGACCTCATTTATAGATTTTCCAACATGATATAATATACTACCTATTCTAGAGACACAAAAAGGCATATTTATTGTAAATCATTTATGTAGAACCTTTAGATTGGAAAATAAATTAACCAAATATAGTGGTCTTTTTTGTGCCATGATGGCCTGGTGGTGTTTCTCTTACACCAAGGCTTAGATGCACCAACTAGAGGAGATTGTGCCATATCATGTCGTATAGATTTTAAATTGTTGCTTCTGTTTTTTTTACAGCAAACAATTTAAAAGAAGAAAGTATTGTTGTAATGCATAGAAATTAAAATACCAGGGCTGTATTAAATACTCTGTCAAAGTTGCTTTATGAAGAATATTCTCAGTAAATATGCAAAACACTAAGTTTGAAGTTAAACAAACATGCATACTCGCCACCTTCAAAAATCTATATCTAGTGAATTCTTTTTGTATTCCGTGAACTTTTATTTGTTTGGTACCAAGTAGAACTCTAAAGCCAAAAGTTGGAACGGGCTGTAAGAAATGAAGTAGATACAAAATTTATCAACACCTCATCTGCACAGTGAAAGAGTATCACAAATCTTTGTGTGTTGGAGAAAAACCAGTCTGTAGACTCTCACATAGTAAATCTCTTAGAAATAACAGTCATGTTTAACCACTTATTACCTTTTATTTTGCTTACAGGTATTATAAGCTCGGTTGTTGATGATTTGAAGATTGATTTTTGCCTTGCAGGTATTATAATTTTCCTTGGCTTCTTTATAATCAATATATTTAGCAAATACATGGTTAATTGGTTGATCATTTGTGGAAACATCAGAGCGATAATAAATAAATATAAACTATTCCTTTGTAGGAAGGTAGTTGTTTTTGAAATTGTTGGTGAAGTCCCATAGTTACATCATAATCTTTTGCAAGTGTATTAGTCCTGATATTATATACAATTCACTGAATTTAAACTTAACACAGAATTCATTACAAAAAAGGCTTTTCTCTGATGATTTTTTTATGACTTTATTGATGTTTGATGAACTTAGGCGTATTCATCTAATAACTTGCTCTAGTTATAACCATGTTAACCTTCCTATGATGAAAGATGAAACCGTTTATACTCAGTCATGTCATTTTCCGTTTTGTGGCATCTGTTGTTCCATAGTAGTCATTTGTATTACATAGAATCTTGGTCTTAAACTTTTAGCTTTACGCGTTTGTGTTTATACTGATATTATATAAGTATATTTATACTTTTAAAATCAAGGCTTTATCCAAGTGTGTTACAGAAATTCAAGTTGCTGGTTGCATTGTACAATATAAACCTTAATTCAAATTGTTTAAAAGATACTCCATATCCAATATAGCTTAGCTGACAATGCCAAAATTTTATCAATAATGATTAAATTAGAAAATTTTATCAACAAAGATTCTCCATATCCAATAATATTTGACATAATTTTTGACAATAGTAGGAATTAAATTCTATAAGAATAATTCTGATACAAGAATATTTGTTTTTGATAACCTGAACGTGTAAATAATTTCCTAATAGATCCTATGCAATCACAGGCATTCTAAATTATTTTCTCCTTTATGACTAGTCTATTTTACGTTTTATTGTTACAGATCTATAAATATAGTCACATCTATTAACCTGATAACAGTCTGTTTTGTTTATTCAATTCCAAGAGCATTTCCAGGAGCATCCATGGAAGGATCATGCATAAGTGGTTTTAGCGGTCTGTTTTTTCAATTCTAGGAGCTCTGGTTAGTTTGCTTATTCTCTAAAGGATTCTCATTTGTAGTCTATTGAAGTTGTGGTTTCAAGGATAGTTATGTGTAGCTCAAGCTTCGTTGCATTAGAGGAACATTCTCTATGTTTTGTAACTACGATATATCTATTAATGTTTTGTAACTACGATCTGTTAATGTTTTGAAACTGCAATACAAGACTTTTACTTTGCAATATTATGTTCAGTCTATTTTGCATAATGATATTTGTTCTTGTTTTATCTATAAATGTTTGATATTATCTAAAGCAACGATTCATTTGACTTTTGTCTATAGCTTCATTTGATTTTTGTCTGCACATGTCTATTTTGTATAATGATATAGTGTCTGTTTTTTAATGTGCATAAAAAATTCTCAATGGTTATAACCATTGGGAATATGAAATTATAACCGTAACTTCCAACGGTTATAATCATTGGGAATTTTGGTATTTCCATCGGTTATAACCGGTGGAAAAGAAAAAATTCCAACGGTTATAATCGTTGGAAAAGAAAAAATTTTCAACGGTTATAACTGTTGGACATACCAAAATTTCCAACGGTTATAACCGTTGGAAAAGAAGAAATTCCCAACGGTTATAACCGTTACAAAATGACAATTTTGGTATTGTTCCTTTCAATACTAATTACCTCTTAAGAATTATTTCATCAAATTCTATGTTCAACACATTTCACTTCATACTTATTTAATTTATGAATTATTCCATAAAAATTTCTTAAGTTTATAAACGTTTTATACAAACGTCTTATGGTTATTACCACTTCACAACATAAGTCCTTATCCATTTCTAACCAAATTCAGTTTCATTCTCCAATTTCAACATTTGATTTTATCAATCAACATTCCAAACCACACCAGAATAACTAATTAATTTAATTAGCTGATTTCATTATCTATTTCAAATCTCAATCAGTTCCATTTCCAAAAATTATTTCATTTAGCCTAACTTAGGCTAAATTTTCAAAATTCAATTTATTTAACTTAATTTAAATTAAATTTTATTCCATAATTCAATTTCAAAATTTTACTTTCTTGCATTCACATCAACAATTTAAAACATTGCTTTAACTTGTCAACTTTCAAATTTTATAAGTTATCAAACTTATTTTCTCATATTTTCAATAAAACATTTTAAATGAAAACCCCATAGTTTAAATACCTCGTTCTAAGTATTTCAAATCATTTTGAAATCATATATATATATATATATATATATATATATATATATACACTTACAATCCCTTGGTATATCAAATCATTCTTTTGGATTTTAAAAATCAAAACTAGCTTTTTCCCAGAACAAAACTCCAATGATAGCAATTCCTCTCTTGGAAACTCGAAAATGAATATTGATGATGTTGCAGTCATCACCAAAATTATTTTCCAGTGACCGAAGTGAGTTCAGTGCCTTTATTCCCTTTAAAACCCCATTTAAATATTTCTATCCAAAAGTATTTTCCAAATAATACTATTATTATTTTCCAAAACTTTGAAAAATCATTTTCAAAACCAACGGGATTTAAATTATCAAATTCCAGCCTTTAAACCCCTTTTTATTTACAAATCATATTTATAATATACTACTGAATTTTCCTTTTTGTTTATAAATCACATTTATAAATCATATGTATATAATTCCATTTGGTTATACAAAATTATTTCTTAATTGTTAATCCAAGTTTGCAATATACTAATGACAACTTTTATTAGAGTACAACAACAACAAAAAATGATAATAATCAAATATTTTCATTATCTAGCAACCAAACACACTATATATACCATAATTTCTGGAAATTATTCCTTTATATATACAATATAATCAGGGTAAAATTATTTCATTTACCCAATTTCAAAATAATACCATGTCGAATTGTTCTATTCAAGCATTTAGAGATCCCTACCAATAATGTTAATTACTCGTATTGATCAGAATCCATAAGCCACTCAATAGATCAGCCAACACAATATAAAACGATTTTTTTATATCACTAACAAATACGCGCTCATACACACACACACACTCAAACTCATTCCAGGGTGCTACTGACCCTATCTCTAATGAGTACCCCACCAAAGCCAAGGTTCTCGCTTAACCTTCAGCTCTAATACCAAATTTAACGAACCGGATTTTTCGACCCTTGAAAATTGACACTAATACATCCACTATATCACATGCCGAGCAATCGATTATCGAGAAACCCAATTGTTAGGGGATAAAAGAAGAAAGAAGATAAGATGAAAACTAAACAACATAAAATCTCACAGCGGAACGAATAATCTATATTATATCACAAGCATTTACACAAAAGAAAAACTGTAATATGTATATATACAAACAACAATCAGAGTATACTAACCTATTTCAGCCTGGACAGTTATAACAGTCTGTCCTCACAATTGTTGATAACACACCAATGAATACAGCGGAAAATATACCATCTACGTGAATACGTCTCTGGGACTCCAACTCATCATTTGAAGCTCCGGGCATCCAAACTAATCTGTAATATACTCGGTCTGACCCGAGCATTATAATAAAATAACACCCGAGTCAGTTTGGAAAACCAACGTGTGAAAAACACACCCAACTAGATTTTTACAGTTATATAAAAATCTTTGAAATCAAAAGGTATCTCGTAAGACCACGCCGCACATAAACACGGACAGGTTTTTACCTTACGATAACAAAAACATTTTATATGAAATCCTCTGATATTATAATAGTGTCTAGATACAAATACTTATTAATCTTAGCCGAAATTGTTACATTAATTAAATTCCAGCATAATAAGTATACAACTAAAACCGTAAAGGCATGTATTGGAGATTGGATTCCATACTATGACAAAGTAAGGAACTACCATCCGAAGGTACATCTCTAGATAAATGCACCGGGGTCTGACAAGAACATCTTGTACTCTTGCCACACAGGACTGGCCTTCCACTTGACTAGTAGTACCGAATATGATCATCCCTCCATTAATGTGCCTCGAAGCATACCAATGAGAGATAATAACCGATCTAGATTTGGAATGATCATACCCTAATTGGGAGCGACCCACTTGGCCCTGCTGCATGCTCAATTTTTGTCATTTCCTGGTTGATGGGTTCGAGGCTACGTTTTACCTTTTGAATAGCAATCCCACTTGGAATGCTAACACTTTCTTCCAGGTAACAATGCAATGATATCATTCATCCATACAAGTTGTTCAGGGTCTGAACAAACCAATCTCTTCAAAGATCACCATCTTCATTATCCTCAAGATTTCACAATTCGTAACGCTCAAATCAGATCAAAGTGGTTTTCGGATAATTAAACCTGATCCCAGTCTCTTCAAAACAATCAACGAATTTGGCCAAATTTGATAGTCGGTTATTTAACTGTCAAATTACACACATAAGCAGTCACTAGGCCCATATTATAAATCTTTCAAACATTTATTTCAGAATAACTTTACAAAGATATATATTCAAATCTCTTTCAATATTTCAATATTTGAAAACAATTTCGAATACTTATATCCATAACAGGATATTTTCAAACAATATCAGTACTTAGAAATATTTCCAAGTTCAATTTATAACTTCTTTTATGAATTCAAGTCATTTTTGAAGTTTCTGAGTCTAACTATTTTGGGAATTTCTTAAGTTTCCGGAAATCCCATTATTAGATTTCTCTTATAGAATCACATCCGTTCAATAAAACCAAATTTACAAATCTCGAGAGCATTTAAAAATAAATTCCAATTACTTACTTTAGAATTCTATGTAAAATAATAAGTATTTTAAAAGAATAATAATTTATTTTTAAAACACGTTTTAAGTAATTATTCAAAATAACAAAACCCTTTTAAATAATCAACGATAACTCATTTCCAATTCATTTTTATACAAAACTAATCGATTTACAAAGCTTATTATAAAAACTAAAATTCATTTCCACTAATATTAAATATTTTAAAAACCAACTTTCTGAAATATTTTAATACAGATGGCAGTTTTTAAACTACATAATTTAATATATAAAAATCCTATTTAGAAACAAACTTCACTTTTTGATAAAAAAAATTTTAATTCCAATATAACCAATTTTATATTTATAAATCTCTCTTGGTTCATCAAAAATCAATTTACGTTTCCAATTTCATAACCCTTTTCCAAATTCCAAAATAGAATCCACTATTTCCTTCTAAACTGATTTCCATATCTCGTTATAAATTCTCACAGAGAATTTATATTTCAAATTTATCAAATGATAATCATTTCACTTCATTGTTTACAAATTTTATAAACTCATTTCCAGTTTATATTACTAGAATCCATTTATAAATCGATTTCTAATTAAAATTCCATTTAGAAATCTATTTGTTAAATAATCCAAACTATATTCCAAAGCCATTCAAATCTCGATTTCGACTTCCATTTCGTGTTTTAAGAATCTCATTTAAAAATCCACTGTTTAAGAATCCTCAATTTAAAATTCTCTATTTGAAACCATTTTACGAAAGAGCTAAATAAATATCCAAAGTCCAAACATTTATTTTATCCAAATCAATTCCTTTTTAAATAATCCCAAAATGCAATATAAATATTTTCATTTCCAAAATCTCCTTTGAAATTCCTTTTTTAAATTCCAAAAATATTATCTATGGTATTTATAATACCAAAATTAAGGTCAGTGCTACTATAGCATCCAATAAATTCAAATCACATCAATCTATAATAGATTATTCAAAACACATCATATATCACTATATATGAAATTAAAATCAACAACTTTTAAGGAATCCAGTTGGATCCCTCCAACCTGTTTCCCTACAACCACGGATGTTATATAATCACAAAAATATAATCACAAAAATATAATCACCGCTTCGAGGCGGGATATCGCAATAAAAAGGGTCATCTACCATTATGCGGGGCGCATGGTGTCTCATCCGCTCCAATAGGCGGGAATATTCAATCCAACTAATATAAATACAGTAATTCATCCAAACAATCATTCAGTAATTTTTATCCACTATATATTATACTAGTTATCCAAAAAGGTGAGTTGAACTCACCATTATTCCAGTGGTCGCTTTCACATTCTGGTTCCGTCTGAATTCGAATGACGTTCCAATCTAGGGCAAAATCCAACAAGCATAAATCTCCACCAACCCGATTCCATCTTGTAGTATTCGATGATACGATCCTAAGGCAACTCGTTTTGTTCGAATCTGACCTAAAACGAGTACGTTATCACATTTTAAAGATTACATGATTTAAATAATATAACTTATTAACCAACAAATATTAACTTAACTTAATTTCTTTTTTTAAAACCTTAACCCACCTCTTCCTCCTCTTTAATACTTGTTCACCAATCGAAACAACCCAGGCACCCTTCCTCTTTAACGCCGCTGCCTCCATCTGCCACCTGAGACCGTCGCACCCTCGATGCCTTCCCCTAAACCCTCCAGTAACCCACGCCGCCGCGCCACCTCCTAGTTCTCCGTTGTTCATGTAAAAAAACCAAAAACAATTTTCCGTTCATCTGGAAATTCCAGCTGCCTCCGACCACGTCCCCTTGCCTCGCCGCCACCAAATAGAAGCTCCCGCCTTCCTCGACCTTTCTCCTTCAGGGACCATCGCCCCTAGACTACCCATGCCGCCGCAATCACCCAAAACATCAACCTTCTAGGTCACGGCTCAATTTCCTCCACCGTCGATCGAAACAGCCCATCTCCAACATTGAATAACTTTGTCTTTACGGTGCTCACAAGTATCTAGTTGATCACCTTGCCTGAAACGGCACAAAATGGTCTCGATGAACTTATGCCGTTGGATTTGGGGGTATTGAATTTGAAAATAACGGATTTTCTCTGGTATAGGAACGTGATTTAAATAGGGAAACAAACTATAGGCTCGTACATGATAGGGTGGCTGATGAGAAAGGTTAGGGTAGCGAAAGGTTAAATAAAAAAAAATTATTTAAAATTCAAAATATCTAGCTATATAATTACGGACTCTAATCGAGGTGTGCCACCTAGCGTTTCTAATGTTATACCCCTATTCCGAACTCAATGGAACAAGTTTTGAGACCAAATTCAATCGTATGCAGAAGATAGCTTTTTGGACCTAGTTATTATATTAAATTTCCGATATTGATTTCAACGCATTTCTATCACATACGACCAAACGGTGCATCTGATCGCTATGAAATTTGATGGCGTATTATAATTCATTATTACGGACCCAACGACACTGGTTTCATCGAAATCTGAAAGTGTGTCCTAGAAGGCTTTTTTTATATGTTAATTAAAACGAGTTATTTTAAAAATTGAGTAAATCACTTTTAAATCCAATCTAAAGGTTTTATTACCTTCATTCTTGTTAAATAGTGATTAAATAAGCTTTTAAATTATTTTTATCCAGATAAAAGTCCAAGATTCAATTATTTAAACGATTTCAATTATTAAATTCAACAATTAAACTATCCAATAAATCGCTATATTTGGAATTTAAGTTATTTAACCTATAAAATTAACTTTTTCAATATTTAAAATAAATTAAATATTCAAATTTCAAATAACTAAAATTCTGGGTCGTTACAATTTGGGATGGGACGAAACCTTTCATTGTTTAGACGACATGTGGTACGTGGCTAGGAGCTATTCTTATGAAAGAAAGTAAAGCGATGTAACACACCATATTTTTAGTAACATTATTTAAGATATTTAATTATTAAATAAAATAAAATAATGTAAGATGATTAGTAGATTGAGTTTTGAATATCATTAAGGGTAGCCGTGCCATATTAATGAATAGATAAATGAAGTAAAATGGACTTAAGTGTTAGAAAATAAGGGAGGACAAAATAGGAAAATGATTAAACTTATACCCTAAACCCTTAGGAAAATGAATACACCCTTATTTCATCTTATCACAATCAAAATAACCACACTAAGGCTGGCCCCCTTTAGCAAAGGAGAAGAAGAGGAAAGCTAATGTTCTTAAGAGGAAAATCAAATCAACTTAATCATGATCAAATCTCACATCCTAATCACAAAGCTAAGGTGAATAATGACTACATCTCACTTTTCTATATTTTTTCGGTTTTAAGATGAAACCCGAATTTATCTTGCATGATTAAGCCATGTTTTAAAAGAGCAAAATGTTTATATATACTTGTTGATGATTTTTGCATATTCATATTGATTTTTATGATATGTTTGACATAAAACCCTATTAAATGGCATCCAAGTGTCTTGCAAATTTAAATGTAGATCAGAAATAATATTTTAGAGGTGGATTTCAATTTTTATAATTTTCTGAATTAATGTGGATTTTATATTAATTTTCTAGTGAAGAAAATGATTTATTGGGTTATAAATTATTTATGGCAAAATAAATGATTATTTGGGTCTGGAATTTATATATGTTAGAAAACATATTGAAAAGGATTTTCTGGAATTTTTATAGAATTTTTTTAAGTGTTTTGATGAATATATAAAATTATTTAAGGTATGAGACTAAAATGTTTTATATATTTAATTAAGGAGAAGAGGCATTTTGCAAAATAAAATCATTGTTTGATTCTGAAAATATTGGCAGCACTTTTGTAAAAGGTATTTAGCAACCAATGAAATTTTGACAAACAATGCCAGGTTAGTTAAAAAATTTCTCTTTTAATTTAAAAACAAAAATAACATGTTTTTAGTGTGTTCCGTCACTTTTGGCACAGGGGGTTCCGACCCAGACCTTTCGCCACCATTGGTTTCGAAACCAATGCGCATGGTATCAAGCTACTTGGTACGTAGCGTATTGGAAAAAGGTGAAGGGTACTTAGTCGAAACGCTAGTTTTCGAAGGGGTTGGAGTATACCTTTAAAATAAAAGGTAGTGCCTGCTTTGCTTTCGAGAGGTTAAGTTTCGACTTAGTTGGCTTTCGACTGGGTCAAATGTTTTAAAAGAAAAGGTTCTGAATGGGATGCACTCTTTTATTTTAAATAATGCTTTCGAAGGGGTAGAAACCCCTAACTACCGCCTTTTTACCTTTCGAAGTCAATAGTTTCGAAAGGTATACTTAGCATTTAAAATTAGCCACTTCTCCAATGCTTTCAAAGAGATGGTTTTGACACCATCACTTATTTACTTAGGGATAGCTTTCAAAAGGCAGGCTTTCAACTTAAATGATTTCATTGACCCTTTTTGTTCTGTTGAAGTGAGAATGGTTTCGACTTAAATGGTTTCGAAAGGTGTTTTTCCACATGTTTTAAATTGAACCCAAGTGTTTCGAACGGTTTGATTTTCTAAAAGTTTGATGCTTTCGAAAGGTATTTAAAAGGGTTTCGAAGGAGACGAAAGGTAGTGTTTTCTGGTGGTTTCGAAAGGGTTGAAATGGAAGGTTTTCTAAAGGCAATGTTTTAAAGTGTTTTAAGATATGATGTCTAAGGTTTTAAAGCTTTCAAAAGGAAGGATTTCAAAGTCTTTGAAATGGGTTTAAGAATGGTTTCGAAAGGAAGGTTTTGGCCTTTCGGCCTAGATAAATAAAGGGTTTTACTTCGTTTCAAAACAGATGCTTTCAATGGTTTAGAAAGGGGTACTTTCAATAGAATCGAAAGGGGTACTTTCAAGTGTTTAAATGTTTTCATAAACTAAGGTTTGAGTAAAGTATATTTATATAACATGGCAAGGTGATTTTGAGTAAAGCATTGAGTATATGTATTTTCCTTGTGTGAGTTGATTTAAAGGTCTTAAATCATTTTGAAAAGGGTTTTCAAGGAAAATTATGGAAAGGGATCCCTAAGTAAAAATGACTCAGATATTAGAATACCATATGAGACTGGTATAGGGTCGCGCCCTATACATTAGCTATTGGCCCCAGCTAATTTAGTCCAAAATTCCAATGTGCAGGGCTTTGTCACAGGTATGACTAAAATTATGATTGCACATAGAAGGGAATATATGTTTGTATATAAATAGGTTATTGGTGAGCCCGCAAAACCATTAGGATCAGGTGACCCTGGGAGATGTTAAGTTAGGGACAGACCGTCCAGAAATGAAGTATTTAACAGATAATTAAGGACAGACCCCAGAAGAGGCGTGTCTAACAAACGTTATATTATTTTGTTATTTTGTCTAGCAGACCCGAGTCAGCCTAAGGTTAATAGTCAGCCAAACAAAACTAAAGTGTTTGAACAGATAGTTCTTTTATTACCTGATATGTATGTTTACATAATGATGCTTTACAGTATTTAACCAGTTGTGGTTGCAGGAAAAGATTTGCAAAAAGCTATGTTTTAAAGGAATGTTAGTGAGGGGAAACCCGTTCCGCTAAGCGGCGTGGTCTCACTTAACTTTAATAACCGGGATGTATAGTATTATTCACACCGGGCTTTATATCTGACTCGAAGATTATGTTTTCCCCTTAAACATTCGGGTGCTCAAAATTGAGTAGGCTGAGGGTTGAGGTTCTTTCAGGTTCTGAGTAGGATGACGAATAAAGCTACCGGAGGCGAGCATGAGGCAAATGGATAGCTATTTAGGAGTTGCAGTTCTTGTTTTAGTTGTTTTATTCCGTTGTGTGTATTATGTCTATTATGACAATATTACTCTGATCATCCAATGGGGGCATCTTCATATGCCGCGCTTGGCGTATTTTGTAATAAGTATATTTTATCATTTCCTAGGAAATGTTTTGGGATTATGTAATATGAATGTGGAAAAATGTTGTTTTGAAATCTGTGATTTGTTTCATATTCAAGTGCTTCTGATATTATAGATACCATGAACATAGCCGTATTTGGTCGCCGGAAGTTAATACTATAGATAACTGCAGCATCTATAGCGCTTAGGTTTGAGCCTCTAGATAAGGGATGTTACAAGCGATAGCCTATGCAAGCAGGTAGTTGAAGGACCATGAGAAAAGGTATCCTACTCACAACTTAGAGTTAGCGGCTATCGCTTCCGCTTTGAAGTTGTGGAGGCACTATCTTTTGGGAGAAAAGTTTGAGTAATTCACTGACCAAAAATCTTGCAAATACCTGTTTTCTAAAAAAGATTTGAACATTAGGCAGCAGAGGTGGATGAAGTTTATAACATCATATGACTTTGAGATACAGTACACCCTCGGAAAAGAGAATGTTGTTGCTGATTCCCTTTGCCGGAGGCATACTACTCTAAGTGTTATATATGAGTGAAGGAAGTTGGATTTCCTCTTGAATTTTAATTTCCAAATGCCATCGGAACCCAGTCTAGGTTACCTGGCAGCAATGGAAGTTAGGCCAGCATTGATGGACCACATCGGGAAAGAACAGAAGAAAGATTGGGCAATAGTAGATATTTTGGGAAAGCTAAGAAAAGGAGAAAATTTCCCCCATATCTGAAGGTATGAAATAGACAAAAGGGATGGCCGTGGAGAGTTGGACGCCTATGTGTTCCAATTGTTGGGAAAACATGCATATCGAGTAGAGATTTTGGATAAGTTAGTGGGAGTCCATGATGTTTTCGTTGTATCGCATTTAAGGAAATGTCTACACGACATCGACACTATAATGGAGCCTGTTAGCAGATGTAGAGACGGAGCTGGTAGCGCCTGTGCCATCGCACGCATAATGGGGCACGGAGTTAGGAAGCTCCATAATAAAAAGTTATGCTGGTCCAAGTACAATGGGGAGATAATCAAGCGGAAAGCACGTGTGAAACCAAAGATAAGATGCAGGCTTCTCATTTTGAGCTTTTCTCCAGTAAACTTTCTCTCTCCAAAATTTAGTACTGTCTAGAATTTGGTTGCATCGTGATTGCTAAATTGGACGGTAGAGGATGGTCGCCACACTTTTTTTCTATTATTTTTGCACTCATATAGAATCTTATGTATATTTAGGATGCTTGGATACATGCCTATAAGTTACGATCTTTCATATTTGATAGGATTGAGCTCACCTATAGTATGTTGCATACATAATCATATTGCATTTTTGGTTAAGTAGATGGTGGTGTAGATAACATGGTTATAGAGTACGCATTACACTATCTGTTCCTTAGAGATTTTGGGGACGAAATTCTTTTTAAGGGGGGAGAATGTAATACCTCATGAAAATTAATAAGAAACTAATTAATTAATAAGGCTAAAAATGAGAATTTCGCAAACTTTGGAACATGGCCACGAACGTTACACCATTATGTTCGTGGCAATTTTCTAACCAATTTTCATATATAAAGTTTTGTGATTGGAGTTCAAACGAAAAAGTTATTAACGTTTGAAGTTTTCAAATTTAAAATAATTCATACGGATTAAATTTAAAAATATATATACCTTAACATTTGGAATTAAAAGGTAATAAATAATTTAACATTAAGTTAAACTTAACATTTAAGGAAAATGTTAACGTTAGTTAAAATGAAAAAGGAATAAAAATCAAACGGCAATAAATAATTCATGGTCGAAAGTAGGAGACCGGTCGACCCCTTCTCTGGATCGATCGACCGCTAGCAGTCAATCAACCAAGAAGGAGCAGTTGACTGATACTCAAATAGCGGCTAGATTCTTTTGGCCGAGAATGACTCGGATTTTATAATATTAAACCAACTTAAATCCTATAGTTCAGGCGTGTTCTAACCATTAGAAATAAGAGGCTAGCTCCCTAACTTTTATTCACAACAAAATTGGAACACCGGTGAAACCCCGTCAGCCTTCTTCTTCAATTCTTTGATTCAGAATCAATAGGAATTAAATGTAATAGATTATATGTGTGTGAGTGTGCGCGTGCGCGCATGCGCGCCATGTGTGAGTTTTTCTATTTCCCAATTTTGAATCTAATGTATATTTACAATTAAATTGTTGTATATTCCAAAATAAAGGAAACTAAAGGAGGATTAGGCAACTTCGTGAACTCAAATCCAATGGAATCAGGAAAAGCTATATGCGAGTGGAAATATTAGTTTTTCATATTTTAGTAATTTGTGTAGTAAAAGTTTGGATTTGTTTTATGCCTTAGGGAACTTTATATACGAAAACCCTAAAATCTAAACCTCCAAAATTCCCCTAATAAAATATCAATTCTTGGATAGTTGGAATCTCGGTTGTTTTATATTAATATAGTAGAATTTAATTTGTTGTTTGCAATTTGAATAATTCATCTTCTATTCAACTTTCACTTCTAATTTCTATTGTTGTGATGGAGGGTTTTGAAAGAAAACTAAAATTAAGAAATAGTGTGCAAAGTATGGATTTTATAGTTTGCACCGCCTATTTCCGTAATTCAGACAAATATGAATTCCATTTTCACCTCAAGTTGTATATGTAAAATTTGAATAAAATATAAAGGGTTAAATTGTAAAGTTTTGTTTCCTTAAAATAGAGGCATTGATTCCATTATATTAATGTAAAGTAATTTTGGTATTTTGATTCCATTTTTGAATATACACATACACATGCAAAAAGTTGGTTTCATCTAGCTAAGGATATTAGCTATTTTGTAAATTATTGTATGGGACTGAGGCTTGTATGAATATGGAAGTTTGAGTAATTTACAATTAGTATAGGAAGCGAAAATCTTAAAATAGAAATATTTTTACGCGTGCTTAGGAATATTTAGTTAGCTCAAAATTTACGTATGTATAAATATATTAATAGCGTATAAATAGTAACGTATAAATTGTATCGTATATAATAAATTGCATTAAACCCTATAGGAAGGAAGTTATGGAAAATTATGGAAACTGATCCATAATTAAAGGCAAAATAAAGAGTTTTTCTTATATGACCTTAATGCGTAATTGCAGATGAGGTATAAAATATATATAATGTATATATGGCAGTATATTAGGAGAGCGAAAATATTACTAAGTTATAGGGATGCAAGGTCAGTCAAAAGCACACAGAAGTCTACCCATCTAATCTAACTACCAGCAAAGTGATTTTGGGACTGATGTGATATATCGCCTATAATAAGTACCCACGGTGGGCGCGAGGTTGGTCCCAGTTCTATAGGATAAGTCTGCCTAGCTAATATGGCTACAACACCTACAAACAGTTGGAGTAACATGAGACACAACAGTTTGGATTATGGGTTATAAGACGGATATCCCATTACGGGCCTGCTTCTGGGTTGGAGGTACTAAGTGGTTTTTGTAGGGTTTGCCTCCTTCCCACTCAAGAAGTATTAAATTGTCGGGATTGTCTTTTAGATGAGGTGGTAGGAAATATCTGGAGGGGGTCCTCTTCAGGGTTGAGGTATTAAGTGGCTATTGTACAGTCTGCCCCTTTCACATAAAAGAAGTATTAAGTGGCCTTATGTGATTTTTTTACAATGTTAGTTAGGAAGTACTAAAGAGGGTCCACCTTGGGTTTATATATTAAATGACGGAGATCTGCCTAGGATATAGGTATTAAATGGTCAGAGTCTACCTAATTCCCATTAAAGAGGTATATAAGTGGCTCGGGTGCTTTATCTCGCATTGTTAGGACATAATTGACGGAGATGGATAGTTAGACCTCGTAGTTGCATTGCACCTGCGTTAGAGTTATAAAGTTGGATTGGAAAGGGCCCTTGGCATACCATTTAAGGTACGTTATGGAGTTGGATAGGAAAATCCTTTGGCATATCGTGGAGGTATGCTTAGTAGGATAAACTAAAGGATGCGTAAGACATACTACTTATCTAAATGATACTGCACAAATACTATTATGGTAAGACTTGAGATTTTCATTTATCAAACATTGTTGTTCTGACTCCCTTCTCATTACAACCCACGAGTTAAGGGGAACGATGTTGATGGAAAAGACGGAGGCGGGGATGAAGATTTGTGATAGTTTAGTGTAACATCCCCCACTTGGAGGCCCAAAACTAACGGCTACGGATGCTCCAATCATCCATAGTTATTACTCCTCGGCGACCAAATACGGTAATGTTAGGTACATTGATACACAGAAACACATTAATATGGAAAAAATTTAAATCATCAAAACACATTCCACATTCCATTTCAAAAAAAATCAAGTTCATTACATAATCCTACAGTCGTAACCACGTTCAGATAAAATGTAATCATTACAACATATGCCAAGAGCGACATATGAAGATGCCCACTTGGATGATCAGAGTATATAGCTAGGCAATAAAACAAATTCGCCTTCATAACCAAAAACACAACGGAATCAAAAAAATAGAAAGGAACTCCTGCTAACTAGATTGTCTCCTACACATCACCGGAAGCTTATTCGTCTAAGAAGAACCTGAAATCCTCAACTCTAAAACTACTCAAAATCAATTGAGCGTCCGAGAGTTTAAGGGGAAAACATAAACTTCGAGTCAGACATAAAACCTAGTATGAATAATAATCTACCATCTCAAACCATTTAGATATCTGTGAGACCACGCCTCTTAGCGGAACGGATTTTTCCCTCACTACTATCCTAAAACCTTTATAAAACCATATATTATGCTCCTGCATCCACAATGGTTAAAACAATTCAAAACAATATTATGATATGCAAACGAGTAAATTATTCTAGATTACCTATCCTCATTCATTCTGACTATCTGTCGTATTTATAGTTTCTAGGGTCACTGTTAACCTATTAGTCTTAATGGACTTACTAATAACCTGTTTAATGTTTATGGACTCCGTGTCTGATTTCATAGTTTTCATGGGATCACTAAGAACCTATTGGTAACTCCAATATCTTTCCACTTATCCTAGTTTTCATGGGTTGACTAGGAACCTATTGACTTCTGTTAATATCTTAATTCAGATATAGTTTTCATGGACTAACTACAAACCTATTGGACCCTGCCAATATCAAATCATAGTTTTCATGGGTTTATTATGAACTTGTCTTCCTGACATCTTTGTTTATACATAGATTTCATAGGCTTACTATGAACCTATGGCCTCTGCCAATATCTTTTCCTATACACAGTTTTCATGGGCTTACTGTGAACCTATTGACCCCTGTCGATATCTTTACTTAATATTTTAACATCCTTAATTTATATTCACTAGTGGGTCAACCTAGCTGGTTATTCTGCCCTTCACAAAGAACCGTTATGGGTTCATTACAATGTGAATAAATATATCAGAAGAAGCAAACATAATAACATAATAATATCAACATCTGTGGTTTAATGTCCTTGAAATCATTTTCATATAAAACATGGTTAACCCCTTTAACCTATTATTTATCAAGGAAAGCTTCTTCAGAAACTTCATACTTAAAGCCATTTTAAAACTACTTTATTATGCCATGGTTTTCCTTTAAAAACGAGACTGGGTTCTTTGTTTTAAAAAATAAGGCTTTCGAAATCTTAAAACTTTACTTTCGAAATCCTTGTATAACCTCCTTCGAAAGCAAGTAAATCTTCTTTTAAAAACACTAACATGTACCTTTCGAAACACTTTAAAACATCTCTTTCGAAACCTTAAAATAACAATATTTCGTTTATCACTTTTTATTATAACAAGAGTGATACATAAATGCAGAGCCATCGTTTTGGTGTTCGGAGGATTGAACTCAAAACCTTTATAACTACAATCTAGAGATCTTATCACTTGAGCTAGTAGTCATTGACTTATTTTGTTTTTCACTCTTATAATATACTTATTTTTGATGTTGATAGTCACTACAAGAACCTACATACATAAAAATATATTGATTCAATAATATTATATTTTCATTTTTAGGTATTTTTGTCGTTATCTTGAGTAATAATTGAAATTCAATTTATGTATCATTTATCGTTTAAACAGATATACTAAAGCTAAATGTTAAACTCAAAATCTAGGTATACAAATATTTATCTGTTAAAATTTACAAAAATGTTAATTCTAAAATTAACTAAAAACACTTATTTATGTTCATTTCTTAACAAATATTAAATGCTAAAAAATAATAAACTGGTATCTAACTCACTATCATCTAAAAAATGACAATTTAATATAAAGTACATATATCATATAACAATACTGCATATTTAAAAACAGTACATGTTCAATAAATAACTCAATTATGTTAACAATTTTACAATACACCGCAAAATAAATTCAAATTTTCAAAAATATTTATAATTTTTTTAAACATATTACATGCAACGCACAAGTTATTCACTAATATGGTGAAAAAGAAAAAAATAATAAGAAAAAATATATAAACTCAATCACTACTTAAATAATTGTAGTTCAAATTATTTTGACAAAACTTATTCAACATTCAAAAATTTTATTAAGTACTAAATATCATTCATTGTATCAAAAGAAAATTTTATTAAAACCAAAAGCACAAAATATATCGTGGTTTAGAGACTTCTATCGAATCTATTCCAGTACCAATGAGCCTTCACTCGATATAAAATAACCAAACGCCTGGGCCATCAAGCCCAAATATAATAATAATAATACTTTACCTAATGATGCAAATATAAAGGAAACCAACAATCCATTCATCATGCTATGAAGTCATTTGAAACGCCAATCAAATATAGTCAGTCTCGCTCAACATATACATACATCACAGAAACGCAATCTAAAGCTGCATTTCCAGAATACAAACTATAACTTATATCCACCAACTAGATAGATTTCAGTATGTAATATGATGCTTTATCTGGGTTTACTGCTCTTGGCCTCTAGTTCTCTTTTGCACTTCTCCATGAGTTTGCTTCGCATATGAAGTTCTGATTTCTGCAATTCCATTAACACTAAAGTTATATCTACTTAGGTCATAAAATGTATATATGTATATTTGGCATTGTCAAGACAGCGATAAAAGACATGAAATGCTGATAAGAAATACTGATAAAAGAATTTTTTTACGGTTTGAGTAATTTGATGAGCAAGAGCATCCTGTGTCTGAGAGAATATCATTTTCCAGTTCTGCATATGATCAAAGTCCACATTGGCAGATTTGCTTAGTCTGGAAAACTCATGATTAAATTTAGCAATTTGATCACTGGCGCGTTTTTTGCTTCTCTGCAACACTGAAATATATATAATAAAAAAAGGCACTTTTTCAACAAAAATATGATGACAACACACTTTGTTCTAATAACATCGTAAACTGATCAAATAGGCAAGTTTACCAGACACTCTGCCTCTTGAATCTTGAATTGTAAGATCCACCCACATATGTGTAGCTGTTTGCATTATCATTGTTAGAATACAAGAATCAAGCCATGAACCTCCATTTTAACTTCACCGTTTTAATGCAGTGAAAGAAGTCTATGATTGACAAAGAGGAAGCCAGAATAGACTACTTCGAAGAGGCAAGATTTTTTTTAGCTCATCCCAAACTGTCTTATCTTAAACGAAACAGAACAACTTGGGAAACCCAATTTCTGCAAATATGCTTGTACGCAATTAAGTAAAGTCTTAACACAATTCAAAAAAGTAAATGCATATTAATTTTGTTGTGACATTTCAACAAAGCTATCTGTGGTGATAACTATTTCTTTGGTGTAAGATTTGGTTCACGGAAAAGTAACAATCATCATGGACTAAATTATATAAGAAAGCCTAGCAATAAACCTCTATAAACATTTTGAGAAAAACTTGCATGGTATGCAATCAAGAAAACATTTACCTTTGAGACAAAACGAACATGAACATGGTTTTCCTAAGCCTATATTGTCGCCTAGCTCGAGAGCAAACCTTTCACAACCTTTAGCCATGTTTTTGTCAAAAGCTGAAGAGTGAGCTCTTTTATTTTGTGAAAAATAAGGATGTCCGTTGTCCTCTTTGACCATGAAGTTGCTCGTGACATCTTCATGACGCATTTTGTTATTCTTTTTTAATGTTACATCTGATTCAGTTGATACATCATCCAAACCATGAAATTCAGTTTTTTCTTTGTCCAGTTTTGAAATAGTATTGACCTTGTTTTTTATGGACTCTTGGCTAGCACATATTAAAGCTGGTGTCTTTTCACAAGGGTAATCCATTTTTTCCTATCAAACAAACACAAATAATGTATAAGATTTCAAAGAAATGCGTTTAATAAAAGGAATGTGAAAGCAAAAAAAGAGGATAACATTTTACATCAAGTTTCTAGTATGATTAGATCCATAATCATGATTCACTAATGTAAAGAACCTTTCTATTTTGTAAACTGTGGCAACAAGTATATTCATCATGAGAAGACATATTTTAAATCTTCAATATCTCAGCCGAGATCTCCTCCGAACTCTGATTTTCACGTTTGGACGAGACGAGACATTAAATCTCATTTATATCACGTCTAACACTCATCTCGTCTGATATAATCAAATCTCAACCGAAATATGAATCAAAATCTTAATACCGGATCTCATCCGAAACTGTCTTTTTTCTTGTTTAACATATATTTTTTCATATAATATAGGTTCAAAAGAAATAACTCAATCCGATTACTGTTTACCAACTCTCCAAACACATTTTTAACTTTTTATCTTGATGAATCATAACAGAATACTTGATTTCCTTTTTATGTTAAAATAAGAAGGTATTATTTAATTATTCCAAATCAATTTAAGCTATCCAAACTACCACTCCTCCAAAACATTAATTTTAATTCCTTTTTCTATCTGTTATCCCGCCTTTTGGCAAGGCCGTGACACCAAGGACTTGGCTAGATACCGATGACAGATCGTCTCGGAAGTCGGTTACACGTAAGGATCGCTACGGATATCGATGAAATTTGTTCAAGTCCGGATCGGGCTACAATTGATAAGGCATGTCAAGCAAGCCGTGGGAACCAACGATCCAAGTTTCAAGTCAATCCGAGTTCGTATGCTCAAGATATCGTCGACAAAAGATGGAGTAGGCCACCCTTAGTTCGAATCCATAGGCAAAACCTATGATCGAATCCATTGGCCAGGAACCAGTTCGAATCCATCGAACTTCCATTGCCTCGACTCCATCAGCCCTCCTTTGCTTCGACTCCATCAGCATAGAAGCTCTCGTTCGAATCCAGGAGATATAGTTCGCCCTCGACTCCACCATCTTCGAATCCACTAAACTGGAAGTCCTCGAGTCGAACGTCTTCGAATCCACTCAACTGGAAGTCCTCGAGTCGAACGTCTTCGAATCCACTCAACTGGAAGTCCTCGAATCGAACGTCTTCGAATCCACTCAACTGGAAGTCCTCGAGTCGAACGTCTTCGAATCCACTCAACTGGGAGTCCTCGACTCCACTATCTTCGAATCCAAGCCATGGATTCGACCCAGTCAAACAGGAGTACAAAACGGATCGAGGCGAGATACGCTCGCCACGTCGCAGCAAGCATCGAGTCGACCGAATCGATTCGACCTAAGATCGATTCGAAGTATCCCTGTTCTCCAGAAATGCAACATTGAATCGATCATAACTCGAGTTCTACAATTCCAAATGACATGAAATTTTCACAGAAGCTTAAGCACATGATGAAGAATGTTCACACCAAATTTCAGCTCGATTGGATGATTTCTTGATCGATTCGAACCAAGGGTCGAATCGATCCCAAAGTGGGCCCAGATCTCCAGATTTCGGCCATGTGGGCCCCCTCACGCGCCAGAACTGGTCTCCCCTCAATTTAGGCGAAATATCAGCCTCCTACACCTATAAATAGAGCCCCTGGTCATTCAGAAAAGGGGTCGGAGAATTCTAAGTACTGAAGAGCGCCCAGATTCTGCCAGATCTACTTCAGAACACCGCCGCTGCTTTAGATTGACACTTAGCATTGAAATTCAGTTGTATTACATTGTTAACTACTGTAATCTTCAAGTAATCGAGCAATAAAATCATCAAACTTCATAGTGGACGTAGGCAAAATGCTGAACCACTCTAAATCGCTTGTCTTTGCAATTTACTTTCTGTTATTTGGAGTTTTTGTTAGATAATCCACAGTTTTAATTTTCATTCTGCGCGTTTATCTCTTCAAAGACTTCCGAAGAGTGTTGTGCCCATTTTTGGTACAAACACTTTGGTGCTTTCACTGAGAAAAAACCAGCTTTTTTCTCCTGCTCCTTGGATCTACCATCGATACCGGATTGCACAAATCCAAGAGGAAGATCCAGATCTTTGATTCACAGTCCTTCCATTCTACTCAGATTTGCATAAAATCTAGGAAAAGGATTCATCATTCAAAATGGTTAGCACGAGAACCACTTCTACAGCTGTTGGACAAGAAGGCAGGGATGGACAAAATCCTGCTCAACAGCAGCCATCCAACCAAGACAACACTGCCCACTCAGATCCGTCTGGGGCAGTCACTAGACAAGAATTCCAAGTATTGCTACAAGAGCTGACTCAGAGTCGGCAACAATTAGCCGAACAGTTGCGTGCCAATATCGAATTGACAAACCAACTGAACCGCCAGGGCCGTAGGAGGTCCAGAAGGGATGATGTTTCCCGCTCATCCACTGAAAGTTCTGCTTCATCAGACTACTATCACAGATCTACCCGTCCTCGATTAGACGGGAGTCATGCACAAACGACCGGATATCAACCCGCTTTAACTATTGGACAGTTGAGGGCAGGACCGTCAACCAGCTTTCAGGCCGGGCCATCCACACAAGGAGGCCCTACTACACAGCATACCGCGGACAATCATGCCGCAGCTGCCACAATAGAAACAAGGGTTGATACCCGAAATCTTTTAGAGCCAAATAATCGGCAACGTGGGCGTACTCCTGAACCGTACGTCTTGGAGGACGCTGAGCCAAGGAGGCAAAATTTGGACCGTCGACAGCGCCCGGTCCGAACTCACGCTATGGAACCCGACCACACCTTAGCTCGGCAAGCTCAAAATGTAGCAATGCCAGATATCTCGACTATGATACGTCAGATGATCCGCGAAAGCCAAGGCCTTACCAACGATGACTGGGGACTTTCCCGTAGTCACACTCCCTTCACAGACGAGATACTGAGTGTTGAACCTCCCCGGCGATTCAGAATGCCAACCCTTCCTATGTACGAAGGAAATTCTGATCCCAATCAACACATCTTGAAATATGAGTGGTCAATGAGCGCCGCAAGGGCCGATGACGCAGTAAAATGTCGAAGTTTCCCCATCTCTCTAGGTGGAATTGCAACGATGTGGTTCACGAGATTGCCACCTAGGTCTATCTCTTCATTTGATCAACTGGCTAAGAAATTTGTGGAACAATTTCGCATGCATGTCGCTAGACCCAAAGATGTCAACACCTTATCCAGTGTTACCCAAGCTCGAGGGAAAACGCTAAGGCGTTACTTAGAGAGATTCCATGCGGCATGTGTGGAGATTAGTAATCCCAACGACAACTCAATCTTAATGGCATTGACAAAGGGGATTGACCCTGATTCTGAATTTGGAAACTGGTTAGCCGGAAAACCACCCGCATCGTTGGACCGTTTCTACTCCAAAGCCGCACAATTCTTACGGCAAGAGGACGCGAAACAGTCTAGGAAGCAGGACGATGAGGAACCCAGGAGCGAAAGAATACAAAGCAATATAGCAGTAAAACAGTCCGGTGACAATTCCGGAAAAGTTCAGTTGAACATACAGAACAAGCAAACGCAGCCAAGAGGTAACAATGGTCAGAATAAGAAAAGAGATCCAAATCGGGGTCCACGACGTGAGGCTCCAATGTTCGATAATTACACACCATTGAATACATCGTTGAAAAATGTGTACCTACAGACTTGCAATACTATGCAATACAAGAAGCCGGCTCCGAAGCAATCGTCGGAGAGGCAGATTCAAACAGGGAAGTTCTGTAGATTCCACGAAAGTTATGGCCACAACACCAATGAATGTCGGCACTTGCAGGACCTCATTAAGAAGTTGATCAGAGAGAGGAAGTTAGATCAGTTTGTGCGGGCACCGCAGTCTGAAGGGGCGGGCCCCTCAAATCAAAATCATGCACAGAATCCAGAGAGACAGGAAGAACCAGGTCGTGTCGGAGGAAGACTGGTAATTAATGTTGTAAGTGATAGTCCTCGTACAGCGAAGCGAAGCTGGGGAGAAATGAAATCATATAACAACTTGGCTAGACGAACAGGCTTTGGGTACGATGATGACTTGGACAATAAGCCTTCGACCAAACGAAAAAGAGTGACAATTAACGACATCACTTTCCGAGACAACGATACTGATTATGTCGGAAGCCCGACTACTGACTCACTCGTGATATCGGCACAAGTAGGTCCAGCTTGGATGAAGAGGATACTAATTGACTGCGGGAGCTCTGTGAATATCCTTTTCATACATGCTTATAATCAAATGAGGATGAATCCCAGGGATTTGGAACCTTGCCAAACTCACCTCCATGGATTCAACGGTAGCTCTACCGTACCTATTGGGGTGGTGAAGTTACCAGTTAGGTTGGGATCTAAGGAACATAGGAGAGTTCGAACATTACAGTTCACTGTGTTGAACATAGTTTCGCCATACAACGCTTTCTTAGGACGACCTGCCCTTACTGAATTCAGAGCCGTAATTGCCCCGTGGTGCTTGACCTTAAAGTTCCCTACCGTCAACGGAGTTGGAGTCGTCCAGGGCGATCAGGTTGACTTGAGAACAGTCATACGCCGAAAACGAGTCGCCCGATTACGCAATGCCGAGGACCGACTTAAAACTTTTGAACGCAATGAGATTGTCATTAAAAAAGAATACCCAGCACTACTACACATGAAACCAACATGGAAGGGATCACATGAGATTAAGCAAGAGCTCGGGGATGGTGTAAATAAGATGACGACCGCTGATGGTCTAGCTTCACCAAAGGCCTTGGATAGCGAGAGACTTCGTCGCTATTACGCATAACAAGCTATGTTTATCTATTTAGTTTAAATTCTGTTTTAGAATTTGTTTCTGCATTTCGAAATTAGAATTTGTAATAAGGCAACTGACTTTGCCATGTTCTCTTGTTTCAGCAATAAAATGCCATCTCTTTGAGCCAGAGCTGTGATTCATTAAATACAATGTACAACATCACGATGCACGAAGAGCTAAATTCCATCACACAATGGGATTTATTCAAGTAGGGAGTGGCTATGAAGCAATCAACCACTCTCCAAATGGAACCCGAGCTCGGGGGCAAGCCATCACATCAGACCAGAAAGGGGTTGATACACGACAACCTTTTCCTTAACTCCGTGCTCCCAGAGTGCGAGGCGGAGTATAAACATTTTCCTAAAACCCCAGAGTACTCCGAGAGCGCGAGCTGGGTATAAATATCAACAAACTCCAGCTTCCGAGAGCGCGAACTGGAGTATAAACATTAACTAACTCCGTACTCCCAGAGTGCGAGACGGAGTATAAACATTCATTCTACTCCGTACTCCGGAGCGCGAGACGGGGTATAAACATACGACAACTCCACAATTATCCCCAATACAGGGGGCAGAACCATAACACATAACAAGTTGAAGACAGAAGGGGAATAGATTTTCATTTCCACTATCAACAAAAAGAATCTGATTACAAAGTGTTTACCAAAAATTCTGCTAGTGGGAGCCGAATCCACATCTATACACGGCTATAGAAAAATCAACAAAATGCTACCCTACGCAACAAAGATTTGGAGAAAGAGTTCAATCTTTCTTCTTCCTTATCTTCTTCTTCGGGGTAGCTCCACCCGATCCGCTGCCCGATTTCTTCCTCAATCGCTTGCTCTTTTCAGGCTTGCCCTCCGGCAGTGATATAATGTCGACGTCTTCCTCAGAGCTGGAGGCGACGGAAGTTCTTCTAGGAGGACGAGCTGGAGGCATAGGAGTAGTAGCAGGAGGAGGGACAGGAGCGGTCTCGATCATTACAGTACCGCCCGGTGAAATCACCATTAACGGGGCAGGCCCGGGCGGATTCGTACCAACATTCCCTGCTGTCATCTCGGCATCAATCTCAACCATAACGTCGTCCTCACGGGATACTTGGGCCGCATCGGATGTGCCAATAGCTGGCATGGATGAACTAACGGCCGGAGCAGCCCCACTCACAGCATCGGACGGGTTGACAGAGGGATCGATGGGTTCATTGAGAAGCTCCTCAATCATTTGAGCGCTGAAAGAAAACATATTTGCATCTCCCTCTTCGCCGATCAAGGTAGAAGTCGTGATGGCTTCAGTAAAAACAACCCCTTGTGTTTGATGTGGAACTGATAGAGCAAGAGGCGCAGAAACAACGACTTCAGTCACTGAAATGCGACAAAACGAAGATTGTTAGCCAAGTGTGTTGCTTAAAGTTCTCCACAACTAAACTACGAGAAGCGTTCAAATACCTTCCTTAGTCTGGACCGAAACGTGGGAGGGATCATCGGCTGAAGATAATAACGGTTGGTCAGGATTATATGCAGGAACAGATTGAGGATCTACCGCATCAGTGGTTTCGGGCAATGTTGGGATTACGGCTCCAACACTTGCCTCGTGATGCGCGGTCCCCGAACCTTCGCCTGTCTCTAAAGATTGAACGCCAAGCTTTTCTTTCGCCATAGAGATCACCACCTCATGAAGGGTTTTCCTCTCATCCTCGGTGAGCAAACGCATCTCCAGCTCAAAGTCGTCAAATGTTTCATCTGGATGCACTGCTTTCTTCTCATTCACCAGCCGGGTCCAGGCATTGTACAAAATCATGGAGTCATCTCCCAGCCACGCTAAATTTCTATGTTCCAGCACATTAGCGTTGTACGTGACAAGGAGATCGTCGAACTCAGCGTCCAGCCTGGACCTCTCCTCCAAAATCTTTTCCTGGATTTCTGCTTCCGCAGACTTGGACTTGACCGCCACCGCAGCAAGTTCGGCCCTGAGAGATACTGCTTGGTTGCAAGCCTCTTGAGCAGTGGCGTTCGCATCATCCTTCTCCTTCACCATTTCAGCGAATTTGGCCTTGAGCTCGTTCAGCTCTTTAACGACTGAGTCTCGCTCAGCTGCAACGGTGGTGTTGCGGTGGCCCATCTCTTCTACCGTGGCGCAATGTTCCTGTTGCATCCTAGCCATTTTGGCCACGGCGTCCTCGTGTTTCTGGAGAGCTTGAAGTTCAGAATTCCGGGACGTCTCCATTTCAGATTGAAGAACTTCAATGATGCGTTTCTGTTTAGCAATTTCAGCATCACGTTCAGCAATGATCTTCGCCCGGTCAAAAGCTACTCTAGAAGCCTTCACGGCTGCCTTGTACCACTCCTTATACTGAGCATAGAAGTCATGGATATAACTATGAGCGGTGGTCTCAGCTTCCGGAGGGATTCTTTTAAAGTTAGGAGGGAAGATATAGCCATCCATGCAAATTTCAGGGTAGTCATTTTTCATTTGGGCGAGTTTAGCAGCTCCCTCGCTTGTCAACTCAGCCGGAGCTTGTTCAATTATAGCGGCTGCCGTTGGTTCCATTCTTGGCCGTTGAGCATCAAGCCGAGAAGATTGAGAAGGCAACTGTTGCTGATGAGATGGCCCTGGGAGGTCTACTGGAGCCCTGGGAGGCGGAGGAGAACGAGATCGGGGTCGATACTGGTATCCCCGGTCTCTGTCAGAGTAATCATAGCCAGAACGGTTACGCGAGTAATCTCTGTCTCTATCATAACGTTCTTGACTCGAATAGCCTCGCCCATGATCCCTATCTGTCTCTCTCCTACGGAAATCGTAAAATGGAGAAGATTGGCGCACATTCCGAAGCCTATCTAGAGTAGAGCCGCGTCCTGACATCTCACCTGCGATAAGAAAGAATTACGGATTAAAATTCCATAAAGCAATGTTTACCATGCAGAAGTCATGAAGTGCCGTGGAAGTGTGTGTAAATGTGTAAACCCCCAAACCGACCGGAAGTGTTGACCGCACTTAAAGGAAAGGGCTCGTTCATGTTTAGGACATCTTGCAATTCCTCCAACCCAGGATTATGAGAAATCGATATATAATCTGGGATAGGAATGTCGTCAAGCCCTTTGAGAGAATCTCTCGAATGAGAAGGGGCGGCCTCAGAAATCATAACTCCGGAAGCGGGAAGAAACACATCTACAGATTTTCCCCCCTTTGACTTAAGTTTTTTGGAAACGGCGGCCTTGCCTTTCTGTTTTTCTCCCGATTCTTCAAAGTTTCCCGAGAGATCAGCCATCGGCTCTGAATCTGTGTGGGTTCTTTCTTCATCACCCGCCTCAATTATTCTGATTCCGAGTGACTTCTTCACTTTTTTCTTCTTGGTCTTCTTCTTATCTCCCTTCTTGGAGGCAGACTTTGCAAAGCCTTCAACGACTATGCTTTGATTGATGTCGATCAAACCAAGGACTCTTAAGTTGTAGTCGTTCAGCACCGAGTCAATATGCCTCAGCTCGCTTGGGACTTCTTGAAGATTCCGGACGGTACCCTTGAAACGCCCACCATCGGGCCTAGAGATAATAGCTGTAAAAGGAATGAAATGTCAATTTTAACATCGAAGAGCTATTGGTCAAGGAAACAGGTTAAGACGCTTACGTCTAGACAACCATCGCCTAGCGAAACCCGGAGGGCACCGAACGTAGAACCATTCATTCTTGAAATAGCTCAGTCGAGTCCAAGCTCCAACTACAACTTGGCAATTTCTAACTGCCTCCAAAAATGTAAACGACGGGCTATCACCCCTGCTCTTGAAATTGAATATGTGTCTGATCTCGGAGGGCCTCGGCGGGCGAAAGAGACAGTCCATAAATATGATAAAGGCACTGTTCAGCAACGCGTGCCCGTTGGGATGAAGTTGTGAAGGAGCGATTCCTAAGTATGATAGCATCCCTCTGATATATTGATTGAAAGGAGGAAGGGTTCCAGCCGCACAAGCATGACGGTAGAATGCTGTATATCCTTCAGGCGGATTGTGCGGTCTATCAGTGGCACTGGGCAATAATACGTCACCCAGAGATATGTTATGCTTTAGGCATATTCGTCCCAATAAGGATTCAGAGATGTTAGACTGAACCGAATCAACGGGGTCCTCGATAAATATAGCCTCTGGCAATTCGTCTGGAGCCGGATCGATTACATCGGCAGGGATATCGGGAATCTCAAGCACCGGAGGAGTCGAGCTCTGTACCTCTTGTTGTTGGGAGCTCGAAGATTCCATAATTAGCTAGCTCATCAGAAAGCAACGTTAAGTTCATAACTAGCCCGTGCGTGCCCCAGTGTAGTGTGAATGAACGTGTCGTGCAGTGCAAGTGTTGTGCGTCACTTAAGCAAATTTAGCAGAATAAAGCAAGATGTTCGTACAACATATCTTGGGAATTTGAGAAGGAAAACGACCGTCATCGCTGACCGTCGCTTCCACACCATCCAAGTGCTATCAACCAATGCAAGTTTAAGTCTGTTGAAATTTTAGTTAAGTCATAGTTCCATCGACGAGCCTCAAAGGAAATTCAAGTTTAAATCTTTCAGTCAAGGTCGATTATGCAAGGCCGAAGCTCGTCGGAGTCGATTATGCTAAAAGTTCATTATGTTCGTTAGAGTACAACCTGAAGTTGGTCGTAGTTCGGATGATGGAGCAAATCATAAGAACAATGGTCTCAGGGGACGAAGGCGTTCGAATCCATCGACACGAATCGATGAAGGTCGAATCGATGGAGTTTGATTCCAGGCGCTTCGAATCCATATGGTTCGACTCGATGTAACCTTATGATGGAGAAGCACTTCGAATCCGTGAGCTCCACGCTACTTCGAATCGATCAATATTCAGTTCCTTCGAATCGATCTGGATAGCATTACTTCGAATCGATCAATTCGATGCCCTTTCCCTCCAAGTCATCGATTCAGAACCTTGCCCTTAAGATCGATTCGAAGATCGTTTGTTCCTGGATCGATGCAAAGCAACGGGAAACGACACTCTAATCGCTGTAACCCAAAAGACATCACTCCTCGACTCCCTCGAGTCGACCCATTTCGTTCAGATCTTGTCACTCCTTAGAGTTTTTCTAAGGCGAAAATAGTTTATTTTTCTCATCTCGAATCGATCCATAGAGTACCTGTTTTGATTTCGAGTGGAAGCGTGGATGAGTTCGATCGATTCGCGGTAGACACGTCAGTTTAGCTCTGGAAGACGATTCGAAGAAACAGCTCTCGCAACAGTAAAAAAGTAAAAAATGGAAGTGAAAAAGATCCCGGTATATATAGGGGATTGCGAGACGATTCGCATCCCGGTCAGGTACAACCGGTGAAAACGGCTCCAGCCCATCGATTCGAACGAGTATCTTCGAATCGATCACAAGAAAGCATCCTTCGATTCGAAGCTGACAGGATGGTTTCAACGATTCGAACCCCAGAAGTACGTAGGTTACAAATCATCTTCGAATCCACACCTCCGAATCCATCCATACAATATCAATGAGAAGCTTCATCGATTCGAAGCACAACGTCAGAAAAGTCAAGGGAACATACGACACCATCGATTCGAACGACCACTTTCGAATCCATCAATTCCGGACCCACCAACTCAGAGAACTTCGAATCCACGCAATGTTGACTCGGAGAACCATCGATTCAAAGTACCCACTTCGAAACCCTCAACTCGAAGCGGATCAAGAAACATAGCTTCGAATCCATCAAATACCACCAGTCAAATGGACGAATCGTTTCCATATGAAAAATTGCTTGTCCACTCTTGTACCGATTCAGAAGAGGATCAATACGAGAGGATGATCATAGACAATCATAAAAGCAATGTTTTAACTCAAATCTCAAATCGGTTCAGGAAAGGACCGATGTAGATTTCGATAGTGAACCAAACGGACAACAACTTGCAATCACGCAACGTTAACCAAGGTCAAGATAATACACGTATGCACGTAATTTTTGACTAATGTTTTGGTCTTTATCGTCAACAGGAATCAGATGTTCATCTTGTCATGACTCAAAAGCCTAACAGTCAATCATGATCATACAATGATTGATTACGACAGCAAAGAAGACAATTTTCGACAAAGCATGTGATCGTTGTTCAATAAGGGACTGTAGCTTTTCAAAGCACGTCATGTTTACACAAGACGTACTTTGGGGGGCAAATGTTATCCCGCCTTTTGGCAAGGCCGTGACACCAAGGACTTGGCTAGATACCGGTGACAGATCGTCTCGGAAGTCGGTTACACGTAAGGATCGCTACGGATATCGATGAAATTTGTTCAAGTCCGGATCGGGCTACAATTGATAAGGCATGTCAAGCAAAGCCGTGGGAACCAACGATCCAAGTTTCAAGTCAATCCGAGTTCGTATGCTCAAGATATCGTCGACAAAAGATGGAGTAGGCCACCCTTAGTTCGAATCCATAGGCAAAACCTATGATCGAATCCATTGGCCAGGAACCAGTTCGAATCCATCGAACTTCCATTGCCTCGACTCCATCAGCCCTCCTTTGCTTCGACTCCATCAGCATAGAAGCTCTCGTTCGAATCCAGGAGATATAGTTCGCCCTCGACTCCACCATCTTCGAATCCACTAAACTGGAAGTCCTCGAGTCGAACGTCTTCGAATCCACTCAACTGGAAGTCCTCGAGTCGAACGTCTTCGAATCCACTCAACTGGAAGTCCTCGAATCGAACGTCTTCGAATCCACTCAACTGGAAGTCCTCGAGTCGAACGTCTTCGAATCCACTCAACTGGGAGTCCTCGACTCCACTATCTTCGAATCCAAGCCATGGATTCGACCCAGTCAAACAGGAGTACAAAACGGATCGAGGTGAGATACGCTCGCCACGTCGCAGCAAGCATCGAGTCGACCGAATCGATTCGACCTAAGATCGATTCGAAGTATCCTGTTCTCCAGAAATGCAACATTGAATCGATCATAACTCGAGTTCTACAATTCCAAATGACATGAAATTTTCACAGAAGCTTAAGCACATGATGAAGAATGTTCACACCAAATTTCAGCTCGATTGGATGATTTCTTGATCGATTCGAACCAAGGGTCGAATCGATCCCAAAGTGGGCCCAGATCTCCAGATTTCGGCCATGTGGGCCCCCTCACGCGCCAGAACTGGTCTCCCCTCAATTTAGGCGAAATATCAGCCTCCTACACCTATAAATAGAGCCCCTGGTCATTCAGAAAAGGGGTCGGAGAATTCTAAGTACTGAAGAGCGCCCAGATTCTGCCAGATCTACTCCAGAACACCGCCGCTGCTTTAGATTGACACTTAGCATTGAAATTCAGTTGTATTACATTGTTAACTACTGTAATCTTCAAGTAATCGAGCAATAAAATCATCAAACTTCATAGTGGACGTAGGCAAAACGCCGAACCACTCTAAATCGCTTGTCTTTGCAATTTACTTTCTGTTATTTGGAGTTTTGTTAGATAATCCACAGTTTTAATTTTCATTCTGCGCGTTTATCTCTTCAAAGACTTCCGAAGAGTGTTGTGCCCATTTTTGGTACAAACACTATCCAAATCAAGTATGTTACAATTTCTGTTTTTATGTTGAAAATTATTATCGTTAAATATTTCATTAAAACACAATTTTAGACACATAAGTTACTCCAAGATATTCTCAAAATGTACTTTAAGACTCGATACGAGATAACTTGTTACGATGTCAATTCAAGATGTGCACCCGAGATACATTCATTTCATTCAAGATCTCCTTCGATACGAGATAACTTGTGTGAAAATTTTGAAACGAAATATGATTGAAATCCAAGATTTGAAAATTCAGAAGACTAATAAAGCAAGTTCAGTGATTGGTGTTTTCTCATGTGAATTCAATAGCTCAACCAAACAAGATTCATATGAAAACCTGGTGATAATAGAGCCCTCAATTTCTGCAAGAGTTTTACTTTAATACCTACCTGAATTTACATAAGAATTTATTACTTAATTACACTAAAGCCTCCATAATATTTAATCTTTTGGCTTTGAAAGTTCAGATGCACACACACCTTAACATTTCCGTTGACATGCTTTCTTATTTCAAGAGTTGAATTTCTTTACATTTTTTTTAACAGTATAACGTTAATCTAGGGCAATCGTTCAACTTCTTAACAATTCAAACATGCATCTAATGTTATGTCACAAATAATAATAATTGGTAAGAATGCAAAATCAACTTTTCAAACTTATATATTCTTTAAAAGTCCCTTAAGCGACGAGAGGAACTCTCATGTCCTCTAAATTGGTATTTTCATGTACCCATAAAATCCAAAATATTCGTAGTTGCTTCATTAAATCTTGATAATTTAAAGATTAAAATGCTAATTGTTGAGATTTTTTAAGCATATGAGAAAGCAGAATTTGTGAGCAGCTGATCTCCTCTCCTAAGATATATTGCATCAGGAATTTCTGACGTACAAACTATTCTTTATGACTCATTTTCAACATTTCTGTCACACATGCATCTAATGCTTACTAAACTAAATAATAGGGGGAAAAACTAACATTTAAAACCTGTATATTCCTCGAGCATTTCTGCATCGCAACAGCTTTAAATCAAAATATGTTTATATCATTACTCATCGTCAACTATTTATAAAACGAAGGGAATTATCTCTTGGCAAACAAAAAGTGTTACCAAATAGAGCCTAAGAATCATTGTTTGCACCTAGTGGGGGCTGCCGCCCCCACTCAATTTTCTGTTAATTTATACAAAATATTAAACAAACTTTATCACTTCATGATTAATACGAAATAAAATTTAGTTAAAAGAAGGTGACAAATTTATTTTCCTTCGTTGAGTTTGCTTGTTTGGGTTCTATAAGAATCTAACGTAGTTGTTTGGTCCATATATAGGTATGTCATACTTGAAGTAACTCTATCGTCTTAATTGTTTATTGATTTACAATATCACATTTAAGTATTTTTATTTAATCCGATTTCTGTAGTTTTAACTGTTAAATATACAAAAGGTTAAACATTATGTACATGATTATGTTAAATTGAGTGTTAGCGCCAAAATTGGTCACTAACCCCCAAATTCAGATGAAAGCACCAAATACCAATCACAGCTCAGAGATAGAATGTATGTAGAGAGCAATAATGTGAAGAACAGTTAAAACTGAAATGAAAGTAGTAAAAAACAACAGATTTTATAGTGGTTCGGCTAACTCCGGCCTACGTCCACTCCAGAAGTTTGCTTTTTATTGCTGTAATAACCGATTACAGTTACAAAATGGCAGAGTTGTCTTAGCCTTAGAAAAGAAAAAGTAAGAGAGCAGAAAGAAGATCCTCTTTTACTGTATCCCTGCCTCTCTATTTATAGACAAAGATGGGTTGGACTTCCCTGGTGGGCCTGGTAGCCGAGTACCTCAGCCCAAATGGAGTGGTCTCCATATGCCGAACCATAGATGCCGAACGCTGAATGCCGAACAAGGCGTGAATGCCGAACGATCTCCTCATGCCGAACGTTGGAAGGTGCGAAGTACAGAGGTATCGAGGTGCGAGGTACCGAGGTATGGAGGTGCATGGTACCAAGATATGGAGGTGTGAGGTACCGAGGTATGGAGGTGCGAGGTACCAAGATACCAAGATATGGAGGTGCGAGGTACCGAGGTATGGAGGTGCGAGGTACCAAGATATGGAGGTGCGAGGTACCAAGATATGGAGGTGCGAGGTGCAATGCCGAACGAGCTGAGGTATGCCGAACGACCCATCCAATGCCGAACGCTCCTTGATGCCGAACGAGATTTACGCCGAGCGCTCCATCCAATGCCGAACAACGATCTCTCCATGCCGAACGCTCGTCCAGTGCCGAACATTCCTCTATGCCGAACGATCCTTCTAATGCCGAGCACTCGTTCAGTGCCGAACGATCCCTCTATGTCGAACGACGATCTCTCTATGCCGAACAGCCTCCAACGTCGAACCACCCCAATGCCGAGCGATATCTGCCAAACTGCCTAGGTCGAGCCATGTAGTTTCTCCACTCCTTTTCCCAACGACATATTCAAGTGAACTTCATCATTTTAAACCAAACTCATCATACTTTAGTCTCGATAGTTGTGAAGTTGTGAAGTTGTTTAAGTTAAATCCGTTTGTCCGCGGCCTTGCCAAAAGGCGGGTTAACACTTGCCCCCCAAAACATGCCTTGCTGTGAAAGGTGTGTTTTGAATAGCCTCAAGTCCAATATCCCAAGTATGTATATTATCCACATTTATACTTTCCGATTCATAATCCAATCCATTACCAAGCCATCTTATCCGAGTGCCACGGCCATATCCTGATCCATTTCCGCGACTGTTCCGAGTCGATGTCTGATTCTTATCCAGTAACCAAGTCCTTACCCAATTCCACATCCATCTGAACCCGACTACCGAGTTCCAATCCATCCATATCCAATAACCTATAACCATATCCGTGACCTCTCCGGGTCGATATCCAAATCCGGGACTGCTCCGAGTCCTTGTCCGAATCCTTAGCTATTCATAGCCAATATCCAAATCTGTAACCTCTCCGGGTTCTTGCCAAGCGCAATCCACACTTGACGACCTACGTTAAGTAATTCCATGGTGTTCATGGTTCAGTGTCCCTGAACGTCGAAGAATGCCGTGGCTTAAGTCCTAAGCCGAATCCTGGTCACTCCGGACCCTTGCCGAGCATAGTCCATACTCGACGACCTAAAACAGTAACCGATAGTATATGGCCTAGGTCCTAGGCCGAATCCTGATCTTTTCGGACCCTTGCCAAGCATAGTCCATACCCGACGACCTTTTAGCCAAAAATCTAGAGAAAATCCAATCAAAATCCAATCCGAAATCCAAATCCAAATAGAAAACCAGAAACCCATATCAAAAATCCATACAAAAAACAAACATCCAAACCAGAATCCAAACCAGAAAATGAGCAAAACAGGGAGTTCAAACCAAACTCCAAAACCAAACCAAAAAAAAGCAAATGTCCAAGTCAAAGGAAAAAACAGATTTCGCAAACCCGGGCGTCTCGGTAAGCCATCATCTCAGAGCATGCCTGGGGGTTATCTCCGACCCCGTACATGAGTAAGTGATTTAACCGTTTGCCCGGAGTTTGTTACTTATTCCAAACCATTAAAATTAGTTGATAACCAATCAGCCACCATTCCCGGGCCTCATGCCCTCGTCGTTCAAGGTAGGCGGTGGCTACTCCTGTTCCACCGCCGCATTCCGAGTTCCGACATACTGTCGCAACTGACCATTCCTTATATGCTCCTCGATTATATCCTTTAGATGTCGGCAGCTGTTAGTGTCATGCCCGTCCAGGTCATGAAAAGGACAGTGCCTTCCTAACGCCCTTTCTCGTTCTGAGGGTTCCCTCCTTGCTGGCCTTCGATAAGAAAGGCGATCTCGAGTATCTAAGAAAATCCGTTCCAACGTTGCATTCAATCCTGTGTAAGTGAAGAACTTTGGTTCTCCCCAGCGCTTCCTTTTCCCTTTATCCTCGCCCCCACCCGAGCTTTCACCGGGTAGTCCTCCATCCTTAGTCGTGTTTACTTCCTTTGGCCTCATGTCCAAACATGCATCTTCTTGTCGAAGAAATCTTTCAGTTTCATGAAAGAATTTCCCAAGATCCAATGGTGGGTCCCGTATCAACGATACTTTGAAATCCGAATTATCTCTGACTCCTGATACCGCAGCCATCAGAACCATTGATGGATCTGGTCGATTCACCGAAGCAACGGCTGCATTAAATCAAGTTAAGAATGTCCTGAGCGATTCATCTGCCCCTTGTTTGACTGACGTTAGCGTCATCATGTTCTTTGGCCTTTTTATGTGAACTCGAAACTGACTTAAGAACTTGTCCACCAGTTCTGTCCATGTTCCAATGGATCCATCCTCCAGCTGTCTAAACCACATAGCAGCAATTTCAGTTAAGTACAGGGGGAAACATCGGGCCATAACCTCCTACGTTGCCCCCAGCACTTCCATATGCCTAGTGTACCTCATCAAGTGGTCAGTGGGATCCGTCTTCCCGTTGTATACTTCCAGAGTGGGTAGTTTGAAATCAGAAGGATTCCTAGCTGCCCTGATGTTCCGGGTAAACGAACTTTTGTTAACTCCCTCTAAATCCCTGTTTGTCAGACCTCCGCGAATTGTCCGCCTGATAATGTCAGCCAATCCAGTGTTTCCAACCAATCCAGACTGCCCCCCAAGTCCCCGAGAAAATTCTGGCACATATTCTTCATCACGTACTCCTGTATTCCTATCGATGTCAGGCCGCGTAGCGTTATCCGGTATCCCTCCATGAACTGGTCCAGCATCACCTGGTGGTGTGCCCCCGAGTCTAGGTCCATCTAGATTGTTAACTGTTTGTTGATTGGGAACTGCCCCCTGCTGATTCACTCCATCTGTCCGTTGGTTGAGTTCCTCTGGTCCAGCTCCACGATCTTGAGCAACTGCAGTTCCTGGTTGTCCAAATTGCCTAAGAAGAGCCTGCATCATCTCCTGTTGTTGTTTCATCATCTGCTCTTGCATATAATTCATCATCACTTGCATCTCGTCCCGAGTTATGTAGATGGATGCATGACCCTCTCCAGCTCCAGAAGATGCCGCTTGACTTCCTTCCTGATTGCTCCTTTCCACTGCTTGCTTCCTCGTTGGTGGTCTTGCCATTGCTTTCTAAGATCCAAGTTCCTAACTCCAAAATTCCTGAGTGTTTCAATTCTCAGTGAAAGCACCAAAGTGTTAGCGCCAAAATTGGTCACTAACCCCCAAATCCAGATGAAAGCACCAAATACCAATTACAGCTCAGAGATAGAATGTATGTAGAGAGCAATAATGTGAAGAACAGTTAAAACTGAAATGAAAGCAGTAAAGAACAACAGATTTTATAGTGGTTCGGCTAACTCCGGCCTACGTCCACTTCAGAAGTTTGCTTTTTATTGCTGTAATAACCGATTACAGTTACAAAATGGCATAGTTGCCTTAGCCTTAGAAAAGAGAAAGTAAGATAGCAGAAAGAAGATCCTCTTTTACTGCGCCCCTGCCTCTCTATTTATAGACAAAGATGGGTTGGACTTCCCTGGTGGACCTGGTAGCCGAGTACCTCAGCCCAAATGGAGTGGTCTCCATATGCCGAACCATAGATGCCGAACGCTGAATGCCGAACAAGGCGTGAATGCCGAACGATCTCCTCATGCCGAACGTTGGGAGGTGCGAGGTACAGAGGTATCGAGGTGCGAGGTACCGAGGTATGGAGGTGCGAGGTACCGAGGTATGGAGGTGCGTGGTACCGAGGTATGGAGGTGCGAGGTACCGAGGTATGGAGGTGCGAGGTACCGAGGTATGAAGGTGCGAGGTACCGAGGTATGAAGGTGCGAGGTACCAAGATATGGAGGTGCGAGGTACCGAGGTATGGAGGTGCGAGGTACCAAGATATGGAGGTGCGAGGTGCAATGCCGAGCGAGGTGAGGTATGCCGACGACCCATCCAATGCCGAACGCTCCTTGATGCCGAACGAGATTTACGCCGAGCGCTCCATCCAATGCCGAACAACGATCTCTCTATGCCGAACGCTCGTCCAGTGCCGAACATTCCTCTATGCTGAACGATCCTTCTAATGCCGAGCACTCGTTCAGTGCCGAACGATCCCTCTATGTCGAACGACGATCTCTCTATGTCGAACAGCCTCCAACGCCGAACCACCCCAATGCCGAGCGATATCTGCCAAACTGCCTAGGTCGAGCCATGTAGTTTCTCCACTCCTTTTCCCAACGACATATTCAAGTGAACTTCATCATTTTAAACCAAACCCATCATACTTTAGTCTCGATAGTTGTGAAGTTGTAAAGTTGTTTAAGTTAAATCCGTCTGTCCGCGGCCTTGCCAAAAGGCGGGTTAACATTGAGATGATGAGTTCATGTCTTTTTACTATATAGTTTTTCATACTAATTGATCTTTATCAAAATATAACCGACATAGAAAGTGTAAACGAAAGAGATAATTGCTAATACTTGATGTTATACAGAGTACACGGTATACTGTATTTATAGAAGCAAATATGAGTAAATGGGCTTGCGGGTAGGCCCAAAGCTAAACAAATACAACCCGCATGCAAATAACTGATATACAGCTTCGTATATTCATATATTTCAAACCCTATCTCACTTATTCACTTATACACCCCGCAAACCCGATACCTAGGGTTAGGGTTTGCAGACAAATTTCACAAATTTGAGCGCTGCCGGTAAAAATTGGTTTCTTCAATGTAATTTTCTTTCTTCTCTGAGCTTTAGTTCATGATTTATGAGAAGAGATGACGATTCGGGGTTTAAGTTGTCGGATAAGGCTTCAGGAATGTAGATCGAACCTTTTGATCTGAGATTAATGTCAGCTTCATCCACGTTGAGCTCTCGCCTAAATCTGATGAAGTTTGATCGAGAAAGTGGCTTGGTTAGAATGTCAGCCTTCTGGTAAGTTGAAAGTATGTATCTAACTTCAATGCTTTTGTTTATTATTTGCTCTCACAAAATACAGATCGAGTTCGATGTGTTTTGTGCGAGAGTGAAGTACTGGATTTGCAGTGATGGAAATTGAGCTTCGATTGTCACACCAGATAGTCGGTTCACCACTTAGTTTGATCTGTAGTTCACTGAATAGTGACATTAACCACATGATTTCTGCAGTAGCACTAGCAATGCTTCGATATTCAGCTTCTGTGCTGGATCTAGATACAATTGATTGTTTTTTTGCACACCAAGATATAGGATTTTTGCCTAAATAAATGTAATACCCTGTAGTTGATCTCCTATCATCCTGATATGTAGCCTAGTCAGAGTCTGTAAAGCTATTAATACACAGTGTAGTACTTGATTGCAGAATTAATCCTTGATTAATTGTCCCCTTTAGATATCTTAAGATCATTTTCACTGCTTTCCAATGTTCATCAAGAGGTTTTTGCATAAATTGGCTCACTTTGTTTACACTGAATGAAATGTTTGGTCTGGTTATAGTAACATATTGCAGAGCTCCTACAATGCTTCTGTTGCTTGTCATTTAAAATTGGTTCACCTCTGTTTTTTGAAAGATGACTGTTGCTTATCATAGGAGTAGATAAAGGAATTGCTTTGTCCATTTTGGCTTTCACCGGTATTTCATTGATGTACTTTTTCCGATTTAAGTGAATTTCTGAAGTTGACATTCTTTTGACCTCTATGCCAAGAAAGCAATTTAGCTCCCCCAAGTCTTTGATTGAAAATTCTTCTTTCAGACATTGAGTAATATTCATGATTTCTGATTTGCTATTCCATGTAATCTTGCCTTGTATTTAAGAATTGAATCATCTGGATTTTTCTTTAGTCTGAATGTCCATTTGCATCCAACTATGTTTTTATTCACTGGTAGGGTACAAGATCTCATGTCTTTTTTTCTATCAGTGCATTGTATTCCTCCTTCATAGCATTTTTCCACTTATCGTCCATGACTGCTTGCTGATATGTGCTTGGTTCAATGGTTTCAGACTCAATATTGTATGTTTTTGGTTTAAACATCCTACACTTTGCTCTTGTCATCATAAGGTGTCTAGTATTTGCAGGTATAGATGGTTGTCTGTCTTCATCAGTTTGACTTCTAGTTGAGTACTGTGTGTATGCAGTACTTGACAGGAGTCTGAATGATGATCTGCAACTGGCCTCACATTGTCAGGGCTTATTGATGCATCAACATTTTCTTGACCTGGTTCATTTGTGGGCGTTGTGTGTTGAGGACCGATGTCACCCCTTTCATGATGACTAATGCTATTAACTAGTATGATAATTTCTGGTGAAGGTAATACTGGAGGTATTGAAAGCTTTGAATTGTATATTTTCTGAGTTGTTTTGACATCTGCACTACTAAAAGGAAACTCATGCTCATTAAATATTACATGCCTGGATATATATATTCTTCCATTGCTATTTAGACATTTATATCCTTTCTGACTTGCAGCATATCCTAGAAAAGTGCATGGTTTGGATCTATACTCAAGTTTATGTGTGTTGTATGGTCTTAAATAGGGAAAGCATAGGCATCCAAAAAAATTCAAACTTTGGTAGTCTGGTTTGACATTGAATAGCACTTCTATTGTACTTTTAAACTTCATAACCTTTGTAGACAGTCTATTAATTAGATAGACTGCGGTAGAGAAGGCATCTGGCCAAAATTTCAATGGCAGAGATGCTTGTGCTAACAATGTCAAACAAGTTTCTATTATATGCCTATGTTTTCTCTCTATAAGACCATTTTGTTCTGAAGTGTATGGGCATGTAACCCTCTGTGTAATTCCTTTCATTTGAAAGTAACCCCTTAAGGCTAAGAATTCTTTGCCACCATCGGTTTGTATGGCCTTTACTTGACAGCTTGTCTGCCTTTCTGCATTGGAAATAAACTGAACACTGCTTCTTTAGTTTCAGACTTGGATTTTAGAAAGTAAATCCATACATATCTAGAATATGCATCAATAAATGAAATATAATACTTATAGCCATAATCAGTGTGTATTGGGGCTGGACCTCATAAATCTGTAGCAACAAGTTCAAGATGTTTATTATATACAATTTTTGAATCTGGAAATGCAAGCTTGTGACTCTTGCCCATTTGACAAAATGTGCAAGTGTAAGAATTTGAAATTTTACTAATATGAGTATTATCACAACTGCTCAACACATGTCTAATGATATTCATACTGCGGTGCCCCAACTTACAATGTCATACATCAAAATTTTCAACATTTTTAATTTCTGAAATATGAAACCATTTTTCTTTTTTTCAACATTTCTTGGATTTGAAACATCAAATTTGTATAGCCCTTTATGTTCTCTACCCTGCAAAAGAATATTTTTAGTTAGATTATCTTTAACTAAACAATATGTAGAGTGAAATTCAAAATAGACCTTATTGTTTTTGGCAAACTGTGACACACTCATTAGATTTTTTCAGATTAATGGAACCATCAACAGATTATTAAGATATAACTGTCTAGTTCCATTTATGGTTGCATTTCTAGTATGAGAAATTCTTGTAGATTTACCCTTTCTCATATATAGTAACTGTGTACCTTTGTATTCTCTGTTGCCGAGATTTAATTTGCCCAAATTATTTGTCACATGATTGGTTGCTCCAGAGTTTGGATACCAGCTATCATCATATATATCCTTAATTTTTGCTATGTCTGTGCTAACATTGTCTGATGTTGTCTCTTGTTGCACACTGACCATGTTTGCATTGGGGTTTTGTGATCTTGAATTATTATTGTCTTGTTGTGCTGGTGTAAAATTGACATCAAACCTGATTTGGCTATGTAACCATATTTTTCACATATTTGACATCTTGGTTTGCTGTTATTGTTGAAATTCCATCTACCGCCTCTTCCCCTGAACCTGCCTAACTGACCACCTCTGGGATTGTTTGATTGGTTTCTGTTGCCCTGATTTTTTTCTTGATTCTTACTTTTACTTACTGATACATAGTTAGCATTGTATTCCCAATTTGCTGGTTTCTTTTGCTCAAGTCTCCCTTCATGAGCAATGAGAACAGATTGTACACTTTGTAGTGATGGTAGATTTTCATTAGATGATATTATGGCAACTACTGCCTCATATTCTTCATCCAGTCCACTTAAGATGCACAGTATTTGTTCTGTGTCTGTCACCTTATGTCCAGCCGAGGCTAACTGATCACATATAGTTTTGGTCTTAGAAAGATATTCTCTCATGCTGATATTATCATTTCTTAAGCTTTGTAACTTCCTTTTATATTGCATTATCCTAGCTGCAGATTGAGAACTGAATATTTGTTGAATGGTGTGCCAGATTTCATGGGTGGTTTTGCACCCAACCAACTGTGGTAACAGAGTGTCACTAATTGATGATAGCACCCAAGAACTGATTAAGCTATCTTGTCTTTCATGAATTGTGTATTCTGCATTACTTACTAATTTTCATTCATGATCTGTAGTGAATCTTGGTGGAGTGATAAGAGTGCCAAGAACATATTCTTGCAACCCATATCCTCTGATAGCAGTCTCAATCTGGAATTTCCATAGCAAATAGTTAAACTCATCCAGCTGTATGGTGATGATCTGACTTTGTGGCTTGATTATGGACTTGATGAGATCTTGGGTAGTATTGGTAGTGTTGGACTGTTGCTGAGTGATTCTTGATCCTTGATGAGGTGTATTGGCATTATCACTGCCTTCTTCTGCCATGATGGTGAAAACTTGTCAAGAAAATGATAAAAAGTGGGTAAAAAAAGACAGACCAGAAGATGAGGTGCGGCCAAATCCAATTGAATGATGATTCAGATCTGACAAATGGGCTCTAGGCACGGCACTTCAGGTGAGTAGATCAAAATCTTGATGAACTGATGGAACAGTAGCAGCCGGAAGGATGATATGTGATGAGTTTAACTCTGATATATCCCTTCTTGGCACGGCAATTGCTTTCAGATGATGATATCTTTAAGAATTGTTATACAGTTGTTAAACTGTGTAACTAATATCTCAAATGATGAAATTTTTCTGATGACATTGAAGAATTTTCTCAAAAGATTGATCGATTTGCTGTTAAGCAATCTTAAATGGCTCTGATACCATGTAAAAGAAAGAGATAATTGCTTGTATTATTGCTAATACTTGATGTTATACAGAGTGCACGGTATAATAGAAGCAAATATGAGTAAATGGGCTTGCGGGTAGACCCAAAGCTAAGCAAATACAACCCGCATGCAAATAATTGATATACAACTTCGTATATTCATATATTTCAAACCCTATCTCACTTATTCACTTATAGAAAGTAACGATTGACTTTAATACATTGTTTTAAGAGATAAAATCATATTAATTTTCCTCAAAAGTTGCTTTACTTATTTTAGTTTAAAGTTCTATTGTTTGAATTCCATTTATTTGTAGGAAGGTTAAGTTACATTACTATAGAGCATAGTAATAATTGAGGTATTATACAAAATCAAGAAATTGATATATGTGTTTTTGGGTTAACATGATTCAAATTTCGTTGCATAACCGATTAGAAGGCAAATTGATGAAGGTTTGCTTTGTGGTTTCCAAACATTTTTTAATACAGAATCATGTTAACGGGTAATATTAACCAAGTAATATCATCAATATTTTAGAACACATAATATATATATATATATATATATATATATATATATATACATACATACATACATACATACATATAAACACATATACATATATGTATATATATACATATATGTATGTGTATCAAATTCTTACGTTTATCTCTTTAATAGATTTTCTAACATTAAATATGTGTTTGCAAATTAAAATTTTATCTTCCGCTCCCACTATATCAAATTCTTGCGTGTGTACGTCCCAATTTGTACTATCGCTTCATAAATGCTAAAACGGAATAATTTTGGTTAATTTTTTATAAGAGTAGAAGATCAAAACCTATATGCCTACTGATGTTTTCCTCGTTTATTTTCCCAATTTCCAGTTGAAAAGGTCACATAAGTTTGTGACTCCAAAGAAATGACCTAAACTTCAACTCACTAGCAACAAAAATTATGTAATGAATAACGCATGGTATTATTTAGTGGACAATCACCTTATTATTGTAGAATGATCGCCACCCTTCATAAAAATCAGGGTAGTTGATATATGTGTGTGTGAAAGCTGAGAATTGTAGATTGCATGTGTTTCCTATATCATTTTCACTGTTGCCCGCACCAAAATTCACGCTTGTGAAATCCAATCCATAACGCATTAGAAATTATGAACGACGTGACTAGTATAAAATTTACTGTGATGAGATGTCATGAAATTTCTATGCATACATTTCTTATAACTGGCTAAAAAAGTTATATATGAATCTGTGGAGCTTATTCCTATAAAGGCAGAATCGAAGAAGTTGACAACATCTCATCACAAAACAATTAGATTAGCACCCAAAAAACACAATTAATAGATGTCCCCGGAACATTTTTAGGTATTACTGTCAAAGCCAAGAACATGAAATTGATTACAAAAGTCGGTCCTCCGTCTGATTATTAGTTATGGTCCCGGAATGATAGTAAATTTTGGAACAAAATGATTGATCCTATTTATAAACAAAAAATATAACAGAACAGACATGTTCATTCACGACTCAATTCATTTCAAACCAACTATGTAATCTCAGTTCCGATGACACTTGAAATTTATGACAACCTAAAAAAATGAACCAAAAAGATCATAATTCTGACTTATCTAACACCCAACATACAAACTAACACAATTTATTATACAGAAATCTAGTAACGTAAACACAATAGTAAAGAAAGCTAATTACGCACTGATTGGTTAAGTAAAATTGATCGTCTTTTCCAAATAAAAATTAAATCTAAGTGAAAAATAGACCGATCGGCGAACCATGCCTTATGGAATGATCTGCAGATTGAAGGAAAATAAGCAACAAACTTTTATTTGCGGAACCCATTCCAAAACATAGAAATTTCAACTATTAATGCAAATTTGTGAACAAAATTGAGAAATTCTACCTGAGTAAATCTGGATGGATTCTAACGAAAATAAAGTTGTCGAATTAAATTTCATTCAAGATTAAACAAACTGAGTTCATACCTGAAATTAGGGTTTCGCGGCTCTCTGAAAAGTAGATAAGAGCGTCTAGATCTAGTTTTGAAAAAATTAAAATTATTTGGCGGGAGAATGGATATTAGTTGTGCAATTTTTTTTTGAACTGAATTCTGAAATGCATATTAACAAGGGAGAGTGGAAAATCTAGAATGTACAAATACACGTAAAAGATGGGCTAATAAGCCCATGCTACTCCACCCGGTCCATAAACTCACTACACATAATACCCCCACAAACCATCCATTTGCCGACATAATTACTTTACTCTCCACTTTCATTCAATGCTTCCATTGAAAAAATAATGGCGTCCATTCATTCTCTAATCGTTATCGAACTCCATTCGAACTTGATCCTTAACTTCAAATCACCTTCAAAGCTAGGATCTACCTCTATATTTTTTTTATCCTTTAAATTTCAATCTTGTGTGACCACAACTTGCGAAAAATGGCATCCGTTGCTTTCTGAGATGGATCTACATAGATTTGTGCTTATGACTATAGGCTGCATGCACATCTTCTCAATTAGTTTCCAAAGATAAGTATCACTTACCTTTTCGTTGTAGCCATTTTCGAAAGTAAGCTAGCAGCTTAATTGTTGATGTTGTTGATGTTCATTTCTCAGGTCCATACGATGCGAGTTCCAGGCTCTGTTTGTTTCTAGTTTTGATTTTCTTGTGTCTTTTGTAATTTATACATGTAATAAGTAATGAAAGAGAAAATGTAAATTAAAACAGGTTGCTTGACTATATACCATCAAGATCTGGACACATGGCCAGAGGAGGATTTTATATGATCGTTCTACCGCCAGAACAGGTTTATAACCATTATACAATGTTTGGTAAGCCCATAACCACTCTTTACAAATATTATCACCCTACATGCAATTTTGTTGCAACTTTATTTTTTATCAATTTTTTACAGATAAATCAACTGGGTTCGAATCCATAACATTTAGAAACTATGTCAACGGCGTCATGGCACTAAGCAATTGAGCTAGTGGTTTTTAACAACTTCATTTTTTTATATTTTTTTATTTTAAGAGTTATATCAAGCAAAGCATTTGATTTCTCGAGTTCAAACCCAAAACCACTGGAACCTTAGTATAGAGCATCTTAACACTCCTAACAGTCCTTAACATACAATTTTATTAAAATAACTGTAAGAAATGTAAAGTGTCGGCTGTAACAATGAGTTACTCTATATCATAACATTGCAAAGCGGTTAGGTTGGGCATTTCATTGGGCCTACTGTATTTTAGCCCAAAACCATATATTATTTGTATTAGCTGTTATAAATACAACAGCAAACCGTGTACACGATTTCAATGTATCAGTAAATCATTTTTGCACTTCTTTCTTTCAAATTCATCTCAATATATCTCTGAATATCTCAATCAAGAATCAATATCAAATCGAATATGGTATTAGAGCTCTCAAATCCTAATGGCGAAATCACAATCTAAATATCATCAGATCTTCATCATTTGGCATTTCAGAAGTTAAAGAATCTCATCGGAAAAACACTCATCATTTGAGATTAAAGAATTTGAAAGTGCTTGTTCAGGAGGGAAGAAAGTGCCCTGCCTGAGTATCACAGCGATACTGGCTGCATCAATCTTCCATACAAGGAAGCAAAATCAAGTTCATTTCAAGAAAATCATCAGAAAGCTCATCAAAACATCAAAGAATTGTGCCTTGCCCGAAAGACCCATCATAAAAAACCAATCATCTAGGTTAGTGGCTGCACATACCTGAGTTTTGGAGTTCTTCGGATCAATTCTTGTTCATCTTGGACACATAGAGCAGTTCTTGGATCAAAATTGCATCTTTTCCTTTGTTATTCTCTCTCAGATTTTGAATTTGCATCATGGCCAATAACTCTGCAACCTCAGCCACCTCTGACTTTGATCAAACTACAACAGAGAGCCTCATTAAAACCATCATTAGCCCACAGAGTCAATTGATTATAGACTATCTAGAATAAGATAATTATCTTCTTTGAAAAGTTCAGGTTGAAACAGCAGTCAGGGGTTATGGACTTGAAGATTTCCTCACTGGCACCATCATAATTCCACCAAGATTCATCACTAATGAAGAAAACAAAACAGTTAGCAACCCAGAATTCACAAAGTATCAAAGACAAGATGGTTTGATCTGTTCTTGGTTACTATCATCAATAAGTGTCAAATTATTGCGACAAGTAATTGGCAGTAAAATAACAAATGGGGTCTGGTCAATAGTTGAAAGGATCTTTAATTATCAATCTGCAGCCAAAGTAATGCATCATAAAAGACAACTTCACAGTATTAGGAAAGAAAATCACACCATGGGTGAATATCTTGCAAAAATCAAAACAATATGTGATTTGCTTGAAGCAGCTGGACACAAAGTGCCAGCATCTGAACAAGTGTTAATCATATTGAGTGGTTTAAGTGAAGATTATGAATCCGTTGTTGCTGTTATAACATCTCAAAGAGTAACACCATCACTTGCGGATGTTCCTGCTATACTACTAGCCCATGAAGGAAGGCTAGAATTCAAGAAACCTTTAGATACTGATATGTCTATCAATTATGCAGCAAGTTATAAAGGTAAGAATCAATATAACAGTAAAGGGAATCCACCTGTAAGAGGCAGCGGCAGAGGAAGGTAGAACAACAATAACAGACCAAAGTGCCAAGTATGTGAGAAAATTGGACACACTACTCCAAAATGTTATTTCAGACTCAACATGAACTACACTCCAGGTCAAAATTCAAATAATCAAAGGAATGGCAACTACAGTGCAAATATGGCTCGAATATAGCAAGATACAGGTAGTCATGTGAATAATAATAAAGCAAGCAGTCAAGGTGATGCCAATAGACCAGATCAAGCATTTGATGAAAGCTGGTATCCAGATTCTGGAGAAACTAATCACATTACCAACAATTTGGACAATCTAAATCTAGGAAATAAGGAGTACAAAGGTAATAAATCCAAACACATGGGAAATGGTGAGGCAATAAAGATTACACACACTGGGATTGCTTGCATCAAAGGTGAAAGAAAACAGTATCTTAATAACTTACTGATGGTTCCAAAAATAAATAAAAATCTCCTAAGTGTTTCACAATTTGCAAGTGATAACAATGTCTACTTTGAATTTTATCCCAAATACTGTCTAGTTAGAGATATTCTAACAAAGGAAATTTTATTACAGGGTGAAGCTGTGAAAGGTCTATATAGGTTTAATCTTGTTGATTCAAGAAATTCAAATTCTAGTAAAAGTGATGAAAGTTGTAATTTCTCTGAACTAGCTCAGACAGAGAAGAAACTGAGCAACTTTGATGTTTGGCATTACAAACTGGGCCATCCTAGTGCTAATATTGTAAAAAAGGTTTTGTATGAAAATAAAATTTCTTTTGATAATGTTACTCTTCCCTACGTCTGTACCTTTTGTTAAATGGGTAAGAGTCACAAGTTAGCATTTACTGATTCCTTAACCAAATATGACAAACCATTACAGTTGATAGCAACTGATCACTGGGGTCCTGCTCCAATTAGTTCTGACTGTGGATATAAGTACTACATATCATTTGTAGATGCATATTCCAGGTTTACCTGGATATATTTTTTGAAAACAAAATCTGAAACACATCACACTATGGTACACTTCATTACACAAGTTGAAAAACAAACCAACCATCAAGTTAAAGTCATTCAATCTGATGGTGGTACAGAGTTTAAAAACTCAGCAATTATTTTAGTGAGAAAGGAATAGTTCATAGAACTACCTGTCTTTATACCTCTGAGAAAAATGGTCTAGTAGAGAGAAAACATAGACATGTTGTTGAATCAGGCCTAACACTACTTGCTCAAGCAAATTTACCACTGAAATTTTGGCCAGATTCCTTTAGTACAACAGTTTACTTGATAAATAGATTACCAACTGTTTGCTCAAAAATTGGGCAAACACTTGTTTATCTGATTTTTAGTTTAGCCTTGTTGGATTGTGTTTATCTTGCGACTCTTTAAACGTTTCAAGTTATAATAAAATGATCCTTAGCAGATACCGAAGTAATTAGCAATTCGAGATTCAGAAAAGCAGATAAGGAAAGAACAAGTAACACAGGGTTTTTATAGTGGTTCAGGCAGAATGTGCCTACATCCACTTTCCATCTTATTATCCCTTCTTAGATTTGGTTACAAGTACAAGATTGACTGGAATGATTAGAAAAATTAGAATAACTAGGGTGATAGATCTCAGCAGAGTTTCTCCAATTCTTCCCGAACATCCGTCCCCATTGTTGTTGAGAAGCTCCGGTATTTATAGAGAAAGATTGTGTGGTGTGGAGGAGAGGTTATAGCTGCCTGGGTCTGGTACGGTATTAGCATTTGGGACTGGTGGCTCGGTAAGCTTGGATCGACAATCTTCATCTTCCTTTGGTTCGGCAATCTTTATCTTCCTTTGGTTCGGCAATCTTCATCTTCGGAGGATTCTCTTTGCCGATCCAAACATCTGGTTCGGCGTGGCTATTGTACCGAACCAAATGTTTGGTTCGGTAAATGGTGGGTCGTGTCGGACCAAATATTTGGTCTGGCATACCAGAGAATGCCGGACCAAATATTTGGTCCGGTACTTCTGAGGATGCCGGTCCAGATACTTGGTCCGGTATACTATAGGGTACCGGACCAAATATCTGGTCCGGCATGCCGATCCAAATGATTTGTTCGGTATTTTTGCCGAGCCAAACGCTTGGTCTGGGTAGCTCTGGCTCTTTCTCCATTTGCTTGCCTTGGGCTTCTTCTTCCTTTGCTTGCCAGAAAACCGGCCCAACACTTGCCCCCTAAAGCATGTTGGGCATTTGCTCGGCATGCTTTGTTTTGGTCTGGTCAGTAGCTCCTATCACCGATTGCCACATCCTATGACTATTCGTCTTCCCATCTTCTTCTTTAAATACCGCCTTCCTTCTCCATTTTTCTTCCTATTTTCTCGATCGAAATTTCCTAACATATCTTGTTTAGTTGTAAACAACTTCTAGGTTCTTTCATCACCGATGACCTTTAGTGCTTACATGTTTTTTGCAATCCTAAGGTAAGTGCTTTCTCTATTCGGTACTAGGTTTCGAAATTCTAGGGTTTCGATGCTAGGTGACTTGATTTAAATCGTTGAGAGACTGGAGTAGTTAGGTCCTCATTCTCCTAAGGGTTTTGAGGTGTTGGGAGATTCACATCGGTTATGTGAGCGCATGTAATTATTCGCTCACAAAGTATTTGATCCATTGCCTAAATGGTTTGTCATTGGCAGAGGCCATAGGGGTAGCACATTTGCTTGTCTGACTGTTAGGTAGAGGCTAATGTTTGCCTTGATGACGTCATGGGAAGGTACACTCTGGACCGGCAATTGGTGTGTGGCCCTATCTGGTCCGACATTATGAACAGAGGTTAGAAACATGTTTGGAATCTCCTATCATCAAACCTAACTAGAATTCCACATCCCCAGCCTCATCAAATTCTGCTCGACAAACCCATGGACAAAACGCTCGGTGAACTTGGTCCCGCATGTCTTCTGGTCGTGAAACCCGTTCTAAGTTTGCAGCTTCACAGCCCGCGAGAGCAGGTTCTTCTTCTGCAGATGTTCCAGCTAACCTCCCTAAGCAACCCAGCTCTGCTTATTCACTAGTGGAAGGTTATGCTCCTAACCAGATGTTGGCTAGGCCTTCTAAATGCTATCCCAACGTACTAACGATTGAGAAGTTAAACTCCATAGCTACCGTGTTCGGGATAAATCGTAGAGATATGCTATTGCCTGGCCCGGATGATAGAGCTGCCTTCCCTCCAGGTGGGTATATGGCATACAGCAAATATCATTGCATGTGCGGAGCGATCCTGCCGCTTAATGCTTGGATTGCAGGCTTCATCAGTTATTTGAAGGTTGCTCCAATGCAGCTTCAGCCGAATTCTTATGCTATCCTGACGTCCCTTTATTTGATATTCATGAAGCGGTATCAGAGGCCTCCAACTCATAGGGAGATTAGGTATTTATACAACGTGAGGAGTTATAGAAAGGGTAGCCCCTTTATCAGCCTGGAGTCTGCACACAAGTTCAAGCCCGTCCTGGATTAGTATTCCAAATATAGCATGTTCAAGAAGGAGTATTTCTTTGTTCGTGACGACGTTGTGGCTCAACATTCTTTCACCTCTGGATGTGAGTAGCTACTTTTCCTGTTTTCATTTTTCTTTCACCTTGGTTACTTATCCCTTCATAACTTATAGGTTGTGTGAAAGCGGCGGAGGACGACGGTTTAAGGAAGATGGCCAAGGAGATATTAGCTATTCCAAAGGCCGAGCGAGAGGCCTCATTCCTACTTCGTGATGCAGCCCTTCGTTTTTACAATTTGATTGGGCCCAGGCAATCCGTGTACAAGATTAGGCCGAGTTCGATTGAGAGAGAGAAGAGGGATGAAGGAGACAAAGGGGATAAGGGAAAAGGTCCAGATGAGGAGGGTGATGAAGCTAAGGCCTCGAAAAAGCTGAGACATAAGAAGGGTGCGGTTCGCCCTCCCCACTCTGGGAAATCCTTACGCATTCAAGACGTCTCCTCTCCTGGTGATAAGGGAGGCTTACATTTTGAAAGGGAGAGTGAAGAGGAGGAAGGGCCAGAGAGTGATTCCGAGGTGACGATAGGGGAAGCTCGCGCATCTCTAGATGTGGACATAATGGGTAGTGAAGGCCCCGGTGTGGATCCTTTAAAGGATGTTGAGGTTGTGCGGGGGTGGTCTGAACAGTTGGAACGCCCTGACTCAGTCCCCGGACTGCTTCCTATTGCAGACCCTCCTTGAGAAAATGTGGCTCCGAGTGACTCGAGTGAAGTGCCGCCTCCTCTGGTATCTGGTGGAGCTGGCATTGGCGAGGAATTCGGGCTTTCCCCAGGTACTTTAGATTACTGTACGAATTTTGAGATTCTTCTTGAGAACTTTTTATTTTTTTACGAGTCTCAGCCCCCACCTGATTCTCAATCCAATGATGTCCTGTTGCCGAGAGTTCTCCCTCCGTCGAGCGGTGTTCCGTTCCAGAGTATTTCCCACTTGAGTGAGATCCCGCCTCGGCCACACGATCCACCTTATTCTAAGGGTTTGTAGCAGCTTGTAGTGTCCCTAGTGTTTTGGTTTCTTGAGTTTTTTTGTTTCTAGCATTCTTTCTGCTTCTCTGTTCTAATGTGACTAAGTATATTTCAAGGAAAAGGAGGAATCCAAGGAGGAACGAAGTGTCTAGGCGTCTGGAGCAATTTAAATGAATGAAGACGGCTCTCATTCCTCTCTCGGTGGCATCTCAAGAGGAAGGAACCATGGTAGAGGAAGTCAGTAAGGCCTCGTTGGGTTTGGATAAGGAAGAGAGCCATGGATCTTCCCAGAAACACGCGAGGTCCCTAGAGAAGGAGGCCACCTCCCTAAGCTCTCAAACCTCCTTGCATCGTCGACGTCATTTCCCTACGGGTACGGAAGTTCATGAAGTGCCAGATGAGTTGGGAGAAGGTATTGCGGACCCTGCTCTTCAGCTCATCAGCAGCGCATGCGAAATCCTTTCGGAAGTCATACTTATATCAACCCTGATTATGTGGGTTGTCGTACCTCGGATCTCGATATTGGGTTTCTTCTTCCTCGCAACCCCTTGGTCCGGATATTAGATGAGGCTAAATCTTTGGATTTTGTTAATCTGACAACTAGGGTGGTTCAGATCACTGATGAGACTTGCAATATTGTTGACTATCAGACTCGCTTGGCCAGAGCTAGTGAAGAGGTTGGGAGTGCCAACGTGTGGTTGCATTTAGAGATGGAGGATCTCCGCAAGGCGCTCAGGGAAAAAGAGGCTGAATTGGCAGTGGTTGAAGCGTCTCGCGAGTCTGAAATGAGAAAGGTCAAGGAAGAAGCCATAAAAGAGGCCAAGGATGAAGCAATGAAGGAGGCTACTGCTATATGTCAAGCCCAGATTAATTTGGCCATCAGATCCGCGGATGAGGCCCGGGAAAAAGATATGGAGCGACTTCGCTCCCTTAAAGGTAGAGTAAAGAAGTTAGAAATAGCCCTGGCTGAGCTGAAAGAGTCCAGGGGTGTATCGCTAAAGGAGAAAGACTCCTACCGGGCTGAAATTGATAGGCTTAGGGCAGAGCTGGTACACTCGAAGAAAGATAAGGAGCTATATATGAACAAGGTGGTATCCCTCTAGACTGAAGCTGACAAGGCTAGTGAATTTTGCGACATTGTTAACCAGATGCTGAAGGATACATATTACATGTTTTGGAAGCAAAAGAGCCTTCAGTGGATGGATGACTACCCTAAGGTGATGGCTGGAATTCATGCTCGGCTTATTAAGGAGGCCAAGGCTGCAGCTGCGCAGGAGGGAGGGGCCGCTTATGACGTTATGACGGTGAATAGCCAATTTTCCTTGGAGGAAGCCAAAGCCATCGCAAGAGGGTACAAGTTATTGGAGGAGGAGGAAGGTGATGATGATGGTTCTGATCTTGAGGGGCTTGGTGATCCGCCTAATGCTACCGTAGGTATCGCATCCTCCTATTTTGTCATTACTTATTCCGTATTGAGAAGTTCGTGATCTTTATCATTCGTATTGTGCAGGGACACCTTTGGGACGGGTCAAGCCTTCAACGAGGGTTACCGGAGGAAGTGGGCCAAGTGGCAAGGATATCCCATCATCTTGAAGAGGCTTTGTTCTCCCCTTTTTGTTTTTGATCTGTGAGAAATGTATGGTTGTTTTGTACCCGTAAATACGGATAAAAACTTGTGTATGTAAAAAGGTTTCTAATGTTTAATGTTTCAATTTATGATTTTCACATGCTTGCAATTGTTTCTGTGATGCATGACTTTTATAGATTGTGTATGAATTGTTTACGACTTCTTTATTCATTATCATGCTGAAAATCGTAACTGTGTGCTTTTCTTCATTGTCGATCACTAACGACAACTACTCGGGCTAGTGCTCGTATCGTGAGTATTATTCAATTTGTCGTTGCCGATGTAATGCCGATTATCAAGTGCGAACAACCCCTGGCTACAGCCATGCCTTAATCGAGGGGTTTATAATCGGTTCGCAGTTGCCGGTGGCCGAATGCCAATGACGAACTGCCCAGACTATGAATCGTTCCTGATCCGTGGCTTATAATCGGTTCGTCATTGCTGGCCTAGGGTTGCCGATCGTCAGCAATGAATTGCCTGGGCTTAATTCGTGCCCTTGATCATGGCTATCTCATTTTCATTGCTGTCGGCGAGTGTCTGCGATCGCTCGCAGTAGGGATGTCATTGAATGAAAAAGTACGTAATTTATATAATTAACTCAAGACATCAAGATTTTTATAGTGGTTCGGCCGAAATATGCCTACGTCCACTGCCTTTCTTTTATTACTTTATTCAATACATATTTCTTTGCAACTCAAGAGAAATATCAGCGAAGGTGTTGGAGATTCCACGCCTTTTTGAACACCTCTCCATCTATCGTTGACAGGATGTAAGCTCCATTGTGAAGATATTTATGAACAACAAACGGTCCTTTCCAAATTGGATCCAACGCTCCAGGTCGTGGGAAGACTCGTTTGAGAACCAAGTCTCCTTCTTACAATGTTCGAGGCTTCACCTTGGAATTGTATTGCGTTGCCACCTTCTGTCTATGAGCGGCTGCTTTGAGGGCGGCATCATTTCTCTTCTCCTCGATCAGGTTGCGTGATATGTTTAATAGCTCCTCGTTTTCTTCTGGATTATAGTGTATTCTTCGGTGCAAGGGGACAATTGTTTCGACGGGGAGCATGGCTTCAGTTCCGTATGCCAGTGCGAATGGAGTGTGCCGTGTCATGGTTTTATAAGAAGTTCGGTAGGCCCATAAAGCCGTAGGAAATTTGTCGACCCATGCCCCCTTGGATTTTTCCAGTTTCTTCTTGATCAGTGTTTTCAACACCTTGTTCACTACTTCGACTTGTCGTTTGCCTGTGGATATGCCACAGCTGAAAAGCTTCGGGCAATCCTATGTTTGTGGCACCAATTTGTGAATTCCTCGTTGTCGAATTGGAGTCCGTTGTCCGATATGATTTTCTGTAGCACCCCATACCTGCACAGGACGTTACGTATTAGAAAATTTATCACTTTGGTAGATGAAATCTTGTTTAAAGGTTCCGCTTCCACCCATTTGATGAAGTAATCCACTGCCACTATGGCGTATTTCACTCCTCGTCGACCCATGGGAAGTTCCCCGATTAGGTCAATCCCCCATATGGCGAAGGGCCAAGGACTGACCATCTGGGTTAGACCAATAGGTGGCAGTCTTGGGATTTTGGCAAATCTCTGGCACTTGTCGCATTTTCTAGCAAACTTGGTTGCATCTTTGTTTAGTGTGGACCAAAAGTACCCATAGCACATGATCTTTCTAGTTAGAGTTTGACCGCCGGTGTGGTCGCCGCAACTTCCTTGGTGTATGTTGTTGAGAATATCTTTTGCTTCCTTTCCTACGACATACCTCAGTAGGGGATTGGATAACCCACGACGGTACAAGATGCTCTCCTGGATGGTGTAGCAGGATGCCTTCCTTAGGATTTTTCTAATCTCATTGCAATTTGCTGGTAGGATTCCTTCTTGTAAGTATTTGATGATGGGGGTCATCCATGTCTCTTTGCTACTATTGATGGGCGTGATCTGAAGACATTCAAATCTTGGTGTGGCTTGCATCATGATGGGGGTTGCCCCCAGCATCGGTTCGTTTCTCATGCTAGCTTCTTTGGCGAGGGCATCTGCTTCTCGATTCTCCTCCCGTGGGATATGTTTGATTACATAGTAGTCTAGCTCGTTCATGAGGGTTTTAGTCTTGTTGAGGTAAGAGGCAAGTCTTTGCCCGCGAGTCTGGAATTCTCCAAGGATTTGGTTTACGATTAGTTGTGAGTCACTGTGTATGCATATCGATTTGATCCCTATTTCCCTAGTGATTTCCAAGCCAGCTATTACCACTTCGTATTCAGCGTCGTTATTGGTTGCGGTGAATTCTAGCCTCAGCGCGTAACTTAACTTTCTTCCTCGGGGAGTGATGATTACTATTCCTGCCCCCGAGCCGAGCTCGTTGGATGCTCCATCCACAAACATATTCCATTCGATTGTTTCCTCTGTTCTGATGGTCGTATCCTTGTCCTGAATGGTGAATTCATCTATGAAATCTGCCAGGGTCTGCCCTTTGATTGCGGTGCATGGATGGTAGGTGATGTCATACTGGCTTAGCTCGATGCACCATTTTAGCAGGCGTCTTGATGTATCTGGTTTATGTAGGACCTGACACAATGGTTGACTTGTTAGGACCCTTATGGAGTGAGATTGGAAGTAATGACGCAATTTCCTGGATGCTATGAGCAAACAGTAGGCCAATTTTTCGATCTTCGGATATCTAACCTCTCCCCCTGTAAACCTCTTGCTGATGAAATACACTGGTTTTTGGATATGGTGATCTTCTCGTACCAAGGCAGCACTCAATGCATGTGGGGACACACCTAAGTACAAGTAGAGGCTTTCTCCATCTACCGGGGTGGAGAGCACTGGTGGTTTCTGCATGTGTTCCAGCAGGCTTTGGAAAGCCAAGTGGCATTCGCCGGTCCATTCAAACTTTCCCTTGTCCTTTTTTAGAGCTTCGAAGAATGGGACGCACTTGTCCGTGCCTTGGATATAACTCTGCTTAGAGCGGCTACCTTCCCGTTTAGACTCTGCATTTTCCTTCGTGTGGCTGGTATTTTGATGTCCTTCAAGGCTTGGACTTTTTCAGGACTCGCTTCAATCCCTCTGGCGTGCACAATGAAACCCAAGAATTTTCCCGAGGATACTCTAAAGGAGCATTTCAACAGATTCAGCTTCATCTGGTATTTGTGCAATATCTGAAACGTTTCGTTTAGGTGGTGTAAATGATTTGTTTCTTTTCTTGATTTGACAAGCATGTCGTCGACATACACTTCCATGGAGTGACCAATCTACTACTCAAACATCATCTTATTAACCAAGCGTTGATAGGTTGCACCAGCATTCTTAAGCCCGAAAGGCATGACCTTGTAGCAATATAGGCCCAGATCTGTGATAAAGCTAGTATGTTCTTGGTCTGGTATATGCATGGGAATCTGGTTGTACCCCGAATAGGCGTCCATAAATGATAACAATTCATGCCCTGCGGTTTCATCCACTAGTCGGTCAATTCGAGGCAGGGGAAAAAAGTCCTTGGGGCAAGCGTCATTGAGATTGGAGAAGTCGATGCAGGTTCGCCATTTCCCATTGGATTTTTTCACTAGAACCGGGTTGGAGAACCATTTGGGATAGATAGCCTCGCGAATAAAACCATTGGCAAGTAGATTTTTTACTTCCTCATTGAGGGCAGTTGAGCGTTCCATCCCTATGCTTCTTTTCTTCTGCTTGACTGGGATTTTGGTTGGGCCTATGTTTAGGTAGTGACAAGCTATCTTGGGAGATATTCCCACCATGTCTTTGTGGGTCCACGCGAACACATCCAAATTTATGCATAAGAACCCTATCAATTGGATTTTTAAATTTTTGTCTAGCTGTGACCCTATCTTGAAAAGCCTTGTGCCATCGTGATCATCTACTGCAACATGTTCCATAGCCTCCATGGGCTCGGCGCTGGCCTCCTCCTATCTATCTCTCGGATCTAATTCATTAAACGGGTCGCTAGTATACTCGAGAGGAGGGACCTTCTTTGATTGCTATGCTTCCACAGTTTTGGCACAGAGGGTGACCTCTACGTTTTTACCCTTTTCCTTCTTTTTATTCTGGCGGAGTTCTATCACATAACAATCGCGGGCTACGTCTTGGTTGCCTTCTACTTCTCCTAATCCCCCATCGGTAGGGAACTTCATCTTCAACCACCAAAGGGCTAAGACTATCTGGAAATCTGATAATGCAGGTCTACCCAGAAATGCATTATAAGCAGAATGTTCGTTTACCAGCACAAATGTTTGCTTTCGGATAACGGATCGAGGGTGACTTCCTAGTTCAACAAACAAGTCCAACTGCCCAAGCGGAATTATGGCTTCTCCAGTGAATCCGTGTAGGGGATTATTGCATGGTGATACATCTTTCATTGATAACTTCATTTTATTGAAGGCATGTTTGAACAATATATTCATCGAGCTTCCCGTATCGACCAAAATGCGGAACACCTCCGCTGGGCTGATCCAGGCGGAAATGACCATAGGATCAGTATGTGGGTACTGCTTTCCAACCAAATCCTCATCGCTGAAGGTTATGTTGGTCCTTTCTCTTCGTTTGGCGAGGCGCCCTTCTGTAATGGAATGAACATATCCTTCTCCATCCTTCAAAGATTTTCCGTACCTCTCCATCTTGGCCCAACTTCCGCCGGCTGAATGCGGGCCTCCTGATATAGTATGGATAATTATTTTCTCCTGATTGGAGCAACTCGCACTTGCTTCTTCTTTGTTATTTCCGTGTCGGAGCATCCCTGGCCCTTCGTGGGTCGGAGCGGGAGAGTTATGTTTTTGCTGCATATATCGTTCCAGTTTCTTTTTTCGGATGTATTCTTCAATAAGGTCCCGCAAATGCTGACATTCTTCCGTGTTATGTCCGTGAGACTCATGGAAGCGACAATACTTTCCCGTCCTAACCGCCGCTTTCGATTTCTTCTTATATGGAGGGCGTTTGTACTTCAATTCATGTTAAGTGGACAAGTAAATGTTTTCCACAGTGTCATTCAGAGGAGTGTAGGAATCAAATCTCGGTCCCGGTCTGTATCATCGTTTATTGCTTTTTTCAGTTTCGGGGTTGCCCTGACGGTTACTTTTATCGTCATTGTTTGGCTTGCTCCCTTCTCCTCGAGGTGGGACTCTCGTGTTTCCATGGGAGCCGGAACCCCCTGCGGGTTGCTCGCCATGCCGAAGAGCTGCTGCGTCTTCCAATCTCATATATTTTCCTGCTTCATGGTAGAATTCCTAAAGAGTTAAAGGCTTCTCCTTCGTCAATCTTCTTGCAAGTTTCGAGTCCGGGTGGACGCCTCCGCATAGTGCCATCAATGTAAGTCTTTCATCCGCGTTTTGCACTGCTGCTGCAGCTACATTGAAACGGGTAAGGTGTTGCTGCAGAGGTTCCCCCGTTTTCTGTTTTATGTCGGACAAGGAATAAGCGTCTCTAGGTTGTTCCACATGAATTCGGAACTGGCTTATGAACTTTTCCTTCAACATTTCCCAAGAACTGATGGATCCGTGAGGTAGGCGACAGAACCATGTGGTTGCTAAATCTGATAAGAATAGCGGAAAACATTTACATAGTACACCTTTAGTTGCTCCATTCATGAGCATGTGCTGAGAGTATCGTTGCAGGTGGATGATTGGGTCAGAGGTGCCCTTATATGGATCCATGGTGGGCATCTTCCATTCTCGAGGTATGGTTGTTGCCTCTATGTCCCTAGTGAAAGGGCTGGATACTCTGGCGCCTATCCCCCTTTCGAGTTGTTCGCGCCTGAGGTACTCCCTAAAGAGACGTGTCATCCTTTCTTCGGACTCGGGAGCAGCCCTGGGAGAAGCGAGGCCCTCCTTTTGATAGTGATGGCATCTGGTGCCTTGATTGAGGTCGGACTGGCAATGATTGGTTCGAAGGATGACAGGATCAACCATAGATGGTCCATGTCTGGGGCCCCCTTGACTGGGCCCAGCTCTTGACGACCTCTCTGAACCAGCTTCGGGTTGAGTCCTGGCTCGGCTTCGAGCCCCTGGATCTTCCTGATTGAACTCATCATTGGCGGGAGATCTATTCCTTCTACGTGGCTCTCTAGACTGGGATTTACCTTGGGATCCGGTATTGTGAGTGGATTCCTCCATGCCCCTTAAGCGTGTCATGAGTTGGTCCACCAAAGCTTCTTGTTGGGCAGCGAAGCGGTCAGTCATCTCATTCACAACCCTTTCTAAGTCTTCTCGGGTGACAACTGAGCCTAGAGGTAGGGAGCGAGTAGTTGGGTTTTCTTGATCTTCTTGGATGGGGTTGAGCGTATTTGCAGTAGCTGCATTCTTATCCTTGTCAGCATTTCGCTTAGAGGGAGCCATGTTCTAATGATGCGCTAAGGTTGGAAGAATAATGGACATGGGAGTTTGGCTTTCTATGCCCGTTCTTAGTGAAAGCACCAAAAATGTTTGCTCAAAAATTAGGCAAACACTTGTTAATCGGATTTTTAGTTTAGCCTTGTTGGATCGTGTTTATCTTGCGACTCTTTAGACGTTTCAAGTTATAATGAAATGATCCTTAGCAGATACCGAAGTAATTAGCAAATTCGAGATTCAGAAAAGCAGATAAGGAAAGAACAAGTAACACAGGGTTTTTATAGTGGTTCAGCCAGAATGTGCCTACATCCACTTTCCATCTTATTATCCCTTCTTAGATTTGGTTACAAGTACAAGATTGCTTGGAATGATTAGAAAAATTAGAATAACTAGGGTGATAGATCTCAACAAAGTTTCTCCCTTTCTTCCCGAACATCCGTCCCCATTGTTGTTGAGAAGCTCCGGTATTTATAGAGTGAGATTGTGAAGTGTAGAGGAGAGGTTATAGCTGCCTGGGTCTGGTTCGGTATTAGCGTTTGGGACTGGTGGCTTGGTAAGCTTGGATCGGCAATCTTCATCTTCCTTTGGTTCGTCAATCTTTATCTTCCTTTGGTTCGGCAATCTTTATCTTCGGAGGATTCTCTTTGTCGATCCAAACATCTGGTTCGGCGTGGCTGTTGTACCGGACCAAATGTTTGGTTCGGTAAATGGTGGGTCGTGCCAGACCAAATATTTGGTCCGACATACCAGAGAATGCCGGACCAAATATTTGGTCCGGTACTTCTGAGGATGCCGGTCCAGATACTTGGTCTGGTATACTATAGGGTACCGGACCAAATATCTGGTCCAGCATGCCGGTCCATATACTTGGTCTGGTATACTATAGGGTACCAGACCAAATATCTGGTCCGGCATGCCGGTCCAAATGATTTGTTCGGCATTTTTGCCAAGCCAAACGCTTGGTCTGGGTAGCTCTGGCTCTTGCTCCATTTGCTTTCCAGAAAACCGGCCCAACACCAACTAAAGTACTAAAGAATAAAAGCCTAATAGAAAAGTTATTTGAAATAAAACCTGAATATCAAGGTTTGAAAACATTTGGCTGCTTATGTTTTCCCTATACTAGACCATACAACACTCACAAACTAAACTTTAGATCAATACTATGCACTTTTCTTGGATATGCATCAAGTCAGAAAGGCTATAAGTGTATTGATGGCAATGGCAAAATATTTGTAAGTAGACATGTAGTGTTCAATGAACATATCTTTCCCTACTCTGATCTCAGCATCAAAACAACAAGGAAAATATACAATCCCAAGGTCTCAATACCTCCCATACCTCTGCATCCATCAGAATGGACTCAGGTGATTACTGAGAGGAACACAGTGAACTCTGCTCCATAACACACAGTGTTTGTTGAACCAGGTCAAGCAGAGTCATCTGGTTCACCTAAAAATACATCAAATTCAATACAGAGTATGAGTGAACATGAATCAAATACTCAGCCAACGAATCAGAAGACAATTCAGATCAGGACAATTAATCATCACATAATGAAGCTCAAGTCAGAACAGGACATCATATGATCACTAGATCAAAAAGTGTTATATTCAAACCAAAGATATATACATAAATCATATCAGATGAACCAGAGACATTGGATCAAGCACTCAAAGACAAAAATTGGAAAGCTGCAATGGATGATGAATATAACGCACTCATTAAAAACAAGACATGGAGTCTGGTTCTACCACCCGAGAACAAAATATAGTTGGGTGCAAATGGACATATAAGCTAAAGAGGAACCCAGATGGTACAATTGCCAGATATAAAGCAAGACTAGTGGCAAAGGGATATACACAAGAACATGGTTCTGACTTCAATGAAACATTCTCACCAGTGGTTAAACCAACAACCATCAGAGTTATTCTTACTATTGCACTGTACAAAGACTGGAAAATCAGGCAACTAGATGTGAACAATGCCTTTCTTAATGGGGAGTTAAAAGAGGAAGTGTACATGCAACAGCCACCGGGATATCAACAAGACAGAAACAATGTGTGCAGACTGATTAAAGCTATATATGGTCTCAAACAAGCACCAAGAGTGTGGTTTGACAAATTAAAAATCACCTTATGCAACTTGGGTTTTCAATCCACAAAATCAGATAACTCACTGTTCACAAAAATTAATGATACCATTACTATTTATATACTCATATATGTTGATGATCTGATTGTTACAGGTAACAGTGAGACATAAATCAACAGAATCATTCAGCATTTAGACAAGCAATTCTCAATCAAAGATCTTGCTCATATAAATTACTTCCTAGGAATTGAAGTTAAAAGGAAGCCAGACACAAAAATCATGTTATGTTAGACCAAATATATCAGAGAACTATTAAAAAAGTCAAAGATGTCTGATGCTAACCCTTAACCAACACCAATGATAAGCAGCCAACATCTATCTAAAAAAAGGAAGGAAGCCATAGTTAATGACAAATAATATAGAAGTCTAGTTGGTGCATTACAATATGTTACCATAACTAGACCTGATGTTTCATTCAGTGTTAATAAGGTTTGTCAATTCATGCAGGGACCACTAGATCAACATTGGAAAGCAGTCGAGAGGATACTAAGATATCTAAAAGGAATAGGAGATTATGGAATACTATTAAAGAAAAGCAAACACCTCAATATAACTGGCTATGCAGATGCGGACTGGGCTACATATCCTGATGACAGAAGATCAACTACAGGCTATTGCATTTATATTGGTGATAACCGTCATGGTGCTTAAGCACAATATCTAGATCAAGTACAGAGGCAGGGTATCTAAGTGTAGCAAGTGCAACTGTAGAAGTTATGTGGATACAATCACTGATGTATGAACTACGAATGAACACAGACAACAAATCAACAGTGTGGTGTGATAATTTAAGCACGGTTTACTTATCTGCAAATCCAGTGCTTCATTCGAGAATGAAACACATAGAGATCGATATATACTTTGTAAGAGAACAGATCTTAAAAGGAAAGCTACAAATCAACCACATACCTGCCACTTACCAAGTTGCAGACGTACTAACAAAGGCACTTACAACAAGGAACTTCATTCGCTTTCGAAAGGAATTAACAGTCGAAAAAAATATCATCAAACCTGAGGAAGTTCCAAGCGGTAGATCCAACAACAAGATTGATTGAAGCCTGCAAAGCCTCGTCTATGATTCCAGATCTTAATCTTAAACGGATTTGAAGATTTTTTGATCAGAAATCGAACAAATCAAGAGGCGATGCGAATTTGGGAACCTTAACCCTAATCGCTTTGAGGGGGGATGTAAGAAATGTAAAGTATCAGCTGTAACAATGAGTTACTCTATATTATAAACATTGCAAAGCGGTTAGGTTAGGCATTTCATTGGGCCTACTATATTTTAGCCCAAAACCATATATTATTTGTATTAGCTATTATAAATACAACAACAAACCGTGTACAAGATTTCAATGTATCAGTAAATCATTTTTGCACTTCTTTCTTCCAAATTCATCTCAATATATCTCTGAAAATCTCAATCAAGAATCAATATCAAATCGAATAATAACACATGTGATTGGTTGAAGGTTGGATAAGGCTAGATGGATCTCTAGCTACTTAACTAGATGGATTGATAGAAATCCATGTAAAATGGGCCACCATTTGAAAATTTTAGGGTAGGTTCCAGACACCGTCTAGAGTATACCTGCAAAGTTTCATCTGATTTCGTTAAGTTTTGAGCGAGTTATGGATGATTCTTCTGGACTAAACGACCTATGAAGACGGATGATCAAACCAACTCCAAACGACTTGATATTTAGACAGAGCATTCAAATAGATAAAAGGAAGGCAACCCAAAAGGGTAGACTCAATAATAGTTTAAGGGAATGGATCGCTGGCGATCCATCATGTTAGCTCGGGTTGCCTTAAGTCTGTCTGGACTTCTTCCTAGCACTGAGTAGAGGCTTCTAACAAGTCGGCCTTGTCCCAACTGCTCTCCTAGCCCTCTATACAATCCTACCTACAGCACAAAGAGAATCTTCTGGATTGGCTACTGGAACTCTGTAGAGATTATTCTTCACCCTTCTTCTCCCACACAACAGTCATCTAGGAGTTCACTGTGATTCTCCAGTGAACTCTTGCACTTGTGACTTATTCTAATCTTATCAACTTGTAACCAAATTCAGTTTGTAATAGCAGTCAGTCGATAATAAAGCTTATAAAGTGGACGTAGGCTTCGTTAACAGCCGAACCACTATAAAAAATCTTCTTGTCACTTTACTATTTCTGCTCCATTTACATTTATTTTTTATATTATTGCTCTGTAAGAATATGGGTGGTGCTTTCACACTCAATACAGGGTGTTGATCCATTTTTTGGGTTAACAAACCCAAAAATGATCAAATTCCAAACTATAGAAGCATGAACAATGATACAAGAAGGAGGAATGTAATTATACAAAGACACGCACCTTCATACTTCCATTAATTTTAAGAATTAGACATAGAAGTGAGTAATCAACTTACCTTGGGTGGAAGAATCACAATTGCACACTTAGCTCCTCCTTGCACCTCCTTTCTCCTTCACTGCAAATCACTTCTTCTTCAAATTAATGCTTAAAAGATGAATTCCACAAGCTAGATTTAGGGTAGAAATTTATTTTGATTTCTATTTGATTTTGTTTCGATTTCCAAAGCGATCGAGTTTACATAAGTTTTGGAATTTCTAAACGAAGTAAGTAATCATATAAAGCTTTATTTATAAGAGGGGATGAAGACCGAGGAAGAAGAAAAATTTGGAGATGGATAAATCATGAAAATAGGGTTTTGGGCTTGGGTGTAGTAATAGTAGCTCTATTTTATTTTCTTCTTCCTTCTATCTTTCTTTTCTTTTGTTTCATAAAACAACATTTCAAGCCTAATTTAAAAATCAAAATCCATTTCATTAATTCTTGCTTACTTAACAAGGTGTATTATTCCTTATTTCATAAAATTTATTTTCCCATAGCTTATATATTTAATTAATCATTTATTTAAATAATAACTTATTAAATTCAAAAGTTCATTGTTAAAACACTTTCTTTTACTAAAAATAAATTCTAACTTATAATATTTATTTATTTTATATCAATAATTAATTTATATTTCCTACTTAATTCTTATTATTTTAATACATATTCTACATAAAATTCCTAATTTAACTGCATTATTCTATTTTAATTAACTTAATCCACATTTATTAGGTTAATTATTACTATTTAACCGTTAATTAATTACTCCTCAATAATGGGTTGTTATATATTTTCCCCTTAAGAAAATTGCGTCCTTACAATTCCTTATTAAGGAAAATCTATAACAAGCTAGATGAAGTTTGATAAAGTTTAGCTCATCTACATCATAATCAAAATAAATAAAGAATAAATTGCATACCTGACTCATGTGCATCACCAAATAACTCAGGATAAGTTCGTTCCACGTGCTCCTTAGTCTCCTAGGTACAATCCATCGAATTATCGGACCATTGTACTTTTACTAGTGGAACTCCCTTGCTTTTGAGTTATCAGATTTCATAATCAACTATCTAAACTAGATGTTGCACATAAGTCAGATCAGCTGATAACTCGAGCTCTCGAATACTCTAGGCTTGACAATATTCTCTGTACCTTGAAGACACTTCCTAAGTTGTAAAACATGAAAGACATTATAAATGCTTGCGAAGTGATGTGGCAGTGCAACTCTATATGCAACTCTTCTAATACTTTTCACAATCAGGTATGGTCCCACGTAGTGAGGTGCTAATTTCCCCGATTTATCAAATCGTATTACTCCTTTTAACAAAGATATCTTCACATACACCAGATTTCCAGCTTCAAATTTTATTTCTTTCCTTCTTTGATCAGCCTATGATTTCTGTTGATCCTGAGCTTCTTTCATTCTTCGTCTAATTAACTCAATTTTCTATGATGCTTCCCTGATAGTATTTGGACCCAATATGAATTTATCTTCGGTCTCTAACCAAAAAGATAGCAATTGACATGGTCTGCCATATAAAGCTTCAAACGGTGCCATGCCGATACTAGCTTGGAAACTGTTATTATAAGCAAACTCGACCAAGCATAGATGGTATTCCCAGTTACCACTAAAATCTTGCACATAGGCGTGAAGTAAATCCTTAAGGACCTGGTTCACACGCTCCATTTTTCCATCTGTCCACGGAAGATATGTTGCACTAAAATTCAGTTTCGTTCCCAATGCTTCCTGGAAAATTTTCTAGAATCTACCAGCGAACCAGGGATCATGATCGCAAACTATGGAGCTAGGAATTCCATGAATTCTCGTCATTTCCTTCATGTACGGTTTAGCTAAATAAGGTGTAGTTCGGCTAGAGCTCACTGGTATAAAGTGCGCTGACTTAGTCAACCTATACATTAAAACCCAAATTCCATCGTTTCCACTTTTAGACCGTGGTAACGCACCCACAAAATCCATCTATACTTGTAACGACAAAATGTAAAACCCATTCTAATGGAATTTATACAAGTGAATCATTAATTAATTATTCACTCATACCTGATTCCATTTCCATTGAGGGATTTATAATGGCTGTAGAAGACCATTAGGTCTTTAATGCTCTGCCTTTACTAACTGGCATGTCATACATTCCTTAACAAACTTTCTAATATCACGTTTCATACCTTCCCAATGGTAGAATTGCTTTATATCCATCATCCATGTATATTTTGCTACCGCCTGAGTTTATGGTGTATCGCGCTCTATGGCAGTCTTCTAATACTTCTCTATGGTTATCATCAACATCTGGTATTACCAACCTGTTCCTTCTCTGTAAGCGTCCATGAGAGTCAAGAGAAGAGCTAGATAAATCTTCACCTTCATCTTCAGATTCCAATCTCTGATTAAGTGTTATAATAAATGGATCTTTCTTCCGTGCTTTGGCGATCCGGTCAATCAGAGATGGTTTTCCTACTAGGCTAGCCATTACTGCTTTTGAACTGACCATAGAGCGTCTGTCTCGAATCTTACATATAGAAATTATCTTGGATCTTTCCACTCAGCTATCATCATGGAAACTATAGCTTGATGTTTACGGTCAATGCATCAACAACTCGATTGCCTTTACCAAGTGTGTACTGGATCTCAAAATTGTAAGCTGCTAGAAATTCTAACCATCGTTGTTGTCTCATATTGAGATCCTTCCATGTAAAGAAATACTTCAGCGACTTATGATCTGTATACAACACAAATCATTATCCAAGTAAATAGTGTCACCAAATCTTTAGTGCGAAGACTATAGCTGCTAATTCCAAGTCATGTGTAGCATATCTAATCTCATTAGGCCTTAGTTTCCTTGATGCATATGCTACCTCCTTTTCTCTCTGCATAAATACCGCACCCTATCTAGAACCACATGCGTCTGTATAGACTTCCAGGTCTTGGTTACCTTTAGGTACTATCAACACTGGTGCATTTGTGAGCAACTCCTTTAGTTTCTGATATGCTTCCTTACACTTAGTTGTCTAATGAAACTTAACTCCTTTCTTGGTGAGGTTAGTGAGAGGTTGTACAATCTTCGAGAAATCCTTAATAAATCGTCGATAGTATCCAGCTAACCCCAAGAAACTACGAAATCTCTGAAATCATCTCAGGCCGCTTCCAGTTCTGAATAGCTTCTATCTTAGCTGGGTCTATAGAAATGCCTTCTTCTAAAATGACATGGCCTAAGAACTTAACTTGCTTCTCCCAGAAGTGACATTTGGAGAGTTTAGCTTTCATCTTATTCTGCCTCAATGTCTCCAAAATAGTTCTAAAGTGTTTTTATGCTTCTCCTCAGATTTAGAATAGACTAAGATATCATCGATGAAAACCAAGATGAACTTATCCAAATGGTCTCTGAAGACTCTATTAATTAGATCCACAAAGTAAGCTAGTGCATTCGTTAAACCAAACGACATAACCAGCTATTTACATGATCCATATTGAGTCCTGAATGCGGTGAGTGGAATGTTGTCTTCCGATATTCCAAGTTGATGGAATCCTATAGCTAGGTCCAGTTGGGAAAAGATCCTAGCTCCACTCAGCTGATCAAACATAACGTCGATCTAAGGAAGGGGGTACTTATTCTTAATAATCAACTCATTCAACTTCCTATAATTGATGCATAACCCGAGGGATCCAGCTGACTTTTTCACAAATACTACTGCGGTCCCTAGAGTGAATTGCTCGACCTAATAAAGTGCTTCAACTCCAATTCTACCAATTGCTTCTTAAGCTACTCATTTTCCTTCGCATACATCCTTGTCGGAGGTCGACTTATAGGTTGAGCTCCAGGAACAAGATTGATTCGAAACTCAGTCGCTCGCTTAGGAGGAAAATCTATAATTGACTTGAATATACATGAGTATTCTTTAACCACGAGTATCTTAGTAATATCATCTTCATCTCTCACCACTAGCGCAAATAACGATGCTTTGGATTCTCCATCGATGTCACCAAGTACTAAACTAACTCGATTAGTGGAATCTGGATGGCTTAGGGTAACGACTCTCTTAGGACAATAGAGATGAGCCTTATAACGGTTGAGACAATCCATTTTCAAAATAATTCCAAATCCCAAGTATTTGAAAACATGCAAATCACAGCAGAAGGACAAGTTACATAATACTAATTCAACAATTTTACACATCAACCCAAGAATTGTCTATCCTTTGATAGGATTAGCAATCCTTAGTAATGTAACCAAGCACACAACTTCCAGATTTAGTTTATCAACTAGTTCTCTTGATATGAAAGAATAAGATGCTCCCATATCAAAAAGAACTCTAATATAAACTCCTTTAAAATAAATCGTATCTTTCAAAACAGTCGGAGCTTCCCCTTTAACATGAGAAGTGCTACCAATTGCCTCTATAGCGTTCAGCTTCCCAGTCTTCTTATCAACAATAAGACAAGTATAACTAAGACGTCCTTCCTTATTGAAAATCCTGCACTTATTCTGCTATGGAGGGGGATGAGGCTTGGTACACTCTTTGGAATAATGCCCTTTTTGTCCATAGTTGAAGCATTTAATCACATCTCTACCATGAACTTGTACTCTGGCATACTAGCTTTCTCCTACTTCTTTCTCTGAAATCTGGTCTTCTGCTTTCTGAAAGGGAATCTTCGCTTCTGTTCAATAACTGGCTTGGTCTTTGGCTCATCTTCACTACACTCTTTCTCCTATTCTTCAAGCCTCAGTGCAGTATCCACGAGTTTGCCAAATGTAACTTCTAACTGAGGTAGGAGAGCTTTCCTTAACGATTTCTTTAGTCCATACACAAACTTCTGATTCTCCTTCGTGTCATATAATACTTACATTAATGCACATGGTCTTAGTAAAAAGCAATGAACATGTGTGTTATCGGGACATAACAATACATAATCATATAATAATACCATAGTACACAAAGTCACAATGCAATAGATAAAATATAATACATAACATATTACACAGTCCAGGGCTACAAAATGATCATCTCTAGCCTACTATAAAATACATCATCAAATACAACTACTAATACATCAATGAGGCTACAAAAATGTATAGGGTATGTATCATCCTATATTTACTACTACTAGCCTCCCCAAAATGTCGAAGCATATCCACATATCTACATGGAACCTATACATGCATGGTCTCAGACTGACTCGAGTATTAAACACATGGGTAAAACCACTACAACAAAAAAGACTTTTCACAGCGTTTGAAAAACGCTGTTAAAAGTTTTCACAGCGTTTTTAAAAACGCTGTATAACGACATGCGGTCGTTGACCCTAAATTTTTAACTGCAAAATATAAACGCTGTCAAAAACCCACTTTCTACAGCGTTTTTTAAACGCTGTTAATAATTTTTCTACTACAAGGCATAAACGCTGTTAATAGTTTTCTACTGCAAGGTATAAACGCTGTCGTAGGGATATGCATTTTTTTCCCAATGAATTGACAGCAATGTATAAACGCTGTCGTAGGGATATGCATTTTTTTCCAAAGAATTGACAGCAATGTATAAACGCTGTCGTAGGGATATGCATTTTTTTCTAAAGAATTGACAGCAATGTATAAACGCTGTCGTAGGGATATGCATTTTTTTTCCAAAGAATTGACAGCAATGTTGTGCCATTGCAATATTCACACATATCATTAATATAAACTACATTTAATTATATTTTAATCAGTTAATGTACATAACATAAACAAATCAAACTAAAAATTGTAAAATAAAAGCATAACTATTAATCACTTCCATAAAATAAGTTGAACACAATATCCATGAACAAAGTTTACATAAACCCATAAAGAGAGATAAAATTTATAAACCAACTGCATACAAAATTAGACAAATGCACATTATCTAGAAAGCAAGTTTGCATCTAATATTATCGACAAAACGTGCATAAAAGTAGTTCAAATATAGGCTGAAAATGAAAAGTAGCAGTACGAAGATAGTTAGACATTGGTTTACTGAATTGTTGCCAACAGGGCAGTCTGAACTCGGCAAGATTCCTCATTCCGTCTTTTTTTCTTGACTTTTTGTTGTTGAGCTATCACTAACCATGGCTTTGTCAACATCCTGTGAGTAGTAATTACAGTAAGCTTTAGTGTTGTCATCCCCCATAAAACATTCTTATCGGTATGGGCAAGGATCCTAATCACATTCATTACTTGAATGAAAAATGAACATAAAACATTGCTACTGTGAAGATAGTTGTGTGATCATATGCTAAAATTATAATGAAATTAATTTTAATTTTTGGGACTAAGTTTAACAAAAGTATAAACAAATTTACACAGTGTAGAAAAGCATATAAATAAAAAAATAGTTAAAAAAATCTTCTGAAGCTTCAATGTGTATTCCACATATTCGTACAGCATCTATGTGCAATGTGAATGGCTCTGTTTTCCTTGTGCTAATGTCAATCGTATATGTAGCATTGTTATAAAAGCTTTCTTTTTTTAAGGCTTTTTTGTTTTTAATAGTTGTCTCTTTTTGTTAGCAATTCATTTTTTCTTATCAATGGGTGGTGTATAATCAAAACGAGAAGTAAAATAGATTTGGCACAGCGTCAATACCAATCTTGAAGACCTTATTTCAAGCCAGACCTTCCTCTTTCTACTGAAGCGGTATCTTCATTGTATCGGATTTAAGTGTCTTCCATGTACCGTGACCATTGTTCTTTGACAGTGGATATAAAAACATGAGCTGTTGACATTTCTTTCTGTAAATCGTCTGTTCTATCAGAAGCACTTGCTCTAAGACCATCAATAGTAGTTTGAACCTAACCAAAATGAATTTGGTTATCAGTATACAAATATCATACAGGTGGATGCTACCTCTAATTCATTTCATAAGCATGTTCATTAACTATTCATTTCAAACTATAGTCATTTCATATGCTAACTATATAACTACAGGTAACTAATTCAATATTATGTAGAAGTTGCAGAAAAGACCTGATATATTTGAGCAATATTATTTTTTGAATGGGTTTTTAGAAAAAGAGGAATAAGAAGCCACATAATTGTTTCATGGCAGATTTTGAATCAAAATATTATGTTGATCCCAGATGTTACAAGCCTTGAGCTCAAAACCAAGGAAATTGAATGGAAGAAAAAGTAGTATAAATTATGAATACATAAGTTGCAACATAACAATATTATTATGAAAGCACTTGCTACCTGATACCAGGTACATACAGTGTGCAATTATGCCAATGTGGCAATGTGTGGAATTTCATAGTAGATTCTTTACAAAACCAAATAATGTTTCAAACATGTTAACCATCATGTATGCATAATTACAGACTACCTTAGATTTGGAAAGACAGCAGCTAAGCCTTACAGATGGACATATAATTTTGTTGCATATATATGTTAGCTTTTAAATGCAAGTAAAAAATATACTAACCAAGGTAGTATAAAAATTAGAAATATATTGCTGATGTTTTATCAGTAATTATATCAAAGGAATAGAGAAAGTATACCAGCTTCTTCTTTCTAGCACTTGAACTAGCAAGCATCTCTGCTACCTTTTCAAGCAACTCTCTTTCTTCATTTGCAGCACACTCCTTGTAAAAGCATAAAATGTATAATAATCATCAGAGAAAATAGACAAGACCGTATTGCTGCTGGCCAATAAAATATTTTATCAGCAACGAGACCTACCTCAAACTTCTTCTCAAGATCATAAAGTAGTTGGACTTGTATATTTTGTGTTTCCTTCAATATACTACTCAACTTAGATACATGACTATCCAAAGTGCAGAAAAAATTGGTTGTAACCTTTGAAATTGTACTACTTGTCTCTACAGCTCTTAAGTGCCCCTAATAGTTAGCCAATTTAATAAATTTGTTGGGAATAACAAAAGGAATAAAACTGAATTTCAAACTAGTAGTCTAGAATCAACCTTACGCTGCTGGTTTGCAAATGAAGTCAGTTTATCCCTTTGGTTGAAGAGACTTCTTTGCAGATCATTAAGAAAATGATTAGCCTCTAACGCACCTGATTTAAATGGGTGACCCATTATTTTTCTAAGAAAGGACAATCATAGATCCTAATGGGTGACAGAAATGCATAATTGCAAATTAAGGACATTGTTAACTTGTATATTATGATACGAACATTATATTATTGATCAGGTGAAATAATATAGTCTAGAACTATAAGTATAAATTATAAAATGCTTCGACAAACCTGTAAGTTCTTATCTCTAGCTGCATCTTGGCTATGCATCATGAGTATTTCAGCATCACGCTTATCTCTAGCTGCAACAAGCCTCACTTTTGCTACACATCGTCTTCACTTTCAGTTTGTAGTATTAGTTCAGTCGATTTTATATTTTTTTAGCTTTCTTGTTGTTTATTCCACTTACTTATTGACCTTATGCTGCCAGAACTATGCATTATATTTCATACAAGTTTTCTCGTTAAAGAGACTGAAACCACTACAAAGATAAATGAAGTTCAGATACTTACTAGACCTAAAATACAAGCACATAGGAAAAGTTAATTTGAACCCTACATTCGTGATTCAAGAGCTCTGCTTTTGCATAAATCTGAATGAAATCAACAAAAGGTGAACAAATATCTCACCATTACCACAGCCTTAGCACTTCCTCTTGTTGTTCTCGTGTTGCAGCTCAATCTACTCTCATGCCACTCCTGTATTGCACTTCTCATACCTAACTTAATTTGCTTGCATCTTCTGTTTCAATGTTGCAACCTTAAGTCTCATGTAGTTGTTCTTCTCTCGGTATGTAGCTATGTAAACGTGCATGTCCCCATATTCCAGTGTGCTCCCCCAAACTCCTTAATGCACTTCTGTTTACTCGCAGTATACAGTTGTTCTTGCAGCCTGTGCATGTCCCCGTATCTTATTTTTACCATGTTAGGTTGGATGTGTTTCTGCTTAGCTTCAGTAGAGTTAACTGCATCTTGGTGCTTCAGTCTACATTTTGGATAGCTTTGTTCTTACACGTCTCAGTTTTTAAGTTTTAACTTGCACTCAGCTCCAATTCAACAGCTGCACCTGTTCACATGTTTCTTCAGTCCATCCTCTTTTGCCGTTCCGACCATGTTTGTAGCTGAAGTTCGTCCACTTTCAAGTTTCAATTGTTGTTCCGCTACCAGATGCTTTTGGTTCAACTATATTGTGTTATACCACCAACCACTATCTTCATCTTTGTACTATCAACTAAGTTAATAAAAAATCGAGTACTATCAATGGTCAAGGGTACAAAAGGTACCATTCCTCTAATTCGAAAATGTTCAGCAAGATCATGGAACTATCCATGAATGTCACCACAAATTGTAAACAGGTCGCAACATAGATAGGAATTCAATTCCAAGGCAGGTAACGATACAAGTAAAGATGAAAATAATATTAACAAACTGAAATTTAAATCAAGTCACTGGAGGATAATCATCTCCATTATATATAGCTATAATATATCCAAATTATGCAATAATTAATTAGTTCCATGTTTGAGTAGTTCAGAAATAAGCTCAGAAGCAACTAAACTACATTGTGAAGGTAAGCATTGGTATATCCACCTATGATGGTTCATCATGCACATCCAATAGCAATGGCACAAAAATATTGGTTTTAATTTATTGGGGATTAAAGGTTCAAGTGAGCTTTTCATATTTAAATATTGACAATGGAAAATGGGCTTCAGTCACTCTTCCAGTTTGATGTTAGCCAAAAAAACTGTACATATATGTCCTGCTTGAGGGTATGCTAGTTATTATGTGACCCCTAAGCATCCATGAGTAAATTCGCACATACAAACTTGGTTAAATTTTTGTAAAAAAAATTCTCACTAGGATGATACATTTGGAAGAAAAATGTACAAATTGAAATAAAAATGGCAAACATTTAGTTCTGCCAAATCACAAAATTAATAGCCTAGAAAATAATAATAATGTGACTTGAATTTGAGCCTAAATTTAAATCATACATGACTAAGGTTTGATATATTATTAAATATATAACATCTTAAGAATTTTAAATAAACATCAATAAAGTAATTAAATTTAGATGCAACTAGAATGAGGAAATTATACTTTAAGACGCTGCTTTATGATTCCATACCAATTCTTTCTCTTTAAACTCATTAAGCAGGCATAAGTTGTAAAGAAAAATAAAAAAAAAGAATACACACACATGTGTATGTATGTGTGTGTGTACGAACACTCACAGACATACGTGTGTGTGTAAATTGTAATGGTTCCTCATGTGTTGGTCAGTTTGGGCATCTTCTAGTTTGTTCAAACCTACTCTAGAATGTATGAAAATAATCGCAGTAGATTAAATCAAGAAGGCCCAACACTGAAACTACAGACCTAATAGTTTTGATCAAAAAATAATAAAAGAGAATTTTACACATCATAGGTTATGTAATGTGAATAAAAGTACCTCTAGGGACTTCCCCCAAGCTATCCCTTTTGATAAACAAACTGCAGCATTATAACCATAAGACTAAAAATGTTTGACAATCAATTCCAATATAAAGCCGACATTGCATTAGACTTCATTTTTTATGTTAAGAAGCTCATCCTCAATCACTAAAAGTAAAATTCATTGAGCAATTGCTGATAACTCGATCTAGTGCTGATTGGTAGCTTGCAAACTATAAAATTAAAAAAGGGAGAAAATGATAATTAAACACAAATAGAAGGAAGTATGTGCAAGATTGAAGAAAAATCATACATCACTAAACAAAGTTAAAACTAGATAATAAGTGAATGCATTGTATTAAGGAGCGACCATTAAGAGTTGAGACACAAGTAAAGTATTTCAGCATGTGGATCTTCATTGGATTTTAATTCATGAATAAAAAAAAGATGATATTTAGTAGGTAAAAACTATTTTATCGCCAATCATGTCGATTTCGAAATGCTTTATAATCAAATTATTTGTACTTTTGTAATTAAAACAATGATAAAAATTAAAACTTTCTATGGTGAGCAACGATGAAATCTTGACTAACCATTTGTAAACAAACTGTTATTGACTAACCCTACCATACAAAGGCCTGTCTTTTTTCTCTAGAACTTGCAAACATAACCGCAGTATTATGCATGATAATATAAAAAAGCAATTTCACATGTTGCATCTAAAGATTAAATAAATTATCTCAAACCGAATTTCTAAAGCGAATCAACCAAGAATTCTTGAGTGAGGCCTCTTATTTATTGAGTGGACTTAGAATCAGATTCATGTTCTCGTGTTTGCCAATGAAGGATTCACGGTGCTTTAGGGCTCAAGTGATTGCCAATGATGGATTCAAAGGGAATTAGGGCTCGAGTTTATCGGATATTGCAGGAGAGGTCAGGGGAGAAACAATTTTTCATGGGAGAATTCATGTTTAATTAGGTTTAAATTTCGCAGGAGGATTTAGGATTTTACTTTTACGCGGAGTGAAATTGAAAAGGAAGAAAGGAAGGCGGCCAAGTAACCGCGTAATGAAAAAAATTCTCAAAATGAATTGGGCTAGTTTAAACAGCGTTCAGGGTTCTAATTTTTATTTTGCAAAATTCTTTTATCAGCAGTTATTGTAAAAACGCTGTCTACTATTGCAGTTGAAAACACATTTTCTTGTAGTGAACTATGTCTGAGAAGAATTCAAGTGTGATATAATGTCTATAATGTATTCAATAGTAATATATGTGTGTATTCAATTGGTACGCATATAAATGTCCTCAAACCATTCTTTGGTACTATAGAAAATATACCATATCAAAAGACAAGTATGGAGATAAGGGAACCGACTACGCATTAGACACACGATCTCTAATATAGTCATACTCATCATCAAAGGAATATAAATAGCATATGCCTATCTACCACACACACTGGAACCAAACGAGAGAATAACAACACATTTGTTTGCTACAGGAGCCACACATGTGTCCATCTAACACGACTCCTATAATCATCGGTTACCTCTACTCGGTATCGTGACAAGATCCACCTATGTGCTTGTCTACGTGAGGACTCAACTCGGTCACGACTTGGCATATGCCCATATAGGTCACTGACTGCTGGCCTAACCGAAACCGACACAGGTGGGTAGGTAGAGAATACCTAGGGGTGCAAGACAACTCTCTCTAAGGAACTCGGCAAAATAGCCCTGTAACTTCAGGAGAAGGGGTACCTCCTCACAAAGGGGGTCGTAGTGACCAGGCCCGTGCGACTGTTTACCAAAAACACAGGACTCCGCAAAGTCGTAAGACCATGTATGGGGGCTGACGCCTGCCTAGTGCTGGAAGGTCAAGGAAGTTGGTGACCTGATGACAGGGGAGCCGACGATCGAAGCCCCGGTGAACGGCGGCCGTAACTATAACTGTCCTAAGGTAGCGAAATTCCTTGTCGGGTAAGTTCTGACCAAGCTGTGACGCCCCACCCCGAGACCCACGTTAGTAAAGGGAATTAACAAGTAATTCTGTCTACTAACGCAGAGAATAGGGCTGGATAGGAGCAACCGTCATAACATACAATAGCTATGGACTAAACATGTCAAGAATATGTCTATTTTTTTTTCATTTACCTCATAAGTGGTTTGACATATCTAGTACATAACCATCACACACTATGAAGGCTAACTAAAACATTTCAGAAATAATGTAACAATATAGTGCGGAAGTAAATACAGTCACAGAACAGTAAACCCACATCAGTCATATATATACATATACATCACCATACATATCCATATAATACTATATACATATGTTGCTACAAAGTAGCTAGTGCCAAAAATATACATCCCAAATTATACAAATAATACAAAGGCGGAAACCCAAAAAGGTTATGATGAACAAGCCAACATGAAGATAGATGTGTCCCAAAAAGATCAAGCTGAACCAAAAGATAAGCAATCCAACTAACCGACACGAAAGGCGTAACGATCTGGGCACTATCTCGGAGAGAGGCTCGGTGAAATAGACATGTCTGTGAAGATGCAGACTACCTGCACCTGGACAGAAAGACCCTATGAAGCTTCACTGTTCCCTGGGATTGGCTTTGGGCCTTTCCTGCGCAGTTTAGGTGGAAGGCGAAGAAGGCCTCCTTCCGGGGGGCCCAAGTGACACAGGGACGAATGCACACAACAATAGCACATACTACATAAATATAATAGTGTCATGGATATGGAATGCTACCCCACGATCAGGCCGTCAGGGTAGACACTGGCCAATCTGGTTTGCTTCCAAAACATAAAGGAAGTTGGACAAGGATAGATAGACACACAATATCTATATTCAACAGCTAACACATATCTCTAATCATTTTCCGACACATGGCTAAACACGTGCCTCAACGCAGCGAGCCTTGACATATACATCTAATCCCAGTTTGAATGATATTTGCTTACAATGAATGACCAAATAAATAACAGAACGACATCTCATACCACTGCATTTTGTTTGAACATTTATTCAATGTTCATAAAATTAACTATCCACACTATATATTTTTATGCAACAATTATGATGGATAACCAAAAAGAATTACCGAAAGTCTCATACCAAACGGTATTACTAATCCGTTTATTCAAATTTCTCATCATACATAAATGAAAGTTCATAAAGTAAATTTATAAAATGAATTTATTATATTTAGCAACATAATAATATTTACAAATTATTACAAGAATATACAATAATTTTATAAATTAGATTTTACTAACTTTTACAACTTCCCATAAATTTAATATTATCAAATTATTTTATTTAATAAATTATATATTTTAATTATATTCATTTCCCACACACACACACACACACATATATATATATTATATAAATGTATTTATATTATATTTATTTCATTTTATTTCATTTTATTTTATTGTAGTTTTATATTTTTTTTATTTTTTAAATTATTCACTAACCGGTAGGCGGTCGATTAGTCAAATGAACGATGTCGTGATTTCATACGCCCGTAGTTTTTGTTCCAGCTACCTCCTTCCCCATTCACTTCATCTTCTTCTTCTATTATGTTCATAACACCTTACTCCATCACACTATGCTTCAATTATCCTCATATAACCAACAAACAACCCAAAAATGATCAAATTCCAAACAACAGAAGCATGAACAATGATATATGAAGAGGGATATGTAATTATACAGACATACACCTTCATGCTTCCATTAATTTTAAGAATTAGACATAGAAGTGAGTAATCAACTCACCTTAGATGGAAGAACCACAATTGCACACTTCGCTCCTCCTTGCACCTCCTTCTCCTTCACTGCAAATCACTTCTTCTTCAAATTGATGCTCAAAAGATGAATTCCACAAGCTAGATTTAGGGTATAAATTTATTTTGATTTTTATTTGATTTTGTTTCAATTTCCAGAGTGATTGAGTCTAGGTAAGTTTTGGAATTTCTTAGCGAAGTAAGTAATCCTATGAGGTTTCATCTATAAGTGGGGATGAAGACCAAAGAAGAAGAAAATTTTGGAGATGGATAAATCATGCAACTAGGGTACTGGGCTTAGTAAGAGTAGCTCTATTTTATTTTTTTCTTCCTTCTATCTTTCTTTTCTTTTGTTTCATTAAACAACACTTCAAGCCTAATTTATAACTCAAAAACCATTTAATTAATTCTTGCTCACTTAACAAATCATATTATTCCTTATTTTATAAAATTTATTTCCTATAATTTATTTATTTAATTAATTTTTTATTAAATAATAACTAATTTAATTCAAAAGTTCATTAATAAAGCACTTTCTTTTATTAAAAATAAATTCTAACTTATGATATTATTTATCATTTTATATCAAATAATTAATTTATATTTCCTACTTAATTCTTATTATTTTAATACATATTCTGTATAAAATTCCTAATTTAATTGCATTATTCTATTTTAATTAACTTAACCCATATTTATTATGTTAATTATTATTATATAATTGTTAATTAATTATTCCTCGACAATCGGTTGTTACACCGGGTGATGGTCGTCGTTGCGCGTATCTATTTTGTGCTTGCTATATTTTCTGCTGTTTGGTTTGATTGTGTATGTTTATCATAGATGTCTCGTGATGTAAGTAGGCCATGTCAGATACCTCGGCCCCATGTTATACTTAGTGTAGTATAACCTTATGATGATAGTAGTATAGTATATATGGTGTTATATGCTAACTCTTTATTTATAGGGACATGTCAGGTATGATATTTCGTACAATTGTTCCTTACTATATAGACTTGTATAGTATTTTGAGACTTCTTATCACTCACACCAGATTATTGTCTGACTCAAGGTTTTATGTTTTTTTCTTATCATCTCGGGTACCTTTAAATGAGTAAACTAGATAATAGGTTTAGGTAGTACACATTGGTTGTGCATAGGACGAGAAGAATGGTGCTTTCTCGTATATATATGCTTACTTATGCTTATACCATTGTGCAACACTATGGAGCCAACATAGTGTCTGCTATATTATGAGACAGTTTTATTTGAGTTTATTTCCATTTGTAAAAACACTATTACTATGTTATATAACTCTGTGGATCTGTGCTTTGATATGTAGTTCACTTAGTTATTATTGTCTCTCATGTTTTATATCTATGATGAAAATTATTATTTTTCGATATACTATGAGATATATGACAGGTTTTGTGATGTTTAATTTCCCTTTTAGCTCTTAATAAACATCCTACATCGGCCGAGCACTACAGCAGCATATTCTTTAAGTATATTGTGGCCAGGGGTGTAGGGCGATCGTCACATTTGTTGTTAGAGCTTAGGTTGCATAGTTGACCTGAGTTGATACCGTGATCCACTAGAGATAGGGTAGGAGTTATGACCCTCGAATGGATTGAGAGTATGTATATATACGAGAGGGACCGTGTACATATTATATATTTTGATTTTCGAAACTATATAGTAACATACAGTATATAAGTCACATGCACACACGAGTACCATTGATGCAGGTTTCTTTATGAGAAACTAATCATTCTTGTTACAGATTAAGATTGAGCCAGCATACAAGAAATGCAGCAAGGAACTCTGTATATGGAGTTGAAGAGGAAGGAGCAGGCTTGGGGGCTGCTAAACCTGACTTGCAGGCGATGTTCAACATGAAGATGGCGAACATGCAGCAAAATGCCCAGGTGGCTACTCCTAATGCTATTGGTGGTGATGGTGCTCTAGTGCAAGCTCCTAAAGTCAAATTTCCAAGATGAATAAGCACTACTCTAGTCTTGGTGGAAAACCACTCCTTGGAAAGCAATCGGCTATAGAAGTGTAGGATTAGCTGGATACCTATGAACGTAGCTTCAAGGAAATAAATCTAGAAGATGCAACGAAGAGGAAGTTAGCCTCCAAGCAACTTCATGGTTGAGCTACGGGATTGTGGAATGTTATAAGATAGATATTCCTGAGAAATAGTTTGCCTAGGAGCAGTTTAAAGCTCGATTCGAGGAGTTCATACCGACCGTCCAAAAGTCGAAATTGTTTAAGAAGTTTGTTGAGTTGAAATAAGGGGAGAAGACTTTTTCTAAATATGCAGTAGAATTTGACATGTTGTTGAAGTGCAGTTTGTCCTTTATAGACACTTCATTGAAAAAGAATGAGAAGTTCATATTTAGCCTGAATGAGTACCTAGGTGAGAAGAAGATTGGCTACATTAATGATACCTTTGAGAAGGTCGTGGAAGTAGCTTTGAGGCATGAGGGCATAAACTTGAAACCAAAAACTTAAGTTGTTATTCTTGAGGGAGAACTAAAGCCAAAGGTGAGCGGAGGTGGCAAGAGAGAGTGGAACAACAACGACAAGGAAAAGAAGCAGTCTTAGGAAGGAGGTAAACAGAAGAAGGCTAAATATGAGCCAATGTGCTTCAGTTGCAATGAGAAGGGTCACCTTAGTACGTAATATAGGGCCCTGAAGAGACGGAAAGAAAGTGTTTCAACTATGATAAGACTGACATATGAAGAAGAACTGTCTAGAGCCATATGGGAATAAGCAGAATGTATTTGCTTATGCATTGTGTGCCATTCCTACTTCGTCAACTGCTCCATCGGTGAAAGAGAAAGGGAAAGGCCCCGCTATTCAAGGTATTCGATTATGGTATATTTCTACGTATTTTGTCCAATATCAATTCTAGACCCTTTTTACATCCATTGACATAGTAGATCGGTTAGGGTCGAGTTCTGATCTGGTGGTCGGACACGGTGGATAGTTCGATCAACCTAAGCGTGGTTTTATTGAGACATAGTGCTATCACGTCATGGATGTTTGTTTGTGTATTGTGATTAATTTGTTTGGGTTTTGTTGAGTTCGATGTCATTAGAGTAACCGAAGGGATGTGGGATTATGGTGTATTATGAGATGTTGTAGATGACAATTGGGATAGAAGGAGGGCGACGGCTAGAGTTAGACCGTATAAGGATATGGTTTTGGATAGCTTGGTGTATTCGCTCGAGGTCCCGCGCGAGGAGTCTCCATCAATACCTATAGTGAGGAAATATCTGGGGTGAATGGACTATCTCCACATAGAGAAATTATGTTCTATATCAATCTAGTAGCCAATTCCTATACCTTTGAGGACGGTGACACTCAAGAAGAAACAAGGGATGAACATGTTAGTGAATAACCTGAGGGGAGGCACGGTTTATTTGTGGGAATACATTGGAGTGAGGAGTACATATGGTATTCGCATAGTGGGCTGATGACTCTTTGAGATAGAGTGGTGTACCGAGAGCTAGGTAGGCTTGTGCTGGTATTGATAGGTGATATTCTTGTCTTCTAAAGGAAGGAAGCACGACATGCACTTGAGGATGGTGCAAAAGGTACATGGGAGACATACTAGTTTAGAAATGGTGTTTTTGGCATTGATATGATTGAAGTATACTATCTGTTATGATTTTCGACGTGATGACGACTAGAGCCAGGAGTGTGGTAGACTAGATGATTAGACCTACTTTGATAGAGCGGATTGGAGCTAATCGAAGGCGATATGTTGGACTAGCAAAGATCATTGCTAAGATAGAGATAGGGTTGAGCCAGAGAAAATGAGGCGATAAAGACTCAATCGAAAAGAATGGATTTATAAAGACGATAGATTGATCTTGCTTGACTTTGAGGGGCTCGGTGTTGGGGTACTATGAGAGTACTGCCATTCAAGATTTATTACACATCCTAGTTGCGACAAGGTGAATAAGATAGACATCTTGTTAGGACGAGATAAGGAGGAATGTTGGGGATAGGATGTGTGAATTATGAAAGCATAACAGAAGAAGCCTAGTGGATTCTATGATCTTAGGTGTGCCAATGGGCATTGTAAGGATAGATACCCATTATCCACGAGTGGATTCTAAGAAGAGCTTATGAGAGGCATCATGGAAAATGGCAGTGGATCAACTGAATGATATCGAGATTGAACCAGATGCTTCGAGGCCTCGTAGACCGATTCATATTATCGGATAGATACAAAACAGCTTAAAAGTAAGATAATAGAGTCGTTGAAGGTTCAATAGGATGAAAGTGAAGGCGATTGCACTAGGAAAACCGAAGAGAGCATAAAGACTGCATATCCGGAGCTCTTTGCATGGTAAAGCCTGCTGTTTATCGTGTTTACTTTCACTTTTGATACAATATAGGATAGTTTAGTATCTCGCATGCTAGGATAGGTTTGTTTATACTATGACTGCATGGTTGCCTATTTGATATGTTTGATGGTTGCATAATATTGTTAGGCATGTGGGGATAACTATGGTCGACTATTCTTTGAATTGTTTAGGGATTTTATGGGCGAAATTCCTAAAGGGGGAAGAGTGTAACAACCCATATTTTACGTAACGGTGGGTTGAAAATTTTTAGTTTTATATTTATTTGAGGTCGTATGACCCTAAAACTATGGTAAATGATTACTAGGGGTCTTTTTCACCTTCAAAATTTTTATCGGACAATTTGGATCAGAAATTCATGAAAGGCCTATAACTTTTGATAATGGTTGATTTAGGGTCTGAAACCACTTTCATTAGATCGGAATGACTGTTTCTCTTTCCGTAGAGTGTTTATATTAGGAAAACAGACTTACCGTTTAGTAGATATAGTCGTTTTAAGTTTAGACTACTCCTGGCTAGATTAGTGGGTGATTAATTACGCCCAAACTTGAGCCCACTTACCCATTTCAGAATTTGTGCCTAATTGGGACTAATGGAACAAATATAATTCATTTCCTACTTCCGAAAAACAGTTCTAAACCTTAAAAAAAGCTCCTCCTTTTCATACTATTCTTAGCCTAAAATGCAATTAGAGGGGTAATTAGCAAAGGGGATAGTAGATCTATCATTTTGGGTGCTTTAGCATTCGTTTTCTTGCAGTCCATTTCAAATATTAGCATTAGAGTTGGTAGTTTAGGTGTTAGGTGAGTGGTTTATGATCTCTCATTATTTTATACTTGTTATATGGTTTAAAATGTTGGTTTTAAGATGATTTCTATGCTAAAACATTTTCAAACTCTAATCAAACCTTAATAACATGTTTATAAATGTTGTATGGATATTAATGATTGATGTTTTCTCTTGTATGTATTGTTTCGATGTGTTTGTTAGTGTAGTTAGGATGTGATTGTTATTTTGGGTAAAACAGGGTCAAACGAGTTCAAAATCGAACGAGACTTGGAGATGCTATTGAGGAGAATTTAGGGAGCTTGCAGTTCAGGTAGCAGTTCGATTGGGGGTGACTTGGTTACTCGAATTCAGGTCGGTGGAGACATGAAACCCAGCTCATACTCCAAAAGGAGCACGCCACAACCTCTCAACATGAAGCTGGTGAAAGTTCCAGATCCGTGTCACACACTATCACAGATGACTAGAATCCGGTGACCTAAGCTATTCCGAGCGCCACTGTGAATTCCTCTATCGAGCCTGGCTCCAATCCGAAGAAGCCGCATATTGTCACATCTAGTGGGCTCTCCCTAATTATGGAAGGAGGTTCCGGTGGTACTCCAGCTCACGTGGGGGACCAATCCGGAGAAGGTATTTCATTAATCTGACCCGTTCTTCAGAAAGTTAGTTTGTCCCGAATCGATATATCTAATCTTTTTAGTTATGTTTCCTCAACTTTAGGTCAGCCGGCTACAGTTCCACCTCTTCTTCAAGAATCTAAACCAGGTCGTCAGGTGCCTATAACGGAGTCGGTTACTATCACAGCTTCGGCAGCGACCCAAGACGTCCCAGAAGAGGAAGCTTTAATGATCAATGAGCACTTGGTGGACACTTTTTTGAGGGAAGAAAGTGATCCGTGTTAGGAGATTCCTACTGATGACGGCGTTATGTTTATTGGAACTTCCTAATCCTTGTCAGACCCTTCTATGCAAGAAATGGCACAGAAACTTTGGGCGGACATTGCCCTGAGACGAAAGTCAAGTAGGAGAAAATGGAGATCATTCCTCTTCCCATCTCCATCGTTTTTCCTAGAGAAACTGTGGATGCTTCCGCTCCTCAGCCAGAACCTGCTCAAGATGCACTTACTGGGTCAACCCATTCTATTTCGGTGAAAGGCCAAGGAAGTGAGAAGAGAGGAGAGAAGAGGAGTGGGGAAATTTTGAGTGAAATCTCTCCCGATTCCAAGAAGAAGAAGAGGAAGCTGAGAAGGAAGTTATTCTTTGTGTGTACTCATGCTCCCAAGTCTTTTAGGCCTTATTGGCTGAATTTGTATGGGATCGTCCCCTAGTTTTAGATTCTTTTACTGTGACTACTTGTACTTGACTTTTCAAGCTTATATAAATAAAGATCTTTTACTTTTGTCGAACTTTTATGTGAATTTTCTTACGTGGTTGAGCTACTACATTTTCCATTCAATGTACTTGTAATACGTTACTCACTGATTCGAATGATAATCCGTTAATTTTATTCCAAGGCATCCATACGGTCATGGCCGCAAGTCATACTAGACATTGGGCTCAAGCCCTAGTGTTATGCTGTCGGATTCAGCGGTTTAAGCGATTATACTCCTGCCCCCAGTTCTCGGGTTAAAGGAGTTAGATAGTGGATGGTAGAATTCCATCTTTAGCAAATTTATACTCCTTCTGTCGGTTTCAAGTTAGAGTTTATGGAATAGTGGGTGGTCGAACCGCACTCTTCTATCTGTTTATACTGATATCTGCAATCAGGAGATAAGAGTTAGTTGGCGGGTGATCGAATCGCACCCAATTTGTGTTTATACTCTAGTCCACACTCTATGGACTTAGAGTTATTTCAAAAAATAGTCGGAACATACTTTTCTTAATTGATTGATTTGCCCCCAAGTCTGGGGTTTAACTTAGCGAGCGATCGATCATGTCACTATCGCTTTTGATTCATGTCTGTCCCATTGTTTGGTGGGATTAATTTGATTATTGGATGGTCAAGTCGCATCCATTTCTCATTAGGTACTCCGTCGATTAGGTTGTGAGCGAGAATCATCGAATGAATGGTCGGACCATGTTCATTTTGTTTAGTTCAGTCGTGAACTTGTGTAACCGGTTGGCTCCAACCTCTGGGAACCTGCTCGGACATGTCAATATTAGTTGGTCGGGTATCACAACTAACATGTAATGCTACAGTAATCATAGATGTGAAGGAAATTTCAAACTTTTATTTGCCAAATGGAAAGAAATGACATAATTTGTCTTATTACATATCTGGAAAATCAAATGCTAAACCAAATTCAGAAATTAAATACAACTGAATGAAAAAGAATAACCTAAGTGAAATAGCGTCGTAAATGCTCGTTATTCCACGCCGTTGGGAGTGTGACGCCATCAACAGTCGCTAGATTGAAAGCTCCTTCTCCAAGCTTCTATACAATGAGGTACGATCCTTCCCAAGTAGGATTCATGTGTGATGGGACAGGAAAAACCCGTTTCAAGGCGAGATCACCGATTTCGAAGGTCTTAGGTCGGACTTTAGTGTTGTAGTATCGGGCGACCCGATATCGATGTGCAGCTGCGGTCAAATCAGCTTCTTTGCACTTTTCATCTACCAAATCTAGAGATTCTAAAAGGACATCTCTATTCGTTGTGAGGTCGTAGTAGGTCACTCGATGAGAAGGGACTTCGATTTCAACAAGAATGACGGCTTCAGAGCTGTAAGCAAGAGCAAATGGAGTATGGCCAGTTGCAGACGTGTGGGTGGTTCTGTAAGCCCATGATGTTGTTGGGAGTCCATCCACCCACTTTCCTCTAGTCTTTTCCAAACATTTCTTCAGAATGAACTTTATGATTATTTTCACAGCTTCAACTTATCCATTTTCTTGAGGGTGAGCAACTACCACAAATCTCTTTTCGATATGATGTCGATGGCAGAAGTCTTTGAATTCGGCGTTGTTGAATTGGGTTCCATTATCAGTTGCAATGGTTCGCAAAAGGCCAAAATGACATATGATGTTCCGGACAATGAAATTGATTACTTTCTTTATCGTGATTATGGTTAAAGGTTTTGCTTTGGCCTATTTAGTGAAGTAATCAACTACTACGATGGGTACTTCGCACTACCTTAGAGATCGGTAAGGAATCGTAATATCTATGCACTATGTGGCAAACGATCATGGACTGACCATTTGTGTAATTTCCATTGGCATAACTCTCAGAACTTTTACGTACATCTTGCACTTTTCGCATCGCTTAGCGTAATCAACAGCATCTCGGTTGACAGTTGGCCAGTAATACCCATAATGGAGTATTTTCTTTGCTAAAGTTTGCCCACCAGTTTGATCGCCACATTCCCCTTCATGAACTTCCCTTAGGACTCGTTTTATCTCATCATGAGCGATACACCGGAGCAGAGAAATGAAAAACCCCTTTCTATACATGACTCCTTCCTGAATGATATATCGCGAAGCTTTGAGGAGGATTTACCATCTTTCATTCGTCCGTTTGGGAAGGACTCCCCATAGCAAATAATATTTAATTGAAGTCATCCACGACTCCTTCTCAGGCTCCGTCTCTAGTATCCAATCGCTTTCCATCTGGTTTATGCTCGGAGTGTTTAATACTTTGACTGGAACCAAGCCATTTGTTGTACATCCTCGATGCTAGCAAACTTTCCCAATGAACCGGTCTCTTTGTTTTGATCTCGAGGAATGTGCGTGATGTCATAACACTCAAAGTCAGTCAATAGCTCTTGGACTAGGATAAGGTACAAAGCGAGTCATTGTCCTTTAGCATGATAATCTCCCCTAACTTGGTATACCGCCAATTGGGAATCGCAAAAGATTTCAAGAGACTTTATTCCCAGTTCTCTGGCAGGTTTGAGTCCAGCAATCAGAGCTTCATACTCAACTTCATTATTCTTTGCAGGGAAGTCAAACTTCAAAGCGTAGCAAATTGATTGATCTTCTGGAGTTACTAGCACGACTCCGTCTCCAGAACAACGATCATTGGATGCTCCATTCATATACATTTTCCACCAAATGTTAGGGGCTCCACCGCTCTCTGGGAGATCATCCCGTGAAATGAATTCTGTTATAAAGTATGCCAATGACTATCCCTGGATAGCTCTCCGAGGGAGATAAGCGGTATCGAATTGGCTTAGTTCGATGTCTCACTTCAGTAACATTCTAGACGTCTCAGGTCACTGTAAGACCTATCGTAATGGCTGATCGGTGTAAACATTGATGCGATGAGCTTGAAAATAAAGGTGGAGCTTTCGTGAAGCAATCAACAAGCAATACTCTAATTTATCTATCTTTGGATAGTTCCTTTCAGATCCTGTCAATCGCTTTCTAACATAATAGATCGGTCTTTGGATTCAATTCTCCTCGTGAAGCAGTGCGGCACTTATAGCATGTACCGACACAGCCAAGTAGATATACAAGTCTTCGTAATCCACTTGCTTTGACAAGATGGGAGGTCTCTCTAAGTGGTTTACCAAAGCTTGGAATGCGTCTTCACAATCCTATGTCCATTCAAAGTTCCTTTTCCCTCTTCTACTCAAGTCAAAGAAAGAAATGCATTTATCGGTGGCTCTGGAAATAAATGGACTTAGGGCGGCAATCTTCCCTTATAGGCTCTGTACTTGTTTGATGGTCTTTGGTTCTTGGATGTTGCGAATAGCTCGAATCATTTTGGGATTAGTTTCGATGCCGCAAGCGTTGACGATGAAACCCAAGAACTTTCCCAATGCAACGCCCAACGAACATTCAGAGGATTGATCTTTATTTTGTAACATTAGAGGATATCGAACATCTCTACTGAGTCTCTAATGTGGTCGCTTGATCATTGTGACTTCACGAGCATATCATCTACGTATACCTCCATTGTCTTTCTAATCCGATCTTTTAACATTTGGTTGACCATGCGCTGATAAGTTGCTCCAGCATTCTTTAAACCAAATGGTATTACTACATAACAATACTATCCCACGTCGATAATAAAGCTAGTGTGCTCTTGGTTGGGGATGTGCATCGGGATTTGATTATAACCGGCGTACACATCCATGAAAGATAGAAACTAGTGTCCTGCAGTTGAATCGACCAACTGGTCGATCCTTGGAAGGGGAAACCATCTTTCGGACACGCCTTGTTTAATTCCAAATAGTCAACATATGTTCGCCACTTTTCATTAGCCTTTCTCATAAGTACAGGATTGGACACCCATTTAGGGTAGAGACATCGCAAATAAACTCATTGCTTTTGAGTCTATCCACCTCCTCTTTAAGGGAGATAAATCTCTTTGGATCCATGTCATGCCTTTTCTATTTCACCAGGACATGCCTCGGGTCGATATTCAATATGTGACTCACAATGGCAGGCAAGATCCCGCATATATCCAAATGAGTCCAAGTGAACACATCAAGGTTCGCTTGGAGAAAACCAACAAGTTCTTTCATCATCGAGGTGCTGAGGTGTGATCCGATCTTTAGGACCCATGATGAGTTATCGTGGCCGACCGTGATGTCGATTATCAGCTCAGCCGGTGCAGCCTTGGTCGCTTTGGGCTTCTCCTAATCATCCCTCGGATCTATGTCTTTATAGAACCGACCGTGGCGCCCGAGCCAAGGCCCAGACGCTGGTTGTCCATCTTCGGTGGCTTGGATGCGAAGAGACTTGTCCACACCCTTACCTTTCTCCTTCCGCTGAGCGTCCCTCAACTCTGCCGCATAGCAGGCACGTCTGGTCGCCTGATCTCCATGCATAACTCCTACGCCATTGTCGGTTGGGAATTTTAAGGTAAGACGCCAAGGGGCGATGGCTGCTCGAAATTCAGAAAGGGTCGGTCGACCAAGAAAAACATTATACGGGGAGTCCACATCCAGCTCTATAAATGGAAACATCCGCACTCTCGTGTGGTCGCCTTCTCCTACTCCACGGGCAATTCAACATAACCGATAGCTTTGGTCGTAACACCGTTAAAGCCATGGATGTAGGCTTTAGACGGTTTCAAGTCCTTGGCTTCCATCCTCATCAGATCGTAATGCTTTTTTAAAATAATATTCACGGAACTCCCATAATCAATCAAGATCTTCCTCACTAAGGCGGGGCTAATCATGGCTGAAATGACCATTGGGCTAATCGTCGGTGCCTCTACATTATCTGCATCTCCGTTTTTGAATACAACATCGTTTGATACTCTGCTGTTTGGCCAGAGCCCCATCTTCTATATTTGAATAACAGTCAAAATTCACATGCTTGATTCCGCTAGTGTAGCGCTCAATCTCATGCCAGCTCTTATCAACTGGATGTAATCCTCCGACTATTGTATGATAACTAGTCTTCCACCAATCCGCATAGGCTCCTAAGCCATGTGCGGTGCTTGTCCTCGGTTGGGGTCGAATGTCCCTTGCCCACCATCCTACGGGGCTTTAACAAACTGCTATAGTTTTCTTTCCCGAATCAGTTTCTTGATAACATCTTGGAGATGCCTACACTCATTTGTGTTGTGACCATAACATTCATGGAACTGGAAATATTTTCCAATATGCTTTTATTTCTCCATCAATTCCTTCGGAGGTGGCTTCCTATACTGCATGGTGTTGCATGTAGACAAGTAGACACTCTCTAGAGACACATTCAATGGTTTGTAGGTATCATACATTGGAATCCTTGACTATCCTCTTCTAGAATCCTTCTCTCATTCACGGTTCCTATCACTGCCTTTCTTTTGCTGATTCGGTTTATTTTGACATTTACTTGAACTTTTCCGAAACTCTCCCCAAACTGCTTCACTGCTACTCTGCACTCCCTCTCCACTCGGTCTGACAACATTCTTCTTCCTAGAGAATCTATCTTCCTCTTTCCTCAAATACCGAGCTGCTTTTGCATAGAAACGCTCCAACGTCGTGGGTGGTTTACTAGCTAACCAATCGCCGAATTCAGATTCTGGGTCAATCCCTATTATTACCGCCATCAATATTAAATGGTCATTCGGATTACTGACTTCTGTGACGGCTGTATGAAATCTCTCCAAATAGTCCTTCAACGACTCTCCCGGAGCTTGGATCACACTTGATAGGGACATTATATCTTTGGTGCGAGTTGCATGCATACATAAATGATCCACAAATTTTGTTACTAAATCGTCAAATCTAGAGATTGATCATGGGGGTAATCTCATAAACCAAATCGTCGCTATACCAAAGAGAGTAATATGAAAACATCTGCAATTTGTGGCGTAATCAGCTCATGCGGAATCCATTAGCCATTCATATCTCATGATGTGCTGCCTGGGGTTGGTTTTTCCCTCGTAAGTAGGCATCGACGACATGCTAAATCTCCTCGGATATTCTGTGTGTAAAATATTGTCTATAAATGAGGTATGGCTTCTGGTGATCCCCCAATCATCATTGGTTAAACCCTGACTTTTCCTTACTAGCTGTCTGACAATAGCCGACAAGTCCAATGTTTGGATAGTTGGAGCCAAGCAGTAGTGGTGCTCCACCTCATGTGAATGGTCCGGTCGATGTCTACGGGCCGTTCCACACCTTCCTGGCTCAACATCATCTCGATATGCTTCGCATGCGTTCACAATGTCGACATTCTAGAGAGGTAACTGATCTACATTAACTTGAACTCCAGCATCCAGATCAACCGCGACGTTACTAATGTGCATTCTCCCCATCATCTGCTATAACCTTCCTCCAATTGGATTGGCACCGATCGTTCTAGATGGATCCGCACCGATCGTGATCGGTCTGTCTGGATCGGTCGGATGATGGCGGGTCGATGTTTCGGCATGGTATCCATCGGTTCTGTGACATCTACGTCTGTGATAGTCATCGGATGAGGTTAAGCTCTCCGATGTAGAATAGGGAGTTGCCTCCCTCCTAGTTTTTCCACGTTATTAATCCCTGAGTTGATTCATTTGATTGATATTGGCTTGAATCTGCTGGTTCAACTGTCGAAGGCTATTCATGAGCTCTTTCATCAGATTCTGGAAATAAGATCTTGTGATGGAATCAAATGGATTTTGGACATCAACTGGATTGGTTGCATTAACATATATTGGTAGATTGCTCTAGCCTCCTTGCTAGATGTTGCATTCTCGTTTCCCTCTGTGTTTTGAGCGGTAGATCTGGTGTTTCTAACCACTATTGATAGTTTTCATTAGACTTTTGCAAATCTGAATAGAACGGATAAACAATTTGAAGGTAATTTTTCATCTCTTCTTGGGATTTGTGCAATCCAGTAGCAGCAAAGGGATCCAAAAGAAGCTGAGAAGCTTGCCTCTCAATAAAAGCACCAAAATGTTTGTACCAAAAATTGGCACAAACACCTAATAGAGGTATTGCAGAGAAATAAATAAAGAATAATAAATGAAAACAGAAGGAATAAGCAATTAAATAACATAAAATAAGCAATAACAAGAATGCAACAATTTATAGTGGTTCGACATTAAAAGCCTACGTCAACTTTGGAGAAATAACTTTATTAATCACTTGAATTGCCGAATGCAGAGGGATGGATCGGAGTAGAACCCTTAGTTACAAAAAAGTGCAAAGCAACAAGTAGCATAAAGATCCCGAAAATGAACAATCAAGTCTATATTTCTAGGGGAAGACAACGAAATATCTTCCTGAAATTTCGGCATTGGAGTCTCCAGATCCAGAAGAAGTCACAATATCGATTGCAGGTCCCATATCATCAATAATAACGATCAACACCGACTGTTTCGTGAGCTTATTTTGGCACGCGATTGATATGGTGGGACACATTCTTCAATATATTGATGTTCCCAAAATTTCATGTGTATTCAACTTGTAGATTTTGAGATATCGATCATTTTTTGCTGGGTTGAACTATAATATCGATACAATAAGATCCATATTTAGTGAATATGGATCGTATCCGATCCATTTTCGATAAATGGCATATTTTCATATTTGGGTTGTTCTATTGAGTCCATCATTCGCTTTCGCTTTACCGCTGCTTCATATAATCATTTGTGCCTGATCTATGGGGTTCATGATGGTTAATCTAACGTGTCAATCTTGATGGCAGTCGAGTCTAACTTGTCCAGTCAGTTTGGGTATAGCCGGGCCAGAAAGCCGGATAACAATTACTCACCTAGATTCTTGGTTGACTGCCATTTTTAGTTCCCTTAGCTTTGATCTTCTTCTTTTTCTTTATTTTCTTCTTAGGCCACAAACACATTATATTTCTCCAAGGCTGATGTTTTTATTTTATGTGAGTTGAATGAAAGGAAAAGAGGGAAAATAGTCACTTTATTCACATGAATAATTGGGCCACCGCTCCATTACTCCCCTTCCTTATTTAATTTATCTTAGTTAAGTCTCGTTATGTGATAATCGTGATAAGTAAATATACATCTAAATACTTATCACACCTCATTATTTAATTTCCTAATTTAATAACTTAAATCTTTATTCTCATAGTTAATTCTTTTCTTAATTATTTATTAATTTATGGGGTGTTATAGGCTTCACTTAGGAACTTCATCCTCGATATTCTGATTGAGTATTAGCTATATCCCTATCGAATTTTCGATGGTATAAATACATACGCTCTTTACGAATATGTATCTGTTTAATACACGGACCAACCACCGTATTATACATACACATGGTTTATGAGAAAACATAACAAACATACATGTAATCTAAACAAACAATTCAGCAATTTTGAAGTTCTTTTACATAATATGAGTGCGTATCAATTCACCACCTTATTCCGAAGTTCCTTCAAATCTCAGTCTAAAATTTGAATGAGCTTCCTTACATAAGTCATATTATCCAGCAACTAAATCTTCTATAGTTTTCAAAATAACAACATCCCTAGGGTCTTTAACACACTTCCTTCGATGTGATACATGAAACACATTAAGGACTCAAACAAAAGCACTCGACATTCCACCCTATAAGTTACTTTGCCGATTCTTTCTAGTATTGAAAATGGGCCAACGTATCTCGGTACTAACTTTCCATCCTTCCCAAATCTCATAGTGCCTCTCATCAGAATTTGACAAATAAATGATCTCCTAGATAAAATTCTAAGCCCTTCCGCTGTTTATCGGCGCAACACTTCTGCCTTGATTAAGCATCTTTCATTCTTTGCCAAATAAAGTCAACCTTCTTCAAAGCTTCTCTTACAGGATCCGACAAACAAGCTTATCTCCTATCTAGTGCCAACTTTCTGACAACTTACAAGGTCTTCCATTCAATGCTCAAAAGGTGTCATCCCAATATTGGACCGGTAACTATAATTGTATGAAAATTCTACTAAGTGCAAATGAGCTTCCCAATATCGATCGAAGTCTATAACACATGCTCTTAGCAAATCTTCTAGCACTCGATTGACCCTCTCTGCCTGACCATTTGTCTATAGATGGCAAGCAATACTCAAGCAATTCCAAACCTAATGCACTCTATCGACTTTGCCAAAATTTATTGGAAAACAAAGGGTCTCGATCGCTATCTATAGTAGAGGGAACTCCATGTATTTTACAATAGTCTTAACACATATCTCGACTAACCTTGATGCCATCCTCGTGTACTTTACCAAAATGAAATGGACACTCTTAGTTATTCTATCCACTACCTATATACTCTCGTTCCCTACCCTTTCCCTTGACAATCCTTCTACAAAGTCCATCAAAACCAAATCCCACTTCCATACTGGCACTTCCAAAGGTTGGGGAAGTCCACTTGGCAGTCAATGTTCGATCTTACCTATTGGCATATGAAACATCTCTTCACAAATTCCCCAACATAACTTTTCATTCCTTCCCAGTAGAAACTCCGTTCCATATCTCGGTACATCTTGGTACCCTCGGATATAAAACAAACTTTGATCGATGACATTTGTCCATGACTAGCTTCAGAAAGTCTCCATTATCCGGGACACACAACCTCCCCTTCTTCCAAAGCCAACCTCTCTTGTCAATACTAAAGTCCTTCAGCTCTTAGGCCTCGATACAACCCTTTAGGATATTAATCCTTTCAGCTCATAATGGATATTCCTTCTACCTCTTGGTAATCTTTTCAATGAGAGCTGTGTGTACACCCAAGTATGGGAACATCCTAGAAGTTCACCATGAACTAGCACTCAAATAAAACTAAACATTAGAAGAACCTAGCATCTCTAAAACATTACACTCTTCAATCATAGCCAAAACACTACTATGTTTCTTTCGATTATGGAATTAGCAACCTTATTCCCTTCCCTGGAGAAAAATCGATCCCAGGATCATAAGATGCCAAAAACTCTAACCATATCTATGATCTCATGTTCAACTCCTTCTAAGAGAACAAATTCTCAAAGACTTATGATTAATGAACAACTCAAACCTTTCTCTAAGAAGGTAATGCCTCTAAATCTTTAGCGCAAAGATAATTGTCCCTAAATCCAAATCATGAGTAAAATACCAAACCTCATAGGCTCTTAACTGCGTAGATGCATAAGCTATTACCTTGACCCCTACATCAACACTTCCCCTAACCTAGAACCTAAAGCATTTGTGTACAATGCCATATCTTTATTCCCTTCTAGCATGACTAAAATTGGAGTGTCCATTAGCCAAAGCTTCAACCCATGGAATGCCATCTCATGCTCCTTCGTCCAAACATACCTCTCATTCTTTCTAGTAAGTCTGATCAATGGCGATACCACCCTAAAGAAGTCCTTGACGAACCTTCGATAGTACCACTCCAATCTAAAGAAACTCCTTATCTCGGTAACAATCTCGAGTCTCTTCCAACTATCCATGGCTTCTACCTTTGAAGGATCTACAGCCTTCCTTCGGAAATACATCTCCATGGAACTTAACTTCTTGCTTTTAAAAGTGATACTTGGAAAACTTCACCTTCAACTTTTGCTATATCAAGGTCTCCATTACCAATCTAAGGTGAACTCCATGATCTTTCTCATTGTTAGAATACATTAGAATATCATCTATAAAGATCAGCACAAACATGTCCAACTGATTGCGAAAGTCCCGGTTCATAAGATCTACAAAGAACGTTGAAGCGGTAGGTAGGCTAAAGGGCATGACTAACCATTCATATGAACTATACCTTGTCCTGAACATGGTAAAAGGAGTACTTTGCTAATCAACTCATGGTTGATGGAATCCCGAAGCCAAATCCAACTATGAGAATACTCTATCTCCGCTTACATGATCAAATAAATCGTCTCCTTGGTAATGTATAACAATTCTTCACTACCAACTCATTCAACTTCCTATAGTCGATATACTTTCAAAGTGATCCATCTGACTTCTTCACAAATACCACAAAATCTCCCCATAGTGAACTACTTGGTCTAATAAAACTCCTATGCATAAGTTCCACCAACTGCTTCTTCAACTCTTCCATTTTCTTAGGCAGCATTCTATTAGACAGTTTACATCAGGTTGTGCCCCTGGATGTGTAGTTAAAGCACTTAGCAGTTCCATAGCAGTGAAGGTGCAAAAAGTCATAGCGGGGATAAGGCGGGATATAGCAAAAAATAGCAGAGGTGTAAAAAGCTTCATCAGATATAACACCAATTATTTAAAGTTAATTTATTCTCACTCTCACATCATTTGAATAGGAAAAAGAAATAATTTTTAATCTTAAATAATAAAACCAAAGGATATCATGATTTATGTAGTCCATACTTGGTGACTATAATAGGTTTCTAACTTATATTGAGCACTTATTCCTTAAAATTAGGTCTTTACCATAACTTTTTTAATATGGTTTAAAAGAGAACTAGTCAAATCAACATTTTTATATTAATGTTGCTAAAACGGGTGCAAAAAAGCCTTCATTTAATGGGAGTAGCAGAAAATAACGAGGTTTAAAATGGATATACTGTTTAATAGCGCTATATTGAAAAAGCGTAGCGGCCGAGGAGCGCTATTGGTTATAGCAAGAATTTTGTAGAGCTTTAGTGGGGCTTTAACTGCACAGGCCCTTGGTACCAAATCGATGCAGAACTTAATCGTTCTTCTCGGAGGTAATCCCATTACTGGTTCAATGATATCCGCAAATTCTTGAAACACAAAAACTCTATTTACCTCCTCTTCTAAACTTCCCATAGCACATAATGAAACCCCGGACCTTCCCTTTATTTCTTCCAAAGATATCAACATCCTTTCTCTTCCCTTCGAATTCCATAATGCAGTAATTCTCTTACCACAATAAATTATGGCATCGTTCTGGGCTAGCCAATCCATACCAAAAATCACCCCATACTCCTCGAAGTCAAACACAAATGGGTTGTAAGAAAACAAGTGGTCACACAGAAAAAACCCTAGATCGGTGCACCTTAACCTGAGAGTGGTATACTCACCAATCAGATTAACCACACGCAAAGAAGTAATAAGATGGGTAACATCCAACCCTAATCAATTAACTACATCTTTCAAAATGAAAGAATATATAGCTCTAGTATCAAATAGAACTTTAGCTAGAAAATTAGAAATCGAAATCATACCTCCAAGCACTAGTCACTTTCCTTTCTCCTCGGTTGTTGGTCTTGAGGATGTCCCTTCTAAAGCAAATAGCGTTGTCTACTACAGCTCTGAACAATCCTTCTTCTTGTGACCCGGTGTGTCACAATTGAAGCACTTGACTTTGACTGCTCCAGTTGGCTGCAGTTATTTGGATGCCCAGTGCCTCTTCTACCCATGATTATAATATAAAATCTTCGGAAGGTCCATTTGGCCAACTCCTTCCAACATGTTTCCTCTCGAATGTTGACCTTTTCCCCTTTTTGGTATGGACCAAAACAACTTCTTCAGTTCCACTTTCGACTACACCTCCATCTTTCTCTCCTCTCGGTATATGCTATCATGCCTTTGGGTCATGTCTATAATGAAATCATAAGGAGATGGTAGATGTGTTATTACCTTGTGATTCAAACCCAACTTCATGAAAGAGTTAGTAGTACATCTGAGGGGCGGTTATTTAATTCATTACATAAGTCTAACTCTATTGTCAATCTTATCCGTAGTAATGGTATTTATTTTCATTTATATACTTTATTATATTATGATATTATTAGTTAAGTAATTAATTTAAAGTATGTTAATAAAGAAAATCCTTAAATAAAATGTTATGTGGTTGTAGTTGCAAATAGTTACAATCCCGAGTAATTAATCACAAAATAGAGTGACATTTTTTTAAATATTCCTAGTCAAGATGTTTCGAGAAAGGATATCAATACATCTGTTTAGACCGGAGTACATAACGCTCTCCAGAAGTTGGACAGTGTATTACTCCTGGCTATTGGGAGCACTAAGTGGTTATGTACTTGTAGTTATTGGATAACTATGGAATGACTCATCCGAGAGTTTTTTGTTGGTTGATGATAACTAAGTCAAACTTGAAATTTTGGTGTGACAATGTTACACGGTTCCCTTGATTTAAGAATACCGTGAAACTTCACTGCGAATACTCCACTTTTATTATAGTTAAACCATGGCATGACGATCCATTGAGCGACTATAGTTAGGTCTGAGTTGAAGCATTGGACGTGAAGCACTATTCAATGTCGCCTTGAATGTGTGAGGTTAGTATCATGGTTAACTATAGTAAACTCAAAGTCAAAATATATGGCCAAAGTAGAAAGGTTAATAATAAATTTTATATTGAACCAAGGAATTTGTTTTGGAGACTAACAAAGTTGAATGTGGAAAATATTGGAGTTTTGACCAATACAAACTTCCATATATCCTAAAGTGATGTAGTTTCAATGAAGAGAATGTGTATATTATCGTTATTGAAGGTAGTGTAATGCCCCCATTATTTTTAACATCTAAAATCAATTACAAACGCCATAAAATACAATTGCAACTAATTTCCAATACTAAAAGTAGTTGATCGTCTATTTTATAATTTAAAATTTCAAAACTATGGAAGTAAAAGAGAAACCTCATAGCGGATTCAAACATCAATATAAATATAAATTATCTCAATAATACAATTATTATACAATATCATTGCATCAATGCACATTTCAATATATCATTTATCACTAACTCATACAGAATATAACAATTTTATAAAGAGCATACCAAATCAGCTATCCACGGTATAGCCTATATCCACACTTTCATACCTTCTTTTGCTCCTACCTGCAACTTCACAACTTTACATACATGCATAAATACATACAATATAAAGCGATAAAGGGTATCAACTATGTTTGGACTGCGTCTAACCCTATACACTCCGGCCAAAGGCTCAAGAGTTATCATATAGAAAGAGACTACCAGTGAACCCTTTAGGGGATCGAGCCCACATAGTTCCATTTCCTTCTCTTCTCCTACATCTTAATACTTGTTAATACATAATAAACATAACATACATGCAACCGATGAAAGCATGAAAAACTACTCCTACTAAACCATTATAAATATAGTGTAACAACAGTAATACCATGCATATCCATTAAGTATCACACACATTTGACAACACTCGGTGTATGACAACCCGCACTTCCCGACACACATCGATCCAAAGCTCAGTGTAGCTTTCTGCCTCGTGTCATGCTGAGAAACGCACATCATCAGGGTTTTACCTTTAACATTCCAGAGACTAAGATGAACGTATATAATCTAAGATATATTAAACTTTTAGAACTCGCAGCGGAAGGAATAACACATATATAACATAGAAAATTGTCCATCTCAGAAAATATCCAAATCACAGTCTCAGAAAAATCAGTATGTGACCCAATATAGAGTATATAGAAAATTATCTCTCAAAGTCTGATGCAGGGAAATAAAATGTAATGATATGATAGAATAGTACATGGGGTGTAAACATGATTAAAAGCAGTCACAAAAGATAAGAATGATCGTCCAAGTATCATCAATGGGCCAATCATCCGCTGCCATGTCCACCTATGATGGGGAAAAGATGGAAAAAGAATGGGTCAAACAGAAAGTCTAGTAAATGAGTACAAGTTTAATATGTGATGATCATGTGCAGTTAACTACAATATTGTTCTAAATGACATAGAGTGTGCTACAGGTGTCCGTGAATTTCTAAGGTCTAATACCTAAGGGTTCTTATCTAACACAAAGGGTTGAACTATAAGTCAAACCTTACACTAACGATCGACCAACGCTCCTATAGATATCCAATGAGAAAATACTTCTCGTGGGCGACTGTAGGAACTGCTCTCCCAAAAATATATATATATCATCGCTACGCCTAAAGAGGGAGAACCTCGAAATGCAAACTCGCTGTATGAATCATCGTATACACTCGTGTCTATCTCTCGAACATAGTACAAATACCTCTTATTGTGCTACGTCGGTGTCCACCTGTACCACGTCACGTTAGAACCATGCCTACAAGGAATCATGTTTGTATGATGTGCACGTAAATGTGCATATTTTTACTTCCATATTTAATCTAATTTAATTAAATAAATGAGCGTATAGGGTATTTTGACATGTTTAAACCAAAATTTAATTATTTTCAAATCGTCATTTATTCATCTACATTTAGGAGCAAAATGGTCATTTTTGTGTATGAATTAATTTGAGAAAATTTACTTGGATACTTTAATGTTATTTTGTAGGAATTTTAGTGAATTTTGGAAGAGGCTTCATGAAGATATGCTTGCACAAGAGTTAGGAAACAAATGAAGATGGAAATAAATCATTTCATGCAACATGGAGGACCCCACCTACCCACTTACCATGATCTCCTATTAAGAGCTAATGTACATGATTAAAGCTACATGCAATTTAAATGGAGGATTATACTCATGCTAATGATAACTTGGAGGCCACACTTCCTCAATGGTATTTTGAGTAGTCCCCAAAAATATGGATTAGAGTTTCAAACATGTATAATACCCCTTATGTTTCATGTAATGAGCTTTTAGCCTCCTCTTTAGTTAGTTTAATTTTAAGCTCAAAAATAAACAAAAACTCTCTTTTCTTTTTCATGACTTCTTAGCCATTTCTCTTTTGTAATTTTATTTATGCAATTTTAATTCATGCTCTTTTCTATTTACATGTTCTTTTCTTTTATGTCAGTAGCTTAGATTTTATTGTATGCAAGTAGATTGGCTCTCATTTTATTTTAATTAGCTCTCTTTTTCCTCTTGCTTTTGTTTTATGTTGAATTCTACATTTGTTGACATGATAACAAATATGAGAAGCTAAACCCCTTCAATTTAGGGGTAATGAAGCTCTCTTAATCATGTAGATTCAACATTTTGATAGCTTGTGGTCTCTTTTTGTTCTTAATGACAATGTTTGATGTGGTTAAACTTTGTTGTTTTAGCTTTGAATTTGATAGTCTATGTTGTTGACACCAAATAGACTATGCTTAAACAAACATAAACATAAATTACCTCTTCATCTACATATGATTATGGTAATGAAGTGAATTTGAAAATCAAAATTTGGTGGTCTATATTACTAATCAATAGTGAATAGATCATGCTTAGAATGATTTTATTTTCAAGTTCATTAACATTTTCATGAGAGTTAACAAGTGGTTTAATAGGTATGTTAAAGTTTGATGGTTTATGTTGGGCTAATTAATAGCACAAATAGGCCATACTTATGATAAACATATCAATTAAATTCACTAATGACCAAAAGAGAGATCATAATTTCATTTTGTTGATTTATGTGATCATGAGAAGAATATTACCTCTAAATTGCCTTCTACTCTCATATTTTTATCCACTTTTATTTTTTGTTAGTTTCTAGAAATTTTTAGCTAATCACAACTTCAATTCTTGGTTTAATTTGATTGAATAGAAATTTTAAAATCAATACAATTCCCCGAGGATCGATCCGTACTCGTCACGTACTAGAATTGTACGCCGTGTGCTTGTGGTTATTTTTAATTTAATTTTATCGGCGATTTTCTAATTTGATGGAAAAGCAGCCGTTAAACAAGTTTTTGGCGCCATTGCCAGGGAATTTTACTTGATTTTATTTTCTATTCTTCGAATTATTTTTGTTTGATTTTATTGTGTGTTAATTTGCATTTAAAAAAAATTATGTGTATGTTTGTTGTGTGCTTGTTTTTTTTGTTTGTTTTGCATTTGCATTTCTAGTCAATATATATATATATATATATATATATATATATATAGACACACACACACACAATTTAAAAAAACAAAAATATTTTATTCCTTGCATTTGCATTTACATTTTCTTTACTGTTTTAAAAAAGAAAATTCACTATTTTACACCGCTGCTCTGTTGCTACCATTGACTGTGCACCTCTGTGCATCATTCAAAATTGTGCAGTTGTTTCATACCCCTTCAAAACACTATGCAACTGCACACATCAGTGACCATCCCTACCCATCACCACATACAATCATCTCAACTCACTTACCACTGCCTTGCCATACAGGTGCAACCACCACATCGCTGACTTGCCTCCTTCCTACCTTCATAAACCAAGCTGCCACTTCTTATTCCCCTATCACCCACCTCTAACTACTGCTACACATTTTACTGCACCTACCACCTCCTCATTACAAGCCTCATTCACATACCATACAATACCCCCAACAGCTTCGACATCCCTCCTTTAACATCAAATTCCCCGAACACTGTCACCACATCATACCACCCCATCATCACCTATCTCACATTTACTTCTACTGCTTGCTGTCATAAACACTACTTCTTACTACTTCTCTGTGCACATCTACTTTCTCTGTGCATAACTTACTTCCCACATCTGCCATTACAAGAGCAACACACTCCACCAGCCCATCACTGCAATACTGCACATCATCCCCCAGTCAAAACTGCAACTTTTGCCATCTATTATCAGTGCCTCACCATTCATCATCTTATTGCTGCTCTACATACCACTCATGCAACATTGCTACAATTCATATCACTCCATATCAAAGTTTCCTGCCTCCATCGATTCACAACAGACTTCCTCGAAACCAAACACATACCCACAAACTTCTCTGCCATCACACACTATCACATCCCCAGCTCCATCAACACAGTAGCTCCACTGCCATATACAACCTACACTACCACTGCCTTACATCTTCATAACTGTCAGAGCCATCAACGTCAACAACCTCTGTCCCTCTTCTGACCAGACCCCCCCACTCCACTGCATAACTGCCTTAAACCATCCTCTTCGGTGTTAGAAAACAACCCCTTACCTCATCATCTCCAGCAAGATCCACCTCCACACATCAAAACCAATAACTTCAACAAAACCTCCTTCATATCAAAGCTGCTACATTTCAAACTTCTGCACCAGTACACATCACAGACATCACACAAACCCCATTGCCTTGGCTTCAACACTTACAGTGCCTAACATCACAAACGTCAAAACTGTTCCACCATCACTGACCCCTACTGTGCATATCAGTATAAACCCTGTTGCAACCATAAAACTTCATCACCACCCATCCACTATAGTGCATCACTTTCCTCTATATCACTTCAGACCAACAGTGCCTAACATACAAACATCTGCTTTCATCCCATCTACTTACAACAAAACTCAACTGTTAACTGCCAACTTCATTACCACAAACTGTCACCTTTATGACCACAGTTGGCCAGAGGTGACAAACTACTTCCTGTGCATCTTCATATCAAATTCATACCAAATTCACATCAACAAACTACTGCCCATGCATCTTCATCTTGCTACCAAAACAAACAACCACCTCTTCACAACAAAACATACCTCATCCAACATACTGACATCAACTCGACTTTAACTCCTTCCATTCACTTCTCCTAAAAATGAGACTCCCAAGCACAACTGACCACAAGCCTGTGCAATGGAACCTGAGCATGGTGTCAACAGTGGGATAATTTAGGAATGGGAGATTTTGGGTTTGGGGAATTTCAATTTGTTTTGGGAATGAATGAGAAATATTTGGCATTTTTTAGGGAATTTTGATTTGATTTAGTGTTAACAGAAGGATAATTTTGATTTTTCCTCTGTTTTTATCACCTTGAGTTAGTTTTGGGTATTAATAGTTGGCCTTGTTTTGTTTTGTATTATGAATTAGTTTTGTTTTTGTTCTTAATTTGTTTTAAAGTCTCTCTTTATAAAAAAAATTGTTTGAGTTGAGTTAGATTGTTCTTAATTTTTCTTTTTGCCTTTTAAAAAAAATGTTTTAGTTTATTTGTTTTGTTTTTTATTCGTTTTAGTTTCTTCTTTGATATATATATATATATATATATATAATATAACTGTATATACCGTGTTTTTAATTTCAGGTTGTAGGAAATCAAAAAGGAGGAACTGCTTGCTAAATAACTACTTTGCTTGCTATATATTAAAAAAATTGCCGCTTTAAAATAATCTGCTAATAATTCTGTATGCTCTAGTATTGTGCCCTCATCACTTGTTTTTATTTGCTTTGCATTGTTGGTTGCTTGCATATAAAAAAATATTTCAAAAACAAAAATAAAAACAAATTTCATTTGTAGTTGTATTGTCAAATTTACATTTAATTTCAGTTTCGCATTCATCTCATCTCATTTTCATTTTCTAAGGGGAACACCAAAATCCACATAAGGTGGGGGATTTTTTCACTCCTTTCTTGGCCCACAAATTGCATTTCATCTTAGAATTTGATTAATAATAACGATTAGACATCGGACTTAAGGGTGTCGTGAGCTCACATAGGGCTTAATTGTATATTGACAAGTTGTCTTCTTTCGACAATTTATATTCTTGGTGTCTAGGCTACAACAGAGCAATAATCAGTTATAAATATTAAGGTGATTTGCAAACATTATACTGATTATTTCTCTGAAGGTACTTAAACCTTCGGCTGCATTGCTACGGTGATTTGTGATGCACCGACAACTCCTGTACGTTACCTGGCTAAGAAATATTTTATTGGATTAAGACAAAGTGTAATTATACAATTTTGGGTTAGGAGCTACTTAAGGACACCAAATCTGTAATTAAGTCCTTTGCATTCATTTAGTTGCATTAGTTCATGCATATTTAAAAAAAATTAAATATTTCTTAACTTAGTTTTTAAATCCCTTGAAAATTTTCAATCACAAATTTAAAAATCCAAAAAAAAAATTAAGTTAGGCTTTTTTCTAGAAAAGAAAAAATCCCAAAAAAATTAATAATCTTTTCAAAAACAAAAACAAAAAAAATTTGAAAAATAATAAAAAACAAATATCAAATTTCCCTTTTGAAAAATAAATTCTCCTTGGTAAATACCTTTCCTTTTTTTCAAAAAAAAACGTTCTTGAAAATTTTTGAATTTTCTTACTCGCCTGAATTTTATAATAGTTATGAAAATCAGTATAATCAATATAATTTCACACAAAATTCTTATGGATATTTTAATAACAACTCTTGTATAAACAATTCGAATTTTGAACAACAAAGTTTTCAAAATGACGACCAACCCTCAACTCTTGAAAATAGTATCAAAACGATTTGGCCTTTACTCGAACAACAAAATCAAATGATAAACAATTTGAGTAATCTGTGCAATAACTCAAGTCAAGGATTTCAAAATAATCAAAATTTGAATTCACTTCAAAACTCAAATGATTTTGATTATAACTCATGCCAATTCAATTCGAACTTCAAAATGAATTTCAAAATCAAAACAAAATTTGAAACAAATGTTTAAATGATTTTGGCAATGGGAGTTGTTTCAATGTTGGTGACAATTTTTGTTCTCAACAATTTCAAATTGAAAATTCTCAAGTTAATAATTATAAATTTTATTTTGTTGAGAAAATGGAAGAAATTCCAAAGATCACATGGATTTATTGTTTGAAACATATATGAAACAACGCGAGAAACAAAATCAACTCCCAACATGTGACGAGTCAAATAATAATCCACCTTTTACCAAAATCGACGATTTTCAAATGACAACTTTTGAAATTGAAAACAACAATCTTAATGAAGTTATTGAAAATTCGGTAATTGAGTTGGATTTCAATTCTTTTAAGAATGTGGAACCAAATTTAAAATTCGATCTTCCTTTTTCCAATTTTGAAAAATTGAATACAACAACTTTGGTTTTTGAACTTGATATATGCAATGAAGTTGTGAATAATTCAAGAAAGGAAGACGAATTTAGTGAACATAATTTCTTTGGAATTTTCGAAGATGAGTTGTCGAATTCTGAAGGGGAAGATTTAAATCACCATTTTGATTTTGAAATCAATAATTCTGAAGAAATTTTCAATGATAACTTTGAATTTAAATTTGGTGAAAATAAACTTGAATTTCAATCAATTTTTCTATCAACCCCAAAAATCATCGAAAATAAAACAACTCATGGGATTTTTAATAAAACGACATTCGTTTTTCCAAATAAACATTCAAATTTGAAATCTTTTATGGTTTGGTTTTATGTGCTTAAGCCGTGTCTCTCATACTTGACGAGACAAATGAATTGGTCTTTGGAAGACCATTTCATTTACTCCTTAATGGTATATTTTCTGATGTCGTGTAAATAATAATCGTTTCATGTAAATATAGATCATATTTTTATTTTTGTTTTATTTTTCTCCTTTCACTTGGGTTGACTATGGGGACACAGTCAAAATCAAGTGTGGGGGGAGGGGGAGTCTCATCTTCATTTTTGATTTTCATGGTTTATTTTTTGCATTTTCTTTCCAAAACTCCAAATTAAAAAAAACCCCAAAAACAAATTTCCTTTTTAGCATATTTACTTTGGAAGAAACACTATAGGATAAATATATGTTTTTGGGTATTAAATTGAAATTTTTGAAAATATATTTGTCTTAACAAAAATAAAAATAGAGTTTGATTACAAGTAACGATGGTTTAACAAGTATATAGAAAGGTTCATGGGCATTAATTATGAAGTATATCCTATAAAAATCTTTGTTTAAAAAAAGTGGTGGATTTAAAGTAAAGGATATAACATTTTTGATCTTCTAAGTTAAATGGTGCTAAGATGATTTTGTAAAACTCTCTCTTAAAAAAAAGAAAAAAAATATAATATGTATATATATAAGGCATAAAAGAAAATGGTTTTTGTAAATAAGAAACACCTAGAGTTATGTGTTCACACGCAAGTGTGTAAACTCGCCATGCTCTGTACCCTTCTCACGTTAGCCCGAAAGGCAGTGCATGATTGGTATATCTGGCCTCAGTTTATCCGAGTTAGGTGTATGTATATAAAAATTCTTTTATTAATTATGCTTACAGTCGATAGGTGTACACACTTGTGTGTTCACTCGCCATGCTCTATATTCCCCTCACGTAAGTCCGAAAGGCAGTGCATGGGTGGTATATCTGGCCTCAGTTTATCTGAATTAGGTATATGTAAATATTGTTAATATCAGTAAAATTTTCAAATAAGAGAGAGTAAGCAATTGAAATCCAAGCACTATTTTTACTTATTTGATTTAACTTGTTATTCAAAAGAAATGAAAATACCACTTTGAAAAACATTAATAATCAACTAAGGATTCATTTCGCAGTTGCACTATGATATCAACCGAAACAACGAGTTAAACTAGAGTCTATTTGTTGTGATAACATAATTTTTGTTGGAAATTTGACAAGTAAAAGGACTTAAATTTCTTGATAATGACCAGAACTTATATTTAACTTATTCGTGTTAATTTGAAAGTAAATTCTTCATTTGTAAATATTTTCAAAAATATGCATCCATATCTTGTAAATAAATCTTGCATTTAGGATTTTTCATGTTGCATTTGGATTTTGTGGGTCGTATCCGTTGAAAACCCTCATGAGACAACATTAGTCCTACTAAGGACATCTAGAGATTTAACGGCTTGTTGCATACGCTCAATGCAATCGTGTTTCCTACGAAAACGGATTTATCTTAGTTTTAGTTTATTCGAGGAATAAAAAGATAAGTGTGGGGATATTTGACGTGCACGTAAATGTGCATATTTTTACTTCCATATTTAATCTAATTCAATTAAATAAATGAGCATATATGGTATTTTGACATGTTTAAATCAAAATTTAATTATTTTCAAATCATCATTTATTCATCTTCATTTAGGGGCAAAATGGTCATTTTTGTGTATGAATTAATTTGAGAAAATTTACTTGGATATTTTAATATTGTTTTGTAGGAATTTTAGTGAATTTTGGAAGAGGCTTCATGAAGATATGCATGCACAAGAGTCAAGAAACAAATGAAGATGGAAATAAATCATTTCATGCAATATGGAGGACCCCACCTACCCACTTACCATGATCCCCTATTAAGAGCTAATGCACATGATTAAAACTACATGCACATTTAAATGGAGGATTATGCTCATACTAATGATAACATGGAGGCCACACTTCCTCAAGGATATTTGGATAGTCCCCAAAAATATGGATTACGGTTTCAAACATGTATAAATACCCCTTATGTTTCATGTAATGAGCTCTTATATAGCCTCCTCTTTAGTTAGTTTAATTTTAGTCTTAAAAATAAACAAAAACTCTCTTTTCTTTTTCATGGCTTCTTGGCCATTTCTCTTATGTAATTTCATTTATGCAATTTTAATTCGTGCTCTTTTCTATTTACATATTCTTTTCTTTTATGTTAGTAGCTTAGCTTTTATTTTATGCAAGTAGATTAGCTCTCATTTTATTTTAATTAGCTCTCTTTTTCCTCTTGATTTTATTTTATATTGAAGTCTACATTTGTTGACATGATAACAAATATGAGAAGCTAACCGCTTCAATTTAGGGGTAATGAAGCTCTCTTAATCATGTAGATTCAACATTTTGATAACTTGTGATCTCTTTTTGTGCTTAATGACAATGTTTGATGTGGTTAAGCTTTGTTGTTTTAGCTTTGAATTTGATAGCCTATGTTGTTGACACCAAATAGGCTATGCTTAAACAAACATAAACACAAATTTATCTCTTCATCTACATATGATTATGGTAATGAACTGAATTTTAAAATCAAAATTTGATGGTCTATATTACTAATCAATAGTGAATAGATCATGCTTAGAATGATTTTATTTTCAAGTTCATTAACATTTTCATGAGAGTTAACAAATGGTTTAGTGGGTATGTTAAAGTTTGATGGTTTGTGTTGGGTTAATTAATAGCACAAATAGGTCATACTTATGATAAACATATCAACTAAATTCACTAATGACCAAAAGAGAGATCATAATTTCATTTTTTTTATTTATGTGATCATGAGAAGGAAATTACCTCTAAATTGCCTTCTTCTCTCATATTTTTATCCACTTTTATTTTTTTGTTAGTTTCTAGAAATTTTTAGCTAATCATAACTTCAATTCTTGATTTAATTTGATTGAATAGAAATTTTAAAATCAATACAATTTCTAGCGGATTGACCCGTACTTGCCACGTACTAGAATTGTAAGTCGTGTGCTTGCGGTTAGTTTTGATTTAAATTTATCGATGATTTTCTAATTCGATGAAAGATTAGCCGTTAAACTTGTACCAAGCTCCTTTCTACTTTATAGCCTCTTATCGTGCTGCGTTGGGCCTGACTATCCTTTAGAATCCTCGGTTAGCACCGGGTTCACTTACATGGCGTCTCCATCAGTGCTGCGCATCCACTGTAGAACTCCACCCAAGTGTCTGTGAAATACATCGCCCTGGTCGACTCTCGACTTTCAATTTGGTTATTTAACTATTACCAAAAACGGCGATGGCCTAATGTCCTTTGATAGGGAACCGACTTCCCTACTGTCTTTAGCGTGTACTTAGCCCAAAATAGGCTTAACAATAAATTTTCCATGTAACATCCCGCTACTGTTTTAAACTGTAGCACTAAATTTAGTTAAAAAATAAAAAAAAGTAATAAAAAAAATCGTTATGGATATAGAATAAAATTTGGAGTGAAACCCCACGAGCGGAATTGTAATCGGCGATCAAATTGCGGTAAGGCAATAACGTGGTTAAGGGTGTATAAAATTTGTTTATAGAGTGAGAAATTATTAACTTACTTAAAAAAAAGTGAATATTAAACACGCATCCTTAAAACAGAACTTAATTCAAAGCGGATCCCTGTGATAAAAAGTATACTTTCTACGTCCCTGTTTTTGGTTTCCGCCTATTTTTTCCCCAAATTACCCCTACGCTTCACTGTCGAGCTCCAGTTCTTCTTCTTCAGTTTCTTCTGATCAAATGAAAAACCGAGCCGAGTCTATAAACTATGAGAATCAAGAAATTAAATTGAAGACTCTACAAAATCGAAGGTTTATTTTTCGATTTAAATGAAAAACTACAATTAAATTGAAGACGAATCAAGCTTTTTTACAAAATATGAGATTATTAATAGTTGCAGTTATGAATAATTGCAACAGGTTCTTTTTTTGGATTAAATGATTTTACATGGATAATTGCTGATAAGAATTCAATTATTCTGAATATTTGCATAAATAAATGCAATTATTGAGAATAATTGCCGATAACTATGCAGTTATTATGAATAATTGCAGAGACAGATGAGTTTAGAATTGAAATGATTTTACAAGAAAAATTGCTGATAAGAATGCAATTATTTTGAATATTTTCAAAATTAAATGCAATTATTGAGAATAATTGCTAATAAATATGCAACTATTATAAATAATTGTAGAGAAAGATAAATTTAGGATTAAAATGATTTTACATGAATAATTGCTAATAAGAATGTAATTAAGAAAGATGAATTTCGGATTGAAATAATTTTACATGAATAATTGCTGATAAGAATGCAATTATTTTGAATATTTGCAGAAATAAATGCAATTGTTTGAGAATAATTGCTGAAAACTATGCAATTATTATGAATAATTGAAGAGAAAGATGAATTTAGTATTGAAATGATTTTACAAGAAAAATTGCTGATAAGAATGCAATTATTCTGAATATTTGCAGAAATAAATGCAATTGTTTGAGAATAATTGCTGAAAACTATGCAATTATTATGAATAATTGCAGAGAAAGATGAATTTAGTATTGAAATGATTTTACAAGAAAAATTGCTGATAAGAATGCAATTATTTTGAATATTTTCAAAAATAAATGCAATTATTGAGAATAATTGCTAATAAATATGCAACTATTACAAATAATTGCAGAGAAAGATAAATTTAGGATTAAAATGATTTTACATGAATAATTGCTAATAAGAATGTAATTAAGAAAGATGAATTTCGGATTGAAATAATTTTACATGAATAATTGCTGATAAGAATGCAATTATTTTGAATATTTGCAGAAATAATGCAATTATTGAGAATAATTGCCGATAACTATGCAGTTATTATGAATAATTGCAGAGACAGATGAGTTTAGAATTGAAATGATTTTACATGAATTTAGAATTGAAACGATTACATGAATAATTGCTGATAAGAATGCAATTATTCTGAATGTTTGCAGAAATAAATACAGTTATTGAGAATAATTGCTGATAACTATGCAATTATTATGAATAATTGCAGAGAAAGATGAATTTAGGATTGAAATGATTTTACATGAATAATTGCTGATAAGAATGTAATTAATCAGAATAATTGCAGAAATAAATGCAATTATTGAGAATAATTGCTGATAACTATGCAAATATTATGAATAATTGTAAAGAATGATGAATTTAATCTTCATAATTGAACTAAAATTCTTTATTTTGTTATTTATAGTTATAAATGTCTAGTTTTGTATTGAAATGCTTTTATATGAATAGTTGCCGATGAGCATGCAATTAATCAGAATATTTACAGACATACATGCAATTATTAAAGATAATTGCAGATTTATATGCAATATTTGCAAACAATTCAGCAATTATATGCAATAATTGATGACATGCCTACAAGTATACGCAATAGTTGCAGACAATTCAGCAAGTATATGCAATAGCTGTTGGCATTTGAAGAAAAATCGATAATGTTTAAAATTTGCAGAATTCTCCGCAAATATATGAAATAATTGCACTCTTACCTTAAATATGTTTTTTTGGTATCAACAATGGATCTCATTTTAAAGATCATCAAATTTGTGATTTTTTGGTGACAACGGTATGCTGATCTGATTTTTCTACATAAAGTTATACGCGTTTGAAATGTTAAAAACGTAAAGGGTATTTTGGTCTTTCTGCACGCGCGAATTTGAAAACAGGGACCGAAAATGTAAGTTAAGTTTGGCAAGGATTTTTTTTCTATTTTGAAACTTATCAGGGATGCGCCAAACTATCCCTAAAAAAAAGCTAGTTGGTTCTATTAATTCTGTGTATCTCAGCAATCCTATCTTTTTCATAATTATGCCTCACCATTCTTATCTATTTGATGATGGTAAACTGACTTATATATTTAACTTTTCATTTATGAAGAATCTCTCTCTGCCTATATAAACCACCGCCCCATTCATTTCCTTCCTCTTGAAATCAAAAGTCTGTAACGAACGCATCTTCCTGCTACTTCATCTTGATAGATCAAGTTTTTGTTTCCTCAGCAAAAATCAAAGTGGGTATAATTTGCTCTCTGTTTTCTTTTCTTTATTTTGCTTTCACACCTTTTCTCTCTTTTGTCGGTAACTCAGTATTTAGATCACTTTTCATATTATTTTTCCATCTTTCCTTTCTCTGCAAAAGAAAGAAACACGGTAGGAAGATGATATGCATTCTTCATTTTTTTTGCTCTTCTCTACCTTTCTCACTGCATGCTTCCCGTTTTAATTTCTTCACTAGAAAGTAGAAACAAATGGACACACATAATACATGGGGACATTTTTCTCATCTCTTCCTTTTGGTTCTCTTTCTCTCTACAAAACAAAGAACAGAGCATCCATTTATTATTTTCTTCTAACACAACTACTCTTTTCTTTCCTCTACAATTAACAAAATAAATAATAATGAGTGCAAGTGTATGAGTGTGTGTATATATTGGTGTACATATGCATGGGTGTGCGCTTGAGGAATGTGTACGGAAGGTGAAGTATGGCTCATGCAAAATGATATGGAGGAAAGTGTGCTAGCGGTGGGAAGAGTGGAAGGCGAGGTGTTGGGTAGCTAGAAAGGTGCGTATATTTGAGGAGTTCCATGTGTTTTGTATTGTATATGTTTGAGGTTGAGAAAGCTTTTATTTATTTTGCTGGTGATTTAGTTTAAGTAAGTTAATTTAATAATTTGTTTAATTTGTTCAATTAGCTTAAATAAATTAAATAAAGAGATGCACAAAAATATGAGGTAGCCGACATTCGGCTTGTACATGCGTACCTTCTTATTAATATATCATGTGCATGGGAATGTGATGATATTTAGGAGAAGCTAGCACAAATAATTGAAATACATGCATAGAAAGAATGTGGAGTTGGTCCATGCGGTTTTGTTTACATGCGTGAGTGGGCCTTGAGCTTGGGTGAGGATATTTAAATAGTTTAGTTATTTAGTTTATTAATTTAGTTAATTAATAAATAGTTAGTTTATTAATTAGATAAGTTAAATTTTAGACTTTAAAGGGGTGGCAGTAGCTTTAGGTTAGGATTTGTCTGACGTACATGCTCATTTTATAAACTAGTGAACATAAAATTAATGTGCATACTTTCTTTATAAAATAGTGAACATAAAAATTTACGTGCATGCTTGCTAAAAAAAATGCATGCTTTATAAAATAAACACTATCCATGAAGAATTTATAAAATTATTAATAACTCAAAATCTATGATGATTTTGAACATCAACTAAAAGGAAATATGTAGAGGGAAGTGAGACGAACAAATCGACTAGCTTTCGCCTGACCGACGAACCCCGTGGTGATCAGAAATGACACCGTTAAGTCTGCGACCGTATGGTGAACGGAAGCGTTACGGCCAAAACAGATTGTACTAGTAGGACCGTATTGCGTAGCGCATCACGACGATGGTCTCGGTTCGCTCGTCGTAGGTGTGTAGAGGGGTGAACAAAATCAAAAAGTTTTAGAGTACAATGCTACGCAATGTTCCGTTCGCGTACAGACCGCAAACAACTGAAATAAAAATACGATCGCACACGACAACGTTATGCGATCACAAAACAGCAATAAAATAAATCGGTTAACTTATTTTGTAAAACTTCAAAAGAACCGGCGTTCGACGCAAAACACGTCAACTGAAAATATTTTATTTTCTAAATTAAAAATTATGGAAAAATTCTATAAATTAAATTAAAATGACGTCATCAAAAATCAAGCCTATATTTGAAACGTATATTTTATTATAATTTAAATTCAAATCCAATGAAGTTCTTCCAAATTGTGTTTACATGTTTTGTTTATGAATGTTCATGATGCCATATACTACAAGTTAATGCTATGTTGCACGAACACGACATTTATATGTGATATAAAATAGAAAACGATACCATTTTGGGGATAAATGGTAGGGCTGCACACAACACATATCCAACCCGACCCAACCCACCAACCCGACCCAACCCACATAAACCCAACCCAACCCATCCTAGTTCGGGTCGGATATGGGTTACAATTTGTAATCCATACTATATATGGGTCGGGTGTGTTATTTTGTTCAACCCAACCCTACTTTAACCCAACCCAACCCTATATTAAAAACCTAATTTAATATCAATACACATAAAATTAGAATAGTCTAATCCTAGAATAATGTTTATGTATTCTACAGTAAATATACGAAAAAACATATTTTATGTCAACCCAAACAAGATAGAATTTGGCAAAGATATTCCAAAGAGCATTTTAATGTATTTTAAAATGAAACACTTGTTCTACTATGTAGTGAACTAATTTCATATGATGTGTTTTACAATGAAATTTTAATAAAATATATGTTATAATGAATTAGTTAGTTTAAGTGCGTTATGCTAGCTAAAATCTAATATATTATGTTGAACATTTTAATGTTATTTTTTGAAAATATTCCCTTATATTCTCATTTTTTATTAGATTCATGCAACCCAACCCAACCCTACTAAACCCGACCCAACCCATACTTCGACCCAACCCATATCCAACCTCATATAGGGTCGGATACGGGTTGAGCTACCTTAAACCCATACCTATGCGGGTCGGATGAAATATTTGGTCTGACCCGACCCAACCCATACTTTGTGCAGCCCTAATAAATGGTATAATGGGAAGTTAAATACAAAAAAATTTGAATATAATTTAACCGATGAAGCAAACGAGACGAGATGAGACTACTAGACGTTAGAATCCATCCTAGCGGACAGGTTTGGAGTCGCTCCCTGAATCATGACGACCTGGTCCCTCGTCACTTATTGTCCAAACGATCTGTTGCACGAACATAACCACGGTGACAGGCGCAGTGCAAACGGGAAACGAGGAAGAATCGAGAGTAATCTCATTGATGGATATGTGGTGAAACAAAGATGAAGATTACAGCACAGCGGGGTGAGCGCCAATAATGAACAGGAAAAGATAGTGCAACTAATAGATCGTGTGGGGGCATCCACAATTTCTGATCGGAAGATATGCGGATGAAAAAGGCCGTAATATCGGTTCGATATAGAGTCTAGTAAGAGTGAATATGAATAGGATTCACTAGTAATTCCATACCTCGTATATGAATAACTTGACAGTGGTACGTCTATTGAATAATGAATGCAACTTATAAATGAATAGGATATGATATCCGGTTGATTAGAGTTGCAGTTGTGATTCACTTTAAATAGTGTCGTGACATGTGTATTTAAACTGAAATAATCCAATGGGATGTGGGCGGATTTAGATTATGGAGTGTGTGACATATTTATTTCTTTTAATATCACATTTATATCCCAACTCCACAATTTATATGAATCCTTGTTACACTATTATACTCGCAGCTAGATTTATAGCCTGACTCGAGGTTTTGTTTTTGACAACTCCTCGGGTCAGACTGAGGCTTTTCAGGATGATTACCTTTTCATGTTTTGAGGTGATTTCATACGACATTGAGATGGACGACAACTGGCATACAATATATAAATTTAAGGTAGTTGTAGATTTAGAGCTTCACGGACGTACGCTTGATACATGTCTTAAAGGAACTGTTAGAGTCATCTGGAGGAGAAATGTTAGAGAGATACATTTAGAGTCTGTTGAAATATGCTAAATTGATTTTGTGTAGTCATGTCGTATGTCCTTTGTATATATTTGTCTGTGTATGTATTAGGACGTCATTTTTAGGGCAGTTATGTATAGTTGTAGATATATGATGTAGTCTGACGTCTGTTTGTACCTATGTATATGTATATATATATATATATCTATCTTTTTGGTCCGCTGTTTTGTGAAACCATTATTTATTATGTTCTGCTATGTGATTTAAATACAAATTCTCTAAACTCATGTATACTACATTGCATCGAGATGAGATACGTATCATTTCAGAAATGTTCAGGTATTTTAAACGTATCCATGTTGATCCAAAGTAGTATAGACGAGAGATCGCTCCTTTAGTGCCCATTGATCCGAGCTATCAGACGGTAAACTCCCTCTGATATTTCGGTCACTAGAGCCGGGGCGTCACATTCCACTTATATAATTTTTAACTAAAATTATATAATAATTTTTCTTTAACTTGGGCCTTAGGCCGAGGTTCAACATTGCAATTTTCATTTCGAACGGTCGATCGTTCATTCCCCTCAGGTCGACCGCCCGCTAGGGTTACATGGTCGACCAATCGTGTGGTAAAATTAGGGTTTTCCTACGATTTTAATTGTTGATTTTGTTCGTCGTTTAATCATATGTTGTTAGCGGTTATTAAACCCTAATTACTAGATGACTAGTTCATTTCAATTTGCACTTTAATTTGAGGTTTATTAATTTAGTGTTTGCAAGTTTAACTGTAAAAGGGATTATACATCAATTTCAAGTTTAACTATTTACTGTGATTTCTATTCTAAGATTATAAATTCTAATTTAGGGTTTAACATGTTCAATTTGGGTTTCTAACATTCTAAGTCAATTAAAATAGTCTAAATCTAACTGTAATAATCATCTTATCAAATTTGTTCCCACTCACCTCAAGCCTAAGTTCTTCCTATTGCTCATGCATAAGAAATGCCCCTCTATTCGCTAGGTCCGCTTGCTCCGCCTTGATTCCAACGCTTTTGTTCTTCTAGGTTGCTTTTATTTGATTTTAAAGAAATTTTTACAGTAAGGGAAGAGAGAAAATTTTGGTAGACTTTTGTTACTATATAGAGTTATATGAGAATTAGGGTTTGATTTGGCTATTATTTATAGGTGTTGGATTTGGTTTAAGCCATTAGATCTAGGTTAGAGAATATCTACCGTAATCACTCATGTGCATCAGAAACTTGCGTGCAAAGCAATCCGTCTGAACCGTTCGACACTTCACAGGTGATCCAAAATACATGATTTTGCCCTAGCCACGGTCAACCGCTTATATCCCCAGGTCGACCGCTACCGATCAACCTTCGACCCCCTTGGGTCGACCGATCGCCAATAAGATTATGAAGTTTTTATTTTTAATTTCTCATTCTATTTTCAATTCTTCCGATGCCCGTAACTTTTATGTATTAACTCTGATTACAAAGTGTTAAATATGAAAATCGCTACGAACACAATGGTGCAAGCTTCATAGCCAAATTCATACATCTGTGAAAATTATCTTTTAGTCCTTAATTTAATTTAATTTAATTTTCTTATTAAATTTCTCGTTAAATTTTCAGGATGTTATATTCTCCCTCCTTAAAAGGATTTCGTCCCCAAAATCTGAAAGGATGAAAAAATGTAACTCATACACATATCAACCAGTAGCTATAACTATATACTCATCCATCATCCACGAGTAGTCATTGTCCTTAGAAATTTTATAAAGTAATATGTACACATATATGCAACAAGAATTGCACATGAACCTATTATAATGCAAAAGAGTAGGCGGTCTACTGATCCAGTCGACCTCCTGTCATGCAAATACTCATCCCATGCATCCAAACTTTTGCAACATCTTAAGTAAATATACTTGCAATTTGATATGTATGCGCAAACATACAACTCATATGCAACATCTATATGCTTAACATCCACTAGCACAACAAAATCAAGAGATAACATGCTATCAAGTGTGAGTGTGTGTATACCTAGAGGGTATACTATCCTAAATGTGCAAAAGAGGATAACTCAAACAATACATCCATTAGCATCCATCATCCATCACATGTCCCACTGAGAGGTTTGTAACCATTCCTATTATCCAATGGTCTTTACCTAAAGGATATACCATCTAAGTCCTACATAAGAAATCTATACTTATAAGAATAAAATTTGGAAACGTATCAGCAAAGAGTTGTGGATGGGTAGCATGGATCTTTTCCTCGAGCTCTCATGTACTCTCTGTTGGGTCATCTCCCAATTGGAATTTAACAAATCTGATCTCCTTGTTGCAGAGTCGCTTTATGCCATGCTCTAGGATACAAGTGGGTGCACGATGAATAAGTGACTCTCACTCAACATCCACCTCCTCTAGCTGACTCGGCTCAACCACGGTAGCTGTATCATGCAAGCACTTCTGCAAGTATGACACATGGAAAACATCATGTACCTCCACTAACTTTTTTAGAAGCTCTACTCTATATGCCAACTTCCCTATTCTAGCCATTATCGGGAAGGGTCCTACAAATCTCGGTGCTAGCTTCCTCGATCTACCAAACCTCATAACATGCTATGAGTGAAACCTTCACAGATACCATGTCTCCCACTGGGAATTCTAACTCCGTACGTCTCCTGTCAGCAGAATATTTTTACCTATGCGGTCTTCATTCTCCTATGGATCAGATCCACCTTCTCTGATGTCTCCCTCATCATGTCTAGCCCAAGCCATCGTATCTCACCAACACGATGGTGATCTACATGGTTTGCCGTACAACGCATCGAATGGTTCCATCCCAATGCTCATTTGGTAACTGTTGTTGTAGGTAAACTCCAATAATGGCAAGTGATCCTCCAAGAACCTCCAAAGTCTATAATGCACATTCGTAGCAAATCCTCCAAAACCCGATTTATTCTCTCCGTCCATCTGTCAGTTTGTGGATGATATGCAGTACTCAAACTCAACTCAGTCCCCAATGCCTTCTGTAGGCTCCTCCTGTGCTTAAGTGTCTGCCATGAATCATGATCAGGATGTCTTCATCCCGGGATGTCATTTCACATCCAAGCCATCCCATGTTTGTCCAGGATTTATCTTTCTTTCTCCAATTGCAAGGTGTTCAAATCCTTTTATCAAGTCTGCCTCCTCTCAGGAGCTTGATCTTGTCGGACCGTTGATCTTCCAATCTAACGTTTGAACTCTCTGGATCGTTTATCGCCCGATCTAGGGTTTTGATCTCTCCGGATCCTTGCTGAGCCCAATCCGTTTGTACCTCAGCGAGGGAACCCAATGACCAAGCAAGCCAATCTGCTTACCCTTCGATGTGGGGACTTACTTTTTATACAAGTCCATCCTCTCGCTCTTCGGTATGGGAACTTGCACCCTGCACTCCGCTGCTGACTCTCCGGCCGAGACTTAACTCGATCAATATCATACAAGTCCACCCACTTTCTCTCCGACAAGGGAACTTGCACCCTATACTCCTATCTCGTCTCTTCGGATAGGACTTAAGGCGATCGATATCGTATAAGTTTGTCCACTTGCTCTCCGGCAAGGGAACTTCACCCTGCACTCCGGTCCCAACTCTCCGGTCGGGACTTAAAGCCATCAATATTAATCATCACATCCAATATGGATTTTTCAAAAGTCAAAAATTCAAGTCAAAGCACACAAGCATAAATCCTAATTATCCATCCTAGACATTCGACTTAGAGTGTGCCTAGAGACTAATCTGGGTCTCGTACATGTGTAAGCGGTCCGAGGTTATTATTATCCTAAATAGTCATCCTAGACATCCGACTCAGAGCGTGCCTAGAGACCAATCTAGGCCTCGTATATGTGTAAGCGGTCTGAAGTTATTATTATCTTAGCTGTTTAAAGTGAAAAAAAAGCAGAGCGCAGGAAACGAACTGGCACCCGTCCATCCCTATCATACAATTATGAATCTTAATCCAGATCCCTGTTGTTCCTTGATGCATTCACCACAGATGGGGTTGCTTCGCCTGCACCATCGTAGTTTGGTTTCTCACATACTATTGCAGTTGGTTGCTTAGAACCATTTCCTCTATCAGGTCACGTAGGTGTTGACACTCGTTCATTTCATATCCCTCTAGCTCATGGAAGATGGAAAAATTTCTGGATCTTCTCTCCCGATCAGTGGGTTCTCTAGCTGGCTTCCAATAGGGGATCTGCCCCATAGCGTCCAGATATATCCTATCCGGGGTCTCAGTAAGATCAGTGTAGGAAGAGAATTTTGACTCCATCCTTTGTAGTTTCAGTTCACCGAAGTTATCATCAGCTCTTCGCTTTCCTTTATTCTTTTCGTATCCTGTTCCAGATATCCCTCCTTCATCCAGAACATTAATATCAGCATTCTTAGCATTGGGTTCTTCTTGATGCAAATATCTCTCAGCTTCATAGTAGAATTCCTTGAGATCCATTGGTGTATCCCTTTCCAATGCAATCTTGAAGGCGGCCTTGATCGCAACTTTAGATACTACCGCCATTAAGATTGTCGATGGATCCGACCTATTGACTGCGGTAGCTACTGCATTAAATCTTATCAAATAGCATCTCAAGGTCTCTCCAAGCCTTTGTTTCATGCTTGATAGCATCATCAAATTCTTCGGTTGTGAGATATGAACTCTGAATCGTCTTAAAAACTTATTCACCAAATCGGTCCACGTGCTTATAGACCCATTCTCCAACTATCTGAACCCCATTGCTGCCAAGTTTGTTAAGTATAATAGGAAGCACCGCCCTATTACCTCCTCAGAAGCACCCAATACCTCTGTATGCCTGATGTATCTCATCAGATGAACCGTCGAATCTGACTTTTTGTCGTATATTTCCAGTGTCGGAAGCTTGAAACTGGGAGGACTCCTTGCATTCCAGATATTAAAAGAGAATGGATTCCTGTTCACATCCTCTAAACTTTAGTCTGAGGTTCTACCTCTATCTATTCTTTTAATCATCTCAGCCATCCTGTTGTTTTCATCCAACAAAAATCTTAGACCATCAGCTGCATTCTGCCCCTTGAACCTGTGAGGGAACTCTGGCACATACTCCTTTAGCTGCACATTGGCATTCTGACCTGCTCCTCTAGTTTCATTCCGCCCTTCATTCCTATGGGGAAGCTCTGTTACATATTCCTTCGGCCTTTGATTATTTGTGTTCTGATTCACATTCCTAGCTCCAGCATTATCCTTTCCTAGCATCCCAGCAGCCACACTGACATTTCCCCATAGTATACTTCTCTCGGTACCGAGTAGATTTGGGTCAATGCCGAGCTGTTCTATTCATGGGGCATCACTCTAGTTTGTTCTGCTCTAACTCCAGATGATATTGCATTAGTTCCTGGTCCTTGATTCTGAATTTTAGCAGCTCTAGCTATTCCTTGTTGTCCCATCCTTTGGAAAAATTCTCAAGCATTTCCTATTATCGAGTTATCATTCCATCCTGCATCTCCGTGGTCACTCTTTCCATCTCTTCTCTAGTCACGTAGATGGATTGATGAGAATTTGGAGACACCTCCTGGCTACTCCCAGTCTTCGGTTGGCTTCCTCCAGCCTTAGATCTTGTGTCAGGCCTCTTCATCTTCTCTAAATCTCATATTCAAGTCTTCAGATCTAGTTGGTTCTTAGTGAAAGCACTAAAATGTTGACGCCAAAAATGGATCAACACCTAAATACCAGATGAAACCGCTTTTCTATCAAAATAAAATAAAAGGCAGGAAAGTAAAAAGAGACATAATAATTTTTATAGTGGTTCGACGTAATCTTTGGCCTACGTCCACTTTAATTTTTGTTATTAGTTATTCTCTTTGGATCTCAGATTTATAATGGAGTTTCTATAGTGTTTTTGAGGTAGAGGATAGGAGTGAAGAAGAAGGAGTTCCAGGTCCAAAAGTTAGAACTGGAAAAGAAGATCCTCTTTTAGTTGTAGTAGGCTTGTATTTATAGAAAAACAGAGATATGGAGTCAGAAGCTTGCTTGCACTGAAGTCCAGAAGGCGGCCCGAAGCTACACAATTGAAACAAAAGACCCATGAGTCAATGCAATAACTCGGTACAGAGTCAAATAACTCGGTGCCGAGTTATTTTTACTCATCCAAGTTGAACTTCTTTTCATTTGCTAGCTTTTATATCTCCTTCTTGAGTTATTATAAATCCTTTTCCATTGACTTTGAGTTGATTCTAACGATTTTTCTAATAGCTTCTTCTTTTTCTTTCTCTCATTAATCCTTGGGATTGCTCGTCTAAATCATTGGAAAACCACTTGAACATGAGTTATCATAGTAGTACAAGAGGTGTATGGTGTTCGGGAAGAAAAAAGAGGGGGAGGAATAGGTTGGTGCCGAGCTAAACAACTCGGGTTTGAGTTGTTCCCTTAGCCAACTTTCCACTCAAACTTTTAGAGTTCAATTCTCTAGTCCTTTCAATCATGTTTCCAAGTTTATGAATCGTTTTGTCCTCGTTTTGATCCTCTAAGTCCAGTTGAAATATGCTTTAGCTCAAAAGTAGGTTATAAGAAATAATCTCCCACTTCCACTGAGGAATATCTAATGGCTACAATAATCCTCCCGGTTTCTGATTCTCTACATTTACCTTCTGGCAAGTCATACATCTAGCTACATACTTTGCCACTTGCTTCTTCATACCGGGCCAACAGAAAACTCTCTTTATGTTGTGATACATCTTATCACCACCGGGATGAATGGTCATCCTAGAACAGTGAGACTCAACTAGTACCTTATCTACCAAATCCATACTACGAGGAATATAGAGCCTACCATTCCTCCGTAACCATCCTCTCGAGTCAATGGCATAACGCCTCAAATGACTCGATGACTCTCCTCTACTAATCCTCTTAATAATATCTACCAGCTCCTTATCCTCCTTCTACTCAGATCCAATACGTTCCATTAATATAGGCTGAACATCTAAAGCTGCTAGTGATCCTAGAGTAATACTTTATGATGGTCGGAAATCAAAGGTAGAAATATACTCCGAATATCTGTACTCCAAGAACAAGGTACTCAACACTACATGCTGTCGACTCAAAGCATCTGCCACTACATTACCCTTGCCAGGGGTATAAGAGCTATCAAAGTCATACGATGCCAATAACTCCACCCATTTTTTCTGCCTCAAATTCAAAGTCCTTTCGGGAGAACAGATCCTTTAAGGACTTATGATCTGTACATAGCGCAAACTGGCCTCCTAAAAGGTAATACCTCCATGGCTTGAGCGCAAAGAAAATGGTCGCCAAACTCAGGATCATAGGTAGGGTAGTTCCTCTCGTGGGTCTTCAGTTGCATATTAGCATAACTCACCACTCTTCCTTCTTGCATCAAGACCGCGCCTAACCTCATACAACAGGCGTCGATATAAAGTGTAAATGGCTTTATCCTATTTAGTAATATTAAAACTGGTGCACTAGTCAATGCCTCCTCAAAGTGATAAAAGCATCTTTGCACTTAGCATTCCATGAGAAAACTAAATTCTTCTTGATAGGACGGATCGGTTGGGCAGAGATCTTCATGAAGTCCTTAATGAATTTCTGATAGCAGCCCGCCAAACCAAGGATACTTCTCACTTCTATGGCATTCTTCAAAACATTCCAATCTTGAACTACTACCACCTTACCGGGATCAACCGCCAATCCACTATCTGAGATAATGTGTCCCAAAAAGCGTACTTCCTCACTTCAAAAGTGGCACTTTGAAAACTTCGCCTTAAGCTTATGTGCATGGAGTATACTGAGCATCTCCTCCAAATGCAATGTGTGCTCCTCCTTGCCCCTCGAATAAAATAGGATATCATCCATAAATAACACTACAAACTTATTAAGCAACCCTGTGAAAATTCGGCTCATCAAATCAACAAAGTAGATGAGTGCATTGGTCAGTCCAAAGGGCATGACTAACCACTCATACCATCCTTCAGGTGTTCGAAATGTCGTCTTCTGAATACTGTCCTTGGCTACATGCAACTGATAGAACCCGGTAGCCAAGCCCAGTTTTGAGAATTCTCTAACTCTAACCAACTGATCAAAGAGATTGCCTATGGGAACGTGTAATGACTCTAATTTTGACTAACATTATTTAGAGCATTTAACTAGATAAATTAAATGAAATAATGTAGATGGTTAAGGGATTGCGATTTGTAAATTAATAAGGGGTCGTGCCTTAATAAATATAAGCAAAAGAGAATTAAAATTAAGTAAGTAGGAGGAATATGATAAGGGCAAAATAGGAATATACTATGTTCTTATACCCTAAACCCTTCTTACCTTCATTCCTTATTCATTTTCAACATTTGCAAACAAAACTAAAATACTTAGAAGCTTGGCCGGCCACCATTAAGAGAAATCAAAGGAACAAAAACTAGGAGTCAAGTAGAAATGTTGAAGGAATTAATAAAAGAGCAAATCTCAACCTTCTTAACACCAAGCTAAAAGGAATAATGATCTTACATCTCATTTTTATTGATTTTGGTTTCTAGTTAGATCCAAATTAATTTTGCAAATAATATGCCATGATATGATTGTTTAAATGGATATATATGCTTGTTGATGATTTATGTTGCTTCATATAGATTTTATGATAAGTTTAGATTGCAAAACCTATTAAATGAAATCCAAATGACTTGCATTTTTAATATATGGTTGAAAGCATTATTTATGAAGTGAGTTTCAAGTTTCATAATTTTCTAAGTTATTGTGGATTCATTATGAATTTTCTATGAAAGAAAATAACTAAAATTGGGTTTAAATTATTTACGAAAATTGCATATTGATTTTGGGTTTGAAATTTATATATGTTAGAAAGCATATTAAAAGTGAATTATTGTTATTTTTGGGGAATTTTCCTAAGTATTTTACTATGGTTATAAAATTATTTAAGTTAAAGGACTCAAATGTTTTATTTGTTTATCAAGGAGAAAGAGCTTATTTGTTAAACGTTTTAATTTGATAATTTCCAAATTCGATAGAACTTTTAGAAAAGGATTTTTGGTAAAGAAATGGTAACAAATTGCATTTTGACAAATAGGGCAAGTTAGTTGAAAAAAATTAATTTAAAAGGCTAATAATCAGTTTTGCTTAAATTTACTGCTTCGCCACGTCCATCTAGTGCTTTCGACACCATACCTCCGCTAGAGAAACTATTCGAAACCAATACACATGGTATCAAACAATTAATACGTAGTGAATTGGAGAAAGGGGGAAGGTACAGTGTCGAAACCTTGCTTTCGAAGGGGTAGAAGCTACTCTTGTTAACATTGAACTATTTTCGTTTATAAATGATGCTTTCAAAAGCGTTGGAGTTAGCTTTGGACTTAATCAACTTGCCTTTGTTTATATAAAAGAGCTTTCGAAGGAGTTGCCGCCTTTACAATATAATAGAAGCTTTCGAAAGAATAAACCCATGCTGCCGCATTCTTACCTTTCGAACTAGTTAAGGCCACATAGCCTTAAAACAATGGTTCCGAAAGGGTGCTTTCGCCTTTTTCTTTGAAGTCGCCTTCTCAATGTTTTCGGAAGGGTTACATAGCCGCTTTTAAATGGTTTTGGAGGCAATGGTTTTGAAAGGGTTGGTTTCGAAACCATCCTCTTTCTTTTACATAGGACCAATGCTTTCGAAAGCAATGCTTTCACCCAATCCTTTATGACCCTTAGTTATATTAAAAAGTCAAACCCAAAGGCTTCGAAAGGAATGATTTTAAATGGTTTCGAAGAAATGTTTCCACAAACTTCTACTTGAACCCAATACTTTCAAAAGGTACGTTTTAAGCGAAAGATTTCAATGCTTTCGAAAGGTATATAATATGGGTTCCGAAGGGGAGATCCCCAATTTTTTCGAAAGATTTATTTTGAACATTTGAATGGAGAGTTTCTAATGCGTTCAAAAGGCAAATTTAAAATGGTTTTAAAAGAGGGTGTCTAAGGTTTTAGTAAAGCTTTTGAAAGGGTTGTTCTCAATGATTTCGAAAGGCATTGTTTAAGGCTTAAACAAAGGTTTTGAAGGTATTGTTTTGGCCTTGTAGCCTAAAACTTTCTAATTAAAAAGTGGTTTTAACTTATTATGGAGGGATAGATAATCCGATTGATTAGATTCCATCAACATTGTTTTGTGTAAAGTATATACATCATGGCATAAGTGTTTTGAGTAAAGTATATGGTTTCCTCGTTTTATAAAAAAAAAATGATTTCAAGGGTAAATCATTTGCAAAGATTGTTTACAAGGAAGTGAAACTTTAATAGGGTAGTTAACTCTAAGTATATGATAGGAAATGAAATTTGAATATGGTAGATAACCATAAGTTTATGACTTAGATATTAGGGGACTAGATAGGACTGGTGGTGGTTCGCGTCCTATACTTTAGCTATTAGCCCCTAGCTAAAGTAAGTCCAAAATTCTAGCGTGTAGGGCTTTGTAACAGGTGGGACTAAATGAGGTTGCACATAGAATGAAATATACATAATAAAGATAGGTTATTGGTGAGCCCACAAAACCATTAGGTTCAGTTGACCTTAGAAAAAGAAAGTTAAGGGCAGTCAGCTCAGTATTGTGTCTAACAGAAGTTAGATTGTTGATTATGTCTTCTAGGCCCGAGTCAGCCAATGGTTAATAGTTAGCCAGATAAAACTATAGTGTGGATAGATAGTCCATTGATTTCCTGATCTTTTTGCGTACATGAATTTTCTTTAATTGTTATAATAAGTTTGATTGCAGGATTTGATTTGCAAAAGATATGCTTTTAAAAGGATATTAGTGAGGGGAAACCCATTCCACTAAGCGGCATCGTCTCACTCAATATCAGTAAATCGAGATGTAATAGTATTATTTGCACCAGGCTTTATGTCTAACTCGAAGTTTGTGTTTTCCCCCTAAACTCTCGGGTACTCAAAATTTAATTTGAGTAGATTGAGAGTTATGGTTTTTCAAGTTTAGTAGGTTGGACGAATAAGCATCTGAAGACATGCAAGAGGTAAAGTTAGCTAAGGAGCTATTTAGTTTTATTTCCGCTATGATGTATTTATGACTGATATGTCTATCTTGTACTCTGATCATCCAAGGGGCATCTTCATATGTCACTCTTGGCGTAATTTGTAATAATTATATTTGATCAAAACCTAGGAATCGTTTTGGGATTATGTATTTGAATATGAAATATTGATTTGAAATGTAAACATAAAAGCTGTTTTGAAATCTGTGTTGATTTTATTTCACGTTCATGTGCTTATTATATTATGGATACTAGTAACTTTACCGTATTTTGTCACCGGAAGTTAGTACTATAGATGACTGCAACATCTGTAGCGCTTAGCTTTGGGCCTTAAAGTAAGGGGTGTTATAGAACGATTCTTCTTTATCGGTTTATTTAGCTCCCTAAAATCAATGTAGAGTCTAAGAGAACCATCTTCCTTGATGGCACCACTCGGAAATACTCCTAATAAAACCCTTCTCCAACAACTCATTAACTTGCTTATTAAACTTGCATCTTTCCTTTGGAGCCATATGCCTTAGTGATAATATGACTGGTCTAACATTCTCAACAAGATAGATTCTAAACCCGATCTTTCTTTATGGCGGGAGACCGGTAACCTCAGCAAAATTATTTAAGAAATCTCTATCTATAAGCATTGCACTACACTAATCATGTGACATGACTAATGAATATAACTAGCTCAGCATAACCGATTCTCGAGGGTCGCAATAAACCTCCAAGCTACACCCACTACACGTGCTCAATCTAACAACCTTCCTATCACAGTCTAAAATAACCCTATACATATTCATCTAATCCATACCTAATATCAATCCATACACAAAAAATCCTAATACAAAGGCATCACAATCAAAGTCGACTCTTAAAATATGCAACTTCAAACCCCTACATACCATAGACAAATAGGTCAATTCTTTTATGGGGTTTGATACAATTGTATGGTCTGTGACTATACTAGTGCATATGTGTACTTCATCAACATGTCTACTAGAAATGAAAGAATGTGAAGCCCCAGTGTCAAATAAAGTGAATATAGATAAATTAGAAAGAGTCAACACACCTTTGATCACCACTTTCTTACCCTTGTCCACTACTGGCCATGCACTCGAGCTAGGGACTGCCTCTAGTGCATAAACTGGAACCACCTGAGTAGAAGCCTAAGTAGGAGCTCTCGATGAAGATGTGCATGCTCGCTTCATATGCCCATACTGATCGCAGTTATAACACTTCACCTTTGTGAAATCCATCCTGCATTCCTTAGTAAAGAACCCTAGTTTGCCATACTACTTACACTTCACATCCTTCTTCTGAATATTCTCCTTCGGCCCAAATCCTCCCTTCTTCTAATTATTTTGGTGCCCTTTCTCTCCAACCTTCTAAGCCTCCTCTTTCACTTCCTTCTTGGAAATGGTAGTGAGTAAAGCCATCTCCACTAACCCCTCGTAGGTAGCACCCACTGGAATGTGACTTACAGCTAAATCTTGGAGAAGTTGGTTCATTCCTTTAGCGAAGTTAAGATCCTTCTTGTGTGGCATGTTAATCAACTCCATGTCGAATCTAGCTAGCTCATTAAACTGATTTACATATTCTTTGATTGCCATGTCCCCTTGCTTAAGATGGATAAACTTCTCTAGCTGAATGCCTTCCTCCGCCCTAGAAAGGAACTTCATCTCAAATCTCCTATGGAACTCATCCCAAGAAATATCACCTCCATCAGTCGTAGACTCGATAACCTCCAACCAACTCAATGCCTCTCCTGCAACTTCCAGTTAGCTAACTGCCTCCTCACAACATTAGTCAAACCCATCATACCAAATATCCTCTTACAAGGGCAGATCCATGACGTTGAATCCACATAAGACTCCATCCTCATGTATAGATTACTCTTAAGACTAGAAAAATCTTTGCACAACTTGGCAAAATCTGGAGCAGTAGGTGGGCAGACAGGAACCTCACCTATCACTCCCTCCGTGGGCCCTCTAATGGGATTAAGCTCGGCCTGTCTTTTAACCTAAAGATACCAACGGGACCATATAGGAAGGTTCATGCTTGGATCTCAGCTGCATCGTTGGATCCCGAACCTGCGGGATCACTCATCTTCTATCTGTAGATGTTAAGAATTTAATTAGTACATCCACAGATAGCATAAATACGATCAAGAGATAAGATATAACATAGACACGATTGGGAATTATCATAAGCATGATTAAGAGAGATTTTTAATATATGAAAATTTGCGAAAAGCTTTTTGCAAAATAATCTTTTGTTTATACTTATATGATTTTAGCCATTTTTGAAAACTTTTGGAGACTATTTTGAACCTATATGGTCCTAGTCCCTAAGAAACTTTGAACCTATGCTCTGATACTAACTATGAAAACCCGCACCTCCCAACATGCACTGATCCAAAGCTCGGTATGGCTTTCGGTCTTGGTTATGCCGAGAAATGCGAATCGTTGGTGTTTTACCTTTACATTCCAAAGACTAAGATGAGAAAATATAATCAAAGATATACTAAACTTTCAGAACTCACGGCGGAAGGAATAACACATATATAACATAGAAATATGTCCATCTTAGAAAATATTCAAATCACAGTCTTAGAAAAATCAGTACGTAGTTCAATACAGAGTGCATAGAATAATATCTCTCAAAGTCTAATACAAGGAAATAAAATGTACCGATATGATTGAATAGTACATGGAGAGTAAATATGATAAAGCAGTCTCCAAAGATAATCATTACTCTCCATGTATCAGGAATGGGCCAATCACCTATTGCCCTGTCCACCTGTGGTGGGAAAAGATGGAAAAAGAATGGGTCAAACAAAAGTCTAGTGAATGAATACAAGTTTAATATGTGATCATCATTTTTAGCTAACTTCAAAACTATTCTAGATGACATTGGGTGTGCTACAAGTGTCCGTAAACTCCTAAGGTTTAATACTTAAGGGTTCTTACCACACATTAACGATTGTCCAACGCTCCTAGACCTATCCAATGAGAAAATACCGCCCATAGGCGACTATGGGAGCTGCTCTCCCATAAAGACTTATATCATCACTCTGCTTGGAGAGGTAGAATGCAAACTTGTTGTGTGAGTCATCTCTGTCTCCTGATCATAGTGTGAAATGCCTTTTATCATACTGCGCCGGCATCCACTTATACCACGTCGCGTCCAAATCATGCGTATAAGGACTACCATTAGTACCGGGATCCTTTCTACTATATAACCTCTTATCATGATACGCCAACCTGACTGTCTTTTAGAATCTCCCATTAGCACTGGGCTCACTCATATGGCGTCTCCATCAGTGATGCGCGTCCACTGCGGAACTCCCCCTAAGTGTTTGCAAAATACATCGCCCTAGTTGACTCTCGACTCTCAATTTGGCTATTTAACTGTTACACAAAACCATAATGACCTAATGTCCTTTGACAGGGAATTGACTTCCCTACTGTCTCTAGCATGTGTACTTAGCTCAAAATAGGCTCAATGATAAATTTTCCATTTATTTGATTTTTAACTAAAATTATATAATAATTTTTTTCTTTAACTTGGGCCTTAGGCCGAGGTTCAACATTGCAATTTTCGTTCTGAACGGTTGACCCCTGTTCCCCTTAGGTCGACTGCTACCGGTCAACCACTAAGGTTTTAAGGTCGACCGATCGCATAGTAAAATTAGGATTTTCCTGGGATTTTAATTATTGATTTTGTTCGTCATTTAATCATATGTTGTTAGCAGTTATTAAACCCAAATTACTAGATAACCAGTTCTTATTTCAATTTGCAATTCAGTTTGGGGTTTATTAATTTAGGGTTTGCAATTTTAACGGTAAAGGGATTATACATTAATTTCGAGTTTAACTTGTTACACTAAAAATCAACCTTTCGACTAAGACGAAAGGTCTTTCAACAAAAGCAAAGGAAAAGGAGCACAACCCAAATCTTTGGAAGGAGTCAAAAGGATGCAATCATCAGAATTTATTAGCCTCAAACCTTTCGAAGAAGTCAGAAGGTTCCATCTCTAGTATCCAAGGCGTTCTTACCTTTCGAAGGAGATGAAGAAGTCAAAGCAAGTATGAGAAACTACTTAGTGAACTTTTTGAAAGCATATCAAGCCTTTCAGGCCTGTTAAAGCACATCCAGGTTACCTTTCGACAATGACAAAATGTTATAAAAGAAAGCAGCACTCACAAGTCAACAAAGAGTGAAAGACAACCCCTCGACAACGTTGAAGGAAAGCACAGCAATCGAAGAGCAACCTTCCAACAAGGTCGAAGGGTTCACTACAACCAAGAGAAGAGAAACCTTCCAACATGGTCGAAGGGTTCACAGCAGTAAAGAAGGCAAACCCATCGACAAAGTCGAAAGGTTTATAAAGGCAAAAAGAGAAGCATACCTTTCGACTAAGTCGAAAGATCCAGAATAGCAGATGAAAGGCAAACCTTTCGACAAAGTCGAAAGGTTCAAGGTTGCATATAAAAGGGAGACCTTCCGACCCATTCGAGAGCAAGGAGTTGAAAGGAGGCCCACCTGCATCTATAAATAAGACCCAAGGGGTCCTGTTTTGGGGGATCTGAATTCTCTCATTCCAACCTTGTGTTTTCTTAATCAAATCATTGTAACCCTAATTGAGTGTCGATTTGGGGATTTAACAAAATAGAGTTTATCATGAATACGAAGGGAAGTCTTGTGTTCTATCAATTACTTTACTGTTTTGCTTAAACTTTGTTGGATTAACTGTTAATTTCAGGTTCAATTCCGCCGAAAGGTTCTCTCGACAAGATCGACAGCACATCTGGTTCAATTAGTTACTGCAACCTTTCGAAGATATAATCTTATAGCTTAAACCCTTCGACAATGTTGGTCATATAGACTAAACAACAGTGATAACCTTCCGGAGTGCCTGATTTTGAAGCCCAAACCTTTCGATTAGGTCAAAAGCGCTTAAGCAGTAAAATATCAATAACCTTTCGAAGGTACAATCCAAGTGGTCCAACCTTTCGATTAGACCAAGGAATGTCCTTTAAGTATAAATACATGGGTTTACAAGGCTTATTCCGTAAGAAATCATTCCGTACCATTCGACAAGGATCAAGAAATGCCTTATAATTAATCTAACCTTTCGACAAGGCCGAAAGCCCCTGTATATCTACAAAGGAGTTTGATATCCTACTTAAACCCAAAGAAGGCAATCATCCTAACCTTTCGATAGGATAAAATCTGACTTCCTAAGGACAAATTCAAGGGAATCCAACCTAAACCAAGAAGGAGAATCTTAAAGAGAATCTCACTCAAAGCATCTCAATAAAGCCGGAAGGTTTCATAACCAAGCACCTAAACCTTTCGACGACGTCGAAATGTCCGATTCGAAAGATATTTATAAGTAAAAATACAAAGGCAATTCTTAAGGATATCAAGCCCTTCATTCAAATCAGTATAACCACACTAGCTGGAATAACTTTGGGGTGTTGACCATAAATTTGGTTAACATAACTATTTACTGTGATTTCTATTCTAAGATTATAAATTCTAATTTAGGGTTTAACATGTTCAATTTGGGTTTCTAACATCCTAAATCAATTAAAATAGTCTAAATCTAGCTGTAATAATCATTTTATCAAAGTTGTTCCCACTCACCTCAAGCCTAAGCTCTTTCTATTGCTCTTGCTTGAGAATCAACCCTCTATTCGCTACTCCACTTGCTCTGTTTTGATTCCAACACTTGTGTTCTTCTAGGTTACTTTTATTTGATTTTTAAGAAATTTTTAGAGTGAGGGAAGTGAGAAAATTTTGGTAGAGTTTTGTTACTATATAGAGTTATGTGAGAATGAGGTTTTGACATGACTAGTCTTTAGGGGTTAGATTTAGTTTAGGCCGTTAGATCTAGGTTAGAGAATATCAACTGTAATCACACTCGCTCATCAACAACTTGCATGCAAAGAAATCCATCTAAACCATTCGAACACGTCGTAGGCGATCCAAAACACACGATTTTGCCCTAGCCACGGTCGACCGCTTATATCCCCTGATCGACCATTACTGGTCGAGCTTCGACCCCCTTAGGTCGATCGGTCGCCTAGTAAAATTAAGAAGTTTTTTATTTTTCATGTCTCATTCTATTTTCAATTCTTCCAATGCCCGTAACTTTTACGCATTAACTCTGATTACAAAGTTTTATATATGAAAGTCCAGAAAATCACTACGAACGCAATGGTGCACGTTTTGTAGCTAAATTCGGATGTTTGTGAAAATTTCTTTTTAGTCCTTGTTTTATCTTAATTTAATTTTCTTATTAAATTTCTCATTAAATTTTCGAGGTGTTGCATGGTGTCAACCCAAATATTAAATAAATTAACCATAACATGTATACTCACATACATATACTAATCATCAACTATTAGTAATAGATACCAATGCAAGTATAAGTCAAATAAATGTGTATTAATCCACTATATCAGTAACACAAACACCAAATCACAAAATGAATACTAACCAACTATATTAGTAACACAAACATCAAATTACCAAATGCATACTAACCAACTATATTAGTAACATAGACACCAAATCACCAAATGTGTAATAACCCACTGTATTAGTAGCACAACACCAAATAATCAAATGTGCACTAACCCACTATATTAGTAACACAAACATCAATATAATAAAATCATAGTTAATAATGCACAATGTAGTAATAATGAGAAAATATCACGCGCACACATCCAAACGCAATTTCGTTATCATAAAACAACATATGTGACAATTTAAATCAACAATTAAGCACATATTACATCCATCCAAAATATCATATTCACACCATTGTTTTCACTTCATAAACTCATTTTATTATTGTTTATTATAAAAGCACCTTTATTTATCTCAAAATAATGATATACTTCAAAATCCTTTATTATACCCTAATTACTTCAAATCCCTTAAATATTCATACTTTCCATCAAAACTAGTAATTTACATCAAATTACATTTTAAAAAAATAATAGTATTATTTTACTTCTAAATAACAATATATATTGAAACCTCTTTAATATTTTCCAAAACCAATTTATTACTACTTTCTCAATAATAACAATATTCTATATTAAACTTCAAAACTCATTTTATTGCTATGTATCGCAAAGTAATAGTAATTTAACCCAAAACACTTTTGGAAACATATATTTATTATTATTATTATTATTTTAAAAATATATTTTATTTTATTACTCAAATAACAATAACAATATTTTCCAATAAAAACTTTAATATTCGTTAAATTTTCGCTTACTCAAAACAATATAATTTTCACAAAGCCATATTATTATTTATGAAATATCACTTTATTTTATAAATAATAATAAAATTCCCAAATTCAGTTAAAATAGATTTACTGTTATTATTTATGAATTTTCTTATAAATCTATAAATAATAACATTATTACAGTTCTTACCTTAATTCCAATTTGATTCGTTAAATCATTGTTATTTTACAAACATCACACAAAATATATAAATAAACTCATTATTCATTTATTGATCTAATTTTCCCATTATTATACAATTTTCATCTATTTCATTTTAGTTTATTAAACTCCAATTTCAAATCCATAACTAATTATAAATAGACATCCAATAATATAACAATCAATGATGAACAGTCAAACTAAGGCACAACGTATCCAAAATAATCATAATATACAAACAATCTTCAACATAACACAAAACATATCAATATTTATAAATTTTCGTCAACTGGATATGTATTCAATATTTTTAAACCTTAATTAAATAAAATAAATAAATCATACTAACTTGCTTTTGCAGACAGCCTAAAAAATCAATACTCCAAATTCTGAATCATCCAAAATTCTATTTCGAGTCTAATGGAATAAATCGCACATAAATCAGAGTTCTTACGCACAAGTTATGGTGGTTAGAAGTTTTAGGGTCTAATTTGTAAATAAATATAATATAAGGGCTAAATTTAAAAATGCACCATCCTTCTCTAAATTAAATCACATCGCCCACTTTCTCTTTGACCACCAAATTTGGCGCCATGCCGCCCCAATCGATAAGCCGACAAACATAGACGTGATTACCACCTCCATCTCCACCTACCCCGAACATAGTTGTCGTATTCATGGCTGAAACTGGCCATTCCCAAAACCGTTGCTGTCACATTCTTTCGCTATTTGTAAAAGTTTAGGTAACATATTCATCAAATTGAAGGTATATACGAGTTTGTAGGGCCGAGCCCAACCCAATTGCACCATCAATTTCACCAGTCGTCGTTAAAATCAGAAACACCCAATTTTCCTCCTCCTCATCCCCACCAGCCCTTTTGGCTATGATTTCTAGCCAATTTGAACAATTTTATGATGAACAACCACTTTCTGCTTACTCTACTCATCGAGAGCTTCGAATAGACATATTAGGAGCTAGGTTTCAAACAGTTTGAATTTTAAAACAGTTTCTAATTAGCAAAAACCACCCACAAATGGAATGAGATTGAGAGGGATTTTAGGATTAGAGAAGAGACACTGATGTGATGACTGCTCTCCAGGGTTATTAAGCATAATATATATAAGAAACGAGGCATACTTGGTTATATGTAACCGTTAAGCCCAAAAGTGGTTGCTTACACTCTATTTAAACACTATAAAGCCTTTATTTTACAAACCATAACCCAAAATCCATCAAAATTATATACCAAACTGATTAGCTCAAAAAAAACCTACACAACAGTTATAAACATGATACCCAATTCACCCTTTAGTTAAAAATCAATTTTATTAATTTAATATTAATATTGCCAAATTTGTGAGTCGTTACATTCTCCCCTTAAAAGAATTACGCCCTCACAATTCCCTAAATATATCCCTCAACTAGAACAATAAAGTCTCAACATGGGTTTAATAACAGAATACGGTGAAGTATGCTAATCATAGTCAATTATCTTTAGTGTAGTACATGACATCCACATAACACAATCAATCAAGACACTCAACAATTCATTCATAATAATGAATTCGACACACATATTATAGTAACAACTATGATTCTTTAATTGTGCAATCCAAACTATAGTATGTAAAAGTAACATTCCATCAACAAAGAGTAAAACAATCTCAACCATAGATCAACTCCAAGCACAAGTCACGACATGCATCTCAATGATCCAAACATAATGCCCATAACAAAAATACACCACAAGACTTAGGTTGGTCCAAACATGCACACAATAAAAATATACATAAATCAATAATCAACATAACTCTCAAAGTAAGGTGTGCAAAAATGGTAATCATTACCTCATCATACCAAAAAATAACAAATGTGTGATAATCCTTATGATGATCACACGTCCACCATAATATATATATGTATATATATATATGTATATATATATATATATATTTAAAAGATGTATATATATAATATTTGGAAAATAAGTAATTATTAATTAAGAATTGTCGAAGTGTAGTTTATGAAATTTCAATATACAATTACTTATGAATTATTAACTTGTGCTTCACATATATATATTTACATTTATGTTTGATTTCTAAGTTTTTTTATTTTTCATCTTCTCAATATGGATTCTGATGCTATGAGTGATTCACCATTGATGTTATTTTTGGTGATTTGATAGGATACAGTGATGACATCTTTCTATATGTTTCTATGATATTTAATTCTGTGTGACAAGAAATCAGAATAAACAGAGCTATAATACTATCTGGTATGGGACTTTTGGTAATAATTTTCCAATTATTCTTTGGACTCATTATGCAGAATATTGGATAGTTTGAGTGTAATTTATAAGTAGTGAATAAGCATTTAAGTATTAAGCAGCGGTGTGGGATGCTGTAGTGATATTTATTCGATTATTCATTGTAAGTAGAGGACACTCACATTGACGGGAATAGAGTGGATATTGTAAGGTGATACATAGTGATATATGGCTCCGTGCCTATATTTAGTGAGTATGGCTCCATGCCTATATTTACCGAGTATTCGTGTCTATATGTATTGGTTCTATATGCCACTATTATGATGTACTCCTATTATGTTTGTTGGAGAGGACTAGATGGTTAGAATCCACCCTAGTGGCCTGATTGTGGGTCCCTCCTTGAATCCGTGACACACACAAACACACACAGATATATGTGTGTGTGTGTGTGTGTATTGCTTAATGCTTTCAGTTTAGTGTTTCCACTTTGTGCAATCACCCCTATGTCGCTTAGGCCAGTAGTATGTTATCTATAAGGGAATGAGTGGCGTCGTGACTTAAGAGTACTCGCATTGACGAGCACACCAATGGATATGTGTCACGATGACTGTGTGTAACTAAGGCTATAGAGACTTAGTGTCTCTGGAGCTTGCTTAGTGTTATCAGTCTCTCTTTTGGTACTAACGGAGTGATAGATTGGCATATCCAGTTGGAACACCTTACTTGAGTAACATTATGGGTTTGATGACCTATATATATGTATGTATGTATATGTATATGTATATGTATATGTATATGTATATGTATATGTATATGTATATGTATATGTATATGTATATGTATATGTATATGTATATGTATATGTATATGTATATGTATATGTATATGTATATGCATAGCTCAACTTGGGACTTTGTGTCTGTCGTACAGTCATTTCTAGTCACGATATTTTCAAATAGATATTATATAAGGAGATGAGCTTATACCTATGATATAGGTCTAGTGTATAGTGGATTCCAATTTATATTGATAGGCAGCTGTTTGCAACCAAATTGGTCACAAACACCCGAGAATAGGTTTAAGTGGTGAAATAAAAGAAGAAATTAAATGAAAACTGAGGAATAACGCTAGATATTGAGGAAAATATAGCAGAAAGAAAAAACAACAAGATTTATAGTGGTTCAGCGCTGATTGCCTACGTCCACTCTGAATACTTTCTTCATTGCTTCACCACTCAATTGATTACAGTTACAATTAATAAGAAATAGCTTGAGAACAAGTTAGAATAATGGGAAGCTGATTACAAAAATGACAGAGTTCACTTGTCAGCCAAAGAGAGAAGTCCCTCAAAATGGTCTCCTGCCCCTGTATTTATAAGTGAAGGCTGCCTCCAATCTGATTGAAACTTCAGCACCTGGACCCCCTCGACAATATGGGCCCACCATAGGGAGGCTAGGCCCAACTCTCCATGAGTAAGGGTCGGTACCGTCCCCTCCTTGGGTTGAGTTTGGACTAGCGATCCTATGGTGTCTTTCTTACAGTCTATATTGACGTTGCCCCAAATATCATAGCACTTGGACTTGTGAATCTCTAGTTCTCATCATGTTTGAGTTATAGCCGCAATCCGATCAAGGTAATGCCGATCCGTGGTGCCTCCTTCACTACACTGACCCATCCTTCTTGGATTATGCCGACCCGATCCATTCTTCGTCTATATTGTATCGAGCCCAACTCATTATGCCGATCCATATCATCATGCCGAACTAAACAAGACCATGCTGACCCTTCCAGTATGCCGATCCAATACCATGCCGACCCAATACCATGCCGACCCCTATTCATAATCATTGCCATGCCGACCCCTCCAATATGCCGACCCTTTCTCGTATATGCCACTAATATGTTGATCCATTCATACACCCTTCAACTTGCCAAACGTATATGCCGACCCCTATTCCACCAAGCTAACCTTCATAATTCTGACGTCCTGTATCATTTATTCGTCGACCTTATTTACCCTAGGCTATATATAACTATCCAGATATCATACTCTGGTCATATTGATGTCGTCTCGTGGCCATCTTTCCCATCAATAGTCAAGTCTGGTCTCTGTAGTTACCTTTGTGTAGCCGGGCCAAGGTACCGGGTAACACTTGCCCCCTAAAATATGTCTTGCGAATAACATGACGTGCTTTGAATTGGAGAAAAATCCAGGTTCCTGGGGGCAGGCCTACCCAAGTCGTTGGTTGATCGTTGTTCTTATTATTCTTCGATGAAACAGGTTTGATCTCCCATTCCATTTGAATACATAAATTTGGTCATATGAAGTCTTTTGGTTTCCTCCCATCTTAACCTTTTAAAAGGTTGAATTCACGAATCCCTTCTGTGCCCATCCATAATCATGTTTTTGTTGTACCCTAACCTTCATGACATCAGTTCCCATTTGGGTTTTCCAAATATCTACCATTGTCCTCTTGTTCTTCTTCCTATCTCATGTATACCCATTATTCAAGCACATCTTCCCTCTTCCTTCATTGTTTACTATATATTATATATACATACATACATACATACATACATACATATATATATATATAATCTTTTTTTGAGGGGTCGGCATTTTGTATGCCGACCCTTAGTTATCATGCTCGGATAGGGGTCGGTAAAGTTTGAGGCCGACCCCTTTTTCAATCATATGACCGAGTCACTTGGAGTGACCGGTTCATATTCCTCTTTCATTGCTCATATAAAAGCCCACTCCTTTTCTTCTTTCTCTTTTACTATAACTTCCTAACGCTTGCAAACTTTATCAACTTCTCTCTTCCCAACTGAATGCTCCAAAGCAAGACTAGAAACCCCCTTCCTTAATTCGAATTCGACTGCAAGATCATATTTTCGACCTCCATTGACATTGATTCACTTCTAATCCAAGCTTCGGCCTTGCAATCCAAATCGAATAGGTATAGCTACTTCCTTGTTTGTGTGGTTAGGTCGTGAGCCTTCAAGTTTAGATGTGTTTCAGTGTCGGTTAGGCATGTTATTTAGTGGAGTTGATTATGCTATGTAGTAGGGGAGGAGAAGGCGAAGGAGTAGGGGAAGGAGGAAGAAGAAGGAGGAGAGAAAAAGGAGGATGAAGAAGGAGGGTTCGGCAGCAGGCGAGGGATCGGTGAGTGATAGTTAGTGGGAGGTTTGGTGTTAGAAATGGGAAGGGATCGATATAGAGGTTAAAAAGGAGGGATCATCTTAAAAAGTTTAGTGTAGGGATCGACAATGAAGGCTAAAATATAGGGTTCGGTATCTAAGTCAATCAGAAGGGGTCGGTATTATCAAGTATGTTTAAACGTAGGGATCGACTATAAGAGTAAGGCATAGGGTTCAGCTATGGGCTTAAGGCGTAGGGATTGGCATACATAGCATGGATCGGTGTTGGCCATTAAAAACCATCTTGACTCGAATTATTCGAACATATGACTGTACACTACCTTGCCTAAGCATAAAGTGATTGATAACACAACCAGCATATACGGACCAACGAACTTAAATTTGAACGAACAAATTCGCAGTCTACTCAACACGAACTAAGTATAAAATTGGCCCAACATACTCGAATAATGGACTTCATAATTCAGAATGTCAACCTTCGATCCTAAATCTTTTTTCACTGATCACCTTTTACGTCATTTGAGACAGTCAGTGATGATGGTCTCTCTAGACGAAATCTCTAAGCTTCGAAGTTTTACTTTTGCTTTTCTGATTTCAAACTGCTTACATTCATTTGCATTGCACTAGTTCACACACAGCACGGGGGGACAGGTTATTATTCTAACATTGTTTATCTATTATGTATAGTTAATACAGACCCCAACTTACACAAAGCGCCTAATCACAATGTCTCCCGAGTCGGTCGCGAGGTCAAGTTTTGCTACCTTATCTGACAAGCCTGCACCAAGTCAGCAACAAGAACAAGCTGGGGCATCTGACCCTCAAGCGAGTCTCTTCTCTGACATCTCGATTCTTCCTACTGAAGTCACTGACCCAGCCCCCGAGGTTGCGGAGGATGCTATCATCCTGAATAATCCGGCTGACTCACAAGCATCCAGAATCGGCGAAGCCGCTCTCTGTCGATTATGTTCTATTCACAGGATACCCTTTGAATACGTTTTGGTTCCGTCAAGGCAAGATAGACCTCATTTGCCCCCAGCCGGTTATACAGCATGCAACAAGTTCATGTGCTAGGCCGGATGCGTGCCATCGTTCAACTCTTTCGTTCGGGAAATGCTGAGATTCATGGGAATCGCTCCTACTCAACTACACCCCAATAGCTACGCTTTTATACATGGCACTTATCTCCTCTTCCTGAATGTCTTGTTCTATCCACCAACTTTCGAAGACATCCGATACATTTACAACTTCAAAAGACGGGCCGATAGTCCTTCGTATGTCATCCTCGAACCCTTGCCCAAATGTCAGGTCCTAACGGGCGCATGGAATAAACTCTCCTTATTCCAACATGAATGGTTCTACGTACGATGTCCTCCCAGCTTCGCAAGAAGATGGTTAGAAGGATGTAAGTGTTTTTCTTGCCTTTGCCTTCTGTTTAAAGATTCAAATTGCAGCTTCCTCCTTAATCGTGCTAACTCTTTCAACTCTTTTAGGCGTTCACCCTCGGCCTGAAGGCGTCAGATATTCCAGGGCTGTCGTAGCTATTCGCGCTACTCCGATGGAGGATCGGGACATCAAGCTCCTCATCACCGATGAGTTGCTTTCGTTATTTGGGCTGTTAGATGACGGCCGCAGAATTGGTCTCCCTGGAAGCAGAGCACTTCTGAAGACTACCATCGAGAGAAGGGAAGAAATAAATAATCTCATAGTGCCCTCTGTCGAGGAAACCCAAGAAGGCGCCGAAGAGGGAGAAATAAAGGAATCAGGGGATGCAAGGCCAAGAAATGAAGACGCGGGCCATGAAAAAATATCGGCAGTTGAAGCGTCACACACTAGCCAATTGCAACCTCCCCTGAGAAGGGGAAAAAGTTTGGCGTACAAGATTCGAAAGAGGAAGACCGGAGCAACCCCTAAATTTGTCATAACTTCGGTCGAAAAAGGATCGTCTTCTCAACAGATGGAGAGCGTGTTGAAGGGACTTTCCAAAATTTCGATCCTAGATGATCTATTAAACTACAACTTCACCAACCTTGATGTCGAAGGGCTTAACTCACCCGCAAGAAGTGGCAAAGGCGTGCAACCTTCCAACAAAGGGAAAAGAACTCCAATGAGTAAAGCAAACGTTATTGGTCCATCATGGGGAATCACTAGGACACACACAAGCACTTCACCATCCACTTGTGATTAACTCTTCACACAACAACTCCTAACATGTCCCCGTTTGGTTCTTTTACAGGTGCAATGTCTCATTCACATGCATTCGATCGCCTCCGTGGCTCCTCCACCTACTACCGCTCGGGTCGGGATTCCAAATCCGGAAGGCGCCGAGACAAGGATGAAGGATGGGACAGAGATTATCATTCTCGAGAATCTTCTTCTTCATCCAGAAGGAAGTCTCAAGCATATGCTCCACGCCAAAGCGACCCATCTAACCCTCCTGCTCACAGCGAAGACAAGTCTGCACACCGAGGTTCTCAATCTACCCCTCCCCGTAACCAACACTCTGGATCATCAAGTACTAGGAAATCTCATGAGCACTGTAAACAACTGCTGGTTACGTCTGAACAAATTCCTCCTGTTCCTGCCCATGATTCGACCACAGTTGAGAAACTAGCTAAACTTAAAGCTACCTTCCTGAAAATTTACTTCGACGGGCTCAAATTCCTCCCCTCCATACACATCATCCCTAGAACTGCCAAAGAGAGTTCATTAGCATGTATGAATGATGTATACGTTCAGCATGAAGCGTTCATCCACTTAGCTAAAAAAGTCTCAGAAGTTTCTATAAAGCGCCAGCATGAGATTGATCGCCTTAAGCTTGAGGCCATTCATGATAAGGATATTATCAATTATCAAGATGCTGAGTTGCTTGATGTTAAGGCTCAACTTGCCGAAGTGAAGAAAAATGCGGAGGAAACTGTTGAGGCAGTGAGTCGCTTAGAGACTTTACATAATAGGGAACTGGATGCTGCACTCCAACACAGTGGCACCCTAGCTTTAGAGAAAGACTCCTTATAGAAGGAGAAAGATGTCCCAGCCCGCCATGTAACATCCTGTATCTGGAGGCCAAAATCTAAGCGCTACAGATGCTGCAGTCATCCATAGTATTAACTTCTGGTGACAAAATACGGTAATGATAATGGTATCCATAATATCAGAAGCACACGAATATGAACAAAGTCACATATTTACAAAAAATATTTAGCTAATTACATTTCAAAACAATAATTCATATCCATGTTACATAATCCCTTAATGTTTCCCAAGCAATGATTAAATATATCATTACAAAAATACTCCAAGAGCGACATATGACGATGCCCCCTTGGTTGATCAAAACAATGTAGTCATATCTGACTTATATACACAATAGAATCAAAACAAAATGAAATGGCAAATCCTAATTAGGTATTCGTCAGCCACCTGCTCGTCTTCGGATGCTTTATTCGCCAAAAGACAAAAACCAGAAAACCTCAACCCTTAGCTTACTCAAATCAATTTTGAGTACCCGAGAGTTTAAGGGGAAACAAAAACTTCAAGTCAGACATAAAGCCTGGTGTGAATAATTCTGTTACATCTCGGTTTACTGATATTAAGAGAGACCACGTCGCTTAGCGGAACGGGTTTCCCCTCACTAATATCCTCTTTAAAACATATATTTTGCAAATCCTTTCCTACAACCAAACTAGTTAATTAAACTGATTATATCAAAATAGCAATATCCTTTATGCTAATAAATGGACTATATGTCCGTAAAACAGGTAATATGTGAACCATCTGCCCACACATAATAGCAAGGTTCGTTATGCTACAAAAGGGTTATCTGTCCATACAACTGGGCTGACTGCCCGCAAACTGGACTAACTGTCCGAATTATTTTCGTAGGGTTAACTACCCTTTATATTTCCCTTGAAAACCATTTCAAAATGATTTAGTCCTTCAAATCATATACATATACAAGGAAAATATATCTTTAGCTTTACTCTAAGCCATTTTGCCATGTTATATATACTTTACTCAAAATAATGTTGATGAGATTTAATAAGGATTAACTATCCTTCTAAAACAAGTCAAAACCCTTTTAACTTGAAAACACTTAGGCTACATTGCCTATTTATTACATTTGAAATCTTTGTTTAAAACTGTTAAACAACCCTTTTGAAACCATTGAAGGTAACCCCTTCTAAACCATTGGAAAACCCCCTTCGAAACCATTAAATATTGCCTTTGGAAAACATTAGAAAATCCTTTCCTTTTTTTTCTCCGAAAGCTTCAAAATAACAGACATCCCCCTTTAAAACCTTTTAAGTATTGCCTTCAAAAACATAGGAAATCCTTCCTTTCAATCCTTTCGAAACCCTAGGGAACCACCCCTTTCGAAACCATCCACTAAACCTTTCAAAATAGTCAAACATAAACCTTTCAAAAGCACTTTGGGTTCAATTTAAAACATGTGGAAACATTTCGAAACCGTTCAAAAACATCTCGGTTGAAACCATTTAGATTCTGCCTTTAAGTAGAGCAAAAGGATCAGAAACCCATTAAAGTCGAAAGCATCGGTTTCAAAACTTTTTAAAACTACCTCTTTCGAAACTATTTGGGTTTTACTTTACTTATAGAAAAAGCATCCTTAAAACATTTAAGTCGAAAGCAACTGCTTTGAAACCATTTCCTAAGTAATGAAGTGATGGTGTCGAAACCATCCATTCAAAAGCATTAGAGAGGTTGCCAGGTTTTAGAAAACAAAACGACCCCTTCGAAACCATCTGGGTCGAAAGGTAAAAAGGCGGCAGCAAAAAGGTTTCGACTTAGTCGAAAGCAATTATTTAAAAATAGAGGCACAACCCAATCGAAACCATTTCCTTTAAATCATTTGACTTGGTCGAAAGCTATTTAGTCGCAAGCCTTTTAGTCGAAAGCAAGCAGGTGTATTTCTTTTATTTAAAAAACAAAGGACTGCCTCAACCCCTTCGAAACCCACGGTTTCGACTCCCTACCTTCCGCCCTCATCCAATTCATTACGTACCAGTTGCCTGATACCATATGCATTGGTTTCGACTGTGTCGGAGGCGATAGTTATGAAGGCGGATCCGGTGTCGAAAGAGACGAAACAGTGAAAAACTAGTAGCAAATAGTTCTTTTCACCTAACCTACCTTATGTGTCTAATTGTGATTGGTTGCCTCTTTCTTTACCAATAAAAAGTACTGCACTTTATCAAAAGTGCTGTCGACTTTTCCAGATTATGTAATTTAAATCTTTTAAAGAAAGCCCCTTCTCCTCTTTTAATTATAAGTGCCACACCTCAAATAATTTTATATAACCATTAAAACACTTAGGAAAAATCTAAAAAAATTCCAGAAAATCACATTAGATATGTTTTACAACATATAAAAATTTCAGATCCAAATAATTAATTATTTACCCGTAATTAATTTATAACCCAAAATACCATTTTCTTTACTAGAAAATTCATATTAATTCCACGAAAATTCAGAAAATTTGAAAATTGAAACCTATCTTCAAAATAATATTTATGATCTTTGTAAAAATTTACAAGGCATTTGTATGTCATTTTATAAGGTTTTCACCTTAAAGCATATCATAAATTCAATATGAATAACCATAATTCATCAACAAGTATATATATTCATTCCATTATTCAAAAACATGGCAAATCATTGCAAAGTATTCGAAATTCATATTTAAAACCGAAAATAATCAAAAATGAGATGTAAACATTATGCGCCTTAGCTTTAGAGATTATGGAGATTGAGATGTGAATAAATTTGGTTTGAATTTGCTTCTTCCTAGCTTTTCTTCTTCTCTTCCTTGATAATGGTGGTCGGCCTTGTTTTTATAAAATTTTGAAATGAAATGAATGTGTAGATTTTACACGGCTATGGGTAATGGATATAGGAATGGCCTCTTTCCCATTCTACCCCTCCTCTATTTCAATTTAAACCCTTCTTTAGTTCATTGTTAAATGTCACGGTTACACCTTAATAACAATCAAATCTCAATCCCCTAATCAACACATTATTTTGTTTAATTCAACTAATTAAATATCCTAAATAATGTTACCAAAAATCTGGGGTGTTACACGCCGCGTTGAGGAGCTAGAAAAATTACTGTTCAAGGAGAGGGAGGAGAAAGTCCAGGCACAAGAAGAGTCACAAAAATATTGCGAGGAGATTTTTAAACCAGAAATCTAAAAATGAAAATTGATGGGAAACTCTCCCAAATCGAAGCCTTGAAAGAAGCCGCACGTGAAGAGTGCAGGAAAGAGGTGCTTGCAGAAGCCAACTCGAGTTAAGGCAGCGACTGAGTCCGACAGGGAAGAGATTAAATGCTTATTCGATCCACTCATCGCTGAATACAATGCAAAAGTTCTCCTTCACCGTGAATTAACTTTCCTACGCGAGGGCTATCTCGAATCACTCCTCGAAGCTTGGGAGATCATTACAAAGATCAAGAAATAGGAGTTGGGGATGGCAGAGCTTGATGAAGGAGCACTTGTGCAGGAAGTGCTTCGAGGAAATGAGCCATCTGACTTGGCTGCCGCAAAACTTCAATTCGGCAAAGCTCCTACACCGCTTAAGGAAAAGGAAGATATCGTAGGGTCTTCTAGAACTGAGCCCTAGGGTCCTCCTCCCATTCAGCCGGTCGGGACTCTATCTTCTCAACCCACTGAGCAACATGTCGGTTATGATCCGGACAGGCCTGGTCTTGACACACACAAGTTATCTCCTATCATCGAAGGGAGCACCCCGATGACTACCGAGAGCCAACCAGATGTTGGTACCACATTGAGCTCTTTTGAATCTAAAAAGTTGATGTTCTCAATAGATAATGGCTATAGTATAATGCTTGCTTTCTATGAAACTTTATAGGTCATCCCGGTCCTAAGTTAACTCCTAGGAGCGATGTCGCCACGGAGCAGGAAGGAAAAGTAGCCGAGGCTAAGGCTGCAGCAGATACTCCAGGGCCCGATGCTTAGGTGATTGGGGTGCTTGACAAGGACAAGCTCAAAGACCCATCATTTATTGAGCAGCATGATGACGTTATAGTTATGGGTGCTTCTGAGCATACCGCTAAATTCAGCTTGAAGGAACAGATTGAAAAAGAGGAGAAATCAAAACTCATAGTCAAGGGTGAACCCGATGTAGTGGTGGTTGAAGATCCTCTCCATGGGCCTTTACAATTCATCCCTCCTAGCGGGTCTCCTATTGTGGTTCGTCCTCCTTCCTCAAGTACTTCCACTCAAGGCGGCAAAGGGCCTTGAAAAAGACGCTCGACCGATTTGACCCCCGAAAAGCCGATGAAGGAGAAGAAGTCAAAGAAATAGTCAGGTTCTTATGTTATTGTACTTTGTCCAAATAAGTTAGACATGTGTTGTTTTCCCTTTTTTCTTTTTAGTAGCACATGTACGGGCATGGATCCTGAACTCAAGAATGGTTTGTAAGGAAATTTTGAGATTGTAAATAAAAGTTTTTGTTCCTTGGTTAATCATTGAGTGAATTATTACTTCAATAGTAGAGTAATTTCTTCTCATTTCAAGTACTTGTTATAATTTTCACAAGTTTCGTTGATAATTCATTATCTTGATCTCGGAGCTTCTCTATAGGCTCCATCTTAAGTCACAACCGATGCCAAGCCAGAACCATAACCAACAGTTGTATTCCACCGCTACCAGTTTGAGCATCTTCCATTATTCTTAGATCGGAATTCATGGGATAGCGAACGATTGAAATCTCACCTATCTATCCATTGGGTTTTTGAATTAGCCTATGGTTTGGGGACTTGGAATTTTTTGGTCCGCAGTCATTGACTTGAGATTTTCGTTGAATGGTTTTCATTCTAGTCCGCTTTAGGGGCTTATAGATTTTTCTCAAGTCGTTAAACTCTAGTCCGTGCTCCGAGGACTTAGAGTACTCTAACCCGCACTCTGGGGACTTAGAGATTTTTCTCAAGTCGTTTATACTCTAGTACGCGCTTCGGGGACTTAGAGTACTCTAATCCGCACTCCGGGGACTTAGAGATTTTTCTCAAGTCCTTTGTACTCTAGTCTGTGCTCTGGGGACTTAGAGTACTCTAATCCGCACTCCGAGGACTTAGAGATTTTTCTCAAGTCGTTTATACTCTAGTCTGCGCTCCAGGGACTTAGAGTACTCTAATCTGCACTCCAGGGAATTAGAGATTTTTCTCAAGTTGTTTATACTCTAGTCCACGCTCCGGGGACTTAGAGTACTCTAATCTGCACTCCTGGGACTTAGAGATTTTTCTCAGGTCGTTTATACTCTAGTCCGCGCTTCGGGGACTTAGAGTACTCTAATCCGCACTCCTGGGACTTAGAGATTTTTCTCAGGTCGTTTATACTCTAGTCCACGCTCCGGGGACTTGGAGTACTCTAATCCGCACTCCGGGAACTTAGAAACTTTTCTCAGGTAGTTTATACTCTAGTCCACGCTCCGGGGACTTAGAGTACTCTAATTCGCACTCCGGGGACTTAGAGATTTTTCTCAAGTCGTTTATACTCTAGTCCGCGCTCCGGGGACTTAGAGTACTTTAATCCGCATTCGAGGACTTAGAGTACTCTAATCCGCATCCGGGGACTTAGAGATTTTTCTCAAGTCGTTTATACTCTAGTCCGCGCTCCGGGGACTTAGAGTACTCTAATATGCACTCTGGGGACATAGAGATTTTTCTCAGGTCATTTATACTCTAGTCCACGCTCCGGGGACTTAGAGTACTCTAATCCGTACTCCGAGGACTTAGAGATTTTTCTCAAGTCGTTTGTACTCCAGTCCGCGCTCCGAGGAATTATAATCCACACTCCGGGGACTTAGAGATTTTTCTTAAGTCATTTATACTCTAGTCCGTGCTCCGGGAACTTAGAGTACTCTAATCCACACTCTGGGGACTTAGAGATTTTGTCAGGTCGTTTATACTTTAGCCCGCGCTCCGGGGACTTAGAGTACTCTAATCCGCATTCCGGGGACTTAGAGATTTTTCTCAAGTCGTTTATACTCTAGTCCGCACTCCGGGGACACTCCGGGTACTTAGAGATTTTTCTCAAGTCATTTATACTCTAGTCCACGCTCAGGGGACTTAGAGTACTATAATCCGCACTCCGGGGACTTAGAGATTTTTGTCCACTCATAGCGTCGGTAATATTTATTCCACATTGCAAAAATTGCTTTTTGATTCACCCATGGAAATCGCCAGTCGAGCAAACTTGCCAAAAAAACCCCTTGTTCATTTTCATCAAGATCGGTATAACTGGTCGATTTTTAACCTTACGCATCTGTTCATATATCGCATATGTCGATATCAATCAGTTCCAACACACACTTAACATAACATGCAATAACAATTATTTATGCAAAGGAAGCTTCCAGCTTTTATTCATCACAAAAATAAGGACATAATAACTTACCTTATTACATATCAAAAAAGTCAAATACTAAAGAAAATATTGAAAACAAATACTACTGAAATATGAAAGAAATAGTCTAGGTGAAATAGCGTCGTAAATGCTCGCTATTCCACGCTCTAGGAAGCGTTACCCATCAATAGTCGCTAGCTTGAAAGTTCTTTCTCCAAGCCTCTGTTCAATGACGTATGGCCCTTCCTATGTCGGGTTCATGTGCGATGGTACTGGAAATATTTGTTTTAGTACAAGGTCGCCCACTTCGAAAGTTCTCAGTCGCACTTTAGTATTACAGTACCGGGCGACTCGGTGTCGATGTGTAGCCGCTCTCAAATCAGCCTCCTCACACTTCTCATCAATAAAGTCCAATGACTTTAATAAGAAATTTTGGTTTGTTCTGGGATCGTAGTACGTTAGCCGATGAGAAGGACTTCGAGTTCTACAGGAATGACTGCTTCAGCTCCATAAGCAAGAGAGAATGGAGTGTGGCTAGTCGCAGACTTATGAGTGGTCCTGTAGGCCTAGAGTGCCGTAGGAAGTTTATCCACCCATTTGCCTTTATCCTTTTCCAAACGCTTTTTTAAGATGGATTTTATAATCTTGTTTACAACTTCAGCTTGTTCATTCGCTTGAGGGTGAGCGACTACCGCAAACCTTTTTTCAATACGATAACTCGGACAAAACTCCTTAAACTCAGCACTATCAAATTGAGTTCCATTATCAGTTACGATAGTTTGTGGAAGACCGAAACGACACACAATGTTTCGAACAACAAAGTTAATGACCTTCTTGGTTGTGATTGTTGCCAATGGCTCCGCTTTGGCCTATTTGGTGAAGTAGTCAACTGCGACAATCGCATATCTCGCACCACCTTTGGAAATCGGCAAAGTGCCAATAATATCGATTCCCCATACAGCAAATGGCCATGGACTAACCGTTTGCGTGATCTCTGTCGGTGGTGCTCTTGGGACTTTTGCATATATCTGGCATTTGTCACATCGTCTCACATGATCTGCGGCATCCCGGTTCACGGTCGATCAGTAGTACCCATAACGGAGTATCTTTTAGCTAACATTTGCCCACCAGTGTGATCGCCACACTCTCCCTCATTGACTTCTTTCAAGACATGTTTTATCTCGTCATGGGCGATACACCTGAGTAAGAGAATAGAGAATCCCTTTTGATACATAGTTCCTTCTTGCATAATATACCGTGAGGCTTTACGAAGGACTTGTCGCTTTTCGTTCCTTTTCTGAGGCAAGATTCCATGCAACATGTATTCTTTAAATGGAGACATCCATGATTCTCTTTCGGGTTCCGTTTTTGGTACTTGATCAACCTCCATCACATTTATACTGGGGTATGTAGTGTCTCGATCGGAACCAAGCCCATCTGTTGTGCATCGCCAGTGCTTGCGAACTTTGCCAACGAGTCAGCTTCTCCGTTCTGCTCATGCGGGATATGCGAAATGTCATAGTATTCGACGTCTGCTAACAACTCCTGAACTCGGGTAAGATATGGGGCAAGCCGTTGTCCCTTTGTCTGGTAGTCCCCTCTAACTTGGTACACCACCAGCTGCGAGTCGCAAAAGATTTCAATGGATTTCACCCCGAGCTCTCTAGCAAGCTTAAGTCTAGCAATTAACGCCTCATACTTGGCCTCGTTGTTCATAGCAGGGAAATCAAGCTTCAGAGCACAGAAAATTGACCGGTTCTCAGGAGTTACAAGACCGACGCCTACGCCGGAACAATGATCATTGGATGCTCCATCGGTATATAGCTTCCATCGTACAATAGGGATTACACTGCTCTCTAGGGGCTCATTTTGCATGGTAAACTCCGCTATGAAGTCAGCCAGTGCTTGTCCCTGGATAGCACTTCGAGGAAGATATGTGATATCGAACTGACTGAGCTCGATGTTCCACTTAAGCAGCCTCCGGGATGTCTCGGGTCATCGTAGGTAGGCCTGTCAATGGTACGGGTTTCGGCCCGAGCCCGACCCGAACCTACCCTATTTATGCGGGTACGGGTTTTGACTTTTACTACCCAAGCTCGACTCAGGCCCGATCCGGGTCGGGTATGGTTTTATCAAAACCCAGCCCAATTAGGGCCCGACCCGACTATTAGTTTTTCGTCGTGTCAAAACATGAGTGCGTATGTTATTTACTTACCATTTAGTTTGTTTACATGTAGATGTTTTTGCATGCTTTTGTTATGAGCTTGACTGCATCACCGTCCAATTTATATGTTAACATTGTTTGTATACAAATTTTACCAAAGTTGTAGTTTTAAAATATGGTTTTAACATAAATATTCTGAGTTAGGTATATAGTTATTACACAACGGTCTTAAAAAGCCCGACGGGCCGAGCTCAGATATTGGGTTGAAATACTCTGTGGGTTCGGGCCGGGCTTGGGTTTTAATTATTGTAATTGAACTCGGGTCTAGGTTTTTTAATACCCGGACCGAGCCCTGCCCATTGATAGGCCTAGTTGTAGGACCTGTCGTAAAGGCTGATCGGTGTAGACGTTGATTGGATGTGCCTGGAAGTACAGGCGAAGTTTGCGCGACGCGATCACCAAGGAGTACGACAATTTCTCTATCTTCGGGTAGTTTCTCTCTGCCCCCGTTAATCGTTTACCAACGTAGTACACCGGTCTCTGGATCCAGTTATCCCCACGAATCAATGCGGCACTTATGGCATGTGGCAATACTGCTAAGTAAATGTACAACTCCTCATGATCTACCGGCTTTGACAAAACATGGGGTCTCTCCAAACGACTCATCAAAGTTCGGAACGCGCCTTCACAGTCTTGCATCCATTCGAAATTCCTCTTCCCTTTCCTTATCAAATTGAAGAAAGGAATGCATTTATCAGTCGCCCTGGAGATGAAACGACCCAGGGCAGCGACCTTCCCATTTAGGCTCTGCACTTGTTTAATAGTTCTGGGTGCTTGTATATCCCGAATGGCTTGAATCTTCTCTGGATTCACATTGATTCCTTGCGCATTGGCAATAAAGCCCAGGAACTTCCTTGATGCAACACTGAATGAGCACTTCAAAGGGTTGATTTTCATGCTATAAAATCAGAGGATATTGAACATCTCTGATAAGTCTCGAATATGGTCATTTGATTGCCATGATTTCATGAGCATATCATCCACATAGACCTCCATCGTCCTCCCGATCTGATCTTTGAACATTCAGTTAACCAAACGCTGATAGGTAGCTCCTGCGTTCTTTCATCCGAACAGCATTGCTACATAACAGTATAATCCAACGTCCGTGACAAAACTAGTGTGCTCCTGATTTAGGACGTGCATCGGGATATGGTTGTACCCCGAGTACGCATCCATAAATGACAACAATTCGTGCCTTGCAGTTGAATCAACTAGCTAATCAATTCTAGGCAGGGGAAAACTATCCTTAGGGCATGCCTTGTTCAGGTCCGAATAGTTAATACACTTCTCCATTTCCCATTTGCCTTCTTCACCAGCATAGGGTTAGATATCCATTCAGGATAGAGGGCGTCGCGAATAAACCTGTTGGCTTTAAGTTTATCCACCTCCTCTTTAAGAGCCATGGATCCATACCTCGTCTTTTCTGCTTCACAGGGAAATACTTCAGATCAATATTCAATGCATGGCTCGCGATGGCAGGCGAGATTCCACACATGTCAGAATGAGTCCAAGCGAATACATCCAGATTCGTTCGGGGGAAATCGGTAAGTTCTATCATCATCGAAGGGCTGAGTGTGATCCAATCTTCAACACCTGCAGTGGGTCGTCGCAGCTGACTGAGACATCAATCGTCAGTTCAGCTGAAGCTCCCTTGGCCTCCTTGGGTTCCTCCTCATCATCCCTTGGATCTATATCTCGATAGAACCGACTGTGGTGCTCAAGCCAAGGCTTAGGCGCTATTTGTCAATCTTCAGTAACTTGGATGCGGACAGACTTGTCCACACCCTTTCCCTTTTCTTTCCCCTGGACTTCTCTCAACTCAGCCATATAACAAGCACAGCCAGTAGCCTGATCGCCATACACAACACTTACTCCATTATATGTTGGAAATTTCAAAGTCAAACACCATGGGGCAAGAGCTGCTCGAAACTCAGCCAAGGCCGGACGGTCCAGAGAAACATTGTACAGTGAATCAACATCCAAGACAATGAATGGTAGGATCTGCACCCTCCTACGTTCACCTTCTCCCAACTCAACCGGTAACTTGACATAACCTACCGCCTCAGTAGCCATATCGTTGAAACCGTGTATACGAGCTTTAGATGGTTTCAAATCCTTAGCCTCTGTCCTCATTTGATCATAAGCCTTCTTAAAGATGATGTTCACAAAACTTCCACAATCAATCAAAATCCTTCTCACCAGAGAAGGGCCAATCATGGCAGAAATAACCATCAGATCAATAGTAGGGGCCTCCACTTTATCGACATCTCTACTTCATAATACTATATCATCCATCATTATACGATGTTGCTTGGCCGTAGTCCCATCCTCCGTATTCGATAAACATTCAAAGTCCACATGTCTCATTAAACTAGCATAACGCTCCATTTCCTGCCAACTTCTGTCTGCAGGATGCAGTCCACCAACTATCGTGTTTATTACCAACCTTCTACCGATCTGAGCGGGCTCCTCAGGCCGGCACGGAGCTTGTCCTCGATTGGGATCAGACGTTCCCTGTCCGCTATCCTGTAGATTCTTGACAAACTGCTGCAACTTTTTCTGGCGAATCAGCTTCTCAATGGCATCATGAAGATGTCTACATTCGTCAGTATTGTGCCCGTAGCATTCATGAAACCGACAGTACTTCCCAGTTTGCTTTTGTTCCTCAGTCAATCCTTTCGGACGTGGCTTCCTATACTGGAAAGTGTTACAGGTTGACAGATAGATGTTCTCCAGAGATGAATTCAGAGGTGTATAGTTGTTTACGTAGGAATCCTTGACTTCCACTTTTCGGGCTCCCTTTTCCGATCGGGATTTCCTTCTCCGCTCCTTTTCTGTTGACCTGGCTTGTTTTGAACATTAACCTGGACCTTTCCTAAGCTTTCGCCAGATTGCTTCACTACGATGTTGCTTTGTACCGCTTCTCCGCTTGGCCTTGCAGCATTGCTTCTTCTAGACAATCTGGCCTCTTCCTTTCTCATGAACTAGTTTTTCTTCATGTAGAAACGCTCTAGTGTGGTCGGCGGTTTTCCAGCTAGCCAATCACTAAACTCGGATTCTGGGTCAACCCCCTTGTCATAGCCATAAGTATAGCGTGGTCATTTGGGTTACTAACTTCAGCGGCAGCAACATGAAATCTCTACAAGAAATCCTTTAGTGATTCCCCCGGAGCCTGGATTACACTAGATAACGACATGACATCTTTGGGGCATGTGGCGTGAATCCGGAATTGCTCCATGAATCTCGTAGCCAGCTAGTCAAATCTTAAGATCGATCGTAGGGGTAACCTTGTGTACCACATTGTAGCAATATCAGATAGAGTTATAGGGAAGCATATGCATTTGGTTGCATCATTCGCTCTTACCGAGTCCATCAACCATTCGTACCTTATGACGTGCCGAGAGTTATATGGAGGGCTAAGCCCAACTCTCCATGAGTAGGGGTTGGTACCGACCCCTCCTTTTGTTGAGTTTGGTCTAGCGACCCCTATGGTGGCTTTCTTATAGTCTATATTGACGTTGCCCCAAATATCATAGCACTTGTTCTTGTGAATCTCCAGTTCTTATCATGGTTGAGTTATAGCCCCAATCCGATAAGGTAATGCCGATCCGAGGTGCCTCCTTCGGCTACACTGACCCATCCTTCTTGGATTATGCCGACCCGATCCATTTTTCATCTATATTGTATTGAGCCTAACTCATTATGCCGATCCATATCATCATGCCGAACCAAACAAGACCATGTCGACCCTTCCAGTATGTCGATCTAATACTATGCCGACCTAATACCATGCCGACCCAATACCATGCCGATCCAATACCATGCCCACCTAATACCATGTCGACCCCTATTCATAACCATCGCCATGCCGACCCCTCCAATGTGTCGACCCCTTCTCATATATGCCACTAATATGATGATCCATTCATACACTCTTCAACTTGCCAAACGTCTATGCCGACGCCTATTCCACCAACCTAACCTTCATAATTTTGACGTTCGGTATCATTTATTCGTCGACCTTATTAATGTCGGGCCAAGGTACCGGGTAACGTACTCTTGTCATATTAATGTCGTCTCATGGCCATCTTTCCCATCAATAGTCAAGGTTGGTCTCTATAATCACCTTTGTGTAGCCGGGCCAAGGTACCGGGTAATAGCAGCCTATCCTATTTTATATGTGTTGATGATGATATTTTATTTGTTGAGACTAAGAGATATATTTGGGCACTGCTTCATGCCGGCCTTATTTTACTTGGTGATATATCATTTATTGATATTTCTGGTTTTGATAATGATTTCTGAATATGTATAATTTACCCATTTATGTTTATTCTAGGATTTCTAATTTGATGTGTTTCTATATGGATGATGACATCTTTTGATATCAGTACTAATTAGTTTATATGGATTTGAGTTGCCTTGATGATTACTTATAGCATTATACATATATTCTAAGCATACATTACTATATTTATATGCATTCTTTGACATGTCATCTGATGATTTAATTATCTATGTTAGATATATCATACTTTTATTCCTTGTTTATACCGTGTTACCCAAAGTATATATATTCTTGATTAGACATAGTCTGACCTGTGTTTTATTTATGCAATAACCAGGTCAGTCCAAGACATTTCAGGTACAGGGAAGGCATGACCGACATTTGTTTTATTGGGCTTAGAGGGGATACATATTTAGATGTTCTATGATATTTATATGACAGTGATTCACTGTATATTTTAACACCGAGATGTATATTGTTTATTATCACATTATATTGAGATAGTTGACATTTGAGTTGTGTTGTACTATTAAGGTATTATATATTATATATTTTATATTTTATCGCGGCGTTTGACTCTATGTTCTTTATTATTTACTGTATATTATGTATTGTTCTATCCTGGAGACACACGTGTTTATTGCTTTGTACTGATACTGTGTACGTTTAGATGGGTTATTTATTTAATGTTTAATATGTACCAGTGTTAGTTCAAGAGAATATTCATGTGTGTACCCCATATAGCCTCATTCTCCATATTATTCGATAGTAATACTCTTGGATAGTATATGTATAAAGATGAGATGTCACAAATTGGTATCAGAGCTAATTGGATGTATGCATGTGATAAGGGGTTCACACTTTGTGATCAATGGAGAAGCATTGACTCTTACCCCTACACATCCCATTTGGGTTGGCTATTTTGTGCGACAGTCGAGAGGCTAGCCGAAAAACTAGTGTGTGAGGTATCAACGGTGGCCACGTAAGGGTTAGACATCGTTTCAAATTAGTACCAGAGCAAGGTTCAGAACTATACATCGTATATTAGAGACACGAGTCGTGACCTTAGATGAAACTTAGAGTCCCTAACCCTTGGGTGTGTTAGGAATTCCCTATATTAAGGGATAGCATATATATATATGATTAATGGGGGTAATCATCAAGGGACGTATTTGTGGATCTAAAAATGTATATATTTAAATACATGATTAATTTCTTTTCCTTTAAGTATGAAGTATAAAATGGTTGGAGTAGCAAGGATGAAAGGAGTTAGTCCAACTAGCAGCGCATGTATTTATGATTTTGAAAGGTTTTGTTTTGCATTGTGTTGTTTGATTTGGTATTGTGATTGAGTTTTGATTTAATTTTGATCAGAGTGCACAATGGAAAATCTTTTTATTGGTTTCCGCTGCGTGCATTTACACTAGCCTTATGTTTGTTTGGCAATTGTAAATTGCTAGTCTTGAATTTAAATTTGGAAATTTGTATTAATTATCAAGGTTGTGAAATGAATTCAGTTATTGAGTTATATTTATTGTAAATAAAAATGGTTTGTTTGATATTATAATTTTTTTCTTGAAATGGTTTATTTAGTAGTGTGTGTGTATATATATATATGATTGTAATTAAAGGTAATTTAGAAGTGTTTTAAAGTTATTGAGTGATTGATAGATGTAAAAGATTTATAATTTATACAAACGTTGATTATCATTATTATTATGAAATGATTTTGGAAGTCAGTATATGTTTTAATTAAAAATATTTGGAAGGTATATATTATAAAGTGAGGTATTAAATAAGGATTTGAAAATAAATTAGTAAAGTTTTATTGAAACTAATATATTAAATGATTTGTGAAAGCAATACTTATATAGATTTTTGAAATAAATTGTGTTAACTTGTCCGTTGAGTGTGTTAAGGATTTTGGTCGATGTGGGTGCACACTACTCGATATAGATTCTTAAACACTTGAATGAGACATTTGAACACAAAAATTTTAATAGATGCAAATATTTTGAGTAAAATTACAGTATTTGGCAAGAGTTAGTTATTTCAGTAAGAGTGATATTTGAAATTTATATTTGTAAAGGATATTTTATATGTTTGTATATATTTTTAGTGATGGTTGCAGCCATTGGATATTAGTGCATAGCTGTGATCATCGGCGAGGCAGTATTGATTATATGGTTAATATTGCAACTAATTAACTCTAATAATCACTATAATAAATGGCAAGGTAACATCACTCTATTTTATAGTATTTGAGAATTTATGAATATAAATGTAGATATTTGATAACTATTCAATATAATTTTAAATGTAAAAATGAACAATTTCTTTATAGTTATATGTATTACAAATTAATTTAGAGATAAAAATTTGATTTGGTTTTAGTTTTGAAATTTAATAAGGCATGGTTTTATTATTTTGCTTTTGATGGATGGAATTATCTAAGTGTGAGATATAGAACTAATTTTAAAATGTTAAGTTTTGAGAATAAATTTAAACTTCCCTCCATATAACAGTTAGAAAGGGAGTTAACTATTTGTTTAAATTTATAACAGAATTTGCAAAATAGTATTTGAAAATAACTTTGTTTATCATAAAACAATAAAAGTTAAACAATATATTGAAGAGTATTTTATCAAAATAGAGAAAAATCTAATATTAGTAGAAAATTTATAAATAAAATTATGATTTTGGTTAAAATATTTTGAAATTTATTTGAAGAGAAATTTGATTTAAATTGAGTTTGAACTAGAATAAGATGAATTTTGGAAAAATATATAATATATATGTTATTTGAAAAAGGAAATTATTTAAAAATGAAAGTTAAATGTGATTATTAAGTTCGTATAATTGGTTTGTTATAGATTCTTCCTTATGGGAAATTGCGAGGACGCAATTTTGTTAAGGGAGAAGTCTGTAACAACCCGACTTTTAAGTAATAATCAATTGAAGTTGATAATAGTAATTTAATTAATTAAATTGGAATTTGGAAATTAATTTGATAAATTGGTTTTGAAATTATTTAAATAAAACGATTTAAACTGTGAAAATAAAATAATTGAATTTAAATAAGCTAAAAATGGTGTAGCTGAAATAAAATATTAATGTGGAGAAGAAGTGATTTTGAAATGGGATTTGGATTTATATAGATTAAATAGAAATTATTTTATAAATAAAAGAGAATAAATAAATAAATTAATTAATATACATATATAATAACTTGTTATATTACTAGGCCCAAGCCCAAGTTTTAGCCCAAACTAATCTTCTAGAATTCTTCCTCTCTCGATTTTTCTTTCTTCGCTAGTTTTATTTTATGTACCTCTTCACTTCATTCTCATCTTTTTCCTGAAGCTAGTAACCACTAACCCTCCTTCCTTTAAAAATTTAAAATAAATCAAATAAATTATGAAAAATCCCTAAACTTAAATATGTGCATCTTCATACCCTTATATAGCTATGGTGAGGAACAAATTATGTTTCATTGTTGCAATGGAAAGCTTTGTGTGTGCGCTTGAGAGGGAGGAAGAAGAGGGAAAAATCATGTAGCAAGTGAGATTAACCTCATAAACCTATGTCTAATATTTTAATTCGCATAAACAAATCTGTGAATGATTTGCTTTTACTGATATGAATGATAATTACATCAAATTGCAAGAGATTAGGGGATCGAAATTGGCAGAGGAATACACAGCCTGGAACGTGGTTGCTCCAGGCCCTTCACGACTGGTGGATCAGTCATGGACGATCGGTGCACCGGTGGTGAAGCTCGCATGTAGACATGTGGTGTGCATTCTCGTGTGTTTTTGTGTGTGTTCATGGTTGAGTGTTGTGCACATGTGTGTTAGCTGTGCGTGCCTATGCTGTGTTTGTGAGTGTACTATGTTGAGTTAAGTGTGTTTTAGTGTGTGTGTATATATGTGTGTATATATTTGTATGTGCTGTGTATATGTGCAAGTGTGTGTGTTAGCTGTGTGTGTATGTGTGCTATAGAGTATGTATATATGTATATGTATGTGTATGTATGCTATGGAGTATGTATATATGTGTATGTGATGTGTGTGCGCTGCTGTTGTGTTGTGTGTGTGTATGTGTATGGTTATGTGTTTGTGTGTGTTCATGTGTGTTCATGTGTGTGTGTTCCAGTGTGTGTGATCTAATGTCTGTGTAAGTGTTTTGTGTATGTGTTTGCAATGGTGTGTGAGTAACCAGATGTGTGTGCATATTTTAATAATTAATGACATTTATAATTTAATTTAAATAAATTAAAATAATTATACTTAAACTCTTACATAAATTTTCTTAAGACATTATACTTGAGTTTATTTCTCACTAATCCATGAATATCTCTTTATTGCTTGTTTCCAAGTAATTATTTTCTTAAATAAGATAAAATAAATACGAATGATTTTATTAGATATCGACTTAGTTGTTTTATAATTATATTTACTTGGATTATCTTTCATATTTTATTGTTTAGTCTTTCCCTGTATATTGATTTGGAGTATATGAAGTAATGTTTTATTTTGGACTTGGAAATATAAATTATTATGTTTCAATGGATGTTAACTTGTTTAAGGAAAAATGTTTTGGATTGAATTATTTATTCAAAAGATGTATATATATAATATTTGGAAAATAAGTAATTATTATTAATTAAGAGTTTTCGAAGTATAGCTTGTGAAATTTCAATATACAATTATATATGAATTATTAACTTGTGCTTCACACATATATTTACATTTTTTTATTTTTGAGTTTTTGGATTTCTCATCTTCTCAACATGGATTTTGATGCTATGAGTGATTCATCGTTGATGTTGGATTGACTAGTGATTTGATATAATACGTGATGGCATCCTTCTATGTGTTTCCATGATATTTAATTCTATAAGATAAGAAATCTGAATAAATGGAGTTATAATACCATCAGATATGGGACTTTCAGTAATATTTCTCTGATTAATCTTTGGACTCGTTATATAGAATACTAGATAATTTGAGTGTAATTTATAAGCAGTGAATAAACATTTAAGTACCATGCATTGGTATGGGACGCTATAGTGACATTTATTCAGTTATTCATTGTAAGCAGAGGACACTCATGTGACGGGAATAGAGTGGATAGTGTGGGGTGATTCGTAGTGATATATGGCCCTGTGCCTATATTTAGCAAGTATAGCTCTGTGCTTAACGATGACCAAGGCTTCGTGTCTATATGTATTGGTTATATGACACTATTATGACATACTCCTATTATGTTTGCTGGAGAGGACCAAATGGTTAGAATCCACCCTAGTGGCCTGATCGTGGGATCTCTCCCCAGATCTGCGACACGTAATATATATATATATGTATGTATGTATTTGTATACACACATGCAGATATATATATATATATATATATATATATATATATCTTAATGCTTCCACTTTGTGTGACCGCCCATGTGTTACTTAGGACAGCTGTCTGTTACCTATAGGGGCAAAAGTAGCGTCGTAACTTAAGAGTCCTTGCTTTGACGAGCACACCGGTGGATATGTATCAGGGTGACTGTAAGGTAACTAAGACTGTAGAGACTTAGTGTCTCTGGAGCTTGCTTATTGCTATCAGTTTCTCTTCTGGTACTAATAGAGTGATTGATTGGCATACACGATTGATACACCTTACTTGAGTATTGTTATGGGTTTGATGACCTATATATTGTTATATATATATGGCTCCACTTAGGACTTCGTGTCTATCGTACAATCATTTCCGGTCATGGTATTTTCAGACGGATATTATATGAGGAGATGAGATTATACCTCTGATATATGTCCAGTGTATAGTGAATTCTCATTTATACTGATAGATAGGCTATCCTATTATATGTGTATTGATGATGATGTTTTATTTATTAAGATTGAGAGATATATTTGGGCACTGCTTCGTGCTAGCCTGATTATACTTGGTGATATCTCACTTATTGATATTTCTGTTTCTGATGATGATTTCTAGTTAAGTATGATTCACCTATTTATGTTTATTCTGGGATTTCTAATTTGATGTGCTTCATATGGGTGATGGCATCTTTCAATATCAGTGCTGATTGGTTCATATGGATTTGAGTTGCCTTGATGATCATTTATAGCATTATACATATATTATAGGCATACATTACTAAATTTCTATGCTTTCTTTGACGTGCAGTCTGATGATTTGAGTATCTATGTTAGATATATCATAATGTTATTCCTTGTTTATACTATGTTACCCAAAGTATATATATTCTTGATTAGACATAGTCTGACCCGTGTGTTATTTCTGTAATCCTTAGATCAGTCCTAGACATTTCAGGTACAAGGACGACATGACCATCATTTGTTTTATTGGGCTTAGAAGAGATATATATTAAGATGTTCTATGATATTTATATGACAGTGATTCACTGTATATTTTAACACTGAGATGTATATTGTTTATTCGTCACATTATATTGAGATAGTTGACATTTGAGTTGTGTCATACTATTATGATATTATTGTATTATATATTATACATTTTATATGTTACCGACTGACTCTATGTTCTTTGTTATTTACAACATATTATGTATTGTTCTATCCTAGAGGCACAAGTGCTTATTACCTTGTACTGATACTCTGTATGTTTTGGTGAGTTGTTTATTTGATGTTTAATACGTACTAGTGTTAGTCCAAGGGAATATTCATGTGTGTACCCCATATAGCCTCATTCTCCATATTATCTGAAAGTATTACTCTGTAATACTCTTGGATAGTATGGGTATAGAGGTAGGATGTCATAGTAGATCTAGTCAAAACTCCCCGTCTTGAGCTTGATGTTAAGCTGAATGATGTGGGTGACCAAATAGGCTTGGTCCTACATGTTGTCTATTTCCAAACACTTACTCCCCTATGGAAGGTCTGCTGTAGAATCGCTTAATCAGAGATTTCGATATCCTCCAAATCCTCTCTTGCTGCTGGGATGTTGAGAATACCTCCAAACTGCTCGTTAGTCATCCGAATCTTCACCCCCTTCAATTCAGATGTAAAGTTGTTGTTGTCCTCATCGAATGAATACTCCAAATTAGTGTCGAATAGATGCATACATTGTGGGTAGCATTCCCACTAAAACATCTCATGGCTAAGGAATGGTATTAATCCTATAGCTGCAAACAAGTCCTCCAAACCATAAGCAGCGAAGTCCCTAAAATTCACCTGTCGCCCTTATAGAGACACAAAGTTCGTTGTCGCTTCGTAGCTTTTCACCTTTTCTTTGTCGTTTTGGGACCATTGCAATCTCTTGTAGGGCCAGATTTGGGTGGCGCGAGGGGATGCTGCTTCGGGGAGGTGCCATTATTTGTTTTGGTCAGGGTTTAGATCTGGATCTAGGGCTGATTTGGGCGGAGCGTCGGTCATCTTCAAGTTGCTAGGGGTGCTGGAGCTGTCGCTAACTTCCCTAGGCGGGGGAAGTGCCGTCGGTCGATTTTTCGGAGGAGCTCGGAGGTGAGAAAATGAGAGAGATAAGAGAAAATAAGTGGCGGCTCAACCTGGACACGACTATATGTCGCATTCGAGGTTCGGGTCAGGCCCGAAACCAGCTACTCAGTCCGTTATTCTGGGGTAGCCGACCGCTACGTGTCGACCTATAGATCCTTGGCGATCGACCACTCATGGTATTTTTGGCCCAATCTGAACCTGGACCCTATTCGACCCTGGTCAAATGTAAACTATTTATTATAACTAATATTGTTTCATTCCGCTTCTGCCTTCTTCATCTTCGTTTTGCCTATTCTAGAAAATTCTTATCTACCCTCAACGGTGCACTCATCACTTATTTTTGGGTTCTTATTCTTTTTCCCGTTCTTTTTACCCCATTTAAAAATAGTACCACTTCCTACTGTCTACCCTCAAAAAGAATTTTAAAATTTTCACAACCAGAAAAACTGACGAGTTATACACACGCTTTAAATAAGTTTTTCAAAAGAAATACTTCTTTATTAAAACTCTTTTTAACTGAAATTTTTGGTCTAGACAAACTTTAATTTCTACTAGAAATTTTCCATAAAGTAAAATATTAAAAGATAATTTAACCGCATAAACTTTAGTGTTTACTTACTTTTCAAAAATAGGGTTTTTTCTACTATTCCAATAAATCCTTTGGAAATAATTTCAAATTTATTTTTTTTCAAATTTTTTATTAAATTCCTTCATATGGGTCGGACTTAGAGTGGTTTTATTTTTCCTTTCTTTTGAACTTTCCTTCTTTTCCACTTACTTTCTGACTTTTCTTCTTTCAGAATATATTAAAAATATGACTATCATCTTGGAGTGATTTCTACACACTTTCCTCCGGGGATTTATTTAATTCTTACTTCTGGACACCTACAACATATAGATTCTTTACTTCCCATTTATATGGATCTAACGTACATCATCAATCAACAACTCTATAGGGATCCACAACCATAGGGCTATCTAGGCCCAACAAGGGAGTCAAGTAACCTCTAGCTTCAGGGACCTTTCTATATGTCATATTCATGCTCTTCTTAAGTCAATGCCTTCCAATATGACCTATCTCTCATGGGGTGATCGGGATAGGTGTATATTCGTAACTTCATCTATTGTTCCAACTCATAGTCGATTTTTCCATCTTTTCAGAATATGGTTGCAACTTCTTCTATAGTCTAAATTCGTAGAGTTTGGTGTGTAATATATATATAGGTAAAAATATAAATACATTCACTTAGTGTATTTTAATTCTTATGATCGATTAACTGAAGCTCTAATGCCAAATATAACAACCCGCATCTTAGTAGGCTTGAATTTTCGCTAAATCGAAAACCCAAATCCACCATAATATGAATCTTAGGAGTTTGATATCCTAAAATAAACAAAATTATAGGAGAGAATATCGATAAGAACTCACAGTGGAATAAATAACTATAATAAAACATATAATTATTGACCAAGACCAATACCTCTAGTATCTAGTGCCCTCATCAGTGTCGATCTTACATAAGGAAATATGTCCTTCCATCATTCCTGCCTTATACCAGTACATATCCCTCTAAATATATCATGTGGGTTGTAAGGAGGAGGGGTTAGAAAAACATTCCGGTGACTGGTAAATTACATACTTTATCCATAACACTAGTTTATGCCGATTGTTTTCCATTACGTGTTTTGTCTATTATTTAAAGCTTAGTCCTTTTGACTTTTTGTATGCCTATGATACGCCCAACCTACTCGAAGTACACAATAACTACATACGTATATATGTGTGTGTATATATAAGTACCACAGTCCTCCTATGGACCATGATACATTCCCTGCTCATATCTGTAACTCTACAGCGCGCAAACCGCCAGGTATCCACCATCTGTGTCTAAGCCGAATTGCCAACGTACACCTAGAAACCTCCTATTTGGTGCCTAACAATGACATTACAACTGATTAGCCGTAATTTAATTCATCTTAAAGACTTATTTAGCCACTTTACATCAATGACACGACTCATCAAAATATCCTATATTGAGGACTTAGTTCTTCGAACTATTGAGGACTCAACTCCTTGGATTACCATATCTTAAAGACTCATCTCGAGGTCATCTAGCCTTGCTTCCTAACTACAAACAAAGTAATAAACAATTTTGAGGCAGCGCATGTCCCATATGGAACCTACACTAGTATGAGGTGTAGTCCATCTAGGTGTAACCTAAGTCTTTCTAATGATCGCTCCAAGATTGATGATGATCTCGACCTATGTATAAAGCCCTACTCCTTGCATATATGGTACCAACCTTGCTGACTTAGTGTCGAGCCCATGCTCACCGTCCTAATCTAGATTGCCTAATGCAATCAAGGAAATGCCTATTTATTACTTGATTCCCCCTATAAGGATTACAGTAGACCTAACTTGGCCATTTAAGACTTCAAACCAAGGAAAATCCGCTTTGGCATGTTCCCTTCACCTATACACAAACGTATATTCCCACGGGTCCTATAGTTGGAAATGTCCTACATTAGTAAAATGTAAACACAATTGCTCTTAGACCCTTTTGGAGGCCAGACTCTGTTGTGCAATATTACTGACACCGTATTCCAACCTACACTAATGACTAAGTCATTCATAGTTAATTTAAATCATTGACTAGATCTAATAATCCACACCCATCATATACATATAATGTTATATAGTTTTAACTATTTAATTACCCTGCCTCCCGAGTTCGATTATTATAGTATTCTGATACTTTTACATGAACTTACTCCTTACTTCTTTAATACTATGAAATGTCATTTACCGCTTATTTCTAATTTAATAGATTAAGTACTTCTTATCGCTTGACTTTCACTTAGTATAATTAGATATGTTATACTATTCCTTTTTAATTAATAGCTATACTTCTTTGATTGTTATAACTTCCCAATGTCTTATTTTGTTGTCTTATTACTACTTCCATCACTTATTGTTTATTTGCTAACTTACTTTTAAACTAGTATATTGAATTAACAACTGAACTATTGTTATTGTTTCTATTTATAATATTTTGGTTTTAGGGATTTCAATATTTTAATGCATTAGAACTACATCTTCCCAAAAGGTAATGTTAACACTGTAATTTTTCATAAATTTTCTAAAAGAGGATTTGTGTTATGTTGGAATTAAATGAATTGTCTTTTCTGTTATTATTGAAATAGATGGTACAAAATACTATACCATCCATATTTTGTACATCTCTTTCTTTTGGTCACATTCCTTATTATTCCAACAATACACCTTCATACACAATCATAGAATTAGATAATTTTATAGAAATTACATTGCAACATACTTCATTCCAATCAATTAAAATAATACTTAAATCCTAATCCAATTCATAACAATCTTCAATTCATGTTTAATAACATATGACATTCAAATAACAACCCTGGAGTTTACATAAAATCTCAATAATGAGTTATTCATAACTTTTAGGGACTACTTTTACATTTACTTTCCAGTTTCAGGTAAGTATGATATCTAATCAGATTTAACAATTCATAGAATATGTAAGCAAGGTTCTCAAATTTATCACATACACATATTTAAGCCTACAACTTCAAAATTTATGACTAGGCATACAAGGAACAGATTTACAACGATATAAATCCAATATTATATAACAGTATATAATTGCTCACTCATCTTTAAGCTTCCACATCTCCAGATCTAAATCCGCTATTCCTGATAGACTCCCTTTCTTTCTACCAAATATGTATAAAAAGTATATACATATTTATCAGAACTTTAGATTTGAGAAGAGATTTGAATTTAATATAGGTTTGGGTTTAGACTTACAATTTACCTTGGCTTTGGCGATTTGATTCGACTCTATTCTTCTTCTCTATTACTTTTTGCTATTCTCCACTTATATATATAATTTACAGTTTAAACAATTTATAGATTTTGTGGAGAAAATAAAATGGAAGAGCTTCCCCGTTGCTTCAAAAAATATGAGAAGAAAAGTGAGGAGCTAGGCTTGTGTTTATAGGATCTAGGCATAACTTGTTTTGAAAAGAAAAAAAATGAAATATACTTTTGAAAATTTTTGTTCGAAAATTCTTTGGTTTTAAAAATGAAATACTTTATGAAAGGTTTTGAAAAATAATTTTTTTGAAAATTTTTAAGTTTTTCCCAAATACCTCAAAATTTAATTTAAAACAATTTTTACCGAAAAGGAGGGGAATTTCTTATTTTTGAAATACCACAAGCATAGCATAGGAAATGTCGACGAGTTAGCAAGTATGAGTTTTACTGTGCATCAGAAGCGACTTTAAGTTAGTGGCGAGAGAAAATGATGTTTTAGCTTTGGAATTTCCTTTTCCATACCTTGTTCATAGGTGAACTAAAACTTGTTTTATAATAATTCTGTTTTGAAATTTTAAAGATTTAAAATTTAAATTTGCTTATACAAACTACATATGGAAAAGTAAAAAAGGGTCTGAGCATAAGAGTAGGTTCTAAGGTACAGTGGAAAAAGGGTACTTAAGAGAATGATGGAAATATGAAGTTCTCCATCTAAACGTTTTCCTAGGATAAGAACAAAGGTTTAGAAAATTTAATTTTTTTTTTCAAAATTTTGGATGTAAGCAATGGTGTGCTAGGTATTGAATAGTAGAGATTGGAGGCAAAATTGTTGAACTATACTTTTATTCATAGAAGTGTGGAAAAATTTGGATGCAAAAACAAAGATTTTGATTTTCAAAATTTGCATACATATAGAATGCCAGCATATGTAGGTTGTTTGCAAAACAACTTCAAAAATTATTTTAAAGAATGAATTCATATAAGAGGCGCCAATTTAGAATTATTCTACATACATATCATATATATTGTGATACACTAGTATACTATTGGCCGCAAAATTTTGTTGTGCATTAGTGGGTTGGATAACTTAGATTGGTTGCGCGTTATGTTACATGATTCAACCCTTAAGAAATTTCGGGGACGAAATTCTCTTAAGAGGGAGAGAATGTAATACCCCATAATTTTAACTAAAAGAAATTAATTAATAACTAGTGAAGCCAAAAATGAAAAATTTTCAAATGTCGTAATTTGGCTACGAAACTTACACTATTTGATTCATGGCGATTTTCTAGATCATTTTTCGTATAAACTTTTTTCCGATCAGAGTACAAACGAAAATGTTATTATTGTTTGAATACTTTGAACTAGAAATAATTATATATTTAATTAAGGAAATAGATATAATTTACATTAATTAACGCAGTTAGCATTAACTGATAGTTAACGTTTACTTAATCTGTAAGGATAATTAATGTTGATCAAATCATTTAAATGTATATAAAAATAATGTAATTTGGGAAATGGAGGAACACATAACAAAATTTGACGACCGATCAACCCTTATTTGAGAGCGATCGACCGGTGGTGGGGTAGTGGTCGATCGGTAGTCGCCCGGTGGTTGTAATAGAATCTAGGCCGAACGGTCCGAATTTAAAATAGAATAATCTAACGGCTGACATTGATTCGAAACCCTACAATTACGGGCCTAACCCCTCACTTTCCTTCTTATATTTTCTGAAGCACGGCGAAGCTTTACCATTTCTTTTCTTTAATAATTCTTAAATCTAAAAAAAACTATAATCTATATACGTATATACAAGTGGAGAATAGTGGAGGATAATAATGAAGACGAATAGGATCAAATCGAATTGCCAAAGCCAAGGTAAATTATAATTATAAATCCAAATCAAAGTTAAATTCAGATCTCTTTTTAGATCTAAATGTCTAATATATATGTATATACTTGAGGTATATGTTCCATTAGGGAGAAAAGGGAGTCAAACATAAATAGCAGGGTTTATATCTAGAGGTTTGGAAAGCTTAAATGTGAGTAGAAAATTATATATTTTTATATAATATTGGTTTTATTTCATTGTAAATCTATTCCTTATATGCCTGGAATTTTTTAGAGTTGTAGGCTTAATTATATGTGTAATGAAATTGAAAATAGTGCCTATACATTGTGTGAACTATTAACTTGAAAATAAATGTTGCATATACTTGAATCTGGAAAGTTAGGATGCAAGTAGTTGTCCCTTGATAAACAAGACCAAATAGAAATTCCATATTTTTGGATTAAAATGGCATATATTAGTAGAAACAGAGGTTATTATAAATTTAATTGGGATTTAAGTAGTATTTTAATTTGTCGGAATGAGGTGTGTTGCAATGTAAATTTTTATAAATGATCCAGTTTTATAATTATAAATAAAGGTGTATCGTTTGAAGTAATAAGGAATATGCCAAAAAGAAAGGGATGTATAAAATATGGGGTATTATCGTATTTTGTACAGTCTATTTCAATAAAAACAAAATGATAATTTCTTGTAATTTCAAACACAACATGAATCCCTTTTAGATAAGTTATAGAAGTTTATGATGCTAACATTTCCCTTTAGGAAAGATGTAATTCCAACATATTAAAATGCAAAAATCCCTAAGTATAAACTAAAGGATTGTAAGTAGTAATAATAACAACAGTCTAATTAGAAAACGTATATATGCAATAAAGATAAGTTAGAAAATAAACAATAGGCGATGAAGTATATGTAAAACAACGAAATGAATAAGTAAGAAGATTATAGCTAATAACAGTTAAAAAGTCAAATAATAGGATATACTTAATAAGTAGAAATTAAGTAATAAAAGATGATAAATCTATTAAATTAAAAGTAAGCAGTAAAAGATATAAAAATTTTAAGTTAGAAGTAAGTAGTAAATTGACATTAATGAAACAAGGAGTCGGTTATGTAAAAATAACTAATTATTAGCAGGCGTAGTAAATAAATAAGTTTTAATATATATATAACTTTAAATATGCATTTATGATGGGTGCGAACTATTGAATATAGCCAATAGCTTAGAGTAAATAAGAATGACATAGTCATTAAAATGGGATAGAATGTGAGGTCGGTAGTGTTACACAATAGAAGTTTGTCCACCGCAAGGGGCTACCAGCAGTTGTGTATACATTATATTAATGTAGGACATATCCAACTTTAGGACTTCTGAAATTATACGTTCGCGTATAGGTAAAGGGAATACTCAAGTTAGGTTGGTTCGCTCCGGTCGAAGTGTCAATGGATAAGTAGAGTTGGCTTCAACCTTTTATGGGGTACGTGTTATCCCAAAAATTGGTTTAACATCCTCGATGCCATGCCAAACCAAGAACTGGTTTAATACCCTTGACATTATTTAAAGTGAAGTCATTTAATAGTTATCAAGATTTTATTAAACCAAAGGTTGGCTCATTATCCAAGACTTTGCACAAGATGACATTGTTTGAAATGGTCATGATGCCTATGGACTCTTAATTGAATTATGTAAGTGCTTAAGAGTTCATGTTATATGTTCAAGAGAAAAATAAACAAATTGCACAAATTTGCAACAGCCCGTAGGCTATTAGTAAAAAGGGGAAAATAGGTGATGGGTAGCTATAATTCGTTGTTTATATGAAGATGGGCAAGATGGACATTATGCAAAATGAACGTAAATTCAGACAAGGTCTTAAGTGGCCTTGTTTTAGATAAAGACCCGAAGGTCAAGTCTAAAAATTAGTTATATGCATATCCATATTCAATAATAATCAGATTTGCACGATCGAGATAATAGGCTATGCAGGATTATCGGTCCAATTCCTTATTCATAAGTGTCAACAGTTACAAATCAATTCTTAATTTTTGCCCAAATTCAATTTAGGGTTACAATTCTTCGATTTCAAGAAAGAATGAAAGAAAATTCACCCCTTTTATATTGCCATGAGGTCCGTATTTTTAGGAATGGAGTTGGGCGGCATGGCTTCCACGTGACTCATGGCATTCTTGGTTTTCATCATCATTCATTGTGTTGATGTCATGTGGCATCCCAATGTTCATTGCTGATTTTCGGCATCTTCTTGGGAATTGATGATTTACGACATCTTGTTGAATGCAAGTGATTTATGGCATCAATATAATGTTGTTGGCATTTGGTGCTTTGTTTCAAAGTAGACATCTGACATCCTTCCATATTGTTGATGCGCGATAACATCCTCCATCCTGACTAAATACGACACCATTATTTATATTAATGGAAGGCGACATCTCTCATAACTTTAAAAATCAGATATATCAAATAGATTGTTGAAACTCAACATTGTTTGCTATATCCTTGGGCATACGGCTGAATTCCAACATCTCTCTTTACATTACTAATTATTTGATATCTTCTCACATTTTGTAAAGCTCGGGGTCCTTCAACTTGCTAGTATTCGAGATCTGCTTTTATATTGATAAAGTGCAGCATTTTGCCTTATTGACAATCTACTATATCAGTCCTTATATCGACGATATATGATATCTTCTATAAACATTGATGATCTATGAGACCCTTGTTGCATTCATGACTTACGACACCTATGCTGCTTATATTGATGATATTCAACATTTTCTCTTCTATTGTTTAACCACTTGAAATTCGATACACTTGAAAGTTTTCCATCCCTTCGGCGCCTTGGATTTTGACATGCTCTTCTTAAACTTTCGACACTATTAATTGCAGTTTTAACCTTGTTGCTCAGCAAACTCGATATCATCTTCATGTGGCTTCTTTTTTGTTTATAAGCACTATGTCTTAAATTCAATATCCCTTGTGGGTCAATACCCGCATGTTAAATGCTTGCTAGGTTATCAACTTGAATGCTTTCCATATATAATCATGTATCTCCTTATCTTCTTGCTCACTCTGTTAGAAAAATACGTGGATAAAATTTGCCCCCCTCCTTGTACAAAAGATGTTTTTTGCACTTTAGTGTAAAACCAAGAATTTTTTCGCTTTTCCAATGTTTTACAAAACTTTCTTTCTAATCATGTTTTCCAGAAAAACATAAATTAAATAATTTTCACTAATAACTTAATTTTGAACTCTAAACCACCGCTTTCGGATTTGATGAGATATGGGATAATTTATCCTCTTCTTCATACAAAGTAATTTCCATATTTTGATGTAAAGCTAAGTTTGATTGAGAAGACCAGAGATTTGCTCCATAAGAAGACCATAAATTCACTTGACCAGAAATTCATCTGGTAATAATATCTGAATAGAAGATCAGAAACTTATCTTGTAATAAATTATTTTTGACCTTCCTTTAAAGGTTACTTTAACTTTGCCTTGATGCGAAACTGAATGTGTTTGACTGTTCTTCTTCTAAAAGATTGCTTTGATCCATCTTTAGAGTAGATTTGAACTTGCTCGATTGATTTCTTTTGCTCCTTAGCACTCTTTGGGTAGTGATTTAAACTTTAATTCTCTTTTCCCTTATCACTCTTTGGGTGATGATTTAGGCTTTAATTCTCTTTCCCCCTTATTACTCTTCGGGTAGGGATTTAGGCTTGAGCCCCTTGTTACCTTATAGGTAATAATTTAGGCTGGTCGGTGCGTTTGGTTAGCTATATTAAGCAAAACCAAAGTCTTACTCGTCCTCCTTCCAGAAGGCACTCCAGTCAAGCCTTATAGGTGGAACTAAAGGCTGGTTCGGCCACTAGGCCATCTTAGGCTGGAACAAAAACTTACTCCGTCATCCCTCTAGGAGGCGCTCCAGCCAAGCCATGTAGGCGGGACCAAAGGCTTGTAGTGCGTTGGCCATGCCAACTTACATGGAACCAAAACTTACTCTGACCTCCCTTTAGGAGGTGCTTTGACCAGGCCCTTATAGCGGGATCAAAGGCTCTCTTTCACCCCTTACTTCCATCTTAGGTAGTGATTTAGACTTATCCTTTTAGTTCCTTTCTTTCATTTGACTATTCATTCTGTAGATACACTCGTCTCAATTTTCTTTATTCATCCATTGTTAAGAAGTAAGGCCTTAAATGCTCGGCGTTCCAAGTTCTCACGATTATGTTGCCATTAGGTCGACATAATAGGTAAGTTCCAGGTGGAATTACTTTATGAATAATAAGAGGACCTTCCCAATTTAGTCCAAGCAGTCCGTTTGATGGATTTTTAGCATTTATCATAACATTTCGGAGTACTAAATATCCTTTCTGAAACGATCTTCCCATAATTTTGGAGTTATAATACTCGATATCCTTTATTGATATTTGACTGTTTATATGACTGCATCATCCCATAACTCATTTATCAAATCTATGGATTCTTTCCTTAAATCTTGATTAGGATCAAATGCATATGCAATTCTTCGATGAGATGAAACCTTAACTTCAATTGGAAGCATTGCATTACATCCATATATTAAGGAAAAAGGGGCATGTCCCGTTGCAGTCTTAGTAGAAGTTTATATGCCTAGAGTACTAATGGTAGTTCTTCTACCCAATTTTCTTTTTCTTTGTCCAGTCGTTGCTTAAGAATAGTTTGAATGGTTTTATTAGCAGCTTCAATGGCTCCATTAGCCTTTGGATGAGTAGAGATGAAAAGCTTTTGACTATTCCATTCTTATCGCAAAATTTGGTGAATTCTTCACTTTCAAATTGAATTCCATTATCGGATATTATCTTATATATTATTCCAAACCATGTAACTATGTTTTTTATCACAAATTTAACGCTTTTCCCGATGTTATGTTCGGCAATGGTTCTGCTTCTACCCATTTGGTAAAATAATCAATGGCTACTATCACGAACTTTGCTCCACCTTTGGATGTAGGTAATGGCTCAATTAAATCAATTCCCCATACATCGAAGGGCTATGGACTTGAAACAGGGGTTAGTTCACTTAGGGGATTTGTGGAATTGTAGAAAATTTATGATGCTTCTCGTACCTCTTTACATGATTCACTGCATCATTACTCATTCGGGGCCAATAAAAGCCTTGCCTTATAACTTTTTTTTGCTAATTTTATTCCATTAGAATGATCTCAACAGAATTCCTCACATGCTTCTCTTAACAATCCTAAGCCATTTTCCAGACTAACACACCTTAGGTAAGGGAGTGAATATCCTTTCTTATAAAGGATTAAGTTCATCATGGTAAAAGTTAGGGCCTAGCGCTTTATCTTTCTAGATTCTCTCTTCTCTCTTGGTAGTTTTCCTTCCACCAAGTACACAACAATGGGTGTTATCCAACTGTTTTTGTATTGACTATTTATTTCTACATGGATGATTTCTTCTTGGTTTTCTTTATTGCCATTTCTCGATTCAATTCCTTTATCTACTTGTATTAGGGCTTGAGATATAGTCAATACCATGACTTCACTTTCAGATTCAGGGGCTTTTTCCTCGATAGTGGGATTTACTTGAAAACCTACAGGCACAATTCGAGTTTCTAGTGCTCCTTGTGAGCTCACTAGTTTTGTTAAAGAATCAGCTTGATAATATTTTCCTCTAGGAACTTGGTGTATGGAAAGGTCCTCAAATTGGGCTAACATCTTTAGTATCTTCTTGACATAAAGGATTAGTTTGGCTTCTTTCGTTTGATATGTCTAATTTACCTAATTAACCATTAACTGAGAATCGCTAAAAACTTTTATCCTTGGAATTTTTAACTGAAGAGCTAGGGTTGTCTTGCTACCACTGATTCATATTCTATCATATTATTAGTTGTGGAAAAACCTAATTTCATTGCATAATGCAATCGGTGTCCGTCGGGGGTAATTATTACGTATCCTGCACCTTCCCCTTGTTCATTTGATGCTCTATCAACAAATAATTACCATTTAGCCTTCAGATCTTTTTCCTTTTCTGACTGTTCTTTGATAAATCCTATGCATTCATTACGAGGTCAGCCAGAGCTTGCCCTTTAATTGCCAAACAGGGTTGGAACTCAATATCATATTGGCTAAGCTCAATTCTTCATTTTATTAGTCTTCCTTATGTTTCAGGTTTACCAAAAACTTGTTTGATTGGGAAGTTGGTTAGGACTTTGACTGCATGTGCTTGGAAATAGGCTTTTAGCTTTCGAGCGGTAAGTATCAAACAGTATGCCAACTTTTCTATGACCAGATACCTAATTTCTGCATCCTTTAGCCTTTTGCTAACATAGTATACTGAAAGTTGAACTCCATTCTCTTCCTTCACTAAAACAGAGCTTACTGCATGCTCGAAAACTTCCATATAGAAGTAAAAAAATTCCCCTTTTACCGAGCTAGATAGGATTGGAGGCTTTTCCAATTAATCTTTTAACTCTTTAAAGGCCTTTTCCCAATCTTCTCCCCATTCAAAGGTTTCCTTCTTCTTGATCACATCAAAGAACGATATGCACTTATCAGTGGCTTTAGAGATGAATTTGTTCAAAGCTGCCACTCTCCCATTCAAGCTCATTACATCTTTACTCATCTTTGGTTATGCCCCTAATCGCCTTGATTTGGTCAGGGTTGGCCTCAATTCCTCTGACGCTGACAATGTATACTAGAAACTTCCTAGATTGTATCCAAAAGGAGCACCTTTGTGGGTTCAATTTCATCTTGTATTTTCTTAATACTTCAAACATTTCTTCAAGGTTATTCAAGTGATTATCTTCCTCTTGAGGTTTGACTAGCACATCATCTACATATACTTCCATGTTTCGACCAATTTGTTCTTTAAACATTCTGTTTACCAACCTTTGATATGTAGCTCCTGCATTCTTTACCCAAAAGGCATAACTTTTTTTGCAGTAATTCCCCAATCTGTTATAAAACTTGTGTGTTCTTCAACTGGCTTGAACATGAGGATTTGATTACACCTTGAATATGCATCCATAAAAGACAATAGTTCAGGTCCACTTGTTGCGTCAACTAATTGGTCTATTCGAGGCAAGGGATACCAATCCTTAGGGCATGCTTTATTCAAATTAGTATAGTTGACACATGTTCTCCATTTTCCATAAGGCTTCTTCACTAACATAGGATTGGCCAGCCATTTTGGGTAGAAAACTTCTCTAATGAATCCATTTTTTAGTAGCCTTTTAACTTCTTCTTTAAACACATTACCTTGAACTTTATCGAATTGTCTTTTCTTTTGTCGAATAGGAGTGATGTTTGGATCTATGTTCAGGGCATGACTCATGATCGCTTGATCCATCCCGACTATGTCTGAGTGGGTCCAAGCAAATACACCCTTACTAGATTGAAGAAACTGAATAAGTTCCCCTCTGAGCTTGATATCTAACTCCCTTCCGATCTTTACTGTTTTTGTTGGATCAAGCGAATCCAAGCTTACTTCTTCTAGATCTTTGGTTGGTTTTATCCTTTCTTGCTCATTTTTGCAATCTAATCTAGTGAAAATTTCTTCGCCATCGATTTCTCGTCTATTATTTTGCCTCTTTCCTTTTCTTTTCCTCTTGGAAAAGTTAAATCTTTTTAACCCATTCTTGGCTTTCTCAGCTACTCTCATCTTCTCACTTGCCTTGACTGGTTGGGTTAGAGGACCACCATCCAAGGGCCTTTTGATTTCAGTTTTGATTGATTCATCTCCCTCTGGATCATAATAAGAAAGATTATTCCTTTTGCATTGATCAAGGGTAGCAAAATACAATTCTCGAGAGCTAAATTGTTCTCCCTTTATCGGTCCCTATCAACTCTTGGTTAGAAATTTCACCATTAGATATTTTGGTGACCCGAAAGTATCCACCTCATCCAGGGCTAGTCTCCTAAAGAAAGCATTGTAGTAGGAAGGTTGGTCCATTATGACGAATAAGGTTTCAAAAGTTATCGAATAGAGTGGAATCCCCATTTGCACCAGAAGCTTAATCTACCCCACTGGCGTAGATCCTTGGTTATTGAACCCAAAGATGGGCTCAAAGCTTGGCTCTAGTTTTTCTTCTAGAATTCCCATCTGATCGAAGGCATGTTTGAAGATAAAATTCACCGCGCTTCCGGTATCAACTGGAATTTTGAATACTATGGAAAGTCTTATCTGTGTAGTTATCATCAGCGGGTCATTGTGCGGATAGCGAACCCCTCTTAACTCTTATGGAGGTATCGTCAGACTATGCATCTAAAGCTGATATTTGTGGTTTTGAGCAGTGGCTCCTCTTTAATAGAAAAAGACTCTATCTCATGTCTCTCTTATGTACCTGCTTCTGGCCCCTTGATGCTTTCGACTAAATGTGGACCTCCATGGATAACATCTATTCAATTAATCGGTGGAATAAAATCTTGCTGAGAATCGTTTTTTACAAAATTCATGGCATTACTTGGCACCTCTGATTACTTTTCTCCAAATGGTTAGGTTTCTGATTTTCATTGATAAATTCCTTCAGGAGTCCTGAGCGAATCACATTTTGAATGATTCTAGCTACAACATGACATTCATCGATTTTGCGTTCGTTTGCTTTGTGATAGGTGCAATAATCTCCTTCTCTTCTCGACTCAGGGTTATTCCTTACCTTGTAAGAAGTTGGGATGTTTCCTCCATCTTTAACTATAACAAAAATATTAGAGATTGGTTTGTTTAAGGCCGCGTAGTTGGATTTTGGTATCTCCTCCCATCTTCCTCTTTTGCTCTCATCCCACCTTGGCTTCTTATTGGATGAACAAAGCCAAATCTTCCTGCTTCCTTCTTTGTCTAAGACTTTATTAGCGTGATACATCTCATCCATATGGATAAATATGTCAGCTTGGAAGTGAAAATCTTGAAGGTCTCTGCACTATGGATATCAAGTTCCTTCCAGATGGGGGTTTTCTCAATCAATCCTGAACGTACCACCATTAACATTTCTCTATCAGTCATATTATATGCTTTCGATGCCTCCATGTTGAATCTTTTCAAGTATTCATCGAGAAACTCTCCCGGCCTTTGCTTAACATTGGCTAGTACACTAGAATCAATAGTAGGGTCCTTGCACACACAGAATGTGCTGAAAATTCATAAGATAACCGCTTTCAAGAATAAATGGTTTTCTCCCTGTAATGTCTATACCACTTAGCAGTTGCTCCTTGAAAAGTGGTCGGAAAGAGCCTACAAAGCACGGCTCCATAAGCATTATGAAGGTCCATTTGGCTCTCAAAGGCTAGAAGATGATCATCGGGATCGGTGGTCCTGTTATACCTTAGCAATGGAATCTTGATGTGTGATGGAATTTGGACAGACATTATTCTTTTTATGAAGCGAGCTTCACGAAAATTGTTGTTGACTCTGGGATCAATGGTCCTTTTTCCTTTGATATCAGGCATGTCCTGTGCTATTTTATCAGCTATATCTCTTAAGTAGGCTTCATCATTGTGGTAATCACCTCTATAAGGCTTGTACTCCTTACGTGAGATCGAACTTCTCGATTGTTCGTTGGACCTTTCTGCTAATTCTCCCTAGCGATTTTCTTTAACCTTGTTACCCGTTTGAGATTTTGGAGAGAATGCTGCAGCTCCAACCTTTTGGATTCCTCTTTTCCATGGGGTCATAACAATTTTTCCTTTATCCTTGCTTTTGATAATGGAAGTGTCTACATTTCTCCTTGGAGATTCGACCTCTTCTCCTTCGGTGGGCCTTGTTGTTTTGGAAGACTTCTACGAAAGGACCTTATCTAGTGGTTCTTGCATTGTCGCCATTTGCTGTGTTAAGTCTTTGATTTTGGCTTCACTATTTGTTGGCTTTGCTGGTTTTGAAGGTTGACCAGGTTTTGCATTTTCTGGATTAAAGCGCGGAGTGACTTTGTCTTCCAATGTTGTTTGTTATATTATCTCCTTATTTGGAACATTAATTCTTTTAGTTCTCTCCATTTTTCCTGAAACAAAACTTCAAGTAATTAGTTTTAAGCTAAAATTATAACGATTCAAAGGTTTGATCCCTCCTTCTAGCATTAAAAATGTTAACCCAAAAGTTGGTCTAACATCCTCGATGCCATGCCGAACAAAGTACTGGTTTAACACCCTTGACATTATTTAAAGTGAAGTCATTTAATAGGTTGTCCAGATGTTATTAAACCAAAAGTTGGCTTATTATACAAGACTTTGCATAAGATGATGTTATTTGAAATGGTGCCATGTTACCCATGGACTCTTGATTAAGTTAGGTAAGTGCTTAAGAGTTCATGTCATATGTTCAAGAGAAAAATAAGTAAATTGCATAAGTATGCAACAGTCAGCCATTAGTAAAAAGGTGCAAAATAGGCGATGAGTAGCTATAATTCATTGTTTATATGAAGATGGGAAAGATGGTCATTATGCAAAATGAACGTAAATTCCGACAAGGGCTTAAGTGGCCTTGTTTTAGATAACCCAAAGGTCAAGTCCAAAAATTAGTTACATGCATATCCATTTTAAATAATAGTCAAATTTGCATGATCGAGATAATAGGCTTTCAAGATTATCGGTCCAAGTCCTTGTTCATAAGTGTCAAAAGTTACAAATCAATTCTTGATTTTTGCCCTAATACAATTTAGGGTTACAATACTTTGATTTCAAGAAAGAGAGAAAGAAAGAATATTCGCCCCTTGTACATTGCCATGGGGTCCATATTTATAGGGGTGGATTTGGACGGCATGGCTGCCATGTGACTCACAGCATCCTTAGTCTTCATCATCATTCATTGTGTTGATGGCATGCGACATCCTTTTGTTCATTGCTGGTTTTTGGCATCTTTTGAATTGATGGTTTACGACATCTTGTTGAATGCTGGTGATTTATGGCTTCAATACAATGTTGTTGGTATTTGGTGCTTTGTTTCAGAGTAGACATCTGATATCCTTCCATATTGTTGATATGCGACAACCTCCCTCATCCTGACTAAATACGACATCATTATTTATATTAATGGAAGGCAGCATCTCTCATAACTTCAAACATCTTATATATCAAATACATTGTTGAGACCCGATGTTGTTAGCTATGTTGATAGCATACATATCCTTGGGCACACAGCTGAATTCCGACATCCTTCTTACATTGCTAATCACTCGATGTCTTCTAACATTTTGTAAAGCTCGGGATCCTTTAACTTGCTAGCATTCGACATCTGATGTTATAGTGATGAAGTGAGGCATTTTGTCTTATTAACAATCTATGACATCGGTCCTTATATCGATAATATACGATATCTTCTATGAACATTGATGATGTACGGGACCCTTGTTTCATTCATGACTTATGACACCTATGCTGCTTATATTGATAATATTCGACGTCTCCTCTTTTATTGTTTAACCACCTAGAATTCGATATTCTTGAAAGTTTGTCGTCCCTTCGACGCTTTGGATTCTGATATGCTCTTCTTAAATTTTCGACATTATTATTTGTAGTTTTAACTTCATTACTTTGCAAATTGATATCGTCTTCTTGAGGCTGCTTTTTTATTTGTAAGCTCTATGTCTTAGATTCAATATCCCTTGTGGGTCAATACCCATATGTTAGATGCTTGCAAAGTTGACGACTTGAATGCTTTCCATATATAATCATGTATCTCCCTATCTTCTTGGTCATTCTCTTAGAAAAATATGTCGATAATAGTATGTTTTAAGTAATCGAACGGGCATTTTTTTGAATTGCACTTGGTAATCTAAATAGGACAGTGAGCTAAGCTCGACACTATGACAATGTAATTTGTATTATATATGAGAAGAAGGAGCTATTTATATAGGTTGAGACTATCATCGATCCTGAGCGATCAGCGGAAAGATGGAGGTTGCGCTTAAATGGACTACATCTTCTACTAGTGTAGATCCCGTTTAGGACATGCGCCGCCATATAGTTATTTGCTAATTTGTTCGTTGTTAAGAGGCAAGGCTAGATAACCCTTTTGTGGAGGTCTTTCAAAAACGAATAGAACACGGCTAAACTATTGGACGTCGTTATTAGGCACTGTGGGAGTTCGTTGGTATGCACGGCGATGAGGACGTGATATTGCATTGACGATGGATCATGACGAGGTGCTGGGTTATGGATACTAGCAAGGAAAGTATCTTGATCCAAAGGGGGACTGTGGTACTTATATACATATACATATACATACATATGTATATATGTATGTACGTGTATATATATATATACACGCATGTAGTTATTGTCTACCTAGGGTAGATGGGACGTATCGTACGCATACGTGAAGCAAGACGACTAAATAAAAACAATAGTCATAACATGTAATGGAAGACAATCAGTATAAACTAGTGTTATATATAAAGTATGTAATTTACCAGTCACTAGAACGTTGTTCTAAATCATCCTTATTAAAATCCATAGGATAGATTTAGAGGGACAAGTACTGGTACAAAGCAGAAATGGTGAAAGGACAGATTCCCTATACATGCTCGACACTGACAAGGACACTTAATATTAAAGGTGTCAGCTTTGGTCAGTAATCGTATGTTTATTATATTTTACTATTCCACTGTGAGTTTTTATCGGTAGTGCTTTGATATGCTTTTATTATTTGTAGGATACCAAACACTAACAATACGTACTTTAGTGGACTTGGGTTTTCGATTTAGCATAAATTTAGGCCCATTGGTGTGCGGGACGTTGAGTGAACTTATTTGTTTTTTACTATAATTATATATATAATAAGCCAAACTCTACAAAATCCAACTATAGAACTAGTTGCAACCATATTCTGGAAAATGAACAATGTAACTATGAGTTGGAACAATAGATGAAGTTGAAAATATACACTTATCCCGATTACCCCATGAGAAATAGGTTGTATTGGAAGGTATTGACATAAGAAGAGTATGAGTGCAGCATATAGAAGGGTCCATGAAGTTGGATGGTACTTGAATCCCTTGTTGGGCCTGGAATGCTCAATGGTTGTAGATCTCCTCAGAATTGCCGATTAATGATGTATATTAAATTTAGATAAAGGGATAGTAAGAATTTATATGTTGCAGATATCCGAAAGTAGGAATTAAATAAGTTCCTGAAAGAATGTGTGTAGTAATCACTCCAAGATGATAGCTGAACTATAATATTATGAAAGAAGAAAAGTCAGAAGTAAGTGGAAAAGAAGAAAAGTCCAAAAGTAGAGACAAGTAAAATCCACTCTAAGTCCGACCCTATAGAAAGAATTTAATATAAATAGGTTTGAGAAAAATATATAAATAAAAAATTCGAAAAATTTATTTAAAAGTAGAAAAACCTATTTTTGAAATGTAAATAAATATTAAATTTTCAAAAAATAAAATATCTATATTTTATTTAAATAAAAAGTTCTGCTAGAATTGAAAACCAATTAAATCAAAATTTTAGTAAATAGGTTTCTATAAAGAGTTATTTCTTTGAAAAAAATAGTAGAGCGTGTATAGCTCGTTGACTTTTTCTGAAATTTTGAAAAAAAATTAAGTTGTAAAATTATTTTAGGGGTGGACAATAAGAAGTGGTATAAGTTTAAAATGAGGTAAATATAGCGGAAAAGAGGATTGAAACCCAAAAACAAAGCAATAGGCAGATGCACCACTATGGATAGTTAGGTATTTGGGTAGACAGGAATTTCTCAAAACAGTCAGAACAAAGATGAAGAAGACGGAGGCAGAATAGAACAACGTTAGTTAAAATTAATAGTTATTATTAGCAATTATGATTTGACCCAGCCTGAAAAGGGTCCAGGTTCAACCCGGGAAAAATTGACTAGGAGCACTCGACCCCTTGGATATGACTGGTAGCAGTCGATCTCCCCAAGGAATAGTGGTTGAACGGTTTTGGGTTCTGATGCATGACCCGAACCTCGAACGTGAGATATACTCGCGTCCAGGGTTCCAGCCGCCTTCATTCCAATGAAACCCCTCTTCCTCAGCCTCAACTCCTCTCCTTTCTCCAAAAATTGAGCAATCACCTTCGGCACACTCGATGTCGATGGTGATCCCCTCCAACAATCCCCAAGCGAGCATGCAGCAGCTCCACGACCCTAATAAACCAATTGACGCTCCACTTTTCTCATCCCCGGACCCCATAAACCCAAACCATGGTAGCTCTATGCAGTAGTATTTCCTATCGCCACCCGTGTTTAACCCCATAGAAGAATGCATGGCTCCATAATGATGAAGAAATTATGAAAAGCTACGAAGAATCGACAAACTTTGCATTTCTACAGGTACGATCAGTGAAGTTTAGAGACTTTGCCACTTATGATTTAGGGGGTCTATTTGCGGCTACAGGATTATTGTTGATTCTTTACCATGATACATTCGAGCAGGTGTGCTACCAAAGATGCATGCGCCTATTTGACACTAATTTGGAATATTTGTCCGATGAGAACATCACGAGCTTCACATCCAAAGTAAAGGGAGTAGAGATTTGGATGACAGGCAAGCAATTGGGAGGGATCCTACACATCTCCGCAGCAGTAGAGAATATAGAGGCTATTGAGACCTCTGATCCACCTATTCTTCAATAGATCTTTCATATGGGTATAGGTGTTTGGCGGACAGACAACATGCGGAACCAAGCCCGTCTGGTCGCTCGCATTATTCAGCACATCATCCCAAGACGGGGAGCTTCGACTAGATCTACCCCCTCCTTTAGAAGGCCACCTACGCCATCATAGGTGGTATCTAGGTGAACTGGGCCAAGGCCGCCATGTGTCATTATGTGGGCCCATGAGTTCGTATGAGTAGGAGCTATCTTCCATACTAACATCTTTTCACTCCCGTCTTTTGGCAGTTTGGAGTTAGCTTCCGAGGAGAGACAATGCAGAAGAGGGCACCTGCCCCAATGGATAGGTCCTCCCTTAAGAGGATGAGGATAAAGGTGGTACCTATGGATTTTGAAGCACAACGGTAGGAGGCAGGAAGAGTACATATGAACTGAGCTTCATGGCTGGATCAGCAGGCCATAGAGCCGCAGCAGCAGGCCCCTAAATAGGAGCGATCTGAGATTCCCAGATCTGGATCGAGTCTAAGCTGTAGGAGACAAGGGCGCAGCAGCAGGAGACATAGGAGGAGCAGAGGCGCCAGGGTTGTGAGCATGGGTACATAGCCTCAATGCTCCGATCATTCGGTTGCAGCCGTAGTTCCAGCTCTCGCGGAGGACCATTCCCAGTCCATAGGTAGTAACAGTGTTATTAGTAGTGGTTGTAGTTTACTTCCAACGGTTGTTTTTCTGTAGATTTGGATTGTAAGTATCAGTTGTTTCAGTTTGTATAAAACGCGTACGATGTTAATGAGAAATGTTTTTTTATTTGTTTTCTAAAAACCGCAGTATTTATTAGAAAACTGTGAAATAAGGAAATCTCATAAAAGACACTTAACTAATGCAAAAGCAAAAAAAGGAAAAGATTGGAAGTTATAAAATAAATTAGAAAATTTATTTAATTAGCTACTAAAAGAAAATAATATTTAATTCCCAAAAAGCAGTAAAATTTTGGAAGGCAAATTTTGACAAGCGAAGGACATGGAAAGATTGTTGTGAAACCATGGGTTGCTATCCCTACACCTTAAAAGTTGAAATTTATAACTGAACTTATGTACTTCTTGTTATTTCAAAATAAAAAAAAAGTTTACGAAATTGGAAATTTACCGTGAATAGGACAGAGCCCATTAAGGACGTTAAACTATTGACAAAGCCCCGACTGCGTAGGATGTGGCATAATTTGTTTTCAGAAGGAAAAAATGATATGTACTTTTGAAAATTTTTGTTCAAAAATTCTTTGGTTTTAAAAATAAAATACTTTATGAAAGGTCTTGAATTTTTTTTTAATTTTAATTTTTTTCCACATACATCAAAATTTAATTTAAAAATATTTTTGAACAGAAAAAAGGAGAATTTCTGATTTTTCAAATGACACATGCTTAGCATAGGAAATGTCGACGAGGTAGCAAGTATGAATTTTACTGTGCAGTAGAAGTGACGGTAAACAAAAAATAGTTAGTAGCGAGCGAAAAAGTTGTTTTCGCTTTAGAATTTCTTTTTCCATACCCTGTTGATAGGTGAATTAAAACTAGTTTTAAAATAGTTCTTTTTTTAAAATTCAAAGATTTAAAAAGTAAATTTGCTTATACGGACTGTATTTGGAAAAGTTGGAAAAAAAGATCTGGGCATAAGAGAATGTTCCAATGTACAGTGGAAAAAGGGTACATAATAGAATGATGGAAATATGAAATTCTCCATCTGAACTCTTTTCGGCATAAGAACATAGGTTTAGAAAATTATTTTTTTCAAAATTTTGGATGGTAGCAATTGTGTGCTAGGTAGTGGATGGTAGGGATTGGATGCAAAATTAGTTGAACTAGACTTCTATGCGTAGAAGTGTGGGAAACTTTGGATGCAAAAACAAAGAATTTGATTTTCAAAATTTGTATACATATAGAACTGGCAGTACATAGGTTATTTGCACCACATTTTCAAAAATTATTTTAAAGAATGCATTCATATAGGAGGCCCCGATTTAGAATTATTATGCATACATAACATATATGTTGTGATACACCGTGCATTTGTACACTATTGGTCGTAAAAATTGGCTGCACACTAATTGGTTCGATAGCCTAGATTGGTTGCGCGTTATGTTACATGATTCAGCCCTTGAGGCATTTCAGGACAAAATTCTTTTAAGGGGGGAGAATATAACACCCAGTAAATTTAACTAAAATAAATTAAAAAGAAATTAATTAATAATTAGTGAAGCCGAAAATGAAATTTTTTCAAACGTCGGAATTTGGTTACGAAGCTTGCATCGTCGGATTCATGGTGATTTTCTGATCAATTTTCATATATAAAGTTTTTCGATTTGAGTTTAACTAAAAAAGTTATTAACGTTTGAATACTTTGAATCGAAATAATTATATATATAATTAAGGTAATAGATACAATTAACTAACATTAATTCATGTCAATTAGCGTTAACTGATAGTTAACGTTTACTTAACTTTTAAGGATAATTAACGTTAATCAAATCATGTATATATATAACATAATTTGGGAAACGAAGAAACGCATAACAAAATTTGATGACCGGTCGACCCTTATTTGGGACCAATCGACCGCTAGCGGTCGCGGTGGTGGGGTAACGATCAACCGGTAGTTGCCTAGCGGCTGTTATCTAAACCTAGGTCGAACGGTCTAATTTAAAAAATAGAATAATCTAACGGCTGGCATTGATTCTAACCCCTATAAATACGGGCATAACCCCCCACTTTTCTTCTTATATTTTCTGAAGCACGGCAAAGCTTTGCCATTTTATTTTCTCCATAAATTCTTAAATCTAAGAAAACTATAACTTATATATATACAAGTGGAGAACAACGGAGGATAATAGAGAATAAGAATAGGATCAGATCGAATCGCCAAAACCAAGGTCAATTATAATCATAAATCCAAATCTAAGTTAAATTCAAATCTCTTCTCGGATCTAAATGTCTAACATATATGTATATATTTGTGGTACATATTCCGTTAAGGAGAAAAGGAGAGTCAAACAGAAATAGTAGGGTTTAGATCAGAGATTTGGAAAGCTTAAAGGTGAGTGGAAAAGTATATATTTTTACATAACATTCGATTTATTTCATTGTAAATCCGTACCTTGTATGCCTGGATATAATTATTTTAGAGTTGTAGGTTAATTATATGCGTAACGAAATTGAAAACCATGTCTACATATTTTGCGAACTGTTTTACATGAATCTAGAAAGTTAGGGTGGAAGTGGTAGTCCCTTGATTAACAAGACCAAATAGAAATTCCAGATTTGTGGATTAAAACGGCATATGTTACTAAATATGAAACAGAGGTTATTACAAATTTTATTGGGATTTAAGTAGCGTTTTAATTCATTGGGATGAGGTGTGCTGCAATGTAAATTTCTATAAATTATTTAGTTTTATAATTGTAAATAAAGATGTATCGTTTGAAGTAACATGGAATATGCCTAAATGAAGGAGATATATAAAATATGGATATTTGCCGTATTTTGTACTGTCAATTTCAATAAAACCAAAAATATAATTCCTTGTAATTCAAAACATAACACAAATTCCTTTTAGATAAATTCAATAGAGAATTCGTCTCCTCGGTTTTGTGAGATTAGCATCACGGTCAACGTAGTAAACTCAAAGCTAAAATCTCTGGCCAAAATGGAATGATTAATAATAAATGTTATATTAAACCAAGGACTTTGTTTAGGGGACTAATCAAGTTGAATGTGGAAAATATTGGAATTTTGACCAATACAAACTTCCATATATCCTAAAGTGATATAGTTTTGACGAAGAGAACATGTGTATATTACTGTCACTAAAAGGCACCACTTAAGAAAATGTGAAATTGGATTTTACCAAAAAGATATGTAAGCGATGAATTCGACCAAACTGTCACACCATTAACTAAGGTGTCATGTGAATGTTAATATGTTAATTGTTCAATGTTAATCATTATCTGAATTCACACCATAGAGCCTCGCAACTGCATTTGTGAATTCATTTAAAAACTACACAATTTAATTAGTTTATAAATTGTTATAACTTAATTAAATCAACTAATATTGTCAAGGACCTATAGCTCAAGTGGTTAGAGGAATGTCGCTTTAGACAGAGGTTCTAGAGGTCATGGATTCAAGCCTCTATGACATCATAATGAGTGTTCAACTTGATTAAAGTGTCACTCTTGTTATCAAAAAAAATTAAATCAATTAATATTTAAGAAATATCAATGACTAATCTATTTGATGTTTTGGATGTTTTGAGTAATTATTTGGATTTATATATAAAAGTTATATATGCACGTATCGAGATATATATATATATACATACATATATATGTGTGTATATATATACACGAGCTTTAAATATAGTTAATTACTTAGCGGGCTTTTTGAAAATTAGTCCATGTAAGGGAACATACTTGTTGGCTATGCAAAAGAGAGGGGAAGGATTGACTTGATTGAAAATTAATTAAGAATTAAAAGGAGAACCAAAGTGGGACATTCGTACTAGGAACCTCCGAGGTTGCACCTCCTATTCCAGCATTGTTATCCATCTCAACTATCATTAAATAGGATTTGTTAGCAACTCCGTAGATCATAGATATAATTGGAAATAAAACATGTGGCATATGCATATGTACCTCACTTGCCTACACACACACACACACACAAGTACGCTCTCTTAATACGTTCTTAACCTATAGGAATCGAGTAACCTTGCTCTGATACCAAATATAACAACCCACCATCCACGACCTTCTGATTTTGCGTCCTAATCAAAACTCAAATCATAAAGACCATAAACGACGAATCATTAGGGTGAAAGAGAAATATAAACAATATAGAGGGCTATCTACTTTGACTACACTTTCAAAACTCGCATCAAAAGGAATAAAATAAAATGTAGTAATACATATAATATGAATGTATGAAATAAAAAAACAGTTATCATAAGTGTTAATACATAAGTCTGAGATAATACTTATACCATATGTGGTTCAACATAATACAAATTACCAGAATAGTAGATAGCTAAATAAAGAAAAATACGTAGCACGACACCATCGGACCTCCATCATTTTTTTCTCACAACCAGTATTCTCTAAAAACCCCGTCAACCTATGATAGGCAGATAGAAACGGAAATATGAAGGAGTTCGAACATATGCCTAGTGAGTGAGAAAATATCTCTAAGTATATAATACTAACATGCTAATAAAACATTGTTTAGATCAATACTACATTTATCATTTTAGAGTTACTTGTCTCTATCAATTTAATCTAGCTTTCATAGCATTTCAACATTAACTATTTCCATGGCCATAGCACAAAACTAAAACGTATACAAAATAATCAAGATGACTACAAGATTAATTAACTTCCTCTTATCACTGAGGCGAAGACAAAGGTCAACTGCACCTCCCTACTACATGGATATGATTGAAGTCGCTGTAGTAAGAGGATGTTAGCTGATCAATGAAGTGAATATTTGATATGATTGAAGGACAAGTCGTATGCCATAACTAACTTACTACAGCCAGCTTACTGAAATTAAATTCAGGTACAATCATTGTAATGAATTAGGTAGACGTCTCTATCCACCTCGATCTATACATCATCTGTGATAAGAACTAACCACATATAGTAACAAAAACATCTCGTGTAAATCATATCAAATATTCACTTATCATAAATCTACAGATATCGTCTCATATCAATCATATCACAACTCTTAATCATAAATCTACTTGTACTGATAAACACGTTCTAAACCATCATCATCTTTAGGTATCATTTCCCTACATACTCATATGCATTATTCAACATCTTAACATTATCACTCGATCGAGACAAAGTGCCTTAAATCATTTATATAGGCCTTACGGGTCTAGATTCAATTTGGGTTCAATACAGACTTTCAGATGTCTGAACTCAGTTTAGGCATTTGATTTTTACATTGAAACATATGATTACCTAATGGAATTTTCCATCAGCTTTCCAAACGTTTGACTACTTGATTCAGTCATCTGAAACACTATTTCAGGCATTTGAACCCTATTTTAAAATGTTCGAAATAAGCGAAAAATGAACGTGTTTAATGTGGGTTTTCACCATAAAAATTCAAATATTTGAATTACATATTCAAACGTCTTAAATGCTGTTGATCTCGAGTTTTGCTATTTTCTTGAGTTTTTAACTATCTCTTTACATCAAACTTCGTTTGGACTTTACATATCTCTTATTACATGTAACCTAAACATACTACAATGTAAGCCTTACATTTGCAGTGGCAGTTTTGAAGGTTTACATTTGCGGTGGGATATAAAACCAAAACATGTGGATATAAGGTTTACATTTGCGGTGGCAATTTTGAATAGTTCATAGTGAATAGTTTAGAAAAATTCAAGTGGATGTAAGCCTTTCATTTAATTTGAACTGATTCATTCTTTGGAAACATATCACATCCCAGGATTGATGAAATAAGATGAATTTAGATAGTAATTTTTGAGAATATATCACCTATCTTTGGAAACACGAGATAGGTTTATATCACTTATCCTTGGAAACAAGGGATAGTAAGTCAAATTATGAACTAAGGTAGTTAGAATAAGGTTATATATTTTGTTTTTGTGATTAAACATTAAACTAATAAAACTTCATTATAAATATATACTGAATGTTATATATTATTTATAAATTATCAATTATAAATTATACATCCTAAGTCATAAATTATAATTAATAAGTATTCATAATTAATTATTGTGTATTAATAACTTATAAATTATTAAAGATAAATGATTAATAATTGATTATTAATTACTAAAACTAATTTGTTTTACTAAAATTATTTTAGTGTAGTTTTAAAATAGATTTGTTGTGTTCGAGAAATGTAATTTTTAAGTTGGTTAATATTATTCTTATGCATTTTCAAAGCCTAAAAACAACAATTGAATGATGCAGTTTTTAACTGCATAATTGTTATATGGTTAAATTTTTATGATATTTTTATGTATTTATAAAATAGAATATTTTATTGCATTATGCCTATCACTAGGGAAAAAAGTGATTTAATGATTTAATGTTTTGTCAATTTGATTTTGTACAAAATTTTATTTCGTTTTGAGTATTTGAATTAAAATAAAGATATAAAAGCATTAATGTGGATGTAAGAATAACGATTGTTATAAAGAATAAACCGAATCAATAACTTAACTTTCAATATATATATATATATCTTATGGAGCTTGTCTATTTTAATTTTTAAGAGGGACATAGAGGACTTAAACTTGGTTGATTGCGTTCGACAATTTTAAAAATAGATGAATGAAATGGTTCTCTAAATAAAAAGCATTATCATCATGTAAAATGTAGGTCGAGACAAATTTGGAGTCTAGCTCCAATACAGTGCAGCAGTGTAATTTTCATTCAAGGATACTAGTTGGAAGAAAAATCTTTTGCAATTATAGCAATAATTGTAGTGTAAAAGTTAAAAATAAAATAATTATAATTTAATTATACAAATAGGCGCCCTTGACAAAATAAAATAACAAATGTTAATTCTATTTACCAAAACATAAAAACAAACAAAGTTCGTACCCAATTGAAAAGATTTTATTTTCAAAAACTCAAATTGACCATACATCTATTGTTTTTGTGAAAATCACATTAGAAATTTGAGGAAAGAGGGCAAAATACAATAAACCATGAATTCCAGAAGTTCTGTGTATTATAATAATGCATGCAAGTTTTCTCCAAAGTAATAAATATTATAAAACTTTGATAGGCAATACCACTATATTTTTAAAAAATTTAGGACCCTTTTGGTTTTATTTTATGTTTTGTATTTTACGTTTTCGACATTAATTACAGAATATGAGAATAACATAAAATAAATTTAAATTATTAAGTCCATACGACGAAGGAGATGGAGAGAAGCGTAGAGAATGAATTGTTTTCTATTATTTTGTTATTTCTCAAAACATGAAAAACAAAATAAATTTGTTTTCTATTTTACATGTTAGATTCGTTTTTTAATTTGGTTGTTTTTTAAAAATACATGCGTCGTATATATGTTTTATGAACGAAAGCACAAAACTAAAAAATCAAACCAAACAGTACCTACGCTGCTTACATTTATCATTCATATTTTGATCCAAACTAAATGTACATCAGACAAAAATTCGATCCAACTGGTACAGATACATCAAAGTATGTGTATGTATGAATAAATATGTGTGAGGGAAAAAGTATGCTACCAACCAAATTAATTGGTTAAACCTCCTGTTCAAACTGAACTCGCTTTCAGGTCAAAATTGATTCAGTAGCGGATCATCGACAAAGAAAAACTGTCAGAAAGGAAGCAATGGTTCCAAGTAGACTCTAACTAAATTTCCCAATTTCCATTTTCTTTTTTAAAGCTCTCTGACCATGATATATAAACGAATCTAATATTCCTGAAACGGTAAATATCCCTGAAAAGACGAAGAGTGGTTAGATTGAATTCAATATAAACATTTCATTTAATAAACCAAAAAGACGGAAGAATAGAACTACTGATGCACAATAATGCACAGAAACTGACATTAAACCAGATAGAAAAATAGGTTTAATCCATGTCCAATGTATGCTTTAAAATATACTGTTCAGGGTATGTCCACCATACATTTTAGCCTAATTTTGCTTTCATATTGTCAAAAAACGGGGAAGAAAAATAGCATAATTATTAATTTTACACGATAAACTGTCATATGGCCCATAACACCAAAAAAATATGACTGAATCGTTGACAAGTGTCCCTTCCTCCTTTGGAAAAAAAAGAAGCAGCAAATTTGCATTCTTAAAATCTGTTCAAAGTTGTGGGGATCACTGCCAAATACAAGACGAGAGAATAACAAGCGGTAAAAAAGATGTATGCTAGTTCTTGCTGAAACTGAAGGTTTTTTCACCCTTTACCTTCCTTTTCAGGAAAAAATATTTTGAAACAGAATTTCTGCAAGTTTTGATCATAACAGAAACATAAAATATTTAGTAATTTGTTGGAATTTCGTTTGCTAACGCATTTCTTTTTAGATAATAATCATATTGATAAATAGAAATATTTCCAACCCTCAGTCATCTTGTATATATTATTTGCAACTTAAAAACTCAACCCTAAACTTCATTAGAGTAGCATGGAACTGCAATTGATGTTTGAAACATCGCCTTGCATTCTCCCAATCCTTTTTTTTAACATTGGTTATTTGATAGTTCATCAAATATTTTCACTATCATACACATTTATGGGACTTGGAGATTTTACTAAAATTGGGTTATTCAAAAAAATTATTCCAGCAATTATTAATTTGAAATGAGTATTTCTGGATCGATTCCTACAAATTCAAAGGACCTTTCACTTTTTCTGTGATAAATCCAGTCACTCTAGCCTGAGTAAGCCAAAATATCCCTGTAGCTTTCATTTTTCTACCCATGCGTGTATTTGGAATATATAAACCAAAGGAACCAAAAATAAAAATTGGTAAATTTAACAAAGTCCGATCCAAGGAATTTTCAACAGTTTGGATTTAAAAGGTAGTTCCATCATTTCCATTATCATTGAGTCGTCGAACAAATCGTAGATGATTTACAGTGGTCTGAAAACTAAAATTTCATTAGGGCTTCGAAGAAGGAGAAAAAAAAACATTCAAGCCCGACGATTCTAGTCCCCAATTCACTAAATTATGTAAATGATTTTTCTTTTTCTAAAACATAAGTGACCTGCGTTATAATAAAAAATGATCATTATTTGCTTGCATTATGCTGAATTTGCATTTAATTGTACAATAAAGTAGCTTGCGAAAATTTGAAAATTGACTTGATATAAGATGAGATTTGCTTGTATTACATAATAAACTGACTTGCATTGTATGTTAAAATGGTTTACACTGTAATGTACTGGTTTGCATTGTGCGTTAAACTAGCTTACATACTTGCATTGTATATGCAAAAAATCTCCACGAATCATACAGTATGTAGCAACTAAATTATTGCTAACCAAACAATTGACAATTCCCGCTCAAAATTCTCTCTTCGGCAGCACCAAGCATTTTAATTGTAAGCAAAACATTCTCGTCCATGTAAGAATATGAATCAATACTCGTGATCCTTAACTCAACACAAATCTCAAAACTGATGGAAATTTCCCGTTCCTCATTTGCACTATACCCTAAAATTAAAGTGTTCCAGGAAACAATATCTTCCATTTGGCACATTCCATCAAACAATTTACATGCGTCATCCAGTTAACCAAGCCTCCTGTACATATCTGTTCAGTGACTACAAGTTGATGGGAAGACGAAAAGAAATGAATTGGAGTAGCAGAAATTGGGGTGCTGGTTAATGAGCTTTTCGCAACAAAGAACCAGAAATTGGGGTACTAGTTGAGCTTTTTGCAACAAAGAACGGAACGTCGGAGAGAACGAAAGTGATGGTTGGAGCAAGGAAAGAAGTGGGTTTTGGAAGATTTGTGAGATAAGGGACAAAAACGGCAATGGTACAAGTAAAAAAAGAAGGAACATCCGTGAAGAGGAGAAGATTAAAAATATGGAGAATGTCCCCAACCGGAGGCGGCTTTATATTGTTAATGGTGATAGGTATTTTTATTGGACTTATTTAATAACTAAACAAAGATTCTAAGCTCAATATCAGTTTGTTTTTTTCAAGTTAAGGTTTTCATATTTCATTCCCATTGTTTGTCTCATGGAATTCCAAGACCCAGAATATAAAATCAAGCCACATTAATTTTCAGAAGGAAAGCAGGAGGGTAGCAGTTTTTTTTTCCAATTCTCTCTTGACTCCTTTTTTTTCTCCTGCAGTACCACTCATCAAACATGCTAAGTAGCTGATCATTTCCAGTGTGCAGTGTATATTGAGGTAATTTATATTGTTCCATTATTAAAGGATAGCCAGAAAAAGGCTGGAATGCCGAAATTCTGACCATTTCATTCCAGTTTCAGTGACAGGATCGAAGTAAATTCAGGTCCACAGATTCTAGTTCTGGTCAAGTGCCAAAAAAACAATATAGAAAACTGCAGCAAATAACAGAAGAAAATGCAAGAAACTTGTAGATAATGTGTATAATTAACAAATAAAACAATATGAAATGAAAAATGCACAAAAAGACCGAAATCGTGATGCTTTTGCTAGTTCCAACCTAATTCAATAGGAATATCATGAAAAACAATCAAAATCTAATTGAATCACTCTTTTTAAATAAAATACTTCTTTTTTTCCTTTTTTGTAAGTATACATTGTCATTTAAAGTATATCTACAGAAAATAAAATTTGTAAGCCCCGCACCATAATTGTAATCGATATTTTCAGAATCTTTTTAGAAGTGACAGGGATTTCGACATTTCAATTTTAAAATAAAAGAAACGAAATCAAGACCGAAATCTTAAACCTAACTGAAAATCAATTATAATTCAATAATTTAAAGTGGAAAGATGTAATGCATTATCGATCCAATTAACTCCTACATTTATTTTTCCTCTCAAAAAATCATGTTGGGGGTTTAAAACAATCAAAGATACAGATGTGATTTCCTATTGCATTTCACTATAGTTTTCGTTTGTGTCTTCAATTCATCTACGAGTTATGAAAGAAAATGATGTATATGCCAATAGCTATCTACATGATTTAGAATCATACCATCATAAAAACATTGATTCCAGCCTTCTATTATATATACTAGTGTATGACACACATGATGTATAGATACATTGGAATACAAAAAATTAAAAAAGAATTTATGTAACCTTGACGATAGCTGAAAAGACAAACATCGGTGAATCATATGCAACCTATTATCTTTATTAATAGTAGATATGTTTAGAAATATTGACTTTATTTCATGGAGCCATGGCTGAAATTTTGTGTTCTGGTTATAATAACAGAGTTATTTCAAGTTATAAAGATAGTTTTACTTCTGATGTTTGATTAACTTTTAAATTAGTGCTTTTTTTCCCTGTTCAAGTAATAGAAATTTCAGTCTAATATCGTCGTACAGAAACTTTATACAAATTTACCGAGGATTGACTCAATTTAAGATTGTGAAATACACTTGAAGTACTTTTAATTTTCAACCCACTAGAGAGAATAACATGAACATTTAACTTGCTCCCACTTGATTAAAATATGTAGCCAGTTCATCTAAAAATTAGAATAAACACTTAAGTGGCAATTAAAGTAGGGTAGTTTTTCTTTTTTCTTTTTTGAAAAAAAAACATACTATACAAATTAAATGTAAACGAGAAGTAGGTTTAACTTACCTCCAACTATGGCACAAACATTTGTCAAAAAGTGCAGGAATGATACATGTCGCTCAGTGTGAGTAACCTGTATTGAATTTTTACATCATGAACATGCACATAAGCTTGTGAAATGTCATGACCAAGTGTTTTTAGTCGCATACTTTAATAGGAGAAAGGTCATAAAAGAAAAAGACGCCTGGAATTGCTTGAATACGACCACCGCTATCAGTCCTAAAATACTCGGTCACGGAGAACTAAAAGAAAAAGGAAAGGAAATCTAACAAAACCAAATGGCCAAAAATGAAAATGAAGAAAAAAATAATCAGTATAGATTACTAATACCTGATTTGTTTCTATTGTACGCCCATTTATGTCAGTATAAACAGTAGGAACAACCTAAAGCAAAATCGAGACAACGGTCAAAAAAATAATTTCAAGCTAGAAGATAGAGATGAACATACAATAAGAGAAGGATCAACCTTTAAAAAATATTCATACATCCCATATGGTGTTTGCTGCACCCACTGTACTCTAAGTGTGTCACATGTTAAAAGAATAAATATTAAGATTAAGACTTGTAATTCATGGTCATAGAATTCGGTGGTATATAAGGCTGGGCGAAGTTATATTTGTCAGTCCGGATATCACTTTCTACTTTTAAAGGATAGAAAGGTAATTTACCCATCAAGAGGATTGACTGCACCAGGAAAATGGTCTCCATAAGACAACTTGTTGACTCTGTGACTTATCTACAACAACATGACAGGTTAAAACATATTTGTATACCAGATGTTTCATTCGTAATCTGATGTTTCTCAAAATCAATACTCTTACATTAAAACTGTCTTTCTGGAAGGCCAGTATATCATGAACATGCATATTTGAACGCTGAAAACTTTTCCCTGGAGCAAAATGAAAGTTTCCAGCCACTTTATTGACATCTAAGAACCCATATATATTACATCCTTCGCCATCTTCATCTTTTATTCTTTGAAGAAAACCCTCCCTCTTGCACTGAATTTAATAAAGTTTTAGCACATTATATATCAAACAGGCAGTTGTTGATGTATTTTTTGTAAATCCAACTATGCAGATGTCCAATAGATACCATTTTATGAAGGATAAACATTCCAACAGAAAGATCAGTTTTTTTTTTCCATTATATGAACGACTAACATATACACACACAAAGAGTAATCTCTATTGAATCTTTTGTCTTATTTTAGACCTAATTTCATGCTTTTCATTTCTGAGTTGTCATTTGATCTTTTAGATATTATTAATTTTGACATATCATAAGAACCTGATCAATTAAGTCTGGGTTTGACATCTCCCAACCTTTCTTGGTGTATGCTTCACGGACTTCTTCACAAGAATTGCAACATTCATCATCAGACTACAGAGAGCATCAAAATCATTATATAATCAGTAAAGCACAAGAGAACAATGCTACAAAACCAAACAGTCACTAAGGGAGCGAAGTCGATGAAAAATAATATACAAAAAAGGAATATGTTCTTGTATACCCGCAATGATGATGGTGATATTTACAATTGAACTGTCAACAAAATATGTTCAGGATATTTATTATGACATATATTCTTGATATTTACATCAGTCATCATTTATGGTGTAAAATTATATGTGAATTTCTAATTGTTCAGTTTCACTATTATGACACCAGCATCTCATGATCTCACCTTGCCACAAACCTACATCAGAAGATTCTGAACTAAATGGCAAGGAAAATGTCAAGCAAAGATCAAATGGTTAGAAAAAGATAAGTGTGCTATGTTTTGCAAATAATTAGTTGAAACAAACAAAAATTTCTCGACCTAAACAAAAATAATGAAATTACTCCTTTTTACCAAAAATAAGGTTAGGCCTTGAACTTCTAAAAATTTCAAAATTGGCAGAACAGCAGATCAATCAAGAACAAACTACTATACAGTATACAATTGCAAAACAAGAAACATTCCAAATATTAAGTTGATTCAATATTATAATGAAGCATAAAGCATTCCAATAGCTTATGTAGATATCGGGAAACATTTCACTTATACATTCAATGAGGAAAGGACCTGAAGCCAACAAGGATCACATAAAATCATGATAACAATGAGATGCTCAGGGAATAGAATTCTCCCATTTGTCAAGTTGTAACTCAAAAGGAATAATACTTCACATGGATGGTTAATATCAGTATGTTTTACAGTTATTTTTAGCAGACATATTTTACCTCATGCCACATGCATATTAATACATCAGAACAAAGTTTATAACATACAAGCAATAGGTAAGAAATTCAACTAAATAACTTGGCATGCTTATTCAATACGAAAAGTTGATTCAGTAGATTACCAAAAATGCAACACTAAACTATCTCATTGGTTATAAGGATTCTCCATTCAAAAAGATACATTGGAAGAACTAACCGATTCGGCGCCATAGCAAGAACCACAGTATGTCTCGTTATGCTCAAGCCTTCCACCATGTTTCTGCAAGGGATTTTCAATCTGTAGGACACAAGTTGCTCATTATTTGATATATTATTGTAAATAAACTAATAAGTGAAAAGGGTAGTTCATCTCCTAAAAAACATAATGCTGCTCCCAAAGTAGATTAATCATACAAAAAAGTTGTATTTCATACACATTTTTTTTGCTTACAAAGTAAAATGCATTAAACTTGCAAGATAATCATAATGCTCCACTTTTTATTGTCATTGTTAAGACAAATTATACTGATTATGTATCTATTCAGGTATTCATTGTGTTTAGAATCTTAATATAAACAAACAAATATTCAAAATTCGAACGTTGCAATAATATCCAAAAGGAGCTACACAAAAACCAGAGAGAATAGCTAACAAGACAATAAGACTAAATGTGAGCAAAGATACATTTGTATCTTTGGTTAGACGCACGAATTTTTTTCTTCCCTTGGTTGCATATATAGATAGAATAATTAAAGAACTCTAGATGTATAAGAACAATATACCAAGCTGTCAATGTCAATCTATGTAACAATGGTTCGAGGGTCCTAGAAGTACTATGGCTCCTAGGATATATGCTGTGATTGAAACTTCACGCGGTTATATAGTCAAATATAGTTAGCAACTAAAATGAAGCAGATATATTTGATGTGGAGAATCATTTACCTTAGGTCCACCAAGTCCATCTTGTCTGGATTCAATAACGTTGCCGTTTGCATCTATCCGTCTCTTAATTATATCATGCCTCTGCGACAAAGAAATAAAGCCAGTTTCATTATACATATAATAATTTGAATGGAAGGTTGATGGCCTATGTTGGCATATTGTGTACTACTCATGTGGTCAGTGCAAAATACATATTATCTAGAAACTCGGATATAGTTCGGTCGTAATACAAACCACATCTAGATGCTCTTCTCCACTAATATCCATGGCATCGAGACTGACCATGGAACAAGCAAGTGCAGGGAAGGTGACGTCAAACTGCAAGTTCGTATGTAATATGCGATAAGAACCAAATTAACAAGAATTCAGCAAACATTCATGACATTTAATGAGATACTTAACTGTACAAAATTTATATAACCAGCAAATGGAATAAAACTAATAATAAAAACCAACTTCGGAGAGATGTATTCATTTGCAAGTTTTCCATTGAGTAAATTTTTAAACAAATCTAAAGATCAAATTGTAATTACATTTATACGTAGCCGCTCTGCTCTTGAAGTATCAACAATGAGCTTCGTTTCTGTAACTGGATATAGATACAATCCTAAAACAATACAATTTCTATCACTACACTTCCAACAGTGCTTAAAAGGTGAAATGAGTTTTGTATACATGTAGGGAGTTTTTATGCAATCATTAAAAACTTTTTTATTGGAGAAAGTCTTGGTACAAAAGTTTCCTTATGCAATACAAGTTACATGGACACAATAAGTTCAAAGTACAATCACAAGACACATATTGATGTGCAAGCAAGTAAATCAACAAAGTAATAGATACAGAAGGATTTTGCTATAAACTTTTATCAAGCCTGGAATACATGAAATAATAAGCTAAAAAGTAGCCAATCAAGCAGTCTATTTTACTAGATTACACAATCTTACTTAAAAAGGAAAGGAAAAAAAGAACACGCGCACACACACAAATGCTTAGTAGACAGTTAAATGACATTCAAGCAAAATTTCCTTAGAAGAAGAAATGTGAAGAATTACTACGAGAGAAAGTTGTCATTGTAGCTTCAATTATGTCTAAAAATAACAAAGGCCACTAAAATATCATATATATTAGAACTAAATAAATAAAACTGTTGTTCAATCTTGTAATTCTAGCACAAGGTTGGTCATATCAATTTACAAATACTATAAGTGGTTTTTAGTAAAACCATTTGAACCGATACCTTGAGAGAATAGAAAGCCAATTATTATAGCCAATATATACATTTGTTAGCAAATCATTGTATCTATGTTATATTGATTTCTTGAAGTGTTTAAGAGGAAGTAAAACACAAATACACATTAATTTGGAAATTTTGTGCATTTGCCGAAAACAAACGTGTAAACAATCAATAAAACATAATCATTTACTGAAGTTCCCAAGCACATCCAGATATCATTATAGATAGGATTGAAGCCTGAAAGGCACAGAATAAGAGCTGAGTTTACCATCATACCTAAGCTTAAAATCTTATCATAAGAAGTCCCAAATAATACATAAATATCGTGTTCTAAGTTCTAACATCTAAGAAACTTGTCATGCATAAGCATGTGGCTTTGTACTTTATCATAGCTGCAATTTGTTAGAAAAACATATTTCGATTTTCGGTCGTTGATTTTATTTTTATTTTTTGACCAATATTTAATGGGCAGTGAGTTTTACATAATAATTATTTTATTTCAAGATTATCATTATGAATTAGTTGTAACTTACATCAACTTGCTTACACGTTAAAAGTATCATTCAAGTATTCTCAAAATTCATGATTCATTATAATATTCCAATAAGTTAACTAGGAGTGCTCAAGGGATAGTTGAACAGTAAATGGAGCGGGTGCGTGGATTGAGCGGGTTAAAAGTCCCACATTGCAGGATATTCGTAATAATCGTGGTATATATATGGAATTGGTGGCACGTAACATTGGGGATTCCTTTTGTTACAATGTGTTGCCAAGACCAGATTACATGCCCGATGGGAGACGATGGAGGGATGTTCAATCGGGACGCCGGCATGGAAGACTTCGACCGTTGACCCCGGATAGACACGGTGAAGCGAACGCGTAGGTGCGCGGGAATGCCGAAACTCATTTGGTATCAGAGCATTGGTGTTGGTAGGTGGTTGTAGAAATGCTAGAAACAGATAATACCTCAAGTAGTTCCTCAATGGGTAATCCAAGTGGTGTAGCGCCTTATGTACGTGGATCGTATGCATCTTCAGGATCACAATTGGTAATAGACAAGTGGAATGGCGATAATGATTTTGAAAAATAGCAATGGAAGATGAAAGCGGTTCTAAGGAGGAATCGGGTACATCGGGTAGTGTTTGACACACATTTGTTGCCAGCGGACATCTAGGATGTTGAGAGAGAGGAGATGGAAGAGTGGACATTCACTACACTTCAACTTGCTATGGGAGAGAATGTTATCTCTGAAATTAGTGGTGAGACAACCGCTAAGGATATTTGGGACAAGTTGGAGGAGTTATATATGAAGAAGTCACTGACAAATCGTTTGATCTTATTGCGAACGTTCTTTACCTATAAGATGAAGGAAGGTACTTCGCTTAAGGCGCATTTGAATATATTTGATGATTTGCTAATGAAGATGAAGGCGGTAGATTTAAAGATTGAGGAAGAGCAAAAGGCGATGATATTGTTGTGTTCGTTGCCAGTTCGCTATACAGGTTTCTCAAATAGTTTGATCTATAGCCAAGATACATTGACTCTTGATGATGTCAAGACGGGTCTTCTTAGCGAGAAGTTGCGAGATCAAATGAAGGAGTTAGGTGATGGAGGTAGTGGTGCTAGTAATGGTCATGGTTTGTTTGTGGAGAAGGAGAGGTATGTGAAGAAGGAGAACCAGGGGCGTTCTAAATCAAGGAATCCCGGTTGGAGAGGAAAGTCGAAGGAAAGAAAAGGCAAGTGCTATATTTGCAAGAAGCCCGGTCATTAGAAGAATGAGTGTCCGGACAAGGAGAAGGCAAAGAAGGAAGTAGCATCTTCATCTGTAGCGATGCAGAGTGGAGTTGGTGAGGGAGATGTAGATGTGTTGTCGGCGGTAGCATTGGATGTTTCGGGTAACGATTGGGTACTTGATTCGGAGGCGTCTTATCATATGACGCCAAATAGGAATTGTTTTTCTTCTTACATCGACAAAGAAGGAAATTCAATTGTTATGGGAAATAGTGCTATTTGCAAGTCGAAAGGCATTGGTTCCGTGCAAATTCAGATGTTTGACGGAGTGGTTCGTACTCTCACTAATGTACGCTATGTTCCGGGACTTCGGAAGTCGCTTATCTCTTTGGGACAGCTGGATTCTTTAGGTTGTAAAATCACTATTGAGAGTGATAGCTTGCGGGTTTCGAAGGGGGCGCTTGTGGTGATGAAGGGTGCTAGGACTCATGGTATTTATTTGCTTCAAGGAGTGACTGTGGAATGCGAAACTTGTATAGGAGTTGACAGTTCTCGTGGCTTGGATGCGACTAGGTTGTGGCATTTGAGGTTAGGTCATGTCTCGGAGAGGAGTTTGGACATTCTTCGAAAGAGTAAGATGATCGATGGAGAGAGTTTCAACAAATTGGAGTTTTGCGAAGAATGTGTCATGGGGAAGCGGACAAGAGTTTCATTCGGTGAAGGAAAGCATGATTCGAGAAGGGTTCTTGAGTATGTTCACACGGATGTTTGGGGACCGGCACCTGTAGCTTCTTTAGGTGGAGCTCGCTATTATATTTCCTTTATAGATGACTTTTCTCGGAAAGTTTGGGTGTATGTAATGAAGGCCAAGTCGGAGGCATTTGCAAAGTTCAAAGCATGGAAGGCTCTTGTTGAAAATGAGAGTGGAAAGTCTTTGAAGGTTCTAAGGTCTGACAATGGCGGAGAGTATGTTTCCGGAGAATTTTTAGAGTTTTGCAAGCATCATGGTATTCGGAGGCATTTTACTACACCTGGAGATCCGCAGTCGAATGGTGTTGCGGAGAGGATGAATCGTACTCTACTTGAGAAAGCTCGATGCTTGAGATTGACATCGGGTTTGGCGAAGGGATTTTGGGCTGAAGCTTTGTCAACTGCAGTGCACATTATTAATCGAATTCTGTGCTCAGCTATTGGTAACAAAATTCCGGAGGAAGTGTGGAAGGGAAAGAGCATAGACTTGAGTTATCTTCGTGTCTTTGGAAGTCCAGTTTATGTGCATGATCCAGGAAATGATAAGCTTGAACCTAGAGCTTTCAAGGGGATTTTGTTTGGTTATACGGATGGAGTAAAAGGCTATCGGATTTGGAATCCGGAAACGAAGAAGGTGGTGAATTCTCGTTAATGTTACTTTTGATGAGTCAACGATGTTCAAGGAGAATGGAAGCTCATCGGATGTTCCGGATTTGGTTCATGGTGAATCAAAGGAGAAGGAAATTATTTCCACATTTTGTCCAAGGAGTAGAGAGAGTAGAGTAGTTGGAGATGCTTGCGAGGAAGTAGCGGTTGATGTTACATCACATAGTCCACAGGGCGCCTCTAGTAGTGTTGGTGATGTGCATGATTCTAGAGAAGATTCGGTTCAAAGTGGAGCTGAAGGAAGTTTGGGTGATGGTATTGCTACTCGGGTTGGTCGTCGTACTATAAGACCACCCGAAAGATATGGTGATTGGCACTATCTTAGCTTTTGTGATAAGTTGGACTATGCGCTTCATGTAGTCCAAGATGAGCCAATGGACCTTGATGACGTCATGAAGTCGAGTGATAGCTCGAAATGGATTTGTGCCATGGAGGAAGAGATGCAATCATTGTTGAAGAATCAAACTTGGGATTTGATTCCACTTCCTAAAGGAAACCGTGCTATTAGGTGCAAATGGATATACAACGTGAAGGACGATGGAAGATACAAAGCTAGGCTAGTAGCTAAGAGGTTTGCACAAAGGAAGGGGAAGGAGTATGATGAGATATTCGCACCGGTTGTGCGTCATACTTCTATCCGGATATTACTTGCTATAGTTGTTGTTCATGACTTGGAGTTGGAGCAACTTGATGTGAAAACCGCCTTCTTGCATGGTGACTTGGATGAAGACATCTACATGGAGCAACCGGAAGGTTTTGTTGTGGATGGTAAGTCAAATTTGGTTTGCAAGCTGAAGAAATCACTATATGGACTAAAGCAATCACCTAGACAATGGTACAAGAGGTTTGATCATTTTATGCTTGAAAATGGTTTTGATAGAAGCATCAACGATGCTTGTGTTTATTTCAAGAAGTTGAAAAATGATTGTTGGGTGTATTTACTCTTGTATGTGGACGATATGCTCATTGCTTCTAAGGATAAGAATGAAATCAACAAGTTAAAACTGAGTTTGAAATCGGAGTTCGAAATGAAGTATCTTGGAGAAGCAAGAAGGATATTGGGCATGGAAATAGAAAGGGATCGAAAGCGTTTTGAGTTGAAACTGACTCAAAAGGAGTACATTAAGAAAGTGCTTTGCCGGTTTAGCATGGAGAATGCAAAGGCGTCAAATACACCTTTACCTTTGCATATGAAGCTTTCGAGTAAAGAATCACCTATCTTGGAGGAAGACAAGACATATATGGCAAAGGTGCCATATGCTAGTGCGGTTGGTAGTTTAATGTATGCTATGGTGTGTACAAGGCCCGATATAGCAAATGCCGTCGGGGTGGTTAGTCGTTTTATGTCTAATCCGAGAAAATCGCATTGGGAAGCTGTGAAGCTTATATTGAGATACCTTAGAGGCACATCATCTCATGGTATCAGAGCTCCATGGTTCGATGAGACCGGTATGATGCAGCGTGATCGAAGCATGGCTCCTAAGGGGCTTGAGCATGGGATGCTCGTCAAGGTGGAGATATGGTTAAGCAGTCGCTCCATCCTGCTTATGAGATCTCAGGGTAGCAGCCTCATCCAACTGCGAAGATGACTCAGTATAACTCCAAGGCGACTTGAGCAATGCTCGCCAAGGTGGAGATTGTTAGGTGTGGCTCGCATTGTAAATGGAGTGGGTGCGTGGATTGAGCGGGTTAAAAGTCCCACATCGCAGGATATTCGTAATAATCGTGGTATATATATGAGATTGGTGGCACGTAACATTGGGGATTCCTTTTGTTACAATGTGTTGCCAAGACCAGATTATATGTCCGATGGAAGCCGATGGAGGGATGTTCAATCGGGACGCCGGCATGGGAGACTTCGACCGTTGACCCCGGATAGACACGGTGAAGCGAACGCGTAGGTGCGCGAGAATGCCGAAACTCAACAGTAACTTACATCAACTTGCTTACACGTTAAAAGTATCATTCAAGTATTCTCAAAATTCATGATTCATTATAATATTCCAATAAGTTAACTAGGAGTGCTCAAGGGATAGTTGAACAGTAAATCGGTAGATAAAATCAAAAGTTGAGTTTGAATTATGGCAATGATATAAATCCTTTTTTGACTTATCCAGATATCTTAAGGAATGCAAATATTCCTAATGATTTTCGATTACAGCTCAATAATAGATTTTGCCAATAAAAAGTTGATTAGAAAGAGATTTTGGTAATTTGAGTAAAATTTAGCAGTAAGACCACTGCTTTACTATTTCACACAGAGTTTAAATAATCTTTTTTACATCCATTTGTTGGACAGGTTGAAAATAATCCTGTCGTACTTTCATGCTAATGAATTTTATTGTATCCAGCTAAATTGTTCTAACTCCGTAATGAAAATAATTTGATCATCATGAATTTCAGATGGATTCTTTTTTTTATTAAAAAAAATCCAATTAATTACTTCAAAACAATAGTACAAATGGCAAACTAACTGATACATCAATTGTTGATCTAGGACTTACAAAAGCTAGATTTCAATGGACAGTTCCATCAAGAAATAATTGCCTCACTAAAAATAGAAAGGAAAAAAGATTTATTCTTTTAATATCTTAGAGAAGAAGACCTCGAGAACCTGATAAGAAAGCAAAAGAACTTGTGAATGAACTCCTAAACCCAGAATATAAGAGTTGTCTACAAAATGAAGCAATTTGATGATGTTATAAAAATGGATGCAACCTAAAGTCAGACACTGAAAGATAAATATATATTTCATGTTGGATTCAAAGCTCCGAAGTATTGATAGCAAACAATTGAAAGCAGAAAACATTGAACTTGAGAAAAAAAAACCATGAATATGATATTTGTATGATTGAGTGGTTACATGACTTTGACATTGAAACTAATTTTATTGGTGAAAGTAATATTATTAGTTGACACGCTACAAAATTTTAAAGGTCTCATCAAGATTTAAGTAAACTCCTGACCGTGTAGTTGGTTATTGAGTTATATTGACTATTCCGATTATGGTAGTTTTAGTGGGGAAAATTTTCCAAATCAGAAAGGAATAAAAGACTTAATTTTGCCTCAACATGTCACAAGATATTTAATGAATCAGGTAAATTTTCATTAATATCCCATGGTTATGCTACTTAAACTATGATAATATACTTGAAGAATTTGCTTCGCAGGACTGAAAGAATATGCAATAAATTAGAAATACAAAGTATGCTTACATTTTTTGCTGTTTTCTTATGTGATCCATGAGGTTTACATAGTTCATATGATATTTGATTTTGCATTGAGAGAAAAGAAAAGGAAAAAAAAATTAAAAAAGAAAAAAGAAAAAACCACACACACACAATTTCACTAATGGCAACATCCTGAATTGACTAGCGCTTGTTGCCAATCTTTAGGATAAGACAACCGGATTCCTCAAACTTGTCTACATACAGGTTTTGTTAGTCTCACTATCAGTCACTGAACGATCAATTTAACTTCATATTCTGTCTGCACAATAATACTCCAGGTAAGACATCAAAAGTTGGACAATCATGATGTTCCAATTATCAAAATAATATAGCAAGTGAATTTTTTTGATGTCATTGGTGGTGATAAAATTTGAACACTTTTCCCATATGTTCTATTTGAAAAATCCCAAATGATTATAAAATGTTGACTTTTCTTGTTTCTATTTTTTTATTTAAGTGATCATGCAATTTACTCATCTAGTGAAGTGAGCTCATATGGTAATCGTAGTACAATTTCAGAAATAATTTTCTAACCGAAGGATTTGAATAAATGCAGCAAACAATTAAACAACAAGATAAAACCATCACAGTTGGGACTTTTTGTCTAACTTAACCCAACTTAAAGTGCTTATGATGTAGAAGCATATGTCCAACATGAACATATCGATTTTCAATGTTTCAAAACTCATCAGACGTGGATTCGCATCTACGTGATAAATGTTGCAACCAAAACGCCGATGAACAAGCCCCAATATAACAAAATATAAAAGAAGCCATGAAGACAAACAAATGAAAATACGTTTTTGGTTAATTCCCATGTCATAATTCAATACATATTAATAAAAAAAACCAAACAGAAAGGGAGAAAAACTACTTAGTTCGGACATGAAAAGGAGAAACATTGCAATCGACGAAATAATTGTGATTATGCCACCGGAAAGAGTTTTGCTGTAGAAATCTTCGCTGATTTTAGGATAAGCGTCTAAATTTCTGAATTTAGCAAAAAGGTCCTCCATTTTTTTTAATCGTCTTGAAATAATTGAAAAAAGTTGAAGATGGAAGAGAGAATAAAACCGAATCCGACGAGAGAAGCTTTACTTATTGGGCGGTTGTGCTTTGGTGGGTTCTGCTGGTTCGGTGGCTTTGATAATAAAATTGATTAAACAAACAAAAGCAATAGAAATGAAAATCAAATTAAAACAATCAAATTAAGTTCGGTTGGTTATCAATTTAACTGAACTAAAAATAATTAGCATATTACTTTTTAAATATTTATTGTACTTCAAAATAAAACATAAATATATAATTTAAGCATTCTTATTTAATATTTTTATGCTTATTATTAGTAATTTTGGCATACATACGATAAATAAAATTTATTTTGACCACTAAACTAATCTAAAAAAAGCATTATAACATTAGTAATTTTGACAATATAATAAAAGTTCGGTTAACTAAACTAATTTTTGTTACGAATCAATTGGAAACCAATATAGTTTCAAAATCAAACCAAAACCGACTGAAATAAACTGGTTTAATTAGTTGGTTTGTTTAGTTTAAAAATAGGTTGCTCGTCTCTAGATGTGTGTGGTGAAGTTCAGTCCCCAATTTTACCTTGATTTACTTCCCCGCCCCTACTGCATATTAGCTAACATTTTAAAAAGAAAATTGAATGCATTATCTTACATTGATGAAGTTGTTTTAATTTTCTGATCTAAAGCGATGAGCTATACATTATTGATCGGTAGGTTCCATCTTGTTGTCGTTTTCTTATTTACATGGATACAGTGATTTCTCAATTCTATTTGCATTCATATTTTTGTCTTTCCATTCCATCCCATTCAAACATTAGAAAGAAGAGAACACTCGCAATTATTTATTATTGTAACCAAAACAAAGACTATCAACAAACCTGATAGTTAAATATTAAGATATATTTAGAATATATGATTAAGATATCATGATATATTTAGAATATATGATTAGATGTTATGAGTGGTATGTGATAAGGATGCTGGTGATTAATAAAAATTCAAGCTGAGTTTTGCCAATTCTTCATGGTATCAGAGCCAGAGAACGATTTTTTTCTTCAAGAATAATTTGTCATGCCTGGTGTTGAAGATCCACCGCCTCCTCCACCGCCTAAAATTGGACCCAATTCCCCTTATTATCTCAGCCCACAAGATAGACCAGGAGATTTCATTACACCCACTCGACTCAAGGTTGATAATTATGACGACTGGGCGGCTGATATTCAAATGGCATTAGAAGCCCGACGCAAGTTTGAATTTCTTGATGGCAGTATCCTTGCACCAGCGCCTCCCTGTACAAAGTCCGATTGGACCGCGATTAATGCTATACTTATTTCTTGGATTTCGAATACTATCGATCCCGAGGTTAGATCCTCTTTGTCAAAATTCAGGGAAGCTAAACCCTTTTGGGATCATCTCAAGCAACGTTTTTCCCAAACAAACGGACCTAGGGTTCAACAATTACGATCTTCAATTGCGCGATGTGAGCAGACAAAGACGATGCATGTTTCGGTTTATTATGGTAAATTTCACGCTTTGTGGCAAGAATTGGATCACCATGAACCTTTAATCTCTTGTTCTTGTTGTTCCTCGTGCTCGGCTGGCAGATTACATGAGGAACGACGAGCACAGGCCAAATTACACAATTTTTTGATGGGCCTTTGTTTTGAATTTTATGGTCCTTTGCGCACACATATCCTCTCTCAAGATCCTCTCCCTAATCTTGATCGAGCTTATCAATTAGTGTCACAAGAAGAACGTGTTCGTCAATCGAAGCAAGAAGTCAAGCAAAAGCCCTTTGAAGCAGTCGGTTTCGCTGTACATACAGGGGCTGGTCGGGGCCGAGGAACCTCTGATAGACCGACGTGTTCTCAATGCAAGAAGCAGGGCCATGAGGCCTCAATTTGCTGGGCGAAATCCATTTAATATTTCGGGCGTGATTGGTAATAGTTAAATTCCCGAAAATCGATTGAATGGTAAGTTTGATGATACTTCATGGATTATCGATACCGGAGCAACCCATCATGTTACAGGGCAACGTTCATGGTTATTTGACACATAAAATCTTGAGTGTTCTGTTGGTTTGCCCAATGGTGAAAAAGTGATGGCTACTTTGGTGGGATCCGACCAAACAAAGGAGCTGATTGGAACGGGAGTTAGGAGAGATGGACTGTACTACTTTAGCAAACCGGAATTTGTGTCAACAGTTGAAGCAACATCAAATTTGGAGTTGTGGCATCGTCGGCTCGGGCATCCTTTCGAAAAAGTAGTTAAGTTAATTCCTCACGTCAAAAATAATAAAGATAGTTTAGATAAAGGGTGTGAAGTATGTATGTGTGCTAAACATCCTAGAGACAAGTTTTCTTTAAATGATAATAAAGCTTCTAGAATTTTTGAGAAAATACATTGTGATTTGTGGGGTCCGTATCGACACGTTTCGTCGTGTAGGGCCCGTTATTTTTTGACAATAGTTGATGATTTTTCGAGAGCAGTTTGGATTTATTTGTTGGTTGACAAATTAGAGGTGTTTCAAATATTTATGTCCTTTGTTGCTATGGTCGATAGGCAATTTTCTCAAACAATTAAGGTTGTTCAAAGTGATAATGGAACTGAGTTTAATTGTTTGATTGATTATTTTAATGCAACTGGAATTTTGTTTCAAACTTCGTGTGTGGGTACTCCACAACAAAATGGGAGAATTGAAAGGAAACATAAACATATTTTGAATGTGGGTAAGGCATTACGCTTTCAAGCAAACTTGCCTATTTATTTTTGAGGTGAATGTGTTCTTGCTGCCGCTCATTTAATTAATCGTACACCCTCTTCCATGTTACAAAATAAAACACCTTTTGAGATACTTTTTGGTAAACCACCCTCTTTTGGTGCTATTCGAACCTTTGGGTGCTTGTGCTTTGCTCATAATCAAAAGACTAAGGGAGATAAATTTGCAAATCGGAGTCGAAAGTGTATTTTTTTTGGGTTACCCGTTCGGTAAGAAGGGATGGAAATTATTTGATCTTGATACAAAGGAATTTTTCGTGTCTAGAGATGTGAAATTTGTAGAGGAGGTATTCTCGTTTGGGTGTTCGGAAGATGTCAATATAATTCTAGTGAGAATAATGATCATGATATTCATCAAGATTTTGCTGAAATAATTTATGAAGATGAGGATGTTGATCTTTTGATTAATGATAATGGGTCTACTGGGTCTGCGCATGGTTCTGCTTCGGATCAGTCTACTAGTCCACAGGAAATGGGTCGTGGTCTTCGGGAAAAGTTCCCAAATGTTCTGTATCGAGATTTTGTGACACATACGGTTTTTGCTAATGGTCCATCTTCTGATTCTCCTCCTTCCAATCACTCCTCAGCCATAATTAAGGGTAAGGACCCTAAATCATTTAAAGAAGCCATGAAATCCGATGAGTGGCGCCGTTTCATGGAGGATGAGATACGGGGTCTAGAAGACAACGACAAGGCTCAATTTGATTTTCTTCTCTCCAAGTTCGGCATTTTTGAATCTCATGCTCCAACTTGGGGGGGGTATTGAGATATATTTAGAATATATGATTAAGATATCATGATATATTCAGAATATATGATTAGATGTTATGAGTGGTATGTGATAAGAGAAATATCTTCGGAAGATTTCCTGCTGTTTCCACAATATATGATTAGATGTTATGAGTGGTATGTGATAAGGATGCTGGTGATTAATAAAAATTCAAGCTGAGTTTTGCCAATTCTTCATGGTATCAGAGCCAGAGAACGATTTTTTTCAAGCTGAGTTAGAGAACCTCGTATTATCACAAAACCAATTGGTGATGTGAAGGGAGGTCTCTTAGTATTTATGCAGAATTCATATTGTAAATTGCCCGATGTGGGACTAATCTCAGGATTAAATAATGTTATATATAACAGTTATGTTTAGACATAATGTACAACTGAAAGATCATCAAATCAACGATCAAATTAAACCTTGCACTCTTAAAACAATGGTGCAATAGGCAATAGATAAATGTATTGCAATAAAGAAGAGAGCAATACTGATAGGAGTTAAGAATACTGACATAAATATTAATAGCAACACACATTATTACGAACTGCATTAAAAATAATTGAGCAATTTCAGTGCTAAAACTGCTCCCAATTAAGCCTAACGTGGAATAGCCTGTTTGAGCCAAGCATGGAAGCTTGAAGTGATGCTGTAGAGGTGGATAATGCAAGCGAAGTGGGCATGCAGTGGATGGTTTGTCAATAACTTTCGATGTACTCTGATAGGGCCGAAAAGTCAAGACCTAACCAGTGAAATACTAATAGGAGTAACAAACTGAGCAAGTTGATGGCAATGCGAAATGCAGCATAACATATTGCAGTTGAACAAAGCATTGTCTTCAAAGTTGGCTATCTTCATCGAGTGGTATAGGCAACGTAGTATTAGTGCACAAGCAAAGTGGGTTTGCATGAATTTGGACCTAAACGAATGTTGCAAGCTAAGCTAACACTCCCTCAAGTGCATGGTGGCTCTTAATTATAGGGCAGTTTAGAAACCAAAATTACAATGATGGTGAAAAAGGTTGTAGCTACTCTATCGGACCGGTTCTATATTAATGTGAAGGTGCTCTACTACATGGTGAAGGTGATGTGCTATTTTACTCTTTAATTATTTAGGTTGGATTGACTCATGTTTATCCATATTCTTTAACTTTTCATTTCTTTTTCTGCTAAAAATTGATGAAGATAAAGTACATAAAACTTAGAAGAAGACAATTTATTAAAATAAAAGGTGATGACGTTTTTGAAGAAGTGGTGGTATTGAATGATAGTAAACCTAGTTTGACTATGGACGATATTAAACTGTGATGGTTTTATGTTGTAATTAGGATATAAGAGAAACCAAACCTAGGTATATCTTTGAATGATAGTAAACCTAGTTTAACTATGAATGATATTAGACCTAGTGTAGTCAAATACATTGCATAAATTTTCTACTATTCTTATTATGTACTAAACTACAATTTATTTTTTTCTTTTAGACTAGTGGAAACCCGTGCTACGCATACGAAATTTTTCCTATTTGTCTTCTTGATCTATTAATTGTATTGATTTAATAGTGGAAATTCATATTTTAATTCAGTATTGAAGATGAATGTAGTCTTTATAAATCATCGTGGAAATGGAGAAAAATACTAATGAAACAATACTTCTGTTGAATCGTGAGTTGTAAATTATCGTAGAGAATTATGACAATATTACTCGAAATGATACTTTTCTCGACTCGAATTGCAAATTACTTAATATGGAAAATAATTTCACCGTCCAAATCATGGAACATGGAGAATGGAGTATAGAAGCATCTAGCATTGAAGTTCACATCCTCCTCATTTTACTATTATGTAAAAAAGAAGTTTTCTATTTCTAAGTTAGAGCCATAAATTATTTAACAGTCCAAGTAGTAAATAAAAAACTACAGTAAAAAAAATAGTGGTTAAACTCAAGTAGAACTTGTGTTAGATCATAGATCATGACTTCCATTGTATTTAAAAGCATAGAATGTTTTGCCATGTCACTACACATGAACGAAATATATTGAGTATGAAAAAACTATGACCAAAATCTATGATATAGAAGTTTAGTTTGAAATTCAGTACATAAGTGATCGTAAAGAAAGCTTAAAAACAATATCAGAACAAAGCAACTGCATTTTTAACAATTCTTTTGTGCTATCATGTTTTCTACTATCAACTGCTGCTACCATGCATACTGCCATGATCTTGCATTTGATCAACTATGACTGCAAAATTTCAATACAGAAATAAGCAGAGAAATCTATTAGTAATAAGTAAAACAGTCATGGTCTAATTTTATCGGAGTGGGCTCTACAATAGATAAAAAGAATGATGATTACATTAATAGAGCGTAAATACATTTGAAGAGAAAGACACCAAAAAAAGTAATACTGATATACAAAACTTCTAGATATGCTAAACACATGGTTGGGCATGAAACGTAAAAAACTCTAAATCGGTTAAGATTATAATAATGCTTGATTTATTTGTATATGACTGGGAACTGGAACAACCAACATTAATTAATCCAGTATGTTCTGAAATAGTCATTGATAACAGTGGTAATAAAATACCAATTTGCTAAATCAGAAATAATCTAAGAATAAACATACAAATTTGCAAGAAACATTGAAGGCAAAAGGATAATAGGTTTTGTAGAATTTCAACAGTGAAGAAGAATGAACATTAGATATAATTTTAACAATGAAGGAAAAATACAGCAAAATAAATCAGCAAGTGTAAAGTAAAAGAAAACAATAGTATGGAAGAAAAATTAATAACCATTTAGATTTTCAAAAATAAGTAAAGACTAAAGTATATTTTTACGATGAAGACTGGCCTTTTTGGCCTCAAAAGGTCCGATTTTGCTATCTCCAATCAGATGTCTTTGGTTTTGGTTGCTTCACACGTACACGCATATACACGTACATGCATGCACCCGTGAAGTGACTTGATGGGACCCGTGAATTGATGTGAAACTCTTGACTCACAGATGACATCGGAAATCTTCATTTTTGAGCCCAAGGGGTGGTGGTCGGGGAAACAAACAACCAGATTGTCTTTTTCAATTTTATAACAGAACAACAAATGTTGTATATAATTTGAAATGGTCCAAAGTTTAATGCATTTGGAAGATGTTGAAAATTATTAATCATATTAAAAAAACAAAGGAGAAGTTTAAAATTGTCAAAACATGTCCTAATCATAAATGGTAGAGAAAAGCTAGAGAGAGAGAAGCGGGGCAATGAAATAGATAGTATGGTAGCAACGCCAGTATCAAACAACTGTAGTTTCAGTTTCGATCAAAAAGAGAAGGGAATTTGCACATATATTAACTTTTAAGCATAAAGCATTTACAGACTTGTATCACAAATTTTTTATGAATATAATTTTAAAGAAAGAGTTACATTGTTATTGTTATAAAAACTAATTCTCAGGTTGGATCTCTACAATATCTGAACATTAAGAAGCACCCAAGAAACCTTGAATCTCTATATATGAATATATATTGTATAACTTCCAACTATATTGATTTGGTAGAGATATGTATGTTGGTAGAAAATACCAGTAGTAATTAAACATTTTGATCAAAAGAATAATAAAAAAGATCATGACCATGTAAGCATAACAAAAATGCAGTTTACCTATTATTAAGTAATGATTAGTGTCAATTTGAGATGCAATAAAAAGTGAAGTTATCCAATAAATTTCCATTTTTATATCAGGTATCTACTACTTTAATTCTCCTATAATTATACGTATATATTATGTCTATACATTTTACTGAAATTGCATGAACATTTAAAATGATATTAATAGAAAACAGTGTATATTGTTAAAGACAATCACCGACTTCATTTTTTAAATGACCGATGTATATAGAAGTAAAAATTCGAGACATTTTAATGTTGGGGGAAAAAGTAATGAAAAGAAAAAATATTTAAATAAGTAATAAGACCAAGGATTTTGTTGCTTGGTTTGCGGTAAAGCCTATCATTTACAATGCAGATGGCTGTCAGAATAAAGTGGAATGCATTATTGTATATTTTTGGCAGACTATAATACGGTTGAAGTTTCACAAGGCACAAATCCTTATTTATTTTTGGAAAAATTTAATTAACTTTATTGTTATCCTATAAAACATGGGTGTAAAAAAAGCCATAGTCACCGGACTATTTCATCATGTCATATTCAAAATTTCATAGTAGATAATTTTGCATTAATATTATACCATGTATGGATAACTTGGGTAGCAAACGTCCTTTCTAACTTACATTCTATAGAAAGGTAGATCTATAAGCAAATGAATATGGTACTTGACAACGTACATGAATTTTTGTCCGTTCTTGTAAGATATATATTAAATAATGGAGTTTGATAACATAAGTATCAAGTTACACTATTGACATGCAATTGAACGCACTGTGAAACATTTCGTATTTGTATGTTACATGGGTAGTTGTTTCGGTTTTTGTTATCTATAGCTATTATAATTTTTTGCATTTTGAAAAAGGAAAAATAAAATTCCAGCAAAGATATAGTTATGGTGGGTAATAAAAATTCGTAGGAAGAACATAAAGGTGGTCATATGACGATATATTGAATACTACATTTGTTAACAAAATCTCTTGCATAAATGCAAGGTAGAGAAGGATAAATGCTAGGCTGTTATCAATAGCCGTTATGCAACATAGCATTTGTTTTAGACTAAACTATAGATGTGAACATACCTACACCATGAATTTAGTGGCTGCATATTCGGGTCGTTAGAGAACGGCTGCAATTGTGTCAATGTCCATAGTGGACTTGGAGTCGTTAATGATAAAGCATGTATGTTATTTTAAAGACCTTACCAGCTCAAGTTTAGTTTTAGTTTCTTATTAAAATAGCTTGAAAATGCATTTTGCAGACAATTTTTTTTTTCAAATTTCATAATATGAAAACCGTAAATAACACAAATTGAAAAGAAATAATCCAAAGAAACAAAAAATCAAAAGGTCGCGAATACTAAAACTGAATAACATCATATAAGTTGATGCCAATTTTGCAAATAAAAAGATATCTTAGCAATGCAGACACCAACTTGCTCCATATATACTGATGTATGCATAACAATGGTTGTATCTAAAGTTTAGTCTAATCTCAGTACAAACCACTTTCTATGTAGCACAAGAAGAAACAATTCCTGTCTAAGTGAAATTACTTCTGCATTTAATACCAATAATTATTTGCCATTATTTAAAAAATTTCTCAAAGAAAATATACTAATAAAACATAATTGTATAATTACTAATGGTTAATTAATTAATACTTCTACTCTCATCTTTAAATTTACATCATCTTCATATATCATCATCATCCAGTAATACCAAAGTAATCGTTATTATCTTTAAATTTACATTATCTTCATATCATCATCATCATACAAGTAATACCAAAGTTATCGTTATTATTATCAACCATTTCCCTCTTTTATCTCTTAATGTTAGTTAATATCTCATTTTATTTATTAATAACATGCCATCTTTTATGATTTTCCTTCAACCAAAAAAGCTTTAACAAAGTTACGTCAACTTATGCTATGCACAAAGTTTCGGTTATATTCATTAATGGGTACAAACATTCATATATTTAAACCTCTATTTGATGACCATATAAACTAAAACTAAAATATTCAATGAACAATCACTCAAAAGCTATCAACTGCTAAAACTAAAACCTAGAGGGCTTTGAAAAATGCAAGGTGCGTACAAATCAAGAAATGGATGAAAGCGTATTGACTCTATCAATATGGTTTGAACAAAACTAAACAATAAAATTTGCATAGTTTGCAACATAGTGGGTTTTGGAAAATGCAAGGTGCGTACAAATCAAGAAATGGATGAAATTGTATTGACTCTATCAATATGGTTTGAACAAAGCTAAACATAATTTGCATTGTTTGCAACATATTGGATTCGTATGCAATAACCAAATAAGTAATTATGCAAAGTAAAAAAATTTTACAACTTTGCTTTAACAATTATGATATCAATATATTCGAATGAACATTAGAAGCTAATAAATCATGTACCTGATATAACCTCCCGACTCCCCGACACCAAATTGAATCTACAATTTGTTCACAAAATTAAACTGAATATCAAAGGTCCCTCTTGGACATGATAAACGCTCATATCTAGGCGTTTAGGTTTCTTGCGTAGGACAAAAGGGAGCTTATGTCAAACATATTTTTTTTTTGAAAATGACGTCAAACATAAACTTTAAATCAGTTACTTTACGTCCAAACCCTCAATTTTTGACAGTTGAACCTTTATGTTTGAGAGTTTAGCCTCTTATATCCCTGTTAAGTTGTCTTTAGCCACATGTATGTAGTTTGAACTTGTTTTTTATTTCAACATTATTTTAAAATTTTAGTTTGTCTTTTATTTATTTATTATTTTTTTGATCTTAAGTTTGAAACTCATTTTTTAATTGTAAAATTAATTATATTGTACATTTAAACACATCAAAAAATTTAAATATCACTATTAAAGATTGTAATTTAGAAAAAATGCAAATTTTTAGTTGTAAATTTTTTTAGTTCTTAAGTCCGAAATTTACTTTTCAATTTTAATATTAATTAAAGTTTATTATATGGAGAAATAGTTTCACTGCTACCAATAAGTTCTCATTATCAAATTTATTGGGAAAAATATTACATAATATGGTACAAAAATATTATTTCAAATAACTGGGATATGATTTGTAAGAATATGGATTCAAGTTTCAACTTCAAAACTGACATGAAGATTTCTATCTTCAACTTCAATATAAGGGATCACGAGCTTCAGTTTAACATTAAACTCGTTTAATTTAAGAAAAAAATAATACTAATCACAATAGTATATTTTAGTACCTAGAATTGGACCATTTGATTCCAAAAAGTTGCGATTAATGAAACAAAATAAAGCATTATATGGTTAGGTAGGTAGATTTAGTTTTAGAGACATGCAAATCCAACAACGACAGGTGTAGTGATGATAAAGTTTCAAATTTTAGCAAAAATAATTCTGGATGCGACATTGCTTGATTTGAGCATTTTTTTAAAAGTACCATAAAAATTATGGTAGCATAATATGTCATGGATTTTTCAATAGATTTTTAATTTTATTTTACATTTATTAAACAAATGCTATGAACATCATTGGAGTATAGTCAAAAGTTTACCAACCATAATCGTTAGTTAAACCATAACATAATACTACCAAATGATCCCTTAACTACAAAATAATAACATGGATGATAGAACCTGGAATATAATCATATTTCTACTACAACTACTCTACACAAAATCAATGTGTAATGTAAAAGATGTTTAAGCTATTAACTAAACTTGGTTTGGACTTGCTAAATTTTATAAATAAATTGTAAAATTGTAGCAAATAGAACCACAAATCCAAAATATACAAACTTATCTTTGCCTGCAAATCCTTGTTTAAATCAAAATTAGAGTCCTTAAAATAAAATAAAGTGTCAATTCTACTAATTTGGTGAAGTGAACTTTGAAATTTGTGTGTCTATGATAATACAAACGCAAATTGTCCAGCTGTAATAAGAATCTCTATTGATAATTGTACATGTTTACCGAGAAATTACATTTTGTAACTATATTCATGTAGTATATAATACTCTTGAAATGAATTGAAATTTTAAAAATGAAAATAAAGTACACATGCATAAATATTAAGAAATGATAATTCAATGGGCAGCTATGGCTCTGCCTTCTGCGAAATACAACATATTGTTCATTTTGATTGGGTGTTTTCAGTGTCTTATTTAAAAGAAAGAACAATTGTAAAGGACTAAATATAGCAATGGTAAATATTATGGTGTATGGAGTCAATAGGCCATTGTCGGGTCAAGTATCCAATAAGTTTATTAATTCAGATTCGAAGATCAGCCAAGTCATTAGCAAAGGAATCGATTTTAGGTTATGGCTTCAACAATAATAAGAGATAGTATGTTTAGTGTAAAAAATGGTCAATTAGTTTTTATTCATCATTATTTCTTCTAGTTACTTAGTTAATATATATAGTTTACCAAAAAAATTCAAGTAAACCGGAATGCTTTACCAAAGTAGACATGGATTGGTCTAATTTTTGTCCTTTGAAAGAAAACATTAGTCACCTCAGCGTAAGTTTAACATGGCTTGTGGTAGGTGGATTTGTATGAGTTGCATGAGTAGTGTTAATTATCAACATGTAAATTACTAATTAAATTAGTATATGTTCACTTAAAATTTGGTATCATAAACTATTTTAGCCAAAACACTTATGGCGCATGTATTCAAATCTTAAGAAATAAAAACATAAAGTGTAGATTTAGTTGTCATGTGTAATTACAACTAACTAAACAAACATGACCATATCCTTGGAATTTCTTGTCCTATTTGATACATGCTATGCAAGAATGCAAACAACAACAGTGTTCGTTATGAAATGGTTCATCTTAACACAACATTTATTTTCCATATTTGAAAATATAACAAATTTATCAATGATGTGAATCAAATATCACAAAGTTATCAAATGCAAGCTGAATCCACCATATATTTTTTGTATGTTAAAACATCATAAAGTTGAATATTTATAAAAAAACCACAAAGTTATCAAGAAAAGGATACCGGAAGGTGAATTTCAACCTAATGCATCATCCAGTGTAATATTGCACGACTTTTAAGGGACAAATATGTAATGCATTGCTAAAATTAAAACAGGAAATGACCTTGTTTATCTTCGTATAGCTTAAGGGAAGTGGGTTTGATTAATTTTTTAGGACAAGAAAACCATCAAAGTTATTATTAGAATTTACTTCAGCGAAATGAGTAGATGAAAGAAGTTGATAATTATTGAAGCATGTAATACTATTGAACAAATCAAACACGGTCATAAAAAATAAACCAAAGTCAAATATTGGCTTAGTATTGCAAGTAATCAAAGTGCAAGTATTGAGGTAACGAATGATTATAGACCTTTGATATTCTAAATTTTTGAGTACATAATGGACTTCACCCAAATGTTGGCCCATTTAACTTGCTTAAAAATCCATAGGCCATAGGGTTGGTAGTTATTGTTTTCACATAAAGATCAAAAAATCACAGTTAGATCCTAAGACAAAAATCCTCATAAGATTCCAACTTCATAGATATTGGAGTATATATATGTACTGTTATTTTATCGTGACATTAAAAATAATACATTTATTTCCCTCATTTCCACACACCACGTGTTGCCATATATTCCATACTGCTAATTAATAGTAGTTAATAACTATCGGATACAATTTCATATTCACATGACTTTTGCTACATATTTCTTTACTTCAAAGAAGCTTTAATTCCAATGTCATAAAAGTGTTATCTATTCATTCATAAAGAAAAATAATTAAATAACATGTAAGTAAATACTATCTCAAGCACATGAGTTATTTGAAACCATGCTGCACTCGATGTATCTCATAACATAAAAAATCCTGAAATACATATCAATCTACATTCTCCTCTATGAAAATGTACATGTCTCTCTCCCTATTACGTGTACAAATACATATACATATACTTATACATAATTATATACACAAACATGCAGAGAAAATTTCAATTAAGTACATAATTAATGCAATTTAATTAGATTAATTTAACACATGCCTTTCGTATTGTTAATTAATGCAATTTAACTTATGCATTTTAAATTTGATGCATAACTAGTGAAATTTAGTTGGATTAACCTGATTTGCATAGTTTATCATCTATTTTGATAAAATTGATTACATCTATCAACTTAAGTAAAGGTAGTACTTCTATGAAGTGATCAAGTGTCCTGCCAACTCATAGTTTATGGTTCAATGTATTGAGAACGTAGATTGAAACCAAATGAACAATGGAAAGATATATCCACAGAACATAATCCTCAAAATTTTCGACCATGCCAAATATTGTGGTAATCAAAGACCATAAATTGAAATCCATAAAACGTAATCTATTTAAAAGAAAACCAAATGAACAAATTATACCTTAGATTCATCGAAATGGACGATTGCACAACATAGCTACATCATGTATTTAATATTCACCATGTGTTGGAGAATCAAATTAGAGAAGAAGAAAGTCAACTCTCTTTCAATATGTATGCATATCTTAAAGGGTTAGTAGATAATCATGCTATGTTGTGAGGGGGTAAATTTCAACCAGTTCGGCCGAGCCAATTCGACAAACATTAGATGAAACCGAAATTAGGGTTAGGGAGAGAAGGAGGAGGAGAACAAACCAAAAAATTCCCATTTACAGAAAAAGGAGACGTTTGAATTTAAAATTAGACATGGCGAAACTATATAACTTTCACAGCAGCGGGAGAAGATGACCACTGCCGAAAAACCGAGGAGGAAAAGCGAAAGGGATGGAGAGGCAAGGTGGTCGCTAGTTTCTTTAGAAGAAAGACACAATTTTGAGGGACATTAATATAAAGTGAGGAGCTGGTTAAGAATAGAAAGAAATAAAAAACATGACTGTTCATTTCACAATATGAAGGAGGCATGTGTGCTCTTGAAATCTAACTCAGTAATAATAGTATAATATAAATTATATTGTTGGATGAAAAGGAAGATGATGAAATTATTATGGATTATAGCAATAAGTTTTCTACTTATAATGTATGTGTTCGCAACTCATCTGATTTTGTATCGGTCTAATTTTGTTCTAAAAAATGGGCTCAACTTTCCTTTATTAAAATAGAACTATTTGCAAAATATATACTTTTGATTAAAATGATTGTTTCTCTCAAGAAGAAAAGCATTCATGTAATTTTATTTTACACTCAAAGAGGCATTTGCCAACAAGTATAGCAGGTAGTAATAACTCCCTTTACAAAAAGAAAAAATAGAAAGTCCCCTGTAGGGAATAAAATTAAAAATACAAATTATACTAGGATCAAGGAAATTAAAAGCTAAAAATACAAACTATACTATGATCAAGGTTAGAGCCGACTCATACATCGATCGAACATCCTCTGAGAGAGCTATTCCAACCTAATAGGAGGAATATATGCCATCGGCTCTATGTCCACATACTGACTCAAACATTAGTCGAATATCCTTTGAGAGAGCCAGTCCAACCTAATAGGAGAAATATATGTCATAGGCTCCGCATCCATGTCCCACTCGCAGTATCTCTATAGCTTAGACTATCCAAGCCACAACAACTTACTAGATGTAACGCCCCACCTCTATACCCATACTATCCAAGAATATTGTTGAGTAATACAGAAAACACGGCTGGATAGGAACGATCAATTATGTTTATTGCCTTGGACTAACACTGCCACACTTTTACCTTTATCTGAAGAAATAGAATGGTGTGACTAGTCTTGGCATAAAGAAGTAGACACGTTGGCTAATATAAATCAGAACAATATATTACATAATATAGAACACAAATCACAGCGGAAATTATAATACAGGCCAAATACATAGAGTGAGTTTACAAAAGAGAATACTAGACTCGCATATATGCACATAAGTCTAAAAGCTAGATAAGTACAATATATACATCATGAGTCACCATCTCTTATACAAGAGTCATACATAACATATATACAAGGACTGGAACAAAATGATACTTATAATATAAATATCTATCTCCAAAGCTAGCCCAACATCCAAGATCGCTGAATCTTTGTACTTGACAAGTCTCGGTCCGACCTAAGTATTTATAAAATAAACAGGTCAGACTATCTCTAAATATAACTAGTCAGATCACATAATAAACATGTATACTCAAAATATAGTAATAATTATATAATGTGCCAACATCTAATAAAAAGGCATTAATACCAATCACTATGTCACAAAGTCATCTCATGTCTATTGATGACAATCATCTCAAATATGGTGATAAAGGCACAAACTTAGAAATCACAAGGATAAAAGATACTGTGTGAAAGCAAGTCAAACTCCAGAAAATATAAGACTGCATGAAAGCGAGTCAAACCAAAAACTAGAATGAAAGCGAGTCAAAACAACAAGACTTGCATAAAAGCAAGTCAAAACCAAAAGATTGGAATTAAAGCGAGTCAAAACTCTAAGACAAGCATGAAAGTGAGTCAAAAACATAAGACAAGCAAGAAAACAAGTCAAAACCAAAAGACTAGCATGAAAGCGAGTCAAACCAAGAGATGAGCATGAAGCAAGTTGGGCAAAATAACTGATTCTATGGATATCTTGACTATAAGGGAATTCTTAATGTGAATTGCTCTCTTCCAAGGGGAGGCTGATATGAAAAGCTCTAGGAGTCCATGAAGGATTAAACTGCTAAACTCCTACAACCATAAATACCCGATAACACGTGTTCTGCCTACTAATGCACTTGCGAGGTATCGTGCCTATTGACAAATGATGCAAGTGTTATGACATCGAATATAGCTCGATGTACTGCTTTGTGGTATAAGGGTAATATTAGAATAGATACCACGACTTGGGTTACGACCCTACAGTCAACCGCTAGGGCGAACAACTAGCTTACAAGGTCAAACGAAGGAAAGCACTAACGAATACGGCGAACTATAGAAATTAAATGCTTTCCTAAGGTACCTTTTAATCAAAAAGTGTTATATACTTTCCTATGGTAATTACTCGAGTGTCCCCTAATGTCTCATAACCACTTGGTGACACTTGAATATTTACTAAGGGATAGTAAATTTCACTCAAGCAAAATATTCTATCCATTGAGTCAAAGAATTAAGCAATAAGTGATACATTCCATACCACTTGTACTACTAAACCATTTAATTAGAGTTCTCATTTTAGAAAAGGAAGAATTTGCATGAAAGCAATAATTTAAAAATCATTAGAAAAACCCATGCATAAACCTTTTACTGCTCAACTACATATATATATTTTTTGTACATGGATATAATAAGCTATACTTGAAATTGATATCAACTTGAGAATATATACATACTAGTATAAAGCTCCGTAGAATTGATAAGTTTATAAGTGTGTACGTGTATATCTTAAAATCCAAAGATACATATATATAGTTTACTTCACCTTTTCAAACATTATTATTGTAAAAACTCACTAATAATCTTCTTTTTAAGATATTTGTAAATTTATATTTTGGAACCATAATTCGAAATTTGAATTTAAAGTTAATAATACACACACACACACACACACTATATGTGATTTTTAAATAATATTTTTTAATATAACTAGTTTTAAGAAAATTTCCTTCTATAACATTTATATATATATATATATATAATTTTTAATAAATTATAAAACTGAAAATTCCACAAGAATATGGTATATTCGAAATCCTTGAAGTCACAGAAATCAACAAAACCCCAAGGGAACCCTAAGAAATCAATCAAGTAATAATTTACCTAGAGCTGTAAGGCTCCAGGATCGATCATCGGTCGACCGTGTTGATACCTTAGGTATTGGTTTTGATAACAACTGTATGACATTATATAAAATATATATACTAATGTTTTATCAAGATATATATAGTATATAGTGTAGGATATTAGACATGTGTTGATTAAGAAACTGTACAGTATCAAGAATAGATTCAAGATGCTGATATAGAGTTTCAAGAGTTCAAGAATGAAGACTCATGAGTATTGAAGAGTCCAAGATTTCAAGATATTCTGGATAAGTTATAAAGTCATAGAATTTATGTTAAAACCCTGATAGCACTTTCTTGATCTCTCTTGCATTCTCTAAATTTTATTTTAAATTGTTTTTAAACTATTATGGTTTATCTTTTTAAAATATTTCCAAAATGATTTTCAATAAAGATATCATTTTAATGTCTTTAAGTTTATATATATATATATATTGAATTTCTGTTTATATTTTAATAAGTTATAATTATATTGTTTTTTACATATAATATTGAATATTCTTATTAAATCTTTCACAATTACATTATAAAGTTTTATTAAGTTATATTTTGATTAATATATATATAAACTATATTTAAATGATTCTACAAAGTATCAAATTATTTTACAAAGCAATGGATTTTCAAAATAATATTTTTAAAGTGTTTTCAAAATACAAAGGGATACGCCGACATATCCTATCCATGTATGTCAACATAGTGGCTATAAAATTCTAAATTCAAATTTAAATGGAAGTCTCTTTTCGTCGTATCTCTTCACAAATGGACATAACCATTGTTTCCCTATATATACCGGACTTCCAAACGAATTTTCATTAACTACTTTCCTATTCTTCTCTCCTCTTTTCACTCTCTTGAGTTCTAAGTCAATTTTTACCAAAACTTTGCCGAAATTCAACCAGAATAAAATTCAATTATTATTAATTTGATTCTTCTTCATCTACTCTTTGATTTCTCTTATCTCTCTCAAGATCAAAGTGTTATTCAAGAGTTATAGGATCAATTATAATTAAGATCGAAGATTTAAGTCTGTAAACTCTATCAAACCATACTTTTATACTTTGTGGTGTGCTTGGTATCCCTAAAATCCAAGTAGGTGTGATTGTAGTCTGTAAAATCATTTGGGTGTGCTTAGTAGCCCGTAAATCTAGTGGGTGTGCTTTTAGCCCGAAAATCAAGTATAACACCCCAGATTTATGGTAGCATTATTTAGGACATTTAATTAGTGGAATTAAATAAAATAATGTGTCGATTAGGGGATTGAGATTTGATTTTTTGTTAAGGGTAGCGGTACCATTTAATAATGAGCTAAATAAGAGTTTAAATTGAAATAGAGGAGGGGTAAAATAGGAAAGAGGCCATTCCTATATCCTCCAAACCTTGGTCGTGTAAAATTTTACCCGTTTATTTTTCATTCTCAAATTTTAAAATAAGGGGTCGACCACCATTAACAAGGAAAAGAGGAAGAAAAGCTAGGAAGGAGCTAATTCAAATCAAATTATTCACATCTCAATCTTTTTAATCTCAAAAGCTAAGGTGAATAATATTTACATCCCATTTTGATGGTATTTTCGGTTTTTAGATGATTGTCGAATATTTTGCATTGATTTGCCATGATTTTGAATGATGGAATGATTATATATAAATGCTGATGATTTATGTATGTTCATATTGAATTTATGATATGTTTTAAGGTGAAAACCCTATTAAATGATATCCAAATGCCTTGCAAATTTTTATGAAGATCAAAAATATCATTTTCGAGATGGGTTTCAATTTTTAGATTTTTCTGAATTTTTGTGGAATTAATATGAATTTTCTAGCAAAGAAAATATTAATTTGGGTTAATAATTATTCTTTGTTAAATAATAAAAGATTGGGGTCCGAAATTTTTATATGTTGGAAAGCATATTGAAAGAGATTTTCTAGAATTTTGTAGAATTTTCCTAAGTGTTTTAAGGGTTATATAAAATTATTTAAGGTACGAGACTTAAATGTTTTATATAATTAAAAGAGGAGAAGGGGCTTTTTGTAAAATGATTTAAATTAGAAAATCTGAAAAGTCGGCAGCATTTTTGATAAAGTGCAGTACTTTTTATTGGTAAAGAAGAGGCAACCAATCACAATTAGACATGTAAGGCAGGTTAGGTGAAAAGAACTATCTGCTACATGTTTTTCACTGTTTTGGCACCGTCGACACTAGGTTCCGCCTCCTCATCTTCGCTTCCGACACAGTCGAAACCAATACATATGGCATTAGTTTACTGGTACGTAGTGAATTGGATGTAGGCGGAAGGTAGGGAGTCGAAACTGTTGAAACTTCGTATTTACGATATTTCGTAATAACGATATTTTGACTATGACAACTATACAAGTCATTATTATATACTATGTTGTTTTTGCAGGAATTAATCAAGACCGGATTCAAATAAGCTTCAAATCTTATATAAGTATGTATCGAGTCCGTGTCTAGAGTTTACTCATGTTAAAATCTCTCCTATATGATATATATTTCGACACGTTTTTCATTTCATTAACATACACTCATATTCTTTGCATATTCTCATTTTTAGTCTACATTCAGACGTCTGAATGTACCAAATCAGACGTCTAAATCTGGAAAAATGAATATTGTTTAGTACAATATTCAGACGTCTGACTTGTTAATTTCAGACGTCTGAAAATGGTTATTTTTAGCCTATTTCCTTTCTGGTTTGAGCTCGTGCAATTTCAGAAGTCTGAATCATTAAATTCAGAAGTCTGAATCATTAAATTCAGAAGTCTGAATATCTATAACGGCTATATTTTCAAATAGGCACTTCCATTCGTGAAGAGATGCGTTCTTCATTTCAATAGATATGACCAATCTCTTCATGATAACTCTTCACAAACATATGCACCTTTTTATAATCTATATAAACACATTAGAATCATGTTTCCAGAACAAAAAAATTCAATCTATTCTTACTCTACTCTCATTTTCTTTGATTCTAATACTCTTGTGCATTCAATTTCATACAAATTCATTCTATTACTTCCTTATTCTTCATGTATTCATATATATATATATATATATATATATATCATAAAGGAGAATATTATAGGAAGGGTGTACTATAATTGACAAATTCATGTTATTAAAGAACACATAGAGTCAAGAAAACTTTATTTGTAAAAGACCTGTTCTGCTGCTCAGGCAAAGTGAAGTCCTCTTCGGCTACTGAGGCAAAATCCTGTTCTGCTGCTCAGGTCCCTATTCGGCTGCTCGGGGGTTGTATAGACATGTTCCTCCGGGTTAAGTGAGGGTTGTTGTTTTAGTGAAATTCCAGAAGGAGTCTGGGACTGGACGTAGAACGGGAAGCTCGAACCAGTATAAAAATTCTTGGTGCGCTTGTTTTATTTTACTTATTCACGTTGCTATCGTATCTTAGTTTATTTCCGCACTAGTATAATATAATTCCATATAGCACGATCCGCACTGACTTTTCATTTGGTATCAGAGCAAGGCATCTAATAACCATTACAAAGTTATTTGATATTTTGTTAATATGGAAAACAACACCAGCACTAGCATTGTCACTAACACCAGTTTTGTAGAAGGTCACTCTACTGCATGACCTCCACTATTCAATGGCATGAATTACAACTATTGGGCAACTCGAATGCGTATTTATATGCAAGCAAATGGTTTTGATTCATGGAATATCACTCAAACTGAGTATAACATTCCTACAACAGAATACTCTTCATGGTCAAACACACAAAAATTAGACGCTACTGCAAATGCCAAAGCTATGAATATGTTATTCTGTGCCTTAGACAAGAATGAATTTAATCGAGTTAGCATGTGTACAACTGCTTATCAAATATGGAGAACACTAAAAGTTACACATGAAGGTACTAACAAGGTTAAACAAAGCAAAATTTCTATGTTGAAAAGTCAATTTCAAAATTTTAGAATGAAACAGGATGAGTCTATTAATGATATGTACTCTAGATTTCAAGATATTTATCACTCTCTATTAGGACTAGGAGAAAAATTTACTGATTTTGATATTGTATCAAAAATCCTAAACTCTTTAACGGATGAATGGGAAAGAAAGGTCTTAGCCATTGAAGAAGCAAATGATCTTTCTACTATGAGCCAGAAGAGTTAATAGGAAATCTAATGTCCTACGAAGTGAATTTGCAGGCTAAACGAGTACAAGCGCAAGAAAAAAAGAATATGGCATTTCATGCAGATAAAGAAGCATCAGATTCGGATGAAGAATACTTAGCATTCATTGCTAAAAACTTTAAAAAGTTTTTGAAGTACAGAAAAGGAAATCGAAACAACGGGAAAAGAAACTTCAACAACAATTTAAATAAGCCATCTTCATCAATACTAGAATGCTTTAACTGCCACAAGAAAGGGCACATACAAAAAGATTGTCCAAAATAGAAGAAAACATATCACAATAAGAACCGAAAGGACAAGTTTAAAAGAAAAGCATTTTCAGTAACATGGGATGACTCGGATTCTTCTTCTTTTAGAAAGCAGTAGTGACCGTGAAAATGAACGAGCAATTGTTTTTTTCATGGCTACAGAGAATGAGGTAAATGATCTTACTTTTGATGACATGATTGAAATAAATTCTGAATTATTAGATACTTTAAAAAGTCTCAAAAGAAAATATAAAGAGGCTCTAGAAAATCAGAGAAAAGCAGAATTCGAGAGAGATATGCTTAATGACGAAAAGAAGATATTAGAAGAAGAACTTGGAAAACTTCAAGATACTTTTTCTAATGATAACTCTCAACTTACCTTATTGAGTCAAGAAATTGAAACTCAAAAGGAAAAGATTGATGCTCTTATTTCTGAAAATCATGAGCTAAAAACCAAGATCATAATGATTGAACTAGACAATACTAGCCTCAAAACAAAGTTAGAAAGCATTACTAAAAATGTGACTAACTTCAATAAAGGCAGAGAGAACCTATCTAAGATTATTGAGAATTCCCAATCTGTTTTAAATAAGAAATGACTAGGTTATTCTAAGAAATCAGTAGCTCCACCCAAAAATAAACAAAATAGGAGAAATACTTCTAAATCCAATTCTACCATAGTTCAACTAAAAAGGAATCAAAATTCAAAAAACATAAAAATATGGGTTCCTAAAACAAACAACAGTTTGATTAGGAATAAATATATAAAATCCATTTTGGAAAATGTGCATAAGAGTCAAAATTATTTATACAAAGGGAATACTGAATCCTCTTGGGTTTGGTTTCCTAAGACCTAACTCTTAGGACCCTATCAAAAAGTGGGTACCAATGCTTTTTTGCAGGTCCCACTTAAGAAAAGAGGAAAATGGATACTCGACAGTGGTTGCTATTCTTGCTTACTGTTGTTCATATGATATGTGAGTATTTCATATATATTATGTTTCCTTTTTGTCGATGTCAAAGGGGGAGAAGGAGTTTAAATACTACCATCGACAGAGGGAGCTTAAAGTAAGGGGGAGTACATATAATTCTATTTCCTGTTTATATATGTTCATATTGTGTATATACTTATATAGTTGTCATCGTCAAAAAGGGGGAGAATGTTGAAATTTCATATTTACGATATTTCGTAATTACGATATTTTGACTATGACAACTATACAAGTCATTATTATATACTAACTTGTTTTTGCACGAATTAATCAAGACCGGATTCAAATAAGCTTCAAATCTTATATAAGTATGTATTGAGTCTATGTCTAGAGTTTACTCATGTTAAAATCTCTCCTATATGATATATATTTTGACACGTTTTTCATTTCATTAACATACACTCATATTCTTTGCATATTCTCATTTTTAGTCTACATTCAGACATCTGAATGTACCAAATCAGACGTCTGAATCTGGAAAAATGAATATTGTTTAGTACAATATTCAGACGTCTGACTTGTTAATTTCAAATGTCTGAAAATAGTTATTTTTAGCCTATTTCCTTTCTGGTTTGAGCTCATGCAATTTCAGAAGTATGAATCATTCAATTCAGAAGTCTGAATATCTATAACGGCTATATTTTCAAATAGGCACTTCCATTCGTGAAGAGATGCGTTCTTCATTTCAATAGATATGACCATATCTCTTCATGATAACTCTTCACGAACATATGAACCTTTTTATAATTTATATAAACACATTAGAATCATGTTTCCAGAACTTAATTCAATCTATTCTTACTCTACTCTCATTTTCTTTGATTCTAATACTCTTGTGCATTCAATTTCATATAATTTCATTCTATTACTTCCTTATTCTTCATGTATTTATATATATATCATAAAGGAGAAGATTATAGGAAGGGTGTACTATAATTGACAAATTCGTGTTATTAAAGAACACATAGAGTCAAGAAAACTTTATTTGTAAAAGGCCTGTTCTGCTGCTCAGGCGTGTGAAGTTCTCTTCGGCTGCTGAGGCAAAATCCCGTTCTGCTGCTCTGGTCCCTGTTCGGCTGCTCAGGGGTTGTATAGACCTGTTCCTCCGGGTTAAGTGAGGGTTGTTGTTTTAGTGAAATTCCAGAAGGAGTCTGGGACTGGACGTAGAACGGGAAGTTCGAACCAGTATAAAAATTCATGGCGTGCTTGTTTTATTTTACTTATTCACATTGCTATAGTATCTTAGTTTATTTCCGCACTAGTATAATTCCATATAGCACGATCCGCGCTGTCTTTTCAGAAACTAGGGGTTTCGATGGGGTTGAGGCAGTCCTTTGTTTTAAATTAAAGAAATACGCCTGCTTGCTTTCGACTAAATGGCTTTCGGCAAAGTAGTTTTCAACCAGGTCAAATAACTTAAAGAAAATGGTCTCGATTGGGTTGCGCCTTTGTTTTTAAATAATTGCTTTCGACTAAGTCGAAACCTTTTGCTGCCGCCTTTTTACCTTTCGACCTAGATGGTTTCGAAAGGGTTGTTTTGTTTTCTATAAACTTGGCCACCTCTCCAATGCTTTCGAAGGGATGGTTTCGACACCATCACTTCATTACTTAGGAAATGGTTTCGAAGCAGTTACTTTCGACTTAAATGTTTTAAGACCCTTTTTCTATTAGTAAAGTAAAACCCAAATTGGTTTCGAAATAGATAGTTTTAAATGGTTTCAAAACAGATGCTTTCGATTTAATGGGTTTCTGATCCTTTGGCTCTACTTGAAGGCAGAATCCAAATGGTTTCGACCGAGATTTTTTTAATGGTTTTGAAAGGTTTCCACATGTTTTAAAATGAACCCAAAGTGCTTTCGAAAGGATTGAGTTTTGACCGTTTTGAAAGGTTTTAATGAATGGTTTCGAAAGGGGTGGTTCCCCAATGTTTCGAAAGGATTAAAAGGAAGGTTTTTCCATGTTTTCAAAAGGCAATATTTAAAAGGTTTTAAAGGAGGATGTTTTATATTTTGAAGCTTTCAGAGAAAAGTAAGGAAAGGTTTTTCCAATGTTTTCGAAATGCTATATTTAGTGGTTTCGAAAGGGTCATTCAATGGTTTCGAAGATGTTACCTTTAAGGGTTTCGAAAGGGTTGTTTAAAGGTTTTAAACAAAGGTTTTGAATGTATTGAATATAAAATATAGCCTAAGTATTTTCAAGTTAAAAAGGGGTTTAACTCGTTTTGGAAGGATAACTAATCCTTATTAAAATCCATTAACATTATTTTGAGTAAAGTGTATATAACATGGCAAAATGGCTTAGAGTAAAGCTAAAGATATATTTTCCTTGTGTGTGTGTATATATATATGATTTGAAGGACTAAATCATTTTGAAAAGGTTTTCAAGGAAAATTTAATGGGTATTTAACCCTAAGAAAATGATTCAGACGGTTAGTCCATTTTGCAGGCAGTCAGCATATATTTCGAATAGTTGGTCCAGTTTGCGGGCAGTCAGCCCAGTTGTATGGACAAATAGTCCATTTGTAGCATAATGTACCTTGCTATTATATTATGGGCAGATAGCTCACATATTCCTTGTTTTACGGATAAATAGTCCATTTTTTTTGGCAAAGCCAGCGAGGTTGACTGGACCCCTACCAGTTTTATTGCAAACAATAAAAAGGTACATTCTTGCCTGAACCAAGCAAAAAGGAAAATTGGAAAAAAGACAAAGAAAATTACAAAGGATAAAACAACAGACTAGCAGGCCCAACCGAGAGTCAATTCATCAGGATAAGGTCTATTACTATTCTTCAATTGCCTGAAAGTACCAGACCTAACTTTGTACCAAAGCACTTCAACATTCTTTCTTTGATTTTCAAAAACTATTGCATTCCTTTCTCTCCAAATGAAACTCAAATATATTTTCAAGCAAACTGCTAACACTCTAGCTCCATCTAGTAGCTTTATAAATAATACTCCAGATAATATTAGAATTAGCAGAGGATAGGTTAAGCCCAGTAATGCAACTGATTCTAAACAACATGAAATTAAGAGCTGGGCAATTAAAAAAAGGTGTTTAGTAGTTTCCTCATGCAACTCACAAAACAGACACTGAGGACAACAAGCCAATCCGTACTTGTTCAATACACTTCTTGTCAGTAAAGCATGGTTTGTAACTTTCCACAACATCAAGTTATCTTTAGGAACAGAGTCACTAGTCCAGATAACAGAGAACCACTTGGACGCAGGCAATGGAGCATTAGCAGATACATGTTTAAAGACAGCTTTAACAGAGTGTGGCTTCATGTCCCAAGCTACAGAGTCAAGTTGATTAGCAAAGCAGAAGTTATGATGAATATCACTCCACAGCTGCCTGATCGTCTGATTACTATTGTATGGCATCTGCATTTTTCCTTCATGTAAAAGTTCATTGGCCTTAGCATCACAGTGTATTCCAGATTGTATAATATGAGAATAGTCACACACTTTAGATAGGATCTGACCTTTACTAACCCAAGGTTCATGCCAGAAACTAACAGCAGAATTAGCATTAACTTGATATTGTATCATAGGCAGGTAAACATCTCTTAATTTCAACATATTTCTCCAATTCCAGCTGCAATTTTGAGGTATATCCATACACCAAAAATATTTATTCTTTATATTGTAATGCCATGTCCAATTAACCCATAAACTTCCTCTCTTATTGATAAGGTCATCAAAATGTTTACTAATCGCTGCAATATTCCACTTACTTGCATTAATAACTCCAAGCCCACCCAGTTTCAAGGAAGTCTCAAATTTTGAAAATGAACAAGGCAACAACTTCTTATTGTGATTACTCCCAGTCCAAAAAAATCTATTTATGGCAGACCTAACAAGATGCAATAGTTTGGCAGGAAGGATTAGAGAACGGGCCCAATAGACTAGAGAGGAAAAAATAAATGATTTAATAAGCACAAGCCTACCACTTTGAGACAAATGCCTATTAGCCCACGCAGACATGACAGAAGTAATTTTATTGTAAAGGGGTAAACAGTCAGCATTTGTAATTCTTTTAGAGATTAAGGGAAGACCAAGATACCTCATATCAGTATCCATACAGGAGAAACCAATATTTTGATATAAAGCAGCAGCATGAACGTCGCTAACACCAGCAACTAACATGGAAGATTTGGCTTGGTTTATTGAAAGGCCAGTCATACAATAGAAAGACTGCAGAGCCTCTAATAATCCACTCAAGGAGGGAAACTTAGGTTTGGTAAAAAACATTACATCATCAGCAAACATAATAGAAGTTATTTGATGATGTGAGCACTTAGGGTGGAACTTGATAATCTTCTGAGTATATATAGTCTTTAGGATAACGGTAAATACTTCCATGACCAACAGAAATAAGTAAGAAGATATAGGATCACCTTGTCGTATACCTTTACTACTTCTGAAATAACCCATAGGTCTACCATTAATTACAACAGAGAATGAAGGTGTGGAAATGCACACATATATCCAAGACACAAAAATTTTAGGAAATCCCATCACAGCCATTATCCTAACAATAGAAGCCCAGTGAATAGAGTCATAGGCCTTGGATATATCAATTTTAAGAGCAACATCAAGGGGCACATTTCCTCTACTATAACCTTTTAATAATTCTTGAGCAAGAAGGACATTATCAAGAATATTTCTGGAAGGAATAAAAGCAGCTTGGTTGCTAGATAGTCCATTTATTAGCATAAAAGATATTGCTATTTGATATAATCAGTTTGATTAACCAGTTTTGTTGCAGGAAAGGATTTGCAAAATATATGTTTTAAAGAGGATATAAGTGAGGGGAAAACCATTCCGCTAAGCGGTGTGGTCTCACTTAATATTAATAAACCAAGATGTAACAGAATTATTCACACCAGGCTTTATGTCTGACTTGAAGTTTTTGTTTCCCCTTAAACTCTCGGGTACTCAAAAATTGATTTGAGTAGGCCGAGGGTTGAGGTTTTCAGGTTTTAGTCTTGTGGCGAATAAAGCATCCAAAGACGAGTAGGTGGCTGACGAATAGCTAACTAGGATTTGTAGTCTCATTTTGTTTTGATTCCGCTGTGTATATTACGTTAGATATGACTATATTGCTTTGATCAACCAAGAGGGCATCGTCATATGTCGCTCTTTGCGTATTTTTGTAATGATATATTTAATCATTGCCTGGGAAACGTTAGTAGATTATGTAACATGGATATGAATTATTGTTTCGAAATGTAATCAACAAGAAGTTGTTTTTGAAATCTATGATTTTGTTCATATTCATATGCTTCTGATATTATGGATACCATTATCATTTCCGTATTTTTTCACTAGAAGTTAATACTATGGATGACTGCAGCATCTGTAGCGCTTAGCTTTTGGCCTCCATATATGGGATGTTACAACTTGGTATCAGAGCATGGTTTATGAAAAACTTTAAACTAAAAATGGTTTTTAAAACATAATCCTAAGGAATTAGAGTAAGATTGAGGGCATGTGATAACACTATAATAAGTACTTGTATTTGTTATATATAAGTATACGTTTTATCTCTAGTCTCCTATCCTTGTTAGGTTATTTTTATATATCTCATAAGGTTTGAATATAGATATGGAAGGAAGAAGAGGAAGAGTTAACCAAGGAGGGGAGGGCACCGAAGGAAATGCCATGCCTAATGTGAGAAGAGGTCAAGGTCAGGCACAAGTAGAGAATACAGGTGCTGGAGTCCCGCAAGTGGACATGTGGGCTATGTATCAGTTTTTTTGTGAATATGATGCAAGTTGGAGTTGCAGCCGGAATGGTAGGAGGAAATGCAGTTGGGGCAGGAGTTCCGAAAGCTTTGGTAGTTAATCATTATGCTAAGCTGAGCGGAGATTACGCTAAGCTTGGAGGGATGGCTTTTCTGGGGACGGAGGATGCCATTGAGGTAAATTGGTTGTTGCACAACGAAAGGATTTTTGCAGACTTGGGGCTCAATGATGAGCAGAAGAGGAGGTTGGCATTTATGCAGCTTCAGGGAGCCGTATTGTTTTGGTGGAACAGTGTGACTGCTGGTGTGGACGAGGAAACTTTGTCATAAGTAGATTTCAAAAGAAGGTTCCAGGAGAGGTTTATCTCTACAATGGCACAGTTAGCTTTGATCAGGAAGTTTGCTGAATTAGAGCAGGGGGAGATGTCAGTTCTGGAGTTGCTAGAAAATTCGAGGAGTTGGCCCGATATGGGTATGCTTCAATGGATACAGTCATGAAGAGGAATGAGAAGTTCATTAGGGGGTTGAATCCTGAGTTGGCCAGGGCTACATTACCTCATATTAGAGATCCTTCTGACTTTGTTGTGGAGATGGCCTTGAGGAATGAGGAGTTGATTGATTCTCTAGAGTGGAGTAAGGCTAGAGAAGTCCAGGCCGGGCAGAATCAGAAGAGGATGTTCTTTCCTAAGAAAGGTGCTCAGAAGGGTGGAGCAGCTAAGAAGGGGAAGTCTGAGATTGTCTGTTTCAAGTGCGATAAGAAGGGGCACTTTGTTAATGAGTGTCGTGCCGGGAAAGCTAAGGAAGTAACTGGGAGGAAGAATGTCAGGTGCTACAACTGTGACTGGATTGGCCATTATAAGAACCAGTGCAAGGAGCTCGCAAATGATGGAAAGGGAAAGGTGTATGCATTGGAGCCTGCTGCTTCTAAGCCTATAGCTCAGGAAAAAGGAAAGTCAATCTTGGGAGGTACGCTTTAGATTCATGGTGTGACTATTAGCGTTCTATTTGATACCGATGCATCGCATTCTTTTATATCTAGATGTTTGATAGATAAGCTTAACCTAGAGCCAAATTATTTAGTAACTTCCTTATGGGTTGCGAATCCAATTGGAGGGTATGTAACTCTAGGGTTGAGATGTGACTAGTTAGAGTTTGACCTGTTAGGTCATACTTTTGTTTACAGTTTGCATGTGTTTGATTTTGTGGGGTTCGGGATTATTCTCGGGATGGATTGGTTAAGTGAGTAGGATGTTAGGATATTATAACAGGATAGGAAAATATCGCTTAGACATCCAGATTGTGGTGATCGGATAGTTTATACCGTAGAAGGTTCTTATGATGAGGTGTATGCTTTGTCGGGTGCCATGGAATCAGAAGATGAGTTGAATTGAGTTTTCGTGGTTAGAGAATTCACAGATGTTTTTGAGCCTGCAGTTGGATTGCCACCAAAACGAGCCATTGAGTTTCAGATAGATTTGGTTCCAAGAGCAGAACCAGTGAGTAGACCGCCAAGCAGGATGATCCCTACAGAGATGAGGGAGTTGAAGGTGCAGTTGGTGGATTTAGAAGGCAAGAATTTTATCAGGCCGAGTAGTTCACCTTAGGGAGCAGCTGCAGTGTTTGCTAAGAAGCTGGATGGATCGTTAAGGCTATGTATCAATTATCATAAGTTGAATGAGAGGACAATAAAGAATCGATATCCATTGCCGAGGATTGACGATTTATTCGACCAGTTGAGTGGAGCCAGGGTATTCTCGCAGTTGGATTTAGCGATAGGTTTCCATCAGCTCAGGGTAGCAGAGGGTAGTATACCTTTGACGACATTTAGGACCAGATATGGATCGTACGAATGGTTAGTTATGTCATTCGGAATGACTAATGCGCCAGCTTTCTTTGTGGATTTGATGAACCGGGTTTTCCAAGAGCACTTGGATAGGCTCGTATTGGTTTTCATAGACGATGTCTTGATTTACTTTAAGGATGAAAGAGAGCACGAAATTAATTTTAGAGTGGTGCTTCAGACATTGAGGCAGCATCAACTGAAGGCGAAGTTCTCGTAGTGTCATTTCTGAAAGAATGAAGTGAAGTTTCTAGGTCACGTAGTCTCAAAGGAAAGGTCACTTAGTCTCAGAGGAAGGGTTGTCAACAGATCCGACTAAGATTGAAGCAGTGAATAGTTGGAAGAGACCTGAAACAGTGACAGAGATAAAGAGTTTCCTTGGGTCGGGTGGTTATTATCAGAGGTTTATTAAGGATTTTTCGCGGATAGTGGCACCGATGACCAAGCTGACGAGAAAGGATGTTAAGTTTTTGTGGACCGATAAGTGTGAGGAAGCATTCCAGAGTTTGAAACACTTATTGACCCATGCGCCTGTGTTGGTTGTTCCAGAAGGGAATCAAGATTTGGTGGTTTACACCGATGCGTGTGGAACAGGATTAGGAGCTGTGCTGATGCAGAGAGGTAAAGTAATTGCTTACGCTTCTAGACAGCTTAGACCGCATGCGGTCAGATATCCGACGCATGATTTAGAGTTGGCTGTAGTTATTTTTGCTTTGAAGGTGTGGAGAATTACCTTTTGGGAGAAAGGTTTGAGCTATATACAGATCATAAGTCACTGAAGTATTTGTTCTCTCAGAAGGAGTTGAGCATGAGACAACAAAGGTGGTTAGAGTTTATCGCTGCTTATGATTTTGGAATTGAGTACACACCAGGGAAAGGCAACAAGGTTGCGGATGCACTTAGCAGGAAACATCAAAATGCATTTTTGGCGATGATTGCCGAGTGGAAGGAATTGGAAGCATCAACAGGTTGCAGAGTGTAGTGGAGATCCGAGGCTGGGTCTAGTGGAGATACAGTTGTATTATCTTGTTTGGAAGTTCGACCAGTGTTGATCGAAAGGATTTCTTCTAAACAGGAAGAAGGTCCGATATTAGCTGAACGGATTAGGAAGTTAAGAGAAGGAACTAAGAGCGACAACTTGAAATATTTCAGCCTTGACCAAAATGGGAGGTTGAGAAAGAAAGGAAAATTATGTGTTCCAAGGGTAGGAAACATAAGAAAAGAAGTCCTAAAGGAATTCCATCATTCGAAGTTCTCTATTCACCCAGGAGGTACTAAGATGTATCAAGATATGAAGAGGAGTTTCTTCTGGGAAGGTATGAAGCGGGATATTGGGTTGTGTGTGAAGCAGTGCATGATTTGCCAGCAGGCAAAGGCTGAACACCAGAAACCAAGTGGGTTGCTTCAACCATTAGATATTCCAGTATGGAAGTGGGATCTATCTCCATGGATTTTATTGACGGGTTACCTAGGTCGAACAGAGAAAATGATATTATATGGGTTATAGTGGACAGATTGACCAAGAGTGCCCATTTCATTCCAGTTAGGTCAACCAGAACGACACCCGTTTTAGCAAGGTTGTTTATGAAGAATGTGGTTAGACTGCATGGAATTTCTAGTAGCATAGTTAGTGATAGAGATTCATTGTTCACTAGCGAGTTCTGGAAGAGTCTGCAGGAAGTTTTGGGAACCAAGCTTAAGATGAGTACTGCTTACCATCCGCAGACAAATGAGAAAACAAAAGGAGTTAACAAGATCTTAGCATACTTGTTAAGGGCTTGTGTTCTTGATTTCGGTGGATCATGGGAAGACCATCTGCATTTAGTCGAGTTTTCATATAACAACAGTTATTAGAATAGTATTGGGATGGCACCGTTTGAAGCTTTGCATGGAAGGCCATGCAAATCTCCCGTTTGTTGGCTAGAGACTGGGGATAGGTTGGTTCTTGGTCCAGATTTAGTCAGAGAAGCTGCAGAGAAGATTGAGGTCATTCGGGATAGAATGTAGGAGGTTCAGTCTAGGCAGAAAGTTATGCAGATAAGAGGCGGAATGATCTAGAGTTCTTAATTGGAGACTAGGTTTACATCAAAGTGTCACCAATGAAGGGTATGATTAGGTTTGGAAAATCAGGAAAGTTAGCACCGAGATTTGTTGGACCTTTTCCTATTATTGAGAGGATCGAGAAACTCACATATAGAGTTGAGTTACCGAGACGTTTGGTAGGAGTCCGCGATGTTTTTCATGTTTCTCATCTCAGAAAGTGTGTTAGAGACCCATAGGCTTCTACTGCACCGACTATGCTAGATGATTTAGTGGTAGAGTCGGATTTGACCATAGTGAGGAAGCCAATTCGCATAGTTGCGAGAGATGAGCAGAGGCTTAGAACCAAGACGGTCAGATTAGTCAAAGTCCAGTGGAGCGACGATGACAGAGACAATACTTGGGAGATGGAGAGAAGGATTAGAGATATTTATCCTGACGTGTTTGATGGTATGTTTTACCATCTTGTTTGATTTGTTGTGTACCTTATCGTAATTTCGAGGACGAAATTCTTTAAAGAGGCGAGTCTGTAACACCCTAGATTTTTGGTAACATTATTTAGGATATTTAATTAGTTGAATTAAATAAAATAATATGTTGATTAGGGGATTGAGATTTGATTTTTAATTAAGGGTAGCCGTGCCATTTAACAATGAACTAAATAAGAGTTTAAATTGAAATATAGGAGGGGTAAAATAGGAAAGAGGCCATCCCTATATCCTCCAAACCTTGGTCATGTAAAATTTTACCTGTTCATTTTTCATTCTCAAATTTTAAAATAAGGGGTCGGCCATCATTAACAAGGAAAAGAGGAAGAAAAGCTAGGAAGGAGCTAATTCAAATCAAATCTATTCACATCTCAATCTCTTTAATCTCAAAAGCAAAGGCGAATAACGTTTACATCTCATTTTGATGGTATTTTTGGTTTTTAGATGATTGCCGAATATTTTGCATTGATTTGCCATGATTTTGAATGATGGAATGATTATATATACATGTTGATGATTTATGTATGTTCATATTGAATTTATGATATGTTTTAAGGTCAAAACCTTATTAAATGACTTTCAAATGCCTTGCGAATTTTTATGAAGATCATAAATATTATTTTGAAGATAGGTTTCAATTTTCAGATTTTTTTGAATTTTTGTGGAATTAATATGAATTTTCTAGTAAAGAAAATATTAATTTGGGTTAATAATTATTTTCGGTTAAATAATAAAAGATTGGGGTCTGAAATTTTTTATATGTTGGAAAACATATTAAAAGAGATTTTCTAGAATTTTTGTAAAATTTTCCGAAGTGTTTTAAGGTTTATATAAAATTATTTAAGGTATGGGATTTATGTTTTATATAATTAAAAGAGGAGAAGGGGTTTTTTGTAAAATGATTTAATTTATAAAATCTGGATAGTCAGCAGCACTTTCGACAAAGTGCAGTACTTTTTATTGGTAAAGAAAGAGGCAACCAATCACAATTAGACACGTAAGGCAGGTTAGGTGAGAAGAACTATTTGCTGCATGTTTTTCACTATTTCGACACCGTCGGCACCAGGTTCCGCCTCCTCATCTTCGATTCTGACACAGTCGAAACCAATGCACATGGTATTAGTTTATTGGTACATAGTGAATTGGATGTAGGCGGAAGGTAAGGAGTCGAAACCAGAGGTTTCGATGGGGTTGAGGCAGTCCTTTGTTTTAAATTAAAGAAATACGCCTGCTTGCTTTCGACTAAATGGCTTTCGACAAAGTAGCTTTCGACCAGGTCAAATGACTTAAAGGAAATGGTTTCGATTGGGTTGCGCCTCTGTTTTTAAATAATTGCTTTCAACTAAGTCGAAACCATTTGCTGCCGCCTTTTTGCCTTTCGACCTAGATGGTTTCGAAAGGGTTGTTTTGTTTTCTAAAAACTTGGCCACCTCTCCAATGCTTTCAAAGGGATGGTTTCGACACCATCACTTCATTACTTAGGAAATGGTTTCGAAGCAGTTGCTTTCGACTTAAACGTTTTAAGACCCTTTTTCTATTAGTAAAGTAAAACCCAAATTGGTTTCAAAAGAGATAGTTTTAAATGGTTTCGAAACAGATGCTTTCGACTTTAATGGGTTTCTGATCCTTTTGCTCTACTTGAAGGCAGAATCCAAATGGTTTCGATCAAGGCGTTTTGAATGGTTTCAAAATCTTTCCACATGTTTTAAAATGAACCCAAAGTGCTTTCGAAAGGATTGAGTTTTGACTGTTTCGAAAGGTTTTAATGAATGTTTTCGAAAGAGGTGGTTCCCCAGGGTTTCGAAAGGATTAAAAGGATTTTTTTTCCTATGTTTTCAAAAGGCAATATTTAAAAGGTTCCAATAGAGGATGTCTGATATTTTGAAGCTTTCGTAGAAAAGAAAGGAAAGATTTTTCCAATGTTTTCGAAAGGCCATATTTAATGGTTTCGAAAGGGTCTTTCAATGGTTTCGAAGGGGCTACCTTCAAGGGTTTCGAAAAGGTTGTTTAAAGGTTTTAAACAAAGGTTTCGAATGTACTGAATAGGCAATATAGCCTAAGTATTTTCAAGTTAAAAAGGGTTTTAACTTGTTTTGGAAGGATAATCCTTATTAAAATTCATCAGCATTATTTTGAGTAAAGTGTATATAACATGGCAAAATGGCTTAAAGTAAAGCTAAAGATATATTTTCCTTGTATATATATATATATATAAAATTTGAAGGACTAAATCATTTTGAAAAGTTTTTTAAGGAAAATTTAATGGGTAATTAACCCTAAGAAAATGATTCAGACAGTTAGTCCATTTTGCAGGCAGTCAGCCTAGATTTCGAACAGTTAGTCCAGTTTGCGGGCAGTCGGCCCAGTTGTATGGACATATAGTCCATTTGTAGCATAACGGAGCTTGCTATAATATTGTGGGAAGATAGCTCACATATTCCTTGTTTTATGGACAGATAGTCCATTTATTAGCATAAAGAATATTGCTATTTGATATAATCAGTTTGATTAACCAGTTTGGTTGCAGGAAAGGATTTGCAAAATATATGCTTTAAAGAGAATATAAATGAGGGGAAACCCGTTCTGCTAAGCCACGTGGTCTCACTTAATATCAGTAAACCGAGATGTAACAGAATTTTCACACCAGACTTTATGTCTGACTCAAAGTTTTTGTTTCCCCTTAAACTCTCGGGTACTCAAAAATTGATTTGAGTAGGCTGAGGGTTGAGGTTTTCATGTTTTAGTCTTGTGGCGAATAAAGCATCCGTGGATGAGCAGGTGGTTGACGGATAGCTAAGTAGGATTTGTAGTCTAATTTTGTTTTGATTCCGCTGTGTATATTAAGTCAGATATGACTATATTGCTTTGATCAACCAAGGGGGCATCGTCATATATCGCTCTTGGCATATTTTTGTAATGCTATATTTAATCACTGCCTAGGAAACGTTAGGGGATTATGTAACATGGATATGAATTATCGTTTCGAAATGTAATAAGCAAGATGTTGTTTTTGAAATCTGTGATTTTGTTCATATTTATATGCTTATGATATTATGGATACTGTAACATTCCCCTACTTGGAGGCCCAAAACTAACGGCTACGAATGCTGCAGTCATCATAGTTATTAATCTTCGGCGACCTTATACGACGGTGCTAGATTCATTGATACACAGATCACAAGAATATGGAAGAATTTTTTAATAACAATTCAAAAACATATTTCAACATTCCATTCAAAACGTTTCATGTTCATTACATAATCCCAAAACGTTAACCACGTTCAGCAAAATATAATTATTACACATACGCCCAGAGCGACATATGAAGATGCCCCCTTGGTTGATCAGAGTATATAGTAAGGCTAATAAATCCGCCTTTACAACCAAATACACAGCGGAAAAGATAACACTATATAACTATCTGCCTCCTGCACGCCTTCGAAAGCTTTATTCGTCAAAGAAGAGAACCTGAAAACCTTAAATCTCAAACTACTCAAAATCAATTGAGTACCCTAGAGTTTAAGGGGAAATCAAAAACACCGAGTCAGACATAAGTCTAGTATGAATAATAATCAAACATCTCAGTCCTTTTAGATATCTAGTGAGACCACGCCGCTTAGCGGAACGGGTTTTCCCCTCACTAATATCCTAAAACCTTATAAAACCATACCCTGTGCTTCCTACATCCACAATGGTTAAAATATACATTTTCAAAGTATTATGATGATATGCATACTTGAAAACAATTAGGATTTCCCATCCCATATTAGTTAGTCTAACCATCCAAGTTTCAACTGACCATCCGTCTTTTATTTTCAAGGACTACCCATCCCATTTTAGACTTTTATTTGCATCAAAGAAGGACTATCCATCCCACATTCATTTTACTTAAACTGATGCAGATTATCCATCTCACATCCCATAGTTTTCCTAGGATAACTATGAACCTTGCTTTAATCCTATGAGAACTATCCATCCCCGACATGATGTTGACTATCCATCAAACATCCCATAGTTTTCCTAGGATGACTATGAACCCTTCTTCAATTATATGTGGACTATCCATCCCCGACATGATGTTGACTATCCATCAAACATCCCATAGTTTTACTAGGATGACTATGAACCCATCAATTTGCCATTTTACTCATGTTACCCACATGATTCTAATTATCTCATGTTATCCACATGATTAACCTATTTACATTAGTATCCCTAATTTAGGTTATATTCATTTATAATTTACATTGGTATCCCCCAATGGTTGTATCAAAACATTCATTAAACCCACCTCGGTATCCCCAAAGTTAAACAATGTTTATTATATAAGTTACCTACCCTACATATCCAAAATCAAGTGTCATATAAACATACCCTTTCAAAAGTATCCCCTTCGAAAGTATAAAGCTTGGTTAAAAGAAAACAATTTTACAACCCCTTCGAAAGTAGCCCCTTCGAAAGCTTTTGCTTTCAACACCTTCGAAAGCTTTTTGCTTTCTACCCCTTCGAAAGCATAAAGCACATATTTTAAATCAACAGGCTCCAGCCTTTATAATATTTTAAAAACACCTCTTTCGAAAGCAATAAAGATTACCCTTCGAAACCATTTAAAATCCATCCTTTCAAAAACTTTGGGTTTATACTTAAAACATTAATTTGGGTTAAAGTGAAAATAAGTGAAAGTATCCCTTTCGAAACCACTTTTTATTTTATAAAATATCGGGGAAGTTTGATGGTGTTGAAACCATCCTTTCGAAAGCATTAAAATATCTGGGAAAACAATTAAACCTTTCGACAACATTGAAAGCTTCTGCTTTCGACTCCTTCGAAAGCTTTGGGAAGCGGCTTGTATTTATAAAAGAATTGAACCTTTCGACAACATCGATGCCTTCGATGACATAAGAAGGTCACATATTCAAAAGGGTTTTGACCTGGTTGACAACTACCCTTTTGAAAGCTTTGAACCAAACTAAGTTAACTCCTTCTGAAGCTACTTCTTTAAAACAAAGGTGGCAACTCTCTTTCAAAAGCCTCTTTGAAATTCTCTTTCGAAAACATAGCTCTCGAACTTGTCGAAAGCTCTTTGGAAACTATCCCTTCGAAACCATAGCTTTTGACCTTGTCGAAAGCTCTTTAAAAACTATCTTTTCAAAATTTTAGCTTTCGACTTTGTCGAAAGCATAACTTTCGACCTTGTCGAAAGCTCTTTAAAAATATGCAAGTGATTTTCTTTTCAAACCGAAAATAACTAAGGAACCAACTCCTTCGAAAGCAACACTTCGACAACCTACCTTCCGCCTTTGTCCAATTCACTACATACCACTTGAATGATATCATGTGCATTGGTCCCGACCTTGTTGATCAATAAAGTCGAAAGGTCTAGGTCGAAAGGTCTACCAAAGAAGGCAGGACAACCTCTTTCTGGGCAAAAGTTGATTTTACCAAGTAATGTAAACTTTTCATAACAAACTTGCCTACTTGTAAACATTTGATTGGCTCTTACAAACCTTTTAAATAACTTGGAAATTTTTTTCCGCATTTTCTCAGATCTAAATTCAAGATAACTTTTAACAAATAAGCCTATCCTATTATCAAAATAATTAAATCATTTAGGTCCTTCTTTAGAAATAATTTAATTTCCACACTAAATCACTTAGTAAATATCCCCAAAAATTCTAGAAATTCACTTTAATCATGTTCTAACATATCAAAATTTCAGACCCAAACTCTTAATATATTTTCCAAAATAAATTTATAAACCCAAATAACCATATTTTCTTTTGGAAATTCATAAATAATTCTCCACGGTTTGGAAAACTATGAAAATTGAAACCCAACTCCAAAATCATATTTTCCATAACATATAATTTTTCACATGGCATTTCAAAATCATTTAATCTTGGTTTTACCCTAAAACCGTATATGTCTCCCTTAAACAACCATGTTTAAACATGTATAAATCATAAGTCAAGCATATCATCATTCAATATATATCATAAAAATAGATTTACCCTTAAATCCAAAACCATATGATTATAAAACCAAAATAGAGATGTAGAAATTATTATTCACCTTAGATTGGATAAGGAAATTGAAGTTTGATTGAGATTGATTTTTTCTAGCTTGGTCCTAAGCTTTAGATTAATTTTCTCTTCTCTTCCCTAGTGGCCGGCCTTGCTTTCTTGCGGTTATAATTTTTTGTTTGAGATAAAGTGAACGTGTATGACTCTGGGAGTATAAGGGTGGGAAATATTGCGGTTATTTACCCTAATGCCCTTAAGTTCAATTACTTAACCCTTTTATAAGTTCATTTGTTTAAATAAGCACAGCCACTTAATTTATTAATCAACCTCAATCTCCTTATCTACATTATTCTATTTAATTTATTCTAATTAAATCTCCTGAATAATGTCAATAAAATTAGGGTTGTTACAGGCTCCCGTCCTTAAAGAATTTTGTCCTCGAAATTCAGTAAGGACTACAAACAAGCATAACAACCATGCTAACAAAAGCTAATATGTCCTAACAACCAATAAGTCTTTATAAACAAATATAGAACATACCCTCATAACAGCCCAGGCTAAGTATCCCTAATCCTGTCTTCTGTTTCCCAAGTACAGTCCATCACGTTGCTGCTCCACTGAACTTTCACCAACTTGACTGTCTTGGTCCTCAATCACTTCTCATCTCTCGCTACAACTCGAATTGGTTGTCTAACAAAAGTCAAATCAGGTTCTACTATAAGTCCTCCAAATCTGTCTGAGGAATAGTAGCCTCTGGATCTTGCACAAATTTGCGACGATGAGACACATGGAATACATTATGGAAACCTGCCAGACTGCTTGGCAACTCTACCCTGTACGCGAGACTTCCAATTCTTTCTATAATCTGGAATGGTCCAACATATCTCGGGGCTAACTTTCCCGACTTTCCAAATCGTACCACACCCTTCATCGGTGATACTTTAATGAAAACCCTGTCTCCCACTGAGAACTCTAAGTCTTTATGCCTCTTATCTGCATAACTCTTCTGCCTGGATTGAGCTTCCTTCACCCATCTTCGGATTAACTCAATCTTTTCTGATGCCTCTCTAACCAAATCTGGACTCAAGACCACTCTGTCTCCTATCTCCAACCAACATGGTGGCGATTTGCATGGCCTTCCATACAAAGCTTCGAAAGGCAACATTCCTATACTAGTCTGGTAACTATTATTATAGGAAAACTCAATCAAATATAGGTGATCCTCCCAAGATCCACCAAAGTCCAGTACGCAAGCTCTCAATAAATCCTTGAGTACTTTGTTGACTCTCTCTGTCTGCGTATTCGTCTGTGGGTGATATGCTGTACTCATCTTGAGCTTGGTACCTAATACCTCTTGTAGACTCCTCCAAAATTCGCTAGTAAATAATGCATCTATGTCGCTAACTATGCTACTAGTAATCCCATGAAGTCTAACTATGTTCTTTATGAACAACTTAGCCAAAACAAGTGCCGTCCTGGTTGACTTTACCGGAATGAAATGGGCACTTTTGGTCAACCTATACACAATAACCCATATGATTTCATTTCCTCTATTTGACCTTGGCAACCCATCTATAAAATCCGTCGATATCGAATCCCATTTCCAGACTAGGATATCTAAAAGCTGAAGTAACCCACTTGGCTTCTGATGTTCGGCCTTTACTTGTTGACAGTTAACATACTGCCTAACTCACAAGCCAACATCCCTCTTCATGCCTTCCCAATAGAAGCTTCTCTTCATATCTTGATACGTCTTGGTCCCTCCAGGATGAATCGTAAACTTCGATCGGTGACATTCCTCTAGAACTTCTCTCCTCAAGTTCTCCACATCTGGAACACATAACCGAACCTTCTTTCTCAACCATCCTCTTTGGTCAAGACTAAAATACTTTAGGTCATCAATCGCTGATCCTACCTCAAGCCTTCTAATCCTCTTGGCTAAAACTGGATCTTCTCTTTGCTTAGAGGCTATCCTCTCGATCAGCACTGGTCGAACTTCCTAACAGGATAACATGGCAGTACTCTGACTAGAACTAGCAGTCGATCTTAACTGCACACCACAACTGGCCAAAGCTTCTAGATCCTTCCATTCTGCCAACATCGCTAACACCACATTCTGATGTTTTCTACAGAGAGCATCTGCTACCTTATTTCCTTTCCCAGGAGTATACTCTATACCGAAGTCATAAGTAGCCAAAAACTCCAGCCATCTCTGCTGCCTCATATTCAACTCCTTCTGAGAGAATAAATACTTTAATGACTTATTATCAGTATATAACTCAAATCTCTCCCTTAAGAGATAATGCCTCCAAATCTTCAAGGAAAAGATCACTACAGCCAACTCTAAGTGATGAGTAGAATATCTAACTTCGTGCGGTCTAAGCTACCTAGATGCATAAGCAATGACCTTGCCCCTCTGCATCAATACTGCTCCCAATCCAGTACCACATGCATTAGTGTACACTACCAACCCTTGGTTACCATCTGGAACTACTAACACTAGCACATTGGTTAACAAACGCTTTAACTTAAGGAACCCTTCCTCACATTTGTCGAACCAAACAAAATTCACATCCTTCCTGGTTAACTTAGTCAAAGGTGCCACTATCCGCGAGAAATCCTTAATGAATCTCCAGTAATAGCCAGCAAGTCCAAGAAAACTCCTGATCTCTGTTATCGTCTTTGGCCTTTTCCAATTATTGACAGCTTCGATCTTAACTGCATCGACTGCCAATCCTCTTTTGAAACTACATGACCAAGAAACTTAACCTCTTTCTTGTAGAAATGACAGTTGGAAAATTTCGCCTATAGCTGGTTCTGCCTCAGTGTCTCCAACACCACTCTAAGATGAACCTTATGCTCTCCCTCATCCTCAGAGTATACCAAAATGTCATCTATAAACACCAATACGAATCTAGTCCAAATACTCTCGAAAGACTCAATTCATCAGATCCACAATGAAAGAAGGTGCATTCGTCAACTCAAATGGCATTACCAACCACTCATACGATCCATATCTTTTTCGAAACATTGTCAATGGGATACTGTCTTCTGCCACTCTTAGCTGATGGAAACCTGTCGCCAAGTCCAATTGGGAAAACACTCTAGCTCCACTCAACTGATTGAATAAATCATCGATTCTCGGTAAAGGATACTTATTCTTGATTGTCCTCTATTTTAACTTACGATAGTCGATGCACATCCTTAATGACCCATCGGGTTTCTTTACAAACACCACGGCCGCTCCTCAAGGCAAACTGCTTGGTCTAATAAAATTCCTTCCCTCATGATCCATTAGCTGCACCTTCAATTCCTTCATCTCTGTCGGTGTCATCCTGCTAGGCGGTCTACCGACAGGTTCAGTTCCTGGTACAAGATCTACCGAAACTCAACAGCTCGTTTCAGGGGTAATCCAGTAACCGGCTCAAAAATATCTGCAAACTCTCTAGCCACACGAACTTGACTAAGGTCTTCTCCAACCTCCATGGCACTTAACAAAGCACAAGCGCTCTTACTGGAATTCCCCACTGAGAAAATGATTCGATTATGACTATCTAGGTGTCTCAATGATATCTCCTGATCCTGGCAAATTATCATAGCCTCATACTTACCCAACCAATCCATACCCAAAATGATTCCGAAATCTACGAAATTAAAGACATACAAACTGCATGCAAACTTATGACTTAACAAATCAAGTTCTAACTGGTCACATCTCATCCCAAGAGTTGCATACCCCCCTATTAGATTCGCAACCCTTAATTAAGGAAGTAACAATGTATGTGGGTTCTATACATAACCTATCAACCAAATACTGTGATATAAATGAATGCGATGCTCCGGTATCAAACAATACCCTAACTGGTATGCTAAGAATCAAAAGCGTACCTTCCATTATAGACTTTCCTTTCTCAGTAGCAGTTGGTTTAGAGGATGATGGTTCCAAAGCAAAGACCTTTCCTTTTCCTGCCCTGGCAGCTTCAGGACATTTATTCGTATAATGCCCCATCTGGTTGCAATTATAGCATTTCACATTCTTCTTCCCCACGACCATCCTTTCATCACCCGAACAGCACTCATTAGCATAATGCCTCTTCTTATCACACTTGTAGCAAACTATATCTGTTTTCCCTTTCTTGGCTGCTCCTCCTTTCTAAGCGCCCTTCTTCTTGAAGAACTTCCTCTTTTTCACCTGAGGACCTTGGAACTCAACTAGCTTCTCCCTAGCTAAAACATCAAGCATCTCCTCATGGCGAATGGCCATCTCCACCACCATATTAGAAGAATCTCAGATATGGGTCATGGTCATTCTAGCAAGCTCAGGTCTCAACCCTCGAATGAACCTCTCATTCCTTCTGACATCAGTGTCTACCAAAGCATATCCATATCGAGACAGCTCATCAAACTTAGCAGCATACTCGACTACTGACATCTCTCCCTGAACCAGATCCATGAATTTCCTCATCAATGCCGACTTGGCAACCTCAGATAAAAACCTCTTCTCAAACCTCCTTCTAAAATCAGCCCATGTTAGCTCTTCTTTCGGAACTCCGGCAGTCACACTGTTCCATCAGTGAAGCGCTACCTCTTGCAACTGCCTAGAGGCTAGCCTTCTCTTCTCTTCATCATCCAAGCCTAAATCTGTAAAGATCCTCTCACAACTCAGCAGCCAATTTTCTACTTCAACAGCATCTTCTATTCCAACAAACGGCTTCCCACCAAGACTGATGTAGTCTTGGCTTAGCTTAGCATAGTTATAATCAACTGGAACTATAGGATTAGATCCGCCAACATTACCAACGGCTCTTGCTTGAAAAAGATTAGCCAACAACTGATAAACGATCCCCGCATCTACTGGCGGATTTCCAGCACCTACATTGGCCTCAACATTTTGGTTAGCATTAGCCTTTCGACCTTGGTTTCTCCGGGTATTAGGTCGAGCATTTCCATTAGTTGTGGTGCTTCCTCCACCTAGATTTCCTCTTCCGTTTCCTGCTTCCATATCCTCTTTATCGTATATCTTCATACGAGCCTTAGTAAGATACATAAGAATGGTCTAAGAGAGAGGGGAATACGTACTTAGATATATACCTATATATCAAATACAAGTACATTACTATAGCGTTAACCCAAACCCGATCATATTCTTAAATTCATTGGATTAAACTTTCATAAACCTATGCTCTGATACCAACTTGTAACATCCCCTACTTAGAGGCCCAAAACTAACGGCTACGGATGCTGCAGTCATCCATATTTATTAATCTTCGGCGACCATATACGGCGGTGCTAGATTTATTGATACACAAATCACAAGAATATGGAAGAATTTTTTTTTAACAATTCAAAAACATATTTCCACATTCCATTCAAAACGTTTCATGTTCATTACATAATCCCAAAACGTTAACTACATTTAGCAAAATATATTTATTACATATACGCCAAGAGCAACATATGAAGATGCCCCTTTCGTTGATCAGAGTATATAGTAAGGCTAATAAATCTGCATTTACAAACAAATACACAGCAGAAAAGATAACACTATATAACTATCTGCCTCCTGCACGCCTCATGAAGCTTTATTCGTCAAAGAAGAGAACCTAAAAACCTTAAACCTCAAACTACTCAAAATCAATTGAGTACTCGAGAGTTTAAGGGGAAAACAAAAACTTCGAGTCAAACATAAGTCCGGTATGAACAATAATTGAACATCTCAATCCTTTTAGGTATCTAGTGAGACCACGCCGCTTAGCGGAACGGGGTTTTGCCTCACTAATATCCTAAAACCTTTATAAAAACATACCCTGTGCTTCCTACATCCACAATGGTTAAAATATACATTTTCAAAGTATTATGATGATATGCATACTTGAGAACAATTAGGATTTCCCATCCCATATTAGTTAGTCTAACCATCCAAGTTTCAACTGACCATCCATCTTGTATTTTCAAGGACTACCCATCCCATTTTAGACTTTTATTTGCATCAAAGAGGGACTATCCATCCCACCTTGATTTTACTTAAACTAATGCGGATTATCCATCTCACATCCCATAGTTTTCCTAGGATAACTATGAACCTTGCTTTAATCCTATGGGAACTATCCATCCCCGACATGATGTTGACTATCCATCAAACATCCCATAGTTTTCCTAGGATGACTCTGAACCCTTCTTTAATAATATGGGGACTATCCATCCTCGACATGATGTTGACTATCCATCAAACATCCCATAGTTCTCCTAGGATGACTATGAACCCATCAATTTGCCATTTTACTCATGTTACCCATATGATTCTAATTATCTCATGCTATCCACATGATTAACCTATTTCCATTAGTATCCCTAATTTAGGTTATATTCATTTATAATTTACATTGGTATCCCCCAATGGTTGTATCAAAATATTCATTAAACCCACCTTGGTATCCCCAAGGTTAAACAACATTTATTATATAAGGTTACCTACCCTACTTATCCAAAATCAAGTGTCATATAAACATACCCTTTCAAAAGTATCCCCTTCGAAAGTATAAAACTTGGTTAAAAGAAAACAATTTTACAACCCCTTCGAAAGTAGCCCCTTCGAAAGCTTTTGCTTTCAACACCTTCGAAGGCCTTTTGCTTTCGACCCCTTCGAAAGCATAAAACACATATTTTAAAACAACAGGCTCCAGCCTTTATAATATTTTAAAAACACCTCTTTCAAAAGCAATAAAGGTTGCCCTTCGAAACCATTTAAAATCCATCCTTTCAAAAACTTTGGGTTTATACTTAAAACATTAATTTGGGTCAAAGTGAAAATAAGTGAAAGTATCCCTTTCGAAACCACTTTTTATTTTATAAAATATCGGGGAAGTTTGATGGTGTTGAAACCATCCTTTCGAAAGCATTAAAATATCTAGGAAAACAATTAAAGCTTTCGACAACCTCGAAAGCTTTTGCTTTCGACCCCTTCGAAAGCTTTGGGAAGCGGCTTGTATTTATAAAACAATTGAACCTTTGACAAAATCAATGCCTTCGATGCCATCGGATGGTCACATATTCAAAAGGGTTACGACCTGGTCGACAACTACCCCTTTGAAAGCTTTGAACCAAACTAAGTTAACTCCTTCTGAACCTACTTCTTTAAAATAAAGGCGGCAACTCTCTTTCAAAAGTCTCTTTGAAATTCTCTTTCGAAAACATAGCTTTCGACCTTGTCGAAAGCTCTTTAGAAACTATCCTATTGAAAGCATAGCTTTCGACTTTGTCGAAAGCTCTTTAAAAAATATCTTTTCAAAATCTTAGCTTTCGACCTTGTTGAAAGCTCTTTAAAAACAGGCAAGTGATTTTCTTTTCAAACCGAAAATAACTAAGGAACCAACTCCTTCGAAAGCAACCTTTCGACAACCTACCTTTCGCCTTTGTCCAATTCACCACATACCACCTGAATGATATCATGTGCATTGGTTCTGACCTTGTTGGTCAATAAAGTCGAAAGGTCCAGGTTGAAAGGTCTACCAAAGAAGGTGGAACAACCTTTTTCTGGGCAAAAGTTGATTTTACTAAATAAAGTAAACTTTTTATAACAAACTTGCCTACTTGTAAACATTTGATTGGCTCTTACAAACCTTTTAAATAACTTGGATAATTTTGCCGCCTTTTCTCAGATCTAAATTCAAGATAACTTTTAACAAATAAGCCCTTCTTATTATCAAAACAATTAAATCATTTAGGTCCTTCTTTCGAAATAATTTAATTTCCATACTAAATCACTTAGTAAAAATCCCCAAAAATTCCAGAAATTCATTTTAATCATGTTATCTAACATAACAGAATTTCAGACCCAAATTCTTAATATATTTTCCAAAATAAATTTATAAACCCAAATAGCCATATTTTACTTTGGAAATTCATAACTAATTCTCCACGGTTTGGAAAATTATGTAAATTGAAACCCAACTCCAAAATCATGTTTTCCATAACATATAATTTTTCACATGGCATTTCAAAAACATTTAATCTCGGTTTTACCCTAAAACCATATATGTCTCCCTTACACAACCATGTTTAAACATGTATAAATCATAAGTCAAGCATATGATCATTCAATATATATATCATAAAAACAGATATAGCCTTAAATCCGAAACCATACTATTATAAAACCAAAATAGAGACGTAGAAATTATTATTCACCTTAGATTGGATAAAGAAATTGAAGTTTGATTGAGATTGATTCCTTCTAGCTTGGTCTTAAGCTTTAGATTAATTTTCTCTTCTCTTCTTCCTAATGCCTGACCTTTCTTTCTTACGGTTATAATTTTTTATTTGAGATAAAGTGAACATGTATGACTATGGGAGTATAAGGGTGGGGAATATGGATGGCTATTTACCCTAACACCCTTAATTTCAATTACTTAACCCTTTTATAAGTTCATTTGTTTAAATAAGCACGACCACTTAATTTATTAATCAACATCAATCTCTTTATCTACATTATTCTATTTAATTTATTCTAATTAAATCTTCTGAATAATGTCAACAATATTAGGGGTGTTATAGATACCATTATCATTACCGTATTATGTCACCAGAAGTTAATACTATGGATGACTGCAGCATCTGTAGCGCTTAGCTTTTGGCCTCCAAATACGGGACATCAAGTGACTCTACCCAGAGGACGAGATTCTGGTGGACGTGTCTCATAGCCTTGAAATTGAGATTGCGTTTGCATTTACTAGTTGAAAAGAAATCCGTACAAGGAATTGTGCCGGACTAGATTTAGGGTAACTTCGAACCAGTATAAAATTTTGGTGTGTTCATTGTTAGTCCATGAGTTGATGGTTTTGATGACAATAACCTTAGAATAAGATTATAAAATATAAATACTAACATTATAGTTTAGATATATATGTATATGCAGGATTTAACCATGCAGGTATCAAGAATGAAGACTGTACAGTATAGAGATTCAAGATATCAAGATTGAAGACTCATGAGTATCAAGAATATCAAGATTATCAAGAGTTCAAGATTTCAAGATAAGTATTGAGTCTAGAATTATGTTAAAACTTCACAATAGCACTGAAATCTTCACTCCATTTTTCTTTTGGGATGGAACCCATTTCTACCTTTTTAGTGTCTTACAAACCCACGACAAGTAGCTTACAAACCTACGACAAGTGGCTTACAAACCCACGAACATCCTGGTTTTGTACAAGTTCTCGAGTCCTGATATGATGAGATATTCTGCAGGAAGAAGCTTGCAAAACTACTTCAAAATGATTTTCAAAACTACTTCAGAATGATTTTCAAAACTGCTTTTCAAAATGTTTTAGCCTTAAAAATTATCTTTACAAATGATTTTTAAAAAGATGTTTTAGCCTTAAAATATTCTTTGTTTTTGTTTTTAATAAACTCTTGTTTTTAAACTTCGTTTGTTTTAAACTATCTTTATACTTAGATTTAAATATAAAATTATAGTAAACTTTTATATATATTATTCTCTATATTTATCTATGTATTTTATCTATAGTCAAGTATATTTATAAAGTTTAAAAAGCTTTTAATATAAGATAAAGGTTATTTTCAAAGAAATTCAAATCTTCAAAATTTCCTTTGGGATGTCGACATGCCCTAGTACCCCATGTCGACATAGTGTCAGTTAGATTCAAAAATTTGAATTTCAAAAGAAGTGTCTATTCGCCATAACCTTTCACGAATGGACATGATTGTTGTTCTTCTATAAATATGGGTTAGTTTCAATGAATTTTATATCAGATTTTCTGGGTTTTCACTTCTCTTCTTCTTCCACATTTTCTTATTCAAAATCCTATCATCACTCTGCCGAAATCAACATTGAATCTAACTAGATTATCTCTGGTTTGATTCTCTATCACTATCTCAATAAGATCCAAGTGCTATTCAGAGTTATAGGCTTCTTTGTAATCTATCTAGCGAGAAAAGGTTTGATTGTAGCCTTGGAAATCAATCAAGCGAGAAAAGGTGTGATTGTAGCCTTGGAAATCAATTGGGTGAACTTGTTGCCCCGAAAATCAAGTATCTCTACCCAAAGGATTGTGATTCTGGAGGGTGTACCTCGTAGCCTTGAAACCGAGGGTTGTAATTGTTGAATTGCTTTTGAAAGGAAATCCGTACTTAGTTGTGCGGGACTGGATGTAGGGTAACTCCGAACCAGTATAAAATCTGGTGTGTTCTTTCCTTTACTGCATTTACTTTATTTCTGCATTTGTGTTTGTTTCTGTGATTATATAAATGTCTGAATATTACATACATTTGTGTTCAAATTAACATAAACTCAAAAGGATTTAGTAATTTCTTATAAACACTATTCACCCCCCCTCTAGTGTTATTCCTAGCCTTAAGATCCATATTCCGCATTCCTCACATTTGGTATTAGAGCAAGGTTTTCAACAGTTTCATAATCTGAATTTTGAAAAGTCTTCTAAATGGCTACCAACACTGGTACTATTTCTAACACTAGTTCATTTGTAGAAGGTCAGTCTACTGCCAGACCACCTCTTTTTAATGGCAGTAACTATGCATATTGGGCATGTAGAATGAAAATATATTTACAATCTGTAGGATTAGATACTTGGAATATCACACAAACTGAATATTCTGAACCCACAACTAATTTTGCACAGTGGACCACTGAGAAAAAGACTGTTGCACAAAATAATTCTAAAGCAATGAATATTATGTTTTATTCACTTGATAGAATTAATTTAATAGAGTGTCAGTTTGTAAGTCTGCATATGAAATCTGGAAAACTTTGCAAGTGACCCACGAAGGAACAAGCAAAGTTAAACAGACGAAAATTTCCATGCTCACAAATCAGTTTCAGTTATTTAAAATGAATACTAATGAGTCTATTTCAGATATGTATAGTCGATTTCAAGATATTGTGCATTCTTTAATATCCTTGGGAAAGGAATTTTCGGAAGAAGATCAAGTCAATTTTTTTTTAAATTCTCTCACTCCAGAATAGGATCAAAAGACACTTGCAATTGAAGAGGCAAATGACATCAGTACTTTAAAGATAGAAGAATTGATTGGAAATCTAATGTCGTTTGAAGTCCAAATGATTGAGAGAAGAGAAAGCATCTGAAAAGAAATCATTGGCATTCAATGCATCAACCGACGGATCAGACTCAAACAGTGATAATGATGAAGAGATAACATTTATGACCAGGAATTTTCGGAAATTCCTGAAATACAGAAAGATGAATAATCTCAAGAGAAACAACTATAAGAATTCTGAAAATCAAAATGCAGTGCCAAACAATGTCAAATGTTTCAACTGTGATGAACCAAGCCATATCAAAAGAGACTGTCCGTATCCAGAAAGGCAGAATCCTCCTATAAACAATGATTCAGTAAAGAAACGGAAGCGTGCATTTACTGCTACTCTAGATGACTCAGACTCGTCCTCAAGCGATGATGATCAGAAGACAGATAACTCAAATTTGTGTTTCACGGCAGTTTACGACTTCAACAAATTCAAGGAAACAGACTAAGAAAAAGGTACACATTTACAATACAATTGATTGAAATTGCATGCTTAGAATTAGATGATTGATTGCTTGATTGATTGATTTTGAATTGGTGTGTTGATTGAATTTTAAATTTATTTTTTTATTTTTATTTTTATTATAATTTTATTATAATTTTATTATTTTTTAATAATATAATAATATTTTATGGAATATACTATAATAATACTCCAGATATATATATATATATATATATAGACACTAAAATAATAAGTATATATATATTAGAATTCTTAGGAAAAATAAATCATAGAAATTCACAGGCATATGTCGACATGGTCCCTACCCTGATGTCGACATAGGTACCAGAATTTGAAATTTAAAATTTGAATTCAAATGGTTGAATTTCCCTCCACCTTTTTACTTCATTCAATACTCTGAAAAGGCATCTTTTGACCAGAGAACATGTCATTCAAAAATCTATTTATTCACTATCTTTTATCACAACTTTTCACTTTTATTCAAACTCTCTCTTCAAAACAGCAAGCTCTCTACTCTCTACTTTAATGGCTTCTTCAAGCAACCCCTCCACCATGAGATTTTCCAGAAACTTGAAAGAGCAACTCCTCAATAATCCGGAGGCAATAAAAGCATACATCAATTATGCTAATTATGGAAAAGTCCATCCCGGAAAGTTTGCTATTTTTCAAGATTTTGCTTCTTGCAAACAATCAAATTCTTAGTCTTGTTGATTCTTCTCAAAATGATTTTGTTTGTTACCCAAATCTTGTTAAATTTTCTATGCAAATCTCAATCGAGAATTTTATGAAGGAAATGATAATGAAATTTGGAGTAGTGTCAAAGGCACTAAAATTGTTTTGAATTGTGATCTTTTGGGTACCATTCTCAATTGCAAAAGCACGGGAATGGATCTTTCTAGTTTTCAAATCAATGAACATGATCGTGAGACATTTCATCATATTTTTGAAGGAGATGAAAACTTTGAATTTAAAAACCGAAACTTTCGTCCTAAAGCAAGAATTGTCAATCTTCTTTTACAACATACTTTGACCCCAAGATCGGGAAATTTTAACAATCTTACTTCAAAAGTGTGCAAAGCACTCTTTGCTATTTTTGGAAATTATGATATCAATTGGACGCAAGTTATTTTGGATGAACTTCGTCCTAAAAATTTTGAAATGGGAGAAAACACTTTATATCATGGAATTTACCTTACTCGGATTTTCAACTATTTTGGAGTAAATTTCAAATGAGAAGAATTTATTTCAAGAAAAGTTTTAATATCTCAAACATTTCTCTCATGAAAATCCCATATGTTTTTCAACCTTATGAAACTCTTGCCGAAAAGGAAGAGAGTTTGGCTCATGAAGAAATGGAAGAGGAAGAAGAAGAAGAAGGGGATGAAATGGAAATAGAAGAAGAAGAAGAAGGTGAAACATCCCTAGAAAGTATTGAATATCCCTCCAATCCTACCACCAAAACCCTTCTCAAAAACCAAAAGATTATTGTTGAGAATCAACGGGTTCTTAAAAGATCCGTTATTAAGAAGTTGGACAAAATATCATCCAAGATGAACAAGTTTTTCTCCAAAGTCAGCAAGAAACTTGGATTATCTTCATCTTCATCATCCTCTAACTAGTTTTATATTTTCATATCATGTCGAATTAGTTTACGTTTGTTTTAATTTGAGTGTTTATGATTAATCGTTGTATAACTCTTCTATGCAATGAAATTGAATTTCCTTTCTGTTATCTAGCTTATCTTATCTCATGAATAAATGTTAGTATATTATATAAATATAAATATATATATACACACACAATTATTCACAAAATCAAAAAGTCATCAAAATTCACCGGACCATGTCGACATCACTCCTTGACCATGTCGACATGTACTGGTCAGAAATGACACTTCATTTTGAATTTGAAATTTGAATAACTACCATATGTCTATTCATTTCAAACGAATTTCTACACCTATATATACCCATTTCTTCCAGAATTCATTACTGAATATTATTTCTTATCTATTCTATCTCTCATTCTTCTCACAATTTCAAAAATGGCTAATCCAATTCATAACTTATCCGAGAATCTTGAAGAAACTCTTAATTCATTCAAGAATATTCTCTCGTTCATTCTTTGTAACCAGCGACACTTAGAATTGAGTCAAATGCAGATGATCAAGGAGCAAGAAAGGCATTTCGAGGCAATTCGATGGATGATTTCTTCCCTGCACAAGGATGATAACAAAGCACATCCTCCTGTCTCTCTCACAAATGACAATGAAAATTGGGATGCCATTAAAGCAGACCCTATTTTCGGAGAAGAAGGATGGGTGGAAGTTCCTCGTAACGTTTAATTTGTTTGCTTTATTTAGTTACTTTGTTTAAATTGATTGCTTTGATTGAAATTGGTTGTTTTGATTGATTTGATTCATACTTTATGTGGTTTGATGATTGTATAAATATACATTGATATATTTATAATCGTTGATTGAATATCATGTCTATAAGAATAGTTATTTCTTAGTATACTCGATTATATAGTTTATTAATGCAGGTACTTGAGTACAAGAATAAGGGGGAGTTATATAGTTTAGAGTTTGTTTGTTTTTGTTGATGACAAAGGGGGAGAAATATAATATAGGAGAGTTAGGCATAGATTAAGGGGGAGTTATAAGTTTTAGGGGGAGTTATTAGGATAGAAGTAGAGATATATATTAGAGAATAATTATTCTCTAATATATCTTATTTTATAAACAAAGGTTGTCATCATCAAAAAGGGGGAGATTGTTAGTCCATGAGTTGATGGTTTTGATGACAACAACCTTAGAATAAGATTATAAAATATAAATATTAACATTATAGTTTAGATATACATGTATATGCAGGATTTAACCATGCAGGTATCAAGAATGAAGACTGTACAGTATAGAGATTCAAGATATCAAGATTGAAGACTCATGAGTATCAAGAATATCAAGATTATCAAGAGTTCAAGATTTCAAGATAAGCATTGATTCTAGAATTATGTTAAAACTTCACAATAGCACTGAAATCTTCACTCCATTTTTCTTTTGAGATAGAACCCATTTCTACCTTTTTAGTGGCTTACAAACCCACAACAAGTAGCTTACAAACCTACGACAAGTGGCTTACAAACCCACGAACATCCTAGTTTTGTACAAGTTCTCGAGTCCTGATATGATGAGATATTCTGCAGGAAGAAGCTTGCAAAACTACTTCAAAATGATTTTCAAAACTACTTCAGAATGATTTTCAAAACTGCTTTTCAAAATGTTTTAGCCTTAAAAATTATTTTCAAATGATTTTCAAAAAGATGTTTTAGCCTTAAAATATTCTTTGTTTTTGTTTTTAATAAACTCTTGTTTTTAAACTTCGTTTGTTTTAAACTATCTTTATACTTAGATTTAAATATAAAATTATAGTAAAATTTCATATATATTATTCTCTATATTTATCTATGTATTTTATCTATAGTCAAGTATATTTATAAAGTTTAAAAAGCTTTTAATATAAGATAAAGGTTATTTTCAAAGAAAATCAAATCTTCAAAATTTCCTTTGGGATGTCGACATGCCCTAGTACCCCATGTCGACATAGTGTCAGTTAGATTCAAAAATTTGAATTTCAAAAGAAGTGTCTATTCGCCATAACCTTTCACGAATGGACATGACTGTTGTTCTTCTATAAATAAGGGTTAGTTTCAACGAATTTTATATCAGATTTTCTGGTTTTTCACTCTCTTCTTCTTCCACATTTTCTTATTCAAAATCCTATCATCACTCTGCCGAAATCAACATTGAATCTAACTAGATTATCTCTGGTTTGATTCTCTATCACTATCTCAACAAGATTCAAGTGCTATTCAGAGTTATAGGCTTCTTTGTAATCTATCTAGCGAGAAAAGGTGTGATTGTAGCCTTGGAAATCAATCAAGCGAGAAAATGTGTGATTGTAGCCTTGGAAATCAATTGGGTGAACTTGTTGCCCCAGAAATCAAGTATCTCTACACAGAGGATTGTGATTCTGGAGGGTGTACCTCGTAGCCTTGAAATCGAGGGTTGCAATTGTTGAATTGCTTTTGAAAGGAAATCCGTACTTAGTTGTGCGGGACTGAATGTAGGATAACTCCGAACCAGTATAAAATCTGGTGTGTTCTTTCCTTTACTGCATTTACTTTATTTCTGCATTTGTGTTTGTTTCTGTGATTATATCTGTGTCTGAATATTACATACATTTGTGTTCAAATTAACATAAACTCAAAAAGATTTAGTAATTTCTTATAAACACTATTCACCCCCCTCTAGTGTTATTCCTAGCCTTAAGATCCATATTCCGCATTCCTCACATTCATTCCTTTTTATTTTTACTACATTTACTTTTATCTACCTTTTGATTCTATGATTGTTAATTACATCTTTCCATGTAGAATCTTAAAGAATTTGAAAAATATTCATATAATCCATTAAACACTATTCACTCTCCCTTTAGTATTAATTTAGCCTTAAAATCCCTATTTCGCTGACTCACAGACCGGTCGACCCTACAAGGTGACCGATGTTGGAATTTCCTAGAGCCTTACAGCTCCAGATAAACGACTTCTTTTATCCCGATTCCGGCACCTAATGTTAGTTTTAGGAACACTGATACAACCTATATGAGGACATGCATCATCTAAGCAAGCATATATATATATATATACATATATATATCAATAATTGATCAAGAAAAATTAGTAATTTGCAACTTTAGCACTTTAACACTTTCAATCGATAGTACTTCAAAAATACATACAATTCAAACACAACTAGCTACTGCAATTATCAATACAAGTTATGGCAGTAGCATGCAATCAAAGTAGAGATAGTGGTGAGGTTTACTTACCTTAACTCCTTAGCCAAAAACACAGAAAATAACCCGCCATCTCTTATTTCAGCCAAACCCTAGAACCAATGCGTATAAGAGAACAAAAAAGGACTCAAAACACTATGAAACCTGAAATAAATGAGTCGAAAGGTAGGCTAGGGTTTGAAATCATTACTTGATTTTATTAGAATTTTGCAGAAATTTTATTAGAACTAAAATATGAGATTTAGCTTTAGGGTTTTACAAGAGATAGAGTTTTTTTTCTAGTTTTTTTCTTTTGAATGTTGGAACGTAGAATGAGAACTAGGAAGAGGATTTCTTTCTTAGTTTGCTATTCGGCCTTTATAATAAAATGCAATAAAAAAATTGCCTTTTTATTTCTTTGTATTCTCTAAGGCATCTCCTTTATTTGAAAGTCTTGTTAATAAATCATGAAACAAAGCCTTAACATAATACAACTCTTTTAAAATGAAATCCCAATCTATCGTTAAAAGGATTATTTATAAGATAACACTCCTTAACTCCTGTTTATAGTAATTAAAATAATTTAGTAAGATAAATTCTCTATTTTCCATATAAAATAGATTTATTCGTAAATTTCCAATTATTTATTTCATTTCTTAACTTCAAATATTATCAAAATTTTGAATTCACATTCCAAATTTTTTTATCATCATTCTATAAAAGAATCTAATTTCTAATTTCTCCATATTTTACTGCTTGAAAAATTCCAATTTCCATTTAAAATTCGAATTAAAATTATTATATATTTAATTAAAGTAAATCTAAAATCAAGGTTGTTACAGTAGACCTGAAAGAGCTCAACAAAAGGTGTACATCTAGCACATATACGTACACACATATATATGTGGAAGAAGTAACGCTAGAAAGATACGTACCTTAACTCGGATATCTAGTAGATTAGAAGGGTTGGATAAGTTATCTTCATTGAAATTAATTATAATGGTGCTTAATATCATACATGTCTCCCACTACTATAATCTATTTTTACCTTTAAGTTATGAATGTGGCTTTTTCCCTTTTAAGAAATTCTTTGAAGAATACATTTTTGGCCAATTTGTAGATAGGATTTGCAATCCAGTTATAACTACACACCGAAATAACATAGAGTCGGTTATCAAAGGAAGTATTAGTGCTATTAAACATTCTTTGGTTCCTTTGAAACCATAAGTATCAAAAAGTGATTATGAAGATGGTATCAAATAAGATTCTTTAACATTTTATGTACTGAAGTCTAAGGACATTCCAGTGGTAATTACAAATAAAATAAGAATTGTTCAAATTAATCTCGAAAATACATAGAGTATTAACAAGTATAGAATTAGCCGGGGCAAAAAAATTGTACAAGTATGCTATGTCTTATAAGGTTGAGTTATAAAAATTAAATTTGTTTATCTATAAATGGATTTCTTCTTCTTTAAGAATTCAATTGTTTTGAATTTCTTGTGTAGAATTTGCCACATATGTAGCTTTTCTTTAGGGGGAGCATTGGTTTTCTATATTAATTTAAACATCCCTTGCTTAGCATCGAAGAAATTTAAAATTTTGTAAACTGAGGTTGATGAGTATATTTTGTTGTTTTCCTAAGACCAACTCTTAGTATCGCTTTCATCGTCTAGGTTATATAAGTCAAGCTTAGCACAAAGCGTTATAAATTGGGTCAAGGTACGACCTTCAATAGCACGATTGAAACTAGATTTCAATAGAAAATCATTATCAGGACTTTCTAGCTCAAAGATTAATGCTTTTTTTAAAGTTACAAATATCAAAAGTTCCTTGAATTCCTCCTTTAAAGGAATATTTGAGATCTAGATATCATGTCAAACGATAGTGTTATTACCAGAATGAACTATATTATTAATATCCAAACCGAAAATATAGAAAGTTTTCAAAAAGGATTTCTTTAAAAGGCGACATGTTGTCGAAGTTAGAGGAAATTTGATGAGGATTATAGTTTCTATCATAAAATTGAATTGAGATCGTTTCTTTTTAAATAAGATTTTCATTACTACTGTTAAATTTCCAAAGTTATTTTCCTAGTAAAGAGACAAATAAGGTTACGAAGATTTATGATTCCTAGGCCCCTTTCTTCTTTGGATTTGTATATTGTTTCCCAGTTAACAAGATAGTTAGTACTAGTGCATGAGTGGTCACCGTTCCAAAAGAAAGTTCTTCTAATTTTGCCTATTTTATCAATTAACTATTTTGGAAAATAATAATAAGACATCCAATAGATTAGAAGGACCGACATGACAGAGTTAATTAGGATGATTGTGCCAACTCTAGAAAGAAGTCTACCGTTCCAATTCGATAATATCCTATTAATCTTATTAATTATCATTTGCCAATCCTCCTTATTTAATTTGGTTGATCTAATCAAAAATCCTAAATATTCTATTGATAATTTCATGGTTTTACGGTTGAGGTTATTAGCAACAAGATTTTCAACCTTATATATATATATATATCATTCAGTACACATACTAAGCTTTTGTCAAAATTAATTCTAAGACCTGAAAGCATTTCAAAGCTATATAAAATAAATTTGAGAGCTATGGTATATCGAGGTAAATGTGATGTAAAAAGCATGGTATAATCTGCGAATTAAAGATCTGAAAGCCCATCGTTAGTAACATCATTTTCTATGCTTTCTAGAACCTGTTTGTAATCGAAAGCTTAATGATCCTAGTAAAGTCATCCACGACTAAATTGAATAGAATATGTGACAAAGGATCGTCTTCTCTAAGCCGCATTTCGATTGGATTTTATTTCCTAGGCCATCGTTGACCATTATACTCGGGTTTTCAGTTTTGAATAAAGTCACAATCCAGCATACCCATCTAGTACTGAAACCCTTGGCCAACAGTACTCTTTGAGAAAAAAATATTCAGTTGAATCAAAAGCTTTAGCGAAGTCAAGTTTGAAAAGAACACAAGCGATATTATTCTTACAACAATAATTAATGACTTCTTGGACTACTACGACCCATCCGCAATATTTTTGCCTTTGATAAAAGCGGACCGAGGAGCATCAATTAGATTGTTCATTTTAATACCTAGCCTACTCATTAGGACCTTTGAAATAATTTTAATAAAACAGCTATTAATGAAATAGGCCTAAAATCTTTGAGCTCTATTGCTCCCACTTTCTTGTGGAGTGGAGTTAGCAAAGTTAAATCTTCCTATTTGCAAGTTATCATTGTAAAACTCGTCAAACATTTTAATAAAAGGGAATTAGGCATAAGGACAAACCTTAAAAAAAAAGGCTAAAGGACACCAAGTTTCACTTTTGGGCTGAAGGACAAATTTTGAAAGAAAATTAGGCTGAAGGACAATGCTAGTTATAACTAGCATTATTTTCAGTTTTTACACTATACAAAATGCTAATTATATACTAGCATTATATTCAGTTTTACACTGTATAAAATGCTAGTTATATTTAGCATTGTCCTTCAGCCTAACTTTTTTTCAAAATTTGTCCTTGTACCTATTTTCCACTTTTAATAAGTCATATTTTAAAATGTGCCAAATTATTTTATAAAACGGTATGGGAGATCCATCTAGTCCAAGTGATTTATGACTAGGCATATCGCTAATGGTACTAAATATCTCATCTTCCAAGGAAGGACTATACATGTCATCTAAAGCAATCCTGTTGTTTGCATGGTATAGATCAGCTCACTTTGCATTAATTCTGTGCCCTCTGGTAGTTCCAAAGAGTCTTTGTAAAAGTTAGTAAAGGCATTATTAAGTTCATTTTGATCTGAAATTTCCACATTATTAATGAGTAAGGAACTTATGTTGTTACTACTCTTTCGACCATTGGTTATCTTATGGAAAAATCTGGTATCTACAATATATTTAATACATTATTAACAAAAATGGACCATAGCACCCACGCCTTGCAAAATTCTAGCCCATACACTCTTATCAGTTCAGGCGTAGCATACCCATCGCACCCAATTTTGGAAACTTCCCACCGCATTGCAAAGTAAACCAAGTGATTAATTGAACTAGTTACTTTATTTACTCCCATTATTTAGTTTTCTTTAACTCCCAAAATGCCAGAAACCCTAGAAACTCCACTATGAAATCCTCGATTTCCTTGTTTGACTTCAGTGTACATTTCAGATCTTTCTTCTTTTGTCACGATAAAACCTCCAAAGCTTCTCGTAGATACCCGACCATGGATTTGTTCGATGATTCTAGCTTCAAAATCAAACCTTTCTTCTCGCCTCTTTACTTTACCCTTCTCATAAATTTCGTACCTTTAAAATTTTCATTTTTGGTTATGTAATTCGTACTCTTTGGTTTAAAACTCATGTACCCTTTCCCATCTATTTGCATGCTACTAATAGAGCTTGGAAGTTCACAATCATCCACTTGAGCACACTGCCATCTCTATTTATGATTAATAGTTGTGTAATTTATTCTTTATAAATTGGTCTGTAACTATTAAATCCTCCTCTGTATTTGTTGAAATGGAGATACTATCCTCAAGTGTTGCCTTGCCATGGTTGAAATGCCTTTGCCCTTTAAGACTTGTGATTGAAGTGCAGCTACAAACTATAATCCTCAAGATAAGTAAACCCAGGGCCGGCCCAACGAATTTGGTTGCCCCAGCCTAACTTGAGAAGCAAACTAAGAAAAAATAAACAAAGACCAGGAATTTAACAGATGCAGGGCTTGAACGCTGGCCGCTTGATACTGAAGGCAACCAATTAACCACTCCACCAAACAATTTTCTTAAAAAGTAGGTATTATTCATCAATTAGTAAACAATCTTCACATAAAATTTAATATTTTGTTGCCCCCTCCGACTTGTTGCCCTAGGCGGCCGTCTTGGCAGCCTTGCCCTGGGGCCGGGCCTGAGTAAACCTATCCCTCCTTTGAGCCTATTCCATCCTTTGACCTATTCCATCCTTTGACCTCTGTATGTGCATATTATCGAGCCTATTCCATCCTTTGACAATAGCGATTCCTCCTTGTTCGAGGGGGTAGTCTATATTTTGTATTATATTAGTCGAGACATTGTAGTCTCGCTCATGTTTTGTATTATGTCATTATAGTTTTTGAGGCACCTTTGCCTCACACCTTTTTCATATACATACATACATACATACATACATACATACATACACAAAGTGGTAGAACCATTATAAAACCGGTTTCCCTTGGCAAAAAAATATAAAGAAAAAGGTAAAAAATAAACATTTTCAAGATTTAGCAAAGTGATGTTATTTGGAAAACATTGATGTGTTTAGCTTAGATTTACAAGATTTGCATTCAAAGTATGAACGATATCCCAAGTTAATAAATTATGTTTATGAAGCTTGGCCTGATATGTGGAAGATCATTTTGTCTGTGAATGGATTGATAATTTCATGCATTTTGGAAACTATACTTTAGATAGGTAATATACCCATTTTCGTATATTTTAATTGTTAAACATGTATATCATTGTAAGCTATTTTTTTATGAGAGTCAAGGCTACTTACTCTAAACGGGAAAACATTTGAGCACAAGCCAAGGCAACTTCAAAAGTTGTTTGCAGAGTTACACTCCTTCTAAGAGTTTTCATTTACCAAACTTAAAGCTTATTTTGAAACAAGTTTATTGAAAGAAGCTCATGTCTACCATAACAAAAGTATTTAAAATTTTGTATGCCGTTGTTTTTCTTATGGGGCTAGAGCTTATTCATTCCAAGATTGTTAGTGTAACATCAAGTGCGTACAATAATGAGAATTTATGTGGATGTGTTGTTCATAAAACACATGGACTATTATGTGCATATAAACTAGAAAAACTTCACTCGAATGCTGAAATACCTATAAATTTGATTCATGTAAATAAGGCGAGATTACATATTATTGAAAAAGGAGGGTCAAAAGAGTTAGATATAAGAAGGGATGGAAGAATTATTGTTCAAAGTAATGAAATTGGAACTACGCCATCGAATGCAAGCTCACAAAAAAATGAGTGAAGTTTTTTCCCATAAACATCTTGCATCTCCAATTAGTAAAGTAGAACATCATGTTAGATCTCAAAATAAAAAGGTTAATTTGAAAAAAAGACTTCCTAATGCATTTGAGCTAGTTAAAAGTTTTCAGCCCAATGCAGCATAGTAAAAAAACCAAAATTAGCTCTCCTGTTACAGTGCAAAAAGAAAAAGTAGTTGTTCAAAGACCAATAAAGGTACTTTATTTGCGAATATATTCATTACAATAATAATATTTTGTTACTATCTTTAATAAATTTTTGTTTTATATGTAGAAGTTGCAGCAAAGTTGTCAAAATTATACGCTAATGATTTATCATAAGATTAAAGACCTTTTGTTAAAGCAGTTGAAGATGTTGAAGTGCATGGTAATTATGGCTGCAGATGTATAGCTGATTTATCAGGCATGAGGGAAAATAACCAGTTTCAAGTTCATAGAGAATTATTTAAAAAAACCCATGAACACTAATATCTTTATAAACAAGCAAGTCAATGAATACCTAAAAACCCCAAATTTATCTACATTCATATATGAAAATATCTAATATTTGGAAAGAGGATGCAGATATCCGATATTCAATATACAAAAAAAAATTCAGATGTGAATGCAGTGATGGTATTCATATTCGAAAATATCCATCCGACATGAACTTAATTTTTTTATTTTAGAAAGCAACATGGTTAAAATGAGAAAATGGGAGATCAACGTAAAAAGTGTAATTTTACTAAATATCTAACTTTTTGTGGGGATGCATTCAATATTTAGTTAATATTATTTTCTTCTTGAGATTCAATGTTTTCAAGTAGATTTTTAGGAAATTCATTCAACATTGGCAGGTTAGCATTAAATGATTTTGATCATTCAATGTTCTTTAGCAAGTTAACTTTAAATATATAAATTATTATTAGTATCCAATTTATAAAAAAGATTTTAATTTGATTCTTTAATGAAGTGTGGTTACAAGAATTTAATTTTAATCAAAAAATGCATTTTAAAATTAAGAACAACAGTTTTAAAGAAAAATGCAATTATAAAATGAAAAATCAAAATTGAAAATTGTAATTTCAAATGAAGTTAAAACAAATTTTACATTAATATTTTTAAACATTATAAAATTCACATACAAATACTTTCAAATACTTAACTCTACCTACTTCTTATTTTTGAATATGGATGTTTATGGAAATTTAGAAATATCTGCGTTTTAATTTTAGGATACTAATTTTTTCAAACATAAAAAATACCAGTGGACATGGATATGCACTTTCAAATATTCAGTGGACATGGATATGCACTTTCAAATATTCGTAGATAACAGATATAGATTAATATGCAGATTTTTGTTTTCGAATACAGATGTGGATACAAAATTATCTTTATCATTTTGCATCCATTAACAACCCTATTTATAACCAAGTATTTTGTGAAGAGGTAGAAGCATTGAGTTGCTTAATATGCTTAACATGAGGGTGAATGGATAACTATGCTCGAGATTGGATATGTTATAGCAACTTGGTACGATGTTGTTGCTTTTAGTATTAGTAAACCAATAAGCTTGACATACCCTTGTTATGAGGTGAAATACCATCATTGTTGCAACAAGTAGAAATTGGAATTCCAATGTGTAAACAATAGTCGATTTGTGCATGTAAAAATACATTGTTTAGTTATTATTATAAAATTTAAAATTTAATGGTATTTTAACTATGGCACCCAAAAAAATCTTAGAACTAAATCATACGGTACCTCCAATCTATTCATATGGTTTGATGCTCGTTGTAAGGAAGTAAAACAATGGGAAGTGATATTACTGAATAGAAGACTAGCATGGAAAGAAATGAAAAATAATGATTTCTTAACAAAATAGGATTTGTTAAGAAATGAATATGTAATACAATATAATTATGTAACATTCAATTGAACATGTATTTGATTAGGATATCTACTTTGATTTTTGTTATATGAGGTATTGTTATTTGTAGCATATTATTTAATTTAATTTTTAGAAATTTATTTTGATTTATCTGTGAAATATGGTGTAGAGAAAAATTAGTTATGGAATATATAGACATGCAGCAGCATTTGAACGTAACTGTTAATTAAAGCGTTAACTTGGGAAAGACATTGCTAGAATGATCCATCGTACCTAATTATATCCAGGAGAGGTTTAAATATGGTGTACGATGACAACGACATTGATAGCTAATATGGCTATCATAATTTCATCGCCATATACAGGGTTCCTTCAAACATAGAGACTTTTTTACTTCAACACTAGGCAAAATAGGAGAATGGACGAAGGATAGATCAAAACCATGCAAACACTTGGAGTTGTCCATAAGTACCACCACACTTGGGTTTGATGTGGAAGGTATAAAAATGATGCTTAACCCTATTTTAGTCTTCCTAAAAATCTCGTTTGTTGTTGACACTATCACTGTGATTTTCTCATGTACATTATTGATTTTAATCGAACAAAAAGAATTTAGTAAAAATGTTTCTTATACTGACAGTGTGAAGTTCAGAAAACATAAAATCAAATAGGAAGAATCCAGTAAAAACATTTCTTATGGTGACAGTGTGAAGTTCAAATATTTCAGAAAGCTCAATACTAATAACATAACACAAATATTTTTTTATACCAAAATAATAATTTTCATACTACAACAATATATTCCATAAATAAATAGTAGAACATGAACTTCCACAAACAAAATGCTTACATACTAACACACCAAAAAATAGCATACATCAACTTAAACCACATGTTCGAACTATCCATCTTTATTAATAAAACATGCATAAATCTTTCTTGCTTTAGTTAGGGCTTTGCAGATTCTATTAAGATAAGTCAAAAACAAACTCTCCATAACAATGAAGCCAAGGTGATTCCTTCACCAAGCATACTATTAAGTTCTTCATAACTCTACAATTTGAATTGAAAATGGATTAGCACCACAAAAGGCAAGTGATTATACAAATGAAAATTTATTACTTGTCAGCATGTATAAATGATTATAGGAAGGTCGAGTGCTATGTTGAATTATTTGTTCGTTACTTGAATGGACTCTTAACATGGTAAAGGAAAAATACCAATCAAAATAATCATTTATCACCGTTTCATTTTATTCACATAGAGGAAGAGAATGGTATCGCTACTAATAACATGATTTGGCCACTCATTCCATATACTTTCTACAAAAGTCATAAAGGAATTTAAGTTTGAAGTAGTAGCACTTTGAGTCTTTTCGCTTGTTAATTGAATAATACGCCATGGAATATTTTTAACCCTAACAAACTGTTGCAAAACGCGAGTGGGATGATATGGTTCTACAACATTTAGGCATAATAAACAACTAGAATACCAAGTGCGACGATCTCCCTACACCACTGATACCTAATATACTTGAATGGTGCGCTATAATGGTATCGGGCTGATGCAAAGTGATAGTGAAGGGATAAAGTAACTAAAACTCCAAAGAAGAACTTATTGAATATCTCATAATGCATAGGATACTATACTTTCTTTCAGAGGCAAAATGCCATATGGAGAGAGCGTCCGTGATATATGGATCTTCGGTCGGGAAACCATAGCTAAGCTTTGTGGCTAGTCTGTGCCCTTTGGACTTTCAAACTTAGCAAACTGAAACATCAAAGTAGCTAAAGGAAGGAAAATCAAAAGAGAAACTGTTAGTAGCTGCGAGTGAGAGTGGAACAAGGTTGGAGATCGATCCATTCTATTGAAAACGGTTTCATTCAATCTAGATTTGATGATGGAAAAACCAATAAGCAGCAAGCGTAGGCTGTGTTGCCATAGTGAGCCCAGATGACTTAAAGTCAACAACCCGAGGTGTAAGCGTAGGCAATAATAATCACATAGATATAAAACAAGCAAAATAGTAGTGTAACTCAAATGAACCACCTAATCAGAGCATAGTAGGTTCGTTATAGTTATACAAACCACGAAATAGAGTTTATGCGCAAATAGTATTAGCATAGCACTTATAAAGCTTCGCAGTGCTACATAGCAAAAATATAGTGGATAAACTCCCAAAATAGATATACAAAAAATGTCGCTTCCTGCTCGTCCATTGTACGACTCTAGGCACTATCTCATACCTGCTATATAGTCTACTCATTTAAAAATACATGAGATAATAGAAGCAAAGAATAAAGCCTTAAGTCAGACAATAGTCTGGACCAAGAGATCATCTCAAGATACAAAAAAACCCGATATAATAAAAAGGAACATGAGGTAACCCAACTTGTCCCTGCATCTAGCACATAACATAATATATTACATTATCATTATATGGGTGTACTACACTTAGTACAATATGGGTATCGAGGTATCTGACATGGTAATACCTACGTCATATGAAATCCACCCAAATTACACAACAATCGCAACAGACACAACAATCATGACATACATAACAATCAAAGCAATCACAATGACCATCACTAAGGTCTCACATCACCACCAAGATGTCTTTGGATATATGATAACCTGTACGACTACCGCTAAGGCCTCACAGTCAGATTCAGTGCTCAATCATGTACCATTAGAAAAGTATTTCCCTCACTATGGTAGGCTAGACCATCAATAAGGTCTAGAATACATAAGTGAGCATCCTCATATATGATTACCCCATGAAACATACCTTACATTCAAAGTTAACAACGATCTCTTTAGTACACGACATGATAGTAGAACAAACTACATTCTACTCCATCACTTCACACTGTCGAACGTGCCTCCTTGGACCATTACTAAGTCCCACAAACACTTCACACTTGAAGTATTTGACCCAAATAATTCACATCATTGATATGTCAAAGTTCTGAAGGTCTCTAAACAACTCAAAGTCATGGACTCTCATAACATTAGTGCTAGAGTCACTGCTCAACTTCCCCATGTCGATCTCGAAGTAGATGTTGATTTTTCTTATCTGACATCTCGTTTCCTTTATCGTCAAATTGATCGTCATCGGTTATATGTACCGAATTGGGTGTCCAGAACAATAAGTAATCGATCACTGCACATGCCTAGAAAACATGCATAAAAATTCATCATCAAAAGTGACCGGTGCCAATCACTCCTAAGTGATCGAACTCGATCACTTTGGCTAAGCACTTAGCTAAGTTCGGCTAAGTGCTAAAGTATCCAAATTCGATCGTCCATCCTTCAAGCCCGAAGCACCTCCCACGTTTGTAGCTTCCTAGCCTGAAGCCTCCATCCAAATGTCTCAAGTCAACTTCACACATTCACATACACCAAAAAGTGATCGATGGTCCAAAACCATTCGTCGTAACTTGTTGGCCCAAAGTTTTTGAAGTCTTGGACCGAAGAACTACATTCCATAGCTCAAAGTAGCCATCTTACCTCATAAGCCAAGCACCAATACACACACTTGTGCATTTTCCACCGCCACCAACCGTTCTTCACCGAACGATCACCACAGTTCGGTGCCAAATGGTGGAACTTGGACAAAATTGGCCAATTTTTCTCTAACGTACTTTTGCACTCCTTTTCCATCTTTCTTAACTTTGATTTACATGTAAACACTCATATCTAAAATCGTTTGTCATTTTAAATCTTCGATGCAATGGTCACTCAATGCACTCAAATGAATAATACATTCATCAAACCAACCCTTTACAAGCATAGCACAATATATAAACATGATACCAATCAATATAATCAAGAATCAAGCATTTATATTACCTAAACTAACTATAAGGAAAAACAACGATCGATATGACCAAATAGCTAAAAATAGATTAAAATCTACAATTAATCTTTTAAATTCATTTCAAAATCAATGTTAGGTTTAGATCCATCAAAACATATTTTAACATTTGACATTTTAAAAACACATTTTAAACTATATTAACCAATATAATATAATGAGTGACATAATCTAGTCACATGGTTCGAAATAGCAAAAAAAATCGAGGTACATCGGTGATGAATAGTAAATGTCCTAGATTCTAAAGCTTAAATAAGTAGTTAGCTAATACTCTTGCTAATCTCTCTTTAATTAGTTGATTTAACTCTAGGTAGTAAGGATTTAAAATGCTTTTGGCTAAGGAGATGATTAATAGAGGTTTAAAATAGTTTTTTGGAAGTGGGAAAATGAGTAGGGGCTATCCCATCTAGTGTAATTATCTCAAATCCCAAAATGAGTTAGTGGGTAAGTATGGACTTAAGTTAACCATCCACTAATTTGTCCAAAAATCATCTTACTTCAAATAGTCATATCCCTAAACCATAAGGCCAAAATTTGTTATGAGCACTCTACCGAAAGAGAAACTATCGTATCTTTCATTTGGAAGTGGTTTCAAACCCTAATTCAGTAGATATCAGAAGTTATAGCTCTTACAAGTTTTCAAAGTCAAAATTGTCCAATAAATTTTTTAAGGGTGTAAAATGTCACTACTCAACATTACCCAAAGTTATAGCCTCATTTGACCCAATTTGGATTTTAAAATTATATTTTATGATCCTTGGATATGTAAAATATGGGTCGCTACACTCACCCTCCAATCCTATCAAACAAGGTAAGATCCAACAATATAGTTACCATGTATGCCTACAACTATAATCAAGAATAGCATCCATCAAACATGCACACATAAGAAAGTAAATATTACGTATACCTACCCTAGCATGTACCAAACTACTCTACATGATATCGAAAGTGAAAATAAATGCGATAAATAGAAAGTCTTATAGAGTAAAGAGATTTGGATAGGCGATCATCATGCTCTCTTAGGTCCCCCAAGTGCTATTGCTCTAGCTTTCATCCATTACCTTCACCAACTTCACAATCTTCCTCCTAAGTTGCTTCATTTCATGTCCAACTATATGACAATGACGATGAGGTCTCAAAGCTTCTAGTTCAATCTCGATATCATCTAGTTGATTTAATGTCACTACTGTGCCCACTCACAAATTTCTGTAAGTGAGAAATGTGGAACACATTGTGCACACATGCCATCTTCTAAGGTAAGTCGACTATAAGCTAGATTTCTAATCCTCTAAAGTATCAGAAAAGGACCTACAAATCTCCATGCTAACTTCTCCATCTTATCGAATCTAACTACATTCCTTAATGGAGAGACCTTGACAAATACATAATCATTGATAGAGAACTCCAAGTCTCAGCTCCTCTTATCAGTGTAGTTCTTATTATCTATCTTGGACAGCTTTCATCCATTGTTGAATGACCTCAGTCTTCTCATCGTTTCTTTAATCATTTTTGGTCTAAGCATCAGTTTTTTGTCTGCTTCCCACCGACATGAAGGAGCATTGCATGGTCGATCATATAATGCCTTGAATAGTGCCATACCAATTATAGACTGATAACCATTGTTGCATGCGAACTCCACCAAATGCAAATGATCATCCCATGAGCTGCCAAAATCGATAATGCAAGCCTACAAGAGATCCTCTAAATTACGATTCACTATCTCGGTCTGCCCATCAGTCTGAGGTTGGTGAGCTATACTTAAATGCAGCTCCATCCCAGATGCCTTCTATAAGCTCTTCCAAAATCCACTCATGAATAATTTATCTATTTCTTACATGCTCTTTGTCACACCTTGAAATTCCACTACCTACTCACATATAATTCGGCCAGTCTTGCTGCCATTTTATTGGACTTTATGGGTATAAATCTATCACTCTTCGTCAACCTTTCCATAAGGACCCAAATGCTACCAAACCCTCCTGTAGTCCATCAGTAAAATCCATTGATACCTATTTCCATGTTTATTGGGTAATCTCTAGTGGTTGCAACAAATCATTAGGCTTCTTCTACTCAGCTTTCACCAACTGGCAGTTCAAACACTACCAAATAAATGCTCCAATGTCCCTTTTTATCCGTTCCCAATAAAATGTTTTCTTAGCATCTCTGTACATTTTATTGTCTCTAAGATATGTAATCAATCTCGAATGATGGCACTCTCATAGCACATCACCCCTTAACCTATCAACGTCAAGTACAAACAATCTCCTATCTTTTTAGAGCCAACCATCTTGGTCGAATTCATATTACCTCATCTCCTCAGACTCTATTCTCTCCTCAATCTTAGCAGTGATCTTCGCTTGTTTAGCATCTAGTCTCTGACTAGCTCCGGCCCTCTCTATCAGAGTAAGTCTAATCGTTAAGTTCACTAACATCTCTAGCTCTAGCTTGCATCTCGGTCGAAAATCACAACTAACAATATGCTTAAGCTGCTTCCACTCTAGGAACATCACTACTAAGCTGGCATATCTCCTACTTAAAGCAGCAATTACATTTTCATTGTCATGTATAGGAAATGTCAAATTCATAAGAGATCATGAATTTTAATCGTCGCTGCTGGCGAAGGTTAAAATCCTTCTATGAGAAGAGGTGCTTCAACAATTTATGGTTGGTGAACAACTCAAACCTCTCTCCTAATAGATAGTTCATCCAAATCTTCAATATAAACATGATCGCTACCCATTCCAAATCATGAATTGGGTACTTCCTCTGGTGTGGCTTTAGTTGTCTACTTGCGTAGACGATAACCTTACTCTTTTGCATCAATACCGCACCCAACCTAGTACCACAAGCATCCGCGTATACCGTCATCTCCTAATTCCCACTTTAAATGGTTAACATTGGTGCATATCTTAACCTCTCCTTCAGGCTAACAAATGCAGGCTCACACCTTGCATCCTAAACAAAGGTCTAGTTCTTCTTCGTCAAATTGGTCAATGGTGCTGCTATCTTAGAGAAGTCCGTGATAAATTGCTTATGATATCTCGCCATTCCAAGAAAACTCCTCATGTTCATAGCGTTCTTAGGTCTCTCGCAATCCTAAAATACTGCAACCATCGCAAGGTCCATAGCAATGCCCTGCTCATGAACAACATGACCTAAGAACCTCACTTTCCTCCCCCAGAAGTGACATTTCAAAAACTTAGCCTTCATTCAGTGTTTTCTCAACACGTCTAGCAAAAGTCTCATGTGCTCCTTATGTTCTTCCTCCGTTTTCAAATAGACAAGGATATCATCCATGAACATAAGCACAAACTTATTCGGTTGATCCCTATAAACACGATTCATGAGATCCACAAAATGCTTGTGCATTGGTTAGCCCAAATGACATAACCAACCACTTAAAGAATTCCAATGGCATACGAAACATGGTAATCAGCACTCTCCTTCCTCACTATCACTTGATGGAGCTCCATCGCTGGATCCAACTGAGAAAACACCTCTGCACTATGGCGTTGATCGAACAAGTAATCAATACACGAGAATGGATACTTTTTCTTCCTCATCACTTTAATTAGCTTGCGGTAATCAACGTAAAGTCTCTGTGAGCCACCCGCCTTCATGGTGGACACTACAGGTGCTCCTCACTAAGATATACTTCTTTTGAATGAACTCATTTCTTAATAGGTCATTAACTTGCACTTTGACTCATGTTGCTCTTTGGGTGACATAAGTCTTAATGGCATAACTATTGGCCTCGCATCCTTCTCTAAGTGGATGCGAAATTCAATCTCCCACTATAGAGGTAATCCAGTCACCTCCTCGAACATGTCTGAATATTCACTCAGTATGGGTACTGATAACAATTCCTCATATAGGACCTCGAGCGAACATAAGAAGCTAACCATCATTGCATCCTTAGGCATGCATCTCAACTTCATCTTATGCTCATTACCTATCCTAATCGTCATTGAAAATCTTCCACGGTCCACTACGACTCCGTATTTATTCAGTCGGTCTATCCCTAATATGATACCGAATCCAACAAACTCAAAGGTAAAGCAATCACAAGAGAACATACATCCATGACTCAACAACACTATGTCGTGACAAACCATACACAAATTGGTCGAACCACACACAAAGTTCACCACTGCCAGAGGTCCGTCCGCTAAGTCAGGTCTCAATCCAAGTCTGTCTACTAGGTCACTACATATAAAGGAATGTAATGCACAAGTGTCATATTAAACAAAATAGGGATACCATAAATATAAAGCATACCTTGGCTAACAATGTCTTTCCTTTTATCTTTCCTTGATTGAGCACTCGATGAAGTTGGAATGACATTAATGGATGAGCAGACACAACCTGCTTATTCTTTAATGGTTAGGGATAGTGCTTCTTCAAATGTCCAACCTTATCACAATTGAAGCATTTTTTCGCAACCCTTTTGATTCTTTCAGTTCTTACTAAGGTGGCCTTTGCAATTAAAGCAGATAGACTCCCACTTGCCCTTCTTTCCATTGTTTATGTTCCATTTCCTTTTGCCACCCCTGCTCACTTGCGACTTAGGATCCTATTTGGCAATGATAATAGCCTTGGACTTTGGATCCTATTTGGAAATGATAATAGCCTTGGACTTTGGATATAGACTCTCATGTCGTAGGGCTTTCTTAACAAGCTTCTCGAACGATTCATCAATATGGTCCACTAGCTTTTCCCTGAGATGCTCATCCAAGCACATAATAAGCTTCTCATTCTTTTTCAACGTAGCATCGATGAATGACAAACTAAGCTTCAATAACATATCAAATTCAACCACATACTCTGAAACAGTCATCTCTCCATCTTCATATCTACAAACCTCCAAAGCAACATTGACTTCTGAGCTGCTAGTATGAACTTTTTCTTGAATCTAGCTTTGAACTGCTCCTAGGTAAACCAATCTTCAGAAGTAGAAATCTTCACAGCATTCTACCTTCCAATGGCCCGTCCCTAAAGTTGCCTAAAAGCCAACTTTCTCTTCATTGTACCTTCCAACTCAAAGTCCTCGAAAATGCGTTTGTAGGTGTCCAACCAATCATGCAGCTCCCTAGCTGATTCTATTTTAAAGAATGATCTACCTCTAAGGCTAGAATAGTCTTTGCTCAACTTAGCAAAGCCAGCCTATGCGCTTCCACCAGAGCACCACCACCAAGAGAAATAGGATCGCCCACTTAGGCAATTTGCATCATATTCCTCATCATCTCATTGAACATAATCAACATATCGGGGTTAGCAGATGCCCTTGAGCCCGCTCTATCCTCTAGTCCAGACACAAAGGTCCTTGCAGCATTTCTTGTTTGTTATCTCATTCTTACAATCTATAATAAAACTGACTAGTCTCTCAATAAGGAAACTTTCATAAATGGTACTTGTTAATACCACGGATATTGATTTTTGATGACAACAACCATATAAATATATTTACTAATGTCTTCCAAAGTTGTATAGAATATTTTACAGGATATTACATAGGTTTGCACAAGTACAAGATAATCGGATCTAAAGACTGATCAGTAAAGAGATTAGAGATCAAGATTTAGAGATGATCAAGATAATTGTACACTCATGAGTTTAAAGACAAAAGACAAAGAGTTCAAGACTATATATTATAGTTAATAGGCATTAGATAAATTTGTTAAAGTCTTTGAAAAACAACTTTCTTTTCTTTGAATACTCTCTCATCGGAATAATTATTTTCAAAATATATTTCTACAAATATTTTATAAAAGTTCTACATATTAATAAATATTTTTAAATGATTTTGCAAAATACCAGAATTTTATAACACTTTAAATGTATTACTGTTTTTGTCAAAATATAAGGGTATGTCAACATATCCTACCTATGTATGTCGACATATGTACCTTTGAAGAGTTGTTTTTTAAATTTTGAATCTACCTATGTATGTCGACATATGTACCTTTGAAGAGTTGTTTTTTAAATTTTGAATGGTTGTGATTATTGGTTCCATTCTTAGCAAATAGACATGTTCCTTCAAACAATATATAAATGGGACTGGAAAACGAATTTTTATAACTACTTTATTTATATTCTTCTTACTCCAAATTATCATTATATATTTCACAAAATCCACTTTTTATACTCTTCAGATTAACTCAAATTCAATCTCCACCTTACTACATTCAATCTCTATAGTCTACTAACTGATTTGCAATTATTCTCTATTTAGTTCAAAGATCAAAGTGCTATTAAAGGGCTATAAAATATTCTATATCCAAAGTATAACTATTTGTATTTGGAATCAATAACTCTCTACTACTATTTATGGGGGTATGCTTATTGCCCATTCAAATCAAATGGGCGTGCTTGTTACCCATTCAAATCAAGTGGGGTGTGCTTTTTTTTTGAGAGAAACGGGTGTGTAGCGCGTGGCTACACAGCCGGTTAATAGCTGAAATAGATAAGTAGTAGAGTTCGACCAACAGGCCTAGTCGATGGCCAAAATATAGTTTCACAACCCAGTGTGCAATATTTACAAGCATAGTAGCATTGTTTACACAAGAGTTAAGGTAAACATACAAGAGGCCTGTCCTCTGCCTCAGCAATAGAGTGGATTATTCCGCATTAGCATTGTCCCTGGATGACAGAACCCGAATGAAAGGCCTCCTGCGTGTAGAACCTGTCCAGAGAGAAAACAAGTGAGAGATTCGGTTACATATCCCATCAATATTGCAGTTAGGTTTATTGAATATGTGTGCATTTCTTTCTTTCCCGATACACCAACTGTAGATGGCAATGAAGGAGTCAAGATTCCTGTCCAGAGGGTTATACTGCCAATAATCAAAGAACTAGCGAAGAACAGGGATGTGGCCAAGGAGGGTAGCACTGGTCGTGGCCCAAATGTGATAGGAGAAGTCGCAGTCAAAGAAGAGATGGGAGACAGATTCATCTTGCATGGAGCACAAGGCGCATAGAGGGTCGATCAGAATATTCTTACACCTGAGTGTATCCTTGGTGTTGATACGAGCATGTATAAGGCACCATTGGAAAAATAGAATGCGGGGAGGGAGCTTGCATTTCCATAGTCTTGCAAAAGAGAATGACCTGCCAGGATGGTTGAGAAATGAGTAACATGAGGCAATGAAAAAGCCTTTCTTAGGAGATAAGGCTCAGTTGTAGTGATCTGGTATGTTGGAGAGTTGGAGTGAGAGAAGCATGTTCGAAGCTGATGTAAGCTCATTTAAGGTGTTAAGATCAAAGAGAGATGGGGGCATAGGCCGTGCGGGCCTATGTTTGAGGTCTCACCAACAGTTGCGATGGAGTGGGAGGTATGGGAAAAAAGGTTAGGGAAAGAGCGGGCAAGGGGAGATTGATCCTGCCATATGTCATGCCAAAAAAGACAACTACCTCCATTGCCCAAAGAGACATGAAATAGATTTTTGACACGTGGAATGGTTTGTAAGACGCCAGCCCAGAAGGGAGAAGGTTTGAGATGGGGGGTGGAATGAAGTACCAGATGAGGGTTAGAGTGGTAGTGGAGTTGAAGTATCCATTCTTTCCAGAGGAGATCACCCGGTGTAATAATGCGCCAGATCAACTTGGATAGGAGAGCTGTGTTGAGAGTGTCGAGGTTAGCAATGCCTAGACCACCATGATCCTGATCCAGACAGATAGTTTTCCAACTGATCAAACATTTTGCTTTATTGCCATTCCAGAGAAAAGATCGACGAATTGCGTCGATTTTATTAATAACCCAGTTTGGCAGTCTATGAAACGACATCCAGTATGACGGGAGGGCAGATAGGACGAATTTGACAAGGACAGGGCGGCCATCAGTTGATAGAGATTTAGCCTTCCAGGACGCGAGGCGAGACTCGATCTTAGAAATAAGAGGGAGCCAGTCCGGGCATGCAAGGCTAGTAGGATGCAGAGGGATTCCAAGGTAGGTGATGGGGAAATGGCCCAGATTACAGTTGAGAAGTGAAGCGGAAGAGGGACCGAGGTGATGGGAGTTTCCAAGCATGATGATGGAGCTCTTGTTAAAGTTAATGGATAGGCCGGAGATAAGTCCAAAGACATAAAGAAGGACTTTAAGACAGTGAATTTGAGCAGGTTCAGGGGAAACAAGCAGTATGGTGTCATCCGCAAAATGGAGATTAGAGACTGATAGGTTCGAATTTGGGAGCTTAATGCCTGCTAAGAGATTGTTGGATGTTGCAAGCTTGACCACGCGGTTAAACACGTCTGAGATGAGGACAAAGAGAAGTGGAGATAGGGGTTCGCCTTGCCTCAATCCACGAGCTGACTTTATATGACCACCCAGCGAGCCATTGATGGAGATTGATGAAAGACTTGTATTGAGAATGCACTGTATCCATTTACACCAAGTGTCAGAAAAACCTCTGTGTTTCATAAGGGCTAGCAAAAGGTTCCAGTTTACAGAGTCAAAGGCTTTGGAGAAGTCAAGCTTGAGTAAGGCTCCAGGGGTGTTTGAGAAGTGACAAAATGAGATGACTTCCTGTGTGGCTGCCACAAAATCAAGGATGTTGCGGCCAAGGATGAAGGCCGATTGTTCGACCCCCACCAGAGAGCCAATGACACTTTGGAGGCGATTGGCCAGGATCTTAGTGATGATCTTGAAGGTGGTGTTGAGGAGGCTGATGGGTCGAAAAGAAGGGAGGGAGATTGAGCCTGGGGTTTTGGGGATCATGATGATGTTAGCATAATTTATACAAGCAACTGCGGTGGGATTGTTTTGAAATTCATGGCACATTTCAATGATATCAGATTTGACAACTCCCCATAAGTGTTTGAAGAAAAGGGGCCCAAAGCCATCCGGACCTGGGGCTTTGTCGTCAGCCATATCCCTCAAGGCTAACCAAATTTCATCTTCCGAGAAGGGATGGTCGATGGAAATCAGAGTGGGATTGGGGTAAAGGAGGTTCCAGTCAATGGGCGGGAGCGAAGGAGACGATTTGCCTAGAATATTTCTGTAGTAATCAGTGAATAGGTGGAGGATGTCAGATTGGTCAGAAAAGACAGTATCATTATGACAGATTTCAGAGATGAAGGTGGATCTACGACGGCCGTTGGTAAGTCGATGGAAGAAAGCAGTGTTTTTATCTCCCTCTTCAATCCATTTAGCTCTGGAGCGTTGTTTCCAGCCAATCTCTTCCTGCCTAATAAGTCTGTCCAATTCGAGTTCTAGTTCTCGAAGGTGATTAGATTCAAAGGCAGATAGGGGGCGGGATTCTTCCAGAATGTTAAGATGTAGGATGTTATCTTGGGTCGCCGCAATGCGAGTCCGGATCGAGCCCCAAATGGATTTGGCCCAAGGCCGGGTTAGCTTTCTAAGTGATCTGAGTTTGAAAACAATTCGAGCTGTAGCCGACTGAATCCGAGAGGTTTGGGACCATGCTGTCTTAACAAAATCGTCAAAAGAAGGTTCAAGGAGCCAAAGGCGTTCAAATCTGAATGGTCGCTTAGAGGATGGGTTAGAGCCTGAGTCAAGAAGCAGAGGGCAGTGGTCAGACAAGGTGGTGGCGAGGCCAGTAACAATAGAGAGGGGGTGGAGGTCATCCCAGGCTGGATTGAAAAGGAAGCGGTCCAATTTTGCTAAGGCAGGATCATCTCTATGGTTAGACCAGGTAAAAAGTCGGTTGCTGATAGGTGGGTCAATGAGGACGTAGGAGTTGATAAAGTCATTAAAGGCCGCTGAGTCTTGTGAGGTGTTTTCGGAGTTCCTTTTAGAGGGAGATATGGTCGTGTTGAAATCGCCACCAATGATCCAAGGACCATTGATATGCGAGGCGAAGTCTACACAGTTTTCCCAGAGGACAGATCTGTCAAGGGTGTTTTGGGGACCATAAATATTGGAGAAGAAGTAGAGTATGCCCTAGTAAAGGTGGCGTAGGATAACATGTAGGGCAGCATGATGAGAAATGACTTGGCAGAGAGACCAAAGCGATTCATTCCATGCAGTAATAATGCCACCCCTTGTTTCAGAAGCGTCTATGTGGGCCCAGCCAGTTAGGTAGGGGCCGCATAATAACCTGAGATGAGATGGGGATGGGTTCGCAAGTTTGGATTCTTGGATAAATAAGATGTCGATTTTTTATGGGGTTAGGATAAGATTGATGGCCCGACATTTAGACGGGTCCCCCAAACCCTGAACATTCCATGAGACAATTTTCATTGGGAACGAGATAGACGCTCGGTTTCTAACGATTGCATGGCCGAATAGTGTTTGTCAGATAGAATAATACCCATGCAACATGCAATTTTTTTATTTAATTTAGAATTAGCAGAGGAAAACACACCAGGTTTAAAAAAACTACCCGAGCTACCAGGGAGAGAGTCTGTGTAGTTCAGTCGGTTGCTTCGTCGGACGAGGGTCGGGGAGAGTGATGCAAATCGCTGAGGAGCTGATGGGGGATCGTGGTTGGATGGTTGAGCTGCTGGCTCGGGAGATGACGGCTCATGCAGCCGGGGGGGAGGGGGGTCTGGAGGTGCATTGGGACGGAGAGGTCCAAGTCAGACAGTGGGTCCCAGCGGTGCTCGGTGACAGGCCAATCAACCCATCTGTTTGGGCCCACTACTTCGAAACAGTCATCTAGTATGTTGTTTTGGGGGGAATAGGGGGATTCGGTGGTGACATAGAGGCTTCATGATTCATAGCATCAAAGCGATCGTCCGGGTCCGACTGACCCGCGGGGAGGTTGAGGGGCTCCGAGAAACATCGCCACTCACGATCGAAGTCAGTGCCCATAATGTGTGTCTCTGGCCGTCTCCTAGGGTACTCGTGATCCTATCGCTCCACTGTAAGCAAGTGATCCGCATTGTTGAGTCTAGCAACGAAAGTAGATGGAGTGATAATGCCTCTAAAGAATTGTATTTGTAGATATTGGTAGCGATGGTTGAAGTGGGCCCAATCACATTCGTCAAGGCTTATGACACAGCCGATGGGACTTAGAGCTTCTCGCACTGCTTCCCGGTTATCCCTCAGGAGCTCAGGAAAGCCATGCAACCTCGCCCATGACTGGGGCTCGAGGATTGGTGCAGTCGGAGGCGCAAAGTTCGACCAGGGTTGGATGGGAACCGTGCCCGAGTTTCCTGCTTTGGAGATAGACCTTAGTTGCAACGCTCTTTCTCGAAGAATAATAGAAGGGCTGTATACAAGAAAGCAGTTGTCGGATAGGATCCATATTGGCCATTCTCGGAAATGGAGGTGGGATGTCAAGGTAATGGAGAGGGTCTCTATGGTCTAGTAGCCGCTGATAATGGTAGCTGTGAAGTATTTAGAAGGGTCATCCATGGGGAAGTGATAAGAAGTGAGGGGTTGGGGAGAGCTAAGAGAAGTGAGGGGTTGGGGAGAGGTATGAGGAGATGGTTGCGTGTGGAGATGAGTTTGAGTTGAATCTTTTTGCTTGCCAGTAGATTTTGGGGCGCACTTAGGCTGCGCGAGATAATTTGCCTCGGGAGCTGGTACTGCATGCACGGTAACCGAAGTGTTTCTTTTATTGGGACAGGTCAGTTGTGAATGATCGTAGAATCCATAGAAAAAACAATTCTTTGTATCCCTACAGTCTTTAGCCACGTGGTCTTTGCTCGCGCACCGAAGGCAACGACGTTTGGACTTCAAAAATTCAACAGTAGCGCAGGTCAATTTGAATATGGGAAGGAATCGATGGCGTTTGATCACCGGAGGGTTTTGGAGTAGGGGAGGACGAGGAGGGGAGGCCGCCACCTGAGTGAAAGTTTTCACCGAAGTTGATCTAATGGGATGGACCGCTTGATGACGAACCGGATGGTTTATAGGCCGACGTACTGGATCGCTAGGGGTAGCAACCGAAGGGAGGATGCGGATAGGCGGAGGACCCGACCCACCGGGTACCTCCGCACGTGGGGAGGACGAGGCTGGGAATGGTAACGGGGTTGAAAGGGGGGGACAGGGATGGGGACGGGAAGCCATTTGGTTTTGTTTCTCACGAATTTTTTCCAATGTTTTAATATGGACGAGGGTATTAAGTGGGGTGTGCTTATTGCCCGTTTAAATCAAGTGGGTGACCTTGTTGTCCGGTTAAATCAAGAGAGTCCACCTTGAGCTCGAAAAGTCAAGAGGGTGTATCTTGTTGCCTTGAAATCAAGATTGTATTATATTTGCTTATTACCTGATTAAAGTAGGCATTTGAAAGGAAATTTATATAGATATTGTATAGGACTGGTCGTAGGATTAGTCAATCTGAACCAGTATAAAAATCTTGGTGACACCTCTCTTACTTTTACTATATTTATTTATATTTGTGACTGCCTATTAATATATATATCTGTGTTTTGAATTAAATCTAGAAACTATTTAGAATAGTTCGATATAAGTTAGAAAACACTATTCACCCCCGTCTAGTGTTAAAGTAGACTTAAGATCCGTTCATGCTAGTATAATTTATACTACATTGTTTCCCACATTTAGGATCAGAGCATTAGGCTTCCAAAAATTCATTATTTGATTTTTGAAAATTATAAATGGCTAGTAATACTAGGAGTACATTATTTGATATTTTTAAAGAAAAACAAAGTTGTAAAGTCCATATGTTACCCTCAAATAGATTAGGAACTAATAATATTGAAGTCACTTGATAATTTGAAAGTGTATAAAGTAAAATTGCACGAACAGGTATGTTATATGGAAGATAACAAACAGACACCTGATAACCATACATCACAAATCAAGAAGGACAAATGGATACTAGACAGTGGATGCTCAAGGCACATGACTGGAAATTCAGAGATCTTAAAAGGCATTGTTTACAAAGATGTAGGAACAATTAACTTTGGAGATAACTCAAAAGGATACATCATCGGCATTGGCAACGTCGGTAACTCTAGAACTCCTATTATTTCTAACGTTTTGCTAATTAGGAATTTAAAACATAATTTGCTTAGTATTAGTCAATTATGTAATAAGGTTTTCAAAATTAAGTTTGAAAAAGGCATTTGCCACATTGAGTATAATAAGTCTTGAATTATTTTTGAAGGAGATAGGAAATGTAACATTTACATTTTGAATATGAAAGTGTCTAATGATAATCTCTGTCTTTGACCGAATACAATGACCCTTGGATTTGGCACAAATAATCTAGTCATTTATATTTTAAATATTTATCCAAAGTAGTTAGATATGAACTTGTTAGAGGACTTCCAAAAATAAGTTTTAATGTCAATAACCTATGTGATGCTTGTCAACTTGGAAAACTTCGCAAAAGTTCATTTAAATCAAAAGACATGATTTCAACTACACAATCCTGAGAACTTCTTCACTTAGAGTTGTTTGGACCATCACAAATACAATGAATAAATCATAATAGATATGTTTGTTATAATAGATTACTTTTCAAGATATACTCTGACAATATTTCTTAAACATAAGAGCGATTCATTTGAAATGTTTAAAATTTTCACTAACAAAATTCAAAACCAAAAGTCAGTTAAAATTAAAACGATAAGAAGTGATCATGGAGGACAATTCAAGAACATTTTTTTTGAAAACTTTTGTAATAAGAAAGGAATTACACATATGTTTGCGCCAAAATTGGTCACAAACACCCAATTGTCGATGAAAGCACCAGTTCACAGTCACAGATTACAGATAACAAGTATGTGGAGAATTAAAAATGAAGAACACTCAGAAAATTAAAAGGAAAGCAGTAAAGAACACAAAGTTTATAGTGGTTCGGCAATCCGGCCTACATCCACTTTGAAGTTGATGATTTTATTGATGTTTGCTTGCTGACTACAACGAGTTACAACTGATTACAACAGCAAATTTCGAGTACAATGATGGTTCCTGCAGAGTTTGGACGTAGAAGAATCAAAATATCCCCCTTTCTGTAGGCTCTGGGATGCTATTTATAGGTGTAGGCTCCAAATATCTCGCTCAGATCTCGGGAGACCTCTTCGGGCACGTGCGCAGGCCCACGCGATCGATCCCGAACGATTTTGACTCGATCCGTGATCGACACGAATGAGATTCATATCGATCCAAATCTCTCCCAATTGAGCCGAGATCGATCACAAACATTATTTAGGTTGTACGCAAGCTCCTGTGAAAATTTGGTGGCATTTGGACATGTAGATCTCAAGATATGATCGACACGAATTTGAACTTTCTTTATGCTACTTGGTTCGTATCGATCAATTCGCATCGATACTTATTCGCATCGATACTAAGCACGTGCGCGTTGGTGACGTGGCTCTATTTTCAAGGCTTGATCCATTTTCCATGCCGTGTTGAATGAGCCTTCATCCTTTTCGAACTCCACTCGTATCCATCCATATTATTTCATTCGCATCCATCTGCTCCACCCTTTGCTCGCATCGTTGGTTCGTATCCATCGAAGTGACTTCATTCGTGTCCATTTTCGTATCGATGCCAGTGGTGTACTTCGTATCGATTCTATACGTGTTGATCGATACGAAGTAACCTTAGGTGATGGGAGTGGAGTGCATACTCAATCGATACGAAGAAGATGCAAGATGATGTATACGAAACAGGGTCTTTCATGGATACGAACAAGGCCGGCAGATGGATACAAACTACATTATCAGGATGGACGGATACGAACGAAACCTTACCCTTGTTGGATACGAGCTAGATGGAAACGATGGATACGAAGTATGGTTACTTGGACCGACACGATATTCGATCAAAGAAGGCCATCGTTGATCGATACGAACATGATGGATACGAAGTGATGGATGTGATTGTGTTGTTTTCCTTGACTTGTATCGACCATATCTTGAGCATACGAACTCGGATTGACCTTAAATTTGGAACGTAGCCTCTCCTAGCCTCGTCCATCATTCCCAAGCGATCCCGTCTAGATTGGAGCCCGGTCAAATTTTGACGACATCGATTGTAGTCTTGTTTCCAATTGATCTCCATTCCTGATATCCATCCTTTCCAGCCAATTTGTGGATATCCCGGCCTTGACCAAAAGGTGGGAAAACATTTTCCCCCCAAAACATGCCTTGTGGTAAGAAGGTGTGTTTTGAAAAGCTCCGAATCCAACATCCAAATTCAATATTCCATTCATAGCCATATCCAAGTCCGTGACTGCTCCGAGTCAATGCCTGATTCAATGTCCAGTAACCAAATCCTTGACCTTTTTGGGCCGATATCCGAATCCGAGACCACTCCGGGTCCATGTCCAATCCCGGCCTCGACCCTCCAGTCAAGGGCTTAACCTGTGATTATATTTCTCTGGCCTCGACTTTTAGGTCGAGGGCTTGATATTCTCCGGCCTCGACTCTCCGGTCGGGGACTTTTATATTCTCCGGCCTCGGCTCTCCGGCCAAGAACTTTACATTCTCCGGCCTCGACTCTCCGGTTGAGGACTTTTTATATTCTTCGGCCTCGACTCTTCGGTCGGGACTTTTATATTATCCAGCCTCGACTCTCCGGTCGAGGACTTTTATATTCTCCGGCCTCGACTCTCCGGCCAAGGACTTTTATATTCTCCGGCCCTGACTCTCCGGTCGAGGACTTTTATATTCTCCGGCCTCAACTTTTATATTCTCCAGTCTCGGCTCTCCGGCCAAGGACTATTATATTCTCCGTCCCCGACTCTTCGGTCGAGGACTTTTTTATTCTCCGGCCTCGACTCTCCGGTCGAGGACTTTTTATATTGTGTTTGAGTCCATTCCATCGCTCTCCGGCAAAGGGACTCATAATTCGCGATTACTGCCCCATCTCTCCGATCGGGACCGTAATCGCGAGACCTGTATTATTCATTACATTAATCCAAATACAACCATTCAAAATAAGAGTTTTTATAACTAGGGAAAACCAAATAAATGTCTGTACATCCAAGGAAAAAACAAAAGTTTTCAGGAAAACGAAAAAACAGGATTTCACAGACTCGAGCAACATGGTTTATCATCGTTTCAGAGCATGCCTAGGGACCGTCCTCGATCCCGTACATGTGTAAATGATTTAGTCGCATTACTCCGAGTTCTATTACTTATTCCAAGCCATAAATCTATTTAGTTTATAACAAGTTGACGTTGCCTAGGTCCAGTGCCATCCTCGTTCAAGGTGGGCGGTGGCCGTTCCTGTTCCACTGCCATAGCTCGATTCCTTACATACTGCTGTAGATGACCATTCCTTACATGCTCCTCAATGATATCCCTCAAATGCCTGCAGTCGTTCGTGTTGTGCCCATCCAGCTCATGGAATAGGCAATGCCTTCCCGATGCCCGTTTGTAATAAGAAGGTTCCCTTCTAGTTGGCCTTCGATACTGGAGGTGCCCTCGAGTGTCCAAATAAATCCTTTCCAGAGTTTCAGTCAGATCCGTGTAAGAAGAAAACGTTGACTCCCTCCATGGCCTTTTTGAAGTGCTACCGTTATATTTCATTTTCCTTTTGCCTTTGTTGTCTTTGTTTGGATTTTCTCTGGGTGGACCTCCATCCCTTACCGCATAAGCTTCAGCCTCTCTCCCTTCTCTCTCTCAGCCTACGCATCTTCCTGCCTTAGAAATTACTCCGCCTCATGATAGAACTCCCCAAGATCCCTCGGTGGGTCCCATTCCAATGATATCTTGAAATTCGAATTGTCTGCAGTTCCTGAAACCACTGCCATCAAAACCATCGACGGATCAGGTCGATCCACCGAAGCCACTGCCGCATTGAATATGGTCAAGAAATCTCTAAGTGATTCTCCTTTCCATTGTTTCATTGATATTAAAGTCATCACGTTCTTGGGTCTGGCTATATGGACCCGAAACTATCTCATAAACCTTTCAATCAACTCCGTCCATGTGCCAATAGACCACTTCCGTTGAGTTCAGATCGATACTACGAATTAAAATGAGTATAAGCATCGCTATATTTGGAGATCGGACGATCCGTTGGCCAAAACAATCTCGAAATGCATGACATTATCATCTCGAAGCGCTGTCTCGGATAGTGACGAAATTTATACCAGTAGGATCGAAATTTTTTGGTGATGTACATCGACGAGTTTCGTGGTAACCAGATGTCTCGTGTGACCGTGTGAGCTCAAAACATACGACGGTTTATTTGAGAAATCAAATAAATAATAATATTATATTAATAATCACTAAACCCTCTCCCACTCTAACCCATTACTGTTCCATTGCCTAGAACACAAAAGAATGATCGCCACTTCCTTAAATCATTCAGAAAATTAAATTGAACGATTTACTCAATGATAAATCATGAATCCATGTCAATTGAGTTTGTATGGAAGAGAGCCTCATGTCTATGGGGTCGAGATGGAATGTGGCAGTGACTGGCGACATCAACCACCTTTTGCCGTTGACTAGGGTTAGAATTTAGAGGAGCTACAGGCAATTTCAGGCGAAATAAAGACTGCCATTGTTTTTCTACGTCCACCTTTCCACCAAGATTTGTCAAACTCGATGCACCATAGTGAAACGCGTCAATTGCCTATAGCAAAGGAAGGCACTATGTCGCGATTCCATAGTTCGATCGAGCTTCATTTCATTGAGTCCAGGGCGAAGAGTTCGCATAATGTGATGTGTTGGCAAAGATGGTTAAGCGTTTCGTCGTGTGTAGGTCGAGAAATCAAGAAGAGAAGGTGTTGAATAAAGTGGGTTTACTTGTGCATTTGTGCGCGTACAGGAATTGCTATTTGGGGAAGAAATATTATTAAAGGGGATTAAGGTAATTAAGTGTTAATTAATTATAGTTAATTAATTAACGTTTTATATTTAGATCCTTATAACATTCATATCTTTTGTGTACGAGGTCTGTTTTGGGTTTGGTTTCTTACGTTACGCTCATGATGGAGAGCTATACGACTTGATGTTGGACTGGTCAGGTTTTGTTGAAGTGGGTGATATTATCTCTCACCATGCTATGATTGTTAGTATAGTGTTAAATGACATTTTGAGATGATTTCTAACTTTAAAACGTGATTCTTAATATATTTGAATCTACATCTTATTTTATAAAGGAATTTAAAAGTGTTTTTAGATAGTTTTAAATTAAATACCATATTTTTCCCATTAACAGACCATTTTGATGATATTGCTAGATTTAGGCTATTTTGGTATTAATTCCACATTGGTTGCTTTAGCCGTATTATATGCATTGTATGCATGTTATTATAGATGTATGTAGACCATTATAGATGTTGTTATGCTTTTAGTTGCATGTATGCTTGTTTGCTTAGTTTGGTTGAAAACGCCATTCGCATGCGATATAGTATTAAAAAATATCATGTAGGATAGGATTTCGTACGTTGAATTTCATGCAGCCGATTGATCTGATGATGAAAGATGGACTTTAGGATGTGCTTCGGATTTCAGGATAGATGCCAGAAATTTTCATTTGGTTTGTGCTTAGCCATTTTTGGCTAAGTGCACTACCAAAGTGGTTGTTATGGACTACTCTAGAGTGGTCGATATCTACCACTATTGATGATGGCCAATTTGGCCAATTTTGACGTGGACGATGGAGAGGCTCTGAAGAGCATGATGTGATGGTTCGTTCGTTCATTCGACATTTGATTAATGCAATGGCTCTTCGACGAGTGGTTTTGGCAGTGAAGCGAAGATGTGATGCTTCGACGCGATGACTTCACGATTCGATTCGATGATTCAATAATGGGAAATGATGGCTTTGATGATGGATAGCTACACTTTGGGATGTAGAGTAGTCGGACTGAAGAAACTGTTGGTGGAAGGTTATGGGATGCATGATGACATTCTGTGACTAATGATGGCTATCTAAGATAGTTCCCAACCACGACGACTTCAGATGGGAGTTGTAAGAATAGTTCCGGTATGAGCTCTGCTATGGATAACGTGTGCAAAGGGATCATTAGGTTTTAATGTGTACTCATGAAGCAAGAGAATATGTGATGATATCCGTTGGGTTACGAAGTATGCCCTGTATACTTCACTTAGGCATATGAGGAAGCCCTAGATCACACGATATTTCGATCTGTTTACCCTGGACCGTTTACAAGAATGCAGTCTAGTTCTTGGTCTACTGAATGGCAAGGATTCGAGTACCGAGAAACCTGGATGTTGAGTAGTCCTTGACTCTACAGTGGTGGTCATACAAGTATCATATATCCAAAGCACCAAGTGAGTGAATGTGAGGATGGATGCTATGTTTATGTGATTGTTATCACCTTACGGATGTCACACAATGCAGATATTATCAATGTAGATATTTAGACACCCATTAGTACTATGACGTGTACTGCACCCACGATGACTATGATTGAGTAGCATATATCATATGTTATGTGCTAAGTCTTTGGATGCAGGGACATGTCAAGTATAATTCTTCATGCCCTCTGTTCCATATGTTATATCGACTTTTATAGTATTTTGAGAATGTTTATTGATCACACCAGACTATTATCTGACTCGATGTTTTATGCTTTGCTTCTTATTACCTTGGGTACTCTTAAACGAGTAGACCAGATAGCAGGTGTACATGGTACATGGAGTTCTATAGATGGACTAGCAGGAGGTGACGCTTTCACATACTTTTATTTTGGCTTATTATTGCATATTCCATTGTGTGACACTGTGGAGCGTTGATTGAGTTGACTTACTATTATTTGAGACAGTTATTAGTTAAATTTATTTGTCAGTTGTATAAACTCTATTACTATTTTGTATAACTGTATGAGTCTGTGTACTCTAATTATGTGGTTCATTTAGTTATTACTGCCTTGCCTGTTTAATATCTATGACGACTATTATATTTTATTCGATGCAATGTGGGATATACGACAGGTTATGTGATTGTTTGATGTTTTCTTCTTTATATTCTCTTCATTATCTTCTCTTCTTTTTTATTCCTCTTCTTCTATTTCTTTTCCTTGACAATCGTCCTATATCACCCAAATACTCCAACAACCCACTATTCAGTTATATGAGCATCAGAGGTGTAGGGCAGTCGTTACATTTGATTTTAGAGGTTAGGTTACGTGATTAACCTGAGTTGATAACACGATCCAGTAGAGATAGCGTAGGAGTTGTCACCTTAAACTGGATCTAGTGCGTCTGTATATATATACACGAGAGAGTGCATATTTGTTATATATTTTAGTTTTCAAAACTATATAGTATTATATATATGTTGTGTTGCACATACAAGTACCATTGATGTAGTTTTTCTTTATAAGAGACTGACCATTCATATTATATATAAAGATTGATCTGGCATATGAGAAATGCTGTTATTGACTTTATCTCTAGAGTAGACGAGTGGGTAGGATCGGGGACCTTTAACCCTGATTTATAGAATATGTTCACTAAGATGATGTGGAACATTATCTAGAATGCCTAAGTTTCTTCAAATGATTATGTTGCTTAAGTGCAAATGCCTAGAATCGACTTTGCCGAGCTGTATAAAGACTACATGAGTCTAGGATACAGACCATTCCTTGGAGCAGAGTCAACTATTGAGATGCAAGACATGATGGATATTTGCGAAAGAATCTTTGATGACTTGGAGTCAGAGGATGCAATAAGGCAGTAGTTAACATCTAGATGACTCCAGGGACGAAAAATAAACTGGTAGAGTGCCCTTATAGCTTTGACTCCCTAGCGATTTACTTGGGATTAGTTCATAGTTTACTTCGAAGAAAATTTATCTCGACTTTTCAAAAGTTAGTGTTATTTAGGAAGTTCGCTGACTTAAAATAAGGAAAAGTGTTTATGCTAGAGCAAGTGGCCAAATTCGATATGCCATTGAAGTACGCTCTATCTTTCATTGATGCTCCACTTAGAAAGAATGATAAGTTTATCACTAGGTTGAGCGATCATCTTGGGAAGCGATTGATTGGTCACACTGATGAGGGCTTAAAGAAGTTGATCGAGAAGGCTTTACGACTTGAGAACCTATATCCAATGTAGAAGGATTGTCCCGAACTAGCTAAGCCAAATAGTCAAGGCATATGCATTGAATGCCATTCCGATTTCTTTAAGTGTTCCATCGACGAAAGAGAAGGGAAATGGCATTACTATCTAGAGTATGCTTTTCATTTATGGTGTTCCACATGTATTTTATTCGACGTTGACATTTCATATTCCTTCATATATATTGAATTTGATAGACATATTGGGATTGTGACCCGAGATATTTAACCGACCTTTAATTATAACGGACCTGGTTGGGGCTCAGCAAGCTTATGCATGATTTGTCAAGACTTAGCCTTATCGAGTCATGGATGTTTGTTTGCTATTGATTTGGTTTGGGTTTAATTAGGTTCAGTATTATAGTATGGGAACGACTGGCTGAAGGGGTATGGAATAGTGGTGGATTATGAGAGACCATTGGTGCCGATAGGGGGGATGAGGGGACGGTAGTGCTAGGCTGCCTACTGGACGATGACATGATGGTCAGTTTTCTATATTCGCTCGATGCTCCACCTGACGAGTTGCCATTAGTGCCTATTGCTAGGGAGTATCAGGACGTATTTGATGAGGTGACCGGATTACCACCATATAGGGATTGAGTTCTGTATCGATCTGGTTAGAGGTGCTAGACCAGTAGTTATACCTTTAAAGCATATGATGCCCAAAGAGAAGGAGAAGTTAAAGGTGTGAGCGGATGACCTATTGAGGCGAAGGTTTATTAGTAGAAGTATATTTGAGTGGGATGCACCTATAATGTTCACCACTAATGCGGATGGCTCTTTGATGTTGTATGTTGATTACCATGAGCTAAATGGGATGACTAACAAGTATCTACTCCTGCTTACTGATGGCTTGTTCGATTAACTCTATGGTGCGAAGGTGTTCTCTTGGTTGGAATTTGTGATGGGGTTTCATCCACTGAGAGTAGCTAGAGAGAGTGTGTTGAATACAACGTTTCGTATGCTGCATGGATTTTTGAGTGGTTGGTTATGTCGTTCGGGCTAACTAATGCATCAGCATGCTTTGATAATCTCATAAACCTTGTTTCGAAGGATCACCTGAGTAAGTCCATGCTTGTGCTCGTTGATGAAACTTTCGTCTACTCATGGATGAAAGAGGAGCACAAGACATGATTGTATTGAAGGTGTTGAGAAATACACCGATTGGTAACGAAGTCTTTGAAGTATCACTTCAGGAAAAGGGAAGTGAGATGCTTGGATCATGTTGTTTCAGAGCAGGACATTTCTATGGACACTGTTGCGATTCAAGACAGAAGCATTGCCTGTAGGGGATGATTCGAGAGGTGAGAGTTTAGCCTCTTGATTTAGGAGTTCAGAGTGCTATCAGACTTCCAGAAAGTAGTCACGATAGTCGAGAATTTGAGTAGACCCAAGAGTGCTACATATGAGAAATTTCCTTGGATTGGCGAGATGTTATATACGCTTTACTAAGGACTTCTCAAAGGTAGCGACACCATTAACCAATTTGACAAGAAGAATCATATTTTTTATTTGGGATGCGAGGTTTGGACATACGTTTGTGAGTTTGACAGAGAGGTTGACAAGGGTGCCAGTGTTAGGCCGAGTGGGAATGAAGACTCGATAGTACTCATATATGCTTATGGTACTTGACTAGGTGTGGTATTAATGAAGAAAGGTAAGGTTGTCACATATGCTAGTTGACATCTAAAACCGCACGAGAGGAAGTATCCGACTCATGATTTAGAGTTGGCAGTGATAGTATTCGCTTTGGCGATTTGGAGGCTCTATTTATTAGAAGAGGGGTTCAAGTTATTCACTAATCCTACATCATTGAAGTTTTTCTTCTCCAAGAAGGATCTTGACCTTCGCCAGTAGCTAAGGTCAGAGTTCTTGACCTCCTACGACTTTGATATTTCCTATACGCCCATAAGGGAGATACATTTGCTCATGCTTTGAGTGGAAGACATGCCAGTTTGAGAGCGATATTCCTAGAGTGGACATTGCTTGAGTTTGTTGCTGGTTATGACTTCAGAACTCGATGTGAGCTACGGCCAAAGATGATGGCTAGTTTGACAATCAGACCTGCTTTGATTTAGCAGATCGGTACTAGTCAGAGGTGTGAAGCTAGACTAGTGAAGACCATGGCTAAATTAAAGGAATGAGTAGTGTCTTTAGAGGTGATGCAGTGCGGACTCGACCGAGACAGTTACCTCCATAAGGATGAGATTTTGTTTGTTTCTGATGTCGATGGGTTGAGGGATGAGGTGCTACAAGAGTGCTCGCATTCGAAATTGACTACAAATCCCGATGATAATAAAATGCCCCATGATATGAGGAAGACATTTTATTGGAAAGGGATGAAGAAGGACGTCGAGCATTCATTTCGAGATGAATGAATTGTCAGCTAGTAAGTGCTGAACAGAAGAGACCAAGTAGTTTGCTACAACTGCTTCAGATTCTAGAATGGAAATGGGAATATAAATTGATGACTTTATCTATGGAATGCCGAAGACTATAAGAGAATATGATAGAATTTGAGTCAAGTCGATAGATTGACGAAGAATGCTAGATTTATATTTGTTAAGTTACGTAGAACGGTATCCAAATTAGTCAATTTATATGTGAAGTGGATTATTCGATTCCACGTTGTGTAAAAGAACATTGTAAGTGGCTGAAACATGTTTTCCACTAATAGGTTTTGAGAGAACTTACAAGAGACATTGGGAAATTTAGCACCGAATCAACTAGAAGATATCAAGATTGTACTAGAAACTTCGAGACCTCGTAAGCCTATTCATATCGATAAACGTGATACGAAACAGTTTAGAAGGAATGCTATGGAGTAGTAAAGGTTTAGTTGAGTGAAAGCAACAGTGATTGCATATGAAAGACAAACAAGAGCATGAGGATCGCTTGTCAGGAGCTCTTTACTTGGTGAGATTTCATTTTCCATCAGCTTTCATATTGGATATCATATTTGATGTCTTATACTAGATATTTAGTATCCTGCATGCTAAGATATGTATGGATGTAACTTTTTAATGTGTGATCTTAATGTTCTTGTTAATGTTTTATTATTGGTATTTGATATGATAACTTATGCTTATATGGTTGTTCGGCGTGCGGGATAGCTATGATTTGGCATAGTATATTTATTTGAGGCAGTTGCTATATATATGATTATTAGTTTAAATACATGATGATAGTGCTATTGTGTTTAATACTCTTTGTTGAGTACATATTCAGGTACATGGAAACAAGTGTTCGTTAATTGGATGCTTACTTGCTTTTATTCGAATCTAAATGGTATGCTCTTTCTATAAAAGATGTATGTTTAATATGTAATGTAGATTTGGGTATATATGCTTAGTTGTCCTCGAAAATGAGATGCCTCGGATATGAGAGATATATATGTCTATGTTATATTGGGATTTTTCCTGGACCTAGCTGCGCAAAGGATGTGCTGCTGATTTTTTTTGAAACGTTAGGGGATTTGATTGCATTTGGGTTAGGGGACATTCTCCTTACTTTGGGAATTTCAAGGACAAAATCCTTTAAGGCGGGGAGAATGTAACGAACCATACTTTTAATGATAGGATATTTGAATAATTGATTTAAATATTGAATCATTAATTAATTGAAGGTTGCATATATGATTTTTTGCAAACGATCGAATCAAGACTCAAGACCACTTCCATTAAGTTCGGATTGACATTGTGAATTAAAATGAGTATAAGCATCACTATATTTGAAGATCAGTTGATCCGATGGCCAAAATGATTTCGTAATGCGTGAAATTATCATCCCAGAGCACTGTCTTGGATAGCGATGAAATTTATTCCAGTGGGATCGAAATAATGAAGTGATGTACACCGACGAGTTTCGTTGTGATAGGACGCGTCGTGTTATCGTTTGAGGTCGAAACATACAACAGTTTATTTCAGAAATCAAATAAATAATAATACTATATTAATAATAATTGAACCCTCTCCCACTCTAAACCATCACTATTCTATTGCATGAGACATAAAAGAATAGCTGCCACTTCCCCAATGTTGGGCGAATTCTCACCACCGGACCAGAATAACCGGACCAGCCACCCTCCAAATTAAAGCAAACCAACTCTTCCACCAGAACCACCAAACCAAAGCTCCACCGGTCCATTCACCTACCACCGAATCAAAACTCAATGCCGGACCAACTCAACTCCATACCAACTCGATGCCGGACCAACTCAACTCCATACCAACTCGATGCCGGACCAACTCAACTCCATACCAACTCGATGCCGGACCAACTCAACTCCATACCAACTCGATGCCGGACCAACTCAACTCCATACCAGCTCAATGCCGGACCAACTCCATGCCAACTCAATACCGGACCAACTCAATGCCAGACCAACTCCATAATAGACCAACTCCATGCCGGACCAACCATCGTCGGACCAAATGCTACCGAACCAAGGCATTGCCGAACCAAATTTGCCAGGCCAGATTGTATCAGCCCGGGCCCATCAGCAACTGTATACATACAAGACCCCTACCCCCAGCCTCACTCTATAAATAGAGGGGCAGGGGTATAACAATGGGGGACAAGTTTGAGAGCTCAAGCACGGAGAGAACTTTCAAACAACTTTCTTTTACTTGTATCATAGCTTTGTACTTGTAATCTAAGCAAGAAAAGAGAAATAATATATAAAGTGGACGTAGGCACTTTCTGGCTGAACCACTATAAATCTGCGTGTCTTTTACAGTTTAGTCCCTGCCTTTCATATATTTGCATAGATCACTCGAATCACTAAGAACAACATAAAATCAATTAAATCAAATGACTTTGAGGTGTTTGTCCATTTTTTGTGCAAACATTTTTGGTGCTTTCACTGAGAAATAGAAGCTCGAAGCTTCAGCTTCATCCACTTAACATTTTTCCTAACAGCATCGTTCGCCGCTTGGAAAACATGCCTCCCAAGCAGAAAAAAGATGTTAACAAAGGAAAAAACATCGCATCCAGCAGTCTTCCAGATCCAGCTGTCATGGATCAAGTAAATCGTCCTCCTCTAGCAGCAGTACCAAATGAAGGACAGGCTAATCCGACCACTCCTGCCACAGAACCGCCCGCAGCAATTACTAGGGCAGATTTATACAGGGTTGTGGTTGAAGTAACTAACCGCTTCACGTCCCAGCAGGAAGCCTTGGAGGATCATCTCATGTCACGCTTAAGGGATGCTAAAGAGTCCAACCGCAACACTGAATCATGGGGCGAGTCCCTGTCTGGAGGGTCTTAGAGACAACAAAGATCTTCCTTCTTCGAAGGAGCTAACGGCAGAAGCAGCCATGGTAGGAGCCGAGATCGAGCACAGCCCGAAGTTAGGCCTGAGGAAACATTTGGAACCGAACCCAACGGGGGAGGTACCGGGCGAAGGTCAACTGTAGCTGAGCCTGTCATACTGCCTAACCACGGAAACGCCAGTGAACGGGGCCGAGCTAGAGTCCAGCCCGAAGTTGGACCCAAGGAAGTGCTTAGATCAGAACCCAGCAAGGGAAGATCAAGGCAAGGGCCAACTGTAGCTGACCCTAGCATGCTCCCAGAAGACCAAAGGCTGCCACTGGAAAATATGAGGAATGATAGACGATACCATCCCTACAGGTCATCTGGACAGAATCAATCCCACAGAACATAACCTAACTCGTTTCTATCTGCTCCAAATTCTGATGAAAGGATGGCACGCTTATTCAGAGAGTGCGTCCAACGGGAGCAAAGGGATCGAGGGATAGGCGCTAGAGTAACCAGCCCTTTCGCCCGCAATATCGAAATTGCTATCACCCCCCCGAGAATGGAAGATGCCAACAATGGAACCTTACAAAGGAACCTCCGACCCTGTTGTACACTTACAGAGATACACATAACATATGCTCATGAGTGGAGCAACATAGGGATTACTGTGCAAATGCTTTCCACTATTCTTAGCAGATCTCGCTACCTCCTGGTTCTGTCATTTACCCCAGGGATCCATCAGCTCGTGGGAAATGTTGAAAGAAAAGTTTATCAGCCAGTTCTGCATTCATGTGGAACAACCTAAGGACGCTTATTCCTTATCCGGCATCAAACAGAAACCCGGAGAGAAACTGCAGCAATACCTAACCCGATTCAATGCCGCAGCGGCCGCAGTCCAAGATGCCGATGAGAAGCTTATCCTAATGGCCCTCTGTAGTGGTGTGCATCCGGACACTAAATTTGCTAGAAGGTTGACGAAAGAAAAACCAACTACTTTACCCGATTTCTTCCATGAAGCCGGGAAATATATGAGGCTTGAGGATGCTGCCGTTGAGGGGCAGTCAGGACAGCAAAATAAGGCAACTCACAGCAACGCCCCTGCTGTGGCAAGGGACGTTCGAAGAAATGACTCCAGAGACAATGCTGGGGGCAAGAAAAAGCGCCTATATCGGCCAGGATCGAGATTCGACACTTACACTCCTTTGAACGAGACCGTCGAAAATATCTTCCTTGCCACCCAAGGCGAAGTTAGATACAAACGCCCACCATACAAGAAGGAATCAGATAATGCGCAGAAGTCTGGAAAGTTCTGCCGCTTCCACGAATCTCATGGGCATGATACCAATGAATGCCATCATCTCCGGGACTTGATTGAGGAACACATCAGAAGGAAGAAACTGGAACGCTATGTAAAAGGTCAGGACAGGACTCCAGCTCCTGCCAATGAGAACCCAAGGCTACCCTCACCGGAGATCGGTAGAGGAAATCGCAACACTAGCGGCTCTAGTCAAGAGAAGATAGTGGTCCATACCATCTCGGGAGGACCGCACATCGCAGACAGAAGCTGGAAAGAGTTGAAAAGATATGGAAAGTCGCTTAGAGACAATAAAGACCGTGTCAATTCAATTATAGAAGAGCGCCACCCGAAGCGGAAAGAAAGTGATGACATCACATTCGGTAAGCGTGACCTAGAAGGAAGGCAATACCCTCACATGGATCCTATGGTTATCTCTACCCGGCTCGGTCCCGCCGAAGTTTACCGAATTCTAGTAGACACTGGAAGCTCAGTAAATATCCTGTTCAAACATGCATTCGACAAAATGAAACTATCAATGAAGGATGTATCTCCCTGCGATAAACCACTACACGGTTTCACTGGAGATGCGAAGATGCCCCTCGGGCAACTGGACCTCTTTGTTGAAATTGGAAGCCATCCCCGCTCCATTGTACGGAGACAGACGTTTGTGCTAATAGAAAACCACTCGGCCTACAACACCTTTTTAGGAAGGCCAGCCTTGTCTGACTTCCAAATTGTCCTAGCCCCATGGTGCCTAAAGATGAAATTTCCAACGGACAATGGAGTAGGGGAAGTAGAAGGAGACCAGGATGTTGCTCGAGACTGCTATGTGACTGAACTTCGCAACAACCACAGGAAGGATAAAGGGAAGGGTGTAGAGGTTGCCCTCTGCACAAAAAGTCTAGAAGAATAGCAACTAAAGAAAGCCCCTCCTCTTCGGTATACCAGCGACCTTTTCAATGAATTAGACCCCAGGGACAAAGAGGAGGAGGCCACCGCCGAGCCTGCAGAGGCTATGGAGTTTATATCTGTAGACAAGCACGACTCGAGTAGACTGTTGAAAATTGGGTCCCAATTAAAAGCAGAGTTGAAGGAGCAACTCATCGACTTTCTCCGCCACAACTTTGATGTATTCGCATGGTCACACGCTGACATGACCATAATCTCCCCCGACGTAGCATGCCACGTACTAAACATTGATCCTACCAAGGCGTCCGTAAAACAAAGAAAGAGAAGTATGGGGGCAGAGCGATCAGCAGCCCTTGATGAAGAAGTAAAGAATCTACTCGCCAATGACTTCATACGAGAAGCCATCTACCCGGAATGGATCGCTAACCCGGTGCTGGTAAAGAAGGCTAATGGGAAGTGGCGAACATGCATTGACTTCTCCAACCTAAACGACACCTGCCCAAAGGATTGCTTCCCACTTCCCCGGATCGACCAACTTGTAGACAACACAGCCGGGCACGAGCTCTTATCTTTTATGGACGCATACTTAGGATATAACCAAATTCCTATGCATGCTCCCGATCAAGACCACACTAGTTTCATCACTGACCGGGGTTTATACTGCTATAAGGTAATGCCTTTCAGACTTAAAAATGCAGGAGCCACCTACCAGCGCCTCGTCAACAAGATGTTTGCAGGGCTAATAGGGAAAACTATGGAAGTATACGTGGATGACATGCTGGTAAAGTCAAGGAAAGCCGACGATCACGTAAGCCACCTAGGCGAGATGTTTCAAGTACTTCGCCAATATGGAATGAAGTTGAATCCTCTAAAATGCTCCTTCGGAGTATCATCAGGAAAGTTCTTAGGATTCATCGTCCATGCCAGAGGGATTGAAGCAAACCCTGAACAAGTCCGAGCGCTAAGGGATATCAAGATACCTTCCACTCGAAAGGAAATGCAAAGCCTGAATGGAAAAGTGGCCGCCCTAAGCCGATTCATCTCCAAAGCAACGGACAAGTGCGTCCCCTTTTTCGAAGCTCTAAAGAAAGACAAAGGAAAGTTCGAATGGACTGACGAATGCTTAACCGCTTTCCTTAACTTAATCGAACACCTCCAGAAACCACCGGTACTCTCGACTCCAAGCGAAGGCGAAGAGTTATACCTATACCTTGCTGTGTCATCTCACGCCCTAAGCGCTGCCTTGGTAAGGGAAGACAACCGCATGCAGCGACCAGTTTACTTCGTAAGTAAGAGGTTTACGGGGGCAGAAGTCAGATATCCTAAACTTGAGAAGCTAGCATACTGTTTACTAATCACATCACGGAAACTACGTCACTACTTCCAGTCCCATTCCATCAAAGTTCTGACCGATCAACCACTGAGGCAGGTACTCCATCGTCCCGACACTTCTGGGCGACTACTTAAATGGTGCATTGAACTAAGTCAGTATGATATCACCTATCACCCTCGCACCGCCATCAAGGGATAAGCCATGGCTGATTTCATTGCAGAATTCACTACCAACGATGATAAGGAGCAATTGGAAATAGAAGAAGACATCAAGTGGAATCTCTTTATGGATGGTGCATCAAACGAACAAGGCTCGGGGGCAGGTGTGGTAATAATCACTCCCAGGGGAAATAAGCTGCACTATGCTATAAGGTTGGAGTTCGCTGCCACCAACAACGATGCAGAGTATGAAGCAGTGATAGCTGGATTAGAACTTGCCTTAGAGATCGGAGCCAATTCTTTGTGTCTTCATAGTGATTCTCAACTTATTGTTAATCAAATACTAGGAGAATTCCAAGCTCGAGAAGAACGACTCATAGCGTATTTAAAGAAGACCAAGTTACTCCTCAGCCGATTGGACCACTACTTAGTCAAACACATCCCTCGGGAAGAGAACCAAGAGGCCGACGAATTTGCAAAGCAAGCAAGTGTGAGAGACAGTGCCATCTCCAGAGCAGTAACCATCTCAAAGCAACTGACCCCAAGTTTTGAGCAAGTGAATCTGATAGCTGCAACCGAAGAAGCAAATTGGATGACTCCCATCCAAGACTACTTACAAAGCGGCACACTACCCAACGGGCGTAACGAAGTCAAGAAAATCTTGAGGAAAGCTTCCCGCTACACAATACAAGAAGACATCCTCTATCGGCGCGGATTCTCTAACCCGTTATTAAGGTGTGTCGCTGGAAGGGAAGCCAAGGAAATCTTATCCAACATTCATCAAGGAAGCTGCGGAGATCACACCGGAGGGCAAACTTTAGCAAAAAACATACTCCGATATGGATATTTCTGGCCCACCTTAAGCAAGGACGCCTTAGATTTCGTCAAAAAATGTGACAGATGCCAGAAGTTTGCTAAGATTCCGCGGCTACCAACAACTAAGATTACACAAATGACCAGCCCTTGGCCCTTTGCAGTATGGGGAATTGACTTAATCGGCGAACTACCAATGGGCCGAGGCGGGGCCAAATATGCTATAGTGGCAGTCGACTATTTCACCAAATGGGTGGAAGCAGAACCTCTGAATAAAGTATCTTCAGCAAAAGTTATTAACTTCTTGATCAAAAATGTTCTGTGCAGGTACGGAGTCCCACTCAAAATCATATCAGACAATGGACTTCAGTTTGACAGCGAGGAATTCGCCAACTGGTGCCGAGAGCACGGAATTCACAAAAGCTTCTCATCCGTAGCGTATCCCCAGGCAAACGGACAAGTCGAAGCCGTCAAAAAAAATCTGAAAACTCTAATAAAAAAGAAACTCGAAAAGTCAAAGGGCGCTTGGGTGGATGAACTCCCTACGGCACCGTGGGCCTATCGCACATCTTTCAGAACATCAACAGGGCATACTCCTTTCTCTTTGGCATACGAATCCGAGGCTATGCTCCCAGTCGAAACCATCGTGCCTTCCCACCGTAGGATCCACTATAACCCGGAAGAGAACGAAGAACTCCTTCACATGTCTTTGGATCTAGTTGAGGAGAGAAGAAATGATGCAGTCCTTAAAGCAGCGGCCCACAAGCAAAAAGTGGCAGCACAATACAACTCCAAAGTCAAGCACCGTACCTTACGAGAAGGGGATCTTGTCCTCAAGCGAATCTTCCCTCGCCCCGGAGCACTAGATCCAATCTGGGATGGACCGTATGTAATTCATAAAGATCTCCACAATGGAGCTTATATTTTGTCAACAGTGGATGGAGAGGTGTTCCAGAGGGCATGGAACATCCAACACCTCTGTCGGTACTTTTCTTAACTTGTACTGCCCATATGAAGTGAATTAATAAAGAGAATCAGTGGACGTAGGACTTTTCATGCCGAACCACTTTTAAAAAAACCTTGTCTCTTTCTTAACTTGTTCCTTTATATCTTGGCTGCTTGTTAACTTTATCCTTTTCTGTTGAACAAAATCCCATGCGCATAGCATTTCCACTCAAAGCACTCCACATCGCAACTTCACCTGGACAAGACCTAACAGGTACTATGCGAATCTATGCCCTCGCCAATGAGACACTTTTGCTCCGGCATCCCTCTGCTGCGGGTTAACTCATTGCTCACGACGGCCCTTAAAGCCAACTGTAATGAGCCGATTATAAGCCACCGAGAAGGCCGACTATAGCCGAGGCAGCTCATTACGGCGTTCGGCTCGCCGGCAACTGTGAACCGACTATAAGCCCCAACATAAGGTGTGGCCAGCCAGGGGCAGTTCACGGTTGACGATCGGCACCCACGCTAGCCGGCCATAGTAAATCGAATAATACCCACGATTATGGGCCATAATGGCCCGGGTAGTTACTATGCGCGATCTCGGCTCCGATGTGTCTTAAGTGTGGCTGTGGTAAAAAAGAATTAACTCCCCGCGGAGGCGTAAGATGGGTGACAAATGTCTCCAAGACCCACAGCTAGGGAAAGTGACTACAAAGCCCGTTTGCCACGAACTTAAGCACATCGACGGCCTTCCATGATTGGAAGTTTTACTTTTTCACATATTTCAATTTTACTTAAGAAACTTTTCTCCTATCCTCTATAACAATCCCTGAAGTACAGGACACAGAACAGGAGACACTCACTAATAGAAGCGGATACTCACAGCAAGATACTGGACCGCATCCCTTACTCGGTCACACAGGATATTCAAAGCTGCCATCTACAAGCAAAATATAAAGGGCGGTATTTCCTACTTTCATATGTAAACACATGGCTATAATTTATTCACACATCACGCTAACATTGCAAGTCATGAAATTATGTTTTAAACAAGAACCCGACATCAAACACAATTTGATTACAAGAATATGCATAGCTATATTTCTCATACAACATGTCAAAATAGCAAAAAAAAACATTCAAAAGACGACAAAACAGCTTAAGTTAAAGAATTACACGTCAAGAATAGAGCTATTTATTACAAGTAGCAAAAATTACAACCTAGAAGTTACTTTACTGTTTTAAGACTAACATATACAACCATGTCAAGTCCACAAAAAGAATTTTCCAGGTCTAATCAAGGAGCCGGCTGCGTCAGAGTCTTATCCTTGTCCTGTTGCCCACCTGTCCGGCCAGAAAAAGAATTCGTTAGTGATAAGCAACCAAGTTAACGGAAAGACTAGAAAGGAAGACTTACCAGCATCTGCTCCTTGATCAACTTGATCATCATCCTCCGCTTGCACACCTGTCTCCTCAGCTGCAAGCAACCACATGCCCTCCTTCACCGCCACCTTCTCCTCCTTGGTAAACTGGGCGGTAACAGCATCCATCCTAAAGGTCACGCCACCCTCCTTATCTACCTCAGCCTGGGCCTCCTCTAGAGCCCTGAGATAGATCCTAGCCATAACCCGAGGGTAATCATCCATCCAGGACAAGTTACCCTGCCTCCAAGTACGGAAGTACATATCCTGGAGCATCCCCTCCATCAGCCCCTCGTTCTCTTCAAACTCCCTCGCCCGGGCCTCAGAATCCGACAACCTTACGACGGCGGCATCTCTCTCCAATTGGTATCTCGAGCAGTCAGCCTGAAGGGATTTCCGCATCGCCTCCATCTCCTCCCTCAACTTGGCTTGAGCAAGCTCTACAGCCTCAAGCTTCCTAGATAACTCCTCTATCTGCTCAAGATCCGCTTTCCGAACCTCGTCCACCATGGCAATGGCCATATCGATCCGTTCCTTGCAAGTAGCCTCTATTTTCCGCAGTTCGGCCCTGCTGGCCTCTTCCATAGTTTTCTTTAGACGTCCGGAGGCGGCCTCGTGCTGAGAGATCTGGATGGCCTGATCAGCGAGTTGCTTAGCCTGGTTGGAAACCACTAACCGCAGTCTTATGTTGGCACTCCCAATTTCCTCCCCGGTCTTGACCAATCGGGCATGATGCCCCATCAACTTCCTAGTCTCCTCAGCAACCCGGTCGATATTTGCTTTAGCTTCGTTCCCCATAGCGACAACCCGAGTAGTAAGCAAATCAAGGTCCAGGGATTTGGCCTCATCAAGCACCTTTACCATAGGGTTGCGAGGAAGAAGGTGCTCACCGGTAACCTCGTCGAAGGAAATATCATGAGAACTTGGATCCAGATCAGGATGACCCGCAAATGGATTACGAGCCAAGCCAGGACGATCAATCTGAGTAACGGTAGGATTTTCAGATGGGTGCGGAGAGGGTGTGAACTCAGTATCCTCCTCCGTGATATCATGAAGAGGCTAAATTGGGGGCTGAGGACCAGGTGAAGGCTCGGATAGGGAGCGACTCCTCTTTCTCTTTTGAATATCCTCACCAATAACCCCGAGAAGAGGACGGTAGCCGACTACATCCCCGGAACGGTGGGTCGGAGGCTTCGGCTTGACGGAAGCTTTGGAGAGCTTGTATTGTTCAAGCCTGTGCCGAAGATCTGAGGTCTTGGCCGTTTTACCTGCTCCTGATATGAAAACCAAGTGTCACCAACATGTATTGAGCCATCATTCAAGAATTAAAAGAGTAAAGTGAAATTCACCTTGAACCGCCGAAGTTGCTTCAGTAGAGGCGCTCCCGGAAGATAAATCAACGCCGGTCCCAACTTTATCGGCTCTCTTAGATTTCTCCGTCCCCTCCAGACCTTCGAAGGCTTGGCGGAAAGCGTCATCCGTCCACTCTTGTATCTCGCCTTCTTGCCTAGAAGACAAAGCCCTGACACCGTCGCCACCTCCGGCGCCTTCTCCTCCATCTTCGCCTTGCTCCTCCTCCACCTCTCCCTCCTCTGGGATATCTGGACATGTGCTGGGAGAGGGACCGTCATACTTTTTGAGCTTCTTCCCCCCGGCAACCGGATGTTTCGGAAAGGGCCTCCTTTTACTGCTCTTCGACTTGGCCCCTTCTTTAGCTTGGGCAGCCTTCTCTTCAGCCGTGTCCCTCTGCTTGACCACGGACTGCTGTGGAAGGATCAAGCTGTACTCCAAGAGTGTAGCGTTCCTGATCAGGTAGGCAGCCGACCTATCTCTCCCAGTAATAGCTTCTATTTCTGATGCCGTCTGAACCAGGCGGTCATTCTCCACGACCGCAAAACCACCTGTCGCTAGCAAAAAATAAAAACACATAAGAAAGAGTATTGCAACCAGAACGGGAATTAAAAATAAAGCTTTGACTTACATCCGGAGGTGAAGCGCCGAATAGAAACGGAGTCATCCCTGACAAAGAACCATTCCTTCTTGAACATGCTGTACTTGGAGTATAAATCCAGGACCGGCTTAAAGGTTACGGCCGATTCCAAGCTGATGTAGGGAGACCCCTTCTTGTAACCTCTCAAGTTGTACAAATATCGGATCTCCCGGTTGGAAGGAGGACGCCCATATCTCCTCTAGAAGATGACGAAGAGACTCACCAGAATGGCATAAGAGTTGGGCTGAAGCTAGAATGGAGCTACCTTTAGATACGTGAGAAAGCTGACTACCCAGGCGTTGAGAGGCGGGATGGCACCACACATGCAATGGTATCTGCTGTAGGCAAAATATCCTTCGGGAGGATCATACGGCATCACTCCCGCATCCGGCAATAACATGCGTGCTCGGTCGATCCCGAAAGAGCGAGATATAACATCAAGTTGCTCGCCCTTGAGTAAGCTAGGGAAGCAATCTGGAGGCAAGTTAAGAAGTTCCTGAGGACCGTACCCATCCACTAATGATCTCGGGGTAGGCCCGTGACGGACAGGTCCTGGCTGAGCCGGGGGCACTGAGGAAGGCTCTTCTCTATCTTGAGATCTTTTCTTCTCTGATCGGGTTTCCACTCTTTGAGACATTTATCTGCAGACACAAGAAAGTACGTCGTTAAAACATACAAGCAGTATAATTTGGAATCTCACTTGTAATTCAAAACACAAGTTTCATTCGGTAAGCCAAGTCCCCATGTCCATTCGGTGATACAACGCAAAGCCATTCGGCGAAAGGAGACTAATTACCTGATTCGGCAAGCTAAAGTGATTCGGCAGTGGGGTAAGCTTCAGAAAGGGAGGATCTGATTCGGCTATCAAGCTTGGTAGAAGAATGACGAAGGCCTAACACCTCTACTTATAGGCAAATAAAGGACACCGGACCAACTGGACCGGCACTCAGGGATCGAATGAAGATGACCTAGAAATAAAGTAAGCCGTATGCCAGCATACGCCCCACTTTTGGGGGCAAATGTTGGGCGAATTCTCACCACCGGACTAGAATAACCGGACTAGCCACCCTCCAAATTAAAGCAAACCAACTCTTCCACCAGAACCACCGAACCAAAGCTCCACCGGTCCATTCACCTACCACCGAATCAAAACTCAATGCCGGACCAACTCAACCCCATACCAACTCGATGCCGGACCAACTCAACTCCATACCAACTCGATGCCGGACCAACTCAACTCCATACCAGCTCAATGCCGGACCAACTCCATGCCAACTCAATACCGGACCAACTCAATGCCGGACCAACTCCATAATGGACCAACTCCATGGCGGACCAACCATTGCCGGACCAAATGCTACCGAACCAAGGCATTGCCGAACCAAATTTGCCAGGCCAGATTGTATCAGCCCGGGCCCATCAGCAGCTGTATACATACAAGACCCCTACCCCCAGCCTCACTCTATAAATAGAGGGGCAGGGGTACAACAATGGGGGACAAGTTTGAGAGCTCAAGCACGGAGAGAACTTTCAAACAACTTTCTTTTACTTGTATCAAAGCTTTGTACTTGTAATCTAAGCAAGAAAAGAGAAATAATATATAAAGTGGACGTAGGCACTTTCTGGCTGAACCACTATAAATCTGCGTGTCTTTTATAGTTTAGTCCCTGCCTTTCATATATTTGCATAGATCACTCGAATCACTAAGAACAACATAAATCAATTAAATCAAACGACTTTGAGGTGTTTGTCCATTTTTTGTGCAAACACCCAAATCATTCAAAAAAATTAAATCGAACGATTTACTTAATGATAAATCAAGAAACCAGGTCCATTGAGTTTGTATGGAAGAGAGCTTCATGTCTATGGGGTCGAGATGGAATGTGGCAGTGACTTGCGATATCGACCTCCCTTTGTCATTGACTAGGGTTAGACTTTGGAGGAGCTATAGGCATTTTTGGGCGAAACGGAGACCGCCATTATTTATCTCCTACCAACGTCCACCTTTCCACTAAGTTTTATCAAACTTGATGTACCATAGTGAAACACGTCCTTTGCTTGTAGCAAGGCAAGGCACCAGGTCGTGATTCCATAGGGTCGACCAACCTTCATTTCATTGAGTCTGGGGTGAAGAGTTCACGTAGTGTGACGCGTTGGCGAAGAAGATGTGGCGTTTCGTCGTGTGTAGGCCGAGAAATCGAGGAGAGAAGGTGTTGAATAAAGTGGGTTTACTTGTGCACTTGTGCACGTATAGGAATTGCAATTTGGGGAAGAAAGATTATTAAAAGAGATTAAGGTAATTAAGTGTTAGTAACTAATTAGAGTTAATTAATTAACGTTTTATATTTTGATCCTTATAACATCCGTATTTTTTATGTACGAGGTCCGTTTTGAATGTGGTTTCTTGCGTTGCACTCATGATAGAGAGCTCTATGACCTGACGTTGGATTGGTCAGATTTTTTGAGGTGAATGATATTGTCTCTCACCATATTATGATTGTTAGTATAGTATTAAAACAACCTTTTGAGATGATTTCTAACTTTAAAACGTGATTTTTAATATATTAAACCTGCATCTTATTTTATAAAAGAATCTAAAAGTTTTTTAAAATTGGCTTAATGTCACATGACACGGATATTATCAATGTAGATATCTTGACACATCTTAGTACTTTGGTGTGTACTACACCCACGATGACTATGATAGAGTCGCATATATCATATGTTATATGCTAACTCTTTGGATGCAGGGACAGATCATGTATGATTCTCCATACCCTCTATTCCATATTCTATATTGACTTTTATAGTATTTTGAATTGTTTATCGCTCACACCAGATTGTTGTCTGACTCGAGGTTTTATGCTTTACTTCTTATTACCTTAGGTAAATGAGTAGACTAGATAGCAAGTGTAAATGATACATGTAGTTCTGCAGATGGACACAGGAGGCGACGCTTTTGCATACTTATATTTACGCATATTATATTCGGTTGTGTGACACTGTAGAGCCTTGACAGTGTTGAATACTATTATTAGAGACAGTTATCAATTAAGTTTATTTATCAGTTGTATAAACTTTATTACTATTTATATAACTATATGAGCCCGTGTACTCTGATTATGTGGTTCATTTAGTTATTTCCGTCTCGTCTGTTTTATGTCTGCGACAACTGTCATATTTTATCAATGCGTTGTGAGATATAGACAGGTTATGTGATTGTTTGGTGTTTTCTTCTTTCTCTTCTCTTCTATTATCTTCTCTTCTTTTCTATTCCTTTTTCATACTTCTATTTCTTTCCCTTGACAATTGTCCTACATCGGTCGTATACTCCAGCAGTGCACTCTTCGATTATATGAGCATCAGAGGTGTAGGGCGGTCATTAAATTTGGTATCAGAGTTTAGGTTACGCGATCAACCTGAGTTGATACCACAATCCAATAGAGATAGGGTAGGAGTTGTCACCTTAGACTGGATCTGGAGTGTGTGTGTGTATATATATATAAGAGTGCGTATTTGTGTATATTTTGGTTTTCAAAACTATATAGTAGAATATACAGTATATACGTTGTGTTGCACGCATGAGTACCAGTGATGCAGTTTTTATTTATGAGAGACCGACCATTCTTATTATGTATTAAGAGTGATCTGGCATACAAAAAATGTAGTTATTGACTAAATCTTTGGAGTTGAGGAGTGGGCAGGATCGGGGACCACTATCCCTAATTAATAGAATATGTTCACTAAGATGGTGCGGAATATTATCTGGAATGCCCAAGTTGCTCCAAATGAATATAGTGCTTAATTACAAATGCCTAGAGTCGACTTTGCCGAGCTTTATAAAGACTACATGAGTCTAGGAGGCAGACCGTTCCTTGGAACACAGTTGGCTTTTGAGATGTAAGACGGAATGGATATTTGTAAAAGGATCTTTGATGACTTAGAGTTAGGTGATGTAATAAGGTAGAAGTTGACCTCTGGATGACTTTAGGGATGAACAATGAACTGGTGGAATGCCCTTATAGCTTCGACTACATAGGATCAATTTACTTCAGATTAGTTCATTGTACGCTTCGAAGAAAATTTATCTTGACTTTTCAAAAGTTGGTGTTGTTTAGGAAGTTCATCGACTTGAGTTTTGTATCAATTGGAGGTGCTAGACCAGTAGTTACGCCATTAAGGCATATGATGCCCAAAGAGCAGGAGAAGTTAAAGGTACGAGCGAATGACCTACTGAGGCAAGGGTTTATTACTAGGAGCATATTTGAGTGGGATGCACCTATGGTGTTTGCCACTACGGCGGATAACTCTTTGATGTTGTATGTCAATTACCATGAGTTGAATGAGATGAGGAACAAGTATTCACTCCTACTTATTGATTGCTTTGTTCGATCAGCTCTATAGCATGAGGTGTTCTCTCAGTTGGACTTTGTGATTAGGTTTCATCCATTGCGAGTAGCTAGAGAGAGTGTGTTGATTACAGTGCTTCGTACGCCGCCTAGATTTTTGAGTGGTTAATTATGCTGTTCGGGCTAACCAATGCGTCAGCATGCTTTATTGATCTCATATACCATGATTTGAAGGATTACTTGAGTAAGTCCATGCTTGTGCTCGATAATGATACTTTCTTCTACTCAAAGACAAAAGAGGTGCATAAGACACGATTGATGATTATATTGGAGGTGTTGAGAAATACACCAATTAGTGATGAAGCCTTTGAAATATCATTTCTAGATAAGGGAATTGAAATGCTTGGGTCATGTTGTTTTGGAGCAGGACATTGCTATGGATCCTACGAGTTACGATAGTCCAAAATCTAAGCAGACCCAAGAGTGCTACAGATGAGAAGTTTCGTTAGATTGGCGACATGTTATATATGCTTTACCAAATACTTCTCAAAGGTAGCTACATGTAACATCCTCTATCTTGAGGCCCAAAGCTAAGCGCTACACATGCTGCAGTCATCTATAGTATTAACTTCCACGGACAAAAGATGGTAATGTTAATGATATTCATAATATTAGAAGCACATGAATATGAAATAAAATCAACATGGATTTAAAACAACTTTTCTGATTACATTTCAAATCAATATTTCATATTCAGATACATAATCCCAAATGATTCCCAGGTTTTGATCAAATATAATTATTACAAAATATGCCAAGAGCGACATATGAAGATGCCCCCTTGGACGATCAGAGTACTAAATAGACTATCGGTCTTAATACATCACAACAGAAATAAAACTATATAGCTAGCTTTGCCTCCTACACTTCTTCGGAAGCTTATTCGTCCAACCTATTAAACCTGAAAAACCTTAACTCTTAATCTACTCAAATTAAATTTTGAGCACCCGAGAGTTTAAGGGGAAAAACATAAACTTCGAGCCAGACATAAAGTCTAGTGTGAATAATACTATTACATCATGGTTAACTAATATTAAGTAAGACCACGCTGCTTAGCGGGATGGGTTTCCCCTCACTAATATCCCATTTAAAACATATCTTTTGCAAATCAAAAACCTACAATCAAACTGATTAAAGCAATAGTAGCAATATCATATAAGCATATAAATCAGGTAACCAATGGACTATATGTCCCCAAAATATAGTTTTGTTTGGCTAACTATGAACCATTGGCTGACTCGGGCCTACCAGAAATAATCAGTTATCTAATATCTGTTAGAGACACTACTGGGCTATCTATCCATTACTATCTTCTTCTAGGGTCAAATGACCCTAATGGTTTTGCGGGCTCGCCAATAACCTATCTTTCTCTCCGTATATTCCTTTCTGTGTGTAACATCATTTTAGTCTTACCTGTGACAAAGCCCTACACACTGGAATTTTGGACTTATATTAGCTAGGGGCTTATTAACTAAAGTATAGGGCTCGACCCTATAACAGTCCCATCTGGTATTCTAATATCTGAGTCATTTACTTAGGGTCCATCAAATTTTCCTTGAAAATGTTTCTTTCAAATTGATTTAACCCTTTAAATCATGCTTAAACAAGGAATACATACTCTTTGCTTTACTAAAATATATTTTCCATGATATATACTTTACAGAAAACAATATTGATGAAAACCTTCGAAACCCTTGTTTAAAACAGTCCCTTTCGAATCCATTGAAAGTACCCCTTTCATAATAGGTTAACAGCTTTACCTTAAGACACTTGGCTGAGAAGCCAAAACATATCTTTCGAAACCTTTAAAACAAACCTTTCAAAATCATTGAAAGTGTCCCCTTTGAAAGGTTTATAAAACCTTAGACATCCTCTTTTCAAAACACTTCAAACTTGCCTTTTGAAAGCATTGGAAACCTTACATTCAAATACTAAAAGTAAACCTTTCAAAATCACTGGGGAATCACTCCTTCGAAACCTTCATCATATATCTTTCGAAAGCATTAAAGTCCTTTGCTTAAAGCAAACCTTTCGAAAGCATTGGGTTCAAGTAAAATTTTATGGAACATAGCTTCGGAACCATTTAAAACCATTTCTTTCGAAACCTTTGGTTTCAATTTCAATATATCTAAGGATCCTATAAGAACCGGAGAGAAAGCATTGCTTTCGAAAGCATTATTCCTAAGTAAAAGAGAGTGGATGGTTTCGAAACCAACCCTTTCGAAAGCATGGAGAAGCGGCTTACAAGTTTAAAGGCAAAAGCACCCTTTCAAAAGCATTGATTCGAAAGGTTGAATGCGGCAACAGAGTTTTCGACCCCTTCGAAAGCTTTATTTGAAAACAAAAGGCGGCAACTATAACGACCCGTATTTTTAACTATTTTAAATTATAGGATTTGATATAATTATTGAATAAAAATGGTTAAAAATAAATTTAATGAATTATTAGTGCAGTTATTGAATACGAACTTGAATAAAATTTTGTGATAAACAATCCCGAAGGTTTTGGCGATAACAAAGATTGAAATGAAATTTATACATACTGAATGTGTTTGTAATCAATAACTGGGATGGAATAATAAAAATTGAATTATTTTAGATAGGAATGAAATAATGTTGATAACTAAAATTTATTTGAAATTCAATGATTTATTAATATTGGTTTATTGGATAATTGAATTGTTTAAATTTAATATTGGAGATTATTTGAATAATTGAATTATGGATTTAATATGATTAGAAATGGTATAGGATATTGATTTAAATTTTATTTAAATATGAATGAAGATGGTTAACATTTAAAATTGGATTTAAGTGTGAATAATTAAAAATTGGAAATTTTATATTTTAATTAATAAGTAAAAATAGACATTTTGGCAACAGTCTTAGATTTCGACAAAACCAGTTTCATCGGATCCATAATAGTGAGTTATTGTAGGATTTCAAGTTTCGTAGCGATCAGACTTGTTGTTTGGCCGTTCGAGCTTGAAACGCGTAGAAATTTATTTTAGGATTCGATTAAATAATTTGATTTTGAAAAGCTATATTCCATATACGATCGAATTAGGCCTTGAAACTAGTTCCATTGCGTTCGAAATGGGGGTAAAACATTATAAACGCCCAGCGGCACACCTCGATTGGAGTTCGGACGATTTTGGACCTAACTATATAAATACAGCACGCATATCGAGAAAATTATTATTTTATTTTTTTCAAAACCCTAGCCGTCAGTTTCTTTTAATGGCTAAAAATTCACCATCTTCTCTCCTCGATATCGCTCAATCCGTTCGACGAAATTGAAAACTTCCAAAAGCAAAGTTGTAAAGCTCGATGAGCTCTACACATCCAACGGTCGATTCGTGTCGAAGCATCATGGATTTGGCTTTGAAGCTTGCGCGTGGGTTGACCATTTTCTTGCAAATGGCAAAGGCATGGTGGATGGTGTTTGAGGCGTGGGTGGCTCTCAAGGTGGCGCGTGCGTGGGTATGGCCTGATCGAGGTCTGGTCGTGTATTTTGGCGTGCATGCATTGGAAATTAGCGTGGAGATGGGTTCTCGTGCGCGGCTTGTTGAGGAAGATGGTATGTGTTGTTTTTTCTTATTTTTATTTATCAATTAATTATTTTATATAAAAATTTAAATGTTCTAACTTGAATAACTTTTGCATATGAGCTCGGATCGACTGCGGTTTTCTCCGTTGCGATCGTATCGAAATTCCGGGCAATAAGGAACTAGTTTGGCTACATTCTGAGACTATTCCAATTTGAGCCTTTATTTTGATTTTAGATCGTCGAAAATCAAAAGTGAGTGTTTAGACGCTCACAATTGACTGAAGTAACTTTTATGTTAGTTAAATTATATCGTGAAGTTATTTAAATTTTGGTGATAGTTGTTTGATAAATTTAATTGACATTTAAATTGACATCTGAATGAATTGATAGAATTTGAATTGATAAGTTAAATTGAATTAGAATTTAGCTGCTAGTAAAAACTACTGATTTTTGATAATTGGCTAATTGTTGTGAATTATTGATTATTTGGATGATTGGTTATGATGGATGCTATTGGTTGATAAATTGGATGTTTATTTACTTTGATATATCATGCTATCATCCTATATATTATTTACAGTATATAAAGCTGTAAATTGAATTATTTTGAATAAATTAAGAAATATGTTGAAATTATATATACCTATAGCATTTCTTTTGGATTGAAATGATATATATCCATCCCTGAATTAAATTGAAATAATGGATTCACTTGGCCATAGGATAGAGAATTATGTACGGACACCGGGTTGGTTAAATTAAATGATTTTAAAATTTTGATTTTAAATTATTTAAATGATTTGGTTTTAAGAAATAAAATCGAATTTATGGAAATCGAATTATTTTCGAATTGAATCTCGAAATGTTGAAATTTAAATTTGGTAAATGAAATTGTTTGATTAATCGAAGTTGAGATTTTTAAGTTATAATCGAAATATGACGTGAATTTCAGAAATTGATTTTTTTTACAAGATTGGACTTTTATTTGAACTTTAGATATTTCCAAGTAAAAGTGATATAAAATGATATTTCAGAATTTAGCTCAGAATTTAATATTATTTGAAGGTTTGGATTTTTAAATTGGAATCGAAATTAATTTGCAATTGGAATTGAAATTAATTTGGGATTGAAATTGAAATTAATTTGGAATTGAAATTGAATTCGACTTGAAATCGAAATTGAATCGATTAAATCAAAATGGAAATTGAAATTGGTTTGAATTGGGAAATTTGGAATTTGATCGGGTTAACTTTGAAACTATTTTCAAATAAATTATTTTAGTATAAACTATTTAAAATCTATCTTCTTTAAATATCTAAGTTATTTTGATTTTCCAAACTATTTTACTATATAAACCATTTTTAATACTCAAACCATTTTCTATTAAACTATTTTAACCATTTAACTATTTTAAAACTATTTAAACTATTTTCTAAAAATTCAAACTGGTCAAAAGGGTGGAATGTTTATATTAAAATTTGGATTTAAATGCGAATTGGGTTAAAGTGAATTATAACAAAAATTGTAATTCGAATCAAGTTTTGAAGTGAAATTGATTTATCGAATTGAATTAACATTTTGAAGTAAAATATGATTTTTGAAGCGAATATGATGATTTCAAAGTGGATTTGATTTTGAAGCGAATATGACGATTTTGAAATGGATTTGATTTTGAAATGAATATGATAGTTTGATATCAAGTACGAATTGTTTTCAAAATATAAAAGTACCAACCAGTGTGTAAGATGACGATTGGTTGTTAAAGAGACTGGGGCCTCTTTTTGGCATACTCTCTGTCAATATTGGAACCACTTTAACAACTGTCTACACGGTGGATGATATCCAGAATATAGTGGTTGAATTAGCGACGTTTACTGGAATGAAGTAAGAGAACGACGATGGATAGCCTTGGCACTCGTGTCATAATTATAATGACTAAAATAGGAGCCTATGTCTGGCCAATGAGGTTAGCTACCTCTAGCGACGTTGATCACTCATATTACTATCGTGATTTTGTACTCGATAGGTGCACCCTTTTGTTCAGATTGATTGTCACGGTCGGCAACAGATGGGTTACGACCAGCCAGAAAGGGTAAACTGGTAGAATCCTACATTGGGCATTGCCTCACGTGCCTTGTCATATATATCCTTATGCGAGCCCATTACGACTTTGGTTTAGTACTATAAAAATGTGTTAAGGTGGATCAATGTAAAGCCTTAATGCTATTTTGATATTTATTTTACTGATAGACATTAACTACTATAGCGTATACTATTATATATAAATAGTTTAACGGATCCTTAGGAGATGGAAAATCTCGTAACATCTCTTAAGTTATTGCACGCACGTTATACACTGGATAGGAGATGTAAAATCCCGTAAACATCTCTGATGCTATTACACTCATATTTATTGATATTGATTTGACTTACATAAGAGTATATTAGTCCTGACTCGAGTGTTTTGTCTTTTCATTACGCTCGGGTCAGCCCTGAGTTTTAGTGCAATGAAGATTATTCTTTGGAGGACGAAGATGGAGATTTGGTATATGATTACTATTATTTTCTGCATCATGCTATTCTGCTGCATTTTATTTATCCTTGATGTATATAGATAACCCTAATAAATGTTGTATAGATTATAATCAAATGTATGATATAAACAGCTTCATGAACTGTTATTTGGTTATTATATTTTGTCGTTTCACTGTGAGATTCTGTGTTTTGTTTCTTCTTCTTTCCTTATTTTTCTTAATTATCCCCATTGATTATCTACGTTTCAGATTCTTTAAGTTGGACATGTGTGGATTATTTTCGATTTAAACCTTCCGAAATATGGGTCTTCACAGCAACCTCTTTCGAAAGCCCTTTTTCTAAAACAAATGCATATTCAACCAAGTCGAAAGCTAACTCCTTAGCATTATTTGTAACCAAAATAATTCTAAGTTTAAAAGAGCTACTTCAACCCCTTCGAAAGCATGTTTCAAATCTATACCTTCCGCCTATCTCCAATCCACTACGTACCAAGGCATTAATACCATGTGTATTGGTTTCGACCTAGTTAGAAGCGGCAATATAGGGTCGAAAGGTAGCTGCTATAAGTGGCGAAGCAGTAGTTTCTTGAAAAATTGATTATAAACCTTTTAAAGTAATTTCTTTCCAACTAACTTGCTTTATCTATCACCATATCCGATCACTATAGTCAAAGTGTCTAAGTGATATTTTCCGATCATGGCAAAATATCCTAGCATCGTATTTACTTAACCAATCCATACCCAAAATAATTCCGAACCCTACGAAATCAAACACATGCAAACTGCAAGCAAATACATGACCTGACAATTCAAACTCTAGATAGTCACATCTCATCCCAAGAGTCGCATATCCTCATATCGGATTTGCAGCCCTTAAGGAAGTTACAAGGTATGAAAGTTCTAAGTTAAGCTTATCTACCAAATAATGAGATATAAAAGAATGTGATGCACCAGTATCAAATAGAATTCTAACCGATACACCATGAATCAAAAGCGTACCTCCCAACACAGCTTTTCCCTTCTCCTTTGCTGTTGGTCTCAAGGTAGCTGGCTCCAATGCAAACACTTTGCCCTTTCCATCCTTGGCTGGCTCCTTGCACTGGTTCTTATAAAGTCCAATTTGATCGTAGTTGAAACACCTCACTCCTTTCTTCTCAGTAGCTTTCTTCCCTTTGCCTGTCTGGCATTCATGAGCATAGTGTCCCTTCTTATCACAGTTATAACAGATAACTTCTGCCTTTCCCTTCTTGGCAGCTCCACTCTTCTGAACCCCCTTCTTATGGAAAAACTACCTCTTCTCATTCTGCCTTCATTGAGCTTCCCTTGTTTCCTTCAAGAAAAGCGAGCATCTCTTCCTGCCTTAAAGCCATCTCAACAACTACATCGCACGGATCTCTAACATGCAATAATGTGGCCTTAGCAAGCTCAAGCTTCAACCCACGAATAAACTTCTCATTCCTTTTGATAACAGCGTCAACCATAGCATATTCGAATCTTGATAGCTCCTCAAATCGGTTTGCATACCTCAAGCACCGTTATATCTCCCTGCTCCAACTCAGCAAACTTCCTGAGCAGAGTAGACATAGCAATCTTCGACATAAATCTTTCTTCAAACCTTCTCCTGAACTCAGCCCAAGTCATAGTCTCCTCATCGACTCCAACCGTAACACTGTTCCACCAGTACAGTGCTACTCCCTGTAACTACCTAGAAGCTAGGTCTCCTTTTTTGCTCATCATTGAGCCCTAAATCAGCAAAAATCCTCTCGCAATGAAGTAACCAATTCTCACTTCAATTGCGTCCTCAGTCCCGATAAATGTTTTTCCTCTCAACCTAGCATAATCTCTACTCATTACAGCATAGTTATTGACCATTGGAGCTCCCTGATTTCCTCCTTTAGCATTTCCTCCAACTAAACCCGCAGTAACTCCAGCCTGCGTCATGTTAACGAAGAACTGATACATAGCTCCCATATCAACTTACGGTATTCCAGCACCCCACATTAGCAGCTTGAGCCTGACCTGGATTCCTTCTCATGTTTGGTATGGCATTCCCATTAGTTGTGGTGCTTCCTCCACCAATGTTAACTCTTCCCCCTCTTGCATCCATATCTTATGTCCGTAAAATCTACATTCGAGTCTTTGTAAGATACATAAGAATAGCCTAAGGGAGAATAGAGATAAAGCATATACTTATATATAGCAAATACAAGTACGTTACTATAACGTTATCCTATACTGCAATCTTTTCTATAATTCCTTAGGATTATGTTTTTCAAAATTATTTTAAGTTTGAAATTTCTTTTAAGTTTTCCATAAACCTATGCTACGATACCAAGTTGTAACATCCCCTATCTTGAGGCCCAAAGCTAAGCGCTACAGATGCTGCAGTCATTTATAGTATTAACTTCTAGTGAAAAATACGATAATGTTAATAGTATTCATAATATCAGAAGCACATGAATATGAAATAAAATCAACATAGATTTAAAACAACTTTTCTGATTACATTTCAAATCAATAATTCATATTCAGATACATAATCCCAAATGATTCCCAGGTTTTGATCAAATATAATTATTACAAATTATGCCGAGAGCGACATATGAAGATGCCCCCTTGGATGATCAAAGTACTAAATTGACATATCGGTCTTAATACATCACAGCGGAAATAAAACTATATAGCTCTTATATAGCTAGCTTTGCCTCCTACACGTCTTCAGAAGCTTATTCGTCCAACCTATTAAACCTGAAAAACCTTAACTCTTAATCTACTCAAATTAAATTTTGAGCGCCCGAAAGTTTAAGCGGAAAAACATAAACTTCGAGTCAGACACAAAGCCTGGTGTGAATAATACTATTACATCTCGGTTTACTGATATTAAGTGAGACCACGCCACTTAGCGGAACGGGTTTCCCCTCACTAATATCCCTTTTTAAAACATATCTTTTGCAAATCAAAATCCTGCAATCAAACTGATTAAAGCAGTAGTAGCAATATCATATATGCATATAAATCAGGTAATCAATGGACTATCTGTCCCTAAAATATATTTTTTGTTTGGCTAACTATTAACCATTGGCTGACTCGGGCCTACCAGACATAATCAATTATCTAACATCTGTTAGACACACTACTGGGCTATCTGCCTATTACTATCTTCTTCTAGGGTCAACTGAACCTAATGGTTTTGCAGGTTCACCAATAACCTATTTTTCTCTATGTATATTCCTTTATGTGTGTAACATCATTTTAGTCTTACCTGTGACAAAGCCATACACACTGGAACTTTGGACTTATATTAGCTAGGGGCTTATTATCTAAAGTATAGGGCGCGATCATATACCAGTACCATTTGGCATTCTAATATCTGAATCATTTACTTAGGGTTAACTACCCCATCAAATTTTCCTTGAAAACATATTTTTCAAATTGATTTAACCCTTTAAATCATGCTTAAACAAGGAAAACATACTCTTTGCTTTAATCAAATACCTTTGCCATGATATATGCTTTACACAAAACAATGTTGATGAAAACCTTCGAAACCCTTGTTTAAGAATTTCAAACAGTCCCTTTCGAATCCATTGAAAGTACCCCTTTCAAATAGGTTAACTGCTCTACCTTAAAATACTTGGCCGAAAGGCCAAAATATATCTTTCGAAACCTTTAAAATAGACCTTTCGAAATCATTGACAGTGTCCCCTTCGAAAGCTTTATAAAACCTTAAACATCCTCTTTTCAAAATACTTCAAACTTTCCTTTCAAAAGCATTGGAAACCTTCCATTAAAATACTAAAAGTAAACCTTTCAAAATCATTAGGGAATCACCCCTTCGAAACCTTCATCATATATTTTCCGAAAGCATTAAAGTCCTTTGCTTAAAACAAACCTTTCGAAAGCATTGGGTTCAAGTAAAATTTTATGGAACATAGATTCAAAACCATTTAAAACTATTCCTTTTGAAACCTTTGGGTATAACTTTCATTATATCTAAAGGTCTTAAAAGAACTAAGGCGAAAGCATTATTCCTAAGTAAAAGAGAGTGGATGGTTTTGAATCCAACCCTTTCGAAAGCATGGAGAAGCGGCCTATAAGTTTAAAGGCAAAAGCACCCTTTCGAAAGCATTGATTCGAAAGGTTGAATGCGACAACAGGGGTTTCGACCCCTTCGAAAGCTTTATTTGAAAAAAAAGCGGTAACCTCTTTCGAAAGCCCTTTTTCTAAAACAAAGGCATATTTAACCAAGTAGAAAGCAAACTCCTTCGAAAGCATTATTTGTAACCAAAATAATTCTAAGTTTAAAAAAGCTACTTCTACCCCTTCGAAAGCTTGTTTTGACTCTATACCTTCCGCCTATCTCCAATTCACTACATACCAAGGCATTGATACCATGTGTATTGGTTTCGACCTGGTTGGAAGCGGTAGTATAGGATCGAAAGGTAGCTGCTATAAGTGGCGAAGCAGTAGTTTCTTGCAAAACAGATTATAAACCTTTTAAAGTAATTTCTTTCCAACTAACTTGCTTTGTTTGTCACTATATAATTGGTTGCCAATACTTTTACAAAATCTTTTCCTAAAAGTGCTGCTGATTTCAGTAGTTAACAAATTAAAACATTTAACAAATTAGCCCCTTCTCCTTTTAAAAGTATATAAAACATTTAATTCTCATACCTTAAATAATTTTATATCCTTATTAAAATACTTAGGAAAATTCACCAAAAATTCCTATAAATGACTTTTAATATGTTTTCTAACATATTTTAATTTTAGACCCAAAGCTAACGTATAATAGCCGAAATTAATTTAAACCTAATTTAACTATTTTCTTTACTAGAAAATTCATAATGAATACACAAAATCTCAGAAAATTATGAAGCTTGTAACCCATCTCTAAAATAATATTTCCAACCTTATATTAAAAACGCAAGCTATTTGGATGTCATTTAATAGGTTTTTCGAATCAAAACTTATTATAAAATCTATATGAAGCAACATAAATAATGAATAAGCGTATATAACCATTTAAACAACCATAACATGGCATTTTACTTTGCAAAATATATTTGGATATTATCTAGAAACCAAAAACAATAAAAGATAAGATGTAATCTATTATTCACCTTAGCTTGCTGTTAAAGAGTTTGAGATTTGCTCTTGAATTGGTTTGATTAAGCTTCCTACTTGATCCTTGCTTATCTTCCCCTTATCTTCTTCTAATGGTGGCCGGTCAAACTTAGGTTTAGTTTTGTTTGTGAACATGGTAAATTAAAATAGACCGAGGGTTTAGGGTATAAGAATATAACATATTCCTATTTTGCCCTTATCTTAATCCTCTTACTTATTTCATTTTAATTCCCTTTGGTTCATTGATTAATTAGGCACAACTACCTTATATTATTCAAATCTCAATCCCTTACATTATTTCATTTAATTTATCAAATTAAGTGTCCTAAATAATGTTAGTCAAAATTAGGGTATTACACGACACCATAAAATGATTTTACAAAAAGAACCAGACTTTTTATTTGGGATGTAATGTGTGGACATGCGTTTATGAGTCTGAAAAAGAGGTTGGAAAGTGTGCCAGTGCTGGTCATTCCGAGTGGGAATGAAGAGTCGATAACACTCACACATGTTTATTGTACTTGACTAAGTGTGGTAATGGTGCAGAAAGGTGAGTTTATCGCATATGCTAGTCGACAACTGAAACTGCACAAAAGGAAGTATCCGACTCATGATTTAGAGTTGTCGGTGATAGTATTCGCTTTAGGGATTTGGAGGTTCTATCTATTAGGAGAGGGGTTCGAGTTATTCATCAATTCTATATCATTGAATTATCTCTTCTCCAAGAAGGATCTTGAGCTTCGCCACTAGCGATCGTTCAAGTTCTTAACCTCTTACGACTTTGACATTTCCTATACGTCCATAAAGGAAATGCATTCCCTGATGCTTTGAGTGTAAGACATACTAGTTTAGGAGCGATATTCCTAGAGTGGACACTACTTGATTATATTTTTGGTTATGACTTCAGAACTCGATGTGAGCTACGACCAAAGATGATGGCTAGTTGACTATCAGACATACTTTGATTTAGCGGATTGGTACTATTTAGAGACGTCAAGCTAAACTAGTGAAGACCATGCCTAAATTAGAGGAATGAGTAGTGTCTTTAGAGGTGATGCAGTGTGGACTCGACCGAGATGGTTGGCTCCAATAGGATGGGATTTTATCTATTCCCGATGGGTTGAGGGATGATGTGCTATGAGAGTGCTCTCATTTGAGATTGACTATAAATCCCAATAGCAATAAAATGCACCGTGCTACGAGGAAGACATTTTATTAAGAAGGGATGAAGAAGGACGTTTCAATTCGAGATGAATGAATTGTCAGTAGGTAAGTGCTGAATAGAAGAGATCAAGTGGTTTGCTACAACCGCTTGAGATTTCCGAGTGGAAATGGGAATAGATATTAATGGACTTCATCTACGGAATGCCAAGGACTGGAAGAGAATATGATAACATTTGATTCACAATCGATAGATTGACGAAGAATGCTAGATTTATATTCGTTAAGTCTAGTAGAATGACATCCAAATTAGTTGAGTTATAGGTGAATTGGATTATCCGATTCCGCGGTGTGTCCAAGAGCATTGTAAGTGGCTGAAACTCATTGTCCACTAGTGGGTTTTGGGAGAACTTACAAGAGGAATTGTTAAATTTGGCACAGACTCGATTAAGTGATATTAAGACTGAACCATAAACTTCAAGACCTTGTAGTACTATTCATATCGGTAGATGTAATACGAAACATGTTAGGAGGAAGAGGTGGAGTAATAAAGGTTCATTGAGTTAAAGCAAAGGCGATTGCATATGGGAGACCAATGAGAGCATGAGGACTGCTTTTCCGAAGCTCTTTACTTGGTGAGATTTCATTTTTCATCAGCTTTTATATTGGATATCATATTTGATGTCTTATACTAGATAGTTTAGTATCCTGCATGTTATGATAGGCATATATGTTAGTTTTTGATGTGTGATCTTATATGTGCTTGTTGATGTTTGATTGTTGGCATTTGATATGATAGCTTATGCTTATATGGTTGTTAGGCATGCGGGATAGCTATGATTTGGTCTAGCATATATATTTGAGGCGATTGCTATATATATGATTTAGTATATTTAAATACACGATGATACTGAGTATGCCCCGGATATCCATTGGGTTATGAAGTATGCATTGCATACTTCACTTGGGTGTACGGGGAAGCCCTAGATCACACGATGTTTCGATCTGTTTATCTTAGACTATTTATGGGGATGCAATCTAATTCCTGGCCTACTGAGTGGCACAAAATTCGAGTACCAAGAAACCAAGACGTTGAGTAGTCCTTGAATCTACCGAGGTGGTCATATGAGTATCATATATTTAACGTACCGAGTGAGTGAATGTGAGGATGGATGATGGATGCTATGTTTGTTTGATTGTAATCACCTTACAGATGTCATACAATGCACATATTATCGATGTTGATATCTGGACACCCATTAGTACTTTGATGTGCAGTACAGCCATGGTGACTATAATAGAGTATCATATATCCTATTTTGTATGCTAACTCTTTAGATGCAGGGATAGGCCGAATATGATTCTCCATACCTTCTGTTCCATATGCTTTATTGATTTTTATAGTATTTTGAGATTGTTTATCACTCACAACAGACTATTGTCTGACTCAAGGTTTTATACTTTGCTTCTTATTACCTTGTGTATTCTTAAATGAGTAGACTGGATAGAAGATGTAAACTGTACATGGAGTTATGTAGATAGACTAGCAAGAGGTGACGCTTTCACTTACTTATATTTGGGCTTATTATTGCATATTCCGCTGTGTGACACTATGAAGCCTTGACAGTGTTGACTTACCATTATTAGAGATAGTTATCAGATGAGTTTATTTATCAGTTGTATAAACTATATTACTGTTTA